>OU974070.1:11910439-13200439 GCA_918843875.1 Diadumene lineata | reverse complement strand
GCAAACACCGACCAAACCAAGCTGGATTTGTTGGATTCACGGGATTGACGACAAAAACGCCATAACAAGTTCAAAGTTGCTAAAACTGCCTTAATAATCCTGCCATGTAAATAAGGACTCTTTTCCGTACAATAATTGATCAGCTTTTTGGTTATCGGCAACGAGTAATAGGAAGTAAAAAAAACACTTTGTTTTGTCAACTCCTCTCAAAACAACGACCAGAGATCAAATGTTGCGTGTATGATAATGACCAGTGCGCATGAGCGGCGTCTTTCAGACATAAAGGTCGATGGGGCCACGTTTGTTTTCCCACATTGAAGGCCTAAAAAATATTTAGAGGGATAAACCAGGAGTAGATAGCTACATATTTAAATCCTCAAAGTAAGATATGCGTCGAGTACGCTTTTGCAGGGTGGGGATAGTAATAGTGACATCACATGGTTTGGAGAGGCATTTGGAGAATTCTGAACATCCAAAAACTTCGCCTTGGAAAAAAAAAATACTCGCTGCATTTTAAGACTCGTGCCGGCGTAACCTGGGCGCGAGTAAAAATATGCGCTTAATAGGCGCATGTGCCTACAGCATAGCGAGAAATAGTCTTGTTAAGTTGGGTAGTATTTTTTCAAGAAAAAATAGTCTCAAGAAAATTGATCCTTTATTTTTTTTCGTCATGCCCTAGAAGATATTTTGAAAGTAAAAAAAAAAAATAAAATAAAAATAATTGCCCAGTTTTGAATTACATCCAAATTTAATTTTTCTTACAAAAAACAACTGAGACAGATGTCTGCATGATTTCGGGCCTTCATAAGTTATTAAAACGCGTCGCGCTACATAATTTCCGAAAAATATAGCGTTAACTTCTTTAAAATGTGTTTTGTAAACTTCCAATGCAATGAATTAAGGTTAAAGGAAAGGTTCACGGGGTCTTTTCGTAAAACAATCGCCAGCGCGTCGGATCTTGTGCTATTTGAATAAATCATTTTAAAGCTGAATAACTGAAGAATATGGTTGTGCTGCTTTTTATTCAAAATCGACTTTTAGCGCTCCGAATGAAAAGGGAGAGCTTTTGTTTGAAAAGTTAACCCAAGAATACGTTTGTTCAAATTGCTTAAATTTTTGCACAATGTCAATCATCACAGTGACAACAAAATCGTGTGAGTGATTTTTGATATTTTATTTGGTTTAAAAATAAGCCGAAATTGAATTTTTCCATCGAATCAAAAGTCGCTCATACGAGTTGTAGCCACGATTGTGTTGATTCGTAATAAGAAAAAGTATTGTTTAAAAATCAGGTGATATCGTTTTTCAAGTCGCCCGGCTTTGAAAAGAGGACACGAGAGAGAGAGAGAGAGAGATAGATAGATAGTTTACTAGAATTACATCGCAACCCACGGGTTGAATTACGTAAGTATTTACAAATACGTTACATATATGGCAATAAATGGTAAAATTATTATGAATTATAACGTTAAATATACTATGTTATACTATGTTGCTCTAGTAATTATGAATGATAAAACTGTCTATAAATCTACTGGTTTTGAAAACAGGCTTGACATTTCTTCTATTACGCAGGTTATATTTATATTTACATGTCTCAGGTATATGTTTCAGTCTATGGTCATTATCATTAATAATTCATTAAAAAAGTATATCAATTATCTCTTGTTTTTTGGTCGCAAGTGGGCGTAGGTCATGTTTAGCCAAGACTTGTTCATAGCTCAGTTCCTGGTGTATTGTTCTCATCGCTCGTTTTTGTATAACCAGATCTTTCGAGAGATACAAAGGTAGGCTGTTATGGTAGACTGGGCAATCGTACTCGGCTATAGGACGATTACACGTACGGTAAAATTGTGTCAGTTCCTTGAGCTGGCGTAGACAATATAGGCATTTCCGCGCTTTCTTTATGGTTTTCTTTATGTTTTTTTTAAAGTTCCATTTGAGATCGTTTGATACGTAGAGACCTGTTGCTTTGTCTTTGTATTCAACTTGATTATATTATTGTTTCAAATAAAGTTTAAACCTCCTAATTCTTCGTTTGCAACCACGTGGTAATTCAGGAAAAATGTTTTATTTTAAATCCTACTAAAAAACTACATTCATATCCTTTGAAAGCACTAAAAACAACGTAATTCTGCCAAATTTGAAGCTTCTAGAGCGAATAATTACTGAACTATTGACGATCAAAGATTCGTATTATTTGGTAAAAATGTATGGCTTCGCCATGTTGGATGATGACTTACTGTGATATCATCCAACATGGCGGATAGAACTTTAGTGGTCTAAAAATAAGGCACATTCAGTATTTTAAATCAGTTTTTTGGATTGTGTACTTGAATTGAATCACCAGGAGCCTATTTGAGACAACGTCTTATAACAGAGATGAATTTATGGCGATATTTATCCTTCGATTCGAATTACGCGATAGCGTTGCGTGACACAATTTAGACCTAAATATCTCGCAAGTGAGCAACATTTTTTGAGCCATATGTCTACAAAGTCTTTTAATAATCGTTAGCTATAACATATAGTGGGTATGTTTCTTTTTGATTAAAAATGAATTTGTCATACTTTTGATGACGTCACATGAAAACGAAGAATTGTTGACTATGTGTTCGCTCTCCAAAATCTGTCAAGAAAGAGTAAATCACAAATCCTCTGCCTAAGTTAAATCCAATAAATCGCAACGAATTCAAACTAAGCTGGCGTCCTCTGAAATAAAACGCATCGTACTAAATGAGATGGGTAACCTGTAGATTTTCCATCGTGAGCATTGTTAACAACTCGTTAGTTGCTAAATTTGACTGAATTTATACCTGGAAATTCATTAGTTCATACTTTTTCTGTTTATCGACTGATTATCGAACAATTTTTCAAAAGATTTTATGAAATAGTTGTTCGTTTTAGGCAGTGAATTAAGGATTAACGGACGGACGAACTTAAATACACGAATTAAGCGATGACAAAATGCATACCGTACGCTTCTTTGTAGCCACAAATATTTTCCACTGCAGAAAAGTAGTTTAAGTACCCGCCCAAGTGATCAATAGTTATAACCACCTTGAAAAAAGGCTGCATTTGTATTATTGAGACTTCTTTAATGACCTTGAATTATATTAATTTATTTCAAGTTTAACACTGAAATGATTTTTATAAGCATTGACCATTCGTTTGCTCGTGTGAGATGTAAAAAATAGGCAGTCTACGACTACATCCGGCAGCTCAGGTTGAAAGCTCCAGAAATTAGAGGCTTATAAGGCCAACGAGTGCAGCTTTGATTTATACGAGTACTGCAACGGAACACTAGAGTGGTATTCATTTGACCATGAAAAAATAGCCAGACTAATAGTTGGTAGTATAGCTAGAATCCATTAATCCAGTGTTTTCTGTTGTTATCAACAAAAACAGTAAATAGCCATTGTGATTTCACCGTAAAATGAAAACGAGTCTATCATAAACTTGTAAACTTTTATCTTTAGCGTACTGAAATCCACGAAACAAATGAAAAGGAATGTCAAACTTCAAAGCTCAATTCTTGTTTTCAAAATGCTAGGTGAAAATGGAGAAAAATATTTTTTTGTGCGATAAAATTCACTAAATTTGATTTTGCAAAGCAAAACAAGTCACACAGTTGTAAATATATCGATAACTTGTACACCGTAGAGTGATTCAAGAAAACTGACGTTTCGGACGTTAGTCCTTCGTCGGAGTAATACGAAACAAGTCACACATGACACAATAACAAACACATGAAAAACAATGCGAATTTGTCTTTATTTCATGAATAAAACTTGAAAAGACTATATTACGAGCATCACCTCACTCAGTGTAACCCAGTTTCATCGCGATAAAATGCATTTTAAGTTTACAAAATTGAAGAAAAATTCACACAAGCACAGTTCACGTTGTTATAGCTAGTTGTGATTTCCAAACAAAACAAAAAAAACTGCAGTTTGTGTGACAAACATTTAAAGCGAAGTGAAGCATTGCCATAGGAAAACATGAATCTGATAAATACGAACAATTGTGTACAAACATCACAAAAAGTCGTTAATTAAACAAATCAACATTTTAAGATACAGAAGAATAGTTCTTTATCATATAACCGAGGTGTTTGTATCTGTAAAAACCTTTAGAATCATTCAATAAAAGCGATGAAAGACAATGAATCATATTCTTGATTGAACGTCCTTAATAATAGTGAGTGAGGGGCCTTCATCTAGAATGTCCACTATGGGGATGAAATGCCCTAATATAAAAGATTTGTGTATGGGTAATAAAACTGTAACCGACCATTGCTCTGATTTTGTTTGTGTGATTGTTTTTAGTATAGGAAAACTAGCTAGACTGGTGAACTCCTTTATCAGATCGGAAAATGTTGCTCGGAGAAATATCACTGCAATAAGCAGGGTAGTTCTTATTTATATTGGGGTTTTAAAAATTTTTAAATGTCATGATTGTTTTGTTATGGTCAAAATGTGTGAGTTTCACGCATACCTTTAGATATAGTAAGACCAATGACCGAGAGAAGAAGAACGACTAGCAAAGCACAGTTCATGGTGAAGACGATAGTGTACCACAAATAAGCTGGTTAACTCCTTTTTAGATACTTATTTCAAAAACTCATTAATAATTCATGAGCATTTTGTCCAATCTGTTGTCCAACTATGGTCACGTGAATGAGGTTTATATCCCATATTAAAAGCACTTTCATTTCTATTCAATATATCCGAGTTATATAAAAACAAATGTGTCTGTATCGAATTCTAATGATATTACTTTGCATGGTTTTAAGTGAGGGACGTTGATTGATTAAGTTCATCGAATTAACGGTTTGGCTTTAGCATGAATTGCGGAAAAGACGCGAAAAGACGAATAGTCAATAATAATCTATTGTCGTAGCGCCATTTAGCACAGGTTTCAAGTGTTTATTTGTTTAGACGATAATGGCTTATAAGTGATTGTTTATTTTGGTGCTAACCGAGCTCTGATTTCAAGGTTTCATTGCGATGTTCAGAGTTCCTCGTGCAAATCCTCAATTCATGCATATTTAAATTGATCAGTAACTTTCCCGTAATGTGTTACACCCCTTTCATGATTTTGGTATGGTTAGAACTCCAGAGACCAACCTTACTCAGTTCCGTTTTTTTTCTTTCTTTTAGATTTAAGTATATATCATAATCTTAATCAGTTTTTATTCAACCTTAGCTGGTCCTAGCTGACTGTCTGTATTTACGGCTAAATAAGATCGTTAGATCCATGCCAGCGAATCGGAGCCAATGTTTGTTCACCACATCATGCGATATTAAAATTGGCTCACGATTCATTCGATCCCGAGACTTCGACTTAGTTGAAGTATAAATAAAGTGGACAAAGAATCAACCAGATCAACCAGTAATCAGTAATCAACCAGTTCTATCATGTGACCAAGATGCCCAAGCGACAAATTAACATCAACAATTCTGCGCGTGATCAGAAGGAACACCAGTCAGTTTTAAAACTATTTTTGTTTATTTTTCACCATTATATATGAACTTTTTGGTTTTATAAGTGTTGGAAGCATATCGTGTTTTATCAGGTCTGAAAAAAAGCCTGATTAAACCTAATTAAACACTCCTGCTTGTTTATTTAACAGGACATAATCACAGCTATATTTCGAGTCTTCCACTAATAACGGAACCGCTTATATTTTGTTTGTTTTGATGAAAATATTTTTATTGTAATAATAGCTCAGTGAGCGTTTTGTTGTTGTATTATATCATTTCGCAAAATGTGTTTTTCATTCGCAACCGGTTAATATCAATCGACCATGATGACATTTCACTAGTTCTCACGATCATTTTTAAAATATAGAATTTTGAAAGTGTTTTTGATTGCTTTTTATCAAATGAATTACAGTGATAAAAGCTTTTTAAGGAATCGATCGCTTTTCCTGTCAATCAGGTTTCCTTCGCGGTCAGGCAAATTGATCGGTTTTATTGTGTATCACTTCGGACTAACAAATGTCTACCATTCAGAGCTCTCATGGAACGTTGTCGGTATATATTTTGGCGCAGCTCTATATACCTACGAGTTCATAGGGAATCGATACAACGCTTTCTAGCCTTATCTCTAAGTTTCTTAGCATTTTTAACTTATAACTAGTCACTCTGGTCGTCTGGTGGAGTGCCGTTTACTCGTGCCCTTGATGGCCTTGATATGAGTTGCCAGTTATTCATTGTGGTTATTCTTGTCATTCTCATGTTATGTGTTGGCTAGTGTGCACTTTATGAGTGATATTTCAAAACACTTCTTGATTATAATTATAGAAGGAATCGGAAAATACATTGAATTATATCACATTGAAAACTTGCACATTATTAAGTGCATTTTGATATGCAATATTCATGATAACATTAAAGCGAAAAACAAAGTAAAATATCACGAACCAATATGTTTTATCCATCAAAGGTTTCATGCATGAAAATGAGCTTTACTAATAGTTTTTTTCCTCTACCGATCCAAGAGTTTTATGTGCGATTCAGCAACATCGATAAATGTGCTAAAAGAAACAAACTGACCAAGATTTTCAATTACAGTAAGGACACTCGAACCATGAACACTTGTCTTTATTTAGCTTTTCATTTTCTGAGCTTTCTACTGCTTCAAATCCTCTAAAAAAGTAGATTTGAACTCAAATGCACTCAGTTATCAAAATGAAAACGTTTTCAGATCGATTCACTTAAAGGAAGCATGTTAAAAAAAGTATCAAAAAAGCACAAAGTGTTCACGGTTCGAGTGCCCTCACTGTAAATTTATTCGAAAATGTATACACAGAAACACTTACTTATGTCTATAAATGTCTTGCTAGAAGTATAACTTTGATTTACCTTGTTTACACCATGTTAACACGCAAAAAATTTGGGGAAAATTAAAAGATTGCTTCGAAGCAAACACCGACCAAACCAAGCTAGATTTGTTGGATTCACGGAATTGACGACAAAAACGCCATGACAAGTTCATAGTTCAGGGGCGGATCCAGGATATTTACCTTAAAAGTTACTTCCTTATAAAATAAAAGACTCAGTAGTCCTTTTGAAAAGTGTTGTTTATCAAAATTTCAACCAATCATTTTCCTATTTCTATAATATGAATATTTTTCTCTACATTCAATTTATCCAGGAAAAAGGGGGGTGAACGTTCACCCAGTTCACCCCCCCTGTATCCGCCCCTGAAGTTGTCTAAACTGCTTTAATAATCCTGCCATGTAAATAAGGATTCTTTTCCCTACAATAATTGAGTTTTTTGGTTATCGGCAACGAGTTTTTCTCTCAAAACAACGACCAGAGATCGAATGTCGCGCGGAGGATAATGACCAGTCACAGGTAGCCCAAGCTCATTATCTGTGGCTAGGACGTCGTTGGATTTTCGAATGGCCGTCAATCTCATACTCAGAGCCCGCGTTTTTCCTCGCTAGTTGCGGATAACAAGGGCTCTGACATAATCCGATTTTTGCTCAAATTTGATTGGTCATTCAATTTTGACAACCACGCAAGCGCGAACAACCGGAAACACAAATAAACTCAAGCTAGATGTTTGTGACCGTTTTAGCAGTAGAAAATAAATAAAATATTATAAAACTTATGTCTGTACTTGTGTATCGCTATTTTCTTTACCTTCCTAGAGATTTTCAGCCAATACATTGAAGCAATAGTTAGGAAATTAATATATGTTTCACACACGGCTGCCAACGGCCGACAGAATTTCTCTTCTAGCTCTTTTTTTTCAAAATGGCGGTCGCTCACACATTGACCCTGGCACCGGCTGGTTTGACACGTGATCAAAATCTCCAAGATTTTTGGAGATTTTGATCACGTGACCAATAAAATCAATATGGCCGACAGTCACGTGTCAAACCAGCCGGTACCAGGCCATACAATTGTTTGACTCAGCAGTTCAGCGCATGCGCAGGTAAAATAATGCCTTGTCCGTTTGAATATTTTTCAACCGATTCGAAAACACGCTCAGAAATTACTTTGAAGTGCAGATCATTTTCAGACTTTCACACAAAATAGTGTTTTTATAGCTAATAAACAACCTGAATACATTTGGTTTAATAAAAGTGAGTTTTTGGGTGTTTTTGAACGGTTCGAAGTTTTGCTTGAATTAGACCAGTGCGCACGCGCGGCGTTTTTCAGACTAAAAGGTTGATGGGGCCACGTTTGTTTCCCCAAATTGAAGTCCAAAAAAATATTTAGAGGGATAAAACAGGAGTAGATGGCGCTATACTAAAATCCTCAAAGTAAGGTGTGACGCGAGAATGCTTTTGCAGGGTGGTATAGTAATAGTGACATCACTGTTGTAGAAGGGAAGGGGGAGTAATGTGGGACAATGACGTAGGCTGTTCAGGCTTGTCTGAACTTGCACTTTCGACTTGGATAAAAAAAAAACTTAACTCATTTTGAGACTCGTGCCCCCGGCCTATGGCCTGGGCACGAGTAATAAGCAATATGATCGATGCATGCAGACAAGGTTTAGTTGTGGCTCAATTTGTAGCGTATGTTAATGTATGCTTACGTGCACCACCACAAGAAAAGTAAAAAGATCCGCTCCGGTCCATCTCCATTTATTTTATTAAGGGTCCTGATTACTTAAGCAAAAAGTCATCACGATTTTTTCTTAGAAAGATATTTTATAGAGAATTTATCAATTAATCGAAAAATGGATAGAAATCTATATGGTCCCGAGCCCGTTTTCGAGATAAAAATTTTTGAACGGAACCATGTTTTGACATTTTTGAAGAACAAATGACGAAAAATGCATTTTTCACAAAAAAAATTATTACTCAAAAACTAATAAAGCTATTGACGTAATTTTTACAGGCAATCTCAACCAGACGGTATTTTACACAAATATGGGAAAATAAATTATATATGTTTAAAAATTTTGTCAAAAATTTACAGTTTTGTTTTCGACTTTGACTTAAAATCGCTTTGAAAAGTGAAACCCTAAACCACTTACCATCGCGTGTAATGTTGAAAAGTCATCAGGATTTTTTCATATCTTGTCAAAAGAAAGATTTTTACAAAATCTTTCAGAAAAAATGAAGAAAAATATAGAGTCCCGCGCAAAAAATGAGGGTTTTGGCTGGTTGAAGTATGATTTTCGAATGCTCCTTGTGTTATTCTTATGTTGTCTTTTGGCGGGATTTGGCGCGCGCGCGGCGTTCTCAGCGGTAAATTGCTCGCGGGCACAGGTTTCAAGCGTCGTTGTTGTTCTAAAGTAGTCAGGACCCTTAAGAATTTCTTTCTTAGATTTGGAATCAAGAGCACAAGACTATAATAATCACCGAAAATACAAATAATAAAGTCATTCAAAACAACTGTAAAGCACAATAAGAGTAAATTGTAATACGGGTTTTCGTGGGTTTTTGAAAAGCACGCCGGCTTTTGAAAAATATGACAGCTACTAATAAAAAAGGCTATTAAAAACCATCAGTGGTCCAGGATTTTTTTTATGTGCACCCCCTTGTAAAAGTTCTGGTTACGGCCCTGTTAATGCCCATTCGCAGCCGCTGCAAATTCCTGATTTTGTGCCACATGTCAAGCTTCGGTTATACGAGCTTCAACTATTTCATCCGCTCCTATGTTGCAATCTCTCAATGGACTCAATCGACTGATGATCATATTGTTCAACCATAACCCATTACAGCTTCCATGTAAAATACATTGTATCACTCTCAAGTATATAAATATGTTGTCTAAATATCATGCTTGTTTCTATTTCACTCCCAGTATTATAAAATGTTCATTTTACATTAATTTATATATATTTTCAGGATTTTGTATATTTATATTATATCGGTGCTTTTATTCTTCGTTTTCGTGTGTCATCAAAAGTATGACAAATATATTTTAATCAAATAGAAACATACCCACTATATGTTATAGCTAACGATTATTAAAAGACTTTGTAAAAATATGTGTCCAAAAATGTCGTTCACTTGCGAGATATTTAGGTCTAAATTGTGTCACGCAACGCTATCGCGTAATTCGAATCGAAGGATAAATATCGCCATAAATTCATCTCTGTTATAAGACGTTGTCTCAAATAGGCTCCTGGTGATTTAAGTACACAATCCAAAAAACTGATCTAAAATACTGAATTTGCCTTATTTTTAGACCACTAAAGTTCTATCCGCCATGTTGGATGATATATATAAGTCAACATCCAACATGGCGAAGCCATACATTTTTACCAAATAATACGAATCTTTGATCGTCAATAGTTCAGTAATTATTCGCTCTAGAAGCTTCCAATTAGGCAGAATTACGTTGTTTTTAATGCTTTCAAAGGATATAAATGTAGTTTTTTAGTAGGATTTAAAATAAAACATTTTCCCTGAATTATCACGTGGTTGCAAATGAAGAATAGCCGATATATTTATTCGTTGTTACGAGGTTCGCTGTTATTATTGTCTTCATTAGGTGTTCTTGTGGACATTTGCAACGTTGAATTGTTGCAGAAGCTGCATGTTGTTCTTTTCTCAAAAGGAGATTTTATAAAAAAGGTATCCGATGATTTAAATTTCTGTTTATTTGCCAACAATTTCCAACAAATAAGAACGTACTCTATCAAATAACTTATATTGTTCGGGTGTCGATTTCAATTTTATATGTAGTGTTGAATGACAAGTATAATGTGATGAGAGATATGTAAACCACTGCGCCTGTGTCCAGGTACAGATAGACGTCACTCGACCAAGTTCGGCATTTGCCAGAACAACACAGGAAGCCTAAAATAATGCTTTAAAACCTTAAATATCTTAGCCTGCGTAGCCCGGCTCTTGGTGTGGGGGGAGAGGAGGGGATCTACCCAAATACCCTTCCCTCCCTTCCCCCACCCCAAGAGCCGGGCTACGCAGGCTATAAATATCTTGGCCTACAATTATCCTAATTAATTATTTTTTATATCATTTGAACTGATTTGAAAGTTCTCGATATCCACAATTTTACTAAATTGGTCCACTCTGAGGGGTGATAGGCACTTTAAGACAATGTTTCGATATATTCAAGACACAGGAAAATTATCTGCAGAGTGATAAATCAAATAAATTGCCGAGAAAAGTAGATGATAACGAGTAAAGAGAAAATGACGCTCAGGCAAATGCTATTACATTTATCGATAAAACAAAGAATTTACAGTCAAACCGGCTGACACGTGCTCCCCTAGAGTAGCTTATTCTTGCTATTCTTGGAAAATTGATTTGATAATTCGGTTGAATATTTCATTATTGAAACGAACGATATTTCAATACAGTTCTACGTTGAATATTTGATTTCTGATTGAATTAATGAGACAATAGAACTCCCTTAATGAATAAGCACGCATCGAACTTTCACGGAAAGCATCCAATATGGCGGATGAGGTGAGTAAAATCAGGTTTTCGAAGACTTTTGCCAAAAATGCACAAATGCTTATAAATGTTTACTGTTTATTAACATATGACATCACATGGCATTTTAAACCTTGAAATTTGTTTGTTTTGAACGGTTTGTATGACCCAAAGTTTGAACATTGAGTGATTTACTAAAAAAATTAGTTCGCAAAATTTTCATTCATCTTTTTGATATTTTGTAGCAATAGTAAGCATAAATCAACTGTTCAAAATCATTTCTGAGCACTTGAGCGCACGCGAATGCACAGTCGCATTAGGCTAATTACCGGTCCAAAAAGCAATTTTGTACCATGCCAAACGCTAAAAATCTAAACCGGTGACCTACCCTGATTTTTTAACAGTTGATTCATACCTTTTTGTGAAGGAGGAAAACCAACTGTTAAAAAATCAGGGCAAATGAATGGGTGTTTTTGATAATAACTTACTAATGGCTAAATTTGGTAGATAGTGATAATTTATAATAAACAAAAAATATTTTCCCAGCTAGTGTACACCACAACCGATTGGCAGCTTAGCTAAGTGTGGAGAGTATTGGTTTGTCAACCGTGATGTTGCGGGTTCGAATACTGAGTCGGGCCACCACTCAGGGTCTTAAAATAATTGAGTAGAACAATTTCTCATTATTAGGCTTTGCGTCTTCTCGTATAAAGACGTTAAACTGGAGGTCCTGTCTCCTGTTCACACTTTCACATTAACTAGTAACATAGGGACGCAAAAGAACGACTGAGGACGCAGGTCACGACCATCCTCGCTGATAGGCCTACACTAATACATACTAACTACTAATCAACTTTATGATTGTAAAACCGGATTACATACTATAAATATTAAAGATTGTAAAGCACATTGGGACATTAGGCGAAATCAGTACGCTATATATAAGCATTACATTACATTACGTGTGTCAGTTTATGGAAGATCTCTTACATGAGAGGGTTGAAATCGTCTAGACATTACAAAATATATCAAGCGTTTTGTCCAAGAATGCTTGTCGTCCCTAATGACATCTAGTGGAATGGAAAGAAATAGAGAAGGCGTAGGGAGGCATGAACTACACAGGTTGAGCATGTTTTATTACTGTTTTTTTCCATCTATTTACTTATATTTAGAATCTTTAGTCTTGTTTTTAACCTGTAGAAACAATTAACATAGTATTAATCACAAATGGTACCAAGAAAATAAAACACAAAATCAAGGAAATCCTCTGCAGTCAACTGTCTTCCTTTCTTCTTGGGAATCCTTGGGTCATTCGTTCTTTCTTTGGGTTTCCTTTAAAATAGAACGAAACTCTAAGAAAACCTTACCCCTTATCGCCCCTCCCTCTCCCCTGCATTCAATTGCCGCCTAGACCTGCGTGGTCAAATTCCAAAGGAATCCCAAGGAAATAAATGCAGCTCAAAAGAGTGCGCGTAGGAGGCTATGAGGAAAGCTCCGGTTTTATCTAGATGATTGCATGCATGTGCAAATGTGTCTACAAACTGATCCCTCACGGAATAAAGCCACGTCAAAATCAACCTTAGTTATGTATTTCCCCCCCCCCCTCTCCCCCCTCAAATATCTAATGGTCCATCCCTAAAAACATATAGTTTCCATTGTGTCTGCAATGATAAAAGACAATCGTATTTAATACATACCCCGTACGTATGTCAAACCTTACATCCAAACAGTCTAAAACGGGCACAGACAGGGCCTGGAGATGGCGTCCATGTTTTGGGTGTGACGCGAAAGCTCAATCCTTCAGATGGATTAACGAGCCATTGTAGATGCAAGTCGTACCAGTTGGTATTGCCTTGGAATGTCTGGAATGAAAACAATTGAGATCGTCTGAAATTTTCGACCAGATCTTATAATGTATTTGGTAAGATGATAGGGTGTGTTTGATTTTTACTATAAAATTTTAATTCAGTGTTTGTTCGTTTGTTTGCTTGTTATGCTCAACATATGATTGTTATGTTTGTTTGACTTGATTTGGTTTGCTTGAAATTAATCTCTGACTCGAATAAGAAGTCCATAAGAGAGAAATGTTTATAAGAACTGTCTTGCCTACATAATAGAAGCTACAAAAACAATTAGTCCTATATCATGCTTTATTTATTTGCACTCGTGAATTATAGATTTGTTTTACAATATAATATAACAATATATATATTTTCTTCAGCACAGCTACTTAAAATAGCTTAACGCTAAAGGACTAAAAACGATTAGGACACGATTATTATGAGGCCCAGTTAGAAAGAGTATTAAGATCCCGTATCCCCTAAATATGTAACGTAAATATCCCGTATACCCTTAGCTTTGAGACTTGGTATCCCTCAAAACTGACCACATACAACTTCGGTCAAGCGTGTTGTGGAGCTCTTCCCCAGTGCCTTTGCGCGCAAAAGCACAGCGATCCCGAAATGGAAATAAGCTGTAAAGATCGCAATATCTAACTTCTTGTTGGTATTCAGAGACCGCTGTAACAGTTGAATCACCATAAATTCATTTATTAATTGTAAAGTAAGATCCCTTATACCCTTAAATTTTAGTGTAAGTATCCCGTATCCCTCTAAGTTTTTCATCCAATATACCAGATCCCCAAAACCCCTAACTGGGCCTCTATTATAGCTCTCCTGATTCTGTATTGTGTACGAGTAAAAGAGTTTTATCGATTAAGTAAGCAAGGGATGCCATTATTACCCTTATCAGTCCCCTTTCTCGATATGGGACGTACATCTCCCCCTCTGAGTAGTCTAATGTGAATGACGTCACCCACTTGTCGGGATAACTGCCCTGGACACCAATTCCTAGTCAAAAATATGCAATAGAATTCGTAAGTATCCTGGCACAAAAATTAGTCAAACTATTCACGATATATAAAGCATGCGTAGCGGCTTTTGCATGGAGAAGGGGTGGGGAGGGGATATGGGGACGCTATGTATACTCAAGAGTGTATGAGATAAGAGAGCTTATCCCCGGACCCCATCAAGGGTTCTACTCGTCGTGCTATTTTTTAGAAACTGGTTTACAATCTCCGCACTTTTGTCTTGCGATGTTTTGACGATGCGATAACGCCTCCTGCAATCTGGCCAATCACGTTCCGTTTCCGAAATAACTTCAGTTTAAAAATTGAATGAAAAGATCCCCTGATGAGTGTAAAGCCCAATACGGGGGATAAGCTCTCCTATCTCATACTCTCTTGGTAAGCTATAATATATGAAGAATTGTTCTCTAACCTGACACTCTTGTTGGAGAATTAAACGTCATCTCGAGCTGTGCACCAGTTTTATTGGAACACCAAATTGTCTCGTGCAGTGATCCTGAAGTTAGCTTCGGTTTGTACTTTAAGTCTGTTGAACAGACTAAATACAATATGTACCCTTGGTATTAGAACATTGCTTGAAAAAATAGATGAATAAAGAACGAATTTGGAAAGGACGTAATAAAGGACGTAAAGAAGCTAAAAAAGGATATGCAAAAAAAAACTGTCTGACTGGTGGACTGATCGACTGGGGACTGACCGAAGGGCAGATTGACTGACTAACAAACGAAGCAGACGAGTCAAACCTACGTGGTAAGTTGACGAGCTTGTAGACGGCATTCACCCATGCTGTACCAACACCAAATGGACATTTACGGATAGGAGCCGGGCCTCTGTTGGCTAACGATGAGACTGCATCCTTGCCACTCCAGCACTCACCGTAAAACTGAAGACCAAAATACTCATATCTACAAAATAGAAAGATTCATTCAGTCATTCAGTCATTCGGTCATTCGGTCATTCGGTCATTCGGTCATTCGGTCATTCGGTCATTCGGTCATTCGGTCATTCGGTCATTCGGTCATTCGGTCATTCGGTCATTCGGTCATTCAAATGTGTGTTCAAGTGTGTGAGTAAGTGTTTCCATACCCTTGTGCTTGTACTCGTGATGCACAGCTATCAATGGTCTTCTTTAAGTAATTCCAGTCTATCGCATCGCGTAGATTGTCCACCATTGTTGGCAATGTTCTATGATTGGAGTCATAAAAACATCCAATGAAAACATAGCTGGGGGTCTGTCCTGGAAAGGCATATCAGCTATCATTAATTTATTGACATTTGTTAGTATGGGTTTGGTCGTCTACGTTTAGGGACAGATGATACGTCAGCCAGGAGGCAAAAAAATGTCTATGTAATCGGCCGCCTAGGCGCTTGTCAGTATTAGACTTCTACAGCTGCTACTTCTTTCTACATTCTAACATTGCAAGCCTTCTGCTTTCCCTTGGAATATAGGTACAGTAACTCGCTGGATGTAGCCGAGTGTCAAATTGTTAGGTTGTTGCTTTCCTCTTTTTTGCTTTTTGTTTGTTTGTGTTTGTTTGTTCGTTTGTTTGTTTGAATCTTCACTTCATCTTCTTTATTTTACACTAGTATTATCCTAAGAGCAATTGGCCAACCACATAGAAAGAATCGGGTCACATTATAAAAACTGGAAATAGTCCAGTTTCAAGTTCTTCATTGCTCAGGCTAAGCCTCGATAGTATGTGATATATTCTTTGGTACGAGGTACATCCCAAGGGAATGGAACAACTCAAAAACAGTATAAATACCAATGGTTTTGTCTTGAATCTTTTGGTAATTTAACTACAATTGAGGCTTAGCCTGAGCAATGAAGAACTTGAAAGTGGTATATTGGATCCAGCTTCTGTCTAAACACTGAATAGGACTGGAACGAAATAAATTCACTTCGCGGACTCAGGTCTAATCCCGAGTGTCTAATCCCGGCTGATTATTCCAGAAACAAAGACGTCACTCATTGTTGGGTATGAGAAGGCATTTCAAATCCACCTGACAAATCCTCCTGGAAAGATTTTAAGTACTTGCAGTCTTTGTCAGACTAAAATATTACACATGATATTTTCTCTTAATATTTATTTTTCATTACTACACACCGAACGCATTCATAAATTACTACTTTACCATACTCATTCTATGCGTACACATTTACGGTGTTCAACTTATCTATAGAGAAAAATATCGCTCTGGGATGCTCACGGTTGCCGTACACTTCACAATTCACCTGCGTTTCCAACGTGGTTGTCCTTGTTCATAGTCCCACCAAGGGCATATGATATTTTTCTGTTAATCTTTCTTAAAATATTACATAGTAAACACACCGCCAAATCGGTCCTTCTAGCATACTAATCCCCCAATTAAAAATTATGAGCTTATACGATAGACGATAAATTATTCCATCGCCATTTCAATGATTATCATAATTGAACAGATTTGTGTGAAGAGAGCCGGTACAAATTGTATTATTTAGAGTAATCCTTCTATCTTATAACAATATCTATTTACATGATCGTCAAGGACGAAAAAAAATATATAAAATATGCCATAAAATATGGTTTTGCTTTCAGATTCACTTATTGGATTCAGTTTCTATAGCAATCCTGGTTATATAGAATTATTTTGTCATCAATGCAGTTACATCAATGTTTGCAAAAGTAACTATAGTACGTTCACCAAAATAGATAATTGCTATCGGTCAACGCTAAATTCAGTGGACGAGATTGTCTGAATTAAATTAAAACAAGACAGAAAATGAGAATATAAGATAAGAGAGAGAATCGCTGGGTACTGGCCTTTTTTCTATAATAAGCTCTTTTATTCTAATTATAGCACAATGAACCTATTTAGAAAATCTATTACAAAGCGGTGAAATTGTTGAAATTCGCGATCGCGCATTTTTTTTTTTTTTTTTTTTTTTGTTTTGTTTTGTTTTGTTGTTGATGGGTTTTTTTCCCCTTGGCCGATTTTTTTTCTGAACTCCCCATCCCCCCCTCCCCCCCCAAAAAAAAAACCTATCCAAATGGTACACCATTATGCTCTCTTCCTGAGGATTCATTATCCTGACCATGCAAAACGATAGAATTTTACACGCACAGAAAAATACATCTAATTATGGAGTGAGAAATAGCACAGCTTTTTCACCTTTTTGTTTTATTAAATCAGCTGATTGTTCTACAATTACTATGTAACTTAATACTACCAAACAAAAGCTTTTATCTTTTACCAAAAAATCCGTAAATATTTACATGGAAACGATTGAATCATTGAAGTTCTATTCAGTACTTTTTCCATTGTATCATGTCACAAGTTCCGGTTTGATTTTCTCTGCAAAAACGCTAAATGCACTTCGACGTAGCTCATAGCCCTCAAGATCTGCGCTAATGCAGACCGGTTCATTCATCAAGATGGAACTGAATTCCCTGATGTTTGTGATTTATAAACAGATATCGAAAACGTGAAAACTTCGGCCCACGTTTCCAATTGACAATAGAATGAACGAATACATAATCGACAATTGGATTTTGATTTCAGTTGTTTTTTTTACAGACTACATATAGAATAAACACAACTCAAGCCTCTTTGATGTCAAATAGATATGAAAATGCAGTAATTTTTATGATTTCCATAAAATTGTAACGAACCCATACGACTGAATGTGGCGTAAATCAAAGCTGGATAAATAAAGTTTTCATACCTATCCGGCACAGTTCGACACAGTGTAGACGCCGGTCAAACTTATTCTGTATACAAAGCCAATATGTATTGTAGATATTGTGGTTGCAAAAATTGTTCTTTCCTACTTATAATTTATAATTAATGTCACTGTCAAACGATTTCTTCTTTCTGTTGTATCTTAAGCACTTTAAATAAATAATAAATAAATAAATAACTTTGCGCCGGGTTGTTCGTTTGTTTGGTAAATCTGAGATGTCAAACAATTTGTCCGGTTGTTTGAAGATCTGAAAGCTTTCACGAGTAGTTTCAAACGTTTGTGCAGAGATTGCCGGAAGAATTGGTCAAAATGACACAACTGTTAAAAGTCATTTCTGCATACTACAACAAATTCAAACACTCAAGACTCTCGTTTTGGGGGATAAACAGTCCAGGTTTGGGTTACTCTACATACGTGATTTTGTTTGCGTAAAAGAAGTTCAATTAGAAATGTAACAAGTTTTCAGAAAACATAGTTGAAACATTTTATGCAAAATGATTTTCTGTTGACGACTTATTTATTACGGACATTAGAAATTACCGGGTAGTAACGATAGGTATTTTTTTTGACAAAAGACAGAATACAAGTTTCTGAAAAAAAAATCAATAAATACAATAATTTCGAATAATCAAAAGAAACTAAGAAATAGAAAAATAATTCGATATTTTTAATAATGATCGGAAGACCGCCGATGTAACCATTGCAAATTAGCCAAGGCAATGTAAACATATTAGTGAAATTGAAATACATCTAAACCGAAAGTCCTGTAGTAACTTCAGTCCATTTTATTGGAGCCTGTCAAAAAGAACAATGGAAGATCAAAAAAGACAGCAAAATGCGATTGGACTGATACAGATATAACCTCGAACAAGCTTATCAGACGAGGAGGTTTAAATTTTTTTGAGTTAAAATGTAAGAAATGACTGGCAAACAACGGAGCAACGTAGACTAAACAATATAACATATTGTACTGATATCAAAATTGTGATTTAGTTTTTATATCACTTCGAGCAAAAAAAAGATCAAATGTTACATTATGTGAAAAACCAGTCAGATATTGAAAGGTTAAGAGTGATGAGTACAGTCACACTTAATGGATTAAAATACAGATATAAGACTTGCAAATCATGAAAAATAATGATGTGTTTTCTTTAAATTGATTGCTTACTGAAAAATAACTACAAATAATACGTACAAATAATTCTTCATCCCTCGAGATAATAAGAATATTATGACCAATTATGAAACTGAAAAATTGCATTACTTTAGTTTGAAAATATTTGAGTGTTACAGATAACAAGAAAATGAAATACCGATATGATCAACCAATCTTTTCAGTTCTTTGATAATGTTTTTTGTTCTCGAAAATTCAAATTAATACAGAAACTAACAGTGAGGACATTCTAACCTTAAACTCTTGGCACTCTTTTGATTTCTTTAAAGTTTAACATACAACCTTTCAATGAATCCGTTAAAAATGATTTTAACTTTGATCACTTATTGCATTTGAGCGTCTACTTTTTGGCGAGTTTGAAGTAGTAGTTTTTAAAGGCTCAGAAACTAAACATCTAAAAAAAGTAAAACCCTCATGTCTTAACTGTCACTGTAATTGTAGGATAGAATTGAATTAGTTATGCAGTCTTCCCTGGTGCATGACCATGGAAATATGGTATCATTTCACGCAAATGCATGAGCAAATAATGATAAAAACAACTTTTTTTAAGTAGACGCAAAATAAAAGTTTTTTTTTTCAGAAAAACATAAACAGGCAATTTAAGTTGATAACCTGATTTAGTTCAATCGGTCTTACCTGAGATTATGCTTGTAAAAATGCCCAATAAGCTGGCAAGAGTAATAAGGAACCGCATCTTATCTTCTCGATGATCAGACCTGAACTGAGATCTATCAAGGAAACTAATGAGTTACATGCAGCCTTAGGGGGATGTACTTAAAAATGTTTTAGTCAACATGTCTGGTGAGGGGTGGGGAAGTTTAAAACATAATCTCGAATGCGATGGACGGATGTAAAAAATTGAAGAAAAAATGGAATATTATTCACAAGATGGAAATAAAGATGGGTATATAAATAAGGTTCAAACGCTAGGGCGAGGTTTTGCATCAGAATTCAAGACCAAGGGCCGTAGGGCGAGGTCTTGAATTCTAATGCAAAATCGGGCCTGTGCGTTTGACCTTGTTTAAAAAAAATGAACTGAGAAATCCATTGTTGTTTTTACAAAATATGAAATACTGAATTAAAGTAAATTCAGCCGAAGATTAGTGTTGCTTTGTTCTTTTGGAAATATATTCTTTGCATTTTCTTGGAAGAATTACTGACCAGATATATATATACTATATTTCTCAATTCATATTTAAATGTGAAATGAAGCCTTGGTCGTGCGAAAAATAATAATATGACAAAAAAGTTCTTTATCGTTATTTATAATGCTCAATGCGGTGACAGTATACGGTATAAAAAAATTAATTTCAAGAAATTTTGTTTTAGATATATGCTAGCAAAAAAATCTATTTATGTATTGACAATATCACTCGAACCGTGAACACCGTGAGCGCTTTTTTCACTTTTTTTAGGATGCATCCTTTGTCAGAATCGCCGATTTGAAAACACTTGCAGTTTGATAACCCAGCACATTTGAGTTCACTAGTTCTACTTTTTGAGAGGACTTGAAGTAGCAGAAAGATCAGAAAATAAAAAGCCCAAGTAAGACAAGTGCTCATGGTTCGAGTGTCCTTACTGTAATGTGCTTTGCATGGTAGAGTGTTCCATAAACTTGCTGCAGGATATGATTTTTTGAAATTTTATTTTTTTACTTTTTATTTGTTCATAAATGGAATTTTTTCATTCGCGATAATGAAAAACTTCCATTTATAGAAAAAAAAGGTAAAAATAGTAAGAAAAATATAGTTTAAGAATCAAGTGATAGAAAATATTTTTTTTCAAGTCTCCCAGCGTAGGACTCGAACTCGCGTATTTCCAATTAACCGCCATTTTGAAAAGAAGACAAGTAGATTGCTTGGGCTGCCTGTGGATCATCAATCGTCTGATAACAGTTCAATAGTATGTTAATGTTCAGATTCATCGCCACAGTGCTAGTTTAGCATGCAATCCACAATGGCGAGTTTCGTAAAAGATTACAACAAATTCGATGTCAAATCGTACCTGGACACCTACTTTACCGACCCCAAAATTGAGCCTTGGTGTTTGGAAAAGCTGCATACATTCTGGCAACAGTTTAGAACAAAGAAAAACATCAAACTTTTAGAATTTGGTGGTGGCCCTAACATCTCGAGGCTTATCAGTGCATGTCCCTATGTCACAGACATAGTGTTTAGTGAATACATCGATTCCATTCGTAAAGCAGTTGAAGATTGGGTTGAAAACAAGGGCTTTGATTGGAAAGCGACTTTTAATTTTATCGTGAAAGAACTTGAAGGAAAGGATGATCACGCTTCGAGAGTAAGGTATAGCAATCCGGGCTTCTGTGATACAATGTTTATAGTCTAATCAGTTTCTTAGTCTATTATGAACAGGCTGGGGAAGGGGGGGTACCGTTCACGAATCACGGACGATTTTTTGCTAATTTCACGGATCACGGCATTAAAAAAAGGCATTTCACGAATCACGAATTTTTGCATTTGCTTTTTTTTCTATGTCTATTCATTCGTCTTTTAGACTTGTTTCAAGGCTAAATTTACAGACCTGCTTATTTCTACAAATACAAATTCAATGTTTTAACTGAAATATACATTGTATATATGTGTAAATTAATTATAAGTTGTTTACCTGGTCCCAGAGGTTGGATTCCACTCAGCCTGACCCTCCCCCTGCCTCAAAATCGAACCTCTGGGACCAGGGTTTAAGCTGTACTAATTACATAGTAATGTTATTCGTTAATTTAAAGTTATTTTAAAGTTAATTTAAATTTATAGTAAAATATTTGATTAAAAAAAATCACAATTTAAGATCAATATTTGAAATTGAAAAAAATATATATTAACTCACCATCGACATTTAATGATGCATTGGCGATTTCATTTATTCTGACGAAATTCACTCGCTGCTTCCTTAACTCTGAGAAAGATTTGTGTTTCGCTGCACAAATGAGAATATTGAATTTTTCTTTCTGAATGGCACTCTTTCCAAGTAAGAATACAGACACGAAAACACGAACAACAGTCATGGAGCGATGTTTGGCAGCAAACAAGCAAGTAGAACCACGAGGGTGAAATTTGATATCAATAAACAAACAGTATTTGATAACTTATTCCAGTTAGTGGTTAAGGCAATAGGATCTCAGGTTTCAAGTCAGCGCAAGGTCAAATTTTTTTTTGTTTGTCTTACCGGTAGCCTGAATAGCCAGAGAGGAGGACGTTTCCAATATTTTTTTTCACGACATATAATCGCTAAAATCACGAATCACGGCAACAAAAATATGCCGATCACGGGTCACGACCGACTTCAATTTCACGAATCACGGCATGTTTTTTCTGCTTTTCACGGATCACGGCATAAATATAGGTCGAATCACGGATCACGGAAAACCCCTTCCCCAGCCTGTATGAAGTTCTTATGCGGAAGCAGCATTTATTAGCACTAAAACTATTGAGTATTGCCATAGTTTGATAATATATAATAATAATAATAATAATAATAATGTTTAATACTTATAGAGCGCATCTGTTTACCATATAATCCATTTTTCCATGTTCATAATTTTACCACAGGGGAGGGGTGAGTAAAACTAGGAAGGGAGGGGAGGATTGTTCAGTGAAATTTGACACCGAGTACTTTAGTAAACGCACTGATGCGTTGCTTGATTGATGTATTGTGGTGCTTGATCCCGATCACGGCGACCACGCGTAATTGAGTCAGAAGAAGAAGAAAGTGTTCTCATCTCGTATAAGGTACGTAATATGTTTTTTATTCTTTCTTTCGAGGAACTCAAATTGGTATTTATGATAAACATGTATTTTTGATAAAAATCAGCAGTATATAATCTGACGTTTATATCATTTTCTTGCTCGAAGACTGCAAGTCTTGCATGCTTTATCTGCAACTTTTGTTGTGTAGTTTTGTTTCCTTGATTATCATGAATCAATACTATAATCTAACATAGGTGGACATTAATATAATGACTGCTATTTGTGTCAAGATCAATTGAACTCTTCTAAATTATTACGGTAAAATAAAGTTCATAATCTCTAAGTAGATTGTGCTTGAATCGTAATGCACCAGTCAATGTCAAACCCCAGGGGGGGGGGGGGACCACGGGCATACCCAGGGGATTTGACATTTTTTTATTCCCCCTGGATGGGGAATTTGGCATTATCTCACTGCCAAGACAGGGGACAGTTGACAAAGTTGAAAAAGAGCCTGGGTTGAGTTGTCCGCCATTTTGAAAATTACCCATGATACATCTGATTCTTTCTCAGCTTTGTTGCCATTTTGTTTAGCTAGCTATCTTTTTTGTAAAACCTCGATTAAAATGCCATTGTACAAGGCGTGGGATGTGCAAAGAAAAAAAAGAAAGGCTGTGGTGGCCACTTGTTATTCAGATTTTAATTATTTTCCCAAAAATTGTGAAAAGTTTAAATGTATAGATGAAATTGTCCACAAACAAAAATATTTGTTGTCCAAATTTGTTTATGACTATAAAAATGAATAAGCTTATTAAAAAAATGGATATATCTGAGATTCTGACTTGAATATATTTCTCAAAAATATTATTTAATCTTACTAACAAAGTTTACATAACTTAACTTATAATTATTCAACGTTTTTGTAAAAGTCATTCTAAGAATGTGAGCTGGCTTCTTTCAAAATGAGTTCATTTTCCATGATTAAATTTAATATTCTATTCCAATCATTATAATATTACCGTCCCTTAGGAGGGGGTATTTGAAGCTCTAATCGTTCCCCAGAGTGGGGAATTTGACAAAAAAATTTGAAAAATGTCAAATCCTCCTGTGTATGCCTGTGGTCCCCCACCTGGGGCTTGACATTGACTGGTGCATAAGTAGAGTGTGCTTCGTAAGTGGAGCGTACTGACTTCGTATTAAAATATTTTGATCTTCCCCAAGAATATGATTTAATTGTGTTTCAGATCATTTGGTGAAAAACATCAACCAATTTGAATTAATAATACCTTGTGTGATATTCAAAATAGCCTTGGATGTGTAGTTGGTTATTGATTAACATTATTCGTTTGTGTGTTTAAAAGTAAGACGAAGGACGATGGAATCCGGAACTGGCGGAACATCTGAAACTACCAAAACAATACACATGTACATAACAATTATTAAAAGAAAGGCAATGATAAAAAACAAATTATAAATTCATTATTTTGTTATGGAAATAAATACCTGACAAATCAAGATTATATTTAAAATATGGTTTCTCATTGTTATATTTTTCATATTGGCCTTCAAATTTAGGTATTGAATCATTTCATTAATAACTGAGTCGAGATTCATCTGTACTGGTGTGAAACAATCTCAAAGTATAAGAAAGTCTCTCTAACTAAGTAGTTTAGATCAAAAGCCCTACAATATAAAGACTTAAGGCTAATTATTTTATTGTCTTGTTTTCTTTTTTCACAGTCCATATTTTCCCACTATTTTCTGATTATCTGGTTTTAAACACTTGCTGGTTACTCAACAAATGGTGAGTACCAAAGCTGTCATGTTGATCTACGTAATGAATGTCATGGTATGGAGTTAAAAGCTTGATGCGATAGTATAAAGCCATCCCAGCCATTTGTTTTTTAATTCGTTATCTCACATTCTTGTTGTCATCAAATAAATTACATTAGAATTGATGAAGCAACAACCAGTTTTTTCAATAAATACTGAAAAATGTTTGTTTTAGGCACACTGTCTAGTGCTTTTTTGATTCAACATCAAAAGGGTTAAACTTAACTTAAAACATCCTTTGCCTTTTTTTAAGTTTGACCCTTTTGATATTGAATTAAAAAAGCACTAGACAGTGTTCCTAAAACAAACATTTTTCAGTATTCATTGAAAAAACTGGTTGTTGCTTCATCAATTCTAATGTAATTTATTTCATGAAAACAAGAATGTGAGATATTGAATTGAAAGCCAAGTTCTATAATGCACAGTTAATTTCTATCAGCTATCTCTTCAATGAAGGGAGGACTGACCTCAGCAGACAAACATTCTTTGACAACAAGTGTTGAAATGTTTTCAACATATGTTATATTTTTTTACATTATAGAAATCCCCTCCCCCTTGAGCAAATTTTGCTGTAGAATTATAGTGAATGGACAGGTCTTCAATACAGCAAGAAGGCATGGCCCCTGATAGCAAAAATTGTACAGCGAACAGGGGGTGGTTTCGGAAAAAGGCATCATAAAAGCTTTGCACTGAAATTGTTTTGTTTTATCAAAGACTATAGCTAGTCGCATTCAACCTTTTTGACCTCTTTATCATGTATGTTTTTTTTTTCTCATTTAGGACACCAACAACCCAAACATCAAACTAGCTGAACAACTACTCAGACAAGCAAGTGCCTTGCTAAATGACAAGCTTACTTCTCCTAGTCCATCTGCTGCTTCAGGTGCAGATAACTTCCAGGACCCCAAACCTGTAACTAATAACAAACCACATGCATCATCCAACAATATTCCAACACCTGCACAACAGAAAACCAACTCACACATACCTATCACACCAACTACAACAAACTTACAGCGCATTAAACGGACTCTCAACAATACAACCATAACATTAGCCATCGACAATACTATGAATTCACACACACCCAAAGTTGGACTGTTACCAACACCCTCCATGGCTGCCAAACCATTTCAACATACATCTGCAAGCAGTACCGTACAATCTAGTTCCAATCAAATTAACTATACCAACACCACACTCCAACCCTTCCAACAAATGATTTCCAAACTTCTCCGTGAAAGAAATAACCACACTTCTCAAATCAGCTACCTTGATCAACATGTACAAGATAACAACCCTCCTTCCAACCTCGTACTCTCTGCTACACCTCCGGTAGTGCTGCCAGCTGACCTCAACCAAGAGTGGAACACAACTCTCCATGAAGCAGCCATGAACCTCACAAGACTGATAATCAAGTACCATCAAAAACAGCTTTTACAGATCTCTCGAGATATCCTTGCACAGTCCGATGTGATAACAGACACCACAAAAGATAAAGAAATAACAGTAAACATTCTTTCTAGGGCTAAGAAAGAGACCTCGAAGACCATCCTTACCGAAAACCATAATTCCCGTCCTCAAGATTCACCTAACAACAAAGGGTCAACCACCAATGTACAAGCCCTAAAGACATACCGACATCACCCTTACCATATCAAAACAAAAAATCCCAGCACCGACACTTCAAATACTAAAAGTCCTCCTTCCCTACTATCCATAAACACACGTCCACCCAGTCGCACACAGTGTCACTCAGTTCAATCAAACTACAAACCAATTAAGTAAAGAAACACACTTGCTGTAGATGGTACCTTCAGACCATCCCAACTTGCCCTCATATTGGATTTGTGAAACAATTGTTTAAACCTCATACCCTTATTCCCACTGCAATATGTTGAAATAACATCAGTACATCTAAAACGAGCTTAATTGCCCAGCTGAAGCCATAACTAATCTTTGCAGCAATCTCGATCTTCTCGACACGGTAACATCAGACCTTGAGGTACCATAGTTAATGATGCTCGTATTTTCAGGATAGTCAGGAAACATAAGTCTTATATGGTATATCCATGATCTTATATGGTACATCTTAGATCTGCCCTTTATAGTCGATTATGAACTAACTAATAATGATTATTTACTAACTTCCCCGTTCCAATTATTGCATACTGCAACCCACAAAGAATTACCGAACTCGATGTTACAACACCATTATTGACAAAACCATGACTCTTTCGATCCAAATAGCTATCACCCCCTACATTTTCACAGTACCAGTTACAACCTTAGATATGAGGATGTGATTTCCAAAACCACCCCACCCTATGCACGTTGAGAAGTAACCTACCATGCAACCTTTTGGGTCGCCTTTTTAAAGGTCTCTGGACAATGACAAATGTGTCCTTGTATTTTTTATAACTTGTACTCCCTATAAACCTCAATTCCCCATATTTACAACAATATACTATAGCATCTACTCCAGATCTTTCGTGCTGTGTCGACATTGATTGTACGTCCAGAGATTTTCATAACCAAGAATGGAAATTTTAGCAAAAGATATGAGACAAGGCAATTAGAGAGCCCTGGTGATTTTACTTCTTATTGTGTATGGCAAAATGTTCTTACTACAAATGTGTTATATATATTAATTTGTTATTGTTCGTGTGAATAAAGTCACATTTTTGCTATTGTTAATTATATGATTCAAAATATTTTTATAGATATTGAAATACATTTTATATTTAACGTATGTAGTTTTGCTATCATAATTGTTGTTCATTTGATATTGATTGCGCAAGTTTATCATATTTCTCACGACTCCATATTTGTATTGTCATCTGTAAAGCCTTGTCCTCATTAGCGCTCAAACATAAACAGCTCGAGCATGCACATTTCTCATATGTCGTTCTAACTATGACCTCAGTACAGTCATAAGAATCAGAACTGTCCGTTCTGTTTGCGTTGATACTTTACTTTTGTTTATGTACGTTCTCAATGCGAAGGTGCACTTTTGTTTATGTGCGCTGTGAACACATCAAGTGAGGCTACGTCCACACCAAACCGGATAAATTTGAAAACGCAACCGATTTGGCCTTCCGTCCACCCTATAACGTATGAATCCAAACGAATTTTATGCTAATGCTATCGTTTAACGAGCCATTTTTGTCACGGTTTCGGAACAAAAGTTTGCGTCCTGACCGTCTTGAAAGTGATAAACTGAAATCTACCTCTATGTTGAATTTTATTGAACTGTAACAAATGTTCCAATGCACGGTGGGCGTCGTCCTACCCGCAAGTGTCCAGAGCACCACCATGTATCTAACTCTCTTTTCCGAACGATTGTTGAGACAAAAAAATAAAACCTTAAACTAAGCATTGCTATTTCTGTTCTCTTGCGCATAACTGCTTAGAAAAGTGGGGGAGGAGGAAAGTCACCCAATTCCCCACCCCTGAACAACGCACTGCCTTTAAGGTCTGTGAAGCAATAAATGCATTTAAAAGCACTGCGTTGCAAACACCACTGCAATTAAGGAGGCTTACACTGGGCGTACTCTGCATTATGTAAAGAAGCCTTTAACAGTCGCACATCTACATGCATTTCCATCTTATCTCATCTTTTTTTATTGTTGTCCAGGCAGGAAGAACTAAGGAAGAAAATTAAAGCAATAATTTCATGTGATATTACAGCTAATGAAGTGCTGGATACTTCATCCCTTCCTGCTAACCTACAACCACCATATGATGTCGTGTTCACAAGTTATTGTCTTGAAGCAGTGGTTGAAAGTAATCAGGTGGGCTTCCTTTGGCCAACAATTTGTTTTTCGACTTGTTCCTCAAAGGTTTTACCATTTTGCAGAACAAAATGATCTATCCTTTTTCGTCCTTACCGCCGACCGTATAGCTCAATTGGCAGAGCATCGGACTTCAGTGCGGGAGGTCACGGGTTCAAGCCCTGGCTGGACCAACACTCAGCGTCTTAAAAATAATTGAGGAGAAGTTGCTGCCTTTATTTCTCTATCTGCAAATGGTAAGATCTTCGCCTCTCGGATAACGATATAAAATTGCAGGTCCCGTCCACTCTATACTCTAATCCAGTTGTCGACGTTAAAGGACCACTGAGGACGTAGGTACGACCATCCTCAGTGTCTGCACTTGTTGACATCGGGGGCCCTAACCACTAACATACAATCATGTTTGTAAACTGCATATAGCAGTCTGTAAAAGTTCCCCAATAAAGAGCCAGATCGGAAAAAGCATTTGCCGGCTTTATCTGTCACCTGCAAAGATACATATCATTTCTGACGCAATTTCTCATGATTTTCCCTTGACCGAGTTTTTGTTCTATTGTAATTGCTGTTTGCATTTCACTTCCTAATACTGTTTAAAAGGCCATAATCTGTTTCCATCACAGGAATACAACGAATCTGTTGGTAAGCTATCCAAGCTGGTGAAACCAGACGGCTTTCTTGTACTGATGCATGGCGCACTGGAGCAAACATTCTACACTGTTGGAAAGCATGAATTCTATTCATTCAAACTGAGCAAAGAGGCTATCGTCGAAAGTCTTCAAAACGCTGGGTTTGGAGATATTGTATTTGATACTTAAAATTACAAAGAAAAGCTGCCTGTATGTGATTCTGCTGGAGAATTCTATGTGTATGGGATAAAAAAAATCCCGAAAAAATGATCATGGTCATGAAGTCGTCAAAGATTTTCAGTCCTTTAAACATCGTTTGGAAAATCGTATTGCAGATCTCATTTAAAAAAAGTATAAAACGACCAATAAGTAACTGAATAATTTAGAGATCGAAAGTTAATTATTTGACTTTTTCTTTGTGAAGTCTTAAGAACGACAGCGACCAGCAAACGTGATTTCCTTTCCCTGCACAACAAATTAGAACAATGATGACATTAAACATATTAACATTTCAACCCTTCGGTTTAAATTACATAAATTAGTTTGTGGAAAGTTGTGGTATCACAACTATGAGTGCATTTAAGTAATTATGTTTTACAATTCTCGATAAGAAACATCTTGCTGTCTCATGGCACTTTCCTTTGCATGGAACAAAACTTGAATAAACTTAAGACAATAAAAACTGTTTAAAATGTTTAAACTGAATTCATCGAGACGCCCCGCCCCGCCCCGGGGCCCCGCCTCAACCCGATCCCCCCATACTTCATTCACAATGCATATTCAGAGGCCGTACTAATCCCGAGAAAATTGCGGTGGCGGAAGCTGAAAATATTTTTGGGAAATGACCCCTGATGCCTGCACCGTCAAACTTTGACTGAGAACCTGGAGATATTATGTGAAACGATTTTTTGTGTGTGGATAAGTCAATGGCGAGTCTCAACAAAGATTACAATAAATTCGATGTCAAATCTTACTTGAACGCTTTTAGTGACCCCAAAATTCAGTCTTGGTGTTTAGAAAAGCTGCATACATTCTGGCAACAGTTTGGATCAACAAAAAGCATCAAACTTTTAGAATTTGGTGGTGGCCCTAACATCTCGAGGCTTATCAGTGCATGTCCTTATGTCACAGACATAGTGTTTAGTGAATTCACTGATTCCATTCGTAAAGCAGTTGAAGATTGGGCAAAGAACAAAGGATTTGATTGGAAAGCGACTTTTGATTTTATCGTGAAAGAACTTGAAGGAAAGGATGATCACGCTTCGAATTTCAGGTAATGCATAAAATCGGTTAGATACCCTCGCTGGTTTTAGGGTTTGTCACGCAATCACTACGTTTGGAAGATCTGCGTGACCAACCCCCAAAACGACTGTGGGACAGTCTAGTGATCAGTTGGCAGTTGCTAAAACATTTTTTAACTTGTTATGTTACACAGTGGCGGATCCAGGATTTTTTTAAGGAGTGGAGCCAATGGGAATTTTCTAAATATTTTCGTTAATATATCCCTTTTTGGATTCTCATTAGCATTTTCTAGTACGTCATTCATTGCAGTTCATTTATGAGAATAAAACACTCAAAATGTATCCCCCCCTGGATCCGCCCCTGTGTAATGGAAACTAGTGAAAACCACCCAATTTACTTTTGTAAAATGATCAGGTACCTTGATCAACATGTACAAGATCACAACCCTCCTTCTAACCTCATACTCTCTACTACACCTCCGGTAGTGCTAACAGCTGAGTCAGCCTAGAGTGGAACACAACTCTTCATGAAGCAGCAATGAATTAACTACTTAAGTCAATAACATGGCTGATTTAGTAACTTAGGTTCAGATGAGGAAGGGTGCCCCTAATAATATAGTAAGGATAGGTCTTTCATCAGATCATAGTTCATTGAAACTATTAGCTATGATCAGGTGCATGACAATTCTTTGTTTTTCTCAAGGCAACAGGATCTAAGAAGTAAGCTCAAAGCAATAATTCCATGTGATATTACAGCTAATGAAGTGCTGGATACTTCATCCCTTCCTGCTAACCTACAACCACCATATGACGTCATATTCACATGCTTTTGTCTAGATGCAGTGGTAGAGAGTAATCAGGTGGGATTCATGTTTCAAACACTAGAGCAGATTTCACAGAAATGGTAGACCGAAATTAAAAAAAAAAAACTAGTACATAAAAATCCTACATCATTTTTGTTAGTGGTCTTCTCTCTTTCCATGCCATTTCCATTTGCCAGAAGACTGTGAGAAGATTTGTTTATTGTATGATTGCTGTTTGATTGCATATTACCTCCTGTAGTGTCTAAACTCTCCAATCCCCTCACACCTTTCCCTGTCATGTGATTTTATTTCTTGGGTCATTAATAACAGTTGTGATTGTGTTTCAATCACAGGAATATAAAGATTCTGTTTGTAAACTGTCCCAGCTGGTCAAACCAGGAGGTTTTCTAGTAATGCATGGCTCCCTAGAGGAAACATTCTACACTGTTGGAAGAGAGAAATTCTATGCATTTTCATTAAAGAAGGGTGATATCTTGGAAAGTCTTCAAGCTGCAGGGTTTGATAATATAGTGTTTGATGCTCTCATCTACAAAGAAAAGGGCACTGGATCAGATGCAGCTGGAGATTATTTTGTTTATGGAGAAAAGAAATGACCTTCAAAACAAGAGGTGTGATTCAGAAGTTTAAAGATAATAGACTGAACTTACAATAAAAAATCCCACAGCAACCAGATTCAGGATACCCACTTGCCACTGTTCACATGATAGCAGGCGCTGATCCAGGATTTAGTGAAGGGGGTGACCGTTTTATATCATAACAACGTTCATAAGGAATTGTATATTGTTTAATCGGTTTAGAGTAGCACATATTTAACATCAAAACAAATATAGAGTCTTAGTTTTATCTAATTTTCTCATCTTATTTTTGAAAAGGATTTTTGTATATTTTTTTCGAAATATAAGAGGGGTGACTTGTCGACTTAATCAGCCCCCCCCTCCTTCAGCACAGCGTGCTGAATATTTGACCGACTTTTTTTAAAAACAAATATTCAGCACAGCGTGCTGAATATTTGACCGACTTTTTTTAAAAACAATGCATCGTCTCAAACTATGAAAGTTGCAAATTGTACATAAGGAAAATATGCAGTACAAACCCACATATAAGTACCACCCTTTTTCGCGGTTATGCTAAACTGGCTCTTATATTTAAAGATATATTATTTATTTATATAGCGTTATTTCAATCGGTGAATTTTCAATAGCCCTATAAATAAATACGAAAAAAGAAAATATATATATATATATATATATATATATATATATACACTCGTTTGCAAGAACGTTGTAGTATACATTTATACATTTATACAAATATATATATATATATATATATATACACTCGTTTGCAAGAACGTTGTAGTATAAATTTATACAAATATCTAATTTATTCGGTATATTTAATGATATACAAAACGGAAAACTCGCTTTATTTATTGTTTGTTTCATTTCATAAATGTCGAAATATATTTTTCCTGTCTATTACATCGTACTGATTATAAAACAGTGCGTTTCGTGTGTAAAATCAGCTTTTTTGCCTTTTGCATCTCATTAGGTATTTGTATAAATGTATAAATGTATACTACAACGTTCTTGCAAACGAGTATATATATATATATACACTCGTTTGCAAGAACGTTGTAGTATACATTTATACAAATATCTAATTTATTAGGTATATTTAATGATATGCAAAACGCAAAACTTGCTTTATTTATTGTTTGTTTCATTTAATAAATGTCAAAATATATTTTCCCTGTCTATTATATTGTACAGATTATAAAACAGTGCATTTCGTGTGTAAAATCGGCTTATTTTGCCTTTTGCATCTCATTAGGTATTTGTATAAAGGTATAAATGTATACTACAACGTTCTTGCAAACGAGTGTATAGAATAAAGTAAATCAAGGCCACACAACTTGCAACTATAGAAGCGCTATTTATTTAGACGTTTCGGCTATTCAGCCTTCTTCAGCAAACTATATATATATATACTAAGTCTATCGATCGATTTTCACGTAGAACAGTGCTCGATACATTAAATAGAGCTGGATAGTACAGTGTAAAATAGAAAAAGAAAGACGTACGTAACTACATAGTCCCTACAAGCCTGTTTCGTGAATCACTTCACTCTTCAGGGGTTTATTGAAAGAATATTCGTGACAATCGTTTATATAGTTGAAATTTGCATAATTTACATAATTAATTCAAGCGGTAAATTTAAAAGTTCAGTTGTTGCGAAGCAACGCTTTGTTTCTGTGTCGGCATGACGATACTAGTTCATTACGTTTGTTAAGTGTAGAAAGATCAGGTCGGTAAATGATAAAGAATTTTTCTTTTAAGCATAGATTGCATCTTTTATTCGAACTGTTATATGGAGAGCAGGATGATAGGATGCGCCATGAGATTGAATAGTCTGTGTTGTTGTTTTTCAGTGACCAGATGTGTTTGCTGAGTTCGGTGGAGTTTTGGTGCTTAGGGTGGCGAAATGATGCGGTGTGGTTTTTGTATCTTGTTTTGAAGTCGTTTTCTGTCAGTCCAATGTATGTTTCGGTGTTGTTGTTGTCGTTTTGTGTTACTGTGGCTTGGTAGATGACTGATGTTTGTAGGCAGTTAATGTTGAGTGGGCAGTTGTTCTTTTGTCGGCAGTTGCATGTTTTGTTGTCTTTTGTTTCGTTGTTATATATATATATACAGCCAATTGCAAAAATTTTGAACACCCCAAAATATATCGGGTGCATTATGGGTAATTCTATTGGATGCTACGTTTAGGTTGGCATTTACGGAAACACATACAACAAAGAACGTCGGTGGTATGTGTTTTTGCCAAATCTCCCGTGCTTTGTTGTATGTGTTTCCGTAGAGTCCAACGTCAACGTAGCATTACCCATAATGCACCCGATATATTTTGGGTGTGCTCAACATTTTTGCAATTGGCTGTATATATAGATGCCTTTTGCATCTCATTATAGATATTTGTATAAATGCATAAATGTATACTACAACGTTCTTGCAAACGAGTGTATATATATATATATATATATATATATATATATATATATATATACACTCGTTTGCAAGAACGTTGTAGTATGTAATATATACAATATGAGCGGCCGAATATATGTGGAATATACACATTATATTCCACACAGTTCGGACGCGAATATTGTATATCACTTATGAAATGTCTAGATTAATGCTGCTATTCTAGATTAATATTTTTGAAAGAAGATATAATTTGTCCGAGATATTTCAATTTAAACCTTATGCGAATCTCCGGGGGTGGGGGGGAATCCGGTGGTAAACGATCTGGGATGCTCGTCGTATCTTTTAGGGGTAAAAATCAGCGATTTGACCTCTTTTAGTGTTTAAAATGTGAGGTTTGCCAAATTCCACACTTTTTGGTTTCTTTTAGAGGTTGAATAGCACTGAAACTCATGATTTTGGTATCTTTTAGGAATAAAAATTTTGCAAAGCCACGCACTTTTGAAAAACGTCGGTATCTTTTAGGGGTCTTTTTGAAAAATTCCGACGAGCATCCCCGATCGTTCATCCCCGGAGTCTAACCCCCAAGGACTGCAATTCAAGACGATTTTTGTATCACATATACAGATGTCTTCACGGTAGTGATTTTCATTGTTATTGGTTCATAAATTATTCATGAATTTTTTAAACAGTTATGCAAAACAGAAAACTCGCTTTATTTATTGTCGGGTCTAGCTGGCGAAGACCCCTTTGATGCACATCTTTTTCGTTTTTCACTTTTCTTTCTTTCGAAGACAATGTTTCTCAGTTCAGAAAGCCTTAGACCCTTTTTAAGTAATCACGACTAATATATATATTAAACCTACCCCCCCCCTCCCATCTCTTTCTCCCTCTTTCTCTCTCTGCTATACTGCGCTTGAATCCGAGGGAACTTCTGCTCTGGCAAGATATTGTGTAATATGGATGAAGAGAAGATTTGTGGGGTTGTGTTCCTAGACTAATCCAAGGCATTTGACACCATCAACTATCAGGAAGCAAATGAGTAAGTAATCTTGACCGTGTCTAAAAGTGCACACGAGTGACCACGGATGACCACGAATGACCACGAATTGAACACGTATGACAGCGAGTGACCACGAATGACCACGAGTGACCACGAATGAGAAAATGAAAATAGCGACAAATTAAAAAAAGAAAATATGAAAAAAGTGAAAAGGCATATTAAACACATAAAATAAAAAAAAATAAATAGAAAATGAAATAGCAAAAAAGTAATAAATAAACAAATAAAAATAAATAAATAAACAAATAAATAAATATTATTTTTCTTACTAAATAAGTAATGAATAAAATAATTTAATGGCAAATATGAATATAACTCAATTGTGACCACATGTGTGGATACGGTGAGTGTGGAAGACTTTCAAAATGATTGTCACCCATGATGAGACGATATATACAGAAACAACACATCAAATAATAAGCTATAAAACATAATGGTGTAAATTCTCGAGCCGAGGGATTAGATCAATATGAATTACCCTTATAAAAGTCTTTCATGGTTGCATGTGGACCCACATTTACCAAACAAATGCGTGCGCATCAATACTAGAATAACAAAGTCATGAGTTGAAAACTTGCAAAAACAAACGACCTGTCATGTAGAAGATATATGACATTTGTGGTTTTGTTGTACCATATGAACAGTATACTAGATAGAACAGAAACCTTGTGGTGTTTTCCATAACAAATCTCTTTTTTCTAGTACTCCTTGTTCATACTTCATAGAACCAATTACAAAACACCATGCTTTTCATGACAAACACGTAATGTAAACAAAGAAAAGATAAGAACCGTAACTGTAATACAATAAGTAATAATAACTTAAGCTACAATTTTCTCGACAGCACTTCTTTGATGTGACTTAATGGTATGTTAAACTGTTTCGTTTTATTTTGGAACGTTATATCCACTCGTTCCTGTTCCAAGCACTGAAATCATCGAAATAAATATTCATGTTTATTTTTTTTGGTGTGTTAAATATGTTTTTTTCACTTTTTCATTTTTTTTTTCAATTTTCTCGCTACATATTCATCAATTCTCTACTTATTACTTTGTTTATTTAATAATTTTTAATTATTTATTTCATTTTGTCTTTATTTTTATCTGTGTTTACTCTGTCTTATTCGCGTTTCCATTTTTTCATTTCTTTCACTTTTTCACGTTTTAATTTCTTGCTATTTTTCATTTTCTCATTCGTGGTCACTCGTGGTCACTCGTGGTCATTCGTGGTCACTCGTGGTCATTCATGGTCATCCGTGGTCATACGTGGTCACTCGTGGTCATCCGTGGTCGTTCGTGGTAACTCGTGGTCATTCGTGGTCATCCGTGGTCACTCGTGGTCATCCGTGGTCATCCGTGGTCACTCGTGGTGACTCGAATGTACTTTTAGACACGATCCGTAATCTTACACTAGATTGAAAGACAATGATCTTTCCTGACTTCGATATTTATCTTTCGATTATCTTATCGCCAACTAAGAACTTCTTGCGGACTTGAAATGTCTTCTCTTGAATGAAAACGCAACTTTTATTCCGATACTGCGACATAAATTGCTCGTTAAACAATATAATTAGCATAAAATTCTTTGGGTTTCATGCTTTTTAGTGTAACCGGATAAATAAAGTTGCATTTTCAAATTTATCCGGGTGGACGTAGCCTTATTTAAATAAACAACATCAAATCACTAAAGAAGAAAATGTTTGCCATGAACTAACGAGTTTTATTGTTCAGCGTGTAATCATCTATATATTTATTTATCAAATTATTATTTTTCTAGAACCCATTTGATAATCATATATAATATGAAGTGACCTTCCTATGAATAAAATATTGTTCAACAACATCAATATTGCCCTCCCCTCCCCTATCACCGTAAATTATACAAGGTCACGTCAGAATGTAAATCATATTCATCTTCACTCTGCCAGTTTCTCTGCAAGTCTAGCATGCAATCCACAATGACGGATTTCGTGAAAGATTACAACAAATTCGATGTCAAATCGTACTTGGACACCTACTTTACCGACCCCAAAATTGAGCCTTGGTGTTTGGAAAAGCAGCATACATTCTGGCAACAGTTTGGATCAAAGGAAAACAACAAACTTTTAGAATTTGGTGGTGGCCCTAACATCTCAAGGCTTATCAGGGTTGATTCTTCATATAAAAGTCCCCAAATGACGTCATCATCAACACCACACTATGTATATGCAATTATAATTGATATGCAATTGCATCCATAGGGCTCATACGTTCAATACGTTCTACCCGTTCTGTGCATTCTATATAATCAAATCGTTATATCCGTTCTACACGTTTATTGCGTTCTATATGTTCTAAGCGATCTGTGCGTTCTTTGCGTTCTATATGTTCTAAAAGTTGTGTACGTTCATGCGTTCTATACGTTCTACACGTTCTGTTCGTTCTATACGTTCTACACGTTCTATGCGTTCTATACGTTATATGCGTTCTGTGCGTTCTGTGCGTTCTATACGTTATGTGCGTTCTATACGTTCTAAAGGTTCTGTGCGTTCTATGCGTTCTATGCGTTATGTGCGTTCTATACGTTATGTGCGTTCTATACGTTCTATACGTACTATACGTTCTATACGTTCTGTGCGTTCTACACGTTCTGTGCGTTCTATGCGTTCTATACGTTATATGCGTTCTATGCGTTCTATACGTTCTAAACGTTCTATGCGTTCTGTGCGTTCTGTGCGTTCTGTGCGTTCTGTGCGTTCTGTGCGTTCTGTGCGTTCTGTGCGTTCTATACGTTCTGTGCGTTCTATACGTTCTGTGCGTTCTATGCGTTCTGTGCGTTCTATACGTTATGTGCGTTCTATGCGTTCTACGCGTTCTGTGCGTTCTATACGTTATATGCGTTCTATACGTCCTACACGTTCTGTGCGTTCTATACGTTCTATGCGTTCTGTGCGGTCTATACGTTATATGCGTTCTATACGTTCTACACGTTCTGTGCGTTCTATACGTTATATGCGTTCTATGCGTTCTACGCGTTCTGTGCGTTCTATACGTTCTAAACGTTCTATGCGTTCTGTGCGTTCTATACGTTCTGTGCGTTCTATACGTTGTGTGCGTTCTATACGTTCTAAACGTTCTATGCGTTCTATACGTTCTACACGTTCTGTGCGTTCTATACGTTCTATGCGTTGGATACGTTCTACACGTTCTATACGTTCTACGCGTTGTGTGCGTTCTATACGTTCTATACGTTCTATGCGTTCTATACGTTCTACGCGTTCTGTGCGTTCTATACGTTCTATACGCTCTATGCGTTCTGTGCGTTCTATACATTATGTGCGTTCTATACGTTCTGTGCGTTCTATACGTTCTGTGCGTTCTATGCGTTCTGTGCGTTCTATACGTTATGTGCGTTCTATGCGTTCTACGCGTTCTGTGCGTTCTATACGTTCTGTGCGTTCTATACGTTCTAAACGTTCTATGCGTTCTGTGCGTTCTATACGTTCTGTGCGTTCTATACGTTCTAAACGTTCTATGCGTTCTATACGTTCTACACGTTCTGTGCGTTCTATACGTTCTATGCGTTGGATACGTTCTACACGTTCTATACGTTCTACGCGTTCTGTGCGTTCTATACGTTCTATACGTTCTATGCGTTCTATGCGTTCTATACGTTCTACGCGTTCTGTGCGTTCTATACGTTCTATACGTTCTATGCGTTCTATACGTTCTACGCGTTCTGTGCGTTCTATACGTTCTATACGTTCTACACGTTCTATACGTTCTACACGTTCTGTGCGTTCTATACGTTCTATACGTTCTATACGTTCTACACGTTCTATGCGTTCTATACGTTCTTTACGTTCTATGCGTTCTATACGTTCTATACTTTCTATGCGTTCTATACGTTCTATACGTTTTATACCTTCTACACGTTCTATGCGTTCTATACGTTCTACACGTTCTATGCGTTCTATACGTTCTATACGTTCTGTGCGTTCTGTACGTTCTATACGTTCTATACCTTCTACACGTTCTGTGCGTTTTATACGTTCTAAACGTTCTCTGCGTTCTATACGTTCTACACGTTCTGTGCGTTCTATTTGTTCTAAACGTTCTCTGTGTTCTATACGTTCTACACGTTCTATATAATCTAAACGTGCTATGCGCTCTATACGTTATATGCGTTCTACACATTCTTTGTATTCTGTGTTCTAAACGTTCTGTGCGTTCCATGCGTTCTACACGTTCTTTACGTTCTATACGTTCTAAACGTTCCATGCGTTCTATACGTTCTACCCGTTTTTTACGTTCTATTTGTTCTAAACTTTCTGTACGTTCTAAATTTTCTAAACGTTTTGTGCGTTCCATGCGTTCTATATTTTCTAAACGTTCTGTGAGTTTCATGCGTTCTTTACGTTCTACGGGTTCAATACGTTCTATACGTTCTTGGTGTTATTTACGATCTATACACGGCTGAAAAATGCACTGTGCACACTCTGAAAATGGCGTGGACATTCCCGGGAACGCTCGGAGTTTTTTATATATTTTGAATCGTGAAGAAAAGCCTGAAAAACGCGACAAATAGTGAAAAGATTTTATTAATATTTACATAGTTTATAGTTTTCATACATATGCAGGTATCCTGTGTTTCGTCAAAAAAATACCGCAACAGGTTTTTTTTGCACTTTTGTACGAACGCTCTTGGCAGAAATACATAAACAACAAATTCTCCATACATAGTGAAATGCAAAAATGACCAATCAAAATGAAACCTACTTTTCTCACTTTCGAGTTTGTTGGAAAAAATAATTTATTTTCGATGGAAAATTCGATAATAGTTCGTATCAAAGTGTTATTATTAAGAAACCAATGAGATATAATCTGGTCAATGCGTATTTAAGTAATAGATCAAATACGAGTGCGAGTGTTTCATCACAGGATCCAAATATCGAGAAGGTGATGAAAGCACGAGGCCGTAGGCCGAGTGCTTTTAGCATCTTTGAGGTGTTTGGGTCCCGTGATGAAACACGAAGCACGAGTTTTTGATCTAACTTCTCAAACTATCATTTAAAATTATCCAAATCCTAGGACGTTGGATCTACTTTACATGACGATGTTGGATCGCGGTATCCAAACTTTGCACGTGACTCAAATATGCATATGCTACTGGTTAAAAAAGCTATGAATCATTAATGAGTTTGAGAACAGTGGATTGCAATAGGAAAAAAAGGCTAAAGTCGTAAGCAAAAACACTTCAACTTTCAAAATTAAATGTGCATGGTTTGCACAACTTTTTTGCGGTTTTAATTGTATTTTTTTTTTTGCCAAGTCGAGAAAATGTTGCCTACTCTTTCGCTTCTGAAAAAGGCTGCTCTGGCGTGAAATTGTGGAACTTTGGATGCTCCGAGTGACGATTTGTCGTTGTTTTGGTATCAAAGCACTTGAGAGTACATTGCTGCACTGCTCATTCGATTCTATATATGTTATTATTAGGATAAAGAGAAAAAAAGAAGTTCATTTAAAAATTTTCTCAAATTTCAATATTTTTACACCCGGACGAACATATAATTTGGCCGAAAACAGCGCGAAATGTTCCTTTTTACAAATTTTTACACTGCTTATAAAATATTGGATGGATGTTTGATATGTTTTATTAACTCAACGCCTGTAGTTCGAAACAACGAAGTAGATTTTCCACAAAAACGCACTAAAACTGATAATCGCTCTTTTTCGAAGGCTTATACGGGGACCCCCTTCTTTTTTCTGTATTTGAATACCCTAACATTGAACTTTAATTGGCAGAATTAAAAAAAATTCATTAACGAATTTTGATGATCCGGTACTACCTTAAGTAGAGAATTTTCTCCACGAATTTATGCTTTTTTATTACCTAACTCTTTTTGCATGTTTTTTCGTCGCGAGATGAAACTGCCGACATGAATTTTTCTCTACAAACGTAGATTCTTACAATGGCATTTACTTTTTTTCTTTCGGATTTCATTAATTTTTATTGCGTTTCGGTCAAGGTTATAATGTTTCTTGTTGTTCACTGAACTGTCACAAGAATGATGTCTAATGTCGACAAGACTATTGAAAAACGTGTTTCTATGCTCTGATACAAACATTTTTTTGCATGTTCTAACTAATCAGAGCGCGCGTTATATAATAGTTATTTTATTAAGTCTATATTTTCTATTTGTGAATATTACGTCTATAATGGCTCTAAATTCTTTGTCGATTTGAATACATTTTAATGTTTATGCAATAATTCCATTGATTGACCATTGTGCTATCTCACCCAATACAACTAAATGAATAAATTTCTATTATATACTGAAGCAATCATAGAGGCAAATGCCAAAACATTAACAAAAGAAAACAAAACAAAACATTCACACTAGCAGAAAGGGAGAGGCTGCTGACAGTTTTTTTAAATGAGAAATTTAACTAATTTATAAGTTCATTAATTGTTCATACAGTTTTCATTTTAAGATTTATTTTCCCGAATTTCCACACCTCGTTGAAAAGCTTTCTTTTTATTTCTCGCCATCCCTTTTCGTGTTTCTGTCAAACTGCCTTTTCCAGTATGCAGATAGCCACTTCTTTAAAGAATTATCGTGCGCTTCCATACGTTCTTTTATTTGTGCCAATGTTTTTACAGTAATTACAGGTAGTGCAGTTGTCGCCAATAGCACTACTCTAACCAAATTATTGAAGTAAAGACAAAGATTCTTTTCGTTTATTTCAATTCTCCGTACCCTCATTTCTTCAAGAAGAGCCTCAAAAATATATATTTCATGTCGTGACCAGAGAACCTTTTCTTCCTCGCATGCTTTTTTCATGAATTCTGAGCCAGTACGTCTTTGTGTATTCATGTCATGTCTTGCCCTTTTTCGTGGTCTTGCGGAATTACCATTTTTCAAAGTACAAGATATCTGTTGACCATAAGGATTTCTACAGCACCTGCATCGGCAGTTGTTATTGCATGAGACTTCATTTTTGAGACAAGGGCAACGTGAAGAATACTTACTACCGGGTGTGGTTAGACAGTTTTCGGTGTTACCATTTCTTTTCGCGTTTTTACCGCAGCTACAAGATATAAAGATGTCTGTCGATCGATTTTCTGTACACTTTATGGACACATTATGTTGTGACTTTGTTTTTGGCACATAACTGGAATTAGGTGTTGTTGCACGTTGACGGTTTCCAAAGCGAAAAAAACATTACTTCTTTTTACTAAGTTTTGAGTCTATTAGAGAAGGTATATATGATCTAAATTTTGAATGTATGAAATCTTTTAACCAATTTTAGGGTAGTTCCGGACCCTTGCTATTGCGCATCCAGCTCGCGTATGTGGATCTGAATAAAATCTCCTGCGCAGCTCAATTTGACTTCCTATGAGCATAAATATAAGTTATTACATATGCCTTTTTGGCCAAAGCATTGAAATTACAACATTTTTTGCTCGTTTTTAGCTTATAGTTCTAAAAATAACACAGCGATTTTTTCCTTATTCATGCGATACTACATATTTCATTGTTTGGATAAAAAGAGAACAAACAGAAGTTCCTTTACTAATTTTCTCAAGTTTCCACATTTTTACACTCGCACTACTTCTATAATATTGAATGGATTTTGTATCTTGATATGTTTTCTAAACTCAATAACTATAGTTCGAAACACATTTTTGCTTTTCTCTATAAATGGATGGGAGTGATTTCAATTTATTGATTGAGGTAAATTTTCTGTAAAGACGCACGGAAAACTGAGAAATCGCACTTTGTGACGTTTTATACCTTGAAAACGACATACGGTGACCCCTAATTTTTTCCCAGTATTTGAATACCCCCAAAATAAACTTCAAATCACAGAATTTAAAAAAGTCATTGGCAAATTCTGAAGATCTACTACTACTTCAGTCAAAAACGCCGAGTTTTAGACATACCGACTATAAATTAACTACAAACTATGAATTTATACACCGGTAATCGTAATAACAAGTAATAAAGAGCGCTATAACTAACACTAACGTAAATAACTAATGTATAGAGCCTATAGAATACAAAAAATATTTTTAAAAAGTTTTGCAAATCATGCACATTTGATTTTAAAAGTTGTGTTTTTGCTTACGATTTCAGCCTTTTTTTCCTATAGCTGGAAACTGCAATCCACTGTTAAATACGCATTGACCAGTTATATCTCATTGTTTTCTTTATATCAACACGTTGATACGAATTATTATCGATTGTTTCCATCGAAAACAAACTATTTTTTCCAACAAACTCGAAAGTGAGAAATAATGTAAGTTAAATTTGTATTGGTCGATTTTTGCATTTTATTTTCATAATGTAAGTATTACCAAAATCTTTTCAGTATTTGTCGCCTTTTCAGACTTTTCGATTAAAAAAGTTGTTGGAATATAGAACGTGTAGAACGTATAGAACGCATAGAACGTGTAGAACGTATAGAACGCATAGAACGTGTAGAACGTATAGAACGCTTAGAACGTGTAGAACGTATAGAACGCATAGAACGTTTAGAACGTATAGAACGCCCAGAACGTGTAGAAAGTATGGAACGTATAGAACGCATAGGACGTTTAGAACGTATAGAACGCACAGAACGTGTAGAACGTATTGAACGCATATAACGTGTAGAACGTATAGAACGCATAGAACGTTTAGAACGTATGGAACGCACAGAACGTGTAAAACGTTTAGAACGCATAGAACGCATAGAACGTTTAGCACACATAGAACGTATAGAACGCATAGAACGTGTAGAACGTATCGAACGCATAGAGCGTTTAGAACATATAGAACGCACAGAACGCGTAGAACGTATAGAACGCATAGAACGTTTAGAACGTATAGAACGCACAGAACGTATAGAACGCGCAGAACGCGTAGAACGTATAGAACGCATAGAACGTTTAGAACGTATAGAACGCACAGAACGCGTAGAACGTATAGAACGCATAGAACGTTTAGAACGTATAGAACGCACAGAACGTTTAGAACGTATAGAACGCATGGAACGTGTAGAAGGTATAGAACGCATAGAACGTGTAGAACGTATAGAACGCATAGAACGCATATAACGTATAGAACGTGTATAACGTATAGAACGTGTAGAACGCACAGAACGTTTAGAACGTATAGAACGCACAGAACGCATAGAACGTATAGAACATATAGAACGCATAGAACGTTTAGAACGTATAGAACGCATAGAACGTTTAGAACGTATAGAACGCACAGAACGCGTAGAACGTATAGAAAGCATAGAACGTTTAGAACGTATAGAACGCACAGAACGTTTAGAACGTATAGAACGCATAGAACGTGTAGAACGTATAGAACGCATAGAACGTGTAGAACGTATAGAACGCATAGAACGTATAGAACGCATAAAACGCGTAGAACGTATAGAACGCATAGAACGCATATAACGTATAGAACGTGTAGAACGTGTAGAACGCACAGAACGTTTAGAACGTATAGAACGCACAGAACGCATAGAACGTATAGAACATATAGAACGCATAGAACGTATAGAACGCGCAGAACGCGTAGAACGTATAGAACACATAGAACGTTTAGAACGTATAGAACGCACAGAACGCGTAGAACGTATAGAACGCATAGAACCTTTAGAACGTATAGAACGCACAGAACGTGTAGAACGTATTGAACGCATATAACGTGTAGAACGTATAGAACGCATAGAACGTTTAGAACGTATAGAACGCACAGGACGCGTAGAACGTATAGAAAGCATAGAACGTTTAGAACGTTTAGAACGTTTAGCACACATAGAACGTGTAGAACGCACAGAACGCGTAGAACGTATAGAACGCATGGAACGTTTAGAACGTATAGAACGCACAGAACGTTTAGAACGTATAGAACGCATGGAACGTGTAGAACGTATAGAACGCATAGAACGTGTAGAACGTATAGAACGCATAGAACGCATATAACGTATAGAACGTGTATAACGTATAGAACGTGTAGAACGCACAGAACGTTTAGAACGTATAGAACGCACAGAACGCATAGAACATATAGAACGCATAGAACGTTTAGAACGTATAGAACGCATAGAACGTTTAGAACGTATAGAACGCACAGAACGTATAGAACGCGCAGAACGCGTAGAACGTATAGAACTCATAGAACGTTTAGAACGTGTAGAACGCACAGAACGCGTAGAACGTATAGAACGCATGGAACGTTTAGAACGTATAGAACGCACAGAACGTTTAGAACGTATAGAACGCATGGAACGTGTAGAACGTATAGAACACATAGAACGTGTAGAACGTGTAGAACGTATAGAACGCATAGAACGCATATAACGTATAGAACGTGTATAACGTATAGAACGTGTAGAACGCACAGAACGTTTAGAACGTATAGAACGCACAGAACGCATAGAACATATAGAACGCATAGAACGTTTAGAACGTATAGAACGCATAAAACGTTTAGAACGTATAGAACGCACAGAACGCGTAGAACGTATAGAAAGCATAGAACGTTTAGAACGTTTAGAACGCACAGAACGTTTAGAACGTATAGAACGCATAGAACGTGTAGAACGTATAGAACGCATAGAACGTGTAGAACGCATAGAACGTATAGAACGCATAAAACGCGTAGAACGTATAGAACGCATAGAACGCATATAACGTGTAAAACGTGTAGAACGCACAGAACGTTTAGAACGTATAGAACGCACAGAACGCATAGAACGTATAGAACATATAGAACGCATAGAACGTTTGGAACGTATAGAACGCATAGAACGTTTAGAACGTATAGAACGCACAGAACGCATAGAACGTATAGAACATATAGAACGCATAGAACGTGTAGAACGTATAGAACGCATAGAACGTATAGAACGCATAAAACGCGTAGAACGTATAGAACGCATAGAACGCATATAACGTATAGAACGTGTAGAACGTGTAGAACGCACAGAACGTTTAGAACGTATAGAACGCACAGAACGCATAGAACGTATAGAACATATAGAACGCATAGAACGTATAGAACGCGCAGAACGCGTAGAACGTATAGAACACATAGAACGTTTAGAACGTATAGAACGCACAGAACGCGTAGAACGTATAGAACGCATAGAACCTTTAGAACGTATAGAACGCACAGAACGTGTAGAACGTATTGAACGCATATAACGTGTAGAACGTATAGAACGCATAGAACGTTTAGAACGTATAGAACGCACAGGACGCGTAGAACGTATAGAAAGCATAGAACGTTTAGAACGTTTAGAACGTTTAGCACACATAGAACGTGTAGAACGCACAGAACGCGTAGAACGTATAGAACGCATGGAACGTTTAGAACGTATAGAACGCACAGAACGTTTAGAACGTATAGAACGCATGGAACGTGTAGAACGTATAGAACGCATAGAACGTGTAGAACGTATAGAACGCATAGAACGCATATAACGTATAGAACGTGTATAACGTATAGAACGTGTAGAACGCACAGAACGTTTAGAACGTATAGAACGCACAGAACGCATAGAACATATAGAACGCATAGAACGTTTAGAACGTATAGAACGCATAGAACGTTTAGAACGTATAGAACGCACAGAACGTATAGAACGCGCAGAACGCGTAGAACGTATAGAACTCATAGAACGTTTAGAACGTGTAGAACGCACAGAACGCGTAGAACGTATAGAACGCATGGAACGTTTAGAACGTATAGAACGCACAGAACGTTTAGAACGTATAGAACGCATGGAACGTGTAGAACGTATAGAACACATAGAACGTGTAGAACGTGTAGAACGTATAGAACGCATAGAACGCATATAACGTATAGAACGTGTATAACGTATAGAACGTGTAGAACGCACAGAACGTTTAGAACGTATAGAACGCACAGAACGCATAGAACATATAGAACGCATAGAACGTTTAGAACGTATAGAACGCATAAAACGTTTAGAACGTATAGAACGCACAGAACGCGTAGAACGTATAGAAAGCATAGAACGTTTAGAACGTTTAGAACGCACAGAACGTTTAGAACGTATAGAACGCACAGAACGCATAGAACGTATAGAACATATAGAACGCATAGAACGTTTGGAACGTATAGAACGCATAGAACGTTTAGAACGTATAGAACGCACAGAACGCGTAGAACGTATAGAAAGCATAGAACGTTTAGAACGTATAGAACGCACAGAACGTTTAGAACGTATAGAACGCATAGAACGCATAGAACGTGTAGAACGTATAGAACGCACAGAACGTTTAGAACGTATAGAACGCATAGAACGCATAGAACGTATAGAACGCATAGAACGTGTAGAACGCATAGAACGTGTAGAACGTATAGAACGCACAGAACGCACAGAACGCACAGAACGTTTAGAACGCACAGAACGTTTAGAACGTATAGAACGCACAGAACGCATAGAACGTATAGAACATATAGAACGCATAGAACGTTTAGAACGTATAGAACGCACAGAACGTTTAGAACGCACAGAACGTTTAGAACGTATAGAACGCACAGAACGTATAGAACATATAGAACGCACAGAACGTATAGAACGTAAAGAACGTGTAGAACGTATAGAACGCACAGAACGTTTAGAACGTATAGAACGTGTAGAACGTATAGAAAGCAGAGAACGTTTAGAACGTATAGAACGCACAGAACGTGTAGAACGTATAGCACGCACAGAACGTATAGAACATATAGAACGCACAGAACGTATAGAACGTATAGAACGTATAGAACGTGTAGAACGCACAGAACGTTTAGAACGTATAGAACGTGTAGAACGTATAGAACGCACAGAACGTATAGAACGTATAGAACGCACAGAACGTATAGAACGTGTAGAACGTATAGAACGCACAGAACGCGTAGAACGTGTAGAACGTATAGAACGCACAGAACGCGTAGAACGTATAGAACGTGTAGAACATGTATAACGTATAGAACGCACAGAACGCGTAGAACGCACAGAACGCGTAGAACGTATAGAACGTGTAGAACGTATAGAACGTATTGAACGTATGAGCCCTATGGATGCAATTGCATATCAATTATAATTGCATATACATAGTGTGGTGTTGATGATGACGTCATTTGGGGACTTTTATATGAAGAATCAACCCTTATCAGTGCATGTCCTTATGTCACAGACATAGTGTTTAGTGAATACACTGATTCCATTCGTAAAACAGTTGAAGATTGGGTTGAAAACAAGGGCTTTGATTGGAAAGCGACTTTTGATTTTATTGTGAAAAACCTTGAAGGAAAGGACGGCCAGGCTTCAAATTTAAGGTAACAATTGAACTGGCGTGATCCGTCTGAAGATTCAAGTATACTTTATTCTATTTTTAATTAAACTATTCTTAATTCTATAAATGGTGGGTTCCTTGGGGGGTTGCACGAAGTCTGGATAAAGTTATCCATCGGATAAAAAGTGTCGTTTTGTAGAATTCATCCATTTGATTATATTGCTTTGTCCAGTGAATAGCACTTCCTGCTACAGGCCTTAGCTTGTCATGATATATCGATGAAAGAATTTTGGAAGTCATATATTTTAATTACTGTGCCTAAAGGTTTTCGTGCCTAAACGTTTTTGATGAGCAGAAAATAGATTTAGAAAAAAAATTGAACGGTTAAGCTGAGTAATTCGAGGTAGGTATAAAAGAAGGAAAGAGGAAACGTTTGACATCGTCCCGGGGGGGTGGGGGGGGGGTACTCCCTTCAGATCTGGGTAGGGGTGTTCCGCTGAGATCTTGTAGGGGTTACCCTGTTTATGACAAAAAATACGTAACTTCCATACCCTGTTTATGACAAAAATTACAATTGCTTAAGAATATTATATGATTTGTACAAATATATCAATTCAGACACACGTGCTGCTCTTATCTTTTTTTAAAGACAACGATCTTATTCCTGCCGATTTCCTGAATTCAAACTAATTTCTCTCATTTTTTTGGGCCCTGATTATGACAGAAAATTTGGATTAAATCGGAAATAGAGTACAATTAGATACCCTGTTCATGACACCAAGGTCGAAAAACCATACCCTGTTCAGCGGATCATCCCCGTATAGTCGATATGGGGTAGTACCCCCCCCCCCCCCCGGGGACATGACGATTTACGAATGTCTAATAAGTATGTTTTTGCTGTTGTTCAGAGAACAAGATCTAAGGAAGAAACTCAAAGCAATAATTTCATGTGATATTACAGCTAATGAAGTGCTAGATACTTCATCCCTTCCTGCTAACCTGCAACCACCTTATGATGTCGTGTTCACAAGTTGTTGTCTTGAAGCAGTAGTAGAAAGTAATGAGGTGGGTTTCCTGTGGTAGAGAAATAAAGTGTGCTTATACCTCTGCTGCATGCCACTCCTAGCAAGTGTTAGCTATGGGAAATAATTATTGTTTCTGCTGTGATTGATGTTTGTAGTCTGTTAACTCCTCCTAATTTCATGTACTGTCCTCAGTTCCCTACTTCCCTGGGACCTGTTTGACTTCACTTCTTTGCTTTCCTTCTGTCCTGTCATTCCTACTTTAAAATAGGCTCTCCTACTGTCCTGTGTGAATCCTTAGCATCAGACATTCACCCTCCTATTGTTCTGTACCTCCTTAGCATCAGACATTCACCCTTCTATTGTTCTGTGCCTCCTTAGCATCAGAAATTCACCCTTCTTCTGTCCTGTGTACCTCTTTAACATCAGACCTTCACTCCCTGTTCTGCAAGCATCCAAGGCTGTATGTATCTGATTATACCTTAGAGACTACTAATTTGTTTCCATCACAGGAATACAAAGAATCTGTTTGTAAACTGTCGAAGTTGGTCAAACCAGGCGGTTTTCTAGTGATGCATGGTGTACTGGAGCAAACGTTCTACAAAGTTGGAAAGTATGATTTCTATTCACACCCTCTAACTAAAGAGGTGATCTTGGAAAGTCTTGAAGCTGCTAGATTTGGAGATGTCATGTATGATGCCCTCATCTATAAAGAAAAACACCCTTCTTGTGATTTATCTGGTGAATTTTTTGTTTATGGGAAAAAGAAATGAAATTAGTTTCAGTCTGTTTCAAACTTAGTTGTCTGGTAGTCTAAGTAGTCTCAAGAAATCCAGAAATCATGGGAGTCTCACCGAACAGCAACGAAAATTTACATGGAATGTTACAAATGATTTAAATTGTACAATTTATCTAAAACATATTAAAGCTGGATAAGCTGACTTGTTTGAGTTATTCTGTGTGAAGGATTAGGGAATGTGTTTCCATCAAGACCCTTAAAAAAATCCAGACACATGCTTCGATACTCAATCTCCTATGATTTTATGGTTTGACTCATGAAAATTGACCAAGAATTGTTAAAGTAAGTTAATTCTTTCTGTTTGATTTAAATAGCAAAGCATGGTATCTGATCGATTCCCCCCTCCCATTGGCTTCCCAGTCAACTGCATAAAATCTATCACATAGTCTTCGAAGTTGAATATCTATTGATTTGATGACTTGAATGAAAATTGACTAAGAATCGTTTAAATAAATTCCTTCTGTTTTATTAACACATGGTATCTGTTCAATTCCTACCTATCCCTCCCCAAACACCAACTCACAACCTGTAACTAATTGTAAAAATGCTAGGGTCAATGGGATGCAAATCATATTCATTATCACTCAGTATCATCACTGATCCATTACTTGATGTCACGAAATGAAACGAAATGACAAGCTTCGTCAAAGATTACAATAAATTTGATGTACACCTCTACTTGGAGCCTCGCTACACAAAACCAGTTAAACTTTGGTGCTTTAAAAAGCTGCATACTTTCTGGCAACAGTTTGGATCAAAGAAAAGCATCAAACTTTTAGAATTTGGTGGTGGACCTAACATCTCGAGGCTTATCAGTGCATGTCCTTGTGTCACAGACATAGTGTTTAGTGAATACATTGATTCCATTCGTAAAGCAGTTGAAGATTGGATTGAAAACAAGGGCTTTGATTGGAAAGGAACTTTTGATTTTGTCGTGAAACAACTTGAAGGGAAAGATGAGCGTGCTTCGAATTTAAGGTAACTTGATTTGTACGACTACCGACAGAAAATGGTGCATATTTTCCCGCTAATTCTCCTAACATGTTCTAACATAGAGAAAAATTCAATATTCATAAAAGCTTTCTATGCGGAAGTATCTTCCAGCGAAGTAGGTTCAACAGAACTGAAACAATTAGATATGTGATAGAGGAATGGGAAGGAGAAGGAACTTGAACGGCTTTCTCATCACAGTCGCCTATCAAACTACCTCCTAACAGACCTAATATACAACTAATATTTTTTAAAGTAAAATGACAAACAAAACATATAAACAATTCATGCTAAAAAAGAAAACAGATTGTAAATAACCCGAACTTGTCGGGTACAGCGCTGGTAGATAAAGCATTTTATGGTACATCTTGCACGGCAACAATATGACGTCTATCTACTCTTGCAATGCATTATGGTCTAATTTACTACATCCTCGAACAGCCCATGTAGGTGGTTATGGGAGGGCATGACTGGATGTCTAAAGGTGAAAATCCACGGGGTACTCACTGTATAGTTTATGTTATGACCATTACGAATTTAGTATTTCATAGAGTTCTAGAGAAGAAAATTGGGCCGCATGGCCTTTCAAAAAGTGGCATTTTGAGTGTCGACAACAATCGATTATATTCCCTCAAAAGCATTTTGACGACGAATACTTAAAACTGCAACGGCTAGCGAGTCCATTAATTATCGATTTTTTGACCCCATGAAGAAAACCCAGTCGCTCCGGATCCAATACATACGTTTGTTTATTTATTTAATTATTTATTTATTTATTTATTTATTCATTCATTCATCCTTTTATCATTCAGTTGCTCACTCACTCATTCATTCATTTATTTATTTATTTATTTATTTATTTATTTATTTATTTATTTATTTATTTATTTATTTATTTTTAGACAAGAGGAACTAAGGAATAAAATCAAAGCAATAATTCCATGTGATATTACAGCTAATGAAGTTCTAGATACTTCATCTCTTCCTGCTAACCTACAACCACCATATGATGTCGTGTTCACAAGTTATTGTCTTGAAGCAGTGGTTGAAAGTAATCAGGTGGGCTAGATAGACAATTGTCGAATTAATGCACGTCGAATGAATGAGTGGATGATAAATGGATGAATGAATGTGTGAATGGAAAAGTTAATGGCTGAATAAATAGAGGAGTGTATGGATGAATGAATAAGTGAATGAATTAAGAAACGGAGAAGTTAATGGATGAATGAATGGGTGAATGGAGAAGTTAATGGATGAATGGTTGGTTAGTTGCATGGTTGTATAGCTAGTGGGTTCGCTGGTTGACAAGTTTGTCCAGTTCGTTATTTTGATAACCTAGAGTTAGTTTCCAGCTCATTTTCTATCAACAGGAATATAAAGATTCTGTCAGTAAGCTGTTCAAGTTGGTCAAACCAGGAGGTTTTCTAGTAATGCATGGCGGACTGGGTTCTACATTCTACTGTGTTGGGAAATGCCAATATTATACATTTTCGCTTCATGAAGAGATCATTATAGAAAGCCTTCAAGCCGCTGGTTTTGCAGATATAGTATTTGATGACAATAAAAACAAGCTGTCTTCGGGAGATGCATCTGGGGAATTTTTTGTCATTGGGAAAAAGAAATAAACTTTAAAACATGCAGATACATTGAACTTAAAGCTTATTAGTTTTTCACTACCAAGATTTCAAATCAAATAAAAGCAAAAATAAAATGAAGCAAGAATAGAATAAAATACTTTCTGGACATGCAGAAAAAAACGGAAAGGATTAATCAATTTGCGACAGCATTTTCAGGGTTTTTTTTTTCGTCAGTGTGTATCAATAAAAATAGTGAAAATGTGAACTGTGGAAGAAGTGCTAGATATGTTGTTTATAACGAAAGTAGAACCAAATTGTTGTAGATCCAATAAGCTATTCACCCTGACAGTAACAGCCTCAAATTCGTATCCAGGACTCCTCGCATTTCATAAAGGAAAGCTACGGGAGCCAGGTAACTGACCTCCAAAACAATTTCTAAGATAAAAACACGGGTGTGGTCAAAATGAGAGCGTAAAGGTTAGTTCAAACGGTAGATATTCTGTGACTGAACACGACAGAACACTGTCCACCACCCACTGAGTATTTTTCGAAAGGTGACCAATGGAATAAATATGGATTACTTTTTTTTCTTTTACACTGACAGGTTTCGAATAGACGGACAAATCAAGTGTGGTAAAGTTCCATTACTGTTTACTAGCAAAAGCTAATCCCCTTTAAATAGTTAGCTATATTATTATATTATTAGCTTTATTATTGTATATAGTATTTTAGGGGCGGATCCGGAAATTTTGAAAGGGGGGGGGAGTACTAGTCAGAAATTGATCCGGAAATTTTGAAAGGGGGAGAAGTGCTAGTCAGAAATTGATCCGGAAATTTTGAACGGGGGAGAGTACTAGTCAGCCATTGATCCGAAAATTTTGAAAGGGGGACACTAATCCGGCAATCAAAGATTAACAAAATTATCTATCTGGGTCTGCCTCGTCTCTATTTAATTTTCGACTGTAGAGCGTCCTGATCAACTCCTTTTTATATGTAAACACCGGGGGTTAATGCCGCGGTGAGAACATATCTGGCAGTTTTCATTTAACTTCAAGACTGAAAAACTCAGAAAAACGTCGTAGATAGATTCTTTATCGTTAATATAAGTTTACTTGTTCATGTGATATCATTCTCGTACCCAGTTTCCATTAATGCAGCCAGTCCTGTTACGCCTTGATAAAACATGAAAAAAAATAAATAATAAATAATAAGCGGCGTTAATAGTTGAGAAATATGAAATTGTACTATATTTGTCATATTTTATGGATTATATTAGCTACGTCCCCTCCCCTCCAGTACACAGGCTATTTTTGTATATCCACTGGTCAGTGGCCGGTTGTACGAAGCACGAATAAAGTTATCCACTCCAGTGTAATATTTAGAATTTATCCACGGGATAGCGTTTTATCCGATGGATAGTGCTATTCATTCTTCGTGCAACAGGCTTCAGGGATGTATGTGATGGATGACCCTCATTTCATGCCATTCCCAGATAGGAATCGCGTGACTCCCGCATTTGCTAATGTGACTAGCGTAAGCATTTGTGTCACGTTTTTCAATACTTAAAACATTAAAAACCACAGCTGAGTTAACGAAACTGCTCGTGAATATTACCAAAGCAAAATTAGTTACAATCGTTTGGAATTAACCTTTAGAAACATTTAAACGCTAGCTATTGACGTGATCACCATGGCAACACTCCGTCCAATTTAGGTTTATTGTTTATCTTTTTATATTGATAATAACCACAAAATCCCTTTAAAACATGGTTATATAGCTTGTAAGCTTTTGAGTGAATAAAAACTAGCAAAGATTGAATTAATCTTGTTTTGTTATTTTATATGAAGTTGCGTTATTGTATATTTCACCTCTGCCCAAGTAGCCATATATGACTATCTGTCAGTTCTGCTAAGTGACATATTGAAAATACAGAGCGAAATCCATGCATTGTTTTCACGAAGCAGCAACGAGTTCAATCCAACAAACCGGCTTTAGGAATAGCATCGAGCTCCTCAACGGCACAGCGAGAGGTTTTTCGGCGGCATTGCTTCATTGAAAAGATCTGAGAATCTAGTCATTTGTCAGGTAACATACATTTACGTCTTTACAAACCACGTTTTTTGACGAAGAGTAAAACCGCGCGCTGCGGTTTTTCGCAACTTCATCGCCACGTTGAATGGATTTCAAGAACTCGATTCAAAACGAATTCTGACAACCTAACAAACATCTAAGGAAGATGTGTGAGGAAAAATCGATGAATCATTTTGAGAGAAATCTGTCTTTATGTATTAAATTTAAGAATGCTTGCTTTTATGCGATATAGTTATATAAGCGACAATCATATCTCGCATTACTCAATATTTCATTGCTTTTGGTTAGCACATACATTGAGATTTATATTAAAAAAAACATTCGATGGGAATATTCTGCCTCTTTTGCGATTTTCCAAGTCTGCGGTTCTGGTCTAAAAGGTTTTCTGAAACGAGCTGAAAGGGACACAAAAACATGCCGTGCTCAAATCAAATACAAAACAAGCAAACAAAACAGCGGCGGCCAATCTCTGGATTTTTACTTACAATTTAATTCAGTTTATAGCGTATCAAAAACTTTCAAATATTTTTATTACATTTAAATGTTTTAAAAGATTCTTCAGGCACGAAACAACCCCATGGATCCACTTGCCTGCATGACTTCTTCGGTCACTCTTTCTTGCCCCTGCCGATCGCATGGTTTGCATTCGTTTGTTTTTGTAATTGTATATTCAACTGTAAAGAAAAGGGATTATTTGGTTACCGTAATAGAAACCATATTCTTTTCTAATCAGGTTAGATATTGCATTGAAATTAATGGTTACGTGGAACAGCGACTGAATACCGCCGCAATCCCCAGAATCGGACCAACGACAACAAACTGATCATGAATTAGTGTAAAAAAAAATCACTAACATTGACTTCAGCTCTCTCATTTTCTAATGGAGCCCGGCTTTAATCTATTTTTTTTTTAATTATTGGAAGCAATGATCAAGCGTTCTGGAACTATCGTTTATGATTGTTTGTATACGGCAAGCCATTAATCCTCCCCCCAATACGCCCCCATTATTTAACCAGTCGCCATCTTGCTAGGCTACTCATGAATCATCAATGGCATTCCGTACATTTCTCATTCAAGGTCTATTGACATTGGTTATGACATGCAGTCTATGTGTATTTACAGTACTGTCTAGAATTGCGCAAAACCTTTTTGGTTACCTAAGAGAAATCTTTAAAACATTTTTGTTAGAGTACAGAATATAAATACATCTCTCATCTCTTTTTTTGATAAAATGTACTTTTCATAATAAATATTTCACAATAAAAATGTCTCCCCTAATACTTGAAATACGTTTTATTTATATCTTATCAAATGACTAGATTTCCAAATATCAAAAGCTATCTACCAAAAGATTTGTCTCTCTAAAAGATACCAAAAAGTGAGGATTTGGTAAATCTCATATTTTAAACCAAATCGCTGGTTTTTACCTTCGAAGCCCATTCCAAGAGCTTTTTCATCGTAGGATTTAAAAAATGAAAATTATTGCAATAGCAGACGTCCGTAATGTCGAGATCACTCTTTTAGCTAATGAAGCTTCTTGAAATAAGAATCAATTATAACTTGTAGTGCAAATCAACGTTGGACTTTGTCTCATTGACCAGTCCTAAAGGACGGGACACTTTGGAGGGTTCTGCAGGAAGCTTGATTTGACCTTTTTAAGGATTGGAAAAATGGTATTGATTTTCCTGCCATTGGCTTTTTCATAAATAAAACAATAGAAAATGGAGAAAGCGTAAATTGAACGAACGGATAAGACTGCGGAAGAGATTTGTTTAACTTTGTTTTACGATTTTACTGCAGTTGATTAGGAGACTTTGACAGATGTTCTGTCTATATGAAGAACAGCATGCATATGCAATCAGATATTCAGGGTCACAATTACAATGACTGGTGTTTCCGATCTGTCTAAATTAATTTTAGATTTTTAGCCCATTTGTTCATTAGGGGTCCCTAATAGGTTTGACGCAGGACCTGCGGGATTTCATAATTGCCTTGCAATTGTTTTCATCTCTAAAAGTTACCAAAATCATGAGTTTCAGTGCCATTCAACCCATTCAAAAGATGCCAAAAAATAAGAATTTTTTTTAGTCACCAAATCGGTGATTTTTACCCCTAAAAGATACGACGAGCATCCCTGAACGTTTACCACCGGAGTTCCCCCTCCCACCGGGGTTTATCAATTGCAAGGTTGTTTTCGAGATTTTATATGTGATAATGCGATATTAGTCATGTTGTGTATCAGTTAAGCTCAACTGATGAACTGGTTAATAATTAGCCCAGAATCAGCTTTTTGACGGGATCAGGATTTTTTTTAAATCAGGTGGGATAGCTAGATTCCTGTTTATTCAAGTACGCTATAAGATGGTCAGACGTTCAAACTAACTAGTACGCAAGATGTTGGGGATTTTCCAATCTTCGAGTTGTCTCTTCATGTGTTCCCAACGAAACTTTGAAAAGTAGTGAATCAATGAAATGACGCGATAACCTCGGTTTCTTCGTTTGAAGCCATTCATTCTAGCTCATTCGAAATCATGCTACCGGACTCGGTCATTCAAATCACTAGTTTTGACTTCTGACAACACCTTGGAACCCTGGTAGAACGAAAAAGGAGTTGGGGGGTTGGTAACAAGATGGAAGTGGAAATACCGACACATTGGCGTCGACATCACATTAAAATCAAGAGATTATGAGAAAAGAGAGCTTATCTCCCGTTTTGGGCCACTCATCAGGGGATCTTTGCATTCTATTTTTAAACTGAAGTTATTTCGGGAATGGAACTTCATCGGCCAGATTGCAGGAGGCGCGGTCGCATCTCAAGACAAAAGTGCGGAGATTGTTAACAAGTTCTAAAAAAAGCACGGCTAGTAGAGCCACTAATGGGATCCGGGGATAAGCTTTCTTATCTCATACTCTTGATTCAAATAAAACCCATATATGGAGCCAGTATATAAAAGTATATAAAACAATTCTGATCCCTAGTTATGTTGCTTTAAACATTTTGATTGAATTTTGATTGAACAGATAATAAATGATTTAATAGTTTTTCTATCGACAGGGTCATGGAGAACGGCATTGAACATAACAAGCCCGAACAAAACGGCGTCTCTTTCATAGGAAGAGGACCACAAGATATCGAGGACGCCGATATTATGACGCCAGAGCAGAAGAGAAAAGAGAAATTCCAAATCATCAAGAATGTTATTATCATCAGTGGCGGGTTCCTGTTCCTGTTCACTGCATTCCAATCGCTGCAAAATTTACAGAGCAGCTTGAACGCTGACAAAGGTACCAAATATACACGTTGTAATGAACGATATAATGAACAGAAAGTAAACGAGATAATGAAGAGGTGCGCACCATCGGGTACCTGGCCGGATTATTAGACGGAGGAATATCAGACGTTCTTGGCTAGCTGAAATATCAGACGTTTTCTTGCCGGAATATTAAAGGTTCCTGGTCGGAATATCAGACGTTCCTGGCGGTAGTATTAAGATTTCCTGGCCGGAATGTTTATGTGAAGTTTTAACACTTTGAACTTTTCTCAGCTATCCTAATCGGGTGTTGACCATCAAATCCACCCGGGGGAACTCCTGGGATAAACGAGGTCCCTCCCCCTCCCCGGGCAAATCCACACTTTTAACTGGTGATGGTCATCTCTCCTTAACTACAAACAAATATTTCCATTCGAGTGCCTCATCATCTATTTGAGTCTGGTTGCGGAGACTACATCTCTCTACCCACGCTTATTTTCTTGTTTGTTTTATCCATTTTAGAACAGTTTCCTTCGGTGGTGGTACTGCTGGCATAATTTGACATTATATCCGCAATCTATTCAACAACATTTTTTTGTAAAAATGTATATATGATTTTCAGGTCTTGGATTGATATCTCTGTGTGTAATTTACGGATCGTTGATAATATCCTGTATGTTCGTTCCTCCGTACATGATCGGTCGATTGGGATGTAAATGGGCTTTGGTCGTGTCCATGATCAGCTATGTGTTATATACAGTTGCGAACTATTATGTCAAGTACTGGACATTAATCCCTGCTTCTATATTAGTAGGTAAGCACACAATAAACACATAAATTAACAGACGACCATGCCGAATAGATGAATGAATGAATTAATTAAATAATTATATAATAAATTAATTATATAATTGTTTAATTAATTAATTAATTAACTAATGGACGAATGAATGAATGAATACTGAATGAATGAATACTGAATGAATGAATGAATGAATGAATGAATACTGAATGAATGAGAGAATGAATGAATGAATGAATGAATGAATGAACAACCTACCAATAAATTAATAAACAACACAACAATCTAAAAACTGATTAGCTAATAAACACAACAACAATCTACATGTAGCAACTGATAAATGAATAAACACAACGATCTAGTGACGAATCAGTAGCCGGATAGATACTGAATGATATGATAAGGTCTCACAAGATCTATCACGTTGAACTTTTACATTCAGATTTAAGTTAAATAAAACATTGTCTTGACTTATAATTAGCCGAGCTAACTTTCTACAGTATATATATAAGATTAGGATCAGCCGGAGTCAAGAGCGGTGTGCAAGACACTTTAAGCTTCCTTATATAAAGCGCAAATTTCGTCTTTAGAAGCACACTTACGCATAAAAACCCAGGAGCTGTGTAATTCTACATGTTATAAATTGATGTAAATGATACATCAAGTGTACTGGCAGATTGAAAGTGAGATTTTACACGTTGTTGCCCACGATGTTACTGCCCCCTTACTCTTATGATGATGATGATGATAAACTTTATTTAAAACACTCTAGCATATTCAACAATTATAAAGCTGATTTTCAATATGGGCGTGCAAAACTAAATTCAATAATACTAATACAATAAATACAATAAATACAGATAATACGTTTTACAATATGTTATTAATATATTATATATCTAAAAATATCTTAAAATATTATAATGTTCTAAAGAAAAATAAATAATTAAATTCATAAATAGATAATATTGCTACACATCACTTTAAAATGTGTAGGCCAGCAGTTTTTTATTGAATGAGACTGGGCAGTCACAATTTCGTAAATCACTGGATAGTGAATTCCATAACCAAGCACCACTATAGCAAAACTTTTTTTCATAGAATCAGTTTTTGGTAATGGCATGTAAACTTTATTCGCAGAATTACGCAAATTATGAGCGCATTTTGTCGCATGGGATTCCTCGAACATGCTCAGAAGCCTTTGTGGCGCCTGGTTATGGAGGACCTTGAACATTGTCTCAGCTTTAATCTGAGATCTACGCTCTGCTAGCTGGGTCCAACCCAGCAATTGCATTGCTTTCTCAGACTGCCCAGTCTCATTAGGACAGCACATGATAACCCTAGCGCACCTGTTCTGAAGGTTTTGCAATATATCAGATAGACCTTTCCCTAGAGTGTCCCAAACGTCAGAACAGTATTCGAAATGTGGTCTTATTAAGGCATTATATATGGAAACTAATGTTTCTTGATTTACAAATTCTCTAATCCTTTTAATAGCACCAATTCCGACACTTTACTAGCTATATTGTCAATATGTTTTCCCATGTGAGGTTATGATCTATGTGAACCCCTAACATTTTGGTAGAGTCAACTCTTTTGACTACATCATTTCCAATTACTATATTTGGTTCATACTCGAGGCTACTTAAGCGGTTTTTTTGATCCAATCAAGGCGTATTCTGTCTTGGCTATGTTCAGGCTTAATTTATTTGCTGATAGCCACATTTTAACGCTGTTCAGGTCTAGTTTTAATAAGGCCTCTGATTCGTGTATTGTTGTACCTGCTGCTGTAATGTTAGTGTCGTCTGCAAACATTCTAGGTGTTGAGTGTCTTGAGCAATTTCGCAAGTCATTAATATATATCAGAAAGAATAGCGGCCCCAGATTAGAGCCTTGAGGAATTCCACAAGTTATTTTCCTTTCATATGAAAAACTGCCATTTACCTGACACATTTGCATACGACCTTTTAGATAAGAGCTAAGCATTTCAATCCAATTCCCAGTGATACTGTACGCCGTGAGTTTAGTTAACAGTATCTCATGGTTTACAGTATCAAAGGTCTTCTTTTGGTCAAGGAATACTACCAAATTATAAAGGCCACGATCCATGTTGACGTACGACTCATTTGTGCAATCTAATAAAGCCGATGCAGTTGAATGATGGCGTCTGAACCCAAATTGGTGCTCAGATAGTATATTATTAAAATATTCCATCAGCTGATCATATAAAAAATTTTCATAAATTTTAGTGATTATTGGAAGAATTGGTCGATAATTGTAGAGCATATTACGTGGACCTTTTTTATGCAGTGGGATAACTCTAGCCACTTTCCACTCAGAAGGAAATGTTTGTGTATTAATTGAAGTATTGAATATATCAGTCAAAGATTGTGCAATAACCGAAGCTGATAATTTCAAAACTTCGATACAGACAATGAGGAGAGTAGCTTATACACAGTTGATGGACTTATGGGAGTGAAGCAAAAACTTTCATTATATTCTCTTGTAATATAATCAGTGAAGTCTCTGCTTGTATTAACATCAATATTATTAGCTTAAGTTGATCCTATACTTACTAAAGTATTCATTAAATGTATCAGCTATTTCCTCTGATGAAGTTACATTAGAAATGATGTGGTTTTCTTTTTTCTGTTTACGTCCTAGTATATTATTGATAGTTTTCCAAGCCTGCTTTGGATTTTGATTTTTTATTTGTGATGCATAATACTTTGTTTTAGCTTGTCTCAATGCATATTGAAACGCTTTACCAAATGACGTTAAAACGCTATATAGACGTACATTCATCGAAGACTAAATTGTTTAAATATTTCTTTTTGGTGTTTTTTGTGACTTGTGGTACAAATAAATTTAACTATTATCATTATTATTATTATCATTATTAACAATATTGGTTACTAGGGCTGTCAGCTGCTCCGCTCTGGTCATCCAAGTGTGCTTACCTTACTACTTCAGCGATACGATACACCGAGATCAGCAAAGAGACGCAAGAAGCAGTGGTCACGAGGTTCTTTGGTATCTTTTTCTTGATATTTCAAAGTGGACAGATTTGGGGGAATCTTATCTCATCGTTAGTTCTACAACAAGGAGAAGGTTGGAATAGTCAAGTTTCATGTATTCATTGTTCAGGCTAAGCCTCCATGGTATGATATAAATTCTTTTGTACGAGGTGCATCCCATGGGAATCGGGACCAATCCAATGTAAATACCAATGGTTTTGTTTTGACTCTTTTATTAATTCACCTATACAATTTAGGCTTAACCTGAGCAGTGAATAACTTAAAACTGGTCTATTATCGAATAGATTGCTTAAACTAGTAACCTGACTCTTTCTCAGTGCATTCAACACTGAAAAAACGACGTTACAATACAATAGTAATGCTATTTACAGATACTATCAACAGCTGTGATTTTGTAATAACCATGAATCGAGATAACGTTCTACCCTATGCCATAATCGTTTTCATATCAATTTTTTTTTATTCCCTCGAGAATACAAGAACAATAGTCATAATTAGTGACCAAAAGCAATGTTAAAAAGATTCTGGTATAGAGAAGGGGGTAAAACGTCATCATGCTTCAGGCTTATTGAATTGTTCTCAGTCCAAGAAAAGAAAAAAACAAAATCTAGCAACTAATATTTAACGTTTTTTGGCATATTTCTCACAAAAATTCAATTCAAAACATAAAACAAAAAATCCATATTAAACAATAAAATGAACCAGCAATAAAATACAATAGATACACGCCAGACTATAAGCTACACAAAGCAGAAAATTGTCCAAACAACTTCCAAACAATACATTATGAAGTCACTAGGAATTGCGTGAATTCATTATTTCTTGCACAAAAGATCGCGCACCAACTGAACTGTGCCATCTTGCTTCTTTGCGAACAATGTGACGTCAAAGCCGCCATGTGGAGGACAAAACAAAAGATTTTCCCTCTCTTGGGAGCTGAAATCCATTGTTTTGACCTCCAGAATGGGCTGCATTCCAACGAACTGCAAAGAGTCTATAGCTAACAACAGGGGTTTCTTCTTTCCGCATTCGAAGATATCCGGAAATTCACGGGCGCGCTCATAAAATGGGGTAACGCTCAGTACAACTCTAAAAAAGAAAAAAAACGTAGATTAATGCAAAAAGGTCAAATGTGATCAATTCCATTTCATGTATTAGTCATTTAAGAATTTATTTAACTCGTTTATCTATAATTTATCAGGTGAAGATGTTTTCCGTGACAATGCAGCTGAGGTGTGTGGAGCGCGGTTCTGTGAAATGCCTCCTAAAATCAATTCCACTGAGCAGCCTTCTTTCCAACCAAAACGAAAATTCGTCATTACAATGCTGAGCATTTACTTTGCTATTGGAGCTTTTGCTGTCATTTTTATCATCGTTCTTCTAAACAGGTAAATATAATATCAAATATCATAATTATGTATGATAATGCAGGATAGCAGGGAGGCATATAAGAAGAAAAAGAGACAGACAGATAGACATGCAAAACAGAGCTACATGCGCTAGTAATTACTAGTATTTATGACATCTTTGTTGGAAACAAAATTCATCAAATGTAAATTTTCCAACTTCATTTCAGACTAACTGGTAAGTTGAGCAGAAAGAAAGAAGAGGAAGCTGGTTTGTCTCTTTTAATCGCCACCTTGAGGCATGTCATTGATGATTTCAAAATGAAACTCATTGTCCCACTAACCTTCTACAGCGGACTGGAACAGGCTTTTATTTTTGGCGATTTTACAGCGGTAAGAGTATTTTTGTGTGGTTGCATATAACATGTCACACAACACAAAGCTACATCATCAGTCTTGCCATATCACGAAACGTTATGTTAATTCAATACGACATTTATTCACAGTTAAACACCCATCCTCATTCGACTTTCTAGCAACCTTCGTTCAAATTATAAGAAAATATAGATCGATCAGGAAAAATGTCTTTGTATGTATGTGTAAATGTCCTTTTTATCTGTTCTGCACGGTGCCCTCGGTCTCTATGGTCTTTTAAAAACCACATGAAATAAAATTGCTAGATAGATTGGTTGATTGATCGGTTGCTTGCTTGCTTGCTTGCTTGCTTGATTGTTTGATTGATTGATTGATTGATTGATTGATTGATTGATTGATTGATTGATTGATTGATTGATTGATTGATTGATTGAGTGATCGATCGATCGATCGGTCGTTTGATTGTTCGAACTTACACATGTGTTCATCTTCTACTCATCAGGCGTTCGTGACGTGTTCCATTGGAGTCCATCGCGTTGGATTTGTTATGATCTGTTTTGGTGTCACTGACGCTGCATTTTCGTTTATCTTGGGTAAATTGACCAAGTATACAGGACGACTGCCAGTGTTCGTCAGTGGTCTTCTTGTTCATCTTTCTGTGATTATTACCATGTTGGTATGGAAACCAGACCCTAGCCTCGTTTGGGTGTTCTACGTTCTAGCAGCTCTGCAGGGTTTCTGTGACGCTATCTGGCAAACGCAGATTAATGGTCAGTATTTGTTTACTGCATTACTTGATTGATTGACCAATTGTTTTATTGGTTGGTTGATTGATTGATTGATTATTGATTGTTTATTGATTTTGTCTCTTAGCTTTGTATGGCTGTTATTTTCCTGACAACCAAGAGCCTGCCTTCTCTAACTACCGTCTATGGGAATCCCTTGGATTCGTCGTGGCCTTTGCATACGGGAACTATCTTTGCATCAATGTTAAGCTATATATACTTCTAGCTGTGTTAGCGCTAGGTATGCTGGGATATTTCATGGCAGAACTTAGCCATTACAGGTCAGAGAAGAATTCGTTTGCTGTCACCAACCTACCCAATGGAACGGAGATGGCACAGGCAAACTTGGCATTACAATCAGAGGAGCACTTACACAAAACTGCCTATTAGGGCATTTACGTTAAAAATCGCTGAACTAGTGTGGCACAGTTGTACTATCACGGTAACACAAATATTACAGACAAACCATGCATTAGAGGGTCTTTATAGCAAAAAAAAGCCGATTATTTGAACTAGCGAAGCAAAGATGACTGGCGATTTCTGAATTGATGACAGAAGCTTTTGCAATTAGACTGCTTAGAGTATGACTAACGCTTAGAAAACTTTTGCAGTAGAAACAAAGGAGCTTTTACGCAAGTCAATAGACCAGTTTCAAGTTCTTCATTGCTCAGGATAAGCCTCAGTTGTAGGTGAATTATCAAAAGAGTCAAGACAAAACCATTGGCATCTGTATTGTTTTTGGACTGGTACATTCCGATAGGATGTACCTCGTACAAAAGAATATTACACATACTATCGAGGCTTAGCCTGAGCAATGAAACTGGACTATTCAGGGCATTACGCATAGCAAAAATGGTTTAACGATATTGCATGTAATTGCGTCAATGATGTCCGGCAATTTTTTTAGTACAAAAATTGCTGGATCTTTGTGCGCCGAGCGCAAACAGTAAACTAAAGTTTGCTTAATTAGATAAAATGAAACAGGGATGCGAGGTTCGATCAATTTGAGTACAACATTGCATGATATCGTCATTTAACTACGGTTCTTCCGTGTAGGGTCGGAAGCACGGTTTGCGTACCGAAAAAGCCCCACAAGATTCCAAATCAACAATAGAATACAATACGCTACCAGACTTCTTTGCAAATTTTCTTTCTCATCCAAATCTTAATTACCTTAATCGACCGCTTAATCGTGTAAAAGAAGAAGGTAGGAAAAACACATTTTCGGTAATTGTAGTAAATGTTGTTATCATGCACACCTGCATAAACCTAATGGGCAATACAAATTAAATAAAGTACTTATCAGAGTTTCTGATAATTGCACATTTAATCATTAGTAGACTAATTTGATGTTGCTAATCGTTAATTTGTTGATGAGGATTTTCTAAGAAAAATCTGATCCATGTAAATATAGACCACTTCACAGGTAAATGTGATCAAAATGGGCTCTGAGTAATGAACTGTTTTTTTTTTTTTTTTTTTTTTTTTTTTTTTTTTTTTTTTCCTGTAGTTTAGACTGAGGTAGACACCAAGTTTGTATGAATTTTGAAGAATGCAATTTGCCTAAATCCAACTGATCGTTGCCGAACCTCTGTTTGACTATGCTTTTAATACATAGTAAGTTGGTAAGCTGAATCACTGCAACGTGACAGATTGACTGCATATTGTTGTTGCAGTTCATTGCTGAGAGCTCTGCAAATATTATAGTAAGCGATTACTTTTTATCCAAATTCACCGGCGGTGAATTGTTTATTAAGAAAGGTGCAGGATTTTGTGACAAAATGCCAAATGGGTGCAGTCTTGGGGTACGTTCGTGAAAAGAGCACATCTTTTTTTGAACGGAATAGCTATGAGATAGCATATCTTAGAGTATTTACAAAGTGAAATGTCAAATAATTTATGTTATTTTATATTGCTGGTTATATCAACGTGTGCTTTATTGCTTGACGAGGCACAAATAATGAATAAATTGTAGTATATATACGTAATCGATATCTTATAGATAGAAAAAGTCAAATATATATTTGTTATACTCAACTGTGAAATATGGTGAGTTCTATTCAATCTGCTTTGTCATGTGAAGCCCCGAAATACTGTCAGATTGCATAAACATGCTACACAGTAGTTATTCGAACTGACCTCGCCATATTCAAATATTCTATTTTGGACGCCTTAAAAAGTAGCACTAATCAAAATTAAGTTAATGAAATGGGTGATATAAACAGCTACTATTATTTTAAAAAAGTAGTCTAGTGTAGGATAATGTTTCAAACTGTTTTTTGGCGTTTACTTTTTTTCTGTCGCATTAAAATATTAATGGTATTGGGTGGTGTAAATAGGGAAAACTATGTTAGTGTAGTCCGTGACAGAATGTCTTTACAAAAAGTTCATCTACTGTTACTATTTGTAAATGCTAGTTGGACGTTTGAACAACAAATATTTAGCAAATATAATCAAAACAAAAGAGTTTTAAAATCCATACAGAATGGTATGCGATTATAATGTTTTAATCAATATTTCATCGCTAAGATTTTCTCATCGTTGTATTTTCTTTGTCGTTTATATCGCCTGAAAAATTTAGCGATAAAATATTGAACAAACATTATAAGATTATAAACGCAAATCGTTATAAAAGTGACGGCAACCTGCAAACATCTTTTTAAAATTTGTAAGGAGGTTTTAAACCATTACACCCAAATCCTCTAAATATTGCGATTTGTTGAATTGAAATAAACCTCTCCAACAAAAATACACTATAGCGACGTCATGAAAACAATCTATTGTTTAAATACAAAGGATCATGCATGGTCGTCAGAGGGGGGTCAAATCAACGCAGATTCACAATGTCATAATTCATTTGGAATAGTTTTTAAATGTAAAAACAAGAACACTTTCTCTGAAACTACTCCTTCTATGGTATTGGCGGTCATTAATTATGTAGCTGAACGGCGCAGTACGCAACGCCGTATGCATGAAGTATAAGATATAAATTAAAATATATTGTCTGCATTTCTAGCTGTCTTACTAAAGCAGGCATCTGTATATAGAGACCGGTGAATACATTTAAAAAAAATAAGATATATCTTACTCAACAAATAAAATGTTTTGATCCAGTCTCAGATCTTTGTTATCACTCATTGTAAGTATTTTTTCTTAGTGTCCTTTTCCTTATTCTAATGACTCCTGGTTTAATTGCATTTTCTTGCTAAATGTTCCCCCTATTCAAATTACCATCTAAGAAAGAGCTCATGGCTCGTACGGGAATGATACGTAATATTGTGGCACTGATGTTGCGCACACCGATCCGCAAAACACCGCTATATATTAAGCCAATCCATACCAAGTTGTTTAAAGAAATTTTAAACTAAAAAGACAGAAAGTGGTAGTGATAGTAATAGGAATCGAGTCATAAATTAATTGTTTCGCGTGCGTTACGAAGTCTACCTGCAGTACACAGGAAACCCGTCTTGAACTGTTGTCCCATTACAAACAGATGAGCTCATTTTATTTAGTACAATATTTCATAAGATTCAAAAGAGATAAAAAGACGAAATACCTGAAATACTTCATGATCTGGGTTGCTGAATGTTTCGTTTTACTAGTTTCTAACGTTCGGTCTTCCTGTGCTGTTCGAAATTTACGTCACGGCAAGCTACGTCATGTAAGTGATTATGACGACACAGCGCGCTAGAAGATCACTTATCGCTAGACTTTATTAGAGTCGACACGTACTTTTCCGCAGTGATAATTTATACATTGAGAAAGCCTATTTTCTGAGCTATTGTTAAAACGCATTCCCGTAAAATCATTGTAAAATGGGTTGCAACCAGAGCAAAGCAGTCTGTACGTGCTTTGGAAGCAAAAACTTGAAAGATGAAGAAGTAAGGCCAGTTTCTATTTTTGACGGATCGCCAGCAGCTTTGTTGCATGTTCGAAAATTTGTTTTTGGCTAACATCATTTCACAATAATATTTTTAAATTTCTTTTTCCACCTTCAAATTTGCTGTTTTTCTCTTTCCTTCTCCGCTTTCTAACTCGTTTCCAGTTCTTCATTGTCATTGATTTCAATTTTCTCAATGTTGCACTTGCGTACTAAGTATTCAGTCTTGGAATATCATTATACAAAATCATAAAATTACTGAGCAATTTCGTTCTATACCTTGAATACTTTCTAGTTTCCTAGCTTTCACTTGTTTTGACTCAATTTCAATTTTCTAAAAAAGAGGGAACACTAAAAGCTCGTCAGACTTTGATATTAATAATTTTTGTTTTGTTTTCACCCAGATCTATAAAGCAAAGTGTTGTCAAACTGACGTAAGTATACATTAAAGACTTTAATAGTTCTAAATAAATACAGTTTTGGGCAATAATGATGCAAGTATTGATTATTGATAATAAGTTAAATAATAGCATAACAAAGTTAATTTTGAGCCAAAAACATCTAAAGTACCATTGTATAAATGTCCGGACTTCCATCCGGGACTACCATTTGCTATTTTTATACGGGAGTAAAATTATTTAGACTTTTGCACATTTTATTTGCACTGATTTTGTATTATTTCAGTATCAATCACAATGTAATTTGTAATTTGTAATTTTTAGATGGAGTAAGTGAGTCTTGCAGGCTATATAGGTTAAACGAATTCACAACGAGTCTTCGAGTCTCAAAAACTGCAGTCAATATAAACCATGCTAAACCATGTCTTCACAACCCAGTGAAAAAAATAAGCATAAATGATTAACGGAGATAAATCTCATGTCCATAGTAAAGAAAAGCAAAAAATTAATGAATAAATCGACGATCGCGAATCAATGAAGAAATATTTTGTTGCAGTCTAGTAAAACAAGTTTGTGCGATCGTAAGCTGAATATTCGGTTTTCATCAATCTTTTGCTATTAAAATGTTTATATCATGTCAAAAAGAAAAAAAATGGTAAAAAACAAAATATGAAAATGGATCAAATCTTTTTAAAATTCCTGGTTTTCCTTTTCAGTCTGGCAAAATACAATAAGCAAAATACATGAACAAACTGTACATAGATCATAAAATTTGTGTGCCGTTTTTGATAACAACATAAGTTCAACTACATACCTTCCAAATATAAATTTTCTAGCCTAAGACTGTTTTCTTGCTATTCCTTGCCTTTGTTCTTAAGTTGAAGAATAAAAACCAGTACTAGTCAGCGAGTGTTTATCAGCCATGTTGAATAGCGATCAAAAACACTGCTCTTTTACAATGAGCTTGGAAAATGGCGCCAAAATTTACGACGCGTTTGACGTACCGCGCCGGAAGTGTAAAACAACTTCCCCTTACTAAAATGCAACGTTTTTTTTTTTTTTTTTCAACTTTCAGATTGCCATCGAATCCTTCAACAGAGAATTATCAAGATTCATGGCCCGACAACAGTTAGCAGTTCGACGAAAAACTCTGTACAATAGTAAGTAGAATAATAAAAGTTTACCGGTAATTATGCAAGTGGTTGTATAAATCAGAGACCATTTCTAACAAAGAAGTTCAATGACTCTAATGATGACTACCGCAAAGACAGTTGAAACGTCAGTCACACCAAACAGACCTTCTAGGGACTACTTCTTTCCCTTGCTAGTTCATTCGTTTGTTTTGACCATATCTTATCCCCCAACAGATTCAAAAACAGCTCTGGAACTCTATGGAATAGAGTCACCTAAACAGCTAGAGTACGAGTGGGTGACACCCCAAACCGCCACTATTTGCCGTGAGGTTAAGAAAGGTCCTATTGTATCACCAAAGACACCACCCGAACTACAGTACAGCCTTGTGGCACCCATTAAACCCTCCATCGACTGTGAGGTGAATACCGGTCCTGTTCCAATAATACAGACACCACCAGAACTAGAGTTTGAGCTGGTAACACCCATTACACCCACCATCGACTGTGAGGTGAAGACAGGTCCTATTGCAACATCACAGACACCACCAGAACTAGAGTTTGAGCTGGTAGCACCCATTACACCCACCATCGACTGTGAGGTGAAGACAGGTCCTATTGCAACAATACAGGCACAACCACAACCAGAGTTTGAGCTGGTAACACCCATTACACCCACCATTGACTGTGAGGTGAAGACAGGTCCTATTGCAACAATACAGACACCACCAGAACCAGAGTTTGAGCTGGTAGCACCCATTACACCCACCATCGACTGTGAGGTGAAGACAGGTCCTATTGCAACAATAAAGGCATCACCAGAACTAGAGTTTGAGCTTTTGGCCCCCATTACACCCACCATCGACTGTGAAGTGAAGACAGGTCCTATTGCAACAATACAGGCATCACAAGAACTAGAGTTTGAGCTGGTAGCACCCATTACACCCACCATCGACTGTGAGGTGAAGACAGGTCCTATTGCAACAACACATGCACCACCAGAACTAGAGTTTGAGCTGGTAGCACCCATTACACCCACCATAGACTGTGAGCTAAAGACAGGTCCTATTGCAACAACACAGGCAACACCAGAACCAGAGTTTGAGCTTGTAGCACCCATTACACCCACCATCGACTGTGAGGTGAAGACAGGTCCTATTGCAACAACACAGGCACAACCAGAACCAGAGTTTGAGCTTGTGGCACCCATTACACCCACCATCGACTGTGAGGTGAAGACAGGTCCTATTGCAACAACACAGACACCACCAGAACTAGAGTTTGAGCTGGTAGCACCCATTACACCCACCATCGACTGTGAGGTGAAGACAGGTCCTATTGCAACAACACAGGCATCACCAGAACTAGAGTTTGAGCTGGTAACACCCATTACACCCACCATCGACTGTGAGGTGAAGACAGGTCCTATTGCAACAATACAGACACCACCAGAACTAGAGTTTGAGCTGGTAGCACCCATTACACCCACCATTGTCTGTGAGGTGAAGACAGGTCCTATTGCAACAATACAGGCACAACCAGAACCAGAGTTTGAGCTGGTAGCACCCATTACACCCACCATTGACTGTGAGGTGAAGACAGGTCCTATTGCAACGACACAGGCACAACCAGAACCAGAGTTTGAGCTGGTAGCACCCATTACACCCACCATTGACTGTGAGGTGAAGACAGGTCCTATTGCAACAACACAGGCATCACCAGAACTAGAGTTTGAGCTGGTAACACCCATTACACCCACCATCGACTGTGAGGTGAAGACAGGTCCTATTGCAACAATACAGACACCACCAGAACTAGAGTTTGAGCTGGTAGCACCCATTACACCCACCATTGTCTGTGAGGTGAAGACAGGTCCTATTGCAACAATACAGGCACAACCAGAACCAGAGTTTGAGCTGGTAGCACCCATTACACCCACCATTGACTGTGAGGTGAAGACAGGTCCTATTGCAACGACACAGGCACAACCAGAACCAGAGTTTGAGCTGGTAGCACCCATTACACCCACCATTGACTGTGAGGTGAAGACAGGTCCTATTGCAACAATACAGGCACCACCAGAACCAGAGTTTGAGCTGGTAGCACCCATTACACACACCATTCACTGTGAGGTGAAGACAGGTCCTATTGCAACAATACAGGCACCACCAGAACCAGAGTTTGAGCTGGTGGCATCCAAACAGTCTCCTGACGATTGCAAGATAAAAGTAAGAGCAGCAGATGCAGTGGCTCAAGAATCAATCTACAACCTAGTGAGTCCTCAAATGTCATTTCGTGATGCAGTCATCAAAACTGTCTCTCTACCAGTCAAGAAAGTCAATGAGGCTAACACAAAGGAAGTGGTCCTTGCCCCCGCTTGGAAAAAGAGAACTACTACCAATTCTCTACGATCTACCTTTCCATGTGCTGCAATGCCACGTGAAGTAACAAAGAGCTTGCCTTCCCATGGACCTTCACAAAATTGGAAGCCATCTGAGGTAACTAAGCTGTTTGTAAATTTATGTCTTGTTTTAACTGCTATCTGCAATAAAGACAAACCTATGTTTACACAGATGCAACACAAGCTACACAACTCTTATCATCGTGGAGATAATATGTTGATGAATACACAAGACGATAACAGAAGACGCAAAGTAACCGTAGAGAGACTTAGCGTTGATGATGAAATTGAGGTAGGATGAGTTCACTAAATACTAATCAATTTAGCGAATGCAAAAATGTATCTGCAAGTGAATAATAACGCTATTTCCTAGAGTCTCTGATTCCCGTAATGTCTTTTTTTAAGAAACAAATGGTTAAATCGACCATGATGGAAATAAACTCACACCGAGAAAACTGCGGTCTTAGTCCAATCAGCACTGGCTATGCCATGAAGTTCTTAAAGGCAACAGACTTTGATGCTGATGACGCTGTTGCTCTGTACTGTAACTATACGGTAACTATAGAAACTTCTTCAGTTATTGTTGGTATTGTGAGCGTTGACGTCGGCTATTTTTTTATCATTAGATATATCGTCTGTGTTTACATTTCAAACCCTAAATAACAACCAAAGAAAAGTGAACGATCGTTATTATTGAACTCTTTTTTAGATGCAGAAAACGTTGCACTTTGATGGTAGTTTGGTGCCAACAAGACAACCTTTAAAAGCAGAAATCATGTCTGGCAGATTCACCATTCTTGTAAGTATACAAACTAAGAAAAATAGGACTGAGGAGTGACAGTAATTAGAGGAGAAGGGGAAGAAAGAGGAAAGAAGGAAAGGAAGGGAGGGAAGGAAGGAGTAAAAAAAACAAGAGTAGACGAAAAATTGAAAATTTTAAAGAAGGAAGAATGAAAAATGCAGTCAAGTGGAATGGGAACGAAGTGAGCCGAAATAAATGAAGGTAGAAATATACAAAGGAGGAAAGGACTGTCAAAGGAGTGGAGAAAGGTAAGAATGAAGGGGTAGAAGGATAAAACGAAAGGAAAGGAGGGAGGAAAGAAGGCGTGAATGCTTGGAGACTTTAAAGTGCGTAGTTGAAAATGAACAAAAGCACGAAGGAAGGTGCATGAAAGAAAGATGAAGCAAGGAAGCTGGGAAAGAAGGGCGAAAGAAGGAGAAAAGAAGCAAAGAAGGGAGTGGGAGTGTGGTGCCGATAAAATACTAACATCAGTCTTTGCCCGGCTCTACTTTAAGGACAAACGTGACGCAAATGGTTCAGCACTGGCATTGTTTACGGTTCAGAGAAACACTGCTGAAAGAAACCGTAAAGTTATCATGACCAGCATATACTTGCAACTCGACGAGGCTCTCAAAAGGTAAGAACACACCATGCAAACAGGTTACAACATTATTTATCATCTACAACAACAATGACATGATATTAATAACACTTACTGATATTGTGTTCATAGTCCACAGACCCAAAATAATGGCATAGTACTAATATATGATTTCTCGAACACGTCATACATGAATAGTGATGTACAGCTCTGCGTTGATATCATCACAATGTTGAAGGTATGTAAAGCGCAGTGAAATCTCTAGAATCATGCACGTTTACACAGCCGGGAAATATTAAGTATCAGTGTGCTGAGTTGTTAAGTCTCGAGTGTATGAATGGGGATAGCTGACAAATAGCATTGGACTCCCTCCCTAATTATTATACCCTCAGAACTTATCAATCACAGATAATCAGTGTGAATGTGGTGAAAAAATGTTTTGTTTTTATATTTGTTTACAGACAGCTTATCCAGTGCATCTAAGACGAACTTTCATTGTATCGCCACCATTTTGGGTCCAAACTGAAATGAGGTTATGCTCTAACTTGTTGAAAGACAAAAAGAGAGACCACATCTTCATAGTGGATCGTTCAAGCCTGACACAGTACCTCCCCGAGGACTGTATTCCTCAGCGTCTTGGTGGAGGGTTACATGTTAATCATTTGCCATGGATAGACCAATGCATGCTGGGCTATTCAGAGACGGACATGGAATGATATTCATACAGCGATAAACATTTATTGTAAATAGTGTAATACATGATGCATTATGTTGTAAATATTATTGATAGGATGATTAAATCAATTATTTATATATATGATGTGTACATATTTGTGTTTTTCCGGGGATTTTTCGTTACAACCCGATCCCAGAATCAACACCGCAGCAGAGTTGTGAAAAATTCAGTAAACGTTGATGCGTCTTATTTTATTGTTTGGTATGTAATGTGAGTTTGGTCATAGTAACAAAAATTATTATTATCAATATTTTTTTTCAAGTACAAAAAAATAAAAAAGAAAAGAAAAAAAGAAAGAAAGAAAGAACAATGAAAATGTAACTAAAGTTTGGAATAGAACAACAAACTTACCGCGTGTATTTTCACCTTGTTCTCCTTCGGTTCAGTTTAGATTTTCGTCAATTTTGCTTCCATGTAACTTTCTTATCAATTAAAAAAACATTCCAATTACCTCTTTTTCAAACGCAGATTAGTAATTGATTCATAAGTTTTCAAAATAAGCTGTAAAATTGGAATATTTTTCGATGAAATTTAGTCTACTTTGCAAAGCCTTGTACGAGTGATTATTTTCTTTAGTCAGGTTTTGTCATTACACAGGGGCTCCAAGAGGAGAAAAAGCGGTAGATCGTAACAGTGACAAATATATGCCCTTCAGAGAAAAGACAAACTAAATGTTAATAATAATGGGTGAAAGCTGGTATTGCATACTCAAAACTCAGTATCATTACAGTAACTTCATACATGGACACATAACTGTTTCGAAAAGCCGGTGTCACAGCGATTTCGGTACCCCCGTGTAAAATGTATCCCCGTACCCAGATCCCTAGAGATTTGTGTATCCCGTACCCAGATCCCTAGTGATTTGTGTATCCCCCGTGGGGATACACAAATCACTAGAATTAACACCAATAAATCATCGTTAAAAAAAATGGTGCTTTTTTTCTAGCTTTTAAAAAGATGAACTTTTGAAATGATTTTTTAATGTAATTTTCGATAAACAAATGAAACTCGACTCGCTTTCTACGACAGCCTCGTACGTATAATTTACTATTCACAGCTGTGTCAGTGTTGGAATGCATCGCAAGAGAATATAAATTTGACAGAATTCAGGTTGTCTGCAAAAATGAGCTGGAAGGTTGATTCTGTGTAGTGACAGCAACACTAGATCTCTACCTCTATTTAATCTGAGAACTTGGATGGGTACCAACACATCAAAACACGAACGAATAAAATATTTTCGAGCTATAACTGAATTCGCTGGCACCTTGCAACATGAAAGACTTAATTAACTTAACCATTTAGCAAAGTCAGTGCATAACATAAATAGAAGAAGACGGTTACGTCAGGCAACCTAAAACTGCCTGTTGTTTCCGAATCAAACTCGATTTTTTTGACGATCGTCTTAATATTATTTTTTCTTGCTTTGAGAAATCGTTTGGATAGTTCTTATTTACTAAATATTCAATTAGATTTGCCTATTTCGCAAATTCCATCTCTCTCTCTCTCTCTATCTATCTGCCTATTCTACCGGTACAAATTTCCCGCTAAAGCAAAGTTTGAGGGGAGGGGTAGGGGTACAGAAATCCTGTGGGATACACAAATCGCTAGGGATCTGGGTACGGGGATACATTTTACAGGGGGGTAAACTCAATTTAATGGTCTGACTAAGATAATTTTATCATTTTTGTTTTATTTGTTTAGTTTTAGCTCTTAAAAACGTTCAGCGGAAAAACAGATAATTTACATAGGTCAGAGAGAAGCCCGAGTTCACGCAGAGTTCAATATTATACACCAAGGCTGAGCCCGCGATCATATTGTGCCAGCTGTCATTCCCAATCAAACAAAACTAGCTTGTATCAAAGATGGCGAAAAGGTTGACTGTTGTTAGTTGTCTTCTTCAATTCAGACGGCATTTTGCCAGGTATATAACGAAACCTTTTTTACTTTAACTACTTATTTTACATCTAACCATTTCAATTGTGCTATCTGAAATTGCAGATTGACGGAAATCGGCCGTTTTCAAGTGCCAAAAGCTCAAGGGACATATGATTCTGGTCAGGTAAATGTTGCATAAACAATGGAGACGCATACCCTGTCAACTTGTGTATTTTCTCTAAGATCTCTAAATATTTCAACTTTAGATTTTCTTTATTTTCTTTCTAAGTATCGTAGCCCTAAATGTTCGTTCCAGGAATATTAGTCCTTGTTTGAGCAAGCTTGAGTTGATCTCATTTACGGTTGTTGTGTTTCAGTTACAGTGCATTTTTGTAACTTACAATTTGTGATATTTTATTGTTAACAGTTTCATCATTTGTCACTGTATTTTTATGGTAGAAAATGACTGCTTGAAATTTATTTATCACGGAAACAAGTGAATTAAAAAATTATGGAAAAAGATTAATTAATTCAAGGCATTGAATTAAATAGAGTAAATGGATGTATGCAGCGAAGCCAAAGTCGTAGTTTACTTTAAGAACTGACAATTATGTTTTAGCTGTTTCTTCATAAAGTATTTGGTTATCGTGGTGTAGTGCTATTTCCTTGGGTTGCAAGAGTTTATGACAGAGACAGAGAATCTATTGAAAATGAAAAGTAAGTAGTTCTGACTGTTACCGGTAATATTTGCTACTTTGTTTGTGTTGAGGGGAGGGGAATGGTTAGGAGATTTAGATTAAGGTGATTCGTTCCAGTTTCCAAGACACTGTCTCTGAGCTAAAATGGCAGTAGCTCGCACTGTACAAAGAGTGAGCTACTATTTTTTACTTAATGAGAGGTGATAGTTCAAAGCTTGAGATATCACTTTGTTTTTTTAATCAAATGGCATTTATTTGTTATGCTTTGATATTTCACAACTATCATCATCATTGAAGCCACTTTTACATGATGTGATTTGTTGCATATATTTTGTACACAAAAATAGTCAATTTCTAAAACTAGTTGCATGTATACTAAGCAAAAGTTTTGGAATGGCCTATATTTAAGTTTAGAATGTCAGCTCATTAGTGGTCATATATTACAAATTGCACACAACAAAATAATCACACTTTTTAAATCACATTATCCTTGGTCTTCAATTGGTAGTTAATAATAGTGGTCTTTTTGTTTCAGAAATCTTGAAGAATCTCCCAATAATTTAAATAATATTAGCAAAGAACTCAAGCCAGAGACCCAAACATACTACCAGACATTGATTGATACCAGAGATACACCTTTTATTGTATGTATTTGGTAATAATATTGATACTACACAATTGCTTAAAAATAACTAACTTATCAATGAATAACTTTTTTTTATCATTAGTAATTAATAAGGAATGACACATTACCAATTAATTGGAAGTACCAAACGAACTATAAGAACAATAGGCATTTTGCCAAAAAGGCTAACTAGCTCAAAATTAATACCATATTTTTAAAAGGGCATGACATAATAATCCTTCCCTGAAAGGTTCAGCTTAGTTTCTTAAAAACTGAAGACATGCAAATTTTTTTAAATCATAAAGGTTTACAAGAGATTGTATCATTGACTGGTAAGGCTTGGCAGTCAGTCCTACAATCCGTATTTTTAACCATTTCAACTCTTATAGCTTCAATTTTAAAGGTGGTATCAAGCTCAAATTTCCAGAGAGTATTGAATTTAGCATACATACTTTATTGATGTTATATTCATTTTGAGCTATATCGACACTTATTGATTGACAAGGTCATGTGACCACATCCTGCAAAGACCATATACACTTCATGGGTATATCAGCACAGGCCAACCTTTTGAATATCTTTTTAAATAATATCAAAAGGTTGGGTAAATATTTCTGCACTGTAGCCAGTGATAATGCTATCATTTTATTTCTGATATGATTTATATCTTTTCATTAGAGAGCTCAGCCAGAAATAGTAACATTTCTTGGTCATGATACAGACAATGCCCTTTACACTATACCAGGTAAGTGAGTGAGTGGTTTTAGAGTGGTTTAAAATTAAAAGCTGTTATCAATGATGAAAATAAGCATGTAGGGTTTCAATAATAGGTGGATACCAGAGGTATAGTGCAGCCTATTTTATCTATTATAGGATTTGACTGACAAGTTATGAAGTATTTTTAAATAGCTGTCTTATCTGGTATACATTGCCTGTGAGTATTATTGTTCAGGCTCCCAAACGGTTTTGACGCTCCAGGCAGTAATTTAGGGCTCTAAATGGTACTTTAAAAGATAAAAGGGGACAATATTTGGGGCATCAGTGCTTCAAATGAACAAAGTTTTAATTAATGTGGGTCGGGGGCTCTGGGGAAAGAAAAAAGCTTTTAACACTGATTGTTTGCACATAAAAATGAACTAATATATAAAAAAATCATTATTCAAAGTTCTTTTTAATAAATAGACCAAGATGTTTGAGGTGTGAAATAGATTATTCAACAGTTTTCACTTAATGAAAAATTCAGATTTGTTAATATAAACTAAGTTACTATTTTCTAGCCATTAGTATTTTTCAAGCAAAACGTAAATGTGATGTGGAGAAGAATTGAAAGGAAGAATGAATGAATAGTTTTCATATATGGGTGAATGACTGAATGGAATATACTGTCTAGTACATATATCATATATCAATAAATGAGCAATTGAATGAATTAAAGTAGAATGAATGGATGGATGATTGATTGATTAAATGAATGGATCAATGGATGCATTGACAAGCAAATGAATGAGCAAATCAGTGCCTGCAATTTGAATAACAAATGCTGAAGGCAAAACTATTCTTATTTGATGTCCATGTTTCCATGTTTTCAGGTTTGGACTATGTATCCCATAATGATGTTCTACCATATGTTATCAGTGATCCATTCTCTAAACCCATTAACCATGAATTGTTTGACAAATTCCTAACTCCAGAACCAGGAAAAGGTAAAACATCACAAAGTAATAACAATTAATAATTAATATATATATAGTTTTTTACATAATATATTGCATATAGCTAACTTAAGGTGGTTGCACCGGCAAATACTGGTTATTTCAGAAGGAATTTTAAATGAGATAATGAGCATTCAAAGAAAAATAAAGCGTATTGATGGAAAGTTTAATAATTATAGATTTCAAATTTGTACAATTTGTGGTGTCATGAGTAGACAGGGGGGGTTACGTGGATTAAACAAAATATAAAAAATTTGACTTTAAAGCCGTTTTATTCGTAAAGTACATAAAATATGCTTCCATTTTTTTCAAAAAGTTAATCCTTGGAAGGAAAAGAAGAAAACTGTGCTTGGGGAACATAATCAGTAGTTAATAATTACCTATATTCCGTAAAACCGGAGTTCTAAGTGATTGATATGTCAGAGTTCCCCAAGCATAGATTTCTTTGTTAACATCTTATCTTTAATTTGTGAAATTTTCACAACAAAATTCTCGATCAGCGCCAAAAAAAATGAATCTGTCTGAAAACTATTGTCAAAAATTCTTATTTGTGTTGCAAAATATGCCATTTTTTCCTTCGAAATTGCCTTGATTATCTGCACAATAAAAATGTTGCCATTTTAAATCAATAACTGCTGCTCTGGATGCTTGCAGCAGCAATATATTCGAAGATATTGTTTTCTCGGCCCAGTCTCCCAACTCGGTAGAATTGACTTAATTCTTTTGTTTTTCCTGTAAAATAGCTGAACTTTTGATGCTAAAAATTATGTTCTATTTATTAAAACTTTCGCCAAAAACCAAAAAAACATAAAATAGACATGAAAATCAACCTTCAGACATAATTTGAGATGTTTCTAAAATGGTCATTTTCAGCCGGTGCAACTACCTTTAATATTTTAAATAGCTTAAAAAATCACAGACAAGAGAGGTCATGAGTACATCTTATCACTATTCAGTGTGTTTTGTGGAAATTTTATCTATTTTCATTTTTATTTAAGACTTCAAAAGAATTCAATAATTCCTCTGGAGCATAACAAGAAAGTAATATTTCACCATTGTTAAATGCTACCTTCTCACCATTTCCTGGTCAGGGGGAGAGGGGGGAAAGTTGGGGGTTTAGGAGGTTTTCAATGTACATGCTGTACTAACGTATATTCCCACTACACAATGATAGTATGTCAATGTTTGTTATAGTTCCTCCGTTTACATGCAAAGATTCTCTTCGTGTCTGGCAAGAAAAGAACCATAAGTGGTTAGAACTGACTGATGTTCATAAAGAGACCACAAGTAGTGTCAAAGTCACTGTCATGCCATTTTTCATGGGAGTTAAGGTATTCATGACTTTCATGATAACCATAATGCCTTCTGTTTTAGGGGGTAGGTTTTGTGATGCAATTAAAATCAATTGTTATTCAAATACAAATGATTTCAATGACAATAATTACAGTGCCCAAAATCTGAAGGTATTATGGGGGACGTGAAAGTAGAGAATTAACTCTTGCACTATCTATTGTAGTATTGTAGCTGTACAACATTACTACAAACTTTTCTTCTTCTATTGGGGCTTCCTGTGTTGTTTATATTTTTACAGATGAGCACGGTAAATAGTACTGATGCATTTTGAACCATTACTCATTTTTTGCTTGGTTTTCCTGAGTTAATAGCTTCTGCCTCATGTTTCTTGCATTGTTTTATGTTTATCACAGCACATAATATTGCACTAACTTCCTTATTTTCTCTATCTTGGGTTTCCTGTGACAAGGCAATAATTTCGTGATTTGTTTTGGAAAATGGCCATGTATTTCTTTGTATGAAAGAAAATCCTTCATTCTCGTTTTCCTTTATCATTCTTTACTATGTTTTTACATCCAACTTGCATTTTTCCTTGCCCTAAAAATAATCGTTACAACAAAATGTGCAAAAATTATCCCATGCAAACTGGTTTAGGATTGTAAAACGTCATTGGCAAACAGTCAAACTGAGTAATTAATTGACTGTAGGAAAACTCATAGAAAATGTTCAAGGGAATTTTTAATATTGTAAACACAGGAAGCCCAGTTTTTTTAAAATGAGCACAGGTTTGCACTGCACTTTTTGACAATATATCAAACATGACATTAACGTTTGTTCGCAACATTACCCTAGTCTCCTTTTCTTTTGAAGAATGTACAGCCAACACCTAATTATTGGGTAGGTACCAAGTCTGTTGGTTATTTTTCATTTGTATGTTTTGTTTTTATTTTTCATAATGAAAGTTTATCATAAGATCCATGGTTTTCGGGGTTGCTAGATTGATTTTACATTTTAATTTATTTGTTTGTTTTGTGTTTGTTTGTCTATTTGTCTGTTTGTTGGTTTGTCAATTTGTTTTTTGTTTTTGTTTCATGTATTCATTCATATTTCTGAATTTTTTTACGGTTTGTTTAGTGGCGTTATTGTATTCGTATTGAAAACCTAAGCCCAGAGACGGTCCAACTTAGAGAAAGACATTGGAGAATCTTTAGCCTATCAGGTACACTAGAGACAGTACGAGGACGTGGGGTAGTTGGTCAGGTAAGTGTCGGTTATTTCAGTATAGAGCTTCTGAAACAATGTTATTGTTCTATGGCCGGTTGCACAAAGCCTTAATAAACTTATCCACTGGATAAAGTTATCCACTCCAAACGATTTCTTTAGAATTTATCCAGTGGATAGCGCTATTCAGCCTTTGTGCAACTAGCCCCTGTTGTTTGTTACTTAGTAAATCTGAAGTTTCTCTATTAATCAAATTCATCTCTGTCAGTTCCCATCAAACTGTTTTGAACCGTTAGCCAAATTCTGATTGGGCACTATCCCAGGATTTTATTCAACCTTTTGGGTCCATTGTACAACACTTGGATAAACTGGTCCTTCAGATGAAAAATATCCGCTACATATAACTTGTATAAAATGTATCTGATATATCGCGTGGCTAGTGTCTTGGAAGTCAATGTCTATTTTTGTAAGCCAGGTAATGTTGGTCTGTTTTCAGGAGCCAGTTTTATCACCTCAGCAACCAGCTTTTCAGTACAGCAGCCATGTGTCCTTACAAGCACCTAGTGGACATATGTGGTATGTACTAGATTAAGATATTGTTGTACATTCCAAGATGGTTGTGGTGTTGGTAGCAAAGACAATGACTATGATGAAGATGGTGAAGATAGTGATAATAACAAGGATGATAATGTTGATGATGATGAAGATGATAACTGATGATATAACAGTGAAGAAAGTGACGATAATGCTGATGTTTATGATGATGAAGATGAAAACTGATGTAGTAGCTGATAGTGGAGTATTGGTGGTGTTAGTGATCATAGAGCTTATGAGTGGTATTTATGGTTTTGGTGATGATTTAAAATAGCTATAAAAGTCTGAAAATTTGTTATCCTTCTACAGGGGGACATTCAGAATGGAACGACCAGATGGCAGTACGTTCGATGTGAGAATTCCTCCATTCTCACTGGAAAGCAAGGAAGAGGAACCCATCACAGTTGCTTAGCCATCTTACAGCATAATATTCCACATCAAATACATGAAACATCGAAATTTTCACCAAAATTTTACAATAATGATAATCGTCATTTATATTTATTATTTCTTAATTTCGTTTTATCTTGAAAACGAAAACTTTGAATTCTTCTTGAGAAATCTAAATCCAATGAACCACTGATTTTATAATAATAATCGTAATACTTTTAGATGATTTTAGTAATGCTCTTTAAACTTTCCAATAAGCCTAAAGCGGGATGACGTTTTACCCCCGTGTCTAGACCAGAATCCTTTTCACATTGCTTTTGTTCACTAATTATGACTACTGTTCCTGTATTCTCGAGGGATTATAAAATTTGAATATGAAAGCATTTTAAAAACTATTATGGTATAGAGACGGGGGTGAAACGTCATCACGCTTCAGGGCTATTAGGCAGAGCTGTAAAACAATGAAAATTACAGAATTCACTCTTGTAGTACGTGCCTTTCGACTGTGCTATTTGTATTTTTACAAAGAATATCTTTTGTTTGTAAATAAAATTAATGAGTATTATTCTGTAAAAACAAGTCAATATAGTTTGAATTGCTGTACATACTTGGTTTTTCTACAAATATACGGATTTCTATAAATTGTTATTCTGAATAAAATAGCTGTTGGAACTATAGATGTATTACAAATTTGCGGAAACAATGTTAAAAAAAATCCAGAGTTATTTGCTTTTTGATTGGCAAGTCCACAACACAGGGACCGCGGAGTATGTTGAAAAGCGGGGGGGGGGGGGGGGGGGGGGGGGGCTTGACAGCCAAATGATCGTCACTTTTTTTTCTTGTCACAAAGACATCCACGGCATACATCAATATCCAACAAATGATAATACTAAAAAGAAGAAAAAAAACTTTTGGTGATAATTATTATTTGGATTATTTATATTTGTATTTTTTAGCGCTACTGAAAAAGTGGAGGGGCTGCAGTCCCTCCCTCTCCGCGGTCGCTGCAATATTCTCATTACAATACTTGGTCATCGCTCACGATGTTTTCATGCAGCTACCTATTTCCGTCCCCATTCAGTTCAACATGTTTTTGTACTGTTAATAACTTATTATATAGGATGATTATCAAAAAACATATTTGAGTATAACATTTTGTACCAGTGAGCCTTAATCTTGCTAATTTCACAGAGCAAAACAATGATAAACACACGCAAAGCATCCCGGTCCAGAATAAGCCTTTAGATTAAGAATCATAGTGACAAAGATGAAAAAGTACAGCAACTTCATGTGTTGTCTGTAGATAAAAAAAATAATCACGATATGATGGTGAATCAAGAGTATTTTGCGTGTAAATAAAGTGGACAGGAGTTTGTTATTTCGCGTTGATCTTACATTTGGGATGGGAAAATGGGATATTTGTTAGGTGGGACGCCTGCTTGATACCCTGCCATAGGTTGGCAATTTTTATTCCCAAGTTATTATGAAGAAGGGCAATATGAAAGTAGTGTTAAACGCACTATTGCTATAGAGAATCTCACTCGTTCAAAATTGAAAGTAATGCATGTAATTATAGCACATGGGGATCGTCTGACGACGAAAGATATCGGTAAATATGTATCAAATAGACCGTCGAATGATTAAAAATGAGTGAAAAGCCGCCTCTTGTTAAATGGAGATCGACGACTATAAACAATAATTGCACAAATATTGAAACGACGGATTTCAAATGCGCTAAATGAGAAGGGGCATCCCATCATTGTCATGCGGTTTTCCTATTTCGTTCAACCTCTATCACATCAAAAACACTAACGTCAGAGATTCATCGCGCTGCAAATTGTTAAAGTATAAAAAAATTGTCTAACCGTTTTTATATTGCGTCAGAACGAAATAGGCTACAAAAAAGGCGACGCAAAGAGCGCATAATTTGCGTCTACGTTTCTATGGAAACCGTTACGGTAAAATTGCCGTAAATCAAATCGACTATTTATTGACGTTTGGCACGCTAATACTCTTTGTTGAGTGGAATTAAGACCGGACTAAAGTCATTGACGATTTTATATTATAATTTTTTTTTTTTTTTTTTTTCACAGCTAGACCTTCACACCTAAGTCTTAAAGAAGCTGATTGAACTAAAACTGAAACATGCCACAGTTGTCACAGTGTCAAGACTAACCAAGACGCATAAATGGATAACAGTATAATTTTGAGAATGATAAAGAAATTGCACCTGTCACTGACTATTGACTTTAGTGTAGATCGTCTGAGTTTTAAATCGTATGAAGAGCCGCGCGAAACATGCACTTGTACAGTGTGTAAAAACTGTAAAAATATTAGTAATGTTATCCACTGTCAATACACGGTTGACGTCAAGGAAAAAGCGCAGTCGATATTTTAATCTACAACATTCACTTTCAGACAGCTATTTTTATCCTCGTTTAGAATCATATCATCATTTCATTTCCTCTGATCGATTCTCGTTGTTTTATTTTTTACAAGAGTGTATATTATCGTCGTGGCGGCAAAGATGCAAACATGCACGCCAAATGGTGAGCTTGCGTGGTCTAATAATAAACACGATAAAGTTGCTTCAATTCTCTTTTAATCGAATTCGTGGAAATGATCCAAGTTTAATTGTCATGATAGAGCACATTGTATTTTTTAAATGTGTAGGAACCATCGTCAATAATTGATATAATAAAACCATTTATCTTAATTGAAGTAATGAAATTCTATTGCAAGTTTTAAAAATAGTCATTCATTCTTCTGGGGAAGTTCCATGATCAATATTTATTCAATTTTTCTATTTTACTTGGAAGACTGATGCACGAAAATAAAGACACGCTGCATTCACATAATAGAGGGGGGAGAAAGAACTGAATTGAATTACTAGTAAATGAAAATATGTACAAGCCTGAAACAATTCCAATCAATTAATTCTGCACAATGATTAATTTGAGCTATTCTTCAAACAAGTGACATTGACATTTCAATATATTCCGGGAAAAGCTAATATGCGTTTTTAAATACATTAAATCCCCTTCAAACTGATTAAAATAAATTAAAATTTGTTAAATGAAGAAAATGCTGACTCACTAAATTCTGCTCGCCACTTGCTATTTATTTCGAAAAGTTCTTTAATTTAAAATAAAAAATTGCTCACATACACGAATAGCCACCTCAATTTACAATAAACAGAACAGATTTATTTTGTATTTCTTTAAGATGGTTAAAAAAATACAAAACTTTTTTGGAGAAAAGCGAATTGAGTACAATACATTGCTCAACCTGAGATTGGTTACCCCTGGATACTCGACCAGAGTGCGGTAGATATTCAGCGTGGGCTTTTTACAAATTTCTTAATAGCGCATTTTTCATCGCTGACGAAATCAACTCCTCAAAGTAAATATAATTTTCCTTATCTTCAAACTTTGTGAAAAACTGAGATCTCCAGTTACACAGAGCTGAGTGCAGTAAAAAGATTCAATTTTTCGCCCACGGAACATTTCCCCGGGAAAATAGATTTGAAGTGCAAATGTAGCAAATTAGGCAATGTTGTCCTTATTTGGACGATTCGCGTGGTTGACTGTAACACGCATGTGCACCATAAAGTCGTTTACATAAAACACAACAGTTCAAATGAGCTGAAATGTGCCGTGGTTTTTCCCTTTGAAATAATTTCATTACAATGCGATTGCTGTGAAAACCTCAAGGATAGCAATTCAATGAATACTTAACCTTTCTGGATGGTTTTTTGATGCAGTTCTTTCTTTGACGGCGTAAAATGTGGATGCAAGATGCAACCTAGCGTATGTAAATTACAACAGTTTGTTTTACTGAAGCTGCTGAGTTCGGAGTACTACAATTGTAAATAGTTGTTCAATTAACTGTGATTTTTACGGTCACTTTTCTTGATTTTATAACCGTTAGTGAGGTTATTATTATGCCTATGCCATCTTCAAATGGGAATATTACGATTATGGATAGAGAATTCGGCATAAACTCCAAAAAAACTAATGAAGAATTGAAGCGACAGGTAGCAAAACTCAAAACAGAGTTGGAGTCTGAAAGGTCGAAACTTAAACAAGTACATCGAGATAAAACAGCTGAATTAAAAAGAATACAAGATAACCATGAAAAGGAGAGACATCGAACTGTTGAAAGTGTTACCAAACGATTGCAAACTGAGCATGCAGTGGAAATTCGACGGCTGAGAGAAAATCTATCGAAAGAGAAAGACAACGAACTCCGTCAAGTTTTGAAATTTAAGGACGAGGAGTTGAAAGCTTTAAAACTGCAAATACAGGAAGAAAAAGAGCGATCTAAACGAGCTGAGGATGATATCAAGAAGTTAACTATAGATAAAAACAGAGATAGTTCTAATGATTCTGAACAACGACTTAGAAATGAGCTAAATGAGTTAAAAGAACAGAAACGAAAATTAGATGAACAGTTTAAATTAAAATGTGCCGCTGATTACGAAAAGGCTGAACTTATACGAAGGCTAAAAAATGAACATGAAAGAGAAATTAATTCATTAATAAGAGAGTCAAAAAGAGAAGTAGCTAAAGAATTTCAACATTTGCGTTCAGCGGAAAAAGCTTTGGAAGAAAAAAATCACGAACTAGCTTTCAAGGATCAGCTTACAAAAAAGCTCGAAGCCGAGAAACATGAACGACATCGCAAAACATCTGATGATTCGAATCTATCTGAAAGCCCTCTTCGATCCCGGCTTGGAAGTATAGAAACATCATTATCAGAATTACCAGGACCGGAAGACGTTGTAAGTATACATTAGATAAACTTTATGTTCTAAAAGCTGCTCCACTCTGGGACAGCTAGCGTAACTAACAGCAACCGTGTATTTTTCATGTTACGGTCACTGCTTTCCAACTACAGATCTGTTTCATGTTTATCGTCTAACGCTGTGAACCACATCGAAAAAGTAAAAAGAAATACTAAAACTCTCAATGATTCGCTAAGTCAAACAAGAATTATCTAGTTTTGCTTACAAACAATCACTACTAATTATTTGTGTATTTGTGTGTGGCTGTTTTTGTGTTGTCTGTGTATTTTGAATCGTTCGAGCTTCGAATGTTTAGTACTGTCACGTTTACTTTGTGAATATCAGATTGAAACTTTCAACAGATTTCTTATCTCACATGTAGATAATTAGCTAGTTCATCGATCTTTTTTTTGATATTCTAATGATCTTTTTACTCATACCGGCAAAAGTATTATTCAGTTGTGATTTGAATTCTTTGTCGTGCGTCACTGCTTTGTAAAGCGTGAAAAGGTTTAAATTATAATCTATATTCAGTACTTCGTCTCTTATGTAATTGCTGCATTTCTCTTTGGAAAACTATACTCAGAAAATACGATTTTTTCTGTGGAAAGAATATGGTGGTTTTGTGGGATCGTTGCAGTTTTGTACCTCCTGAGTAGAACATTGTGATTGTGATATGAGTCAAGAAGGTTCTCAAAGCACGATTTTTTCTGCATTCCAGCAACAACAACAAAAATGTTGAAAAGAAAAAAAAATCGAAATATTCAAAAATTAAATTTAACAATTTTTGTGTGATTTGATTTCATGCCAGTTTTTTTTATAAAAAATGTAAAAAAATATGTTTGGTCACACTCGATATAAAACAACATAGAATTCAATTTTTTTACTGAAGATAATTATTTCTGTCCAAACATGCATTGATTTATTTCAATGACAATAAAAAGTTGAACAATTTTTTTCTGTAGTTTTTTCACAAATGATTAATACAAGTTTTTGGGGACATTTTGCATGTTAATTCCTTGAAAAAAACTGTCGTAATCAGTCAAAAGTTAATCTATGCATTTAGAGTTTGTTTGTATTTGCTAATCCAATAATTTTATGTCATGTTTTACACAACTGGTTCGTGATTGTTTGTCGGAATTCCTTGATATCTCAAACTTTTTAATTAATATTTCCTCATCTTTTGTTGCTAAAACAATACGTGATGCCAACCACCAAGTTATTTTGCTGCAATTCTACACAAAATCACGTCACATGAACACAATAAAAAATCATCTTTAAAAAATTCTAAAAAAAATTATTCCCTGAAAAGACTTTTATTAACTTTTTAGGCAGCAACACTATCAAAATGTTGCAAAAAGTGATAATTTTGATTTTGAATATTTCATGGTTGATTTTGCAACATTTCAATAGTTTCGTTTTGACAGTCGAGGTACATAATAAGAAACATAGGAAGTACACATTTACATAGCAACAAAAACTGAAATATATTATCAATACAATTTGTCTCTTTCCATAAAGTTGATGTGATAAACTAATAAAACAAGGCATTAATTATTCTGTACACGCTATGAATTTAAGTAACTCAACTGTTAATAACTACAGTTATTGTTTTGTTATCTTAAAAGTCACGACAAAAAAATGAACTTTTTTCTTGGTGTTTCAGAAAAGTGTTATTCATGTACTTTTGTCTGAAAAAGAACGATTAGGATATTCCAATATCCTTTATACATGTCGCAGCAAAGGGACTGAAACTTACAAACTTGTTAGTATTAACATCATTGCACAAAATTTAACTTTGCAATCAAATGCCAAATTGTCAAATATCTTTACTTGCACTGACTAAAAAAGTATGTTACAGTCTTTTCTGAGGAAGTTTGACTAATTAAGTTTAACTTCTTCCCTGACCTTGGTAATATTCTTAACACAACATGAAACATGTGCACAAAAAAGAGGACATACTTCCCCTGCTAAGAAAAATTATTTATACTCCTAACACTATGAAGTCTGAACTTGTGAAACAATAGTGAGAGTAGACACTGACAGAAATAACAGTCACAATCAAATAAACTGATAGTCACAGCAGTGTTCCTCAACTTAGAGTAGTAATAATTCATAATTGTTCTTGGTGGAACATTTCAGCTTAAGTTTCCTCTTGTTTGCAAAAGAGATTAAATATTTTAACAAACTACACATGCATGTTGTTTCTGCATGTATGTTTGTAAATGTTTCAATGAGTGTAGTGTAGCAGTTTAAAAATCGGGCTTGTTTGTAGGGCTCACATAGGTGTCAAAACACAGACCCATTGTTTTCCAGACAAGCTCTTGACGGCTTGGCCTCTAAGGCTTTACAAGATAATGCTATGTTTGATGTGATGTTTAGAATACTGGTTATTGTGGAAGTGCTTCCAAAAGATTGAGATGCATTTCTATATTATACATTCCTATTGGCACATATCTCACACATACTTCATACATCTAAGTTTTTGATGTTGTTGAGTGAGGTTTGTGATTGCAGAAAAATTATGCATACACTGTAGATTTCTTAAGAAAACCTGACGATGCACCAGTTGCATAATTTAATTGCATTCATTTGCATAAAGTTTCTGCAATCGCACAGCGTGGTGTTGAATCTGCACTTAACCATCTATACTTATATTAAAGCCTGGTCAATCAAACATATTATTCAAAAGAATGATGCATTCTGTGATCAATGATCAGCTGTGATCATCAATTTATGATACATTTACCAAGTGAGATTAGGTCTTTATAGCTTGGCAGTTTGGGCTTTATGCGGACTAATAAATATGTTCATATCATTTTTATACAAGCGGGAAACTATATTGTAGTTGTTACCATAATTGAAATTAAAACATGCAATTGTCTGCTATATCATCAAAGTGAAAACAATGGTATGTGTGTTCCCAAAGAGTATGAACGTGTGTAGTTAATAATGATCCAGGAACTCATATTTTTAAGTTCTGAATAAAATTAATTTATGGTATGTTTAATTGTATAATTGTTATCATTCTTTTACACAACACATCAATATTAGTATTTGATATATTTTATTTAATAGTTCTGTATTTAGTTGTGATATTTCTTCCATAGTTTCAGTCATCTCCTAAAGGTCGTTTTGATAAAGAAAGAGAACTCAGGAAGAAGAATGCAGAATTACAGAGTAGACTTGATCAGCTTGAAAAGAAGTGTAGTATGTTGGAGGTAATGTCCATTGTTGGCTGAGCATGCAGTGTAGACTGCCAAGTAGTATCTCTGGAAAGTGAAGCTATTAAGCAGACAACTTTTTTTTTCATACAAACAACCTGCACTACAGTACATGTATTTACTATAAAGTCTGCTCAAGAAATATTGAAAATGTGTTATACATCTAAAGAAAGTCTAAAAATCTAGCTTATTTTGGAATGATATTTTGAATTTGTGGCCCATAATGATATATTTAGATTGTCCCCTGGAGCAGCTTGTCTGCCATTTAGGAGAACCTATCCATTAATTTTTGAATTCAATTCAAATACATTAGATGTCTAGGTTGTGGATCAGTTCTGTGTCAATCAAGTGCTTTGAGGGGAAGAAATGACAACCTCTCTCTCCTGTAATTTGATCACACAAACAACAGTATTCAAATTAGCATTTATTAGTTTGATAACTTATTATTGAAAGGTTTTAGAATCTAAATTGGTCAATGATTTTATTTGTGTTTCCATGTAACCTAAAAACCATGGAGGTATTGCCCTCTCCAAGAGATTGATATTCAAATTAGTTATTTATTTATTTAATGTTCATAGTTTATACCATAATTATAAAGTTGCTATGGTGCATCATTGCAAATAACATCTAACCTGCGCAGTAATTGGCTATAATTTTATTCATTCATTCATTCATTCATTCATTCATTCATTCATTCATTCATTTGAATTTTATCCTTTTTTCTTTTTTTTTTGCTCAAAATAAAGTATATATATGTATGGAACCATGCCAAAGGTTTGATCTGTCAAGTCCAAAGATTGTGGTGGTAACTTTATCAATTGCCAATATACTGAAAAAATACTTTGAAAAATACAGAGACATGAAAATTGCAGACCATGAAATTATCTTAGATCCAGACATTATTCCCAATACATCTGTCAAATGACCAATATTTTTCAAGGACATACTTGTACATGGCTCAAGAGATAATATACAGTTTAATCTCACAGTACAAGTTCAATACACATTTCATGATGTCTCTAAACACATCTGAGCCCATGACAATAGCATTAACAGAGCTATGGCTGTGGTAATATTTTATTTAATCTTGTGTGTTGATTTCTCAGAAGGAAAACATGTCCAAACACACTGGAAGTCAAAAAGCATCTGTTGTTGTGGATGAAAAAATCAAAAAGCTAAAGAAGAGGAATTCAGAGCTGGTCTCAATTGCAAGGCAGTTAGAGGAGAAAGCCAAACAATTACAAGAAGAAAAGAATGCTACTTTGGTAAGATGGCATTTTTGTTGTTGTCATTGTTGATATTATGGTGATGGTGATGGTGATGGTGATGGTGATGGTGATAATCTATAACTCTAAAATAAGACCATTTATTTTTGTTTTACAACTAACTAAACTCTATGAATTCCAATGTATTTAAAAGTAACCAGCTTTCTATCCAACAACCTTGCCAAATATTATATTTAATCCTGTGACATATGCACATGTATGTACAGTGAATGATTGAAGTAATTTTAATTTAAATTCATGGCTAATTAGTTATTAGTAATATTATATTATATATATTATATATTATATATTATATATATTAGTAATATTTAATTAGCTAATAACTAAATTCATGTATTGTAGTTATTGTAATTTCAATTGGAAAATAAATGAAAAAAATGGATTTTTATAGTATCAAAGCTTTCCACTTTATATAAAAGAGTCCTACATTGTTGTTCATCCATTAATTTCTTGGCTGTTTATTTGTATGTATTTGTAGAAGCAAGCCAACAGTAAGGCTGACCCTAGTGTTGAAGTTGAACATATGAAGAAGATGTTTGCTAGACAAAGAGCTAAAGATCTAGCAGAACAAGCAAAATTCCATTTACATAAAGATAATGAAATAGAAAGTCTACGTAAAGAAATAGAAACACTTTCTAGTCACAAGCCTCAACATCAGGTATTGTGTAGAACTACTGTCACTAGTAGATAGATATTTTGATGATGGTTATCACTATTCATTGCTATCATCATGAGTTTTGTTGTCTTCACAAGTGGTTGCATGTTCACTGTCAATGGTCATCACCATCTTCAACATCACATACATCATAATCATTAGTATTATCTGTAAAGTAATGTGGTGCTTACAGAGCATCTTTCACCAAAAGTCCTGCTTTGCAATCCCAAGAATATTAGAAAGCCAATCTAATGAACTTTAATATCTATCATAACACATCAGACACATCGGCTTCCATGTCAATTTGTTTATTTTTGTGTTTGTTATAGAATGACAAGGTTGATGAACTACAAACTATCATCAAGAAAGCAGCAAAGGAGCGGCTGGTGTTGGAGAAGAAACTAGCTGAAGTAGAATCACCTGGTCCATCACATGCTGCAGGCAGTAAATCAAAACCATTGACTGATCATAGCAGCACGCAACTAGTGAGTGGACATCATGATAGCAGTAGAGTGCACACACTAAAAGTGTGTAACATTAATACCACTAAATAGTGCTATTTTATGCTAATTCTATTGTTTTCGTTTGTTTAATTAGTGCTATTTACTACAAAATAGTGACTGCTGTTACACACATTAAGTGTTTGTACTCTATTATGGTGTAAAAGTTTGTTTCTTTATTTTCCTTCACAAACATTTGATATATATTCTTTAACATATTAGTCATCTTACTAAGTTAAGGGTCCTGATTACTTAAGCAAAAAGTCATCACGATTTTTTCTTAGAAAGATATTCTATAGAGAATTTATCAATTAATCGAAAAATGGATAGAGATCTATATGGTCCCGAGCCCGTTTTTGAGATAAAATTTTTTGAACGGAACCATGTTTTGACATTTTTGAAGAACAAATGACGAAAAATGCATTTTTCACAAAAAAAATTATTACTCAAAAACTAATAAAGCTATTGACGTAGTTTTTACAGGCAATCTCAACCAGATGTTATTTTACACAAATATGGGAAAATAAATTATACATGTTTTCCAATTTTGTCAAAATTTACAGTTTTGTTGTCGTCTTTGACTTAAAATCGCTTTGAAAAGTGAAACCCTAAGCTACTTACCATCGCGTGAAATGTTGAAAAGTCATCAGGATTTTTTCAAATCTTGCCAAAAGAGAGATTTTTACAAAATCTTTCAGAAAAAATGAAGAAAAATATAGAGTCTTATGTTGGCTTTTGGCGGGATTTGGCGCGCGCGCGGCGTTCTCAGCGGTAAATAGCTCGCGGGCACAGGTTTCAAGCGTCGTTGTTGTTCTAAAGTAGTCAGGACCCTTAAGGGTCCTGATTACTTAAGCAAAAAGTCATCACGATTTTTTCTTAGAAAGATATTTTATAGAGAATTTATCAATCAATCGAAAAATGGATAGAAATCTATATGGTCCCGAGCCCGTTTTCGAGATAAAAATTTTTGAACGGAAGCATGTTTTGACATTTTTGAAGAACAAATGACGAAAAAATGCATTTTTCACAAAAAATTTATTACTCAAAAACTAATAAAGCTATTGACGTAGTTTTTACAAACAATCTCAACCAGACATTATTTTACACAAATATGGGGAAATAATTTATATGTATTTTAAAATTTTGTCAAAATTTACAGTTTTGTTTTCGTCTTTGACTTAAAATCGCTTTGAAAAGTGAAACCATAAACCACTTACCATCGCGTGTAATGTTGAAAAGTCATCAGGATTTTTTCAAATCTTGCCAAAAGAAAGATTTTTACAAAGTCTTTCAGAAAAAATGAAGAAAATTATAGAGTCCCGCGCAAAAAATAAGGATTTTGGCTGGTTGAAGTATAATTTTCGAAGGCTCCTTGTGTTATTCTTATGTTGTCTTTTGGCGGAATTTGGCGCGCGCGCGGCGTTCTCAGCGGTAAATTGCTCGCGGGCACAGGTTTCAAGCGTCGTTGTTGTTCTAAAGTAGTCAGGACCCTTAAGTGTCAAATAACTATTCTAACACAAATCGCTTAAAGTTTAGCTACAAAGAAGCTATAAAGGGAGGAGTGATCTCTAAAGCACAAAACAACAGTTCAAAATTGTTAAAAAAACGCAAAACACCAATTTTTCAATATGAATTAAGAAAAAATAATTTTGCTTACAAATGTTTGTTTCGACAAACTTAAAAGTGCACGTTAATAATAATATATTGGTATCTGCGTAAGTCCCACATGTTTACCAAATAATAGTCTATTGGGAAAGTGTAGGCACACTTTATTAGACATTGTTAAACACCTCTGCAAAAACTGGTATTACTGTCCATGAACAGCACCTACATTCAATGTGCGCTTAATGGATAAGTTGCCAGTTACCAGTCCCCTTCGTTATTACAATGCATTTTGGGTTTGCCAAGGGGCAAACAAGAGCTCAGTTCGTACAAATGTTTATGGTCACGATATTATTCGCATTTTTAGTGCTTCATGCGGCACCAGAAATCAGAATTTTCTTCCCAAGTCAAGGGAAATGTAATCAAAGAATACTCATGTTTCATAATTGTAAGTTTATCATGAATATTGTGATACAGATGATGAAATAACTCGCTAGTATTCTTTCGGAAGTGCGATTATGAAATGTAAACATAGCGATCATTTTATAGTTGATCTAAAATGATACATTATGTGTTTAGACGAAAAGGAAATTGTTGCAAAATTACAGAATAAAAAAATTTAAATCAAGTATCATTGATTTGTTTCGAATATGGTTCTCCTAAATTGGAAGTAGAATGTCTTACGAATACTGTAAGATATGCCTCGCTCGAGCCTTGCGGCGAGCACTGTGTTGTCTGGGGTTGTGATAACAAACGAATCGATAGTGGTTACCTTGAAAAACAAATTCTCCTTCCACGCCATGTTGGTATCTGAAGGTTTTACTCACCTTTAACAAAGCAAGACCTTTAATACTACATGGGGTAAAAATGATTATGAAAGACAAGTTTTGAGTAACTTTTCGTACTAATGTATATGGTAATCACTTCGCGGCTAGACATAGTAAATGTCGAACGCCAACGGTTTACATTCGGGGATATGAAATAATAGAGAGTCAAAATCGACAAGGGAACCTCCAAAAGAAAGAATACACTCTACCCGAAAGAGGAAACGTGCGAAAGATTGCGATTTTGAAGAGAACAAGTTACCAAAAAAGTCAACATTTGGTGATGAATCTGAACCAATGCAGAGTGAAAAGAAACATCATGCTCTCCCACCATCACCCTTAAAAATGAATCCATTCTTGTAGCACAGCTGATAATGGCCAGGGCAATAGCTCGGTAAAAGCAGTTACTATTGCCACGCACTACAATTTCTTTTTGATTCATCGTATTGTATGATTGATTTCCGAGGTTTTTATCGAGATGAGAAGTATCCAAATAACAAGCGTTTACGTTAGCTTTGCAATGACAAGACACATCGATATTCAGTTCATATAGTTTTATTGTGTAATTTTGCAATTTCCTTTTTATCTATACACATAATGTTTCGCTTTAGGGCAACTATAATATGATCGCATTTCACAAATATCCCACTTGCGAAAGAATCGGCGAGTCAATTTCATCAAATACATCACAATATTCATGATAAACTTACAATTACGAAGCATGAGTATTCTTTGATAACATGTCCTTTGACTTGGGAAGAAAATTCTGTTTAACAGTGCCACATGAAGCACTAAAAATACGAATAATATCGTGACCATAAACATTTGTACGAACAGAGCTCTTGTTTGCCCCTTGGCGAACCCAAAATGCATTGTAATAACGAAGGGGACTGGTAACTGGCAACTTATCCATTGCCCTACATAATGGTATTTCAATTGAGAAATGGCTCATGCCTAGTCGTATTTCATTGACATTATTAGTACTTGTTGATTTGTAAAAACAGTAACCGGTTTTATTTTCCTTTTTAAATTTAAATATGAAAGAAATCTAAAAACTATTATGGTTTAAAGACGGGGCCGTGTAAGACGTCATCTCCCTTCAGGGCTATTTACATTCATTAAGAATTGTACAAATGTAGCAAATTAAAACAATAGATACAAAAGTATGCCATATCAACAGATAAAAGCAAAAAACATCTGTAAGTAATCACAGTGTTATCAGTGATTAGCAAACAGGAGAATATCGGTTTTGAGGAAAAAATGATGATTCTTTGTGTAGCTTTTGGCAGTCTTTTAACCATTTGGCAATAAAATGGTGTATCCAACTGTCTACCTAAAAGCTCGATATAACCATCCAAAACGATAAAAACCGTACATAAAAGTACATTTTGTCAGCTCTTAGTTTTTATTGTTGACTATCAACCAGCTGAATGTTTTTAATACGGCGTATGTGAATATAATGCGGATACCAGACTGTTAAAAACGTCTTTAAAACCTTGACAAGGTTATACTTACAAAGATAAGATAAGACATTGCTACATTTCGTCTTGAATATGATGTCTATAAGTGTTTGTAGGTTTTGAACCACGCTGATGACGTAGTGGATTTCGACAGTGACGTATCAACTGCTAGTGACGGTGAAATTGAATATGAAATAAAAAAATAGTTTAAACGTGTAGATTTTGTATAAATACTGTTTGTAAGTTCTCATTATTTTGTATGCTACTAGTTTGTATTAGTTGATGCTGTGCACAACCTTTTCTTCGCATTTATGTATGTTTTAAAAGCTTTCGCATCGCGCCATTGTTAAGAAAGAAAACATAAGTTCTCTTTGTGTTATGGAGAAGGGGAGGGGAGAATTATTCTGACTGTGTTGCTTTATTGCTTGCATGAATCAATAAATCAAATATTTATCAACTATTAGTCAATGTCAACCTGATCTTAGTTTATAATGAGTTTGTTTTGTTTAGCAAAAGGAATTAGACATGAAAGAAAAGCAATGTGAAAATCTGAAAAAGTCGGCGGAAGAAATGAAAGCTAAATGCTCCAAACTGGTGAGATCTTTATGTGTCGTCGTCATCATTGCTGTTGATTGTAATAGCTGTAGTTATTGTTGTTGTAGTGGTTCTCGTATTTGTTGTCGTTGTTGTTACTTGTGATTGCAGTCGTTATGCGAAGCAATGCAGTTTTATTAGCGATGTGTGTGGGGCTGTGGCTGTTATTGGTTTTGTTCTTTATGTTCAGTTTTGTAGTTCTTGTTTTTGTTGAAGCTGCTTCTTTAGTTTCATTCGCTATGTCGTTATTACTACTGCTGTAGCTATCCGGTTCTACGTTTTCAATTTGTTTCGTTCTTATTTTTGTAGTCGCCATAGTTGTTTTTGTTCTAACACTTTGTAACATCTTTCATCTCAAACAGGAACTTGAGCGTGAAAAGTTCGCAGCTAAGTGTACCATGCTTCATCAAAAGAATGCTGAACTTGGCAAACGAATGAGAGAATTAAACAAGGTACCTAGTCGATTTGCTTTCGATTGTTTTTCATTTCCATGTACAATGTATGTAACAAACGTAATGTAACATTATACCGACCAACTGAAAGCTGTGCGAGACTTTGATCTCTCAATGTTGACCTTGGAAAACAAATGACAGAATTAAAAAACGTAAATTATCTTATCTTACTAACATTTGTGTAGTTTTTTTTTCTCTTAATTGCTTTGATAACAAAGACACGTGAGTTGGTTATGAAAAGTAAAATATAATTTCATAGTGAAATAAGTTTGTTGACAACTAACATGTCAGACATTTATTAACTCTTTCGAGTGCGCTTACTAAATAAAAGGGCTAACATTTATTCAGTCATTAAAATTCCATTGTTTTTTTTAGGTGGAAGAAGAGTTACTTTCGTTAAAAGACAATCTACAAAAAGCTGAACACCAACGCCAGGAATTGGAACAAGACTGTCTGAAACTAAGAGAGCAACTCAAGGGCTTAATGCACGTTAAACAGGTGGGTCCTATTAAGTTTCCGACGTTAGAGCTTGCTGGCGTGTATTTTGTTTCTATGTTAAGAGGAAAATCGTTTATGTCTGCAATTCAGACATCCGTTTAGTTAAACTCATTCATTCATTTATTTATTCATTCGCTTAATCATTAATTCGTTTCGTCATTCATTTATTTATTTGTTTAATTTCTCTGTCCATCCATTGCGTCCATTCATTCATTTATTCATTCTCATTCATTCATTTTCATTTATTTATTTATTCATTCATTCATTCATTCTCATTTATGCATTCATTCATTCTCATTTATTTACTCATTCGTTCATTTATTCTAATTTTTTTACTCAGTCATTCATTCACATTCATTCTTTCATTCTCATTTGTTCATTTATGCATTTCTTGTCCAGGATTTAGAGTCATCTGAGAAACAGAGAAAGACACTAGAGAGGGAACATGTGACAAGTGTTTCACGACTCAAAGAAAGAGAGGAAGAAATTAGACAACTACATAAGGTATTATGTTCATTGTTCAACTAAATGTATTGACGTGGTGCAATGGGAGATGTATCAAGAAATCAATGCGATGTATCATGGATTTAAAAGATGGATATTATAAATATTTAAACTGTGACATGAAGTTCTCACAGTGTAAAAATAACCATTCCTTTGTAAAATCTTTTGTGATGGCACGATTACGTCGCGCGTGAAGACACAATCGTCTCTTTAAGGCTAGTGTTAGACCTTAGTCCATTTTTTCAACTGATGTCTTGGAATATGATTTTTTTGTTGTTGCAGATCCAAGAGGAGTCCACACGGTCCCATCGCCTCGCTGTGACCTCACTGGAGAAGGACGTCAGAGCACTACAGCAGAAGTGCGCAGACTCCAACGACAGAGCCAATAATCTAAAAAACGAACTCGAAAAACTTAAAACCACGAAAACCAGCAATCAACACAAAGCTACACAGACATCACTTTGGGAACCAGTACAACATCACGAGTCACGTGAAGTCCAGGAAAACGAGAGAGAGTCTGGTAACGATAAGAGTGACGTATCGAATAAAGATATTCTCGATGTGGCTGCTTCGCGCATTAAACAGTTGGCGATGTCCGATAGTGAAGAAGATTCATTAAGTGGTAAGCTGACATCGTGACTCACTCCATCAATTTTGCAAGTGCAAAACGTACGCATTTCGTCAACACTTTGCCGCCACGCCAAACATACCAAGTTCTCCTCGCATGTTGAATTACAGCAATTATTGCGTTTGTCCTTTCCCAAAAACAAGAGAGAAAGGAGAGAGAATATACATTGTAGGGCCATTAAGACGCATATGATTATCAGCCACTTACCAAACTAGAGAGCAAACAATAAATCGTGAAATATACTTTAGTATGGCTAAAGTTATGGCTATATTATTCGCATTCTAATGAGAGTAGCAGCTGAATGAGCGAAATTGTTGAATTTATTGTTACATATTCATAGCAATACTTACTAATTTATTTTAACTTTGTCATGTAGTTCCTTCTGAATCCAAACAAAAACCCGAGCCATCACAGGCTGCTGAAGATGATATAGCAAAGCTATCACGTCGTATCAGTCAAGTTACTTATAGTGATGATAGTACTAGTGCGTTAGATGATAACGATGACAGTGAAGCGAGCCGTGATGTCAACAGTATGGCCGAGGGAGACTTGGCTGATATGGAAGACAATGACGTCACTACCAGTATGATAGACGGCGAGGAGACTGGAAATGACTTTAGTAATTACCTCGATGCCAATCGAAACGTCAATAAAAGTATGTTGTCGTGAATTGCTATGCTGTATCCAGGAGCGTAACCAGTGTGTTAAACAATGTGTCGAACAGTGCATTGAACAGTTCGTTTTTTAGCTCCAATTTCTTCCTTTGTAGCGCTGTCCTTAATGGTTGACAAATGCAATAGGCGATTTACATTATGGCGTCATAGGCTGCAACTACCAGAATGCTTTGCTTACTTTCGTTTGTATCGCAATTAACACAAATTGTTCTGTTAACCTCCAAAGGGATTTAGAATTTGAATATGAAAGAAAATTCGCAAAGTATGCTGGTAGTCGCAGTAAAATGACGCCATAATACAGATCGCCTATTTTGGCATAGTAAACAAAACTAATAGAACTTTACCGTTTGTTTTTTCCAGACATTAAAACCTTAGAAAAACGTGACACCAATTCTGAATACGAAAGAACACAAGAGGACGAGACGATTGATGAGAGATACCTGACCTCTGAACATGATTCTGAGTCAGATTCTGAGATCGACGAAGAAAATCTTGCGGTGTATATAGCCCGTTATAGTTATGATCCACAGCAGCATTCACCGAATGACTGTCCCGAGGCTGAACTTGCCTTCCAAGCTGGTGATTATCTGTACGTGTTTGGAGATGTTGATGAGGTAATGGTGACTCACTTGTAACCTACGCCTGGGCTTCCTGTTTGGGAGAGAGACTAAGGAAATGGGAAGTTACTAGTCCCAGAGCTAGTCAGGCTGTTATAGAAAGTTACAAAGGAAGCCCGAAGGAGGAAAAATAAAAAACGATTATTTTTCTGTGTAATTTCTGTGTTCTGTAGATGACTATAAGGTTCTATTATGGTTGTCACACATTAATAAGTGTACATTAAGGGCGTCTGTCTTTTGTGGTGGGATTCCTGTGGTGTTTAACCAACTGTCAATCATTTTTTTCGGTCAGGATGGTTTCTACCTTGGAGAGTTGATGGACGGACAGAGAGGACTGGTTCCGTCAAACTTCGTCGAGAAAATAGCAGGTATTTATTGATTGATTAAATGATTGAATGATTGATTTATTCATTGGTTTATTGAGTGTACCATCGGATACAATAGAATATCAATATTTTGAAAGGACGAATATATCAATCAATCAATCAATTTAGTGCCATTATGAACTTGTTAACTTGTTAACCTTAACCAGTTACAGTTTGTTAACCTATGGCCCTCTGTTTCAGACGAGAGTGAGTTGCCGTGGATTGTCAATGGTGGACAAGACGGGATTACAGGTAAATTATCCATCTAACCACAACCAATATGTATGTAATCTCGAAAAGAAAGTTTCAGAAATCTCCTTGATATAAACTTGCTTCAAGTCTAGCATTTTTTTAATTTTATCGATGAATAGTACCACTTTCAACTACTACGACGTGAATAGGGTGTCTTAATAATGATTTATGATTGATGTATTTATTTGTAGAAGATCTGTATGACAGCGACGAAGCAAATGAAGAAAGTAAGTACAATAAATATTATTACTGCGTCAGTGCTAATATAATGGTAATATTATACCAGGTAATTAATGTCAAAATATCTAACAATACTTTAGTACAAGGCTTCCTATAACTAAAACTAAACTGCGCGATAAGTCTGATCGTGCAGGGCAAACATCCCAAAGCCAAATAGCGTGCTAGACGAGAATAAGATTCGTGCACAACTATGGAGAAAGAAAAAAATATCCTACAGCAGAGAAATGCCTTTTATCAGAAATCTAATGGTCCGCCCAGTATGTGGCGATATTTAGCTATAGCTTTCAATTGTTTTGTATTAATGTTTATAAATCTTGTGACAATAATCCAATGGTTATTCTAAAACAGCTAAACAAGATGATAAAGGCAAAGATGCAGTGGATCGACCGCCAAAAGTTGTCCAATTCTCTGGTATAAAACTTTCTAAACATATAAACACATAAAACATTGAAATATCTAATTCATTTAAATGTAAATTATATCTACGTGACCACGTGTAAGCCAACAAACCTGATAATATGCACTCCTTAAACTCGCTGTATTTTGCGGTAGAAGACTAAAGCCCGATTTACACGGTGCGATTTGTCGCACGCGATTGGTAGTATACGATTAGTCGTAACCTCTAAAACAAGTCGCACGCGCTCCAAAACGTGTTTTAGAATGTTCTACGACTAGTTTTAGAAGGTTTTGAACCTCACGACTAGTTGTATACTACAAATCGCATACGACAAATCGTACCGTGTAAATCAGCCTAAAGGGAACGCTTATTAACAAGAAATTATTACGTTCTATCTAAAGCATGCATTCAAAATACCTTAAATACCTTAAAACATCAAGCAACACATTACGGAAAAATTGTTGAAAACTTGACCATATTTGAGAATTAAAACCATAATAAACTCAACAGAAGGTACTACAACTATCATTTGATCCAAGTTTAATGTCATTGTATTCTTCAGGGAAACTACATCGTAACCTTCGTCTCAACGTCGAACACATTCCTGACTCTAAACTGTGTGACATCGAAGAAGAAGATGGAGATGAATCAAGGGAAGCTATCAATAGTAGTCACGATGGGTTCCGTAGTGACGACACAGATCTTGAACCAATCAGTGAGTACTTACCCACGTGATCTAGAGTCCCTCTTTAAACATCGACAAACTTGTGTTTGATTGCAAACCGTTTAGCAAGAACTTGTAAAGCTTTTTGAAGCCAATAAAATACCTACATATTATTTCAAGTTAGACTATGTTGTTCACATAGCTTATTGTCTTTACATTTTACTTATGTTGCCCAAAGGAAAACTAGTGAAGTTTTATGTTCTACACCTAACCTGTTTGAACACGGCCCAAGTACGGTTTTATGTGAGAAAAAGGGTTTTGTGGATTGTTTGTTGTTAAAAACCTGTGCTAGACAATCGTCATTAAACACAGGAATCCTGTAGTTATGGAATACAACTAACTTATTCTTCTCGTTCTCCACAGGAATCCCGTCGCCAACACACGTGGTGCTTGAGCGTCAGCATACTAGAAGTATTGTAATCAACTGGAAGCCCGCTGACTTGCCTGCAGACGAGGTTAAGGGGTATGGTGTATATGTTAATGGTCAAATGAAGATGATGGTCAAAGGTGGAAACAACACAAAGGCTTTGATTGAAGACATCGACCCCACAAAGGTAATTTAGTTTAGTTGTAAAATCACAATTAAATGAAATATAAATGTGATAATGATATTGCGTGGTTACAATGCTGCTACTATACGGCAAACAATTCTATTACTTCCTTTGAAAATACGAATACAATTCCATTCACACGAAATTGGTTCTTATGATGGCGAAGGTTTTTATTTATATACGGTCGTTTTTCTCATGCATTTGTTGTTGTTGTTGTTGTTGTCTTTGTAGTTGTTGCTGTTGTTGTTATTGTTGCATGCAAGTTCGCCGTCAATATGAGAGTTAGAAATAATCCTAATCAAAAGCTGTAGGTCTTCTACTCTGCTATATAAATCTAACCAACAATGTTACCTGTTTTGTAGACTTATCGCGTCTCCGTCAGGACCATCACTGTACTTGGTGATGAATCACATGACCAAGAGGCCACCTTAACCATTGGTAAAGGTAAGTCGTGATTGAATATTGTGTGGTGACGATAGATATGGCAGCGGTACTGGTAATGATGATGACAATGATGATGTTGGTGATGATGATTATGATAATGATGATGATGTTGGTGATGATGATTATGGTAATGATGATAATGTTGGTGATGATGATTATGGTAATGATGATAACGATGTTGGTAATGATGATAATGTTGGTGATGATGATTATGATAATGATGATGATGTTGGTGATGATGATTATGGTAATGATGATGATGTTGGTGATGATGATTATGGTAATGATGATGATGTTGGTGATGATGATTATGGTAATGATGATAATGTTGGTGATGATGATTATGGTAATGATGATAACGATGTTGGTAATGATGATAATGTTGGTGATGATGATTATGGTAATGATGTTGATGTTGGTGATGATTATGGTAATGATGATAACGATGTTGGTAATGATGATTATAATAATGATGACGATGATCAAGGTGATGATAGTGATGATAATCCTTATTAATAATAATCGAATGATATTGTATTAATATGAAAACTGTTATTTTCCCTTAGACGCTTCAATCGCGCCTAGCAACCTTCAGGTGAGTGACGTAACACCTACGTCAGCTAAGATCGAATGGTTACCTGGCAACAGTTCGTACAGTCATGAGATCATTATCGATGGTACTTTACTACGAACAATCAAGTGAGTCTATCGATCACGTGTAGGTGATGTTTGCATCACGTGTACAGTTCTCATATATCACGTGTTAAGGCTGGTAAAAATGCGGTACCTGTGACTATTTTGGTTGCTTGTTCCTGTGCTTAAGTCAAGTCCTCATTTGTGAAGTGGACACAAGCACAAGCATAAGCCGTCCTTGCTGTGAAATAGCGCGAGATTTGCAAATACAAGAAGAAGGAGAGTCATCATGAAGCTTCCTGAAGCTCATCGGTGATTGGCTCGACAGTCTTTTGACATGTCTTTTGACCAATGAAAACATCGAGTCATATCAGTGGCGGATCCAGTGTGGTTCCATGGGTTCCACGAAACACTCCTCGAGCAATAACATCAAGAAATTAAACAAATTGAAAATGCATCATACAATGAATTGTAAAGCGTTTTTGAGACTTTGTGAAACAACATTCACATTACATTACATTGTTCCAAAACGGACGGTGCCGGCGTTTCCAAGCTACTCAATACGCAAACGACTCTTTAGAAAATGTGAAACCAAAATGGAACCCCCTTTTTAAAAATCGTGGGTACGCCACTGCATATTGTTCTCCACGGCCAACCAAAACACCCATTAAAAACACCTCTTGGTCACTTCTGAAGAATGGAAAGGTTAGATCCTTATGCTTGTGCATAGTGCGCTTATGCTTATGACGTAGTGAGGACAGCTTCATAGCAATGTGCATGTTTGATTGCTTATACCGTGGCTTATTTCATAAGTGAGGACCACGATTTATCATCATGAGTAAAGAAGTGATAATTAACAAATGTGGTATTCTTTGTAGACCTGGTACCTATCAATACTCTCTGACAAACCTAGAGCCCAACAAACATTATCGAGTACAAGTGCGCGCCGTAAATCCTAACATGTTCATTGCTGACGACTCTAAAGACATTGACGATGACTCGCTGGCCAAGGCTATTGAATTTACTACTCAAGAAGGAGGTAAGAAGCGTGATGTTTTCATTATATTAACTAAAAGCATTTTTACAATTACAGAATTTCCAACATTATTTATTGCTCTATAATAAATCCGTTTTCTTTATCCCAGACAAATTTGTTGAATCGCGACCTACCGTTTTTATTTAATTCAATTTTATTTGGATTTTGGTCTTTTAGGAACCGTCAATTTCATTAGGCGGAGCCACTCCAACATGCTCCGTTATTTGTTAATTTGACTGTCGACAAAAGAGTAAATCAAAGCAAAGTTTTAAAACGGCGGGTCGCGATACAACGAATTTGGCTGAGATTTATACCTTTTTCTGCTTTTCATTTTTTTATCCGATAGTTATCTATTCATTTTCTTTTCTTTGTTAATTTGTACTGCTTTGTATTGCTGAGCTGTGTAGAGTAAAAGCGATTCATGTTCCTTCCATCCATGTTCTTATGTAACTTTTTTTGCATCCCAGGATCTCCAGACCCTCCTCTCGATGTCCATCTAGTACCCACGACCTCGCGAAGTGGGCCTAACACGTTGGAGGTGAGCTGGATCCCAGTCACCATTACAGAACAAGGAACATCGAATGGCGCAAGGGTGACTGGGTACAAGGTTTACATTAACGATGTGACATGCGCAGAGGTATGGTTGATATGATGTGCACTTTGTACAATTGTGTCACGATGTGGTTTGTGGTAGTGACGTAAACGGTGGTTCTAGAAGGGTACTTCCATTTTATACGGTTTGTTTTCGTTTTTATGTCAAGGTGTACACCCATCCTGAAAACAACTCATGCGATACCATTTTCTTGTAGAGCGCACGCCACATAAGTGCGAAAGAAATCTTATCTATTTAGCGCTACTAATATTATCTATAGTATCTAGTTCTAGAATTTACTGAAGCGTATATGTCAGTTGCATATTGTTATCTAAGCAATTAACAAAAGAAGTGCAATGAAAATAAAAGGCGTCTTGATTAATTTGTTATCGTGTAGTTTGTGCTTCAGTTAATTCTTAGTTCACGGTCTACATCATATAGTTGATAACTAAAATTTATCAAGCGCTCAATAGTTAAGATTTGTTTCACACTTATCGGTGGCTAATTAAACGTTGGTGGTGATGGTTATGTGAAGGATGGTGGTAATGGTTATGTGAAGGAGACGATAGTGTGTTAACAATGATGCTGTAGTTGATGGTCGTGACAATCGGTTATGTGGATGATTTCATATTTAGCTTTGTCGTCGAGCTATGTTCGTAATGTCTGTATGTTCATGTTGTAGGTGACTTCACCCACTGCAGATTGTGTAACTGTTGCTTCGTGGATGATCGAACGCGCCGTCAAGAAGACTAAAACCGAGACAGTTCGTCTAACAGTTCGTACGCAGTCTTCTTTGGGTGAATCAGTACCGTCCAACGTTCTTTCTATACCTCTGCATACATTCAATTTTAATATGAACAAACTGATTGGAGCACAACCCATGGGGACCCCTATAAAACCAAAACAGGACAAACCTCATCCCGTGGAGACTCCTGTGAAAGCTGCACATCAGAACGAGTTGCGGTCCAATGTCCCTGTGAAAGGGGCCCTTAAGGAAACTAAACCTAAAGATGAACCGCAAATTATGGGTAGTCCTGTGAAAACAAAATATGGCGACAAAACACATCCTTTGGGGACCCCAGTGGATAATAAACACCAAGGAATACTCGTTAAAGGTAAAAAGAAGGAAAACAACAGAGAACACAGTGAGCTTGTGGACAAGCCAGTAGCTAAGCCACGACAAGAGAATCTGACACCTCCTGTACCCAAAGCACGAACTAAAGGAAAACCGAAAGTATGGCAACTAGACATTGATGGTGATGACAGCTATGATGATAGTAATCGAAGTGGAGGGAACAGCACGGTAGATGAAGAGGAACAGGTTGAAATATGCAACAGGGACACGACGGATGACGGACGAACACCGGCTGACAAACATGGTCATTCATCCACTACAAGTACAGATACCGACAAAGAGATTATGACAAAACACCGTACCACAAACAAACAAGATCACAGTAAGACAAATCAAGAACAACATCGTGCAAAAGACAAAGAAAACCATAGTAAGATAGACCAAAAACTTCATCCTACATCGGTAGACAGAGAAGATCAGGATAAGATAGAACAAGGACTAAACGATCAGGTATTATAACTTTTTTTTGACATAATATAGCACTTAATTTGTAGGAAGTGCAATAAAAAAGACTTGTCATCATTAATTTCGTTAAACTGCGAAACAAAATGCAAAGTGTGATAGATAAAGTGTAAAGCGTAGCACTAAATACTCAAACAAAATACTGAAGGGAAAGTAACTTGTTTTAGAGTGTCGACGCTAAGATATATTTTACAGGTTAATGAACACCACTTTACTTTTACACACTTTCAGTATATTACCACGTCATGCACTTTTACTTGGACATTTTGATTCGTGGTTTTACGAAAACCACTCTAGTACCACTCATTACAAGTACTATTACGTACAGCGCATGATCTATGATTATAATTAGCAGTGATAATGTTTTAAGGTGGCGTATCACTGACTGCTATCTTTCCGGATCTACTTTTGTGAACAGGAACAAAGTATAAATCGGCGTCTCTTGTTGAGATAAACAGCTTGTTATTGTACATAATACGTGAGTCGTTTTACAAGTGTTTACAAATACTTACAAATCCTCTTTTGACAAAATATATAGAATGACATTCCTCTTTTTGCACACATAAGGCAATTTTGGTGAACAACGTGCTGTGATATTTGTACGTAAAGAATTGGTTGTGAATTGGGCATAAGTTGAAAATACGCTGACGGCTTTTCGTCATTTCGTGATATTTCTCCGCTTACCGGTGGGAAAAAAATCGCGTTCCTTTAGCCATTCATCTCAGTCTAATAATTTGAAAAGGATTTAGAAAGCAGTTAGAAAACCTTTGAAGTTCGTTTCTAGTTGTTCTGTAAATAGGTAAGTGGCGTAGTGATTTTCCATGCGGATTGAGGTCGTTTTACTTGACTAAGATGTGCAATAAAAGAAAAAGTAATGTTTGATATAAGCACAGAGAAAATAGACCGCAAAATGAACGCATTGAAAGGGCTATAGTCCTATTATTCGTGAATTTACTCAGATCTTGATAAACCTGGAATTTTTCCGACATTTTTACTACCTGTTTGAAGTTGAATGATGTTTTAACCTTGTATTTATTTATATATATGTATTTATATATACATCATTTATTTTTGCAATCATTGTTTTTTTTTTACTTTTGACAGAACCAAGCAAACGAGGAAGGTTACTGTGAACTTGTAAACGAATCGACGCCACAAGACAATGCAAAAGACGTCAATGAAGAAGACAAATCAACCAGCGACGTCAGTCCCGAGCGCAAGATATCAGGATTGAGCGATATTGACGTCGATGAACTCAACAACTCTTTAAAATCAGCTACGAGCTACAAACGAAAGTCCAAGCCAAAAACAAACGCTAAGGAGCCATTCTTGACTCCAGTGGACCTGAGTGATAGTGAGATCGGACACTCCAGTGATGAGTCATTGTCTGTGATCGACGAAGAAGACGAAGAGGACGAGGTCGAAGAAGTCGAAGAGGACGAGGTCGAAGAAGTCGAAGACTCCGCCAACAAGAGAAGTAGTCGGTCATCTCGTACTCATTCTGCTACAGACAGTTTTCGAAGTGATGATGATGTCATGGATCTGTTAGGCGAAGATTCTGAAGAAGGCAATACTATCAAACCTTTAACAGCGGCCAATGTCAGGAAGTTCTCCAAGGAACAACAACAAAAACATGAAGAAGAATCCAAAGCAGATAGTGAACATAAACCTGGGTTATTGCAGTACCTTGTGAGTACTGAAGAACAAGTCGAAGGTAACAATGACAGCGGACATGAACAAGACGTCAAGGATTATACTTACAGTGATGTCGAAGCAGATCAGTTTGAACCATCGGGACCTTACGAAACATCAACACCAACAATGCAGAGAAAGAGCGTGGAGGATGAACACACCCTACAAGATGATGCAACAGCTGATGATACAGCGAATAGGACATACACTTTAGACGATCCCAACCAAAACCCTGAACAGGGTGAAGAGCTTATTCGTATATTCATTGCTTTGTATGACTACAATCCTGCGATCCAATCACCGAACCCTGACGCAGAGGAAGAAGAATTGGCCTTTAATGAAGGAGACTTAATGAAGGTTGGTACTGCGCCATATCAGTACCATTGTATCTTCACCATTACCACTATCATCGTCTTTCTTATGACATGCTTACCATCATCATCATCACCACTATCATCATCTTTCTAATGATATGTTTACCATCATCATCATCGCCATTACCACTATCATCGTCTTTCTTAGGACATGTTTACCATCATCATCATCGCCATTACCACTATCATCGTCTTTCTAAGGACATGTTTACCATCATCATCATCGCCATTACCACTATCATCGTCTTTCGTATGACATGTTTACCATCATCATCATCGCCATTACCACTATCATCGTCTTTCTTATGACATGTTTACCATCATCATCATCATCGCCATTACCACTATCATCGTCTTTCTTATGACATGTTTACCATCATCATCATCACCATCACCATTACCACTATCATCGTCTTTCGTATGACATGTTTACCACCATCATCATCGCCATTACCACTATCATCGTCTTTCGTATGACATGTTTACCATCATCATCATCGCCATTACCACTATCATCGTCTTTCTTATGACATGTTTACCATCATCATCATCACCATTACCAGTATCATCGTCTTTCGTATGACATGTTTACCATCATCATCATCACCATTACCACTATCATCGTCTTTCTAATGACATGTTTACCATCTTCATCATCATCATTATCATCACTACCATTAAACTATCCTGTGATTTTGTCGTAGATCTATGGCGATATCGACCCCGATGGCTTCTACTGGGGTGAGATGGATGGTCGTGCTGGTTTTGTACCTCACAACATGGTATCAGAAGTCCAGGTAGATGAGGACGATTTACTGGACGAATCGCCGTCACCATTACCAGAAAGCCAGGCTGGTGAATACATGCACCCACACAATGAAGAACCTTTCAACAGACACTACACTAATACAGACCCTAATCAACAACTTCACAATGATAATGTACCTCACCAAGAGCACAGAAGACATGATGTCCCAAGTAGTGATAAGTACCTAGACGATAATGTTCAGCATCAAGAACACAAAGCTGGGGAAGTCCCAAGAAGTAATATGCACCTAAAGAATAATGCCCCAAATCAGGATTACAATGATGATAATGTCCCAAATAGTAATGAGTACCTACAGAATAATGTCCCTAGAGATCATTTACCGATAGACGGTAGTCAGCCCCAGTATCCCACGGTAGTCGTTCATAAACCAAGTGACGCCAGTCTTCACGAACCTGATTTCCAGACCCCAAACCCAGTCCCTCACGATGTATCAAACGAGACGTACAATATAAGTGAAGGTGGTGACGATAGCATGGAGTTCGAGGATCCTAGAAATAGTTTGAATTACTCGCTGGAACCAAGGAAGATGGTGGCTTTATTCGATTATGACCCTCAAGTGTTGTCACCGAACCCTGATAGTGAGGTAAGATCAACGTTTTATACAATATTTCCACTAAACTGAAATCAATTAAATTGATAGATTTACGCTTGGTATTAGGACAATTGGTGTCCGCGCACAAAATATTATTAGCAGAGTTTCAATTGCAAGTTAACTTAGTCTGTACTTCATCTTTTTTTATGTGAAATTTTGTTAATTAATTTTCTTGCACCACTGTTGAAAAATTAAGATTGGAAACAAACTGTCAGTTCTCTGAAGTTTGCAATTTGGACTTTTAGTGATAACGGACAGACTGTTGTGAATTGTGTGTATTTAGTCTAAATATTATTTTTACTAAGTTATTTATTTGGTAGTAACGTGACGATAACCTTAACAAGCAAGGGCGTTCCCTATGCACGAAAGTGAAAAAAACATTCAATCTTTTAGTTATAATTTATTTCATTTTCAATGAAATCGAAAACTACATGTGTACTACTAACTAAAGATTAGTCACTCGCATATTGAAATTTTTTTCCCACAAAAGGCCAAGTTTTTTTTTTTTTTTTTTTTTTTTTTTTTTTTTTTTGCGGTTTGAAGTACAGTTATGTAATTTTGTGTTTCGGCTACAGATGAAGAGTTTAGATAAGGACTGCCACAGTGTATATGTAGCCGAAAAGTCAACTAACGAATGTCATCGTACTTCAAGCCGAAAAATGTTGTCATGTTGACTTATCAATATGCAATATGAGACTCGAGACTGCTATTGAACAAAAACTTCAGTATTATTTGCTATTGTGGACGTTGTCGAGACGCTGGGTGGTTGCAACAGTGGTTTATGTTGTGCACCGGACACTATCGCACTCACTATCACTACAACATATTTTGGGTAGTTTTAGTATGCATCTAGAATTTTTATTGATGTGAGTATTTTTTGTCTCTTGTTTTAAGGTGGAGTTAACATTTCGATCAGGTGATATACTGTATGTCTATGGCGAAATGGACGAAGATGGATTTTATACGGTAAGTTGACATTACGGCATTTTTTCCTTTTGAATTTGGTCGTCGTTGCTGTGTTGGTGGTTGATTCATGATATCAGTTGTTGCTTTGGGGGTGATGGTGGTGATGTTTATGGTAATGGCTGTGACGATTGCTATGGTGACGGATGTTGCTTTGGAGGTGATGGTGGTGATGTTTATGGTAATGAATGTAACGATTGCTATGGTGACGGATGTTGCTTTGGGGGTGATGGTGGTGTTGTTTATGGTAATGGTGTGACGATTGCTATGGTGACGGATGTTGTGATGGTGGTGGTGATGGTGGTGATGTTTATGGTAATGGGTGTGACGATTGCTATGGTGACGGATGTTGCTTTGGGGTGATGGTGGTGATGTTTATGGTAATGGATGTGACGATTGCTACGGTGACGGATATTGTGATGGTGGTTGTGATTATGATAATTATTGTGGTATTTGTGGTTATTAGAGTTTTCGTTAAAATGTGTGATTATGATGCATGATGATGATGGCGATGATAATGATGGTGATTTTGATGGTGATTAAAATGATTGTAACTGATGATGAAATTGATCGTGATAATGTTGATGATGATTATGATACATATTGATGATGGCGATGATAATGATGGTGATTGTGATGGTGATTAAAATGATTGTAATTGATGATGACAACGGCCGTGATGATGTTGATGATGGTTATGATACATGGTGATGATGGCCATGATAATGATGGTGATTAAGTTGATTGTAATTGATGATGACAATGATCGTGATGATGTTGATGATGGTTATGATACATGACGACGATAATGTTAATAGTGGCAGTGGTGGTGGTTGTGCTGATTAACATGTATATATGAGTAAAAGTCGAAATGTATATGCTGTGGTTGATTTCACTAGGGCGAGATTGGCGGTGTTCGTGGTCTTGTGCCATCTAATTTCTTAGAAGACTTCCAAGATACTAGTGTTAGTAGTCAACCACCGTCGCAAGACCCGTCAGATATCAGTGTTGTGAGCGAGGTATGTTATACTCCCCATGTTGCTTGATGTCAAACAATCATAAATAAAAGAACACCGATGTAACCAATCCTTTTAGTTCGTTTACAAAATACTATTGTATGTTGAGCCAATCACCGATGAGCTTCAAGAGGTTTCATATTGGCTCATGACGATGCTGTGTCAGTAGTTCATAAACATAATCCTACGTACAACAACTACTTCATAAACATAATCCTACGTACAACAACTTCAACTAATTTTGTTGACTCTTTGATAAACGCCAACGAGTAGGTGTATTTCGGTATATAAAACTCATTCCTTTAAATATAAGTTACTTTGACTTGTTTTAAGGGTGTACAATGCGCAACAATTCTCAGACTTGTAAATAAAAGAACAGACTCATAAATAAAAGAACACCGATGTAACCAATCCTTTTAGTTCGTTTACAAAATACTATTGTATGTTGAGCCAATCACCGATGAGCTTCAAGAGGTTTCATATTGGCTCATGACGATGCTGTGTCAGTAGTTCATAAACATAATCCTACGTACAACAACTACTTCATAAACATAATCCTACGTACAACAACTTCAACTAATTTTGTTGACTCTTTGATAAACGCCAACGAGTAGGTGTATTTCGGTATATAAAACTCATTCCTTTAAATATAAGTTACTTTGACTTGTTTTAAGAGTGTACAATGCGCAACAATTCTCAGACTTCCAAACTTTGTCCTTGTGAGAGATGTAAACATTGACTGTTCTCACTCACTGAATCTTCTATGTATATTAAGAAATTTCAAGAAGTGAACAATATGTGCCACTATCGAATATTATATGTGATTGTATATATACTAACTGAAGATATAATAATGATATCTTATGCCTATACTCTAGGACTCATCTCAACTAACACTGGCTTTTACTTGATGAACTACAACTACAAGTCTATATCTCAATCTCTACTACTGCGTATGTCTTCCATTCTTACTTGCAATGGGACTCTAACTGACCCATTTTCCAATGCACGTATTTTCACTCTCACTAATAACTCTCTACTAGCGTAATGGGACTAAAAGTTTATTAATGATGTCAGTTTATTTGCGGTTTAGTCGGTTTGGTGTTGGGCAATGTCTGCTTGTGCAATTTCTGTGTTATTTGTATTCTAACTCGTTCGTTTTCCAATGCATGTGTTTTCACTCTCACTAATAACTCTCTACCAATGTAATGGGACTAAAAGTTTATTAATGATGTTAGTTTATTTGCGGTTTGGTGTTGGGCTATATCTGCATGTGCAATTTCTGTGGTATTTGGACTCGTTCATTTTCCAATGCATGTATTTTCACTCTCACTAATAACTCTCTACCAATGTAATGGGACTAAACGTTTATTAATGATGTCAGTTTATTTGCGGTTTGGTGTTGGGCTATATCTGCATGTGCAATTTCTGTGTTATTTGGACTCGTTCATTTTCCAATGCATGTATTTTCACTCTCACTAATAACTCTCTACTAGCGTAATGGGACTAAACGTTTATTAATGATGTCAGTTTATTTGCGGTTTGGTGTTGGGCTATATCTGCATGTGCAATTTCTGTGGTATTTGGACTCGTTCTAGCGTAATGGGACTAAAGGTCGGCACACACTAGTCAACAAGTCGCAGCGACTTGTCCTTGCGACAAGTCGCTTCAGTGTGCACTGGTTCAATAATCTAACCGGTTGGATTTCACAAGTCGCGGCGACAAAATTCTGTCGCGGCGACAGCAATTTCAAAAATACTTAGTACACACGGGGGGAAATTGTCGCTGAGACCTGTCGCGTGGACTAGTCGCAGCGACTTGTCGCGTAGTGTGTACCGACCTTAAGAGTTTATTAATTATCAGGCAGTTTATTTGCGGTTTGGTGTTGGGCTATATCTGCATGTGCAATTTCTGTGTTATTTGTACTCTAAAGGTCGGCACACACTAGGCGACAAGTCGCAGTGACTTTTCCACGCGACAAGTCGCTTCAGTGTGCACTGGTTCAATAATCTAACCGGTTGGATTTCATGCGGCAAGTCGACAAAATTCTGTCGCGGCGACAACAATTTCCGCCAAAAGTACACACGGGGGAAAATTGTCGCTTCGACTTGTCGCCTAGTGTGGACCGACCTTAACTCGTTCATTTTTTAATGCATATGTTTTTCATTCTCATTTATAACTTGTCTTGGTAATTGTAACAAAATGCACACAGTCCGGTTGTTAAAACACTTATTACCGAATTTTGGTGTCTTGCTTTTTGTTTCAACTGCAAATATTCGACATTCGACATTCAGCGGGATCCAGCATTCTCTCAGACAACATTTTTGTGAAATATGATTCATAGTGCTGTTTTGATTTATTAGTATCTGGCTAAGGCTTTACAGCATGCGTGCCTGGTTTTATTTTATAAATTATTTTTATATAACTACTTTTTATATAACTATTTTATAATAGCATATGATAATTACAGCTGATAAGCATGCTTATTATACTGCGTTTTCTGAAGCTTGGCTTCTTCACATTTGGTCAGTACGTCAATAAACTTACTGTTCATTTTGAATTGTGTCCTAGGAGTCGTCACCAGGTCCCAGCAAGACACCGAATGGCACCCAATCCCACAAAAAAGAAGAGCCAGCCAAGAAGAAGAAAGGCTTCCTGTCCAAAGGAATAAACAAAGTGTTTAAAAAGATGACAAACAAAAGTCAAGTACCTAAGAAGTAGATGAAAAAGAATGTATTTATTATTTATTATTGTACAAAGAAATTTTATAGAGAGTTTTGTGGAGTACAAGTGATAGGAAGAGTGTGTTGTTTAGTAACTAAGAATTTCATTCAACGCTTCATAGGACGACCATGAACTCCATCTTCCAAGCATTAATTTGAAAGACAATTCTCGTGAATTCGTGTCGCTCGTCTTTCATATATCGCATTACCCATAGTTTAAATTCACAGCTGAAACGTTGAGGAGGCGATAGGTATTTTAAAAGCAAAACAAATTCTTAACTTATACAGTTTGTCATATACATGCAAAAAACTCATGTCAAACATTTTTTAAATTAATAGAGTGTATGAACTCCGAGTGAAACAAGTTTGGACATAAATAAAGATTTACAAGAAAACATCCATGTAAAAAAAACATAAATTAAGACATATGTCAAATGAGCATGGTTCGAAGTTTTTTAGAAAGCAACAAATTACGAAAAGAATAAAAAATCTTTTGAAATTGTAAGATAGAAATAGTTTTAATGCTAGTGTTTGAATATAAAGTATTTTAAATGATTGATTTTTGCAAAGTATATTAATAATCTACAGACGTCCATAGTAATATTTAGATACCAATCGTGTGCAGTCGTTGACCGATAATGGTCATTATATATTAATATATTTATTGACCAGATCATCTGATATATTTTAACGACAGATATTGACTGTTTGTACACTTAACTTTCCACATTGAAATAAATGTTTTTAACAACAAAAAGGTGTTGAACACTTGTGTTCTACTGTTTTTATTTTGTTGTTGTTTTTTGTTATTGTTGTTGCTGTCCGTTTGTTTGTTTTTTCGTTCCTCCTTTCGTTCGTTTGTTTGTTTTGGCATTCACTAGTTGGCTGCTGGTTCCACTTCTGATCAACTCGTTGACACAAAGATTTTTCTTTGATCTCAATCCGAATCTCAAGCCCATGATATCAGATCTGCAATATGTAATCCCCATTCCTAAAACTGTTACTCTCAACTAAAAGCCTGTGATCCCTGATTCTATGTTCGTGATCGATTCGTGATCCTATTAAAGCCTAGATCCCTGCAGCTCTGAAGGCCTCCTCCGGCTTGGGGGGGGGGGGGGGGGGTACCTGTGTTGACGTTATGGCCGCTTGAAACCTAAGTCAGTCTGATGCTATACTATTCACATTTCCTTAAATAGTAAACAAATTGATCACTGCCGGAGATAGTCCTGATGACGCATTTATGGGAAGTACATCCTCAAAAACCTTTTTTTTGCTAAATATATGTGGTGAGTAGATCAGCCTTCAGACATGCCACCGTGGCGTCAGTGGTCCTATATAGTCATGATCCCAGATATAAACAGCAATAAAACTAATTGAGTTTCCGATGCAGTACAGATTTCAACTGTGTCCATAACATTTTGAAAGCGTGCTAAAAAGCTCCTTTAATTTTTTCCCCGTTGTGACCTGTGTTATATCCAGAATTTTCTGGATATAACACAGGTCACAACGGGGAATTCCGATGTAATACAGGCTATCCCCGTTGATGATAGCTTGAAAAGGATTTTTGTTCTTCCTGCAGCCATTCACGTTCATTCAAGGATTCATGTAAGTTTTATGTTTTAAAATCCTTGGGCTAATCGAGCTAATCCCAGTTTCTACACAAGGAGCGTTATAACTAGACCCGCTAATAGACACCTAATATTGACTATTGCTTTAGTCATTCAAGAGGCTCTATTTTTACTAGATGCTGACTATAAAAAACCCAGTAGTGACAGCTACCATGTTTAACTGAACTCCACACTGGACGAGATATAAACATAACATTGACAGCTAATTAACGTACTAGCTTTTAGTTTGTCAAGATGAGACAAAAAAGACTGCATTACTTGATGTTATTTGGGCACTTCGGCTATGATGTGAATAGTTTTATTTTCTCCATGAAGGCGAAAGCTGGTAGGCGGCCAATTGATTTTGCTTCTTTTTGCTCACTTTTCGGTGTTGAAAAATAAAAGTCAAGTGAAAGTTCTCAGTAATTTTGAAGTAGTTACTGATATAAAACGTGGATTAAAAGCAGTTGAGAAAATGAGAAAAATAGCTAACCCAACTTGCTCCTTTTCTTACAAACTTGTACAATAACTTTTTCAAACTATTTTTCAGTTAAACATTAACATTTTCTAGTCTATTCGCACGTAATTGTTGAGTTAAATATTCTTTGTTCGATAGGCAAACAACTTGTGAAAAACTGTCGATATTATTTCAACTTTTCCGCTTCTGATTGGTCAATGTTGTTAGAAATGCTGCAAAAGTAAATACGCTCAATTTTGGCACATGTGACGTCAGAATATAATTCAGTCAATGGCCACGAAGATGGAGGAAAACAAACACATCAATGTTGCCCAAGAATTAAGAAGTTTTTTGTCTTTATTTGCTGAAACACATGTTGACTAACCTCACATTATGGCTTTTTTATGTCCTTCACAACTGAATATCAAGAAAAAAGGTAGACTTCATTGTTATTTTGCCAATGAAAATTCCTTCAGTTTCTTCACGGGAGCGTTCACATTTTTACCAATAGTTCAACTTTGATTTTTCACGCAAATGCATGTAGCTATCTTTATTGGTTTGTTTTTTAGTTTTGCAAGGAAAGTCGCCATCAACTCCACAAGAACATTATGATGCGAATGGTCAAGTAGGAACGACCGTTTCCGAGTACAAATCTGCACTGAAAAGTCCGTCATCATCAGATTCGAGCCACAAAACAAACGAACATAGAACTGTTCGAATAAAAGAGAATAAACACGAGCATCATATTGAAAGAAAACTACGACACGCTACGGCTTCAAAACCAGCGAACATTCGAGCCAAAATAGTCCACGATTTTATTTCTAGTGACGGAGAGGAGCTTAATGTAACAAAAGGACGATATGTAGTTGTTTTGTATCAACAGAATGACTGGCTTTACGTCAAGGATTCTAGGGGAAATGAAGGCTTTGTGCCCTATGCTTACTGCTCTACTTTCAACGTGTCAACAGACTCTAAATCAAGTACTTCAGGATACGAAGAAAGTTTTGAAGGTAGTGATGAGATCGAACAAGAACATAATAAACATCATAGACATCGACATCGAACCAGGGACAAAATAACGACACCAACGACTTACTTCCCTAAACGACCTTACGGTCCTAAAATGACAGTATTGTACAATTATAAAGCAAAGTTTGAGAACGATGTAAGAGTGATGAGAGGAGAGACCGTTATGCTGTTGAACGACCAGGATCCTGAATGGCTGTGGATTGCGACAGAAGACGGCGAGGAAGGGTTTATACCTCGAAACTTTGTTATATCTCATACTTGTGAAGGTAAGACCGTTCGACGTCTCGATCTCCGATCAATGATCTACTCTATTTCGTGTTTGAACTATCACTCTTTCTCTCCCTCGCTTACTCTCTTCAGTACTCACTAGCTTTGAACAAATCTATTTGTGAAGCTCTTTAGTTCACTCGCTAAAAATAAACAATATGTATAGTCTGTAAAATCATCATCATCATCAACCACATAATTGATGAGATACGATTAATTATTTCTGCGCCTTTAACAATTTACTTTTGCCGCAAGGAGTAACTTTAAAATATTAATTTACGAAATTGAACCAGTATTTGTTTTAGTTTCTAGTCTAAAGTATATCTTTTAAGAATGTCAATTATTTGCACAATGTACGTTTTCGTCTTAGGATGTCGACAGAGAATATCTTCAAGAAATCCCTCATTATCACCATCGAAGTGCATCCAACATACAGATCTGAACACCTCGGACCTTACTGCTACAACGACAAGCTCGAAGAAATCTTCATCAGAACAAGAATCATCCTCGTCAAGCAACGATAAAAATCACCCAATAAAAGGGACAAAACTAATTGCATTATATGACTTTGAAGGGACAGCTTTTGATGATCTGAATGTTTTAGCTGGGGAGTATGTATATGCTAATCTAAAAGATCAGATTGTACCTCACTGGATATGGGCGTATTCACCGTACCGAAAACGATCAGGGTTTATTCCAGAGGATTATCTCAAAGAACCTGTAATAACCGATATATAACGTAATTCATGCAAGGACATTACGGCGTGGAGCTGCTGACTTCAGTCTTATGTGAAGACTCCGTTATACAGTGGTAAGAAAGGAGAAAAAAGAAACACAAAAACGTTATGTAAACTAATATGACGGAGTACGTAAAGTACCTTTTTCCCTGTAGATGCACAAGGTTTTCTTCATATGAAAGTGATCGTGACAATACAATTATCAAAATCAAAGTACGCCCATGCAGCTTAAGCGGTGTATTCAGCGTGTATCGCAAGTGTGAATGAGTTGTGTCAATGGCTCAGGCTCAGGCCGAATAGATACACTAAGGGGCTCTTTATATGGAGTGAGCCAGCCCGTTTTAGCGAGCTGGTGTCTTTTGTATTCAAGCTATCAGAGCGTAAAAACAAAAGAAACCAGGCCGCTTAACAGGGCTGGCTCGCCTCATATAAACAGGCCCTAATAAGCCTGAAGCGTGATGACGTTTTACCCCCGTGTCTAGACCAGAATCCTTTTCACATTGCTTTTGTTCTATAATTATGACTGTTGTTCCTGTATTCTGGAGGGATTATAAAATTTGAATATGAAAGCATTTTAAAAACTATTATGGTATATAGACGGGGGTAAAACGTCATCACACTTCAGGGCTATTGTAAGTTCACAGAATGGTGATAGTCCAGTTTCATGTTCTTCGTTGCTCAGGCTAAGCCTCGATAGCATGTGATATATTCTTTAGTACGAGGTACATCCCGTGGGAATGCACCAATCCAAAAACAATATAAATACCAATAATTTTGTCTGGACTGTTTTGTTGAGTTACTTACAATCGAGGCTTAGCCTGAGCAATGACGAATTTTGCTGTGTAACCTCACACTCTCAACAAATAATGATATATAAATTACTTATAGTCTATAAGACTCTTATATCGTTCGCTCTATATTAGAGCAAACGTAGGAAAACCTCGAAATAAAATGAAACTAGTAGCTATTTATTAGAGTGAAAACACTGAATGTGTGCAACAATTGTCACTAAATAGTTACAATTTGTTAATAGTATTTTACGGTTTGTTTTATTGGGTTTCCTGTCTTTTGCTTTAATGTATGCGACCAATAATGTATTATTTTTTGCACAAACTTGATGACGCTAATATAATTGTGAACGCTATGGTTGGTACTGCTTTTTTTGCATAAGCCAGTCGATGCAATCGGGCTTTCGTTGGCAAACAAACCACATGAAATTCCCCAAAACTTCACACGTTGTTTAGAAATGCAAACTAAACAAGTGCATTTGAAGTTGTACCTGGTTCTCGACACAGAATACTTTGACAACGTAGTAAAAATAGTACAACTCACCTTCAGTAGTAAACCAGCAACGCAGAAGCGAAAAAGAGACAGCATGGCATCTGTAACATCGATTTTTTGTCGTTCAATGGTTCGGGACTCGCTCGATATACGAACATAGCACGAGCACCACGTCTCCATGACGACTGTGCGCCATATTGGATCGCCGTTTGTCTGTTTGATATTTTTTCTGGACCTCAAGTGTTGCCCAATAGTTTTTAGACAAATCCACTTTGCGCGATATTTTTTCTAGCCGGATGAAGTCCTTGCTAGATATTCTTCAAGGGAGTTTTATAACCTCTTCCCCACCAAGTATCTAATCAACGGTTCATGTCTAAGAATGGTTTGCAGTTCTGCGTAGGGATACAATATAACTATTTCAAAAGACTTTGTCGGGGAAAATAAGCCGCCGAGAATACCGGATTCCGGGTGTATATTTCACGACCGAAAGGTACTGTGGGCTTCCAATAATGATAAGAAATAAGCAGTAATTTTATTTAAATCAGCGTCATTTTCTCAAGTTGAAGATCTCTGATGGTCGATAAAATGGTATGTGTATCTTCTGTAGCTATCCATTAAAAAAACACATTACCCATAGACCTTTTCAGTCGTGTAATGGACATCCGCAATTCGTCATTTTCACCCACATTGTTTTTTGAAATACGTGTTTATATATAAATATATATTTTTAATAGGATCGGTGCGCAAATGTACTGTTTGTATTCTCGCACAGAAAACGACGTCCTTTTGGTTACATTCAAGACTAAAATTACTGCCAACAAACAAGAGACGATTTTATTGTATATAATATGTGAACTACAAATATTATGATTTGAATCGATAAAAAATCTTTGTAATTATGGTATCGAAGATGTAAATATGTAAAATAATTTTGATAAATGATATTATATGTTGTTTTATGAAATACGTATATTTGTTTGCCTTACTGTGACCGAGGTGCAGTTCAGAAGAGTCTGCAAGTCTATGTAAGGTATTGATGCTAACACCAGTACAAATTCGTACAACTCGATCAAGAAGGCCAAACGTTATTCTCTGCTATCCCTCTTGCTTGTGATTCCAGGGAGACTCTGCTGTCGGAAGGTAGCACAAGCATGAAATAATGTGCTATTATTTGACGCAGTTTTATTTGACCGTGACCTTAGACAAAACAAGTTTTCCTCCTTTAAGCCTTTTTCTCAAAAGTTACTTGAAATCAAGAATTTGCAGAAGAGAGAAACAAAATGGTCAACTGAATATTGTCAATAATGTTTGCTTCCTAAAAAAGTGTAATTTATCACAGAAGAAAGTATTTTGCTGTATAATTATTTCGATAGAACGCATGTAAATAAATCATGAAACCAAATCAAACTAAATGCTAACAAGTAGTAGTTATTTAGTTACTATTTGTCACTAGCACTCAACCACAATACAATACCCAGACAAAAGAAATAGTTACTAAATACTTAGAGTGCAAACACTAAATGTGTGCAACAGTTGTCACTATTTAGTAGTAAATAGGGCTAATTAAACAAACGAAAACAATAGAATCAGCATAAAATAGTACTATTTAGTGGTATTTATGTTGCACACTTTTAGTGCATGCACTCTGACTGTTTGTTTGTACTTTATACTTTGATTTTGTTTCACGGTTTAATTGCATGCGTTTTATTTTTTTCTATTGTTGTTCATTAGCAGACATTTTAGGAATTTGCATAATATTCTTAAACCTACTGACCGTGTAGCTATAACTGCCAATGCTCTACATGTAAAAATGACAACTCCAGGAGAAAGTGGAAAGCAAGAAATATATTTTAACAACAACATTGAATATCATGGAAAATATTGATATGACAAAACGAAATTTATTAAAAAAATATATCTTTTTTTTTTTTGAAAGCATATAACAAGCGTCTTTATATATTATAAATTTGTTATATTTGTATATTTATAATATTTCCGATATAATGAACTATGAACTTTGAGTGTTGAAGGTAGCCATGTTGGATGAGCAAACAATAGAACTGATGCGAAATTGTCGTCCAAGATGGCTACCCTCACATCATTTGCATATAATGTTCATTCATATGGCCAATTTCTAATATAAAACTAACTTAAAATTTAAAATTTATTTATCAAGAAATATGATGAATTATTTCATTATGATACTAAATATACAAAAGGGCTAAAAATTAAGAAAAACGGCAATCTTGGACTAAAATATTGACAAGACTGCTCATTTGAATATAAAGTCTGCATTACACCGTATTGTGACATATAAATCAGACCTTCGATTATTACAAAATTGATGATATGTGCGGTAAGGTGCCTTATCAAATACATGACTGTCAACTATTTTTGTCCAAGATTGAAATCCTAGTTGCGCGGTGATCTAACACGTACTAACCCAGCCATGGGTCATACCTATACTTTAGGGAGAGATTCTCGGAAAAAAATATCTACATTGATATGGGAATCGCCCTATTCAGTGATAAGAGACAAAATAGCGAGTTAACTTGTTGTAGAAAAGTTATCAATCTTTCTGATCAACTAAATAAACGATCTATTTGGTTTTGAACAGAGGATGAAATGTGCTGATTTTGGAAACCTTTTAGACCCTGAACCAAACGATACTGTGTTTTGATTATACCAGCATTAATATAAGGCAGTAAATGTTCTAGTTAGGTAAACTACATTTATGGTAACGTATGCCCTATACATAATGTTCCTTGATCATACCACCTTTGCGATTTTTTCTCTTTTTACATACAGGACATAAGCCAGACTCGTCTACACCTTGGCCTTGTTGTACTTCATAGGGACATAGATTGACTACCGATAGAATAGGACTGCAAAAACATTCCTGTGACCCACCCCCTGTTAGGTCCCCCTCGGGGATGGACTTGTCACTTCTACGTGCAGATGAAGATCGTGATGCTCGACGTGGTGGTGTACGAGATCTGGAGTATCTTCTTTCAGGTGCATTAGAAACGCGGCTACTTGCCACTGATGCACGGTCGATAGATGAGAACGAGGATGTCTTTGACCCTGGTTTGTTGGGAGACAGTCGCAGTGAATTCGATCGCTCTAGTTGTGGATCTCTAATATCTGGTGGCTGCAACATCCTCTGGCTTTCTTTCAGTTTGTTATACGATCGACGTAATGCATCGTTTTCTTTCGTTAATGACTTGTTTTCATCCTGTAGTTTGTTAATCACACCGTCCTTACTTGCGCACTCTTTAGTTAGTTTATTGTTTTCTTGGTGAATTTTATCGAGACGAGGATCTTTAGAGCAGAGTTCATCCTTGTCACGTTTTAGTTTCTCAACCAAACGAGATAAACTGTCGATTTTACTTCTTGAATCATTTTCGTGCTTATCAAGAAGATAGGCGTAACGTTCTTTTTTAGTTATCTCGTTTCTTTTTTCATTTTCAATGTTATCGATTTTATTTAATAGTTCTTCTTTTTCAGCTTCTAAATCTCTGGCAGTAAGTATTTGACTCTTCATGTCTCTTTCCAATGTTTGTAGACGAGTTGCTAACATTTTATTCTGTTCTTTCAGCTTTGCATTCTCATAGAATACCTTTTCTAGCTTCTCGCGTGCTACATTGTCGTGTGTTTTGTGAAGGACAAGCTCTTGAATCTCGTTATGCTGTCGTCGATTCGTTTGTTCGATTTGCTCTTTCTCTGCTTCGCAACATACAACACGATCGCTGAAAAGTTCGATTTCTCGGTTAAGATGACGGATTTGTGCTTCTGATGTCTTCTGTATTGTCAGCAGTTTTTCGTTATCCTCTCTGTAACTTGTCAAATAACGATCCTTCTTTCTGACCTCGTCATACAATTCTTGATTTTGTGCGTCAAGTTTCTTGTTTGCAGCTTCACAGCTATTTAAATCATCTTGTAACCTTTTGCACTTGTGTTTAAGGTGATCACGCTCCGCTGTCAGTTCTTTACATTCGTGCTTAAGCCACTGCATTTCACGATCTTGCTCCATCAATTCCATTTCTAAATGTTTACTCTCCGCTTTGAGATCATGCTCTTCTTGAAGAGGGATAGCCTGCACCACGTTCACGTCTTCTGCTTGAATCTCTATTTCTGGAATCTGATGGTGAGCCAGAACAGGTTCATTATTCTGTAAAGAATTGACTGTTTCCTTCAATTCCTTGATCTTTTTCTCGGCTTCTTCTAACTTGAGTTTCATTTTCGAGTGTTCAGTGTTCAAAGACTTCATCTGTTCTCGTTCTGTAGACAAACTTTTCACCATAGAGCGGAGTTCTTTTCTAGTACTTGAACCAATGTCTTCTAAGACGTGCTTTTCTTGCAAGACTCCACTTAACCTTTCTTGCAGTAACTGTAGTTCGTGATTGAGTTTATTATTTTCCTTTATAACAACATCTAGTTTTTCTGAGATTGGTTTGTCTTGTTTAGAAAGTGCTTCGATGAAATTCTGGTCCACAGGTTTCAGACGACCTTGTTCAAGGCGATCAGTCTTCTTTCGTAGAGCGCCAAGTTTGTTTTGAAGGTCATGGTAGTTAAAAAGTAAGCTTCTTGTAGTCTCTGTTGTATCTGGCTCATTGTTTTCTTCACTTGGTTTTTCAGGTTTTATTCCTAATACCTTTAATGCTCTGGTCAACTCATAGTCTATTTCAGACAGAATGTGTTCAACTAGTTCGCGATCCTGCTTTGTTCGTTCACGCATATCTTTGACTTGGGCTTCTATAATGACAATTTCTTTACGTGCGCTTTCCAGAGATTCGGCTTTTGCTACGGGGATGTCTTTATCAAATTCTACCATTTGAGAAGCTGCAGGTACCTCTATAGATTTGACTTTAACCTTTTCCACGACACCTTTCTCCTTCAGCAATCTTTTGTATTTACTCTCAAACTTCTCTTTTTCCACAAACGCTTTCCGGAGACGTTTTTGAAGATCCGTAACGTTCGAGTTTGACGCATGCAAACTGTTTTTTGCTTTCATCAGCTGATTTTGAGATTTTTGAAGATCCTCCTCCAATGCCTTGCACCGTCTTTTAACAGCCTCATTCTTAAACTCCTCTTGAACTTGCTTCCTGGCTATGTTATCAAGCTCGTCCTTGAGATTCAAAGCTTTGCTCTTGACTTCTTCTATTTGAGCTCGAAGTTTTGTGTTTTCAGCATTGCACTTTGAAAGTTCTGAATCAGGAGTTTGTTGGCCTTCCAATGTGGTTTCCAGGCCATCAACGCAGGATGAAAACTGAACTTTAGTTTGAACAACGGTTATCACCTCTTCTTTAATAGGTTCCTGCTCATCGATATTCCCTTCAGGATCGCATTTATTTTCTTGGCGACGAAGTTGGGCTTTCAGGTCTTCAATTTCTTTTTGGCTGTTTTCTAACAATGAACTCAACCTTTCTGCTTCGCTCAGTGCTTTCTGAAGTTGTACATTACTCTCCGGCGTCGTGCTTTCGTCCGAAGTAAATGGCAATGTACTTTGAAGATGACTGATCAAATCTGTTTTTGCTTTTTCTAACTCATCCTTCAGCACGGAATTTTCTACTAAAGCTTCAGATTTAGTCCTTTTTAGTTGGTTCATTTCGTGCTGGAGTGTTATTTCTCGTTGTAAGGCTTTTTCAAGCGCTACCTCCGCTTTCTTATGTTCCTCTAGAGAGGTCTGGATCTTCTTTGACATTTCTTTCTTGAGATCAATCAGCTCATCTTCTAGCTCATCTCGCTCAGTAAGTGCTTTATCAATCTCGTCGTGTAACTTTTGACGCTTTTCTCTCATTTCGACTAGTATATCCTCCAGTTCTTCTTTATCTTCACCCGATTCATTCAGTCGAAGCCTTAGATCATTGTTTAAAGCTTTTACTTTGTCTATCTCTTCGGACATGAACTTCTTTTCGTCCTTGGTAGATTTCAGCAGGGCCTCAAGATGCGCTATTTTGGATTTCAAATCACCAGTTAGTGTATTTAACCGCTTGCTTTCTTTCTTGTTCCCTTCCAGTTCTTTACTTTTCTTGTCTTTTTCGTCTGATTGTACTTTAAGACTGTTGTTCAGTGTCAGGTTATGTATGATAGCCGATTTTAAATCACTTTCCAACTTATCGTTTTTACTACGTTCGTCTTCAAGTTGTTCTCGCAAGCTTTCCAGTTCTTTTTGCAAGCGAGTTTCGCCAGTAAGCAACTTAAAATTTTCTTGTTTGATACTGTCAATTTCGCGGTCCCTTCTTGATTTATCTCGACGAAGTTCACGAGTGAGATTTTGAACTTTTTCTTTGTATTCAGTAAGGGTTTTTTCCAGGGACGTTTGACTTTTGTCCAAGCTTTCAATTCTGTCTTTGTACTCTTCATTCTTTCTTCTTTCATTGTGCAACTTTTCTGTAAGCGTCTCTTCTACCTTTTTCTTTTCTGCTAATACCTTTTCGTAGTCCTTCGTCATTTCATCGCAGGACTGCTTCAACTTTTTTAACAAGGCTTCCGTGTCTTTTTGTCTTTGTTTTCCAGACTCTGTTAGCTCTTGTAGAAGCTCATGCTGTTTCTTCAATGATTCGACTTCTTGGTTGGCTTTTCGTAGATTTCCTTTAAAGTTTTCTTTGTCTTTTTTAAGAGTAGCAAGCAGAGCTCCCCTTATCTTGACTTGTTCTTTGACACTTGCCAAATCCTCTTCAAGTCGATTCTTCTTCGCTTCAAGTTGAGACTTGTCATCTTTGAGTTCAAACAAAACGGTTTTCTTTAAGTCAACTTCAGCTTTGAGAACTTCGATTTCTTTTCTCATCTCTTTTTTCTCCAGTTGATAGTTCGTGACATCTTCATTCAGATCTCTGTTTTCGTCAAGAATTTTTAGCATGAAACTCTTGGAGACGCCAAGTTTTTCATTCAAATCTTTCACGCTGCTTGATCTTTCTGCTAACATTTTGCGCAGCTTTGCACTATCTTCCTCGATATTGTCGGTTGATTTTCTTGTTGTAGGCGTATATTCTTTGCGTGAGCTACTGGTTTTCAGTTTATCGATTTTCGTCTTTAGATTTTCAATCAATTCCTTTCGTTGTTCCTTTTCTTTGCTCAGCTCACCAAGTTCGTGTTCTTGCTGTAAAAATTCCTTTTTAAGTTCAGTGGTTTCACGGTCATGTAAATGCTTGATTTCTTTGATTTTTTCTTTTAAACATGCGACTTCTTTTTCCAAATTATTATTTATGTCATGTAGCCTCTTTATTTCTTCTTCATGTTTTTTCAATTGACATTGTAGGTCGTCTCTTGCACTGTCAACTTGTAACAATTCTTCCGTCTCTTGTAGTGGCTCGTTGTCTTTGAGGACTTCCTTTTTGTTGTCGTCCCTTTGACTCTGGGTTTTCACATCCTCGGGAGTAGAAGGAGCAATAGATGAAGTTTTCTCCAAGAGGTCAGTCTCAAATAATGATACTGGAACACTTTCGCAAGCAAAAAGGACATCTTCCACAAGATGTTCTTCAAATGAATCAGGCCTTTCATCTTTACGATTGACACTGTCTGCAGTGATGGGGATGTTATTATTTATTATGCTTTCTTGTTGTGCTTTTAATCGTAATATATTTTCTTTTAGCAAATGACATTTTTCTCTGAGCTCGGCGCCTTCCTTATTCGCGGATGCAATTGTAGCTTTCAAATCATCTCTTTCAAATTCAAGCTTCTTGCAATCATCACACCCAACTGTTTCTTTCAGTTCACTCTTAACATTTTGAGTGTCGAACGTCTTCACATCCTCTTCTGCTTGTTGTCCATTGGACTTCGCTTTCTGTGCAAGAAGATTTCTTTCCTGTAACACTTGTTCAAATGAGTCCCTCATCGAGTTCAGGAAGTTTGACTTCTCTTCTAGCTCTTTAGTTATTCGTTGGTTGTCTTCTTTAATCTGGTCGAGCTGCGTTTCAAAATTGGTTTGATTTTGAAAACTTTCTTTCAACTTATTAATCAATAGTTTAAGTTTGAGACGAGCACTTTCGTAGCTTGTTTTAGAAATGTCTTCATCGTTATCACTTGTCTGTTCTTCATTTGGTGTAACAGATGCTGGATCCAAGACTTCAGATGTCGTTTGTTCCACTTCCTGAACTAACGAGTCTAGCATCTTGGTCTTGTCAGCATAGGTTGCAACAGCGTCACTAGTCGACTTGATCCAGGTCTTCATCTCCGCGACTACTGAACCCATTTCAGATACGCTTTTTCCTGTATCCTGTGCTTGGTTTTCTTTATTCTTTGCTTCAGTTTCGTAGACGTCTATAAGATCAGTTAGGAACAACACCAGATCGTCTCTTTCCTTCTGTAATTGTTCCAATTTTTCGCTTACTGCAACGACATCACTTTCCAGCTTCAGTATTTTGATTTTCAACAACTCCATCTCAACAGTTGAGCTTTCGTCAGGACTGCTACTTTGATGAGCTAAAGCATCAGACAGTTTTTCCTGAAAGTTTGAAGTTATTTCTTCCTCTCTTGCAGACGCTTTGTCCAGTTCTTGCTTTAACGATTTGTTCTTTTTTTGCATGGAGTCAAGTTCTATTTTGATAGCTTCAAAATCTTGCCTACCGATTCTTAGTATGTCATTGAGATCTTCGATTTCTCTCACTGCTCTTTCTTTGAACTCTTTTAATTCCGTCAATTCAGAACGCATCTCTTCATCGGATATTGACTTCAGCGCCATAATTTGATCACGTGATTCTTTGAGGCCTTCGACTTCGCGTGAAAGTTGTTCGCATTTTCTTTCTAGGGTATCTTTCTTCGATGTCAGCATAGAAGCGTATTCAGCAAGCTCCAGTTTCTTCTCAATGGTTAGAATCATGTTTTCTTCTAACTCAATCAATTTTTGCACTCTTTCATCTGCTTCACTTCTCAAGGTTGCGCCTTCTTTGGACAGCACTTGGACCTGTTTTTCCAATGCAATAGTTTCATCATTTGATTTCTCCAATTCTTGTTCTATTGCGCTGTAATGCTGACTTGCCTCAGTCAGATCGTTAATTTTGTTATTTAGCAGACTGTTTTCATCTAGAAGTTTCTTTGTTAAAACTTGGAGTTGAAGGACGTCGAGCTTGTCCAGTGATTGAAATCCTTCTGGTATTTTTTCGTCTGTGTGTCCATCACTTTCTTCATGCAAGCCAACTGACTTTGAGGGTTGTTTCTTATCTTCTTTTTCGGTGGATTCAGTTTCCTTAACCTTAGCTTCGCTTGAACCGTTCTCTTTGTCAATACCCTCCAGCTGATGTGTCAATTTCTGATTTTCTTCCCTCAAAGATGCTAGGTCCTCTAGAAGTTTTATATTATCTTGAGAAGCGTTTTCCAGGTCCTTTTCAAGTTTTTCTTTTTCTTGTGAAATAACTTCAAACCACTGTACAAGTTGTCTGTTGTCTTCAGCTTGTTTGTGATTTAGCTTTTTCGTCAAAAGATCTTCCTGAAGTTCTACAAGACCCGAAATCGCTTCGTTGTCGTCGAGCTCATCTTGTGGAAATTGCTGAGTAAAATGGGCTTCTTCGATCACTTTTTCAAGTTCTGATATCTGTGCTTTCATAAAAGAAATTGTTTCTGCGTCTTTCGACTGCATTTCAGAGAAACACTTTAATAATGTTTTGATTTGGTTAGGTTCGACTCTGCTATCACCTTCTTCATTAGAAATCTCCTCTTTGCTGACAATATCTTCGTTTTCCTTCTTATCATCCTCTTTTGCAGAATTCTCTTCTCCTTTCATTTTAGTGACATCTTCGGAAACACTGCCTTCATCACCATTTCTGTATTGCTCATTTTCTTTGGCTTCGTCGTCAACTTGGTGTTTAGTACCATTCGTACTTGAATGTACACCAGACCTTTCACCAGCATGTTCAATGCAAGCTTCTTCTTTAGTAGAATCTGTTTTATCTTCGTTCATTGGTGTGTTAGCTTGTAGTTTCCTTACCTCAGCCTCCAATAATTTATTTTGATCCGTGAATAAACACATCGCTTCTTTAAGTCGGTCAGTTATTTCACGAAGATTGTGGATATCTGCGTTACATAGCGTATCAGCGTATGTCGTAGCTGTTTCATCGGTATCAGTTTGACCTTCACTGTCGTATGCCTCTTCTCTTTGCTCTTCCTCCTCCTCCTCATCTTCTTCTTCTTCTTCCTTGATGACATTGATTGGTTTTATTCCTGTGTGCAAACGATGTTGGCTTTTAAGACGTTCGACTTCTCTGTTTGCAGCAAGTAAAGACTCCTTCATCGTCTCATGTTCGTTCACCATTCGGTAAAGCGACTCTCTGAGAGTCTTGGCTTCGTCTATGCTCTCAGCAAGTAACTTCTTTAACTGCTCTTGCTTGCATAAAGACTCCGAAAGCCTATTTTGAAGCTTTTCTTTACTTTGATAGACATTTTCTAGTGCGTCGGCTAGATTACTTTTTTGCTGCTTCATTTCATCTAACTGTTCCATTATTTTTTCTTTCTCCTCAGTTAATTTACTAATGAAACCTTTGAGTTGTTTTTTCTTGGTCTCTGCTTCACGTACCGATTTCTGTAGGGCCTCTTTCTCGGTGCTGCTTGCTTCAATCTGACCATTTAAAGCACTTATCTTCTCGTTCTTGGTATTCAGTTCTTGCATCATTTCATTGATAGAGCTCTGAAACGCTCCAAGTCCGTTGTAGATTCCAGATTGAATTTCGTCGTCGCTTTGTAAACGATCTTCATCAGTTTCAGTGTTTTTACTGGAGCTTTCATCAGCGGAATCTGTTTGTACCATTTCAGTAACACATCCGTATAATTCTTTCAAATATTCGTTGTATTTCTCCGCTTTCGACTTGTATTCATCACGTTGCTTTGTAACTTCTTTAAGCCTGTTGTCCAAAACTTCACAATGCTTTTTAGACACTTCCTTTTCTGCCCTGGCTTCTTCTAACGATTCCATGACTTCGCCTTTGGCTGTTTGAGCGTCTTGTAGACGGATTTGCAATGTCTCTGCAAGCTCATTACTCTTCATTACTTTATCTTCATGGATACTGTTTTCACGTTTAAGCTGGACGATAACATTACGAAGTTCCTTCTCGTTTTTCTTGCTTTCGTCCAGTTCTTGTAAAAGACTATCTCGCTCAGTTTCAAGTTCAATGACCGAGTCTTGTACTGCTTGGAGCTGTTTACCAAGTGCGTGGATCTTTTCCTTCATTTCATGCGTTGATTCACTAGAAGTTAATCCTACAGCAGTTGCCTCTTGACTAGTTGGACGACCGTTAACCTGCTCCACGTTCAAATCATTACTTGGGATTTGCTGAATCTCGTTTGACTCGTGGGCTACTTCTTGTGACTCATCGGCGTTTTTCTCTATGGCCATGACGTCAGGAGACTTCTTGTCAGGAGATAAATCTCCTTCTTCGATCTTGTCATCAATGAACACATCGCTGTCCAGGTCAGACTTTGACTCCAACTGTGCTAATGCTGCTGAGAGTTCTTCAATTTGCATTTCTAGTGATTCATTTCGTTCAAGTTGGTGGTACAGCGATCCTAAAAGACAAACTTTGTCATCTTCTAAAGAAGCTTTCTCCTTCTTTAATTTCTGCACAGTGTTTTCTAATTGCTCTTTGACTGAACTAAGTCTTCGAACTTCACGCTGTAAGGATTCTTTATCGACAAGCACAGCTTTAGCTTCTTGTGCGCCATCATTGAGAGATTTTGCTCGTCTTTTGTTTAAAAACTGCAACTCTTTGGATTTCTCTCTAGCTCGCTGCTTACTGGATTTCAAGAGAAGAACTTCACGTTTCATCTTTGTATAACCTTCCTCGATATCTCGTTTATCGAGCTGTAGTTTTCGTATATGAGACCGCTGTGATTCTAGTAGATCTTTGCAAGATTGAACTTCTTTCAAAAGATTGGACGAGAACTGCTTTTCTTCTGTGGATTGCTCGATTCCTTTTGGCTCTGAAGCTCGGAACGATATTTGGTTTTGATCAATAATTTTGGTCACTTCATTATCTAAGAAGTCAAAGATTTCTTCGATGTTAACTTTGTTTTCTACCTCATCTAGCATACTTTCCAGGAGCTTACAGTTTTTGTTTTTTAAATCGTCCATGACTTGCAAAAGTTCTCTGAACTTTGCCTCAGTACGTTTACACTTACCCTCTAGTTCTTCGTTGAAAGAGTGAAGTTGTTCAATCTCATCCAGAGTCGTATCGAGAGTATCGCTCATCTGTGATCTTAGTTTGTTGATGGTATCTTCAAGACTTCTCTTCTCGTCGATCAGTTTAAAGTTTTCTTCGCTCATTGCTTTTCTTTCTTCTTCATAATCATCAAGGTCTTTCTGCATGTCAGTGATGTGTTTTTTCAATGCTTTGTTCTCTTCTGTTAGTTTTGCTACTAGTGGTGTCACCTCAGAGTCCTCTTCAATGGTATCAAGTTTGTTTAATTCAACTTGAACGCCAAAATCAGCAAAAGATGGCGCTTCATCTTCGTCTTTCTCTATACTCTGCATTCTCATGATGGTAGATAGTAGAATCTTTCTCTCGTTGTGCAGTCGTTCGAGCTCGTTCTCTGAAGAAACTCCACTAAGAGATTCTTTTGACACATCTGCGATACTTAACAAGCTTTCTTCAACATTTCCTTTCTCCTTTAACTTATCTCTTAAAGTGGTCAAACGTTCTTTCAAACTACAGTTTTCTTCGCGAAGCGTCTCGTTCTCTTGCACAACTTTGTCTAATTCAGATGAATCCACATTGTTGTCGTTCTGTAATGATTGTACTTCTAGGCGATATTGAAGTTGATATTTCAAGAACTTTATTTCATCTCCTAAATCCTTTTTATCTTCCAGCCACTCTAACTTCTCATTTTCTAACATCTCAATCTTTGCTTTGTAATCCTCTAGAGAAAGTTCCTCGGCCTCTGAAGTTGACGAACATGATGACATTGCGGATGCTTTCCGCCCAGCTGGTGATGTTACTGACATGCGATGCCTTAGACTTTCTCTTCTTGCTTTACCTTTAACTAAAGTTCTTTGTAGCTGGCCCATTTGGTTTTCCAGCTGTTTGATTTCAGTATCAACTGACGTAGTTCTCTTCCTCAGTTCGTCTGCTAGTTCATCGGACAAACGCTGGTCCATACTTTCCTCTACGTTAGTACATTCTTTAACAACATAGCCGTGAATGGACTCTAAATGGGCACCCAGCTTACGCCCGCGATCCGTCATGTCTGCGGTTAGTTTTCTAACAGTACTCTGTTTGATTTCTTTCGATTCGTTTTCTTCGTTTGTTAACCGTTCCAAGATCTCCCTCAAGTCCACTGGTGATAGACTGTCATCTCTACTCGGACTGTCACTGTGAATTCGTGAGGATCGACTCTTAGGAGACTGGGTTCTATTGGAATCACTGAAAAACATACAAAAACAATAAATTTGTTTGGTCGTTAAATTAATTGTTTCATTGTTTCATTGTTTTGTTGGTTGGTTGGTTGGTTGGTTGGTTGGTTGTTTTGTTGGTTGGTTGGTTGGTTGGTTGGTTGGTTGGTAGGTTGGTTGGTTGGTTGGTTGGTTGGTTGGTTGGTTGGTTGGTTGGTTGGTTGGTTGGTTGTTTTGTTGGTTGGTTGGTTGGTTGGTTGGTTGGTTGGTTGGTAGGTTGGTTGGTTGGTTGGTTGGTTGGTTGGTTGGTTGGTTGGTTGGTTGGTTGGTTGGTTGGTTGGTTGGTTGGTTGGTTGGTTTACCAAAGGACTTCCCAATCGACCACCGAATCAAATTGGTCCGAGTAAATGTCAACAGACAGACCAACCTACCGTACAACTTTTTCACAGATTAAATTACCGATGAACCAACCTACCAAAGAAGCGTTTTCAACCGACATAAATTATCGACAACCTTTTAAAAAAATGTTGAAATTATCTTTTTAATTTTCTCATAATATTTTCTTGCATTTTTCAAATTTAACGTTTAGTATTTTTTTTATATACATGTGCTTATCATATATCTCTTTTTTACATATTTCTAAATATAGAATGTATCAATGTACTTATGCTATATTCTAAGCGCTCTTGCATATTCTATAAATCGAATGCTATATATAAATTTTAATTGTAATTATCATTTAAATTATTAACTGACCACACTCTAATAAAAGATTAAACTATAGACCGACCGACCGACCGACCGAGCAAACCACACATCGGGCAAGTAATCCAGCCCACAGACACCGGAAGAGAAAAGGACCGAAATATGACGATGAAATATGAACTCAAACCTAACCTCGGTATATTTATAGCAGAAACTGGCTTAAATAAACACATATTCAATTTGTAAAAATCGCCATTATCAAAAAAGAAAACAAAACTAAATGTTTTTCTTTTTTGTACTGGTAATTGAAATGTTATGACAAAATGCCAAAAATAATTGAATATACAATTGAACTGCTTTTATCATACGATTTTAATACTATATCTACCAGAAGTGATTCAAATCTAGCTCCTTAGAGAGAAGATTCAAAAGTATGATTGTTTTTGAAAATAGATCGAGTGTTTTAATCTAGCTATTTGCAAATTGAAATATAAAATAGCAAATAAAATATACCAGTGGCTGTTTAGTCTGGCGAAAACAACCGAAGGCGATAAAGCAATAAAACAACACCAAAAACTCATATCATTCACACTCCACATCTGAAACTAACCAAAAATACCAAGAAAATAAAAGGATTTTAAAAAGCTAACCTCTCCATGAAGTGTATTATTTCTTCACATTCTTCGGCATGGGGTATGCCAGCCATTTTGAATGTTTCATGTACAAATGTAGTGCCACTTAATATCTTTTTAACCCACTTTTGGCTCTCAACCGGTACCGGCAATCGGAAATTTCCTCAATTACATCTTAAAGCTTTTTATAACCCGACGTGACGATAATATTCAGAAACAGGAAATTTTTCTTCTTATTCAGAGACACTGAACATTTCAACATGGTATACTGGTTCATTGCCAATATATAGTATATATCGTTACGTGTAAACATGTAAACAGATATGGAAATATAGGACTTTAAGCCAGATATTGATTTGTTTTACAATGATGTTAATAGGTCGGTTTACAAGCAGGCTTCGTAGATTTTTTTAAATAAAAACCACGACTTAAGTTATTTTACCAGCGAAGCAGTGGGAATCCGACTGCTTTTTCACTTGGCCGCAGTGTTTACGAACGAATAACAGTTAAAAGAACAGATAACGAATAACAATAAAAAGAACAGATAAATCAATGTCATAAATATTGTTATAAATGAGCTTATTCTAAAAAAATGTATTTGAATATTTTTAAGAATTCACAAGAATAATTTATTTTATTCTTTTTTAACTTACTTTTCAGCTTATATTACAGCAAGATGCCGACTGTTGTTACTTACTAGTTTTATTTTTGTTAGAGACGGACCATTTTAGAGAGGGGGGGTTGGGCAAATACCAAAAACGAATATCAAGCAAAGCCTTAAACAGAGAAAAACATCGTGCACGGCAGATGTGCCAATACAAAATATCGTGCAGGGAGGAAGAAAATATCCTGCACAGCCATCACATGGGAAAAAAATATCCTGTACAAAAAAATTGTTAGTTAGAAAGTGGGAAAGTCAGGCAACGGTTTCAGACACTAAAGGGTCAAGAAAAAAAACTCGTGTACAATAATTTACAAAAAAAAAATCATAATTTATGTACAATATTTGCAACGTTTTTCATTAAAACAAACTGAATCAAGATTTATATTAAAGATTAGGGTTTCAAAATTGCGCTCAGCATAAACATTTTTTTTTTAAATAATAGGAGGGTCACAGCGTTTTAGGCCAAAGCAAAAGGGAGAGTTGTCACATAGCATCCCTACTCCATAATTGTTGATTATTTCTCAATTAAGGACATGTAATCGTGCATTTTTCATCTGTTAACCTTTTTCATACTCGATTCAGATATTTGATTTGAATGATTGATCAGTAAAAATATGTAAAAGAAATTGAGGGTCACCGACTTTGTTCAGAAGACACATTAGAGAGTCCTGAAAGGGTAAAATTGTATTTGCCTTTTGTGTGTTAAGGCTGAGAATTGGGATTTTTACATTGGAATTGGGATTTTTACACTGGGATTATGAAAAATAATTCAAAATATGTACTGGGATTTTCTCATATTGTCCCGTTTTGATCTTTGTAAGACCTCAAATAATACAAGAAATCATTGTATTTTGACTTATGTTATCTCTCACACAGCAGAAGACAAAAAGTTGAATAATCACAACTGTAAGACCAGCCCAATGAGCAATAAGTAATTTAAATATAAAATAGATATTTTTTTGCAATACTTAGATTGGAATTTTTAGTTTGAGCATTGCTGGTTCCCGTGAGAGACTCTGTTAGCAGGGAAGAGCATTGGGATTTTGATAAAAAAATTCTTTTAGTGTAAACTACGAAGTAATAAATTCAGCCTCTTTCTGACGACCAGCCTTCTAGGCATATTTGCAGTATTTTGAACGGGTTAAATAACGATCCCAATTTTGATATTTTTTTAAATAGCTATATACAAGAGAAGATAAACTTTCCCCAACACTGGGCTTTGCACACATCATCAGCCCCGTTAAGTCTATTTATTACCGCCGAGTGATTTTGAGAACGGAACGTGATTGGTCAGATTGACCAGAGAGGAAAAATAAGATAAAAAAAGAAAAGCTATTCAAATTTGCAAAAGATAAAAACTTAACAATGCCGAATATATTAACTTGTTCCCCAGTCGTCTTTCTCTTGAGAATAAGGTCAGTGTTAGCGGGATTGGTAAAAGATTATAAATAGTCTGGTTTCTAAAAATAGCACTAGCGGGGTTCCTGATGGGGTCCGTGGATAGGTTTTCTTAGCTCATCTTCTCTTGCTATATACTGTAGTTTTAGTAAACTTCGTTGAATAGCTCAATTTTCTTACATTGAGATATAAACTATTCAATTAAAAAATTGACGTTCATCTGAATCACATGCTTTTAATTTGATTATTTTATTATTAATAATAATTCGATTGGTCCTTTCAATTGGTTCAGTTGGGAGAACATCGGGCTGTCAACCTGGATATTGCGGGTCATAAAAGAACGACTGAGGACACAGTGCACGACCATCCTCTGCGATAGGCTTACACCAAAGTTAGTAAGCCGTGAGCTCGTACTTTTTTGCATCACACATGCATGTTGATAAAAATCAAAAGAAAAAAAGCAAAGCCTCTTTATTTCATGTAGGTAGCTAGTAACAGTAGTGAAACTGACAAACTTGAGGTCGACAGTGCTCTCAATTCACCTCCTGTCTCTCTGTCAATGCTCCTTATTACGGGTATTTAAAGCTACTACAAGCTACACTGAACAGACACTCCAAAAGTCAAAATAACCTTTAACACTAAAGACATAATATAATATTTAACATGGCGCGAAATATTTTTGGGACACGAGTTCACGTGGACTGATTCCATAAGTCGGTCCCAGTCGCTCTATGTCAAGAGCGAAAATGCTTATGGAATCAGTCTAGTGTTTACGAATGTTACCGACCATTTGACTCTTGAGGGGGTGGGTGATTCACTTTGTCTATACAAGCAATTTTTTGGCCCACATGCACAGACGTTTGTAGTAAACATGGTCTTATATGTAATTGTTTTTAGAATATGTTTTTTTTTTTTACAAACCTTCTCCCCTGTCCCTGGGTAGCCGGCCTCTAGCTACAAAACACGCCAACTAAAGGATTACATTTCAACACAACAAGAATACTGCATTCTTGGTATGCATTGCATTCTTACTTGAAAACATTCATTTCACAATTCTAAAACAATATCATATGCAATACATGTAAGTATGACAATCAAGCATTTTATGGCAGCAATTAATTGTTCTTGTGTCATTTGTTGTTGTTCGATTCGTTTGTTTTACTTACACCTTATCCTTGTCATACTATATAATTGCTAAAAAGTAATATTTTCGTTACTACTAAAAATTGTTGTTGTCTGCGTGAATGGAAAACAGCGCCATACCGTATCGTACCCGTACTTTCTAAAGAAACAAATGAATCGACTGCAGTTCATCGTGGTGGTACCGTATATTTCCCCACTCATCTTAAAATATGCGCACCATGATGTGGAGCTATATTTATTTATATGCAAATTCACGTTACGTTTATCACTATCAATACTAGTATAGACCTTATAGAAGCACGTTTCGATGTGAATGAGCGGCCAGCCCCCAGTAACCCCACACAAACCTATGGTCAGACTTTATAAATCATGCACAACTTGACAGTGGTCCCATTGGTAGTGATGTAAATATTACGATTTATCTCACTCAATTTTATCGCGCATTATTGCGTGACACATATAGCAATATCGTCTAGCTATAAATATATATTTGGTACGAAAACCACTGATGACTGACCACATAACATGCATAATGAATAAGTTTGAAGTCAAATGCATCACAATCGCAACAATTTGAGTTATTTTTGAATAAAGTAGTTGGCATTCTTTAGATACGGATCGTTGACCTATGGATTAACTTACTAAACTAAAAGCTAACTAAGAAACTATTTACATTAAATTATGAACAATAAAAATGTTTTAAGAAACTATTATCTTTTTTTTCATGATATTTAAAAAAAGTCGATTATGAACAAATTTCAGAAGTTTTCATAATGTGAGGAATCTAAAACCTTGGTATGTTAATCGATTTCAAAAAGAGATAAAATCAAGCAAATATGTTTTGATGAGTTAGTATAAAAATCTCTAGTTTTGCTTTCTTTCTTCGCACGAGAGTAATTGTTACGAGTCTCTAATTAATTATCACCAAGTTGGAAGTAATTTTAACTATATTGCAATAAAAAATACTACTTTTAGACCCGGCAAACATTACTAGTATTACTAAAAATCGATTAAATGACTTAGGTATAGTTAGGAACGCAAAGGTAATTAGAAGACAAGTTTCCAGCAGTGAGCATAGTACTTATGTAAGTGCTAATCACGACAATAGAACAACATCACTTTACGTTAATAACTTGTACTGCTGTAAAGACAAAGCGATGGCTCGCAGAGTATAATTATTGTTGTGGCATTTGCCACAAGCTTGTTTACTCTTTACTATAAATATAACTTGTTTTAACCTAACCTTTTAACAGTGAAACACAATCATTTCTTGATCATACCTGAATAGTTTGTTGTAGTTTTCTTGCGATATTTCAACTCTAGTTTGTCTGAATTTGAAGCTTCGTTTCTCTTGAGTTGTTGTAAGTAGTTTACTACACTACATCGCGATTTAATTAATTCATTAGCATATCCAGCTCCAACAAGATTAAACAATCCTTCGAAACTTTAACTACATAGCCAATCTTGATAGGCTAGCTTCATGAGCTTTGATAGTTTATACTTTCGAAGCACGTATCGGTCGACATCGACGCCGGAGAAACAATTCACTTTAGCTAGGAACTAACCGTAATCGGATCCCCGTTGTATGATAACAGTCTTGCATGGTGGGAGGAGCATTGAATTTAAGAATTGTTATGTATTGGCCACTCTAAAATTGTATTGCACACTTCTTGAACAAACGAAATTTACGCCGGCAAGTACCCTAAGGACAACATAGCAAAACAACAATAACATTCATGTTTTTCGAGGTACAAAAAGTGTAGTTTAATCGTTGAAGTTGCTGCTATTGTTGTTGCAATTGTATTATTTAAAAGTATACAAAAAGTATTAAACTGAATTAAACATAACTGAGCAAAAAAAATTCACAGGAACATTTTTTTAACTATGTTTTTGTTAATGATGCTCTGATGATGATGACGATGACAATTTTGATGATTACGATCATAGGCTGAAAAAATATGTGCTATAGAACTATGCTTTTGCTATCATTCATAAATTCAATGAATACTGATATAAATGTTCGTTGAGTGGCGGGACTTAATTGGATATGGTGCTAAAAGGATTACGACTCACCATAAAATAAATGTCACGGAATCTACATTTACTATAAAGCTTCAATCTAAATTATGCATATTTCTAAATGTTCGGAAACTTCAAATTTCTTCAGAGATCTTGTCTTACTCAAACTCCTTTTGTTAGTGATTTTAACCGTGAACAGTGAATGGGTCCCGAATTAGCCGTGAAACGTTTGAAACGAAAGACTCACCATGGGCAAAGAAAAAAACAAATTTTGTCATAAGAGCAACCCCACAGTTAGATAGCACTTCCTCCGACAACAAAGAAAATTGTAAATCTCACTTAATCGACCAATTACAGTCAGCTAACGTTCATGACGTTGATAAAGTACAATTTGGTTATGACGAAAAATTGCGGTAATTAACGCCATGACATGCAGTTAACAGCGCCTTGTATTTAGCCCCGTGCGGTAGCCTGTACTTTTTTCATTCCTTGTAAATGTGTGAATAGTGTGATAATGCTACGAACAAAGTTGTTGTTGTTGTTGTATTTCCAGTGAGGGACATGATGTGATTGGTGTTACCGAGAGGATAGGGAGTTCAAGTAATACCTACCAGACCTACCCATCACTACAATGTACTATGAGCGAGAAGGCGGTTCTGGAAAACATTTGGCCAGGGGCAATGCCGTAAAAAAAAAACAACCGAAATGCAAATATGTTCCCGTGTGGCCCGACCTCACTCTGCGAAAAAAGGAAATAGCGTGTGCACCTGTTGTAGCTACTTCGTTTTTCTTTCGGTGTGCATGCTGGGCCGTACGGATTTGGACGACACCGCTCCGAAAAGTCGAACGGCTCTACTCACGCCAAAAAGTTTTTTTTTCAAGAACGTGCGTGCGCCCGGATACGGGTCATATGATAAAAATATCAAGACAGTAGATGTTGTTACCTGTTTGAATCAGTCATGATTGACACTGCAAAGGCAAGGCCTGTTAACATCAAGATATTAGTTTAGCAGCGCACATCGTCCTGCTCAGGCACGACTGAAACAGATAGAGACATATACACGGGTTAATGAATAGCTTATTGGGGAAAACAAGGGAGCACCCGGTTACAAATATTCCTGAAATGAGTTATTATGCAGATTAAAACATTTTAAAAGGTCTATAAGATATCAATGCATTTTTTTTACTATAATGACGTTCATCGCCATCATGTCAGGCATCAATCTCCATCAGAATACGGATCACCACTGTTGCCACCATAATCACTATCATGTTTATTGCACCATAACAATTCCGACAGTGATGAGATATTTGTAGATCTTTTAGAGAAATTGTTTTTCTTTAAGACCCACGTGACTTGACGTGCAACAACTTAAGGATGATCATGCCCGTTGCAGGGGTGACCAATAATTGCAAGAATTTATTTAGTAGATAGCACATATATGTATAATGTTCAAAATGTATTCTTTGACTTTTACCCCTGCTGTATGCCTCATGATAGATAAACATCGATATTAATCGGAATAGATCCCTTACATGTGACGTCAAAGTACCCCCATCTGGAGGACGTGACAAACAATAGATTTTTCCTCTCTGAAAGCCTAGAGCTGAAATTCATTGTTTTGTCCTCCAGGTTGAGCTGCATTCCAACGATGTGCAAGGAGTCTTTAGCAACCCTTATTCAATGTCAACTGAGAATTATCCGTTTTATAAGAACGAGGAATTCACAAGAAAAATGGAGTGTCTCGATGTTTTTTTCCGTCATAAGCTGGCCGGTTTCCGAGAATGTTTCCGTCAATTGAGAAACGGACTTCAAATAGAAATGTTCCTGTTTTAAGCAGCGTTTACACGAAGCCGGCTATTTTTTATATCATTTTTGTATCGTTTTCGGTAGCTTGAAGAGCGTCTGTAAGCGTTTTGGAGACTAAATGTTGGATTTACTCTCTCTCATTATGACTGTAACAAAGTGATGACTTCAGCGTTTTCGAAAATAGCCGGCTAAAACGTTTTTGTGTAAACGGTTGGCCTAAACGGATAAAAAATGTGCGTTTACGAAAATATAGCCGGATTCGTGTAAACACTGCCTTGTAACTGAAGAACGCTAGCCTAGAATGCCCAGGGTCTTGCCCTGAGGGGAGGGTGGGAGGGGATAGGAAACCTTGGACTGAATTGACTGAACTGATAACGATGACATTGGTGATATGGAAGTAATTCAAGACGCACCGCTGCGGCATATATCTGTCTGTTAATTATTGCGTGGTCGCAACCTTCTTTCTCGGCTTACGGCACGATCAAGTTTCATTGTATATTACGGCCATTATCCCGGAAAAGCCAGACCATTTCAATAATTTCTTCTTCCTCTCAAACTAATTGCATAGTTGTTGTCACTTCGACAACACAAAACGTCTGACAATCAACGCACAGAAATGTTGTACACAAACTGATAATACCGCAAGAATATATTCACTTGTCGCCAATTTTGGCCGAGATCAAAGCCTGACACTCACTAGTAAAACAGTCGCAAACAAAAGCGATCAAACACACATACATTTTTCTTGTGCTGTCCTCACTTGTGAAATAGACGCAAATGCAAGCCCAAGCTGATAAAAAGTTAAAAACCTTCCGTTCTTTTTAGCGGTTGCGCTTATGCTGGTATCGTTTTCACGCGTCAATTATCATGCAAAAATATGTATGAACAAATAATAATATGTAGCAAAACAAGTTAAAAAAAACAAAAAAAACAAAAGCAGTCGAAAGTCGTACCTGCATAAACAAAATGTTTTGCAGCTATCGATCCTGCATGGGTTCTTCGCGACAGGAAGTTTTAAAAGTTCCAACATTCATATAATTTCAATAATTTTTGAAACACATGCAGCATATGCATTTTGCCTTGGAAAAAAGATTAGCAAAATTGAAGCGAAATAGTGCAGCGTGCGTACCAACGAATTAATTGTTTATCAATTAACTATCAGTTTCCGCAAAGGAAGAAACCAAAATCTCAAACACCAAACACTAATGACTCTCGACCATGTTAGGACCTTTCAAGATGTTATGAATATTATATTATATTGTACGATAATAGATAGTGTGTATTGAAAACACAAGTAGATCTCATTAAAACAAAGTCAAAAAACACAACCATTCAGTCATGCACGGACACGAACTACGTGGTTATTTCCTCTCTCGGGTAAATCTCCTAGAGAAAATACCAGCTTCATGGAGTATAGAAATAAAAGCAAATTCTCAACATGAAATGCCTTGCATAGTTTCTCAACGGTCTTTCTTATATTTACTACTATAGAATGACCTTTATAGAGGTAAAGATCTAACTCTTACTAACTTTATACAATCCGCGATTATGAATGTGATATCAAACTCACCTCTAAACAGAGCGATCCCTGATTAGTTCAGCGTTCATCTAGGTTAATCTCAACTCCCACATATCCTAACGACATAGACAGAGTACAAAACAATCTTGGTACTCGATAGTCCGATAGTTGGTAGTGCTTTACAATGAGTGAACTTAGCCACATATCACTAGAGTCAGATTACATTAGTTTCGTATGACGTTGTGTGTCATCTACTGCCGATTGATAGACTTAGTGACAGATGGTTTATTCCTTATGTCCGACGAGGAAAATTTGTGAATAGTTTCGTCGGATTTATTTAATGAACTTATTGTTTTTTTATCGCCATCGCCACTTGATGTATAAAGTCTATAAATATATTCTACATTTATTACTAGATTTTTGTCGCGGATTATTCATAGCAGAGAGCTACACCATGGGAAAGCCGACATAGAGAAAGATAGAAAGGAATCCATGCTGACCAAAGAGACGGGAGTCCCATTGTGAAATTCTATATTACAGCAAATGCTTGCTGATAGCATCGAGATGATATATCACCCTTTCAAAAATGAACGAACCTTACATTTCTTTCTAGACACTCAGCGAGCAGTTGGAACTCCCAGGCAACCTTTTCTCTCCCCCATCAATAACCTGGCCCCAGAGGGTTGCTTTCGTTTTGTTTTCTAAAGAAGAAAAACGAAACATTCCTGGATCAGGGTACCCCATAAACTTCCATACAGTATATTAAAAACTTGGACATATCTAGGCTACAAGCATTCACTTGCACTCTCCTTTTATTTACAAGCATTGGAATATATTTCAGATACTTGCAACAAACTAGACTGATTCGCTCTTTGTATTTGGTAGGTCGCTCAACTAGCGTTGGTCGCAAGGAGCGACTAAAAAGACTGACGGAGAGCGACTGGACCGACTTATGGAATCAGTCTAGCAACAAACAAGCAACAGCAGTTACTATTATTACCATAAATGCAATGACAGCAGCAGCCAGAAATAACATCAAACATCAGTGTGTGATCACCCCTGACAGGGTTCATCGTTCACTGTTTCATCAACACGATTTGAATCATTACAGAGTTTGACATTTTGTATTTTAATATCTAAATATCATCATGTTTCAGTACAAAATATTTGTTTTAATACCTTTTTATCAAAGCAATTTTCATAAAAAAATCATACAAAATTTTATTGTTAAATTTCCCCACACCAGCCGCGGAGGGACTGGATAGAAAAAGAAAGGCGAAGGTGCATCGGCGACCTCATGGTTCCCACTCATCTTAAAGAGTAAAATTCCCTGACTATTCCCTGATTTTTCCCTGACCATAAACCATTTTTTAATGACCAAGGGACATACAGGAAATCCATGGGATTAGCATTTCATTTATAATATATCGCAATTTTTTGCGATTGCATGATTCCCAATAAAAGAAGTTTATAATAATTTGCCGAGAAAAATAACAAAAAATCCCTAACTATTCCCTGACATTTTGAGAATTATCAAATTTTTCCTGACCAATTCCCTGACCTTAAAAAAATATCAAATTTCACTGACTTTTCCCTGATCGTGGGAACCCTGGACCTTTCTCTCTTTCTACCTTTTTCCTCTAACCACTCCGCATTTCGTTTCTCTCGAAACTCCTTTACATTTCTCTTGCTCTCTGCTCATACAGCGAACACCTACTCTGTAGGCTACTCTATATTGTCGTCATTTATACGACAAAAAGCTATTTACCACACAACTACGTACACAATCACGGAGTATAAATATTCGAATAAAATGCATCATTACAAATCCTGTACACGTCGTTTAATCACGCTGCTATTGAAGGTCTGCAAGTACAGCTTTGTAAACAAGTAGTCAAGGATTCAGCAACTGATTTTGATATCCAACCTGTTGTCTAATTCACTGATGCACAAATGGTGATATAAACCGTTTCTTTTTGTTGCTGGCTTTCAGTTCATCATAACGTGTTTGTTTTTCGTGAGGAAAAAATGCTGAAACTGAAAACAAATATAAAACATTGTTAGTAGTACGACGCTGGAAACGGATATAATGTAGCCGTCGCACAGCGGCATCTGCATGAGAGCTAGACAGTCTACTCTAATATTTCACTTACATCTTAGATATCCCAGACTCCTCTCCGCCCCTCCCTTTGGTTGGCGTCTGCAAACTTTCAGGTTCTTTTTCTGTTTCCCTGGTAACGAAAAAACACAACAATGCTTGACAGTGTTTGGATTAGCTAGTGTGTCAAATCGTGGTATCAGGAAAGAGGAGGGTAAAAGAAATAATTAAGGTGTACATTGGGTCTGCTTGAAAGCATAGATCATGAACATATATGATCCACGAATAGGGGAAAAATAGAAGATGTCAACTTTTAAAACGTTTTTCACAGAAAAAAAGACTTATCCCAGTACAACGCGCCTGGCCACCGCAAACAAAGTTTTGTATACCGGATTAAAGCTGAACCAGTCACTTTTGATCATGAAACTACTGATTTAGATGATGAATAAGGACATTTATTCATCTAAAACTACCTGAAAGAAGTTTGAACTTTAGATAGTTAGGAGTGCAGAAAATGAGCTCTCGACTGATCAGCGATAGAAGTAAATAAAATTAAATTAACGAAGGTGGCCACCCTAAGGTCTGTTTTGCTTAACGGGAAAGACCAACGGCTTCCAATCAGAGTTTCTTATCATGGTTAATCAAAGATATTGTATAATTTATTATTTTATTATTATTATTTTATTATTATTATTTCGTTAGATATAAAACATCAATCTCTTGGTGATAACGGAAATAAACTGAATTGCACTGATCGTGATCAAGAATCACTTACTTTGGTTTATACCACGATAACTCTTCGCGCAGTGAAAAGCATTCTTCTTTCAGCTTATTTCTTTCAACCAAGATTTCTTGTAGCTCAGCTTTAGTGTATCTTGGTCTGTTTGGATCTAGTCTTTCCAAAGTCTTTGATCCTTGATTGTCTTCATTGGCAGATACTTGGATGATATCCCACCCATCTTCTTTTCGCTTCACTACTTCAGTCTCTTTATCAGTCGCATCGTCAGGCTCGTTACCGAACTGGGCGTCCATCTTAGCTAATTCTTCTTCGATGCAAGTATCAACGTCACCCTCCTTTTTTTCTAAATCATCTTGTTCATCTTGTATGTCTAGTTTAAGTATCTTCAGCTCAGCTTCGTATTCAGCTTTCTCTTTAGCGACAGTAGTCATTCTTGATTGTTGAGCAACGAGGTTGCGACGCAGTGATTCGTTGATGTTCACCAATCGTTCTACTTGTTCTGCCATCTAGAAGCAATAAATGCGAACACTATTACCCAAAGACCTTTTCGGTCGTGCATGCAATCCGATCGACGTCTGGCAAGTGGCAACCGAGAATCGGCTTCGACCAAGTTTTTTGAGACAGGTGCACGTGTATATAGAACAAACGAAAAGCTCAAAACTAGCAAGATACTAGATTAGATATTACTCTGAAGAAAGACTAACGTCCGACTAAAACCCGCGTGAAAGAGTTACTAAACTTATACATAGTAATGAAGTCTATAATTCAATTGTTTTCAGTTCCTTTTTGTATATTTATTCAATTTCTAATAGCAAATGTTATCGTCCTTCTGCGTACTCTCTGATTGTTGTTTAGTTTGTACGTGTGTGGCGAGAAGGGACCTACAATTTCAACGTCTTAATCCGAGAGAACAGGGTTACCATTTGGTCAAAGTTTGCAAGAACAATAGAGAAAAATAAATCAATGTTCGATTAACTAACTGTTGGTTTATGTACTTACAGCATCGATATCATCCTTCTGTTTTTCTATTTCCAAATTTCTACTTCTAATGACGTCACGTTGCGTATCTATGGTTTCTTTCATTTTATGCATGACCTCTGCATCTCCAGGTGCACTGACATAGGCCATCACTGCAAGAACAAAGGTCAATCAGCATATACACGATAGTCACATAGTACACAGTTGTTCTCATCCATGCACGGGCTTGCCTTTGGGAACTAAGAGTCTTTGATAGTTTGCCTGTAAAATTCCCGAGCTTAAGGCTTTCAATCCAGATATTTAGAGTGTACAGTATGCAAATGTAGTTGTGTAGTTTTATTTTAACTATCTTTACAAGATAGTGATCACCCAGTGATCCTCAGCGATCCACCCACTCAGTAATGTGCCTTAGAGTACACACTGAGCTGTTTCTACGGTCTGACGTTTCGTAAATCTTTACGAAAATCATCTTTAGGACATTCTTTTTGTTGCTTTTCCCGTGCTCAGAACGATGTGTTCAACGATAGTTCAAATATTTCAAAGCTTGGCTTATTAAAATTTAAACCTAGAAGTAACAAAATTGATATTATAACTATGAAGTTCTTTCATTGGCGATATGATGGCCTCTCTGTTTTATCGTACCTGGCTTTTCATTTGCCGATAATTCATACTCCAGCCTTAATCTCTGGTTTTCCTCTTGTAGTTTTCCTACTGTGCTCTTTAGGCTCTTTAGTTCTCCATCGGGTTTCTTAGTTTGGAATAGTTCCTGAAAATGACAGCAATGACCATTACGTCATTTTCTAACATTCATGCGAAGGGGGGATTTTGAGCTTCTACTTTCCATGAGCCGCTGACTTGCATGATTGGGATGATCAATGTGATGGGGATCGGTTAAGGCAATACTGTTGCTAATAGTGATGATGATGATGATGACTACGATTATGATGATGGCGATGGCGATGGTATGATGTTACAAATAAAGTTAATACTGACGTTGGAAGTGGAGATTATGTTTTTTGTTGTGATAATAATGATGATGATGACTACGATTATAATTATGATGATGGCGATAGTATGACGTTACAAATAAAGTTCATACTGACGTTGGAAGTGCAGATTATGTTTTTTTTTGTTGTGGTAATAATAATAATAATAATGATGATTTTAATACTGGTGATAATAAGGTGAAGATGGTCGTTGTGTTGATAGCAATAATGATCGAATGACGGCGATGAATATAATTGTAATAATGATGATAATAACGCGATGTTAGTACTGAAGATAACATGGTTGTGTAGATGATAATGATGATGATGATGATGATGAATGTTTACGTGGTACTGAAAGCGCCTTGTCCCGCGACAGGTCGCCTCAGTGTGCACTGGTTCAACATTCGTCACATAGACATCTCTGCGGCCCGAGGGAGACTTGGATTTCATGCGGCAAGTCGCAGCCGGCAACCAAATTCTGTCACGGCGACAACAATTTCCTCCAAAAATACACGGGGGAAATTGTCGCTGCAACCTGTCGCGGAGACAAGTCGCGACCTTTAGCATATTTGGTCATTCAATCATGAGGGTTATATAACTTTGCACGCACGGTAACAACTAAACTGACCAGAGACAATCCTGGTTAACCATTGACCTGTCGTGTTCGTCTTTAACTTGGACCTTTACGTCACTGTTATGTCTGATATATTAACTTGGACCTTTGCGTCACAGTTGTGTCTGATATATTATTTGAATTGAGTCAGCTGGCGCATCACGAAATTGTGTCTCTTTTTACTTCGTATTTAGGCAGTCAACCCATCTTATTAGTTGACAGATATTTTAACACGATTCTGTTGTATAGCGGTATATAATAAATATGCTATTTAAAGTAAATTGATGAAATTTCAAAATTACAATAGATATTGTTTTCAGTAAAGTCTCGCAATTATTCTGTTTTAGACAGTAAACTTTCACTTACAAGCCACGTATGGGGCAGATCAAATGTAAATACAGGATATTTGAGGTCACAAAACATATAAATTTTCCCACAGTGAGTACGCTGTTTATTTTGTAAAAATCACGTGCAACTGCGTTGATCCGAAAGCAAATTCAATAATTACTAAGCCCATCATGATAATTACATTAATCTGTGGAATACATTGGGCTCGATCATCCGTGTTTTTAAAATGTTGTACATTCTGTCTTGAAATATTAATATCTGCGGCAAGGCTTGACGAGGCAACTCAAGTTAATTATAAATTCAATTCCAGGACTTAAAAAAAAACAAAATTAATGTAGACATACAGCAGTTTACAACTGAAAATAGCTAAAGCTAACTACTGCTTTGTATACACTTAAAGATAGAGTGCTTTCTGTATGTTGAAAAACAGATAGTTCATCGCGTTGAGTTGAGCAATCATCCACTTAAGTATACCGAAAAATTGAGCATGATTTCACTAACTAACCTCGTCTAACTTTCTTCTGTGGCATGCTTCTCTCTTTATCTCGAAGTACAACCTTTCGTTTTCCATCCTAAGTTCTTCAATTTCAAGTTTTACTTTTTCTCTATCGCATACCAATAGCTCCAACTGTTCAAGAACTTTAACGACCCTAGGCATTAGATCAATCACAGATTCATGGCCATATCTATCGATGATCTTCTCAATATCCTGGCCTATTACTGACGCCTGTTCGTAGACTTCAGCTGTTGTTAAATCAACAGCCATTTTTACGTTAAGTTATAGCAGGTTCCCTTGCTAGAAGATCCACTTCCTGCGAAGTTATTTACAAAATACATAACTTGTTGCTTCGAGATAATACGCTTTCTCTGATTGGTCAGCGAAATCTAAACAAAATAGCAAACTGACCAATGAACATGGAGCTTATAGTTATTCACACTAAATGTTATTTTCTCATGAAAAATATTGGTTAAGAATCTAAGTAGTACATGAATTGTGTTATTATGGTCTAATTAGTGACTCAAATACAATATCTTGCAGTTACTTTTGCGGAAAGCTCCTACAAAAAATATGACAGTTGCGCCTTTGTAAATAATTGACTCAACGCTACCGCAATAGTGATGGTCAGCAGACAATCCCTAAAAATCAAAATGGCGGACTCATTCGTGTTTTTTGGGTGATTGTTTTTTTATTGCCAAAAGAATACGTTTTCTTGGATATATTTATGAACACTTTGCTATAAAATGGATCTTGTTTACAGTACAGTATGGGAAACAGAAAAGAAATCTAAAAGAAGGTAGAAATTTCGCGTGCTTGTTTAAGCAGTCGTCACACACCAGACGTCAAAACACAGGCTTCATGATCCGTGGTTAACATAAAAGCTCATAGGCAATTCGAACTATACATTTGGTGTAAAAAATATAATTTATGTACTTTAGCTAGTTTGCACCATGCTTTCGATCCGAAATTACATATATTGGCTATATTATCTATATAAGATAAGAGTCAATAGTGTCTAACTCGAAAACTTATGTTAATTTAGATACTAACATTCAAAAATGAAAATAATATCTTTTCAATTTTTATCTAAATGTAAATGTAAATATAAAAAAGAGATTATTAATATAATATAACAAAACTTGTACAAACAATAAAATTGTATTGTATTGTATTGTATTGTATTGAGATTCGCATATCCTTTGTGAACGAAATGCCCAGTCATTTATAAAAGTTATAGAGCTTAAAACTGAACAATGTTATTTTTTAACAGAGATTTGTGTGGTAAAATCACAGTAGATTGGTCGAACAGAAATCTTATCGCATTTACCACTGGTTACAAGAAAATACCAAATGTCAATGACAAAAACAAAAAGTAAGTTTGAGTATTGCTAGTTATGTTATAAAATTGTTTTTTGTAATTTATACAATGATGAATGTTTGTTTATTATTTTAGGCAATATCTCAATAATGCTCTGCATATTGTTGACCCAGACAACCCATGGGATGTATTTAGGTATTGCTCTTTTATTAATCCTTTCATTCATTTCTCTACCCACTCACATCATTCACTCATTCATTCAATTGTCCAGTTTTCATTCCTCATTATTTTCAGTCAGTCAGTCAGTCATGCATTCTTTAATTTCATTCAATCAATAATGTTTGTTTGCTTATTCAATTACATACAAATACATGTAAGTCTATTGTTAATAATTAATAAATTAATAATTAAGTTAATAATAATTTATAGAAAATGACCATTATAACCTTTTAAAATGATTCATTATTTCTAGTTTTGAATCCCAACATCAAGATCTGATCCATCAGGTTGTTTGGCATAGTTCAGGATCCAAACTTCTTTCAATCGACCTGATTGGGCAATGCTGCGTGTGGGCAATGAAGGTACAGTTGAATTTGATTCTTTTGGAGGGGTTGTATCACTTAAAACACTAATGCAACAAATATTATTTTTGAAAGACATATGGATAAAAATATTTTATCATTATAATGTTTGATACAGGACTATCTTATAAATGACTGGCATTGTGTGACAACGACTGATGTTGGTGAAGGTGAACGTCTTGTAGTTGTGTCATGGATTGACAATGGTATTAAGGTACAAGATACTGCATTCACATTAAGCTATTATTTTACCATGTAAACTGGCAGTACTTGACCATTTTAGATTCTGTACTTTTTAACAAGCTTGACAATGTGTGAAAGATTTATCTCAGAACTTAGCCAATTATAAAATGTTAATCAATTGAAAGGAAAATTCTGATTGGCTGATCACTGACACACAATCCTTTTTAGAAGTACAGATTCAATTCTTAATCACAGATTCAAACGGTACAGGTTTGGTTTACCATGTTATTGTGGTGAAGTCACTTGTAAAAGTCTGTCAGCCTGAATTTACAAGAATACAACCTTACAATACCTCATACTTGGGAAACATTAAAAAGAAATAATTCTAAATGTTGCAAGGTGATGCCAAACGTGCCAAACAAATCCTAAAAATATCAATGAAAAGTATATACTTTTTTGAAATATTATATTATTTTTTTTACAAATATTAGCCTCATCTGCCTACTTTATAATAATCTGCAGCATGTCCCTCTATTACATTGAAGGTAAATTCTTATCCTACATCTGCATCATTTCTTTCTACAATGTCAGGTGCTGTATACTCCATCTGATAACCAACACTCAGCAATGAACAAGAAATCATTTGAAGAACAGTTCAAATCTGCCTGTAATAAACCTCCTTATACAGAGTTTGGTGGTAAAGCACAGGATGGCTGGGTTTCTGTTACAGAATCTGGTTTGGTAAGCAGTTTGCTAGTTAAATCTTACAGTGCTAATACAAAAACCATAGCTAGACAGAAATATTTCAAGAATGTTTTCTTGTCTTATGCAATCAGAAATACTTTTTGGTTAGGGTTCATTAGTGTGATGTCTGTGATTGGCCAAGGAACAATAACAACATTCCTGAAATATTTCTGTCAGGCCGCAGTTTTTGTATTCACACTCTAAGTTGATTTGTATGTGGGCACATCTTGAAAAAGAAATTTCATTCTGTTTCTTCCATATATAAGTGATTTCAATTGATAATTTACACCAAGCTTTTAGACCACTGGTCCATCATAAGGGTGGTACAAACTAAAACTGAGATCTATATGACGTTAAGAATTCAAATTAACAAATAATGCACACACTTAACAAGAATTCTATAGTTTGCTTATTGTTGAGATCATTTTTCGTGGGAAGCCCAAGCTTAATAAATTTGCTGTCAATTGTTATTGTCTACGAATAGCACGTATATGCACAAATAAATTATTGACAATTTAATTGTAGATCATTCTCAGTATATGTTAGGAGGACAATGATAATAGTAGTGTTACAATACACCAGCACTGTACATTGCTAATGCATCCTTGAATAATATGATTTTGCAATGAACACAGGTTTGTGTTACAACAACAAGACCAGAAGTCAAGACAACAAGACAAAGTTTGTCTACAGCAAGACATCGTATAGCAATAGCTGATCTGGCTTACACAAACCGTAAGTTCATTTGTACTTAGCCACTTCTTCAGACACTTTTATAGCACTTTTTTGTCTTCTTTACCAGTTGGGCTTCCTGTTTCAATTCGAGTGTAGGGGATTGTGAAATTCAGGTACTAGCTAGGTATTATCAGTCAAAATGTCAGCATAGGAATCCCCCCCAAAAAAACAGCAGAGAAGGCTCAGTTAACCCATAGCGTGAATGCCATTATTATTGTAATCAATATCATCATCTTTACTGTCATTAACCCCAACATTTCTATTTCATCATCATCATCATTTCCATAATGTCATTATGTTTCCATGGCATGGTCATAATTATACTTTAATCATGATTACACAATGTAGCATCAATGTTTCCAATCATCTTTGTTGCAATCATCACCATCATCATCAATTCATCAGCTCTTCTAAAATTGTCATTTGGATATTTTTCAGAGGGTAAAGTGATTGTTGCTGCTAATGATGGTGGTGAATCTACCTCTGTACAGTTCTACAGAGTGCAAATCAAGTCTCTACCAAACAGTATCCTTTAGTTAATAAACTAATTCAATGTCATATTCAACTTATTTTCAAATCACAAAGAAAATTGTAAAAATCTGCATAAATGAATTAAATTGAGAAACTCCTTTTGATTAGGATTGTCAATTATTTTCTGAGCTTTCTACTGCTTCCAATTCTCTAAAAAAAAGTAGGACTGAACTCAAATGAGTTATTGAAATGACAATGTTTTTTGTTCAAATTGATTAAATCAAAGGTTGTATGTTAAAAAAGTATCTAAAACGCACAAAGTGTTTACGGTTCGAATGTCCTCACTATAAGGAACCAGACAGTAATATTGTGAGACAGTCCTGTTTGTGTTTGGGCTGTTTGTAGGTCTGAAAAGAAATTCAAAGTCTCCTAATACTAACTCAAACAAGCTACAATCTTGGACATAAATAGTTGAGACTCTTCAAATTTTGCATAGTTTCAAGACTGTACACATCAATATCTGACCCTCCCTCCCCCTCCCTCGATCAATGTTGTTATTCATGGCAGAGAAACACCTTCAGGGAACACAACATTGCTTTTTGGGGGGAGGGGGATAATTGAAAGACCGTCAAAGTGATGTATTACAGCAAGCATACTCAAGAAATGTATAAGCGTGCTCAGAGTCTCAACATTTATGTCCAAGATTGTATTTTTGTCATTTTGCGATTTACGACGTTCAGGTTTCAAATCTTGTGACTTCTATGTACGATTTCAAGAAAAGATAGCTGTGTGATCATTTCTAACCCAAAATGAACGGAAGTTGTTATAAGATTGAAAAGTTTTACCCCAAAATATTGTCTCATGTGTCACACAAGCATTGCATTGCTTTTTGCGTGACAGCTACGCAACATACGCTCGAAGTTCGTGACTTATTAAGTGACTCATTGTAACGATTAGCACAACAAATTTCTCCGTTTCTGAATCCTTAGACAACATAAAAATCATTTTTCTCTAACTTAGAGTGTTAACATGAACAACACTGGCTAGTTGGGACGATTAACAAGGGCTTTCAAGCACAACATCACATATTTTTCACAAATAACGACGATTAACGGCACCGACACATAAAAATATCAGAGTTATTTCTTTTATATAAAAAAGTGTTTGTTAACCGTTAAGACTTCGTGTTAACCGTGACTATATTTTCTCTGTAGAAAATAGGTACAAATACAAAACTAGTTAACCGTTTATGAATGGAGAAGAGCAATTTTCAAACCTTATAAAAACACTTTTTAATTTACGCCGCGCGAGTCCTCAGGTTCTGTATATGGCGTGACAACAAGTCACGACTTGGTGCTGGCTACATGATTGTCTTAAGTTTTTCTCCGTTTGATACAATGTCTAGACTTTAATTAGCACAGTGTATTGCTTTAAAAGACGGCAAATTCATTTACAGTGATTTTATAGCATTTTTTTGCAATACTACTCAAAATCGATGCAAAAACGCAAAATTGATAGAGTTTAGACATTTTCGTGCTTTAACATTTCACCCCCTCACTTCTAGCAAGTACAGTTGTTTGGTGTGAAAATTTTTCCATGCATTTACACAGTAGAAATGCTCATTTCAGTCAAAGGATACCTTGAAAAAATAAAGTGCTCGTGCAAAAAATATTATTTTTTGCCAAATACAATCTTGGACATAAATAGTCGAGACTCTTCAAATTTTGCATAGTTTCAAGACTGTACACATCAATATCTGACCCTCCCTCCCCCTCCCTTGATCAATGTTGTTATTCATGGCAGAGAAACACCTTCAGGGTACACAACATTGCTTTTGGGGGGGAGGGGGATAATTGAAAGACTGTCAAAGTGATGTATTACAGCAAACATACTCAAGAGATGTATAAGCATGCTCAGAGTCTCAACATTTATGTCCAAGATTGTAGGTTAATTTTAAAATCTTTTAATAATGATTCATAAATATTTCATCTTTAACTTTTTAAAGATTCATGTCACATAGAAACCTATTCTCTTCCTTGTTTATTTCCACATTCAAGAACTGAGCTTCAACAAGGTTCGTGGAAATTGTAGCCATTCTATGAAATATTCATTTTTTTCTTTGTCATCTGAATCATCACATTATTTTCTGAGTAATGATGATATGGAGGTCGCTTTATCAAAAACAAAAATGCTTAAAAACACCACCTTTTGATAAATCAATCTATAGTTGATGACCATTTAAAACATATTTTAAAGTTGTGTCTTTATTTCACAGTAAAAGAGTACACAGTCAGTGACATCCAGTTCTTGTCAAAAAACTCAGGTGAAATTGTTCTTGTCTGTACAACAGGTAATATTAACCTATTATATGATTATAGTTATAATTCAATTCTAGATTAAGATATTTTAGTTTTTTGTGTGTGTCTGTTCAAAAGAATTATATATTGTGCAAAAAAGGATTTTAGAAATATTTTCACAAGGAGAAATTAACTGACTTGTTGATATTGAAAAGAAATGATATTGATGTCAACATATGAATTTGCAACTTTATCTGTTGTTATGCATTATTTTAATTTACTAACCATCTGTACCATCATCATCATTATTATATTAATTTTGTTGTTAGAGTTGATTATTTGAGTGGGGAACTGTACCTATATTGTATCATAATCATGATTTCTAAAGAAAATGAATCAATGATAATATTGCAGTCACAATCACAGTGACGTGAGTGTAGCATTTTCTATTCATGCAAAAATGACTTCAACTAAAGCCACATGAAGATTTCTAAAAAATTTCCAGAAATTGAGATACAAACTTACACAACTGAATAAGGGATTTTCTATAAATTTGCAAAGGAAAGGTACCAATTACTTATATTTAATTTAACATCAGCAGTTCCTTCAGTTGTACACTGATCTCCCAGGAAGTGGACAGATGCATTAGGTCTGCATTTGCTACAATCTTAAGCAAAATTGTAGCAAATGTGAAATTAAACAATACAATGAAGTGAGGCAACTTAAGTTTGTAAATATCTCCAAGTTTTCAATTTCTGATTGACTAATAAAAATATCCCAAGGTGGATTTGGTAGAAGTTGTTGCACTGTAGAATGTCTTTTCATTATAATCATTTTGGCTTCCAGTAACGGTATAAAATTATCAGGTATTATTAATAATCTAAAGCATTATCAATGATGCAGGACCATTTGGAACATATATCAAAAGATGGGATATGAAAAAAGAAAGAGTGGAAAAGTTCCAAAGAACTCCATTTAAAACCCACACTGGAGCTCAACCAACCACCTTTGTAAGTTATAATTTTATGAATAAAGCAACTCACCAGAGGCAGATTTAGTAGTGGTGATTTGGGTGCTTCTTTTTTTTATCAAATTTGATTTCAGCTTAATGTACACTCAACATTTTGAAGATTTCAGTCACTTCCTGCTCCCTCCTTCTTCCACTTTGAAAAATCCTGCATCCACCTGAGATGGCACATGAGTTGTTCAAATTTGGGGTTGTCGTCACTGTGTATTAGAAACATTATTTTATTTTATGAAATTTGTATATTTTTTTATGAAACTTGGTATATGTTGTAAATTTAAAGATTGTTTCATCAAGAATAATTATGGCAGATTTAAAAAAAAATCTGCCTCATTTGGGTTGACTTCCCATAGGACTTGAACCACTGACCTCTTGTTTTCTAGATGAAATCTCAACTGTCAGGGTCGAAGTCCCATGAAAACCCAACTGAGGCAGCTTTTTGAACACTGGATGAAACGTTCTTTAAATTTTCAATGTATATTTTCTTAGCGCTGGTCATGCTGTGCCTCCCATATGGACAGTGCTCAGATGGTATCACTGTCTTTACCACGTCTTCCATGTACAACAGTAGACACATCTCAAATCATTGTATATCCTGCTCCATCTATTGCTGTTAGTTATGATGATGGCAGAATAGAACTCATTAATAGGTATGTGTGTATTGATACAAAAATTAGCATTTTTAAAAAACATTCACGATATACTGTATTAGCTTGGATAATGCCCCCCCCCCCCCCCCCCACACACACACACACACACACACATTTTTTGTATATAAAATGGGGTGCTTATTTGGGGGAGATGCTTATTTGAGTAATTTATACTGACAGTAAATAAATGTAATTTACTGTTGGTAATGATGTAATAACTCATTGTTACGTATAGGACTGGTAGAAGATTGTCAGTTGTTTCTCCTGGTGGAATCTTTCTCTGAATATAAATTTACCTGGTTTTTTTTTTACTATTTATTTTTGTTACAGTCATTCCCTTCTGGTTTTGAACAACCAATCAAAGACATCCCAAGCACTGGAGCCAGGTATGAAAAGCATAATGATGTACTAATAAAGACTTTTATCATAATTATAATTATATTGATAATATGATCAAGTGCACACTTCATGTAGCAATATAACATTTTTCCAAGCATGCTTGTATTATTTTACTATTAGTTTGAAAAACTTTTAAAATATTTATTATGTGGTTATTAGCCAGTAAAAAAGCAAAGACATCGCAAACATCAGTATCTCAATCGCTGGAAAGCATGTCTGCCATGAACTTCTCACCCTGTTGTTGCTGTTTACTTGGTGTAACGTCAAGTGGTGATTTATCCATGTTTAAACTTGTTCATCATTCTGCAGGTATGGGAACTTATTGCTATAAATTTGTGTTTGACTCACTGTAGACCATAGTACTCTGCCATTCTTGACTCACTGTATACCACAATACTCTGTCATACTTTACTCACTGTATACCGTAATACTCTGCCATACGTGACTCACTGTATACCATAATGCTCTGCCATGCTTGACTGACAGTAGCCCATAATGCTCTGTCATGCTTGACTCACTGTAGACCATAATACTATGATATGCTTGACTGACAGTAGACCATAATACTCTGCCATTCTTGACTCACTGTATACCGTAATACTCTGCCATGCTTGACTGACAGTAGACCATAATGTTCTGCCATGCTTGACTCACTGTAGACCATAATACTCTGTCATGCTTGACTCACTGTAGTCCATAATGCTCTGCCATGCTTGACTCACTGTAGACCATAATACTCTGTCATGCTTGACTCACTGTAGACCATAATACTCTGCCATGCTTGACTCACTGTAGTCCATAATGCTCTGCCATGCTTGACTCACTGTAGACCATAATACTCTGCCATGCTTGACTCACTGTAGACCATAATGCTCTGCCATACGTGACTCACTGTAGACCATAATGTTCTGTCATGCTTGACTGACAGTAGCCCATAATACTCTGCCATGCTTGACTCACTGTAGACCATAATACTCTGCCATGCTTGACTCACAGTAGTCCATAATGCTCTGCCATACGTGACTCACTGTATACCATAATGCTCTGCCATGCTTGACTGACAGTAGACCATAATGCTCTGCCATGCTTGACTCACAGTAGCCCATAATGCTCTGTCATGCTTGACTCACTGTAGACCATAATGCTCTGCCATGCTTGACTGACAGTAGACCATAATGTTCTGCCATGCTTGACTGACAGTAGCCCATAATACTCTGCCATGCTTGACTCACTGAAGACCATAATACTCTGCCATGCTTGACTCATGGTAGTCCATAATGCTCTGCCATACGTGACTCACTGTAGACCATAATGCTCTGCCATGCTTGACTGACAGTAGCCCATAATGCTCTGTCATGCCTGACTCACTGTAGACCATAATACTCTGCCATACTTGACTCACTGTAGACCATAATGCTCTGCCATACTTGACTCACGGTAGTCCATAATGCTCTGCCATACGTGACTCACTGTAGACCATAATGCTCTGCCATGCTTGACTGACAGCAGCCCATAATGCTCTGTAATGCCTGACTCACTGTAGACCATAATACTCTGCCATACTTGACTCACTGTAGACCATAATGCTCTGCCATGCTTGACTCACTGTAGACCATAATACTCTGCCATACTTGACTCACTGTAGACCATAATGCTCTGCCATACTTGACTCACTGTAGACCATAATACTCTGCCATACTTGACTCACTGTAGACCATAATGCTCTGCCATACTTGACTCACTGTAGACCATAATACTCTGCCATTTTCAAGATCATTGTTGGAATTTTGAATGAAATAGATTTATTATATGAATGGTTTGATTTTTTTCAGGACAATTATCATGATCTTTTCCCTAAATAAGCATTCAATACTGACAATACATTAACAATACATTTTATTTACATTCCAGTTTTCAACAAAAATGAATATCTCACAGTGACACCAAAATAATAGAATAATATGATATTATTGTTATAGGAGATTATTGTTGTCATAATAATTTCAGATTTCATAATCTTTTCCCTGAGCATTCCAGTCTTCAACAAAAATGAAGATCTCCTTCTGACATCAAATAGAACTAGACCCTGGAATCCAGGATTACTGGGCTACCTGGTGTACTCAGTGGTTACCTGGGGTAGTCAGTTGGTATAGGCCAGATAAAACATCTTACAAGTGTAATGTCTTTCTCAAAAATTATGATACATTTTACAATACAGCATATAAATTAGGGACTCAGTCAGAAATTAGCAAGGGGGGAGGGGGTGGAAACACAGTAAGGGTCTTAATTTTTTGAGACACCAAAATAGGAGGGTCAAGAAAAAATAAGCTGTAAGATGGAGGACAGGGTCATTATTTTAACCTAACCACGAGAGGGTTAAAAAATTTCACTGCCACTGCTCTGGTAGGTTCACCATATCCCCCCCCCTCCCCCTTCTAATTTCTGACAAGCTCCTTATACCAAAACTTCGATCATGGTTTCAAAAATGAGTATTTTCAACATTATGACCAAGTAAACCCCAAAACAGTCATTATAGAAACATTTGAAAACTTGTATAGATGAGCACTGAAGATATGGGACACATTTACTGACATTTTAAATTTTGATAGTATAACCCTTAAGCAAGATGCAAAAACAACATTTGTTTCCACATCACTTGTGAAGTGTCATATTGTATTAGATATGGAATATTGCACTATTTGAACAACAATCTTCAAACTTTAGCAAAACGTTTAAAGATTCTTACAATATCAAAATTAAAATCATTTTCAAAAGCATCCATTTCCATGAGTGGGCTTTGTTTAACTTTGTCTATTTGTCCCTCTCGAGCACCAAAAAATTCGTAATTTATTACAGAAATTCGGGAAAATTACTATATACATTATACCATCCCCATTATATTAGGTTATTTTGTACAAAAGGCAATATAACGTACGAAGATCAGCAAAAAAAAAAAAACAAGGTTCAATTACAACTCAATTTATTTTGCAATTATTTCTACAAACACGGAATTTACAAACAATTTTAACTACTTAGTGAGAACAAAATTTAATAGTTTACTTACAAATAATTGTAGAATCTTCCATTAAACTTTGTGCGTAATTTTAACCTTCTTCTTGAAATATTTCCATTATTTAGCTTTATCGTTCTGTCAACTGGGGAAACACGATCGTTCGGTCGGCGCTATTGTCCTGTAATTGTGTCTTTGAAACTTGGCTTTTGAAATTATAAATACATAAACAATCACACAAATATTAATTTCTTACTTCTAACCAAATCTTTTGTGCATCTAAAATAATCAAGAGGAGAACAAACAGTCTTGAATGGTATTTTAACCACAAATGTAGCTTGGCAGTTCCGAAGTAAACAATCTTGAGTGCAGGCGGTACGTCACACCAAACTTGTTCAAAACATCACAAACAGCAAAATGTTCGATGACATTATCCTGAAAAACTCATCAAGTTTCAACCGAGCTGAATATGAAGCAACTGTTTTGTTGATTTGTACACCAAAAGTTGATAGTTTTCGCTGTCATGTCATTCGGTCAATTCTCTAAGTACATCTTTGATCGGAACGGCTGATTTTCACGAATATCCTACATGTGATTTTCAATGAAAAAACTTAGCAATTTCTTTGTTTTTTTGCAGCTGTTACACCTTCCTCACGAAAAGAAGTTGTAGCTAACGATATAAGTCTTGTTACTTTCTTTTTTATGGCTGTATTTCTGCTTTACCGAGCAGTTCATAATGGCGGCTCATTTTAACACTAGGTTGCTTCATATATCTCTAATACATCTGATTGGTCAATACACGTGGTCGATTGCGCAACTTTGGCCATTTCGCGAGGCGACAGGAAAAAAAAAAAAAAAAAAAAAACAAACCGAACTTTAGACTGGGTACCTGTGGTACAGGTAGCCCAGTAATAATATGATATTATTGTTATAGGAGATTATTGTAATATAATAATTTCAGATGGTATGTCTATCAATCGTATGAAGAGAAGTCTAGTTGATTTACTGGAATACTGTCTGGTGACAGGCTGGGAATGGTGGGATGTTTTACTGGCATCCCATATTGGCGTACCGCCAGGTACTCTTGAACTATGATGTACATGATGATGATGATGATGATGTTGTTGTTGTTGCTGTTGTCAGCTATTATGTAAAACTATCAAATTTAAAGCACCACCCGATACTTTGCAATACTATGATATACACAAGCTTTGGTGATGTTGCTTGACAATGATTGTGATGATGACAATGATGAAGTCAGTGATGGTGTGTGATAGTAGATAGATAGATTATTAGTAATGGTGGTGATGATGTAAATAACGGTGATAATGATGGTGATCATATTATGACTACCATGACTTTGTAGATAATGATTGTGATGGTGTCACTGATGATGGTGGTAGCTGTAATGATGATGACAGTCTCGATAATGATGTCATATTGTGTGCCATTGCACTGTCTGTAACAACTGCTGTGCAATGACATGTGAGATCTTTTATTTCAGATACAACAGAATCAGTTCTTAAGCAGCTATTGGATGAATTCAACCATCAACAGCAACTAATGCAACAGTTCACGTCACAACAGCACATGTTGATACCTAAAATGATGGCATTAAAAGCCAGTCTCTACAGGTTTGTCAATAAATATCTTGTACAATTTACTATTGCAGCACTTTTTCTCATGCTGAGAAAGGGATGATTCTAAAACATCAGCAATGTCTAACACATTTTTTTTACTGTGAAACTTTAGATTGAATATAGAAGTGTCATTATTACTAGAGTGCCTTTTTCACTTCAAAGCAATGACTCCTGATTATTTAGTAAGGGACAGACCATTAGATATTTGAGGGGGGGGGGGGGAGGGGTTGGGCAAATACCAAAAAAATATCAAGCAAAGCCTTAAACAGAGAAAATAATATTGTGCACGGTAGATATGCTAATAAAAAATACCGTGCAAGCAGACAGGAAGAAAATATCCTGCACAACCATCACATGGGAAAAAAATATCCTAAAAGACATTCTTAAATGACGATCTTACCATTGATAACTACCAATGGTTACTTTACAGTATAAATCCTAATAATTGTAAGTGCATCATCTTTGAATGTGTCCTTGTCTGTAGATGTATGAAGGATGGTTCTGGTCAAGCCATGGATTGTTATGCTACTCAGTTTCTATATGCTGTTGCTATGTTGTTAAGATCTCTTCCGTCATGTGCACACAGTACTGTAGAACATCTAACAAGTAAGCAATAAAGCTAAAATAAACCTTAGCGTGCTACTGGCGTTTTCCTTCCTTTTGTTTTTCATTTATGGCTGTTGCTCCTGTATGCTCAAAGGAATTGAAAATTAGAGAAAAATAATCATGAAGACTATTATCATGTTCTAGAGGTGGGAGTAAAGTGCCATAGCGCTTTGAGCATATTGACAAACTATTATTCAACAACCTTTATTTATTTATTTATTCATAATAAAAAATTACAATGACATACATTTTTGCATTAGAAACTTGTTCACTTGGAAGGACATCAGAGTTGGATATTGACAAGTTTATAGCAGCCATTGATGCCAAGGAATTTGCTGTCGAAGCTGGTAAGGACACAGGGTCTTTGGGAGGTTTCCCTCATTCTGGAAGGATTTAAAAAGATGTTATATCTTTTGTGATTAAAGTTTCACAGTTATGTTGTAATCAAATCTCCTTCAACCTTTGAACCATTTCATGAGTGGGACCAAGGGGGAGTCCAAGGGGTCCAGTGTTCCCCTATTTTGGAAAAAGCCTGATTCTATTTTCTGCATAATTCAGACACACACAGACAGAATATATAAAGAACAGCTCCCCCCTTTCAAATACTCTTCATTTGCCCCTAACATTGAGTGGTAGAGTGCAAACACTAAATGTGTGCAACAGTTGTCACTACTTAGTAGTAAATAACGCTAATCAAACAATAGAAAACAATAGAAATAGCATAAAATAGCACTATTTAGTGGTATTTATGTTGCACACTTTTAGTGAGAGCACTCTAGTGCTAATCAAACAATAGAAAACAATAGAATTAGCATAAAATAGCACTATTTAGTGGTAATTATGTTGCACACTTTTAGTGCATGCACTCTAGTGCTAATCAAACAATAGAAAACAATAGAATTAGCATAAAATAGCACTATTTAGTGGTAATTATGTTGCACACTTTTAGTGCATGCACTCTAACAAAAGAGACAAAGCATAACCATTTTATGATTTGATTTCAGCAACTCTTACAGCAGTTCGCCCATTAATTCAGTGGATCACAGACCTTGCCATGTTCATTATAGCTGCTTTTACAACTCGTCATACTAAAGACTCAGTACCAGGGGTAAGATGGTAATAAAATTTTCAGCTGATCAGAAACGATTTTCACAGAAATTATAATTAATCAGGGGCGGATTTAGGGGTGGTGACTGGGGTGATTAGTCCTCATCCATTTTGACCAGTAAAATCTACTTTTTTGATAAAATTTGTTTTCAGCATATTTTATTCATTCAACTTTTATTTTAAATGTGTCATTTGTTCAACTTTTTAAGCACGTTCATTCATTTATTTATTTATTTGTTTGTTTGTTTGTTTGTTTGTTTGTTTATTTATTTATTTGTTTATTTCTGATCAGGTAAGTCTTGGCCGTAATTCAGAAGTACTTGGAATACTGAAAGAGATGTTGATATTGATACGTTTATGGGGTCAATCTATGCCATCGGTTGTACCATCCATCACACCCTCTGCAGGTTAGTCACTTGTTACAGTGAAACCCCTGGGTAGCATTGGGACTGCTGACAGGTTTCTTTCAATGCCTATTAACACATTAGTGGAGTAAACACAATCCTCTAAATGTAGCAGTCAATTCCAAGGTCTCTGGGACAACACCCTTGACATTATTTTGACTTTCAGAAAAGAACAGTTGTTGAATGCCCCACTATGCAATCAGAATTGATGGTCAAATGCCCTACTGTTAGGGCTTAAGAATTCCTTACTTTCCGTTTGTTTTTGATTTTTTGGTTCCTGTTTTATAAGTCTGAGGATCAAACTGGTCACCATTTTGGATTGAATGCCCCACCATGTGGAGGACATCTTTGATCAAATTCCCAGGGTTGTCCTGGGGGGAGGGGAGGGGGAAACCTTAGAATTGACTGACACACATTAACATACATGTATGATGTTGCTGAACTCTTCATCACTTCTGTTTTCTACCAGCTGTTGCTAATTAAAGAAAACCTAAAGATTTAAACATCCTTTCCCTCATAATAGGATGTGTTAAAAATCATAATGACAGACAGCATAAATGTTGAGATTTCTGTGTTTCAGACAAGAAAGATTCCCTGGCATTGCTTTTCAAGATCATTGCTAAGATGTGGATCCACTGCAAGCAGCCTTCAGAGGGACCAGAATTCGAAGACAGGCTTGCAGGTAATGACAACTAGTGAAAGTGTAAAAACTAAGATCAACTGTGTGGGAGACTTTTGGGGAGCTATTAGCTATGACCCTGTTGAATGCTTGTCTTCATCAAAACTTGATATTCAATTATGATTGATTCAAAACAATTTTTCATGCATAGTAAATCAATTAATGAATGCATGCATGGCTATATTTCGTGGGAATTTAATGGTTTGTTTATTTTTTTTTGTTTTTTTTTGTTTTTTTTTTTTTTTCTGGGTTTTTTATTTTTTTTTTTTTTTTTTTTTTTTTTTCCAATAGATGACAAGTTTTATTGCTTCCATAGCAACATCCTTTGAACAACTGTCAGAGTATTTGTAAATGCAGTTCATCATTAATATCTAATTATATTTTGTAGCCGAAGCATCTCCACTTTTGCCAAATCAGGTGCTTGTTCTCAATATGAAGGCACCAAACTTGAATAAAGGTGAGATGAACAACACAAAACATTGACCTTGAGTATACCATTGACACCTATATTGACAAATTAGATAGTAATTAAAAATCATCTTTGAAATTCTGGAATATGATAAATCAGATTATCATGGTCCTTGATCATATTATGTTATATGTGCACACCATATTAGTGTGAAACAATTCTTAATGAGAATTATTCTTAAGATAAGATTTAGTTATGCACTAACTAAGAATTAACCAAGGCATAAACAAACACTTCTTTTATTTCAAGTCCTTTATGGTATTCTGTTTATGCCTTGTTGTTAGTCAGTGCATATCAAATCCTATCTAGCACTAAATAGTTCAAAACTGTTTCACACTAATATGGCATGCACTCTAAACAATGAAAACATCCTTTGTTTCCAGGAGTAACAGGAAAGCCAGTAAGTGGTTCCATCAAACCTGTTATTTACCAGTTTAACAACAAACCAACAGGGTCCATTGTATGCCATGGGCATCATCCATTCGCATCAGCTGTTTTACCTGTTGCCCCAGAAAGTGGACCTCACTATCTAGATGTTATTAGAAGAGTATTTATTGATACTGGACCAGATATCAGGCTAAGACAGTGCACAAGGTACATATTGACGACAATGACAACCGTTTTCATCACAACCAAGCTAAAAGTCTTGTCTAGGAAAAGGCAATTTGATCAACGACAATCAAAAAGTAGACAAAGTGTGAGGCAGGCTGTCACATGTGTTTCACAGCGAACAGTTTGTCGGCTTTTTGATTGACGTCCATCAAAATGCCAGCTTCTAGACGAGACTTTTAGCTTTAAGGGTTGTACCTCAATGAAAATATACAAATGGTTGTAACAAAAAATCAACATCATTTAGTAAAACTTAGATTTTCTGTTCTTTCAAAAATATCCTCTTCAGTGTAGAAAGATGTTGAGAATTATTTTCTTATTTATGGTTGTTTTTTTTCAGATGTAGATGTGTCTCTCGGCTAGATGGTTTGGTCAAGAATGTGATCTTTAATACATGGGAACAACGATGGCTGAAGTCATGTTACTGTGGTGGAAGTTGGAGGAAATACAACCCTGAACATCAAACATAACTAAATTACAACAAACAATGAAACAGATACAGTCTACACGTCAGGGGCCAGTTGTACGAAGCCTGAATTGCGTTATCCACCGGATAAATCGCTATCCAGCTGATAAATTCTAAAGAAATTCTATGGAGTGAATAACTTTATCCAGTGGATAACGTTATTCAGGCTTCGTGCATCCGGCCCCAGCTGTTTTAGAAAACGTTCCTCAATAAAGATTGTTACCACCAACAATAACTGTGCTCGACCATTTAAATCTATAGTTTTGAAGAAAAACAATTATGAGAGATATGCCAATGAACATGCATTATCTTTTTGGTCAATGTTGATTGACTAAGCTTTGATTTATTATGCCACACAATATGTTGTTAGTAATAAAAGTATTGCTTATTTTGTAAGGGTTGCACTTCCTGTAGCTTGCACCATAAGTTCCTGTCAGCAGTCTTGTTTTGAACTAGTTGTATGTGTAGCATGTTTAAGTGAATTAAAGCCAAGGTTTTGGTCAACAACTCAACATAATCTTTTCCAAAAGTACAGAAAATACTCACAGTCAGCACAATACACATAAATACACTACACAACTTACAAAGTCAACTGTGTGTATATATTACTAGTAGAATTCCAGTGTAATACAGGCAGCCTTCAAGTAAAAGCAGGTCCGAGGTGTACAAAAGAAGAAAATAATGTATCACTAGGTTCAAAATAAACTATTCAAAAATTGAAATGTTCAATCAGCATATATATACAGCTTAAAAGAAGATACGAAAAACCAACGATAAAAAGACGTAAAAAAATTGAAATGTTCAATCAGCATGTGAGATAAATGTATTTTTATTAAAAGAAATGTATTTAATATCAATTTGATGACACTCACAATACAGGAGTTTAGGAATACTCAACCAATGCTTTGTACAATACAAAATAATTCCATTTACTTGTCTATTACATAACACTCTATTTTGGTGGTCTGTCACATTGTAACATCAGTTATTTAAAAATGTTTCTGTTATCACTGTCTGGTTACCTTCAATGACTTGTGAAACTCTCATGGAATTTATGCATGTTAAAAGACGAATAATCTAACTGGGACCAGTAATTTGCACCTATTTGTTCTTCTTTAGCATGCAGAGCTGGGTTTTCATTATACTTCATAAATCATCTCCACTCTTGCTGCTTTCTCATTTATCAATCACAAAAAGTGAAATCATTTTGTAAGCTGTAGTCTTTGTGAAGACCAGTAATTATTTGTATTTAGACAGTTGTTCTTCATAGCCCTGCACCAGCTGGGTTCTCAATATTTTTCTTAAACACTTCCAAAAATCTTGCTGCTTGTTCATTATCAACAACACGCCCATCACAAGATAAAGTGACAGTCATTACATTTTGTAAGATATTGTCAGCTGATAAAGTCAATCTAGTGCTCCCAATGGCCAAGACAGAGGCTTGTGGTGGTTTGATTACCGCTGTGAATTCTGTAACATTGTACATACCAAGGTTGGAGATGCTGAATGAACCACCTTGGTCTTCATTGTGGTGTAGATCATGAGTCCTTGCTCTCGAGGCAAGATCCTGAAATACAGCATTATTGTATGGCAAATAATTAAATTGATTCAACTTACTGTATGTATTAACATTATGAGCATACTGGTTTAAACCGGTAATAACCAGTATGCAAGTTCATTTATTTGTCGCAACTTTTGGACAGCGCAAACCATGTCTTTGCAGAGGTTTCTTTTGAAAAATCTCTACCAAGCAGGGTACTCTTTCATGAGGTGTTTACCTTAAGAACAAGAGAGATCTGTGAGACGTCCAAGTGGGCAGCATCTCTTACAATAGGTGTGATAAGGCCAACATCTGTAGCTACGTCAACAGCTATGTCTATTTCATCTAATACTTTAACGCCTTGTCCATCCCATACCGCATTCATTTTAGGGACTTGATGTAGTGTCACACCAGCTATTTTCACAATTAAATCATTCATGGAGACCTTCACATGGCAACAAAACACTAATCAATACATTGGTACATTGCTCCAGCAAAGGGAAAATATCCCAAAAATAACATTCAAAATAATCCATCTATAAAACATGAAAGCCAAAACTACTGAATAAGGAAGTCTGGGCTGATTTAATTAGTCGAATAGACCCTATAAAAAAGGGCAGGGGACTGGGAATGAGCACCTCAAACATTCAATGTTCATTAAAATCTGATTTGACCAACAGAAAGAGTATATCGTTTATAGTAAATTGACAGAGTTTTAATTTTATATGTTGAATGACTGCAGAGCTGTGAGCTTTTGAAATGTATGGAAAACAAGGCTGCATTCAAGTGCCAGCATTCTAATTCTCACTCAAACCTTTGTTATTTCAAACATGTGTAAATTTTGATCATTAACTTTTGGAATCGTCCTCATTTTGATATGCTCTTTGAAACTGAAGCACTGATATTATCTATGATGCAACCGTGTTACCATGACCACACCTTTATTTATAGCATCTATTGAAATCTGATGATTCATTTCTCTTCTATTTTTCTGGAATAGTTTGCTTTAAAGTAAAGCCTGCCTGCTATACTTATTTTACATCCTGACAACCTGTGAGAAGAGCCTTTTTTTGTGATGATTATAACCAACCCTTCAAAAAATGTTATAATCACTTACTGCAATATCTCTTTCTTTTAAAGATTGTTTTATTTTGTGTAAATTATCCACAACACACTTGACTGAAGCATAGACATGTGGAATTGCCGTCTTGGATGTTGTTAACTTTTTGGCTAGAGCAGATCGTATTGCACTGTTTGGGAGGTCGGTATAACTACTTTTGGTTGTCTTGGCAACAGGCTGACTTGCTGATTTGACTGCTGGTTTTGTTTGGGTAGTTGTTGATGCTAAAGAAATACATAGAAATACAAGGATTAGTTAGAGACTAAATAAAGTGATTAGAAGGGAAACGATGAAATGAAAGAAGAGATGAAAAAAGAGACAAGTAAAGGGAAGATAAGCGATGAGAAATAAGAGAAGAAAAAAGGAACAATAGAAGAAAAGTGAATAGGAGTGAAGAGATCCAATGAAAAAGAAAAGAGACAAGGGAAGAATAGAAGAAAAGGAGGATCTTGGAACAGGTATTGATATCTCTACCTGCAGGCTTTGGTGATGGTTGAGGTGTGGATGGTCCAGTAGTTATTTTAACAGGAGTTCCTGCTACTTGTTTGATCTCAGAGTCTGATAGAAACCTTAGGATGTCTTCCTTTAGTATTCGTCCACCTCGGCCTGAAGCTGGTATCTGTGTGGCATCCAGTTTGTTTGTTTCTATATGGTATCTTGCTGCTGGTGATAGCAATAGATGTGAACCATGGGATGCTGTGTGTGATTTAACCTCATGTCCTTTATCTGTATGGAAATCTAAAAGACATACCAAACAGTAAAGTTTTTGTTTGAAAAAATATTGCAATATCTCTTAAGTTTGAATAATCAGGAATCTAGACCAAACTAACATTGCAAATTCTGACACTTTCAATACACTACAATCCAGGATAAAAGTGTTGAGACAAACCACCACATAAAGACCTTTTATTGAAGGTGGAGGGAGGGAAAATTGGTTAACAATTAGATGGCAACAAAAATACATCATGATGACAATCTCTATGTAATGAAAGACCTTGTTCGCATTTGATTGATAGGCAGCCACAATTTGCATTGAGGCTGGAGTATATAAAATACAGAGAATTTAATGACTTTTCAATGACTTTTGTCCCTGATATCACTTCAAAGCATCATAATACAGCTTCACAACTCAATTGGTAGAGTAATAATCACACTGGAATTATACTTATATTTACACAACACTTTATAATCATACCATTGCCATCTAGAGGGATTTCCACTTTACTGATGTCCTGTCCTTCTTCCACTATTAACGCTATCAAATCATTCACTTTAACTTTATTGGTACCAGACGGGACTATTATCTTGGCAAGTACACCTTCTTCCTCCGTATCCATGGTAATAGTGGCTTTATCTGTTTCAATCTCACATAAAGCATCACCAGGGTTGACGGCATCACCTTCTTTCTTTAACCATGTCACAATTGTACCTTCTTCCATTGTAGGTGATAATGCTGGCATAAATACTTGGGTAGGTGCTTCACCTTTGTATCAATAATCAGAAAAATCAACATAAACTCAGCAAATGAATGGAAGTTGCATGATCTGAATATGATGGGCACTGAAACTAAGTGTTTAAATCTTATAAGTGAAAGAGAAAGACAGTCAGTCAACTTTTTAATTTACAGTAGTATTACATTTTGAGTAATGTAATGTAATGTAGTGCTTACATAGCTCAATTCACCTAATGTCTCAATGTGCTTTAAAATCTCTAATACTTGTAGTATGTAATGTGGTTTTACAAGCATGAAATTGATTAGTAGTTAGTTTGTATTAATGTAGGCCTATCACCAAGGATGGTTGTGACCTGCCTCCTCAGTTGTTCTTTTACATCCCCCATTATTATGTTAATAATGATGCTTTCTTTTACTAAAGTCATGAGCATTGTCCAATTTAAAATATTTGTACTTGACCATTTAAATGTTTGTTCAGAAAAGATTTTATGACAAGGATATTCTGTAGTTTAGCAAATCAGTAAATGGTCAATATTTTTTTCACTATTTAAATCACTTTCATTTTTACCCAGAGGATATTTTGTTGTTTATTAAAGACTATTGAAAAAAATCACAGTCAATTGATTCAAAACAATAATTTCATAAAAGTCAATATAATCACATACATATTTAAAAAGTGCATGCATACAATCATGTAATTATCTCTTGTCTGATCTATACAGTTACGTACAAAACAGACTAAGCTTAAACTTCGTACGACTAACAACAGAAAAACAAAGTGAAAAATTTTAACACTTATTTGAATGAGGAGGAAATTCAATTCAATAACTTAAATCATTTAGAAGACCTCCCAACTGATTGCATCCAATTGTAAGGTATTTTTCTAGGAAAATAACCATCCACACCTACCTAAATCTGCTGCAGTCGTTCTCAATGTCTTTAGGAATGGTTGTTTAAATAAAATAGATTGAACACGACCGATTCCTTTCGTGCAGACACGACTACGACGAGCAAGAGCGACGAAACCGTTCAACGCCGCCATCTTGAATTGATCTTAGTGTATGTCCATGGGTTTCCTGTGGTTTTTATCAGAAGATAGAGCTGGACCGGGAATGGAAGTGAATGAGAAATTTGTGGAAAAACGTTATTTTTATCATTTCTTCGATTTCTTAATTAAACAAACACATATCAAAGATGCGACAATTCGGTTGGTTATATCCATTAGATATTTTAAGCAAGGGCCACGCATTGCAAAACGATATTGAAAGAAACTTAACGCCTAGTTCGGGCCGGTTACCCAGAAACGCGAGAATTGCGTGAAAGTTGTTAATAACAGAGGGTGGTGGCAAAGGAATAGGCCATTTGGATTTGTTTTATTCCCATTGTATTCAAGGAGTCAGGAGTCAGAGGATTGGATTCAATTGGCATTGTGCATTATTTATTTTACAGTACAAGGTAAACAATGAAGTACAGATAGTAATATTTTAAAAGTCAGCTGTATAAACAATATGAAAGAAATGTATCTAAGTAGATTTTTCCATTGATTGAGTATTGGCTGGTGTAAGCAGTACATCCACTATTCCTGCTGTCTCAATATAAAAGGTGGTGGATATCTGTACTGGCTGGAAGAAAAGATGAAATCAATACAATCAATTCTCCCATTCATCCATTTATCCATTCACTCACATGTCTATCCATGCCTCCATTTGTCTGTTCACTTCTCATTTCATACAACAATTTGAATTTACATTGATCACTAATCCACCAAGCCAATTTTGCATTCTTATTCCAACATTCCTTCATTTTTTCTATCCATTCATTTATCATCCCATCCATTCATTCATTTATCTATTCTTTCATTGATCCATCAATCTATTCATCTATTAATTTACACATTTATTCTTTCATGCATGCATTCATTCATTCATTTCAGATCTATTCATTCATTTATCCATCCATTCTTTTGCTCAGTCAATCACCCATCCATTCATTCATTTGCCCGATAATCCTTTCATTCACTTATTCATTTATCTACCCATCCACCTATCCATATAGTCTTTACTCATTTGATAAAAAAATGAACTCTTCTCAGTTACCTGTCTAGATGATTTAGTTACTGTAGCAATTCTTTCACATGATTCTTTGTTATTTGTTGGTACCAATCCCTTCTGTAGAAATATCCTAGTACTTGGAATATGAGACCATGTCTGACCTAATGCTGGCTTTATTCCTCCATTTACTTTGGCATCTGACACAACATTGTTAGTTATCTGAAAATCAATATTATAATTATGCTTTGACATCCTTTGTGTATCCACAAAAAAAACATGCATTACTTTCCAGATGTGGAACCTGATACTCTAAAATTTGTACTTTTACTTTTGTGCAATTATACATACCAACACAATTAGTCCATTCTGTACTGCCAGGGATTTGAGCCTTCTTGACAAATGAATCATCATAGAGTGGCCTGAAAAAGGATAAAAATCCATAAACAATGTGTACAACCTGTGTAGAACTAGCTGGAATAGAATTGGCCATTTTGGCACTAGTACACAGGGACGGTAGAACAGTTTCTCAATTGGGGGCTAAGCTCAATTTCTTATCCACCCTCCCCTCCCCCATCATTCAAAAATTTAAAATATCACTAATCAATCTCAGAAAATCGGGGGGGGGGGACTCTAGCCCCTTTTAATCCCCAAGCTTTCCCATCCCTGATGCACAAGCACTCCAACACACATATATTCAAACAAGCAATACACTGAATGATATGAAGGATTTTTTACGAATGTGCTTCATTTTGAGTAACTCTTCTGAAAACAATCGTGAACCAACAGTGCAAATGGCTTGTGAGATAATGTAATATATGTAATAATACATGTAATATATTATAATACCTGTTATCTGTTGTCCACCCAGCACAGGAGTAAGAACAGAAGCAAGACAATCCACTACAACTAACTGTACACTACTGTAGAACACATCCTCCTGTAAAAAGAAACATGACGTTGTATATCCTTGGAAACAGACTTGTAAGGAAACAAGAATACTATTGTGTGAAGAGCTGAACAAAGCAGAGAGAGAAGAGAAGAGAAGAGAAGAGAAGGGAAGGGAAGGGAAGGGAAGGGAAGGGAAGGGAAGGGAAGGGAAGGGAAGGGAAGGGAAGGGAAGGGAAGGCATAATTTCTGCTTGTTTATTACCTCATTATAAATACTTTCTGCAATATCAGTAAGGCATCCCATCAAAGTAAACAAGTCAAAGGTCCGGTAACATTTGATTCTTGAAAGGATAGCATTTACATCCTGTGCATTTAAAACAGATTATTTGAGCATTTGCAGCTCCCTAGAAATACTTAGGTTGTTAGGCTAATATACTCTGACTGGTAAGACTACTCCAGGTCAGTTTTTGTCCAAACATTCCATTCATTTGTCATTTCAGACACGACACTCACCTGCTGGAGAAGAAACGCTATAATTTCAAGACACTTCATAAAACAGAAATCACAGCTTGCACAGCAATTTTTCCATTTTAGACCAAAAACAATCACATTTTATAACATACAAGGGTCAAGAGAAATACATGGAATAATAAACTGCAGTGTGAGTGACTGATATATATCTACCTGATCAGAAAGTGTTGTATCCCTTGCCTTAGGCATTTCCTTGATCCTTTCACTGCTGAATGACCCTTGAGTGTCGATGTAAACCACATTCTTTTCTAGGTTCATGGCTACAAATGATGCAATACTCAGACACACCTACAAAAAAAAAACAGCTTACAAATCCAAACTATCATGGGTATATCATGACAGTGACTATGTGTAGCTGGTTAACATTATTTTTAGGGAAAACGAATCATATCAAGGAATTAAAATATCAAAAATACATATTAAAATAACCAGAGCTTATGGTAAATCTTCTGTGCTCATGTGACATGTCAAGTCAACATACACTTGAAAGACTGAGTATCTAGACAGAAGTTTGAGCTCTTAAAAAAACTATACATTCAAATATATAGTGGGCTTATCTGCATAAACCAATAGAAAACCTTTGCAACTTTCATTAGTCAACAGACATATTTTAGGAAGGAGAAGGCCAACACTAGAACATCCGTGGTTAAACATCATATGATAATATGATTATTGCCAAATTATTGAGAAATATGGGATAAAACCATAGTAATGATTTTCTTAATTTAATCATTTATTATCTCATTCATTAGATTATCATAAGATTGTAAAAATGTCATTTCAATCATTTTGCAATTTTGAGAATGCACAATAGAGGTTAGACCCAGATGTTAGCGATGCATATACATTTTGTACTACCTGTGTTTTGCCAGAGCCAGCAGAACCAACTATTTCTGTGACTTCTCCAGAATACAGACCTCCGTCTAGCAGCTCATCCCAGCTAGAACATGAACAGTCATCATCATAACAAATGGAAAATATATACAATATTTATACAAAATCTTATTTTCATTGATTTGAATGTTTCACTGTAATATACACAAGCATAAGTTGTGTTAGTTGTGTATATAAAATATAAATAAGACTTTTGGTAAAGGATCATTTCCACATTGACACATCAAATTTTCAAAGTGGTTCTCTTCAATTGATTTTTTCAAGGGGAAGAAAAATGTAGAGTAACCCAGTTAAAACAAATATTTTTTATGTTAATTACAACAGCGATGAATTAATGCTGGGTCGCAATTATTTTGAAAGCTCAAATTTAACTGCTATCATCCATAGCCTATGGATACCATCCTTAACTGTCTCAGAGTTCAGCAAATATTAAGGAACTATCTGCCTCCCTCCTCCACACATAAATACACATACTCAAGCTTCATTGTACATTACCACTGTCACCCCTAGATAGCTATCCCTTTTAAACATATTCCTCACACATTCAAATGGATATACTTTAACAGGAGATGACACTTGTTTTAATGAGGTGAATGTATTTGTGTAGACAGTGTTGATACTTACTGATCACAACCTGAAAATAAAAATACAATGTAATCATTGATGGCACTGCATCACCATTGGAGACAAGGTTGGAGGTTGGCTTTGTTTGTTACTATTTTAATAACCATGGACAATGCATAACAATAATAAATAGCTAATTTCAAGTAAATTGTTGTATGTAGGTAAATAATTATTATCAAATAATTATTTACCTACAATTCCACATTGAATTTCATGAGAAAAACGATATCGCATGAATCGCTTTTTCGAGTGAAATTCAATGTGGAAAGAAAATATCTCAATATCTCAATGGTTATACTTAGTATATCCAGTGATATTGAGATCTATTTACATACTTCTACATCCACCTGCAACTGCCAACAATAAACTTGAAAAATTCTGGATAAATTTGGAATTTCAACAAACCTGTGGGGAGAATATAGAATGAAGACATCACTTCATCAAGAAGATCACATCCACTTAAAGGAAAACAAGAAAACTGATTGATGACATCTTGCTGGATAGTCTGAAGTTCCTGTAACACGAAAAAATGACATCATTAAAAAAATATCAAACAATGAAATAAAAATGGATAAATGAGCCAACAAGGGGAGGACCATTAATTTGATATTTGATGGCCTAGGGGGTTGGGCAATGAACCAAAAATAAATTCAAACTTAGTCTAAAACACAAAAAAATGCACAAGACAAAATAGAAGAAAAGGCAGTGCACAATAATGCTATATATCCAAAAGAAAAAAACACTTGCACAACTAAAATTGTCCAACCCCCTCCCCCCCCCCCCCCATCTATGGCTAGTCCCTAAAGAGAACAAATAAAGAAACAAAGAAAGAATGATTGAAATGAACAAAATAATAATATAGATGACTTTAATCTCAAAGAATGAATGAGAGGATGAATAAATGAATGGATGAATTAATAAATGGATGGATGAATGAATGGATGGATTAATAAATGGATGGATGAATGATTGGATGTATTAATAAATGGATGGATGAATGAATGGATGGATGGATTAATAAATGGATGGATGAATGAATGGATGGATGGATTAATAAATGGATGAATGAATGAATGGATTAATAAATGGATGAATGAATGAATGGATGGATGGATTAATAAATGGATGGATGAATGAATGGATGGATGGATTAAAAAATGGATGAATGAATGAATGGATGGATGGATTAATAAATGGATGAATGAATGAATGGATGGATTAATAAATGGATGGATGACTGAATGGATGGATGGATTAATAAATGGATGAATGAATGAATGGATGGATTAATAAATGGATGGATGAATGAATGGATGGATGGATTAATAAATGGATGGATGAATGAATGGATGGATTAATAAATGGATGGATGAATGGATGGATTAATAAATAGATGGATGAATGAATGGATGGATGGATGCATGGACAGAGTATAAAATCAAATCCTTCAAACCTGTTTCTCAGAATCACATTGTTTGGTTATTTTAGCAGTATCACAAGTCATCAAAGACGGGACTAAAACAACACAGTAAGAACTCATGAAACAGCACAGCAAGAACTCATAAAGTCACACAATAGCAAGGAAAGTATTTCATTAAAACAAAGAATAAAACAAAGTGGAAAATATGAACACATAAGTTCATTATTTTATACCTGTTTTGATTTGGTTTGACAGCAATGTCTGACGAATAGACGGGGATGCTTCGCTTAGTATTTTCTGCATTTTATACAAATAACTTCGAAAAATGAATCAAATATATTTTCAACTAATTTAGTAGTCCATAGCTTTAAAAAGCTCTACAGATCATTAGTTTCGTTTAAGTGAAGCGAAAAGACCAATAATTTTTTTAACCAAAACATTCTGACCTTGACAGAACATTCAGCGCGAATTTCCCGCGCATGATTATAACAAAGGAAGCCCAAATAGTAAAGTCACACAATGGCAAGGAAAGTATTTCAACCACAGGAAACCCAGAAAAATTGCATTTTTCGACTCTTTCCTCCGTCTAAGCAATGGGAAAACAAAACACATAGCCAACAAAAAGGTTTAAACGTTATTTTGAAACAGTAATATCATTCGAAAATTTTTTGACATTTGTTGAGCATTGGCTGACATATTCATATAGCAAGCCTGTAAACTCACTATACTAAGACGGTGATAAGCTTTATTGGAAATAGGCATGCATATATCTTTATAAACAGTACCTTATATTTCAAAATATCTCAACATAAATCATTTAAATAAAAAACTTTAATAGAGTGCAAACAATAAAAGTGTGCAGCATAAATACCATCAAATAGTGTTATTTCATGCTAACTTCATTGTTTTCTTTTGTTTAATTATTGCTATTAACTACTAAATAACGACAACTATTGCACACATTTAGTGTTTGCACTCTATCATTAATCAAAAATTAGAATATAAACAATAACTTATTAAATTACACTATTAAGACAATCAAAAATGTTTATATTTAAAAATAACTTTTGCTTAAATTGTAGAAATTTGTTAAAATTAAATCTATTAATCTATTAAGTTAATCATTTGTTCAATGTTAATACCACTATTTGTTTATGGAGTGGAAGTGACCATCCCTTCATTATTACTTCCAGTGAATATACTAGAAGACAGAGGTACACAGGGGGCCAGCCCCCAATAATACCAGTATATTTATAAATGGCATATCCATAAAATTGTACTATCTAAATCTGTGCTTGACCATTTAAATCTGTACTTGACCATAAAAATCTGTATCTTTTAAGAACACTGTGTGACAGGTATATATCAAAGCTTAGCCAATCACAGTCAATCACTTTATTAAACAATGTGTTTGATTGGCTGAGCTTTGGTTTATATCTGTCACACAATCTTTTTCAGAGTTACAGACAAATCCTCAAAGTGCATATTTAAATAGAACAATGTTATATGTATCATGTTGAAAATGTTACATTGTTTTAAATTGACTGCCTCCCCCAATATATCCATATTTACACCTGTTGTCTTGAAGGACAAATGGAATACTTAGAATGATAACTGAATTGAACTTTCTATGTATTTTTAGAGACTGGTCAGTAAATTTTGGGAGGGGGCTAGTGCAAATATAAAAAGCCATGCATGATTTTTCTAGAGCCACCCTTCTTTTTAAAGGCAATTAAATAGATTGATGTAAATTCTCATTAAGCTTTGCATAAACATTTGTGACCTACCCCCTTTTTGCACCAGCCCCCTCTACCCAATAATTATTGACTGGTCCATAAGTCCTAATTGTCTTGTTAAGAATCAGCTCTTATTCTGGACAGGTGGTCCTGATAAATTGTCAAGCAAACCTGTCCATATGATGGTGTATGTTTGGTTGACCCATAATGCCCCAGGAGCATAAATTCATGCTTGTGTATCGCAATCCACTAAGAATATCTGCACCAAGTCCTTTTTCCATTTGATTGTCTTTTGTTGTCTCGAAGGTTCAGCAAAGCTTATGGGATGACCATGTTTTCTTTTTAATCTGTTGTGATATCTTTCATTTCTAGCTCTGTTCAGTTCATATTGTCTCCATTGCTCTAGTTGCAATCGTCTTTTAACTCTTCTAGCTTCTTTCTCTGCTGGAGTGGATTGTGGTATAGTATCATAAAGCAAATTATTATCATCTAAATCCATCCCTTCCTCTCCACAAGATGACGAAACAGTATCACCATATAACTTCATCGCGCTATGAGAGCCATCCGTGACGTCTTCAACTCGCGTGACTTCTTTGATTGGTAGCCTGACTTCAACAGGATTGAATATTAAATCTGTGCGAAGTTTTTCAGTGCAAGCTGTCAAAGTAGAGTCGAAGTTTAGCGGAGCATTAATAACACTCGAAGAATCCTTGTCTAAACTCTTTTCTCTTTTAAGCGAAGATCTACGCATGTTATTGTCCAGATAGTCGCTGACTCCAGAAGAGGAATCTCCAGAATTTAATGTCGACGTGTTATTGTTTTTGTTATTTTCGAATGAAGGTCGACGTCGCTTGCAAGGATTGTAGCGGTATTTGCTTCGATTAGAGGCACTCTTCATTGTTTGAGATAAAAAGGTTTCTTTGACTATTAATTCAAGCTAAGAAATAGCTTACAAACTATACAAAGCTACGTACGTACTGTAAAGTCCACCATGTTTATTTATTTGTTTGTTCAAAATGTCCGAGGAGGAACTGGCCATGAATTCGTTCCAAAGGGAACCCAACATTTAAACATTGTTTGTTTGTTTGAATATTTTTTTAGGCATGGCTGACCGACGTGCCCAAGTGTGAAATGGATGTGAAGTGTTATCATTGTGTAATGGGTTTAAAGTTGTGTGTTTGTTGATTAATCATTTATTTGCTTTTTGCATCTGTCAATTTCCTTATTTGCTTGCTTTCTATCTTTTTCTTTCATATCTGCCCTGTTTTTCTTTTTCCCTTGCATTTACATTTTCCATCCCCTTTTGCTGGTTAAAATAAGAATAATACATATACATTTTGTTGTTTCTTCTGCAGTTTCACTGAGGTTTGGTATCTGATGGCGACATCCCTCTCCCATCCCAAAAAAAGAAACAAAGAAAAAGAGGGTCTCAATGGGGTTAAGCGTCAACCGTCAAACGGCCTAAATTTTAACCGTCAAGCGTCAAACGAAAGAAATTTTAACCGTCAAGCGTCAAAAACGTTAACCGTCAAGGCTGATATTTTCACTTGTCGAACCAGACGTGTATACCAGTATCAAGTATTCAAAGACATTAGATCTTTAATCGGTTAGTTATAAATGTGACAAACCGGCAATAAACTGAGAAAAAGGTCATTCAACTACATAAGTGAATTTGTGCATTTCGGGTTTCGCTTTGAGCAGATTCCTGGTCAAGGGTAAAATTATTTTATTTATCAGTAAACAATGACATTGCGTTGCCATTACCTAATTATTATCAGCGTTCAACACGTTATACCAGAGGTTATTCATGCAATACTTTTATACAACCGAAGGCAGGTCATAATTATTATCTATATAGTTTCTTCCCGAGAACTATTAAAGATTGGAACACTTTATCAATTGATTTAAAATCAGCACAAAGCTTATAGCGGAGCTCCGCGCGGGCCCAAGGCCCGCGCTAGCGGAGCACCATACTTTAGAAAATATAACCATCGAGTTGATTTTTAATGGTTCGGCTCAGGCCACTCCGCGCGTCCGTATGCCGTCCGTGCCCATCGAGATTGCATTTTGGCGCGTAAAAAGAAAAAATTTCGACGCGTGCGGACACAGAATAACTTTATGATTAGCAGAAGTTGTAAGAGTTTTACTGAAAAAAAACTCGTAGAGTATCAAGTGCTTTTTTTTCGAAAAAATTATTTTTCAACAAAGATGAAGATATTACAACTTGAAAAAAACAAAGTGAAAACTTGATCAGCATGAACTAACAGCTAAAGGAGTTTACTTTTACAAGTTTGCGAGTTGTTAAAAGATCAAGGCTGGATTTCTCATGGATTCTTCGTGTCGTTTTTCAATTATTGCTTAACGGGGGCGACTAATCTACTTTTAAAAGTAAAAAGATCGACGGTGAACAAAAGTACATGAAAACAAAAACGCGAAAATCAGACATTTGCAGTCGATAAGAGGTGAGCAAAATGAACACACGCGATCACCGATGAAAATATCCATGCACTCTGTATGTTCATTCATCAATTCATTGTGTGGAGATTTAAGATAAATGATAACACAAGGGCCTGTAGTATTATTGCAGACTTATCAACTATGCAGAACAAAAACTATAACTTTTCATACAAGATGTTTGTCAACAAAGTACTGCCGGTTCGAGAGCCATGAAATGCAAATTTAGCACAATGTACTATCGAGCAACACGAGCAATGCTACGCCATTCGGTTGGACTTTGTGAGCTTTTTAGTGTTAGAAAACTTTTTCACTTTAAGTTATCTTGATATGAACTGAGGACCAAAATTTCAACGGAAAAGTGACAGTATAGAAGAGAATCGCGACGTTGATTCATCGACTGATCAATTTAGTTGGTTGTTGACATGTGAAAATTGCTTAGCAATGAAAATCACTTAATTATCCTGCTCAACCTATACCTAAGGTATGTTTACATTATTTTTACCGATCTTCTTTTAATTTCTTTGTTTTTTTAGCTACTACCATTCGCATGAAAGCAGTTATTCCTACAAATTTATTTTCTAGGTTGTTATGTTTTTCTCCATCGACTTATATTTCATAACAATTTTCTTTAATTTAAATCTGGTAATTGTTTTTTTATTCACGTTGTAATAAAACGCTTGTAGACTCAGTATTCGTCAGTAAACTCGTTCAAGTTGAAATTTCAAAAGTTCTTATTGAAATAAAAGTTCAGAAGTACATGTAAATAAAATTTCGCATGCACAAAGATTTGAATATTTGAATAGGGTGGTCTTTTAAATCTATTACTCATTCATTTAATCAATTGAATTGCTCATTTGTTTGCTATGTTATTTTCTGTTGATGGTTACTTATACGTATTTGTTTATTCATTCATTCATTTGTTTGTTTGCATTTTAGCTATAATTATTTTTGATTAATTGGTCGACCAATGATTAAATAATTGAGAATGAATGAATGAATAGATGGATGGATGAATGAATGATTAATTCATTGTCTAAACAAGGCTTTTAATCGGAGGTCCGCCATTAGGTTTACCTAATTTTTATATTATTGACATTAATATTTTCTTATTTATTTTAATTTCATTTTATTGAATTTAGATTTTACAGAGATTTTATTGCATATAGACTTTTTATTTAATTACCATTTATTATAAGTAATACCATGGCACGAGGGAAATTAGCGATTAAATTTCCCCGAATGGCGAAGGAAAATTTGTTTTACTTTAACAAATTTTCCCAAGGTATTCGGGGAAATTTAATCGCTAATTTCCCGAGTGACATGGTATTACTTTGTAATACCATGATTACCGAGGAAAAAAGTAAAAAAAGTGCGGTTTTAGTCGTGCGGGTTCGAAGTCAAGGAAGCGTGAACAACAAAATCACTCAAACTAATTTGCAAAAAATATTGAGAGAGGGAGATAAAAAAGAAACATTCAAAGAGAAAAATAAACCTTGTCAAACAACTTAAAGTTGTCGTTTTTAATTTATTTTGTGGTCGAGCATGCGTAAAGTTGCGAAACACGATGTATAAGAACGGAAAAACGCGTCCCACATTGAAAGCGATATGATCAGCAATTTTTATAAGTAGAACGCGTTTTGCTCTACTGAGTAGCAGGGACTTTAGGTAGTCCCTGCGAGGAGGACAAGGCATTGTCTTCTAAATTTCCCTCATGCATAGACATGAGGGAAATTTAGAAGACAAAGAAATCCTTTGTCTTTTACTAAATTTCTCTCTGCATAATATATGCAAGAGGTAAATTTAGTAAAAGACAAAGGATTTCTTTGTCTTCTAAATTTCCATCATGTCTATGCATGAGGGAAATTCGGGATTGTAATTCCCGCGTAAGACAAAAGAATGCGAGGTGATCATGGTATTATGTATGTTAATTTATATTTTATCTCTTCTTGATACGGAAGTGTTGAAGAGTAATAAAGTAGAAGTAGAAGGGACGTGCTGGTCGAATATTCTAAAAGCAGTTCATATGACACCCGGAGTGGGACTCTCATTCTTGACTCTCATATATCGAATTGGCGGGGATGCTTGTCGTACCTTTCAAAATCGGAGATCTGGTAGCTTTCAGGGTCTCTTAGAGATTTTCAGACACTCAGAATTGAAGATTTTACCTTTTAGGGTATTCACAGATATTCAAAAAACAAGGTCTCGATTTAAGCACCATTTTATCTGATTGTTTGTTTTTAAGGTAGTTCGGGACTCTTGCTACTGCGCATCCTGCTCGCGCATGTGAAATTAAATAAAATTTCTCGTGCGATTCTGAAAAGAAATTTTGCTTTAGAGCCAAAATATGGTCATTCTTGAACTTTTTGTTAAAAAATAACATCAAAAGCAATTAGTGCCCCGCGCGTTCAAAACACTGAAATCATCTTATTTTCCGCGCCTTTTTTGCTTATAGCTCTAAAATTAGCACGTACGGTGACACCCAATTATTTTTCCATTTTTATATTTGGCATAAACCCAGCTTTAAAATTTTGAAATAAAAAATACATGGTCTTCGAGATCAAAACATTGTAATTTTGACTTTTTTGTGGTAAAGTGTACAAAAAATTAATGAAGCTGTTCATTTTAATTTAGGTAAAATATCTCAGTCGATGTCTTTTCCAAGGAATAAATTCATGAGAACTATAGCGGAATGAGCATTTTGTCAGACTCTTATAGCAGATTTGTGAAAAACTTTCAAATTTATTCGCAAGAATATTACTTTCAACAAATTTGACTTAATTTCAACAAACTTCTTTTAGTTGAAATAGGGCAAAATTGGGCCTATTACCACCCCCACAGTTCCAAAACAATCGCGGTGACCCCTATTTTTATTTCATTTTTGTTTCTCATATGTGTCAGTCCTTATGTAGAAAAAGTTTTAAAAAAATTCTATCGGCGGGAAGTGTGGATCCCGAACTACCTTAAGTTGGTATCTTTTAGGGGTAAAAATCATGTATTTCCATGCCCTTCTGGATAGAACTTTGCAACTTTTTAGGGATCTTTTCAAAAATTCCGACAAGCACCCCTGTCCTATTCCGGTCGGAGTCTGCCCCCACCCCTCGAGATATTACACGCCATGTTTATCAGGTTACAGGATAGTCTATAAATCGTTGCCCGTCGCGAGCGATCTCTCGTCTTTAAAATGAGTCAGTTGATGAATATGAAACTGATTGTGATGATACGGACAGAGATGTCGGAGTATTAGCCTGTCGCGAGGCCACCTCCCCTCCCCGAGAAGGCCTGGTACTTAGGCTAATATCGATGAGACTGAGGCTAAGTCTATAATCACACGCTCTGAAAAAATAATGATAATTAAACAAATTAAAGCAGCGACGCGTTATATGATTGCAAATATATTGTAAATATTATAGTATCCGGATACTAAAGAAAAATCACTTTATTGACGTGAATTCAGTCTGAATTAGCGATTATTTAGAATTTTATTTATGAATTAAGTATTAAAAACTTGCCATATTAATATTCAACCATGTAAATTAACCGTCAGGTACTATAATTTACCGTCAACCGTCAAAATGCCAGAAATTTAGTCGTCAACCGTCAAAATGACGATTTTTTAGTCGTCAACCGTCAAAGCTACACTCCCATTGAGACCCTCGAAAAACAGTGGACTGAAGCACATCAGCCTTTTAGTTACGGCTACCGTTGTCGATTACCAAGGTTTTATTTCAATAGCAGTATGAAATGTACAATTTCTTATGAAGTGTCATGCTTAGTTCCGTCAACATTACTCACAAAAAACTCCGTTCTCTCTGGAAAGCGTATGACTGTATATCACATTAGTGACATTAGCGTCTTTGAACATCCCGACCTCTTGATAGGCACAAGATGGTATTGAGTTATTGAAACAGTTTTGACTTCTTTGTTCTCACCATAAACGTCAAAAGTGTTTTGTTCTTTGATCGTAAATGCGCTGACCGAGTGGAATTAAATTGTTCAATGAAAAACGTCCTTTTGTACTGAAGTGTTTCCTGTCAGACCAAGTGTCAAATAGTGGACGGATCGAAGTGCGACTATAGTGCTTTGAATTGCTTAGTTGTCAGCTACATTACTCGCGATGTTGGACCTGAAACGAAACGAAAATTTTGATGAAAGAAACAAAAATTGCGATGTTGAAAGTGATGATGACGATTATGTCTTTCTTCTTCTTCTTCCATTGAGGAACCCCAGTATCTAATTTCCATGTAAGAAAATTCAATTATAATTATGATTATGTTGATATTAATATTATTAACACTAACGAAGATATTGACCATTGAGACTTTTTATCGGAGACACAAATAGACTTTTAAAATTAAAAGATGCCCCCATTTGAATCATCCTGGATAAATGGACTCCTTTTTGAATCATTCTGGATGAATTAGGACCCCTTTCTGTTGATTCATCCTTGATCCGCCACTTCGCACACTATGATAATGATGACACTGATGCTGCAAATGATAACTGTCCGAGTATAGAATTTTTTGTTTTTGAGGCCGTTTACAATCTTATGCCATCCAATATAAAGGATTTTGTACAATGTGAGCAATAGCTTATTTTAACTAAAATAGATTACCGCATAGCATGAATAAACATTGCACTGATCGCTATATTTGGCCGGATTACTATGATATGCTGCGGTTGTTGCTTTTTCGTGGCGTTCACAACCCATAGTTCTTTGCGGTCGAGTTACCTCAAAATCGCTCCAACCTTTTTCACTTATGCGAAGAAAGGATAAATTGGTTACAGGTATATAAGAATATAGAGCTTATGCTGAAATAATTGATGAAATTTGTTGTCCGATCTCTAGATCAGTTTGAGAGTTGTTTCCCCAGAGTCTATACTGTTTAATCAAGTTTCCAGTTGTTTTTCTGCGACATTTATGCACTTAGTGCAGCAATTACTATAATGGCATTTGTATTCCCAGTATTTATTGATCAACGAACATGTCGTTCTTGTCTTTGTTTAGGGTTATTGATGAGGTAGTTGTTATTTTACATAAAAGCTTTTGGCCGTGTATTTTGACACGGGTCTGTGATTGATAGCGATGTCGTATATTTTAATTGGTTATTAACACCGACGGCTTTCTAGTACATTTGTAAAGTGAGTGTAAATGGAACGCTTAGAAATAGGAAAGGCACCAGAGCAAACAAATTGAAGGAATTCTAGTGTAATCAAAGAGCAAATGAATGAACTAATACGAAAGAAAAGCTTATAGGTATGAATATAAATTTCTAGTACATATGATAACTTTAAGATAACTTCATTGATTATTAATTATATATACATATAATGCTTTATAGATAATTTGAATATGTTATACATATTGTAAAGCGCTTTTGGACTAGTTGTGAAAAGGTGTGTTCTATGTATCTTTATTAATTTTACAATCGTAATCGTGAATGAGTAAAAGTCAGTGAAATACCCGGAAAAGAACTAAGCAAAGTAGCACATGAATAAAAGACCTATTTTATAAATAGATTGAAAATCGAAATGTGACAAATGATGCAATAGGAAGCAACGCTAGATAAAGAGGAAGAAAACTGAAGAAACCCCAATTAGCCCAATTCATGACCATCCATTCATGGCTCTTGTTTTAGATATCGTAAGCCACTTAACAGCCAATCAATAATATTCAAAGTAAAATCTTTCCGGTTCAAGTGTTTAAAGCGTCGTACTATAAAGTACCTAAACAGCCTTTCTTGCTAGCTATGCGAGTCATGAATTCTATTTGCAGCCGAAATGTCTCGATAGCTGATTAAACAAAAAAAACTCAAAAGTTACTCAATGATCTTAGCCATTTGCGAAATATATAATAGACTATTTATAGTCAAACAAGCCTGACGATAACGTAACAGATTTCTTTCTACTCAGGAGAGTCCTTCATGACGATTAGAAAGTCTAATACGACGGACTGTCGAGCTTCCTGAAACGCCTGTACAGTCTTTAACAGTATATGGTGTAGCAAATCGTTGATCACAGTTTCTTTTTCTCGAAAACAATGACGCAAATGTCAGTATTCTGACGTAAATAGGTATAAGGATCAGCATTTGGACGAACAACTGTAAGTATAACATAACTTTTGTCCTCTTTTAACTCTGAATTAACGTTTAAAACCGCGTCGGAAATACACACTTTTATCTACTAACTCTGCTATTACATAGCTACTAACAATAGCTATCAATATTCGGGGGGGGGGGGGGGGTACTACCCTATATCGACTATACGGGGATGATCCGCTGAACAGGGTATGGTTTTTCGACCTTGGTGTCATGAACAGGGTATCTAATTCTACTCTATTTCCGATTTAATCCAAATTTTCTGTCATAATCAGGGCCCAAAAAATGAGAGAAATTAGTTTGCATTCAGGAAATCGGCAGGAATAAGATCGTTGACTTTAAAAAAAAGATAAGAGCAGCACGTGTCTCTGAATTGATATATTTGTACAAATCATATAATGTTTGTAAACAATTGTAATTTGTCATAAACAGGGTATGGAAGTTATGTATTTTTTGTCATAAACAGGGTAACCCCTACAAGATCCCAGCGGAACACCCCTACCCAGATCTGAAGGGAGTACCCCCCCCCCCCCCGGGTCAATATTGCGAAAATTGGATTGTAGTACGCCTTCATCTTTTATTGAATTATATTATCAATTACACAATTTTCGTATTCAATGTGGCATTTTATCGTTAAATTTCCACGCTCCCGCAACATGCTCTCGCAGCAAAGCTCCCTTGTGTGTTCCAACGATTTCACGCGAAAAATATGTTGCGCAACAAAGGTAGCCTGCGTGCAGCCGGTTTTTTTTTTTTTTTTTTTTTTTTTCACGTAAATACCGTATTTACGAGAGAAAATTCGGTCTGTCACACAGGCTAAACAAATGTAGCAAAACGCTGGAGAAAATGTTTTGTGCAACATATGTTTCGCGTGAAATCGTTGGTACACGACACGAGGGAGTTTTGCTGCGGGAGCATGTTGTACGGGATCAAGCTCCCTCGTGTATACCGGCCTTAAGAGAAAGACGACTGGAGAACAAGTTATATCCAGCATTGTTAAGTTTTTTTTTTGTTTTCAAATTTGAAAAGCTCGTACAAAATTCGTCCATTTCCTCAATGGTCAATCGAACCAATCACGTCCCGTTCTTAAAATAACTCGACGGCAATAAAAGACTTAGCGGGGCTTATGATGTGTGCGAAGCTCAATATGAACAGGTTGTTAGCTCATTTTCTCTTGACCATGGACAGCTGTGTAGGTTCGGCCTTTTTATTGCCATTGCATTTAATCTAACAACATGAGATTTTAGATATTTAACAAAGCAAGATCGTTTTTTGAGCTATACGGGCTCGAAATGCCTACTAATTTATACCGAAACAAATTTAATGGTCCTTACCATGATATGATAGACCAAGCTTACATCTACTTATTTCACAATTTCGAATGAGCATAAACAAGAGAGAATGAGATAAGAGAGCTTATCCCCGGACCACATCAGGGGCTCTACTCGTCGTGCTATTTTTTAGAAAATTGTTACCAATCTCCGCAGCTTTTGTATTGAGATGTTTTGAGGATGCCACCGCGCCTCCTGCAATCTGATCAATCACGTTCCGTTCTCGAAATAACTTCAGTTTAATAATAGAATGACACGATCCCCTGATGAGTGTAAAACTCAATACGGGGGATAAGCTCTCTTATCTCATACTCTCTTGCAAAAACTGAACACTGAAACCATAACGTAATAGTTATGCGGACCATAATTCTTTTACCTATGCATATACACATAACTGCAAAACCTGTGTCTATGCATCTTCTGCATGTAGGTATTCATTACAAAAAAACATTACCCATACACCTTTTCAGTCGTGTATTCCACATCCAGGATCCTTTATTCTTACCGACAATGTTTTTTGAAATAGGTGCATACGACAGCAAGAAGAAGATTAAACAAGGATTAGGTGTAACTAGCAGTTAAAGGTGTTAAAAGTATCTTAAATTGGTCATACCGTAGGTGCGAAAAAAGTATTTCTTGTGTCATACTTGTTTAAAAAGGACACCCGTGCACGAATTCTTCATATCGTAGCCTAAGCTTACATTTAGCCTATTCTATTTTTTGCCATATAATCAGCTGAAAGTATGACGATAAGCTGGTAAAATCAGGTGACGCTCAATGTTTATTTGTGTAACAAAGAAAAAGTTTAAGCGTAAGTAAATTAATGCGTTGTTAAATAAATTGTCTATGTTTTGATGCATTTTTCAAACAGTCCAACGCGTTATCATATGTCACATTTCAGTTCACGGTTCGGCTTGAAGTCTCTTTTCAAAATTACAAAAAGTTCTGTAAGGCGTCAAGAAACTCTTAACCACACATTTGTAGCAACACAGAATTATAAACAGATCGACGGACTGAACTGATCGACCATTCATATCCATTTGTTCAACTATATATTATTTTGTTTTTTGTTGTTGTAATTTTCATAACTCAATTTCATTCTAAAAAAACCCGGAACATTTGCTTTATATGTTTTCTGTTTTTCTTTCAACATATCGGAGTTTATATTCGGGCACGAAATCTATTTACACTCGCTTGTTTGAATCGTAAGCATGTTTTAACAAGTTTTACCCCTGTAAATAGAAGAGAAAAATGGATATTTAATAAGTATTTTATTTACGTTTTGAAAGACTAGTCCTAAAAATACAGTACCGGCGACGCCGATGACAGGTTATGGTAGTTACTTCACTTATGATATCTAGAATTTCCACAATACATCTGGATCGTTCAACCACAAGCCATTTCATATTATAATACATTTTACAAAATGTAGTAATCAATCACTTTATTTAGCAGCTTACATATCTTGCAAATTTTTAATTGCCTTATTTCATAATGACGTCACATCAAAACAAATGTATTGTTTCAATATGTTTTCAAAATACACTCCATGATCCAGTTTATTTTTGTGTTGATGTAGTGGTGCAACCCCCCCCCCCCCCACCCCCCACTGAAGATGGTCAGCCCTGCCACACTGTAAGTTCATTTTTAAATAGTTTTAGTCCATATGGTTGCATTCTCCAGTTTTTAAAAATATATCAGTAAATACTTTTCCATCCTTGCTATACTCTTACACAGCCGGCTTAACCTCAATAAGTCTAAGTTGTGCGTAAAATATTCAGAAATGTAAATGCCATAGAGTGCACGCACTAAAAGTGTGCAACATAAATACTTTATTCTATTGTTTTCTTTTGTTTGATTAGCGCTATTTAGTACTAAATAATGATAATTGTTGCACACATTTAGTGATTGCACTCTATATTACACGCTTTTGGTGTTAACGCCCCTGTCTAACGAGGAGACAACAATGTTGCGGCAACATAGCATGTTTCCACGATGCTGCCTGGTTTGGTCTGGTTTAGCCACCGCGGTGGAAACATTTTTGTTACGCGCAATATTGCTACCTCGTTTAACCAGGAATCAAGACTGTGTCAAAGAATTCGAAACTGGACTATTTTGCGTGAGCTTTGCTCACACTGACTTTATCAGTTTGAAAACAACCATATTCTGCCGAATTGTTAATCTTTCGCGAGCCTCGTTTGCAATAAAACTCGTTAGCACCTCATTGAACTAGCACTATTTTTCTTTTGTTAGGTTAGGCTGGATTCTAATTTTCAAGTGTGACCGTGTGTGCATTTTTTTTTTGTTTTTTTTGTTTTAAAAAATGACAACGATGATTTGCCTCGGACTTGCTAGCCGATTGACTAGCCACAATCTGTGATTTATTTGAAAGTTTGTACTCTGGGAAGCTCCACATAGGGCGTGGCTCATACAAATGTGCGCAATTAATTTCTTGAAAGTTGTATCTAAGCCTATTTATTGAAGGCACACAAATCATTCAGAATTATTTCTTTAAAAAAAAAAACACCATTAAGATGATCATGGGTAGCTGGTAATTTAGATAGAAAATGAATGTATAGCCAGCTTATACCATTTGCCAAATCCCAAGTCTTACTAAAACTAGGATTTTAGAATGATGAGTACTCCAGCTAAAAGATATTGGAACGTTGAAGCTAGGAATTGTTGCGTGACTTTCCCGGCAAGTAAACCTGTGTTAACTACAGCGTTTACATTTCAACTTGTCACATTTTGACACGTCAATGCAGTATCTTTTTATCTTCTTGAAATTGCAATTTTGCTTTGAGTTTAAAGAGGATCTTGATTATGTCATATACCAGGCTGAAACCGGCGTTCACATTTCAACTTGTCAAATTTTGACACGTCAATGCAGTATCTTTTTATCTTCTTGAAATTGCAATTTTGCTTTGAGTTTAAAGAGGATCTTGATAATGTCATATACCAGGCTGAAACCGGCTTATCCCAAATATTCATAAGGTTCAGAAATACTTTTTAGCTTTCTATTATAAATAAATCATACTCGAATGATTTTGGTCGTTACAGTTTTTAAGCTAAACGACAGCAGATCTGTCTATCAGAAGCCGGAATTATTTGCCAGCTGGGTCTTGTCATCAAATCTTTGTTTGTGTGCTTGTTACAGCTTTTTCCGATTTCTTTTTCTTTTCTTTTTTTCTTTCTTTTTTTCTTTCTTTTTTTTTTTTTGTTTTTGTTTATTTTGTTCCGATTCGGTTGTTATTATCTTGTATATTTAATGTTAATGTTTTGTTGTTGTTGTTGTTGTTTTTATTTTTATACTACTGAGAAAAAGGAAAGCTGCTCAATTGAAAAGAAACGTAAATGGATCCGTCATAAATCTCTCACGAAGTAAATTACAACCGTTTTAACAGACAGCCAAATATCCTGTTCATATGTTCGCTAATCCGTCTTTTGTGCATTTAGTCCAATATTAAAGAAATATTATTAATCACATCGCGGCATGCTCTGTTTATCTAACAATATTCATTAACTAGCTGTTAAGTTGGTAATGCAAAATGGAATGAATATACCCACACTAATTTAATTTGTTAAAAAGAGAAATCTCACGCGCAAAGTTGATGTAGGGTTCTCCAACAGACTATTTATCGTGAAACTGACGTCAGACAACTCACACAATTTATTTGAACTAAAGTAAGTTTATAGTAAATGTTGATATTTTTGTACCACAAACAACTACATTTTAACTTTAACCATTTTGTTGTTTTCACTGATTTGTATTTAACCTCACAGGGAGTGAGTTTTTTGTTTGGTCACTTTTCTTCCGTTTTTACTTATAATGTGACGTAAAGTTTACCGAAAAAATAATAATTTGCTACAGTGTTATCTCAATGTTTTTCTGCAATTTTACCTCCATTGGGGGCAGATTTTCATTTAATTTATAAATAAAATTATCTAGAAACCAGAGCCATCCGATAGTTTAGAATATAAAAGAAGGATAGATAAACCGAGAAAAGAAATCATCGTTTTAACGTGAATTCAACTTTTGAATTATCAGGGAAAAACGTGACAAACGATAATAAAGATGAAATATGGCTTTAACTCGTTTGTTTTGTTTTCTTCGTCTTCTTCTTATATGACTAGACTTTTTGCATATTTAATAGTGTGTAGTTTTAGTAATATTTATTCTGATTTTATTTACTCAAAGCTTTCACGTTTATTTGTTTTCTCGGGACATGTGACATGCGATTAGGAAAACTAAAGACTTTTTTAATACCATGTTTACTGCTTTTTCAAAGGTTTTTTTTTTCACTAAGGTGGTACTGACTGAAGCTCAGATGTGTTACCAAGACACAATTTCAGAAGAGAAAGTTACTTTTTCTTTTGCACTATGTCACTTTAGATATATGTACATCTGTCTGTCTTCTTTTTCGATTTGTTCTCGCTATCCCATTCGATTCAACTCAGTCAGTCAGTCAGTCAGTCAGTCAGTCAGTCAGTCAGTCAGTCAGTCAGACAGTCAGTCCATTCCCTCATCCATCCATTCTCATTGCTTCGTTTATTCATTCATCCATCTTTTTCCTCCATCACTTGGTTATTCATTCATTAAATGTCCTCTCCGATTCAACCATTTATTCATTCACTCATCCATTTTTCACTGAAGATTTCGTTCTTTCTTCAGTGATGTATAGTATACTAATACCATATTACTTTTCATCCATGATATGTAACGCATACTATAATGCACTCACTATCAATTTCCTCGGGCTATTTTTTTCACGTTTTATCACGTTGAAATACTATTTCTCGAATTGCGGGGTTAATTTGCTGTATCTTTTTCTCAAAATCTCCGCATCCGAACATATTTGCTCATGTGTCTGCCTCAAGAAAATATCCAGCCAATGATTATTTTAATTTTACTATGACTTGTCATTCTTTTAAGTATTTTGAGACGGGTTCCAGGGAATAAGAAATCTCTGTCGTATCTTAGCTTCTCGAATCTAACGTTTTTTTTATAGCACTTCGTCGCAGCCAATATTCTAACAATAATATTATTGCGAGGCTTGTTTTTGCAATTTGCTTATTATCCTATTCTACATGTATTTTATCAGTCGGTATTTCTTTGCGAAAGGTTCGATAAATCTCCGTTTGTTTTTCTTGGAGTCGGTTTCTTCTATAAGATAAAGTGTTTTATCTCCGTCTTACGAAAATATTGCCTACACACGTTTTGTCAGACTTTTATACCTCAACGCTTTTTTTGTTTTGTTTAAAGCAGTCTCTTGTTCACGTTTATTCCGTTTTTTTTTTCTTTCTTTTAAATCTTTCTCCTTCTTCTTTTTCTTTTTTTTTTTCAATTTTTTAATGTTTTTTTTTTTCGCCTTTTTCTCCAGCTTTGAATTTTATCGTTGTTAAATATATATCGATACATTGTCATTATTAATATAAGTGATGTTTTCATCAATGGAGTTCTTTAGAAAGCCGACCAGTAAATTTGTTAGTTGTATTTTTCAGCTATTTCTATATTGATTTGTTCACATTAATTTGTATAGCCAACAAAGCCGAGAGTTCAATATCTTGTTATTAATTCAACTTCGTTATTTACTTCTTTCTTTTGTCAGGCAACTTAAAGGAACAGTTAACAAGTTTACGAACGAGTTGTAAACTCTGATATTTGACGGCAAACCTTCCATATTTGACAACATCCGTGAATAACCTCAAAACTGCTATCTTTACCGGCTTGAAAAAAAAAACACAATTCCTTCACTACTGGAAAATTAATATTTTGACTTTAAATTCAATACAAAATGTAAGCGATATTAAACTATGTAAGAGAGATCACTTTTTGATAATTCTATGACAAATGTGTAAACTGTCGGTAGATATGCATGTGAGTTGGTCTTCGATGTTCTTGCGCTGCATGTGTGTCGTTTTGTATCCAGCTCGGACTTTTGCAGGCATATTTTGACATTGATTGTTTGCCATCTTTAGTCTTTAATAACAGATTTGCAATAAACGAAAGACGGGCTGCCATTGTGGTAGAAGAAGATTTATATTCTACCATTAAGAGTGAGAGCTTCTGACAAAACACTCAATCTACATTTGCTTTTCACATACATTATCAGTAATCAGACAAAATGTGTAATGAAAAGTGCCATATTTTGCAGTCCTTGTTTGACTTGAGAACAAAATGTCGTCTATAAAAAAAAACAATGCAAAAAGTAATTTTTACTTGTTTATGACTCAAAGACAGTAAAATACAACTGTGTTTTCATCTGTAACATTACGTGCTCGTATTTGTGGGAAATGCACTCGGATATGCGCGCGATTATCGTTGTGGCAAATAATCGGATACAGATGGATTCTCATTTTTCCCCCTACTTCTCATTCAAATTACTTTTACAATTATTCTGGAACATTTTTCCAAATCTCAAAGCTTGTTCCATGTTGATCTAACAAGGGATGTAGTGGGAGAGCTGTATTGTATTAAAATATTTTGGTTTTGTTAAGTCATTTTAGTGCATACTGCATACAAATGAATTAGAATATGAGAGATTGACATAATATAAACTTCTCAATTGATGTTCGAGGGCGTCATTTACCTTCACACATAAATTCACAAAAAGTCAATAAACGACAACAAATAAACGCGCACTCTACTCGGCCTTTCAAATAAATCGAAAGACATTTTATAGAATATTGATGCTATCATATTTTATGTCATTGTACAGGCGATGTGAAATACAGATATCCAACAATGGACCAACCATCGCAGTCCATCATCACGCAGTTTGGTTATATTTTCAAAGTGTTTTTCATTGTTGTCCGCCCATGTTTGAAAGGAAAAATCAACAAAACTGATGGTTTTTGACGTGTAACTTGGCATCTGCAATGATATGAAAGCACCTGTCTTGGTGAGACTCCCCGCGTAGACATCGGATCCAATCGTATGCAACATTAAACACACTGATTTGCTTAAATGCGCTAACTATAAACCATTTTGAGTTATTGGCAACCAGCACTAACTGACCAACGTATCAAAGTGGTTTATTTGAGTAAAGAAGTCAAATCTAGGTGATTTGCCAATATTGTTTGCCAAGAACATTACTCGAATATTGTCTCTGTTACTGATTGCGCCGGACGGCAAGATTCAAAGCTGTAAATCGTCTTGGTCTTTATCGTAGTCACTTACATTCACAACTATGAATTCAACAGCAGAAGTCGGACAGGCTCAGATGCTTCTCTATACTCGTATTTTAGCCATCTCCAGCGCATGTTGCTTGTCAGTTCTGTCGATCGTTACTACTACCTCCAATATTCTACTGCTAATAGCTATATGGAAAGACCCTTTAAAATGCTTTAAATCTTCCGCAAAGTATTTCATCGTGGGCTTAAGTATCGCTGATTTAATCACTGGAATAACGACGGAGCCCTTTTTCGCTGCTTATTACTTCATACAATTTTTCAAAAAGACACTACATCCCAGCCCTTTTGTAACACTACTCTACAACATAGGAGGGATAATATCAAGTGTCGCTTTGAAATACTCGTTTCTTGTAGTGTTGGCTTTGTCGTGGTCGCAGCACACAGCGATTTCATTCCCCCATCACTACAGAAAGTTTATAACACCGAGGAATATAATTATATTCATGGTGTGTGCTTTTATGTACTTAGTCCTGTTTACCGCCGTTCAATTTATGGGTATACTTGATGTGGCAACATTTCAAAAGATAGACGTGGGTCATTCGACTTTCTTGTCAGCCAACCTGCTCATCGTTTCATTGCTGCTTTATCGTGCTTACAGACGACGGTCGGCTTTGCGCGAGACTTCAACTAAACCACAGTCCTCAGGCAAAAGACAAAATGGAAAACAAGGACGTGAAAAGACCTTGGATCAACAATTTACTATTGTCAGTATATATCTCGGTGCAATTTTACTGCTCTGTGCTCTCCCACATGTAATCACTGTGTACATCTTTCTCTATCCGACTAGTCCATTGGTTGGGCAAACGTTTCTTAACTTGTTAGTCTTGCTACGAATGTCAGATGTATTGCTATTTATCAAAGTGTGTGTAGATCCCTTTATTTACGCCTGGAGATTACCTAACTATAGAAAAACTCTCCTGAAATTGTTCCCAACGAGTTGCCATGGAAACCAAGAGAGCAATTTGGAACGAGGTTTACTTGTACCTTTGACAGAAAAAGCAACATCCACATCAGAGATAAAACATAACAATGTCAAGGAATGAAAAGATCAATTCAGAAATCTCAGACCGGATCGGATTTGAATGACAATCAAACAATGTCGAATAAAAACAATTAAAACTGATTTAACATTGAAGCTTTATCAAGCCTTTAAGGGAAACACAGATAGACGATCTTGAATTAATATTTCCAAACATCTTCTACCTATTTGATTTCCATTCCAATTAAACGTGTGAAACTATAAAGTTACAAAGAGCTTATCAGCTACCAGTGTTCCTTGATGCATTCTAAGAAAATGAGGTGACAAATACATGCATCGTTTCCTCGGAACATCAGCCTCGTCTCGCGTCGTATTAAATCTCCAGCTGCGGTTTACATGTCGTATGTACAACCATCCATCATGACACTTAATCATTCTAAGAAAGGGGCCGAAATAGCCGCGTTTATTGACGTTAATTCAAAATAATCTTCAGATACAACTTCTACGTCTAACGTACATTGTACAGTGTCACAGAATTGCGTCCAAAAAAAGTATTAAAAAAACTCTTAAAGGTTCTTATGATTGACCGGTGCAAACGAGGGACCACTATTCAATCGATCGAGAGGAACTGGGAGCAAAAACATAGGTACGCACATATTTTTAGTGAGCTCACTAGAACAGACAAGGCAGCAATCGAAAGAAAAAATCCGGCAGAAAATTATCCGGATAGGCAATAGTTTTTTTGCAGGGTTGCTCGATCCGGAAGTACATATCACAGTAATATTTACTCTATGAACAAACGTCCCAGTTTGTATCGACTGAATGCATAGCTGATTGCGCCAAAACAACAATGACCAAAAGCCAAATTTTTCCAAGTTATTGCCCTGGTCTAGATGACAGCACTAAGAGAAAATGACAACGTGAATCGTATCAGCTGACGGGACCATAATTGTCTATTATGATTATACTTCAACTTTGACATATTTTAGTCTTTCGAATACTGCCTCAGTACTTGATTGCTCTTTGACGATCATAATACTCCTTATGTAAAGCAGATTAAAGCGCAATGCCCATTTCTGAAATACTGAGATTTCTCCGATCATTGCACGGAATCAAAACAATCGTGTACTATTCTTGGTCATGTTTGTTCAATACTTTATGTGTGTATAAAGATTATAGGTATATTAAATGACTAACCATGGGTCCCCCAAGGTAGAAATGGTAAGTCTTTTGTTAACTGTATACCTTGAGATAGGACAACAAAAGATTTATCCCTACTACTCTAGGGCACTTTACCTTTGGATGCTACGCGTAACTAATCCTCGTTAGACAAAGACTTATTATTATTATGATTAGTACAAACAAGTTGGCTAATTTCCACTCAATCACATAAGCAAATCAGCAAATGCTCACCTTATTATACCACCCCTCCCTCAAACTAACTGCCCTTTTCCTCCGCCATCGCACCGTCAACGTTGGATAAATTTGAAAACGCATCTTTATTTCGACATGCCCATAGAGCTTTCATAGGTCTTTTCTGTGCTTGATTAAAAAGATATGATTGTGGTCTAGCTTCAGTACAAACGTACGGCATAATGAACAAAAGATGTTTGTACTGAAGCTAGACCATAATGCACCATGTTTGCTATTTTAGAAATGCAGGTTTATTGACAAAAATAACAATTTTATATCGATTAATTGTCAGTTTTGTGTCCCGGTGTCGGCGTGAAAGTTGCGTTTTCAGTCAAATTTTATCTGGCAAAGGTCTGACTAAGTCTTGGTAGAAAACTAGTAGGTCGTTGTATTTTGATTGTGATGCGCTTGTTTGGTAGTGTGTTTAATGGACATTAAATGACTGATATTAGTCATCCTATGCGGTTAACCATCTCTAAGCACCAATGTAACGAGTATGCTAACAACATCCTTAGAATAATCATTATCTGAACATCCTTCCACCTTGAACAACCGTACAATAAACAGCATGTAGAAAAGACAATTAAAAAATCTCATAACTATAACCATATCCGCAATGAACAATCGTACAATGATTAGATTGTACAAAGACATTTTAATAATGTCGTAACTGAAATTACGAAATCATTTGCAATCATTCAATTTGGTGTTTCCGAAAGAAGTATCCGCACTACAAGAACTATGCCATTATTCGCATGCAAAGATAATTTCAAAATATCATAGAAAAAGACCAAATTATAAATTAATTACAAACATTTGGTTACGGCGAAAGAAGTATTCACACTGAACATTCATGCTTTATTAGCACGTGTAAAGACAATTTAAAAATCATCACATTCATTTTGTGCATATATTACCGTAGCTGAGCTCTCAACTTTGTCGCGTAGCATCATTAATATATTTAGACATATTTTTAAATACGCGTGATGATGCTATGATTAAATCAAGAATACAAAAAGTAGCGATTCATTAGTCAGCCTCTCTGAAGACCAAAAAATCTCTAATCTCCTATCAGATTAAAGATCAGAATTATTATTTTAGAAGGATTTCTAATGTGTAAATGTGTTCAGTAATTAAAAGGGGATGAGAATTTTCCAGGTAAAGTCACGCAAGAACGCCAGGCTTGTCCAGATAAAAATCCAGATTGATCCAGATAATCTTTATGACACTTATGATTATTCTGTGCTGTGAAAATCTGACATCTAAATGCCGCGAAACCAATTAACTTTGATGGGAAATGTTGTACCTAAGTTCAAGCTGTCGAACGCACACAATTTGGCGGGAAACGTTTTCTCTTCCTCAAATAGCGAATCCAATTCTGAGAGTTCATTCGAGAGATTGAAGTAACAAACAAACAGCCCAACAAACAACAAATAAACAAACAAACTACCCTCATACTGAGAAATTGAAATTCCCTTAAAAACGTGTTTCCACCTTGAAAAAAACATATTTATGTAAAAGTCCATGCACATGGAATTAAAACTAAAACATTTAATCTATCTTCAACTTAAAAGTTTACATTTACCAATGAAAAGGTTTTTGTAAATAACAAACTAGGTCAAATCAAGAAAGCGAACGCCAATTTTTTCCCGCCAAAACAAGCTGACAAACATAGCGCGTACTGCATTGTAATCGACAGCTGAACAACTGTCCATGTAAATATAAGTAAAATATTGACTACTGTATTTCTGTTTTTGCTGTTTGGGTCACAGTTCATTTATTATAATTTGTCTGAAGGCTGGTTTACGGAGCAATTTTTGCTTACAGCTATCGTAAACAACATTTTCACGCACGACAATCGTCAACGACAAATGAAAACCTGTAGCCTTCAATCTTAAGAAAATTACGGTTATGCGAACATTTGAAGTGTTGCACATCATTCTTTCTTTCTTCCTTTTATTTATTTTTTGTTCAAATACTGTAAATTCTGCAGAATATAACCAATTACTTTCCATTGTTTGTAAAAAAAAAAATAGTGCGCTGTAGTATCAGATAGTTGCAGGAAAAAATCGTACCGTGTCTATTAAATCAGCCTTTAATAACAAAAGTAATAAACTGAATACTACAATGTGAACAATGTGTGCACTGGAAACCTGTTACGTACATACTTCAATAAACAGCAAAATAGTTGTAAATGCCTTGAATTTCTAACCCTAACCCTACTACACACGCAAAAAGGGAAGAGTCGAATTCTATACGTACTGATGCTGACACTCGACTTATTGGTTATGTAGGCTTTTATTTTCTGACCTTTCTGTAGCTTCAAACAAGCTAAAAATTAAACTCAATTTTATATATTGATCAAATTCAATTTACTCAGTGTAATCGATTTGCACAGAGTGATTGCGTAAAGTTCGAATTTTCGAGCAATGTCATTTTTTTAATTTTACTAGCATACAGCACGGAGAGAAATCGAAAAATACTTTATTTTTCAAATTTGAGTACTGACTTCATCATAAATAACAAGCTTTTTAAAAGAAGACGGCTTATAATAAAATGACTTTTAACTTGTCATCGCTAAGCCCTTCAAGCAAAATTCATTTATTTTTTTTATTTTTATTTCTCACTTATTGCGAGTTATCGACTTAGGAACGATAGTATAGTCATAATCTTTAAATACTTTTTCTTCATTTTTCCGACTAATAACCCCGCCTTTGTTATTTTATCATTTATATGAACGAAAGCTAGGTTTAGTTTGTTCAAATCCGTTTTTTAAACTGATTATAGATAGCAATCGTTAAATAATGACATTAGAAAAGAACCGGTTATTAAAGAGCGAGTTAACCATTGGACAAAAAAAAATAAAAAAAATGTCGAGATGATTCTGTTCAAAAAGCTTCACTGAAGAAATCACTTTTTAAACGTTGAATAAGTAGTTAAGATATGCCAAAACATAATATTTGATGCTGCATGTGTTTTTCTTTTTAAAATGGTGACGTTTTTTCAGGTTGCTATTTCTCGTTTTTGTCCAAAAATAGTTATATTTGGTAATACTTTACTTATAAAATTATTTCTAATTCAAAACACATTTTAAATGTATTTATATAATTCTTTACAGCTGTTAATACTAATTTCCACAAATAGCAGATTTTAACAACTAACATCCAGCTACCTACGCAGTTTTTCTGCGGCATAACCGCTCTACGTGTAACACTTGATAAACAAATGTAAAACCTCTCACGAGTTTAACTTTGTTAAACCTTTCTTCTCAACCAATCATTGAATATTTTTATAAATTTTGAATGACTTTTTCCTTAATAAAATAGTCAAAAATATTACAACAATCCTATCGTTGACATTTTACAATGACTGTAGGTACTCATGAACAACGATCTGGACATCACTTTTAACCTTTCTCATTTTCTTTATTTGTGCTTACAGAACAGCAAAAGGCAACAAAAGAATGTAAATGCCATCAAAATTATGCTCGGAAGATATTTGCTCATATTCAAGATGGCAACACTGCTTGTTAACTCTAGACATCAAAAGAAAAATCATTTTTACATCCGGGATTTACGCCCCAAAATAAGCAAAGACAAAAAAACTGTCTAAATGAAATTCTCATATGGCTTTTATTAACTGTAGTAGGATTAAGATATGGTTTTCGAGTGTAATCCCCAATTTTCCGGAGATTTAATCAAGGGTAGGAACAGCACAACAAATAGTATTTCTTCAAGATCGCCATTCAATTATTTGTAGACAAGTTTCTTTTCTACTTAAATACGGGAAATTATCATCATTAAATGAAATGCGACAACAAATCTATTTGTTGTCCGCAATATCGCAATTACATTAAAGGAGGATCCATTTTATAATTAAAGAACTTTTGTTCAAAGAGCTTTTATTTACACATGTAAAAATAAAATGAATGAAATTCTACAGTCTTGCTGATTGGAAAGTTGTTATTAAAAAGCAATCTGACAATGCTACCAATGTGCAAATATTTACGTATGCTGTGAGTCCTAATATAACAGTTTTATTCAATCAAAAATAGAGAAATCATCCCACTTTGCGGTTACAAATGCTGATTTGCAACCAAGCCAAAAGATTTTTCAAGCCACTCTAGAGGGCCGTCAGCAAGTCTAACGAGGAAGATCTTCATGAGAGAAGCATAGATATACGATAGATGAATTAACAATAATAAAATAAACAATCTCTGAATAAGTATCAAGAATGAGTAATTTGATTTTTCTAATGAATGTTTTTGTTTTATAAATTAAATTTGTTTTTCACATTGACTGTCTTTATACTTTAAACAAAATAAGCAAGAAACAAGCATTCAGTATTGACTGACTGAATTAATAAACATCCAACGCAAATTAAGCTGAACTATAATGAAAATACAAAGTGTATAAAAAAGAATATATCTACGTTGATCAATTATATACACAAAGTAAAAAAAATCGCGAATTAAACTAGCTTATGGAAGAATAAAACATGACGAAACGCGACAACCACGAGAATCTTAATTCTATATTTTTAACTGGCTACACTGTGTGTTCATAACTAATCTTGTCCGCTTCTTCCTCCTGCTATTTGGGTTTCCTGTGTTAGAACAAAACACTTATCTGAGGGGGAGAGGGACGAAAAACCGAAAGTTTCGTTGTCATTAGCGTTGTGCACATTGTCTCCTCTCGGTGTACGAAGAGCAGCAATTGATGACACCCTCAATAAAATGTGGGCGCCTGGTCTACGTAACAAATGTATGCTGTCTCTTCTTGGGGTTTAACTTCCTATAGAGGCTCATGTGATGGTAGCCATGACAGTTGGCAGAAACAATAGAATCTGGACTTAAGTTATTCGTGTTGAAAAGAGTTAAGTCTCCCAATGGAAAAAAAAATCTTTTGTTTCTGCCTTCTTTCATGGATGTGCAAAACCTCTTTAATGGATGTCACACTTGGTAAAATGTCTTATTTTGATGGACGCCTGGTTTCTGCTACAAATGTTGTGTGTGGTCTCTTCTTGGTGTATGACGTCCCATCAGAGATGACACACTCGGTAAAATGTCCTCATTTGGTGGGGGGCCTAGTGGTAGTCCTTCATAAGGTTCCTCGTACCGATCCTCCCCGTGCATTTGGTAACTATGTTCACTTCTATGATTCTTACGATGACTGGAGCGTGACGATTTAACTTGCTTCTGGTGTGACAGTGGTGTAAGACTTGAAGGGCTCGTGCTTTGATGTTGTTGTTTTTGTTGCATGTTTCTCGTTAAAACATCCAGCATTTGTTTCATTTCTGACATTTCTTGTCGCATTTCTTTCATGTGTTGTTCATGTCTTTCTCCTGCGCTTGCCATCTCGTCACGCAATCTACAACAGAGAAACAGTCACTCAATCTTAATAGCGAGGACAAAGAATCATCAGTGCCTCAATTCTTTACTAAGACATTTGTAGTTTCCCTCTTTCTCCCCCGTCCCCTCCCCCTCCCTTTCCCCTGCTCCAACCCCCCCTCTTAAAACCGCAGGTACGCAGGCTATATTAGTGTAATGATTATTATAACCAACGTACTCATGGCATAATCTATTCCATTGGAGCACTTCTTCAAGGTCATACAACAAATGCATATCGTTCAAACAAATAATTTGTAATCCTTTGGCGGATACAGAGAGAGTCAAAAGAGAGGAAGAACAATTATTACTGAATTTATGTGTACCTCATGATCTCCTTATTTGCCGACTCACGCGAGATTTGCTCCGTGTCCTTCACTATATCATAGACATCATCGACCACATCTTTTATCTGGTGAGTCATCCTCTCCAGTTCCCCTGACTCTGGGTTGGTAGAATCGTCATCGTAATACTGCTCCTGTAGCAAGATAAAATAATATCGGAAGGAATGATCGAAATAAGTAAAGGAGAAATATGATTAAAAAAATGACACTGGCAAGTTGCTACAGTATTGCATGCAGCTTTGCATTGCGTAAATTCCTCGGTAATGTTTGAAAATTTTGTTGGCCGGTGTGGTCTGCTGGACCTCGAAAGAAAAAAAGGAAAAAAACAGAGGGGGTAAAGCAAGATTTTGAAAAAAAAATGAATAAAGATAGCAATATAGTGCAATGACTGACGTACCCCTTCCCTAGTGGGGGATGTAAGCGCACGTGACATGGGGTCTAGAGTGTACAAGAGAGCGAGCTTGTTCTAATGTACAAATATATTTACTATTAACAAGTGATTCAAGGAAAAGCCAAGGCCCGTTTTTACAATAGTGTAAAGGAAAAAAAGAATGAAAAAAGACATAATATCTTTACTACTGTACCTCTGGTGCAAGACGAGCGTGGAAGTGTCTGCGATACACATCTCTTGTCGATGCATTCATGCTTTCTTCCATACTGAGAATCAGACTAGCACGTTGCATTTCAGCATTAGCAACTGCATTATCGTAGACTCGCTGGAACGTATCGGACATTAGAGCGATAAATAGATTCAATAGAACGATGCCAGAGACAGCGATATATGTACCACATAGCAACTGGGCCATTAGACGGTCAACTTGGAGCATCTTGTCATAGGGGAAATTACCCACGTACGTAATCTGCCATACAGAATACATTAAATCATCGAAACTTTCAAGCCCAGCTGGTGAGATTTTATTATCTTTCATCGTACTATGGCCAAAGATGATCCAGAATGCGCAGACATAAGGGAAGTAGAACTCGAAAAACAGAAAACCAAACTTTAAAGTGTCAGTGATGATATGGCTTATCATGACTATGAACGGTCCAATAGATGAAATGGCACGAAATGCTTTCATGAGTCGTAACCAGATAAAAATGATAGCTACAGCAAACAGCCTAGGGTGGATGTAAACAGCAGCTTTGTTCTTCAAACCAACATCCAACCCACGTGTGATGAAAATACCCAAAACCCATCCATAGGTTATCCAATCAAAGTAATTCCATCCATCGGTGAAATATGAAATACCAGATTCTGATATCTCTTTAAGTTCCATTTCCAGATACTTTCTCTCTGACGGCCAACGTGGATGACAGAATTGAAGATCTTTCTGTAGTTCTCTGATTCTCCAACGTTGCCATTTACGATGTATCGAGTTGGACAGACGAAACTCTAGAAGTTCCTCCAAGATAAAGTACAATGTCATGGCGCATACAATGCCTTCCATTGATATTCTCCACCAGTAGGTAGAGGCAGGAAAGTAATAATGATCATCTTTGCCAATGTGAAGTGTGACAGCAAGAGCTGTCCATATGAACACATACAGAAGCTGCACTATTATCTGCCAAGCGACGGCTCGTCGACCGAACTGCTTCCATTTAACATCAATGAGTCGACGAAAGACAGGATGCATGATGAGATCCATCTGTTTATAGTGAATGAGACACTGGAGTGGTGTCTTTGCGTACCATTCTACACCTGCATGGAACAAAATCATTACCATTAGTTTCTTGAGTTCATGAATCATTTCATTGAGGAAATATGTACTTTTAGTGTTATCTTTAAAATTCACACTTTGCAGTTATTGGAGAAGATAGAGTGCACACCACATAAATGCGAAACAATTCTTAATATTTAATGCCATATAAGATTGAGTTTGGTCCGAGCCATTTGCCTTAATAACGACTGATATATTGCCTTCGTGCCACATCGACCTTATTTGTTCATACATTTAAAGCTTGGGATACCTAAGTAATAAGGGAGCGGGCGGCGCTTTTCCTGGCGCGTGTGAAGTACGTTATTTGTCATGCATCATACCTTTTGAAGGTTTGTGTGGCTCCAAGTAGTTGAGATAGTAATACTGTCGTCGATTAGCACGGTCCGTGGAGTGAAACTGATCCAAGGCATTTTTAGCTACAGGAGGCATCTTGGATATCATCATAGATAGTGCACAGGAGCCACTGTCATCTTGTACCCCAGCGTTGACTCCTTGCTCGATTAGAAGCTTAGCAGTCTCAGAACGATCTGAAATGACAAATGCACTGACTATTACGATCTGAAATGACAAATCCACTGACTATTACGATCTAAAATGACTAATACACTGACTATTACGATCTAAAATGACTAATACACTGACCGACACACTGACCTCTCCCACAGGCAACGTTTGCTCTTTCTCCCTTTCAGGGTTCCTGTGAAGTTAAGACCTCGTTTTTGTCCTAACACAGGACACCCAAAGAGCACAAAGTAGGAAGAGCGGAGTGTTGACTGCGAAAGAGGTTAAAATTACACTAGAGTCATTATTTCGGCTGGGTGAGGAGTTCAATGAATTGTTGTTAAGGTAGTTGCACCGGCTGAAAATGACCATTTTAGAAGCATCTCAAATTAAGTCTGAAGGTTGATTTTCATGTCTATTTTATGTTTTTTTTTTTTTTTTGGTTTTTGGCGAAAGTTTTAATAAATAGAATATAATTTTAGCGCCGAAAGTTCAGCCATTTTACAGGACAAACAAAAGAATTAAGTCTTCTACCGAGTTGGGAGACTGGGCCGAGAAAACAATATCTTCGAATATCTTGCTGCTACAAGCATCCAGAGAAGCAATTATTGATTTAAAATGGCAACATTTTTATTGTGCAGATAATCAAGACAATTTCGAAGGAAAAAAATGGTATATTTTGCAACAAAAATAAGGATTTTTGACAATAGGTCTCAGACAGATTCATTTTTCTTGGCGCTGATCGAGAACTTTGTTATGAAACTTTTACAAATTAAAGATAAGATATTAACAAAGAAATCTGTGCTTGGGGAACTCTGACATATCAATCACTTAGAACTCCGATTTTACGGAATATAAGTAATTATTAACTACGCGAATATTTTACTGATTATGTTCCCCAAGCACAGTTTTCTTCTTTTCCTTCAAAGGATTAACTTTTTGAAAAAAATGGAAGCATATTTTATATATTTTACGAATAAAACGGGTTTAAAGTCAAATTTTTATATTTTGTTTAATCCAAGTACCCCCCCTGTCTATTGATGACACCACAAATTATACAAATTTGAAATCTATAATTATTAAACTTTCCATCAATAAGCTTTATTTTTCTTTGAATGCTCATTATCTCACTTAAAATTCCTTCTGAAATAACCCGTATTTGCCGGTGCAACCACCTTAATAATAATTGCTGAGCTAGAAATTGTTCATACGAAGCTCTGTTAAATAGAGGGTTCTCACACAACGAGCTATTTTACGTTAATAGAGTGTTTTCACATAACGAGCTATCCTATGCTAATCATTCTAAAAAATGCCAATGATAATTGCACGTGGGAATTTACGCTTTGATTTACAAAGACAAAGGCAAGTTTGATCAGCTGATTATCCTTCATTTTTATCTAAACTATTTTTAGTCTTAGGTAATCTATACAATATGAACGGAACATATGTTTGTACAGCGTGAGCTGTTTTAAGGACGTTCCTGGGTAAATGAAGTTCTAATGTCATTTTTATGAAACTTTGTACAAAGCTATTTCATTATATGAGGATTACAGAAATGCAATAAAAATCGGGGGTCACCGAGTTTGTTTTTGAGGTACAAGGCGTAGAAAATGGGGTATTTTGATGAAAAAGCGCGCGTATTTAAACACTACCATTTTCAAAGAATAAAGTCATAAAAATGTTGTAAAACAGAAATCAACGCTCTTTAAAATTTGGAAAGAAAATGAATAAACTGTTGTCTTCCATTTCCAAGAAATAATAGGATTTTTTATGCCTTTCTTTACAAATAAAGACGCTTTTAAGTTAAGCGATATCGCTGGATTCGTTCCAAGGTAGGGGTCGATTTATTTTACAAAAGTGTACTGTTCTTCGTTTCATGTAATGTCATTTTTTTGTGTTTCACATATGTTGTAGTCTTGATAAAAAGCTTCATTTCACGAAAGAAAAAATAGGGGTCACCGGCTTTGTTTTCGAGATATCTTGCGGCAAAGTTGAAAAAAAATCTGGCCATCTTGAATACCGCGCGGAGACTGGGTTCTAATAATTTACCGTTTACCGCATAAAACGTTTAATATTTGCTCTTTATGTAGCAAATTCACTTTAAACTACAGAAAAATAAACTCGATTGCTTTTCAATCGAAGACAATTGGGACTTCGATGATAAAAATGAAGGAAAAATTATCATCAATTTGACCAACGGTAATGAGCGCGCGCGCTCAATCTTGCGCAGTAACGATGCGCGCGACCAATACCCAGGAACGTCCTTAAACCTCATACAAATCGGACGCGAATATTGTATATTACTTATGTCTAGATTGCTGCTATTTTAAATTGAAAATTTTGAAATAAGATGTAATTTGGCCGAGATATTTCAAGTTATACCTTATGCAAATCAGGATGTACTGATCCCTTCACGGAAGTGATTTTTTTTGGTCTGGGTATGTGAATTATCAATAAATTTAATAATACTACTTACCTAATTCTGCAGCTACTTGCAAAGGCGTTCTACCCTTATAATCTCTGCTGTCACCTTTACCTCCCAAATCAAGCAACTTCTTCAATGATTTAGCTGCATCGTTCTTAGCAGCGTAGTGTATGGGAGTTTGTCGTTCCGTCTTTGTCTCTGCATGGATGTTTGCTGGAAAGACACAACACAATCTTTATATGATTTTGATCACAGTTATAGAGTCAAATGGTTTGGAAACTCTTTTGCTATAGGTTATTGTACACTTTTGTCAAGCGTGACCATTCATAATCTTTTGTTTCACAGTTGTTTCGCCCTTGTTGGATAAGGACGAGTGAACAGACTGAAATCGTTCTTTTGCCTGCTTGCACGAAGCGCGTAGTATTTTATAAAAACAAATTGAACAACCCTTATAATAGAATATCATGGAGTTTATGTCTACTTATTTCACAATTTCGAATGAGCACGAATAAAAACTTCTGCACGATTAAAACCGGTTCAATCTCAAAACCAAACAAAGCCATTATACAATAGATAAGGGGGAGGTCTGGAATGTCACCCAACTGACTCCGGATCCGCCTTTGCATGGGTTCTCATAGAATGCTTGAATTCGGACGTTTTATGATTGTGACAACAATACAAGACTCAAAATCTAAATGCAGAATTAGTCAAAACGTCTAAAAGCTAGAACAAATTTAGTATTTTGGTAATTGAATTGAATAAAGATTTCCAAAATCTAATTAATTACTTAACTTCACATTCACTGTTTTCCTGATTACGGGGTAACAAATGGAAATATAGTTTTAAAGAACCCGTGTGGACTCTCTTTAATACGTCAAAAATAAAATCTTGAGACTCCCCGACACCAAGACGGAACAATAAACTTTAAATGTACAAAGATTTGCAGCAAATTTGAAGTACCACCACAATTTGTCATCGTTTTTTATATTTACATAACGAGTCATTCACGCTTAATATGCAAATAAGATTCTAACACATTACCGCGCGAACAAAAACATCATCCACTTACCATTGTTAGAGACTAAAAAGTCTACCATTTCAGGATAATCTACGGCTGCTGCAATATGCAGCGGAGTTCTACCGTAATCATCTGCTGAATTCACATCAGATCCGTGCTCGATAAAGAACTTTGCAACATCAACGTTCCAGATTCTGGCCACTTCATGGAATATTGTCTGGCCATGTCTATCGGTAAAGTTAATATCTGCACCGCGGGAAAACATTTCTTCTAAAAACGCAAAATCGATCACTTGCGGTTCATCCAAGCTAGCTTTAGCAAGCTTTGCAAAATATATAATCAATGTTCTGCTACTGACTAAAGCTTGGTTTGATTCTTCAGTGGATGAATTAATAAATGAGTCGTAAGTGTCAGAAAAGTTTTCTTTGCCCAGGAAGTCGACATCGCTGTCCAGAACACACTGTGCATTTATTCGTCCTAGTTGTCTATGTTCTTTTCCACCGTGATCGCTCGTTCTATGTGCTGTTTTACTTCGAAGCTGTGATCTCATAGAGTTCTGATAAGTCTTCCATCGACATAAAGAGGTAACCTGCTTGCCAACCATCTGCCATGATCGTTTTCGGGGAGGGTTGAAGTTCTCGTAATGATTGACTTCCCTCATCTCATGTGACTCATCCAATTCTGTATAGCCTTTACTGGGATGTACTCTGGATCGTCTGAGCATAGCAAAAAGTTACACAAACTACTTAATAATTTAGGTATAAATATTTGTCTAAGACAAAAACAAGAGTGGAGTAACTGTGAATCACCATTACAATGAATCAGTTCAAGAAGTCACGCTGTTGATGTCAACTTACGTTACTAAGGCAACGATTTGAATGGTCTATTGTTACGAAAGTAAATCACACCTCCCACCTCAGTCACATTATTAGACCGGCCTCAACAACTCCTGAACAATTTCACATTGTATCGCAATAACTGCACATAAATCTACTATATCTACAAGAAACGAACGATAGATTTAACTTTTTGATATTCTTGCTTAAAAAAATTGACATATATAGCCCAACAGATCATGATAATAAAATTACAAAACTATTCCCACCCTCCCCTCCCTTACGTCAAACCAATTCTTTCTCTCATTCATTGTTTTTAGTACAAAGACATTTCAAAGATTTTCAAAGACATAAGTGAAATTGCAAAGCAGCAATCAAAGCGCAAGCTACAGTCTGGCTCGATGTAACGATTTGTTTTGATTTGGAGTCATGGATGTTTGCGCATCAAGCAAGACCAAGTGTTTTTTACCATAGCGTGTTTGTATTGATAGCATGTGAAAATGTGAATGATCGACACGGATGTGTTGCAATTCAAGCATTATCACGAAAAAAGAGCCTAAGAAAACGAGCTATTGGGATTTAATAAGATTAATTCTTAAAGCTTGTCCAAATATCTCACTTACAAGTTATCAAATATAATCTATACTATAGCTTGCTATATAAAAAAGATCAAATAATAACTTACCTTTTACGAAAAATAGAAGCACAAGTCTCTTACAATTGAAATCTGCTACTTATAAAGTGAAAATTATGGTAAGGTTGTAAAGCAAAGAGAGCAAAAGTCCGCCAAAAAAAGTTCGACGAGATAATTTGTAGTGTAGTCCACTCGTGGTCTGGCCGAAAACTTGTGTACTTTTACACGGTGACTAAACAAAGAATATGGTGTTTTGATTGTAAGCGTGGCTTGCAAATGAGTTGCAATCAAGTAACACGTGCTTAGCAACTGTCAAAGATACCTGTTTAATAAGTTTTTGTTGTTTTGTTATTAAAACAAAAAGGTTGATTCACTTGTCACTAATGCATGGTTTTGAAAGACGACCAACCTGCATGCATACCATCATAAATAGTCTTGAATATGACTTAACAAGTGATTATAAAACGTTTGCTAAATACCAGTCATTAACAGCCGTGAAATAAGTTTTTGTTGACTTTAACAACTTTAATTAAAATTGCATTTTACGGATTATTTAAAAACATACGATCAAAAAAGCAAGAGCATTTGTTTTTTGTAAAGACTGAAACAACACTGAAATGAATGATCTATAAGAAAGGTACACAACAAACTTTTTAGAATACAAAAACGGAAATAATTCTCATATCAAAACAATCAAAGCTTTATCAAATAAAATGTTTGTTCACATTACTAGCCCAAAATAATATATATTTTTTCCAAAAAAAGCATTCTTTTTCTTAATAAGCAAAGTGCAATTGTTATGGAAGTCGAGTTTGAAAAGGTATAATCTGCCGAGTGACACAGTCGATGTTTCCTTTTGTACGCATGACAAAGTTTGGTTATCTTTTTTGTCAATGAAGTAATGGACTGAACAAAAGAGGTTCATTCACTCGCATACAAAAGACCTGTAAGGCCGTGTGCAAAGACAACGAAATGCCAAAGAATATTTCTTTGATGGCAAATGTCATTACAAAAAAGTCCCATAACTGCGATTTTAAGTCGTATACTTTTGAAGAAATAAAGTTGGTGGTTTCCGCGTATTGAAAACAGCGAGGAAAATGATTTACAAGTACTTTAAGCTTATGTGAGAAAATGTCAATATTTTTTAACTTAGTCATTGTACATCAACAGGCATGTTTTTGTACATGTACAACGGCATACCGTTACTTCTCGGTAATTCTTTTCAAAAACGTTTCTTGGTTAGCAAAAGTGCTTTTCCTAGTACAATCTCCTTATACAATGCCTAATAATTTACAGTTTTTATTATTTATAACTTTTTATTACCATTTGGTTTGACTTGGTTTCGATTTGATTTTGCGCGCCATTTTATTACGACTCTTTCATTGTTTTTCTTTTGAGACTTTTTTGAAACACTTTTTATTTCGCAGATTAATGTATAAAACGTGTAGACTGGGGAAAACAAAAGACTCATGCTATTATAGTTACTGAATGACAATCTTCACGAGTGAATAAATTGGCGCTCATTTTACGAGTTGTATTCGGTGCAGTGGAGTCGAACGACAAGCCGCGCACTTTCTATCCATGCATCGTTCCATCGCACGTGTACTCTCGCCATGTGGCAACTGCTTGTTTTGTATTAAAAAAACATGAAAATAGGAATCCTAAAAGAAGGCCATGTCTACGCTAAGCCGAATAAATTTGATAATAAATGCAACATTTACTACGAAATTGTAACAAAAAGTCCAATTGAATAAAATTGTTTCGGATTCATGGGGATTGATGTGGACAGAAGGCTTAACCCGATAAATAAAAAATTTATCCAGGTTAGTGGACTTTACAATGTCAGTCTTCTATAGAAAGTGACGAAAGTACTCTTAGGTAAACAATTGAGAAGAAAAACCAATTGAAATAGACAACGTTTCGTTGCCATCACGGCAACATCGTCAAGTCAAATGGATAAATTAAGATTAGGCCAATATGCTATAAATAGATCACAATTCAAGTGTGAAAAAGAATTGTGAAAAATAACATAAATCAGGTGAAAAAAAACAGAGATGGCAACGAAACGTTGTCTATTTCAATTAGTCTTTCTACTAAAATTTACAGAAATAATGAACAAATTCATTGTAATAATTACAAAACGTTTTTCTTTTACCACAATACTTGGGCATTTTCAGAATTGTTACAAACACGCGATGTTTATGAAAGCAAAACTAATAAAATAATAGCCAGTCAAAATATGACAAAAAAGGTTTGAATGGTCCAATAATGTCAAAAAAATTAAATATGTATTCATTCAATTAGTGAAGAAAACGTAACTAATGAGAGGAACATTTTCTTCAAATCTATCAAAAGAATATCACTATTAATCGGAACATTACGGATAAAGGACCTTCTCTGATTCCCAGGCAAACGGAATTTTTAATTATTATTGATGGATGTTAATTTTTTCCATTATTAAAAATATAATGGTTTTCGAATAGGAATTGATATGATAACCATTCAAAAAAACAAAATATTGATTGAAGAAAGTGTTTCTGTGTACTTGAATTAATGTTCCAAATTGATAAGAGCTGGAAGTTAATTGAACCTGTCAAAATTTTTATTCGATTATCAAATCCTTTTTTGTTAGAATAATTAGAGTCAGAGAGTAATTCACTGACCTTAAATACATACACTACCCATGATATATTTTCTGCTTACCTCTATACTTAATTCTAAGTTGCTTACATGCTTAGTCAAATACTTTAACATCCAAACTATTCTGTGACGTATTTAAAATTCAATGCATATGAAAAATGCAAAATACCCTTTTTCATCATGGAAAACACCACAATCATCCTATGAAATTTTAAAACTCTATAATATGCTTGTAAATAAATATATATATATGTCATAGATAGGCATCTCCTGCAGAGACTCTAAAGGCTGATTCACATAGTGCAATTTGTCATGTGCGATTTGTAGTATGTAGTAGTCGTGGGATTCAAAACATTCTAAAACTAGTGGTAGGACATTCTAAGACACGTTTTAGAGCACAAATGACTAGATTTAGAAGTTCCAACTAGTAGTATACTAAAAATCTCACCCTGTAAATCAGGCCTACTATCTACTCTACACTTGTATCAGCATTAATTGTGGACACTAACACATTAAATTGTCCTTTAAATGAAAACAATTGTCATAATAAACAAGGAATCTACATTAAAATCTTCCAAGACAGAGTTGCTGTTAAACCACCGACAAAGGATCAGCATCCGATGTAGACACTATTACATTTACTTGTCCATTCAATAAAAAGTACAATTTCTCTTTAAAAACTTTTAGGAATCCCCTCTCTGTGTTACTATGTTCGCAGAGGATGACATGAGCACCACTGGCAACAGCTTCCAGGACTTCATGGTGAGACATCTCACCGGTGAGAAACACATCGGCCTTGACACCTTTAAGAACACTAGCACCAGAGCCTGCACATAATGCAATTGTTGTTACCTTGTCACTGGATGTGCTGCGGGCAAGACGTAAATGTTTCAAATTGAGATGGTGTTTGATGCGTTTGATGAGTTCTTCTAAGGGTACTGGAGTGGCTAATGTGCATAGACGTCCAGAGCCAGTCATTGGTATAGGGACCTGTCGGGAATATAATACATTGTTATCATTAACAAATAGAAGAGCTGCAAATTTTGTCATAAACTGTTCCATTATAATACACAACAAGGAAACCAATGAGAGTGCAACATATAACTAGTACAACAATAAATAATAAGATAAAAATATCATATTCCCTTTGCAGGGAATCAAACCTACGGCAATGAAGTCAGATCATACAGCATCCATGAGGATCAAGGAGTGTTATTTTTTCTCAACAGATAAGTAATAGGACAATGTCCTCTTTTCCTTTCACTCATAATACCTTAGAGAGGCCTGAGGCAGTCTAAGGCTGATTGTGAGATGGGCAAACAACCAATCAGATGAGTGAGTCAGTGGTATACTAAGAAGATAGCAAGGTCAAAGGCATAACCAGGATTTGTCATTGGAAAGTCCTAACATAACAAAATGTCAATTTGACATGACCCTGACATCATCACCAGATGATGGAACAGGCACATTTCATTTACAAAAATGGAACTTTTTAAGTCTCGAATAAAATTAACTTCGTATATAAAAAAAAAAAAAAAAAAAAAAAAAAAAAAAAAAAAAAAAAAGGAACAGGCAGATCTAGGATTGTTTCCAGGAGGGGGTGCATCATCTTCAGGAGTGGATGCACTACTCAGTAAAGATGAAATATTCAGGTTAGTTTGGAAAAATATTTAATAAAACAAGGACTTGAAATCCTTCCAGGAGGGGGTACACACCCTGCCCCTAGATCCTCCACTGCGCCCCTCCCCTAGATACACCTGTGTTGACTTTGTAACCTTGCAGTACTGAATTTGAGTGCCACTCTGGCCATTTTTTGAAACAGCATTGTTTTGATGGGTATGTATGTCTTGTAAAACATCAACAGCCTATACACAAACCCTGGATAGCGCTGTCCAGTAAATGGATTCTAAACAAATCCTATCCAGGCTTTGTGCAAACCCTACCCAGTGGATAGAGTCCACACAAATTCTATGCAGAGAATAACTTTTATCTCCAGGTTTGTGTAACTGCAAGGTTTGGTCTTTGGTCTTAATGCAGTGGTGGATCTAGTGAGGAGTGCGGTGGTGCGGTGGGTGCCCACCTCCTCCTGGAAGGATTTCGAGTCTTTGTTTTATCAAATATTTCTTAATTTATCAAGTATTTCATGTTTACTGGGTGGTGCACTCCTGTAAAGATGATGCAACTTCTCCTGAAAACAATTCTGGATCCGCCCCTATAATGTTTGTTTTTATTTCTTATTCCTTTCAGTTCCATTAATACCGGGGGGGGGGGGGGGGGTTAACCTTGAATGGCCTACCAGAGTCTCTCTAGGTTGTGATTCCTGACCACAAAAAAAAACAAAAAACAAACAAAACAAAACAAAACAAAAACTGAAAACTGCTTTGCTTGATATGCTGCTATCAAAACTGTGGATGGACAAAAGCCCATTATGTCAAATGTGTCATGGTTGCTGGGTTACCATGGAGTATGCACTAAAAAAACACCACCTTTTGATGCGCACAGGGAGTCATTGGCGTCGTATTGTCTTGTTTCAATCATCATGGACCAAATGGCCACTGGCAGTTGAAGAAGACTTAAGAGCCTAGCACATAGACATTTTTAGATGTTTTTTTTGTTTGCATTTTTGTCACTGTCACTTCTGCCATGATGATTGAACCATGATATTACAACTCCCATGATTCCCTGCACACATCAGCTACGACTGAAATTGGCCATTGGAATGGCTTTCATTTCTTGTCAGAAATCACAAACAAGAGAATCTCATCTACAGACTTAATTGTGTCACCTTAGCCAAAGGCTGTACTGCTAGAGAAGAAAAGCTAAATTTGCTCTTGATGAGTGAAAGGCTTGGTAGTAGAGCATTCTCAGAACAACACCAACTAACAACATTGTAAACTCTGTCCTTGTTGCTGAAAAAATGAAGCAAAGAACTAAGAAAACCATGGATAGGAATGGCTACACAGAGTGAGTTTTTTTTAGTCAACAACTTGCCGCCTTTGCACTGACTCTCAAAACACTGAGAAGCAAATGCAAAAACATACATATGTCAGGAACTAAACTGAAGATAGAGGCAGAACTAATGGGCCTTGTATTATTCTCAGAAAAGGTTAAGTGTGTGTATGTGGGTGGGTGGGGTGGGGGTAGGGGAGGAAGGTTTTGTGTGTAAGAGGTACCTTGTTTTCTTGTCTATAGTAAAATCCACCACATGTCCAACTTTATGCATCACATCGTGTAACACAACAGCATCTTCACTGGGTATTAATTCATTAGTTGACACAGTCACTTTGTTACTGCATCCTTTAGTAGAATTTTCCATGGAATACTTAACAGGTACTACTGTAGCTTTACCAAGGCCTGTTGCTAGCCAGTCATTAACACCACTGTGAACTGCATCAAATGCAGTGTGGGGTGAATAGATAGCTATTTTGTTCTCAATGGATTTTACGATAATCCGCTCTTTAAACGACTTCGAGGTCAATCTTTTGAGGGGCACAAAAATAGGTGGGTGATAGGAAACAATCATTTGTACTTTTTTCTCTATAGCCTCGTCTAGTACTTTATCTGTCAAGTCATTTGTTAGTAAGATTGATTGTACGTCGTGTTTGCCGGTTGGTTCGACAAGAAGACCAACATTATCCCAATTTTCGGCTAGTGAAGTCGGTGCAAATAGTTCCAAACTAGTAATAACATCTTTTAAATTCATCCTTGAACAACTTGACACTGAAAAATTTCTTGCGACGATATTTACAAAGTTGGATCTCAAAGACAATAGACTGAAAATACTTAACATCAGATGAAATAATCCAACAGTTTTTATGATCCACGTTATTTTTACACAGCTGCTTGTCAGTGTGTGGTCGTGTCGAGTAAAAGGAGAGCCTGTGATGCCAACGGACTGCGGTAACCCTAATGAAAACAAAATGGCGGACGAGCTAGTTGTTGCACAGGAAAAATATGGCTCGGGTTCATTGGAGCGATCGTACACGTTTGCCACTGAAAGTGGAAACTTAGAACGAATTAAAAACGTGAAAGAGCGAATTGGGACGTCTGCTTTACATTTTCTTAAGGTTTGAGCATGTTTAATGTTGAAGTAAATATAATGTTTCTTGAGTTGCCACGACGCTGTAGTTGAGCTGATTACGTGTCTTTCTATCAACTAACAGCTTTTTTTATCAATGCGTTTTTCTCTAGACTGCTTTCTTGCCTCAAGGTTATCCTGATAGTGTAAGCAAAGATTATTTGGAGTACCAAATATGGGACACAGCACAGGTAACCCATCATATAAACAAGAATAAAAAATAGAAAATATAATCACAACAAACAATTATTGTAATATATCTTACAATAAGTTAGAATTCTAAATCATAGTTACTCTTTCACTTTGTGTAAACCTAGGTTTTGCCATTGTTGTATTAGTAAATTAATTGTAATCATAATAATATGTCTAATGATTAATGTGATTGTTTTGATTGATTATTAGGCCATAATAAATGATTTCTCACCATGTTTGCATCTCATTCAAGGCATTCTGTTCATCCATCACTGGAACTCTGGCCACTCAAGCTATGTTGAAAGGCTATGGTGTTGGTGATGACAAAGCTACTGTTTTAGCTGCTACAATTACTTGGCTACTACGCAGTAAGTTAATGTAGGATTGTGCACAACAATATGCAAAGACACTGAACAGGCTAACATTGTAAGCAAAGATGTGTGCAATGAATGCTCATCTCACTATTAAGATAATCAAGATGACCATAAAAATAATCACTATTTTATGTGGATGAAGAGTGTATGTTTTTTAATGGACTGACTGTGTAACTTCATTGTTTTTGTTTCATTAGATGGTTCAGGAATGGTCGGCAGTATTCTTTTTACTTGGAGACAAGGGTTTGTAGTGATTGAATATTTCTTATGCCTTATGCTTAAGCCTTTTAGATCAAAATTTAACATAAACATTTGTTTTTATTCAGGAGTAATTTGGATTGCTATGCAAAGAAATGGAGGTACTAATTAAAAATAGTTATTTTACTTGTACGACCAGTGCAGTCAATAGTGCAGTCATGGTATATAGTGAACATGATTGTACATGTACTATAAAGCACATGATTCAATGTTGTTTATTTGTATCTTTTTTTCAGATTGTTTGCCGATGTTTTAAATGATACTGCCATGTTTGTTGAATTGCTGTCACCTTACTTTAAAACATACTTCACTTTTATTGCCTGTGTATCAAGTATTGCCAAGGTACAATACTAGTTTGAACAAGCTTATCAAACTTTTACACAAGTGCAACTACATTATATTTGGAAAATGTCAAAGTTGATGTCAGTAGAAAAAAATAGAACATGATTAAGGCATATTATTTAATATATGAAATGAGAAAATATGATTTTTATGACTATATAATAAGAACGTGACAAATACCTTGTCTTTTACAGTGCAAATCTAAAAACTGTGGCCAGATGGTTAAACAGAAATATTTCAGGAATGTTATAATTCCTTGGCCAATCATGAACCCTAACTGAAAAGTAATTCTGATTGGGTAAGAAAACATTCCTGAAATATTTCTGTCTGGACACATTTTTTTTAGATTCACACTGCAATAAGCCTGTTTGCTAATGCTATTACAGTGACGGCGGAGCAGTTTTTTTCAATTTCTTTTAATTATTGTCAATCAATCTCAGAAATTTTTTTTGAGGGGGGAGGGGGGCTAGTATGTGTAACACATTATAGCTCACAACATTTTGTACACATCGCAGTCAATAGTTGGTGTAGCTGGAGGAGCAACAAGGGCAGCATTGACACAGCATCAAGCAAGACGGGATAATATGGCTGATGTTGCTGCTAAGGACGGCAGTCAGGTTAGTTTTTTTTGTTTTGTTATAACACCAGTACAATTTTCAATACCACAATCATAGTTTCTTTAGAGGCCTTGAATGGTGCAGTGTTTAAGAGTGATTTGTGATTTTACTGTCCCATACCCCCTTAAATAATTGAATGAAAATGTTTTGTACTATTTCCAGGAAACCCTTGTCAACTTGATGGCTTTGTTGGCTGGTCTAGTTATCACACCAATAGTATCTGGAAACATGATGTAAGTTAATTGCCATGCATATCAATAATTGTTAATAATTGTAATTACAGTCATTATTGCAGCTATCACAAGCATCTGTTATCACCATCCTCATCTGACATCATCCTTATTATCATATCTAATCTGAGCATCATCACCATCATCATCATCATCTGTTAAAATTGTCATAAGATTGATGTTATTATCACCATCATCATCATCATCTGTAAAAAATTTTCATGAGATTGATGTCATTATCACCATCATCAAACCACACAAACATACTGGTATACACACATGGAAGACGACTTGTTTAGCCTGTGTTGATGTTTCTAAACAAACAGTTGAATAAAAGATTGTTATTTGAAACACTGTGAAGATTTGTAGAGAACTGATGTTTTGCACACCAAAGAAGGACTAAGGTCTGAAAAGCTGGATCACTACGAATCTTCACTGCAGTAATTCAAATTTTAATCTTTTTTTCAACTGGTTTACACACATCCAAAATTAATAGGCACAACTCATTTGCATTGATTCCAAAATGTTTTCATAATTCATTAATATTGCTTCATCAACCACACATGTAGTACTTAGGTTGATTAGGTAATCTATTCCACACTTCTGGCCATCTCAGTCATGGTTTCTCAGGGAATTTATTTTAATACCTAATATTCATGTGTGGTTGATGATCAAAGCACTTCAAAACTACAACCAACAAAGAACTGTTTTCTGTTCAATTCCAGGTTGACTTGGATATTATTTTTCATCTTCACCTTTTTACACATCTATTCAAACTTTCGTGCAGTGTCAGCTGTCGTCATGGAAACACTAAATGTCACACGACTACATATACTTGTCCAAGAATATTTGTTAAATGATAGAATGTTGACACCAGATGAAGTAGCAAGTAAAGAACCTGTACTTTTTGGTACGTAGTTTTGCAATAACTTTTGGTTATTAAACATTTCTCAGATATCAAATAACTTTATCAGAAAATGCCATGTTGAGGAAAGTGAGAATGATTGGTTATACCCTGATACAAAAAAAAATCAAAATCATGAATATCTGAACTGGAAAAAAAAAATGTTACTAACATACAAATAATTTAAAGAATTTCTTTTTCTCCCCAAGGTTCATCTCTGGGTGAATGCCTCAATATTAGACTTGGAACACAGTTTTCATATGTTGTACAAAAGTAAGTATTATCAGTCATTCAATTGATTCCATAAATTTTATTTATTTGTTAACGCTTACTATTATTTCATTGTCAGTGTTCAAGATTTCCAGGCAGCTTTGCCAGATTCACATGATGCAGCTTACATTATGAGAATAGACTTGAACACATGTACTTCAGGTATCTAAAATAAACCAGTTTTTTAAAGTTTCTTTAGGCTTAGGCTAGACCATAAAGAATTTGATACTATTTTTGTGTTTTTCAAATTGTTCTTATATTTGTAAATTAATAATATAGTACATTATTCATTTGTAAAGCACTTTTGGACTATTTTTATGTAATCAGCACTATATTAAGTAAAGTGGTATAATTATTTATTATTATTTAAAAACATTGAATTAATACATTGCAACTAACACATCCCCAAAACATCCTCCTAAAAATGTACACTTTACAGTTTTCATTAAAGCAAAAAAAACATTGCAAAAAAACATTGCAAAACATTAAAAAAACATTAAATTAATTGCAAAACATTAAAAAATCATTGCAAAACAAATTTCTCTCAACTCCTAAAAATGACAAAATTGATAATTATTTCCAATTTGATGACCATCAGTGTCCATAAAGAGCTTTTTCCTCAGCCTATGTTGTTTTTATTTACAATAATTATTATTTACTGTTTGTTCTGATACTGAAATTATACTTGGTCTCTATGGTTCACAGGTACATCTCACATAGTCCTCCACGAGTCATCAGATATTATGGACCACATCAAGAGCTGTTTCCAGGCTGCTGCAGTGGATTTGGTCTTACGAACCAGTACATGGAATAAGGTAGCAATACAATACAGCTCAACATGACATAGTATAGTCTTTACAGAGCATAGTACAGTATAATAGTGTACAAGCCTATCTGCCAACAATCATTAACAATGGTTCTAATTTCTATAAGGATATATCAAGTAACAAGCCTGGCTCTCAAACATTGATGGCACTGTATCACTATTGGAGACAAGGCAAGTAGTGTTGTTGATGGTTTTTACATAATTAATATTAACATTTAAAATATGGCAAGTGATTTGAAAATAAGCAAGAATAAAGGATTGAAAAACAGGAAAATTATTTGTAGCAAACAGTCTGAGCACCATTACAATTTTAAAAATCTACATTGAAGGACTGACTTCCAAAACATCAGTTCCTCACTAGCTGTTACGGTGTATTAATTCACAAACTCTTCCAACTGTTTCATTAGAAACATTGACACAGTCCACACTAGTTGTCCACCAGTCATCATTTACTTAATGGTTATCCAGTTTAGTTGTGTATCATGTATGCAATTATATCCCATTAGATATTTGAGGGGGGTTGGGGCAAATACCCCCAAAAAATACCGAGCAAAGCCTTGAACAGAGAAAAAATATAGTGCATGGCAGATGTACCAATAAAAAAAATTGTGTAGGGAGGAAGAAAATATCCTGCACAATCATTACATGGGAAAAAATATCCTGCACAAAAACATTGACCAACCCCCCCTCAAATATCCGATGGTCCATCCCTAAGTTTAACTTCTTTCTTATGCATCCCTTTTTTAGAAAGGAACCCATCCACTCCAGTATGTTGGGACCTTGTTGCACAATCACACAACTTTACCTTACAAGCTTTTCCTGATTTTGTGGATGATCTACAGAAAGCAGGTTGGATTACATCTCATACACATTTGGGGGCTAACGAATGGCGATGTGTATGGAATACTAAAGGCTTAGAGATGAAAAAGGTTATATAGATAAGTATTATACATGCAAACTAGGGCAGTATAATCTATATTAAGTTATATGTAAAAAATTTGAAAATATAGATGTTGTGGTAAAGACCAATAAATTGTGTAAAAAAAATAATAATAATAGAGCAAAAAAATTATTGTATAAAATCTAAAGCTACTTTATTGTTTATTGATGTAAATTGTCACATTAAAACATGTCAAACATGAAACATGTTTGAAAACCTGACTCCTGGACTAGAAATAATAAGTTTCACCATAATTTATATTTTCACAAGCACTTTCTGAAAATGTTACTGAAACCCAAAAGTTGCAAAAAACGTTTTTTGTGACACCATCACTTTACTACTCTATTGAGTGACCTTATTATGCTTACAGGATATTTGTTTACCACACATTATCAAGTTACAGTGTTATTAACATGCTTATGTAGACATATACAGCGAGATGCATTAAGCATAAACTGATATGAATGTAAAGTGCACGCACTAAAAGTGTTCAACAGTTCTCACTATCTAGTAGTAAATAGCACTAATTAAACAAAAGAAAACAATAGCATTAGCATAAAATAGCACTATATAGTGGTATTTATGTTGCACACTTTTAGTGCGTGCACTCTAGCTAGGTACATTGCAAGTTGTTTAGTTTGTTACTTTTACATGGAATGATATAAAGTTCTTTAGATACATCATATGCATCTCTTTATTTATGTGTGTATGTCGGTCGGCAATTCACTATACAAATACAAATATGTACATAATTATAGAATATTATACAATGTAATGTCGTATTTTAATTTTAACCTTGGTTATTCTGTCAATTGAGTCTTTAATTTTCATTTTCCCCCGTCAAATGTGCAATGTTTACGTCCTCAATCGGTCTTTGTACAGTTTATTTACACAGTTAACAGTTCAGTGTTTTTAAGCTCGTTGTTCATCACTTATTTCCAATACACCGCTAGTTATGTCAGCGCTCCATTCTTGATTATTTACAAGACGCTCCTCAACAGAGTCTTCGTTGGTTTGACGATGATATTCAGCACTTGGTAGATTACCTCCACGAAGAACACTTCGAACTCGAACCCTGGCAGGCGTGAGCACGATTTTTATGGCTTGACGGTACTTAGGCATTCTCCACACAAAAATTAAAGGATCAAATAAGAACTTTAAAAACATGATATCGTCAAAGAAGATCAATGCGATGTAGTCTTTGATGAAAGTGTCAAAATCGTCATACGGTCTGTACAACCATATGTATAAAGTTATGCTAAAGGGCCACACAGTAAGCATCAAAACTACGATAAGAATAGTCGATGTGACAAGGAAGTCCTTCTCAAGTTTGGCTTCATTATTCTGCGTTGTAGAGTTTTCTTCAGTATGTTCTTCGCTTGTGCTTGGTAGTTCAGGATTTTCTTCGGGGTCGTCTGTGCCGTGTTCTGCAACTTCTTGACGTCGTCGCATAGCACGAACAAAGACGAAGTAAATTACGACGTAAATAATGACCAAAGCCACTGAGATTAGGGTTGTATGAAGTGTTAGATCGACTGTGAAATAAATGTCCATCGAAACGGACGACATTTCTGGGATCACAGCAAATAATATGGCGTAAATCCATATTGCAATAATCCCCAAAACAGCATATGGTGTCTTTACAACGCGACTGTACGCCGAGGGACATCCTAGAGAAATAAGCTGAGCTACAGCCAAGGCCAAGACAGTGAGGAAAGATGTGTTGATTGTCACAGAACTTAGTATCTGACTGGTTCTGATGACTTTCATCAAATCTCGAATATCTACATCGGTCATCCACAACGCATACGAAGCCACAAACACAGGCTCGACGATCAGACCAGTTAGGAAATCAGACACTAAAATCCCTGTGATAAACACAGAGAACGGATTTCTGAAGCATTTTAGCGGGTCTTTATATATAGCACACAGTGATATGCCATTGATAACGACCGTAGCAAGTGCTATAAAAGATAAGAACACACAAGATGTGACACTGACTTTCTCGTACAGGTTAAAATAGTACTCAAAGTCAGTCTCGTTGTTCGAAGCATTCGCCATGGTCTTTTGTGTTCTTTCTTAGAAAGACACCTGATAGTTTTCAAAGGCGTGCCAAGCCAGGCCAACTGTCTGGGAGGAAGTTGTAGCCACGCAACCGTATCATTACAGTCATGCAATATTGTCACGCGTCTGATTATTTAATAAAGTTCAATTTTCTAAAATAATCATGGTAATTTTGCAGTGGCTATTTAGAAATTATCTTGAAAAACATTTTATTATATAACATACAGTGTTTCTCTCATGTGATAAAAATCGTATCAACACGTGTTGATAAATAAAATCTCAGTAAAATCTAAATTCAATAAAATTCAAATAAATAAGATAGTAATGTCAATATAATAGTGATTGGACTTAATTATTCAAGTCTTCAAAAATGGGAATTACATGGGAAATGTTCCCATGTAATTGGAAAAAAATATGCGTATATTTGAATCCAATATTGGGTTTTGTAGCATTTTCCCAATGACAACCCAAAATAAACCCATTGTGGGAATCTTTTCATGTGGTACATTTGGTGTTTGCACTCTATTACCACCACAACAAAAACATGCACAACACGTTATGTGAAAAAATTTTTATTTCATGTTTTTCAATAAATTATTTGAAAACAATGTTTTTGAGGATGTTATTAGATAGGGTATTTGCTGCTCCAGCTCATTATAACTGTTTACATTATAAATGTTGTAACACTCCAATCCCTATTGACTCCTTGCCTACATCTGAATACCATTTTCTGACTGATTATATCATAAACAGGTTTAACTTGAGGCTGATTTAAACTAGAGGAGGGAAAGGAAGCAGAAGGTTTTGTTTTGCTTATGTCGAGGCAAGCAACTAGGCAAGTATAGGGCTGGTTGCCCACAGCCTTGATAAAGTTGTCAATTGAACAATATTATCAATAGTATTTGTAAAGACTTTATCACTGGATAAGGGATTTATCTGGTGGAGCACCTATCCAAGCTTTGTGCAACTGACCTCAGAACAAGAAAGTTACTTAGTATGCATTGGATCCACAGCCATCGTTTCTTTCTTAACCAGGCAATAATTCAATAAGTCATATAAATATCCACCTTTTATCTTTATCATGTTTACTAGTAAAACAGCTTGCTGTTTTCAATTCTCATAAAGATCTCCTGCTAAGATTTTATTCAGTATAACTTACTTTTTTTAGCTATTTATTTTTAGACATCTTGTACCTAATTCCTTGAAAATATTTCTTTTACTGAAATAATTGGTAAAGCTATAACAAGGAACTATGGTCAGGGAGTTAAATTCCAGAAATGTCTATGACTGCCTGAAAATCATTGCATTAAGTAGACATCATTTGCAGCATTCCTTAATTTAATGATTGATATTTCCTGGAACAATAAAATCATTTTCCAGGTGTATCAATACATTGACGGCAAGCATAGCCAATATTCTTTGGCCCAGCTGTGAAGTCAATACAAAAAAAATGCTCTCCTTTTAAATACTATGTTAACTATTATACATATGTGCATGTCTTTTCACTCATAGTTTTACAGCTTCTATTTATATATGTATATTCTTTGATACAGTAAACACTAGCGTATAACAACAAATGAATTAGAACATTCCGGCTTGAATTTGGTCATATAAATACCATATAAATAACAACACATTCAGCCTGAAAAATAAAAATAATGTTCTTATGAAATGAATAACTGCATATGCGTATTGCACAAACAGTTTCACTGCAGGTCCGGTATTGGAATTTGAATAAGAACATTTTCAGGCCAATTTTGCAGAAAACAATACTCATAAAAGAACAAAATCTACTCGAAATGCCCAAACAAGTGTTTTTACATGCAGCTTTTTACTGTTATTTACAATTCCTGGCTGACTACTAACTGGATGAACTGTGGAAGAAGTTCGTAGCTGCACCACTAGATGATGATCTGTTTGTCTCAGAAAGATTTGTGGGATCTTCATATGCTGCTACGCGTCTCTGTATTTCTTGTGGAACCATGGAGGGATCAGTCAGTATTGAGGTTGTTCTGCTGATATCCCTCAACGCTGACAACACAGCTTGAGAGAAAAAAGCATAACTTAATAATAGTAATTAGAAGTATTGTATAAGTACAAGGGTGGGGAGGGTACATAAATGTTTCCTATTCAGGTGGAACAGTAATTTCTTTTCAGGTATAAGGGAGGGGAGGGTACATAAATGTTTCCTATTCAGTGGGGGAAAAAATTTCTTCCCAGGTGTAAGGGTGGGGAGGGTGGGTAAATGTTTCATATTCAGGAGGAACAGTAATTTCTTTTCAGGTATAAGGGAGGGGAGGGTACATAAATGTTTCCTATTCAGTGTGGAAAAAATTTCTTCCCAGGTGTAAGGGTGGGGAGGGTGGGTAAATGTTTCCTATTCAGGTGGAAGAGTAATTTCTTTCCAGGTGTAAGGATTGGGAGGGTACATAAATGTTTCCTATTCAGTGGGGAGAATGATTTCCTCCCAGGTGTAAGGGTGGGGAGGGTGCATTAATGTTTTCTATTCTGGGGGAGTTAATTTCTCATAAAGACCAAGGGTGTGGAGGGAATATGAGCTTTTCAAAAGGGAGTTATTTCATACCAGAACTAAGGTTGGACATGATGTATGTAAATGTTTCCAATTCAGAGGGTGGTAATTTGTCCTTACCTGGTCTTAGGGTGGGGAGGGTACACTGTTTGTCCATCCAGGATAATATACTGGTACAGAACTCCTCCCATGTTGCACTTGATACTTTCTGATTGTAACTTTCAAACATTTGACGAAACATTACAGCAAGCTTGATTAAAGTCAAGAAACATAAAATAATTTGCTAAGAATGTACTTCTAAAAAAACATGCCCAGAACACAGCAGCCATGCCAGAGGGCAAATCTAGGACTGGTAGGTATGCACCCCTTAAAACGATTTCAAATTCTAGGTGTTTGAAAAAATCCTCTGTGTTTATGTTTATGCAGTGTTGCACCCCTCATGAAAACCCGTTCACCTCTGCAAAATGACCTTGAATTCATTTCTCCTTACAGTCCTTGGATGAGCAGTAGACCTCATTAAGCATTAGGCATGCAAAATCATAAGTAAACCAATTTGAAATTTGAAATGAAAGCTTCAAAGGATACAATCCAGAATTTGTAGTTATCTTGTGAGCGGCCTTTGACATATTGATTAAACAGAGCCATCATCTGGTCTGCACGCTGTAGAATAAAACACCTCAAATCAATTTAAATCAAATTACAAGGCTAGCTTTCCTTATTGAAATGCATTACTGCACCCATAGTACATCAGCATAAACATGTCATAATCATCATAGATGGTGAGCTTCCTATCAAACAAAAAGTGAAAATCATTACTGTACTTACTTGTTTATTTAGTGGTACTCCAAATGCTGGTAGCTTCTGCTGACATTGACTAGTAATAACAATAATAATGGGATGTTAATGGTAACAGCACAATAAATGCAAATTAAGCATTAGTTTTCATTTATGTAATGTAATGTAGTGCTTATATAGCACATTTAACCTAATGTCTCAATGTGCTTTACAATCTCTAATATCATTTTATAGTATGTAATCTGGTTTTACAAGCATGAGCTAGATTAGTAATTAGTATGTATTAGTGTAGGTCTATCACTGAGGATTAGACCATATACAAACAAAATGATTAGATTAGTTGTCATATAAAAAAGCAGAGGGAGGGGGCAATATAGTCCTTTACTAGGAAGTATGTGGTTTTCAAAAAGGTTTTAAAGGAGCCATCTCATCCATGAAGCATTGCAAGCCAAGTAAGTGTTAATGTTTACATACAACATAACGAAAGGAAATAATTAAACTGTCAACAACTACAGTCCAAAGTATGCTACCTTTAAAATTATTTTTTGCAATGTTTTTAATACCTCTCTAATTTAAGTTAGACATACACAAAGTCAAGGAATATTTAAAATTTAAGGGTCACAATAATGTAAAATCATTATGGAGAGGCAAAATTATTAGTATGTGTTTGACTTGCCAGCAAACATTTTTTTAAAAGAGGTATCTATTTAAAAAAATTCTGCTTGCAAGTCAAAGACATACTAATAATTTTGCCCCCAATGATTTCACATTTTACATACTCTGAAAAAGTTTCTGCTTGCAGTCTTCCACTGATCATGTCAACAATGGGGGAAGGGGGTTCTTACATCCTACCTTATTGAAGCAAACAGAAGTTGACTTTCTTTTTTTAGCATTTCTTGTTCTTCATGCACTTTCTCTCTCTCACGTTGTAACTTTGCAATGAATTCATATGCTGGAGAAGAAAATTGAAAGTATTAATTTTTTTAGTGAAATGAGCAGATTTCTACATTTAATTCAATATTAATAAATATTATAAGTACATAATAATAGAATAATAGAATATGAGTTCTGGTTTTACAACCACTTAGGACTGGCTACATAAACCCTTGACAGCACTATGACTATGTAATGGCCCTGTCCAGCAGATTAAGGACATTCAAATTCTATGCATTAGTTATAACTTTTATATGGCATTTTATTCAGGCTTCCTGCAACTGGCACTGTACTGGATCTTGTTAGATGATTCATCACAGATCAGCAGGCTCTCTTAGTAATGACGTTTCTCTTTAATTAATAACTTTATACTTTTTATGACCTCAATAGAGTGCACACGCTAAAAGTGTGCAAATAAATACCACTAAATAGTGCTATTTTATGCTAATTCCATTGTTTTCTTTTTAATTAGTGCTATTTACCAATAAATAGTGACAAGTGTTGCACACATTTAGTGCGTGCACTCTATTCCCTATTACTTCATATTCAAATTACTCACATTTTTGTAGAATAGTAGCTTTACTGACTTTAGAGTTCTTTTGACTTGCTAAAGAAGGTACCATACCAACAAGCTGATCAAAACCAACCTATAAGGCACAAAAAATCAAAGTTATTATTGGCACCTGCAAAAAAAAGTATTGCATTTTTCCAATTTTCTGTTTTTAAACAATGTTGTGAGAATTCCTACTAGTTAAAAAGTTAAATGTGGCATGTTGAACAGACAGAGAAGGATTCCATATTCCAAGCTGGGACCAATTCAGAAAGATTATACATGTAAACTGCAATAGATCAAGAGAGAAGGAAGGACAAGCACTGCATTATTTTCTGTGTACCTTGATATTAAATCTTCTTTTTTGTTCAGCACTTATATGAGATTGCCTTCTATGTTCCTGTTGAAATAATCAACTTTTACTTATACAATTTTTATGGCATTTTAACATACATGGTCAAAGTAGAAAACTGGTTTAAAAATTGCCTTCTATGTTGAAATAATCAACTTGTATCAACTAAGATTTTGAAACAAAATATTACTCAGATGTGCATCTCTAAATGTTGTAGTTGTTCACATTGGGTACACCTTGGTTCAAATCATTCCCAATCTAATGATTACAGAAATACAATTATTTCAAAAACACTTTACCTTGTAGTGCTCTCTGTCTGCAGCAGCTACAGGCCGGCTGAACTTGCGTGTGGCCTGTCCAACATAGAATATTGTTCAAAAGTTTTAATATTGAAATTCACTTCAGTCTATTGTCATTTAAATGATTTTACTGCAAACCCTTCAATTGTAAGGTTACTTATGTGAGTTGTCTTAAACTGTCAACAACAACAACAACAACAACAAGACAGTCGTTATTACCACATAATATCATTAATGTTATTATGTTTTACTACACGCTATTTTGACTAAAAACAAAATACAGGTAATAGCTGCTAGATATAGCAAGCTGAGAAGTTTTCACATTTGAATTATGCTGTCTTATCCAGAGCCTCAGCTACTTAGTCTGACTGTTGAAGTAACTTTGAAGAAGATACTTACAGAGGTTGTCAGTGGTATAGATGAAAATGAAAATTCACTCGATGAACAAGTTGAGCCACATGTAGTCACTACAAACAAGAAAATTAGATCAGATACGACACATCTGCAGAACTTAAAATAGCAGCTGGCCTGCCAATGGCCAAACAACATTTTATTTTATTATTATTTTTTAAAATTATATTTTACTTCCTTCAAAGGAAGACAGACACCACAACAGGCTTATTGTCCTTACTTGAGAAGAAATGAAATTTGAACCATGTTGAAGATGTAATTACAAAGGCAATTATTTTAAAATCTTATTCTTTTAAAAACCTTGTGACACAACATTTTTTCCTATCTTGAGCACTGTTTTGTCAATGAAGTCATAGAATACTTTTACCTGTTGCAGTCATTGTTGAAGTAGCTGCAGCAGTAGTTGTATGTGTAGCAAATAAAGTCTGCGACAAACTGTCTACTGTACTATTGATACCCTTGGTCTGTTGAGAAACAACACACCATAAAAAAACACCATCTCAGTAAGGCATGAGCTTCAGTTTGACTTGTATAAATTAATAAATTATAAACTGCAGAAAAACTAGTGTTGATTTTGTTACATTAATTCATGTAATCATTCTATTTTTGTTGCTAGCAATACCATACCTGTTGGCTTGTTGATGCTGACAAACTTAAAGGATTTGTAGAAGATAATTTAAAAGGAACCGGTAGTACCACCTGTGTGCCAGGGTTGCCAGATATTATCTGTTGTAATGGTAGAAGATTGACAGGTAAAGAGCCTAACGTCACTGGCTGAGCTTGTGCTTGTACTCCAGTTTGAGCTGACAAAGGTTGTGGTGTTATCATAATAGTTGCAGCCTGTCCAGCTGGAAGGTTTTGTGACTGTGGTCTTGGCTGGATGTTAATTGGTGTCATTTTTGGGACAACTGGTTGATTGTCTGTATACACTATCCCTTGTTGGGGTAACAGATGTTGATGCTGTTGTTGTAGTTGCTGTTGCTGTTCTTGATGTTGTTGCTGGAGTTGCTGATGCTGGTGTTGAAGTTGTTGTTGTTGCAGTTGTTGCTGGTGTTGTAGTTGTTGTACATGTTGTTGTGGTTGTTGATGGAGTAATTGATGCTGATGCTTTTGTTGCAGTTTCACCTCTTCTTGTGGGTGTCGACTTTGTTGTACTTGATGTTGTGCTTGTTGTAGATTTTGCGGCTGCTGCACAGTCAGTACTTTTTGCTGAGGGAACAAATGTTGCTGTAAAGCGTTATTAGTTGACTGAAGAGCTGAAATCAACTGTGAGGAATGTTGGTTTTGTTGTAGTTGTTGCTTCAGTTGCTGTTGTTGTTGGATGAATTGGTGTAAATGCTGCTGAACTGGATGTGTCTCTCCTTTCTCCTTGACAGATTGAGGTGAATGTTTTGGTAATTTCTGTTGTTGTGATTGTAGCTGCAATAATTGTTGTTGTAGTTCTTTTTGTTGTAGTGGTAGGTGTTGATGTGGTTCAAGTGATAGCTGTTGTAACTGCTGTTAAATATCAAATTATTAAAGAATAAATTCATGAAAGATTGCTGTAACAAAGGGCACTGATGCAAATTGATAAAATAGACCATATTATATGGGCACATGGAGATACAAAATTTATCTTCAAGTGTTGAAAAAAAAAAGATATTTTCAACATGAGTAGATAAATTTAGTATATCCAAGCTGACATGTGATATTCTGTTTTATATATCATAGAATTATCCATAAAATCAACTTTATAAGATTTTGAAGCACACTCAAGGTGTAACCATAGTAACAATATTTCAAAATATCAGTATTCTGAAAAGGAGGAATATTGGTAGTTTAAGGATAATTAACAATGATATAATTTATATTATTACTTATGACTTGAAAAATCACAAATTACAGTGGGATGTTCAAAAGTATGCCCCAGTTGTTATAATGATTGTTATAATTATACAAGTTTGTCTCCAATTTTCAACAATCAGCATTGTTTGTATAGCAGCTCTGTTGCTAATTGGTTAAAAGGTAGATGTATAACTAGACATGGATTTAAATAATGTTGCTCACAGACTTTGACATATTTTTGAGCATGGTGCCATAGTACTTGAATCAATTGTACCTGGTGTGGTGAGATCTGTTGTTGTTGCTGGGCATGCTGCTGAGGTTGTAATGACATCTGCTTCTGTAGGTCTGGTTGATCTGTTATTGTGTTGGAAGTCACCATGCTGCCTTGTGGTGAACCTTGTAATAAAGACATCAACTCTGAAGGTTGCTGTTGATTTGCAGAAGGTCCTTTCCATGTGGACGATACTTCAGGACATGACACCTGCTTTGACTGAGGTACTTGTTTTTGTAAAAGATCAAGAACTTGTTTGACAACATAATTACCCTCACTGTCCTGCTTCTGAGGGATGGTAGTTTCTCCTTGCAGTAATAGTTGGCTTAGCACTGTCTGTCCAGTTTGTGCACTGCTGGAGGGGAGTGTATATTTTTGTTGGTTGGTAGTTTTGAGTAGAGAGGCACCTTGAGGTAGCTGTACCAACTGATCCATTAATGATGACTGCAAAACATCAGATTGAACATGATTAAATCAGAATGCTACCTTGTTTGTAACAGACAATATATTTGGCTAAAGATATCCAGATGTTAAGTGCAATATTACCAACCAACAACTCAATCAACCAAATGCTTGATTGATTGATTGATTCATTGATTCATTGATTGATTCATTGATTGATTGATTGAGCAAACAAGCAAGCAAGCAAACAAGCATGCAGGCAAGCAAGCAAGCAGGCAAGCAAGCAAGCAGGCAAGCAAGCAAGCAAGCAAGCAAGCATACCTGATCAAATGTTTGTGATGGTCCTACAGCAGTGGTTGTTATGGCAACTCTTGTTGCTGCTGCTGCTTCTTGTCTCATTGCTTGATTGACTTCATGGGCTGCTGCCAGTGTTGACGAGAATACAGGATGTGCACTTTGTAAGCTTGATGGTGGACTCATAGCTGATTTAGTCTCTAATGACTTTCTTCTCTGGGTGGATGGTTGGCTGACAGGCATATGTAACTGTTGTTGGTTCATATACATAAGGGAAGAGTCAGACATATTACGTGGCAGTTTGCCTTTTCGCCCTCTTTGCTTACTAGTTAAGTGTGTTGTAGTGTTCAGTGTTGTTTGCTGTCTCTGTGATTGAGCCTGTATTTGATCTAGAGGAGTTTGTTGGCTATTCCCAGAGGCAATATTCTGTAGATAATTCAGGTTCATATTTGAAGTATTATAAAGTCTTGAATCAGACATATTTCTGGGTATTCTTGGCCGTTTGGCCTGCGAAGCCGTACTTTCTGTATTCCCATTGTGTGACTGCAGATATGCCACCAAATTAGGGAACTGCTCTTTAGCAGGAATCTTTCTCTCCGTTGGAGAACCAAAATGTAAATTATAATTCAGCTGTGAATGATCAATCATCGACAGTTGGTTATCAGAAACATTCCTAGGTAATCGTCCTTTCCTTGTTGGCGATGTTCCATACTCTTGTAAGTTACTAGTACTGTGTCTATAAGGTAACTGACCGTGGTGAACTGTATGGCTTGTTGCCTGTTGGTGTGTAGGTAATTGTGTGGATGATGGAGTTGACTGTGGTATTTGTATTGGTGATGCTATCGATTTAGAAGGAAATATCTCCTGTTCTGGTTCTTCTTCTAATTCTGTTAGACTTTCTGATAATGGCTGCGACATAGGTGATGTTTCGTAGGTTTGTATTTCCATCTGATTGTTGTAATCCATAGGAAATTGAGTGAAAGGTTCTGTAGCATCAATAAATGGCTGTGTTTGTGATGTGTTGAGTGCTGAACTAGTAGAACACATAGAGTACATGTGATTGTAATCATTAGAATCGTCCATCATGTCCATTTGTTCTTGTTGGTCTTGGTACGATGGTAGACTAGTGTCTTGTTGTTCATGTCGTGCTAGAAAGGAGTTGGTTAGTTGGATGGAATCACCGGACTGTACCATACCATCTGAAATAAAGACATAGTATAGTTTTAATTTTCTCCATTGCAAATATTTACAATATTTCTTTTAAAATATTAATATGACTACAAGGAGAGGGGCATAGATATAGTAAAAAAATTAAAAAAAAATTATTTACAATTATTTCATATAGAAGTATGAAATTAGTCATTAATAAATATTAAATAATCATTAATAAACACATCATATTAACTTTTATGGCATACACTTCACTTACAAGTAATTGAAAGATAATGAATGAATATTGAATGAATGAACAAAATAACAAATGATTGAACAAACAAACAAAAGAAAGTTGAATTAATAATTACTTCAGTTTTTCATTTTCCACAAACTCAAACTTTTGAATACTAATTATCAATCCAAACTCTGCACTTCAACAAGCTGCTTTCAAACTTTGCCTTGACTTGCCTACTCAAAGCGACATTTGTAAGCTGAAGACTATCCACTTACCAACTAAGCTTTCCAAATGTTTAGTAAATTCATCAAGATTTGGTTGAAGACTGTCCAATGTTGGCTGATAGACTATTTCTGCACATCAGAAACAAAAAGTACACAATAAATGATATAAATATGAAGAAATCATCATAATTCTTTTAATTTTTCAAAATGTCCAGATCATTTTTTTGATTAGTGCTCTCCCCTTTTGAAAATTTCTGGATCAGCCAGTGACCAACATTCATTGTTTGGAGAGTCAACTATGGTGTGTGGGCTATATGTTAATTAGTGTGTTCAGTCACTGAACAGATGCCACTTTTCAAAGACTAAACAATCTAATTTATAAAATAACTAACCATGATTTAATTTATTCCAGCAACAATACTGTATGTCAATGAAACCTTTGTGTACCTAGTAGTTATATTCATTTGGTCAAAATATTGTATTAATTTTGTACTGTATAACTTACCAGATACATTGGGCTTAGGTATTGGCTCTGTCTTGGTAGTAAATAGAGTATCAGGGTGAGAATGTACCAAATCTACAATTATTATAAAACATTTCAATATCACCATAATAATTATTATAAATATTGACACCACAACTTCCGATTAATTTGATTGGCATTTTTTGTTGCATTCTTTGTAAAACAACACAGGAGAATTGTTTTTAATAGCATGTAAAACGTACAATGTTTTGATACTACCAACAAAAAAAAAAACAAAACAAAGGTACAAGAGGCATCCATTTTGAAAGCACATACATCAAAAATACTCTGGAATAACAGGTGTTCACCATGGCAACCATATATTAACACCGCATAATGCAATCTAAATATATATCATCTAGACTTAAATAGAAATGTTGCCTTGATTGAAGATGTCTTAAGTCAACAAATTAACATACAAAAACTACTTAATATGCTTATATTTGAATATTTGTAAATTACATATTCAATATTTTAAGGATGTGGTTTGGCTTTATTGGAAAATGTGAGCCAAATCAGAAAGGTAAAATTGCAGCAAATTATTATCAAATCTTGACTAGATATTTAAAATGTAAACTGTCAATAAAACCGATAAAAATATCTATGCTTTTTCCCCTTAAAATTCACTAAATTTGCTTTCTTTTTTTGGCAACTATGAAAATACTTGATATAAAGCATTTTGGAATGGATGAAATGTCTTTGTTTGGGTTGCTTTAATTGAAGCAGGCATGCTGTTATACATATATTTTGATTATTTTTTTAAGTTGATTTACAGTCTACGACACAAATTACTGATAAAATCTTCATTTTAAAAAGTCCATCTGACAAATGTTATTGTCTGGGAATTTACAATATATATATAGGCCTTAATTAGTGACAGTTGTTGAAATATCAGGCCACTAACAAAGTAGCAATTTGTCATTTGATATTACCAAATAGATACAATCAAATTGAAATAGAAAATTTGTAAATAATAAATTTAACTAGGTAATCCAAATGTACTATACAAAAAGCCAATTGATGTGCAGCATGCTGACCAAATAAAAAGACTAGTGACAAAATAATAAAAACAAGCTCTATGGCATTGGATATAAAAACAATATTGATATTCTGAATACAGTTAATCCTTTGGTAGTGAAATTAGTTACTCAGAAATTACAGTCCCAATACTACACTGTACTGCATTGCACTTAGTAAAATACACAAACAGATCTCTAGTTCTGTTGAACTTCGGACAATTGAATAGTGTATAAAAGCTCTATATAAATAAATATTACTTTCTTATTTTATATGTGTTAATAACAAAATGGAAAACTTTAACAAAAATAAAATGTTGGTTGATAAATTTAATATGTATACTGTCAGCAATATGCTTTAAAATACCTGTTGTTAGCTCTAAGTCCATCAAACCAGCAACTTGAGTTAATGGTGAGCCATGAGCAGCCTCATCATCTCCTGTACTACTAGTACTGTATGATCTGTAATATTTATTTAATATTAAATAGTTATTAATTTACATTCACCCACACAATATTGGAAAAACTTTATCAATATCATTTTAATCATAAATTCACCTTAATCAACAAATTTACCATACCAATGAGATAGTGGTGATATTAGCCAAGATATGATTTTTTTTTCTAACAAATCTTTGGCAAATGTTTTCACAAACTTCACATACATATAAATTTCTGAATAAAAATGGAAGTAATAAAACTGGAATCTTCAAAAATAAATTAATATCAATGGGAAGTAAAAATATAGTAAAAACTTTTTTGAGGAGATGAATTCAATTCAAAAGCCACATGTTTGAATAAGGGAGGAGGGGGTAAAATTTTCAAAGACATTTTCAAAAGTGAGGGTAATTTATCCAAAACCAATAATTTCAAGAAAATTGTTCTCATGGAATGACACAATTGACCATTTAAAAAAAAAACAAAAAAACACTGTATTGTACTTATTGTCATTTTTGTTGACATCTGTCTTCCATTATTCAAATAATGGTAACTCACATTCAAATTAATAGGTATACAATGCCACATATTACCTTGACCTTTCAAAGCTATCGTCTAGTCCTTGGTTCTTCCAATCAAACAGAATACAAATAAATTAATATCATACTAATAACATCACATTAATATGCCAAATTTGCTTGGAATGTAGCTTTGAAAAAAGGGTTGAAAATGGCTATTATCATCTAGTAATTTTGTATTGATAAGCTAAATAAATGTCAGTAAATTGAACAGATTATTCAAGAGAGGCACACAGGGGCATATCAAGGATTTGTCATTGAAAGCCATTAACAACATTCATTCCTGGAATAACAATGATCACTTACTAAGGTGTTAGTTATCCTTCAATTACCAAGGCAGGTGTTATAATAAATATTTCTTAATTAAGCTTCTAATGTATTCAATATCTTGAATTACCTTGTTTTTGTAGTAAATTCTCCATTTTTTATACTCCCTAGCAATAGCGTCTAGTTTCCTTCTCCAATATCGTCCCTGAAGAACTACCGTCTGTAATAATAATATCATTGTCATTGATTGATACAATATCAAATAACGTAGTTTGAGTTTTTATAATGATATTTATTAACAATAAGTTGTAAACTATCTGGAGAAAACAAAGAGACCTTTCAAATTAAAATGTTATATAGATATAGGTTATAATCATTTGATGTGACTGAGTGAATCTTTAAATAAGCATAAGCTGCAAAGAGGAAATAAGATTAATATTCATTGAGTTACATGATGTTGGAATATGAGATTTCAAGGCCCTTGATAAACAGGAAATGTTGAGTAACAACTGAACGTTGGTTGGTCAAAAACACCAAGCATCGCCAAAAATAGATACAATAAATGCATAATGATCTTCAAATGACTTGTTGATATCTAAAGGGGGGTCACAGGGTATCCATCAAACAGTGAAAAATAACCGACCATTTGTCATCATAGTGAAATTTTGGTAGTTAAACCCCTCCCCATCCTTCTCAATGACAAATGCTGGATACACCCCTATCAACATACAAACAAAGAAGAAAACTTGCAGTACAAAATGGAGGCAGCGAGATTGAACAGCCAAAGAATTAGTCTCAGAACAAGGCGTTCCAAGATTTAATCAAATCACGCTCTGTCCAATATCAGTGAATGTATATGTGATTATATTAGTCCAGTTTACAGTTGAGTCGAATATTACTTACCATCTTGCTTATGTCTCATAACCTGATGGAATTCTTAACAATATTATGTTTGGAAACAACCATTTATCATAATAATATTTCAGTTTGTAATCTACAATCCTAATCAAAATTTATGAGACAAATAAAAGGCATTTTTCCTGACAAAAAACCTTTTCCCCTAATACAATCAATGTTGAGTTCAAAATTGCTCTTTGGGTTAGCTGATGACCACTTTCTGGACTCAACATTGATTAGGGAGGGGGATGTGGAGGGAGAAGTGGTCTGAGGAGGGGTGGGTATAGACGATAATTGATAGAAACAGTCACTGCAACATTTTGTGTTGTCTTTTAGGGCCCTACTGAAAACCATGTTAGTGAGTAGGCACCCTCATTAAAGATTATTATCATTATCATTATTATTATCTATCCTATATTATTTTTCCATGGTTTGTAGCTCCCTAATTAGCTTAGAAGAGCTAAACACATTGAGCCTTTAATTTAGGGATTTATTAATTATTCCGACATAACCAAACGAACACAACACTAATCTCCTCACACCTAGAATAAAATGCTTTTCAGTCAAATGTTTGGTTTCAGTCCAATTCAACTGCACAAGACTCAATACTAAACAACATTGAACATTAATTTTCTTATTTGACAGGACTGGATATTTCAATGAGTGAAGTCTTTGTAAAGACTGTTGGTGCTATTTGATAGGTTTTAAATGCCTCTTCAGAATATGCCATCAGAGTATCAATAAGACTTGTAATTTTCAGCTTACAGTGAGGACACTCAAACCCACAAACACTTGTCTTTTATTTTTTTAGCTTTCTACTGCTTCAAATTCGATTGACACAAAGGATACATGTTTAAAAAAATGTCAAAAAAGCACAAAGTTTTCACAGTTTGAGTGTCCTCACTGCAAACCACAATTATCCAATTGATGGTACATTACACTTACCAGAGGTTTCTTAGGGGGTTCTCTTTCAGAAGAAAGAGGAGATACAAACTGGCAAAATAATGGCTTCTTGTTCTTCAAATCTATATTTTAATTGATAAACAATAGTCAAAATGAATAAGTATTGAAGACTTGATAAGTCATAAAAATCATAGAATCATAAAACTCATCTAAAAATAGCAGCAATATTAGGAAGCAAAAAATGAATATTATATTTCCGACGAGTTTTCTTTTTTTTTTAGTTATTTATAGAGCTTTAACAATCGCTCATGTCTGTGTGATTAAAAGGTCTTTTTCTTTTTTATATTATTTATAGTCATATGGTATATGATAACAAGCTTAAGATATCCTTGAGATAGATCACAAGTGGTCAGTTTTAGTGTAGTTTTAGTGGACATACATTGTATATGCCAACATCTCCAGATAGCATTATTCAAACGCGTCTTTTCAGCAAACTGCAGCTTTTGACTCCCAAAGTTTTTCCATTTTGGTGAAACCAGTATTTGTCTGTTTTAAAATAAATAAATAAACAATCATTAGCAGATGAATACTCTCTTGAATAACAACTGGTTTGTATTAAAATGCTCAGTTTGTCATGAAAGGACGCAATTATATTTCAATTGAACACAAGTGATTTAATACGTTTCCAATGTTATTTATTAATTTGACAAAGAAAGCTTTAGGCTGCAAAGTTATAATCAAAATGAATACATACTTTCCATACTCCAGCTTCAAACATTCAAGCAGTCTTGACAGGTTGTCCTCTATTTGTGCTGACAAAAGATTTTTCGTGACATCGCTGTTGTGTTTCTTTGCAGCAGCACTGCGAGTAGATATACGACTCTGACTGCCATCTTGAAACGCCAAACTCAGGGAGCTGAAAGGCTGTTTATCCATTTAAAGTAACATCAAGGCAATTTCTGAGTGTTTGTTTTTGTTGCGATGTTGTTTTGGTTTTTCATCTCACTGAATACTTTTCTGTTTACAGCTTATTTCAAACAAATGGCCGCCATATTGCGCTACATAAATACACTCCTTTTTTCACGTGACTTATAGTGGTACCCAGACCTCCTAAACATTACGTCGTTACACAGAAACCCCATTATTCTGGACAATTAACAATCGTAAAAATTTTATACTCATTTTCATTTCTTGAAAAAATAAATCGAAATCTCATTTTTTATGTTTATCATGTGATTGCGTATTGAAAAGGGGAGTAAGCAATACGCTGTATCCTGCTTCAGCACAGTTTGGCTCTAAGTGGGGTAGAAAATTAAAACACTCAAGGACATTTTCGGCGCTCTCAGATCACAACCCAAGCGCGACAATTCGACTGCACAAGTTGATGTTAGTAGCTTGTAAAACATTTGTCACATGAGTCAGCTCAAGCTTAAAGAAACAAATACCCAGAGAGATACAGAAACAATTAGACAAAGAAACAAACATAGATGGACAACAAATACCAATCAACAAACATGCAAATTAAATCGATAGACCAATAAACAAACATACAAAGTAAATCAATAGACCAATCAACAAACATACAAACAAGGAAACAGACTGACAAACAAACAAAAATGGAAAACTAGAAACTTCAAACAGAATTGTTTTCAGATAAAACATTTTATTAACTTTTATACTTGCTTGTTTGTATTGTTAATTTATTGACAGCAACTAGAGTGGTAGAATCTGTAAACTGAAAAAAGGCTGAAAACAATGAAAAACAGTTTTTATGGCTCAAAGCTAAATCTATTAAAACACATCAACAATAGCCTTTTCCACAAACCCTTTTTGTATGACGCATGACGTTGCAAAACACGTATACAAAAGAGGTTCAAAGGCCACACTTGATTAAAATGCCTTGCTGTCTAAAATAAAGAGGGACAGTGCGATTAAATCAAATGGGCTCGTGATGTTTTGGGTCGTTTAAGTACCTTGATGTCTAAAAAAACGTGGAACACTGGGATTAAATGAAACGGCTGAAACGCGCTCATCAACACTCGTGATATTTTGGAAGGTTTTCATGTTCTCGTGAAAACCGCAAAGCATACGACTAAGATAATGATTTCAGCAATAAAGTGTTAAATCAATGAAAACAACAACTAATTTTATGCCGACATATACCTAAACTAGGGGAAAAAAATTGCCGAATGACCATTGTCGAATGTAGACTGGACGACCGCAAGGAACTATGGGTTCCCGATGATGACGAGAATAAAGCACCTAACCAAATCATTACTCTACTTGGCATCATGTAGATGGTCGGCTATAAAGCATGTTCATATGCTGTGACTGCCCATTCCAAATACTGTTGCCCATGAACCTTTTCGGTCGTGCAATTGGCATTCGGCAACTGGCATTTTATTCGAGTTGTTTTTTAAATTTATGTTTACAACATAATAGTGAAGATTCTACACCACTAGACTGCTATCAATGTAGTGATTGTTTTTAACCTAAATCAATATTGTACGGACTAGTTATTTCGTTGATACCAATATCGTCTTGGTTGGCTATTCTACGCAATGATTTTTTACACATATCATTGAGAAGGTCTGAATTGATGCTGTCCAGGAATCGAGTGCACGTCTGTGAAAGAGAGAAAATTATTTCAGCTATTGATCACGACATAGATTCATCCCTTCATCCATCCATTCGTCCACTCATTCATCCATCCATCCATCCATTCATCCAGCCATCCATTCATTCATCCATTCGTCCACTCATTCATTCATCCATTCATCCATCCATCCATTTTACCTGTAGGGTGTCATCACCGTAGGTCAGTTTCAACAGAGCAGCCAGAGCACTTTCTGATGAGGACTTCACTGAACTGTTTTTATCTTTAGCTGAACTGATCAGGACAGGAACTAGGGGTTTTAACGTGTTCGCGTCGAATGGCATATCGGTGGAATCTGAAGCAAACTTGACTGCGGAGGCTGCTAGGCTTCGTATTTCAACCGAGCCGTTCTTGATGTTCTAAAGACATAAGAAGTGAGAAATCTGTTAGAATAAACTTGACAACGCTATATCATCGAAGATTTTCGAATCCAGTGAGTCAACAGTTTCAAAACGTGGCTTCTCGTCAGAGGGAAACAAAGAAACATTGATGACAGTAGAACGGAATTCATGTATCGCAATTTCAAGGTTATTGTAAACGTTGTGTGCACTACAGCAAATGTAATGAGAATCAACAAAGTTTTTTTTAATAAACTGCATCCAACGCAATAAACTTTGTAAATATTGTGTATTTGGAGAACGAAACAAAAAAAGAACAGGGATAAGTATGCAGAGATCATAAATCAACAAAAACACATTTTTTTTCGTAATGCGATTTACCTTGATGACGTAGAATAATAACTATACCAGAATGCTTTGCCGACTTTTTTTTGTATCGCAATTAGTGCAAATTGTTCTATTAATCTCCACAGGGATAAAAACTTTGAATATGAAAGAGAATTCGCAAAGAATGGTGGTATTGGCAGTAAAATGACGCCATAATGAAAATCGTCTCCAGTCCACTGATTTTTTTAGCACTTTACCATCACTGTGGTGAGTTAAAACTATGTCTAAGAGGTTTCAGTTACCTGCGCTAGAGTTTGGACTATCTGAGCTGAAGGTTGTTGGGATTGCTGTTTGGATTGTGATAGCAGAAATCCAAGAGATCGAACACCAAAACTCCCAATAGGAATCTAGAAAAATAGCAAAGATAAATTAACATCTTGTTAACCTAAAGTTAATTATTCATTACGAAAGTCATAGATTTTTTTAGATATTTCCACTGTAACTACTACCTAAATTTCTTTAGGCTACCTGCTGATTACTTCAAAGAGACTTACTCTGTCCGTGGAGGCATGGGCAATAGCTGCATCTGTGATGACGTCATACAATCCACAAGCCATGACTTTTTCAGGAGCATCGTGTAAAACCGCTGACAGAGCAATAGCGTGACCGTGGCGCAATGTCCAGTCCATTGTAGGATCGTTAACTGCATAAAAATAAAATGCAATATGGGACTCACACTTCCAGCCGAAATAATTTTTAAAACCTTTTCTTGGCACAAATCAATATTTCAACTGTACAATATTTTCAAGAATAGCTGTATATGAATAACAAAGATAAATAAAAGTAAGAGTGGCCGTGCTTGTATTCGAAGTATACAATATTGATTGATTGGTCAGTAAGCCTTACCAGTGAAATGTTCATTGACCAGACTCTCTAGTTCATCATCAGGTAGAATCACAGCCAGTGTTCCTAGACAAACTCCTGTAGCTACTCGGATGTTATTCTACAAAACATAATCAATCTTTCGTCAATGGTAAGCCCAAATAAAAGTGCAAACACTCAAACCCATATGTCCAAGTCAAGAAATGACAAACTAAAAGTAAAAACATTATCACCGGTAAAAAGAAAATAGTCTATCTAGGACCAAGGATTGAACGAAAAGCTGCTCCACTGTTTTCGGTACGGGAGATTTCAAGTTCATTTTTTTTGTTTTGTCTTAGTATAAATGTGTAGCTTGTGTCAACTTTACTTTGCAGCTATTTTAACCAGGATCACCTCCCGTTTGAAAGCAAGCCATGTTTGCGCTTTAGTGCAAAAGGCATCTACTTGGTGTCTTTACCAGTCAATCATATTAGAAAGACATGATTGGCGAACATACGTGAGGTAGTTACTGTCAATTTCGACTCAAGGAGTATTGACAGAGAGAGCCTGGCGGAAAGTGCACAACGTTGGCTCTTTGGGAAACATCAGAGAGAGATCATGCTTCCATCATGCAACGTTACAAATAGAGCTTTCTATTTTTCCGCTAAGACATCGTGCAATAAATCAAAGGTTTCAAGGAAAGTTATCTTGACTGTAAAATAGATCACGTTTCATTGCATACTTTACCTCTCCATGTCCTAGTAAAGTTAGTAGTGTTGCCGTCAACGATTTACGAGCTGGTTCACCCATCTTCTGTCCTGCACCCGAGATCACTCCTTTCAGCGCCTGCAGCAATGTCTCCCTGGAAACATCAAAGTGTTCAGTCAGTGGATGATCAATAACAGTAAATACAAAGTAATTCAACGAGTGTCTATTGCAATTCAGTTACAACAACATCCTCGACCAATTAAGTAATGGACGGACCATTAGATATTTGAGGGGGAGGGGTTGGGCAAATACCACAAAAAAAAAAAATCGAGCAAAGCCTTAAACAGAGGGAAAAAAATCGTGCACGGCCGATGTGTCAATAAAAAATATCGTGCAGGATCACATGGTAAAAAATATCCTAAAAAAAATTCCCCCCTCAAATATCTAATGGCCCGTCCCTAAATAAAGAAACAAAATGCAACAAGCAGGCAAGAAAGAAAACAGACAGACAGACAGACAGACAACAGAGAAACAAACGAACGAAAAAAAAAAACAAGACAGTCAAACACACAGCAAAAACTACGGTTGGTTTTCCAGCTTACTTGATGGCCAAGTCTTCGTTGTTTTTCACTCCATTCTGTAGCTCGGTAAAAAGTGGATCAACACGAGTATGCAGCGTGACCAGTTTATGTAACGCACTCGCTGCCTTTAGTCGCACAGTCTTGTTGGGATCGTTGAGGGCTTTGACGAAGGTTGTTTGTAGTTGGGGTAAAAATGGCTTAAGTTGAGCACCAACCTAGAGAAAGACAGGGATGTATGTTAATAGAAATGCTCAGCAACAGAAGAGACTTAGCAGCTAAAAGAGAGATAGAGAAAATAATTAACGATAAAAACCACCCTTGCCAGAAACACTGTCAACCAAAATCAAATTGTAATTATAATTTAAGAAACGCGAGAAACTTCATGAAAACATCTGGCACAAAGAGACATAAAACCAGTTTTGTTCCTAGAGCATTGACTTTTCGTGAAATGAAATAGTATTTATTTATCTGTACATATAAACAAGCATATCTTTTTAGACTGATTTTAATTGTAAACCTTTCGTACATTTTATTTTTCTAAAGATTGGTAAATAAAGTTATTATTATTAATCAATACTCTATTCAAGTTTGCATATTACAATTTATGTACAATATACAGCTACAGTCAGTCAGTCGGTTGATCGGTTCGTCGGTCAGTCAGTCATGTAGAATATTACTTACCTTTCCAAGGAGCAGGCCTAATGTTTCCAATACTGCTACTTTAACATTCCAACTAAATCGATCACCCAATATACGAATAAGAGGCCCAGTGATGTTAACAACAGAAGGCTTCAGTGCAGCAGGGCTGGTAAGGTTAATCACTTCACCAAGACCATACGCTGCTTGTTCTTTCAGTTCAGGTGTACCGTTAAGAATTCCCTCTCTGAACACTGGTAATATACACTTGATGCCCTGAATCACCAAATAAGGTTGCATGAGAGCTTTTATTTTCATCCACAAAAAATAGTATACAATATAAGTGGTAAATAGTGTTAGAGGTGTTGGAATTACAGCCTTAGATTATCACATATCCTGGAACTCTTATATATAACTATTTCAAAAAATGTTGTCGGCAAAAATAAAGAAATACATATACATATGTATAATACATATACATTTACAGATGTAAATTTTATAACCGAAAAGTAATATGGGCTCTCCGTAATGATAAAAAAAGAAGTAATTTCATTCAAATCAGCATCATTTCCTCAAGTTGAAAATTTCTACTGGTCGATAAACTCCGGTAGATACCATTACCCATAGACCTTTTCAGTAGTGTAATGGGCATCCGGTATCCATCATTCTCAATATTTGGTAATGACATTGGTATATAAATATGACTTTTACATATGCAACAGCTAGTAAATGATGGATACAAAGAGTGTATGGAAAAACAATTAGCTATACATTACAATAGTTGTGGAATACCGCAACAATATCAAGTACATTTGAAACACTGCTGTCCAGCAATGGCACTGCACTCTGAGTGTAACTGGGTCGATTTCGCAATGATTTTTCATGAAGGGCTACAACACATGACAACGCCAATGAAACAATGAAACACCGCTATAACAGTTTTTAGCTACCTTTTCATAAACAAGAGCGCATATTTTAGTTTTTTCGAGAACTACGTTACCCTGATTTGTAGAGCATTGACATCGAGCGCCATAAACTGTGCGATAATGTAAGTAAAGTGAAGTTCCTACCTTTTGAGGAAGGCAGAATCCTGGTAGCTCTCCATCCCTGACTTCATCTTGTACGTATCTGATAGCTTGACGTAACGGGGCAATATATTGAACTTGATCATTGGCATCTAGCTTCTGTATTAATCAAAAAACAACTCGTTTGTACGTTTGTTTGTTTAAAAAAATGTTTTGTATTTTTCATAGAGGAAAAAAACGTTTATTTAAAAATTCAATTTATTGAAAAATGAATAGTAAAAAAGAAAATTATGATTTAAAAATCAAGTAAAAAAAATAACAATTGTTTTTCAAAAGTCGCTCGGCGTTGGTCTCGATCTCGAGTACTTACAATGAACCGCCATCTTGAAAGGATGATTAGTGGATTGTTTGGGTTGCCTGTGGCACTAGTAATTTGGCACTATTTACGTCGGCCTATTTTGATTTCCAGGTCATTATTTAAATTGTTTGCAGAGAGTGCAGAATCATCTACAATCTCTAGAAGTGAGGTGTCGAAACAATAACAGAGAGAAAATAATATCGTTACTGTAAACCAAAAATAATAAGGGCCCGAGTACTGAGCCCTGAGGAAACTGTCCAGTTAGAACATTGACAACACTATGATACTCACGGAAATGATTGCATTTAAGGTTTCCCAGCTCTTGGCCACAACATCAACGTGGTTATCATTCAGTAGATGAACAACATGACGAAACAACATATTAGGAATGTACATCGAGTAATCCGCCCTGGTCTCGTTACAGAATCCATAAAGAAGTATTATAGCAGCCTGAAAGATAAAAAGAATGAAAAAAAAAAGAATGTTTAAGTTACTCGCTTAGGATTAGACTTGCTAACCAGCATCTCAAAATTTCACCAATGGATGGTTTAATATTCTTATAAAATTCATGAATAATTAATGAACCCATAACAACAGAAAATCACTACCGTGAAGGCATCTGTATATCTGATACAAAAATGGTCCTGATTTGCATAACGTTTAGCTTGAAATATTAAAAATTCAAAAATATTAATTTAGAATAGCAGCATTAATCTAGACATTTCATAAGTAATATACAATATTCGCGTACGAACTGTATGGAATATAAAATGTCTCGCCTTAATGTATGTATATATTACATATGTATTTTAATCAAAGTTCAATATTCGTATTTATTTTCACCCTTTGGTGAACTGTATTGTTTCGACACTATGTAGTCGGGTTTTACCTTTCTCATGCCTGGTTTAGAGCTCTTAGTTACTTCAATTAGTTCTTCAATAACTGTTTTTACTCCAGCTTCGCTCTCGACAGACAGTACGAGTTTCTTCGCTGCTTCCAATTCCTAAATAAACAATGAACCAAACAAACAAAGAGATAAACAAAAAAAAGCAAATACATAAACAAATGAACAAACACAAATAAGCAGAAAAACAATCAAATCAAAAGAAAAGCAGTCATAAATACAAACAAATAAAAAATAAGCAGAAAAACAGACAAAAATAATAATAAGCGCATTTATTTAAACACGATATGTTTGGCAGCCGATGTAGCTGATGTGGTCGTGTATAATCATGCATACATATAAACGTAACATTGTTAAGAATCCCAACTGGTTAGAAGACAAACCAGTTGGCTATACAGATCCATTGCATGTGACATTAAAGCAGCCCCATCTGGAGGACAAAACAAAATATTTTTCCTCTCTTGGGAGCAGAAAACCATCGTTTTGTCCTCCAGGTTGAGCTACATTCCAACGGAACTGCAAGGAGTCTATACAAAGACACTAAAACAAACAAATACATAAACGAACGACCAAACGAGCAGCAAAAATAACAAAGTGAAAACAATACAATATATGTGTGCGTTTATTATGTACCTGTTGTTCAGTGTCAGATCCACTAGATTTCTGCATAGCATTCAGTAGAGCTGGCAAGATCCTAGACAGATGGTTAGTCAATGCATCTCCAGCAACTGATGATAGAATAGCCAGAGCACGGGAATTGACAGGCGGAGCAATCAACTGAAACACAATATTTTGCACTTTTGTTAATATGATAGAAACAAGGAAAGGATAGAAGGACATATGGAGTAATCGAAGCGAAGACAGAATGAAAAGAATAGCGGTAAAATGGAGACAGGATAGAGAGTAAGCCTTCGATCTGAAAATTCATTCTAGATTACCTTTGGTACAAGGAATGGGAGGACGACACGACTGTTGACCTGCATGACTTGTCTGAGTCCATCCAGGGCGTACTCACTCACTGATGGGTCATCCTGTGGTTAAAAGACAACATCAATAATAACAGTACATATGCTACTTAGACTGATTCCATAAGTCTTAGTTTTCGCTCTTTGCATTGGGTAGGTCGCTCAACTAGCGTCGGACGCAAGGAGCGACTACAAAGACTGACGGAGAGCGACTGGGACGAAAATGAAAAGAAATAAAGAATAAACATTAATCATTGAAATTATTCACCATTTTATTGAGCAGATCAGGTAGAATGTCATCCAATGCTTTGACGCCAATTGTAGAATACAAGTTATCAAATGTATTTGCTGCAGCTTTACGAACATCAGCAAGTTCGTCACAAAGAGCGCGGCGCACTGTGGGAACTAAGGAGTCGACATATTGGGTGACTTGTTCTTTACTTGTAGAGCTGATAATCTCACTGAGACCAACACAAACACCTTGGCGTTCATTACTCTTCTCGCTGTTTAAACCTTTCTCCAGGATTGGAATGATTTCAGGAAGAACTCGCTCACCAAGTTTACGAACAAGATCACCAAGCGTTCTTGCTGCCACCTGGAGTAGAAACACGTAGTAAATTAGACGGTCTTTTTGTTTTGTTTTAGATTGTTGCATTGCTTTGTTTTATTTTCATTTTTCTAAACCTATTCCCCCTCCCCACCCCCTGTACATGGTTCCATGTCTGATACCCACATGAAAGGCCTGTCCATCCAGTGGGCAATTTTCAGTGGAAAAGGAGAGATTTTTCTATAATAGAGCGAAATAAACATGTTGCTTTGTTGCATTAAGTTTGTTTGCTACTTTGCTATGCTGTTTTACATTCGGAGTTTCTCTCGAAAATAAATTCTGGATGTAACACAGGCTACTTGTTTGCTCAAGGGTCTAGAATCAAAAACGAAAAAAGACGGACCATCATCAACCACGTCCAAATTTCAATGCACGTACCTGTCGTTTATCAAAACTCTTACTCGCCAGGCAGCCGAGCAATAACGAGAATAGCGTCGATAATATTTCGCGTAGTACTCGGGGAGTGTTCGGAACGATGACTTTCCATACGTGCAAGGCAGCTTGTCTAACCATTAAAGATACATCTGAACGACCCATATAAAGGCCAGCTAGAACACGATTACGGCGCTCCAAACCAAGTGCACCGATGATTTTCTGCAAAAAATTAATAACAAAATAAACACTAATACATGAGAAAAATACTGCAACAAAAATGAAAAATGTTATACCACTGGTGCAGAAAATGCAATCCACTGAACAGGCTTTGAGATCCTTACCTTCAAAACTCAATGATACCAAGTTTCTGTCCCGAAAATCAGCCAAAACTTCATTTGTTATGGATTTTCGTTATGCTTTACAAAACGCCACAGCAATTTAGCTCAAGAGAAGTTCATATTTTTACCCAAAAGGACCAACATGAAAATCAACCAACTCACCGGTAATGTTTATAATCCAAATAAAATCACTAAACAGGGATTCGTGTCATACAGATTCGTTTTCGTATGAGTGGGAAACAGTACAGTTACGATACCGCTTCGATATGGTAGATAATTGGAATGTTTTCTAAAAAACTACAGCTACGATACAATACAGTACTGTGTCCCAACCATGCGGAAACGACTCTATATGAAAATAAAACGATCCAAAATGGCAAAGTTGTATTTGGGTATTTGGTACCTGATTAGACTGCGACGTTCCAAAGTTATCGTCGTCATCTCCTTCAGTGCTCATCTTACCAGTTACACCAGATATCTTATACAACAAATCGCCCAGTAACTGTACAGAACTGTGTCTGATTCGCCAGTTATCATCAAATAAACCTCTCTCTAACTCAGGAAGGAAAAGTTCTATGGCTGTTTCCGCATACACATTGACTATTCGCTGACCAGCACGTAAAGATGTGTCTCGTACGAACTCTACTTCATCGGCAAGACCCTGAAACAAACAAACAAAGTGAACATGAAATCTCAAACTATTTGTGATTTATGTCAATCACTTAGCAAGAAGATAAAATAGAGTTTTCGAATGAGTGGGAAACGGTACGGTTACGATACCTCTACGATACGGCAGGAAATTCAAATGTTTTCTTAGAAATTACAGCTATGATACGATACAGTACTGTTTCACACTCATACGAAAACGAGTCTACAATGGGAAAGCAGCTTGAACTTTCACTCAATGTCAGTCTCCTTCGTAGTCCGACGAGAATGTTTGACTACTTCGTTAAATCTCAAATTAACCACACGGCGTCTATTAACGGACTGCGTTTATTTGTATTTTTAGTATCATCCGAGATGTTTATTTGAGGCCGACATCCAATCGAGTAAATACAAATTGTTCATTATTTCATATTTTCTTTCAAAAAAGGCAAAATTACCTGTAGAATGGATGACAGGATAGGCCCAACATATGGAGTGAAGTCCTCTTTAAAGGTTGTAGGCAGGTAGATGTACAACATCAGATAGCCTTCTCGTACATGAGGGGCAAGGTCAACCTTTTCCGTAGTAGCAATGACTTCAGGCATTAACTTCTCAAGTCTTTCAATACCAAGACCACACAGTACTTCACTGAGACCTGTACAGGACATTGACGAAAAATAGTCACTTCACACTCAGGTGATGATGACTTTGATGATGGCAGCGATGGTGATGGTGATGATAGTGGTGATGATGTTGCAACTAGTGATGATGGCAGTCATGTTGGTGGTGATGATGGTGATGGTGGTATTTATGATGGCCATGGTGATGATGATGGCAGCGATGGTGGTGGTGATGATGATGATTGTGATGATGGCGGTGGTGGTGGTGATGATAGTGGTGATGATGTTGCAACTAGTGATGATGGCAGTCATGTTGGTGGTGATGATGGTGATGGTGGTATTTATGATGGCCATGGTGATGATGATGGCGGCGATGGTGGTGGTGATGGCGATGATGGTGGTTATGATGTTGGTACTAGTAATGATGGGAATCATGGTTGTGAGGATGATGGTGATGTTGACAGTAGAGATAGTGATGATGATGTTTGGGTTGATGATGGTGGTGATGATCATCTTTGAAAGAAAGACTTTGTTTTCACAGTTCACCTTGTGCTGCGCCAGATCTGTCGACACTGCTGTTTTCTGACGTCAATGTTTCCATTAACCATGGTAACAAGTCTTCAAAGTGATCTTCGCCCATTCCTTTGACGAGAGCACCAAGAGCACGGGATGATACAGCACGAACCTGCAAGAATAAAATATTTGAAATACAACGCGCGCTCTGATTGGTTAAGAAGCATTCTCTATAACTCAATACACAACCACTAATACTTTAAAACCACAGGATGCAGATTTGTAATTCTTATCCCCATTGTTGTGCAAGAGTAAAATTATCAGAGAAGATGGAAAACACACAAAAAAGACTGATGATGTTGACAACAAATACACTGAATTTTGATTTGCGCGGGACGCAGCTCGACGTGATGGAGTTGGCTGTACGAGGGCGCTATCGTTACGAAGACAATAACTAACACAATTGCAATACACATACAAAGCAGCCACCAACTTATAAATCACCGAACACAGCTTAGATCGAAACGATAATGATCTCTCAGAGGCTCACTGAGGACATAAGCTAACAGATTTTAACGGTTTTGAATGCTGCGTCTTTGAGTTTCCACCTCCATCATTGATTCAAAATATATAATATCTATGATTTACCTCAGGTACAGGGTCAAGCAAAGACTGTTTAAGACCAGGTACAACCGCAGAGAGATAAGGCAATAAATCCTATAAAAAACAAGGCATAAAAGAGATGAAGTTTTACATTTGAAGTAATATTCAAAAACAACAAAAGGAATGATCAAATACTTTCCAATACACAACATGCGCCATGGTTTTAGATTCAAACGTATAAATAGGTGAGCTCTTGGACAAGTAGTAATTAGTTAATGCGTTTGGTGTATGAAATGAAGTGAAAATAAGAGAAAGTCAAAAATGTCAATGCTCTTGGCGGTTTAAGTGGTTAACACATCAGACTAGAATACCGAAGAAGTGGGTTCAAATCCCTCCAAAAGCATTGAGATTTTTCTCTTATTCTTCATTTCTTGGACAAGTACACGATTCAAAGGTTTTTATTTTTACACATATATATTTACAATATTGAAAGAAGAAAAAAAGAGAAATAATAGTGAAGGATGCAAGAAACAAAACCCAGGTTGATTGATATTATGCATGACAATTAAGATCATGAAGTAAGATACCTTTGCATCGGTGAGAGCATACATATTGCCAATAATCTGTGACGCCATCTTCTTAGTGTCTGTAGATCTTTCACCCAATGCCCGCTGTAATACGGGCATAATGAGAGCAAGCGAAGGAGCATCAATAAAATGAACAAATGAAGTTTGCAATAGGACTTGAAGGCATGGAGCCGTCTTGGTGGAGGGGTCCATTAATGCTTCAAGTAGCACTGATGAGATGGCTGAAAGAGAACAACACATTTTACAATGGTGATAGTAATGATGCTGGTGCTGAGCAAAAATAATTTTAGCGATAGAAACATTGCCAAAATGGCTTGACGAAAAGAACAAACAATGTTATAATGTATGTAGTAATAATGGCGATGTTGAGTGATGCTGATAACTATTCAAAGATAGATTGAGACAAGGATGAGGAAAAAAATAAATTGGTTTAACTTTAGACTACATTTTCTGACAAAGACACGGTATCACATAAAACAAAATTATGTGTCTTCCTATTGATTTCTAACCTTGAATTTCAGGATTCCTAATGACTGCGCCAATCTGTTTAAGGGCCTGAGCGCCAGAGGTTTGCACTTTTGTATGGGAATCAGACAGAACTTTACAGAGTTGTGGTACAATAGTTGGCAAACAAGAAGATAACTGTTTAGGGGCACAATATGCCATAGCTCCAAGCAACTCAACACTTCCTGCAGAACAATCACATAAAAAATGAGAATTAATGCTTTATTGCTGGAGTGCACGCACTAAAAGTGTGCACTATAAATACCACTAAATAGTGCTATTTTATGCTAATTCCATTGTTTTCATTTGTTTAATTAGGGCTATTTACTACTAAATAGTGACAACTGATGCACACATTTAGTGTTTGCACTCTATAAATGAGTTGTAGCCACTAAGTTGTGCATACAATATTGAAAAAGACCAATGTTGAAAAGTTCTTGATCATTGACAGGGGTTATCAACATTGATGTGTAAATAGTTGTGTGAAATATTTTTAGTTCCTGATGTTTGAATGGTAACTTTTGAATATTGTTTGTGTCTTTATTACATTTAGAGGAGAAAGATATTTTTTCAGGTGTCAGTCTGCATTTATAGTTAAGCTTATCAATTTGGCCTGTATTCCATACCTGATTTTGTTCTCCACGAGTCTTCATTCAAAGCTGCTAGTAAAGCCGGCAGTACAAGTTTGACACCATGAGCACTAAGATTCTTCATTACAGCACGTGCTGTCTCGTCAGTAGCCTGCAAAATACACAAACCATTGTACCATGTAAATCTGCATTTGACCATGTAAATATGTACTTGACCATGTATCTCTGGACTTAACCATGTAACTCTGTACTTAACCATGTAACACTGTACTTGACCATAAAACTCTGGACTTGACCATGTAACTATGGACTTGACCATGTAAATCTGGACTTACTGGTAACCATGTAACTCTGTACTTGACCATGTAACTCTGTACTTGACCATGTAACTCTGTACTTGACCATGTAACTCTGTACTTGACCATGTAACTCTGTACTTGACCATGTAACTCTGGACTTGACCATGTAACTCTGTACTTGACCATGTAACTCTGTACTTGACCATGTAACTCTGTACTTGACCATGTAACTCTGTACTTGACCATGTAACTCTGGACTTGACCATGTAACTCTGTACTTGACCATGTAAATCTAGACTTGACCATGTAACTCTGTACTTGACCATGTAAATCTGGACTTGACCATGTAACTCTGTACTTGACCATGTAACTCTGTACTTGACCATGTAACTCTGGACTTGACCATGTTACTCTGTACTTGACCATGTAACTCTGTACTTGACCATGTAACTCTGTACTTGACCATGTAACTCTGGACTTGACCATGTAACTCTGGACTTGACCATGTAACTCTGTAGTTGACCATGTAACTCTGTACTTGACCATGTAAATCTGGACTTGACCATGTAACTCTGTACTTGACCATGTAACTCTGTACTTGACCATGTAACTCTGTACTTGACCATGTAACTCTGTACTTGACCATGTATCTCTGTACTTGACCATGTAACTCTGTACTTGACCATGTAACTCTGTACTTGACCATGTATCTCTGGACTTGACCATGTAACTCTGTACTTGACCATGTAACTCTGTACTTAACCATGTTACTCTGTACTTGACCATGTAACTCTGTACTTGACCATGTAACTCTGGACTTGACCATGTAACTCTGGACTTGACCATGTAACTCTGGACTTGACCATGTAACTCTGTACTTGACCATGTAACTCTGGACTTGACCATGTAACTCTGGACTTGACCATGTAACTCTGTACTTGACCATGTAACTCTGGACTTGACCATGTAAATCTGGACTTGACCATGTAACTCTGTACTTGACCATGTAACTCTGGACTTGACCATGTAACTCTGGACTTACTGGTAACCATGTAACTCTGTACTTGACCATGTATCTCTGTACTTAACCATGTAACTCTGGACTTGACCATGTTACTCTGGACTTGACCATGTTACTCTGTACTTGACCATGTAACTCTGTACTTGACCATGTAAATCTGGACTTGACCATGTAACTCTGGACTTGACCATGTAACTCTGTACTTGACCATGTTACTCTGGACTTGACCATGTAACTCTGGACTTGACCATGTAACTCTGGACTTAACCATGTAACTCTGGACTTAACCATGTAACTCTGGACTTAACCATGTAACTCTGGACTTGACTATATAACTCTGGACTTGGAAATGTAAGTCTGGACTTAACCATGTAGCTCTGGACTTAACCATGTAACTCTGGATGATCATTTAGCTATGTACTTCACCATTTACAACAATATACTACCTATACATCTATCATTTAAATATGTACTAAACCATTCAATTCTGTAATTGACCATTTAACCTGTACTTCTCAAAAGGAACAGATTTTACATTTCTTTGAATATTTTTTTCTGATTGGTTAAGCTCTGGGATATGTCTGTCACACAATCCTTTTTAAAAAGAATAGATTTAAATGGTAAGATACCTCAACTGATAAACGCTTGATATGTACTTACCTCTCGTACATACTGGTTGCTGTCCCCAAAACACAACAGCAGATGAGGAAGAAGGTGGACAACATAAGGCTCAAACAGTCTGCCAAGCATTGTACATAACATCTCAAATGCAAACAATGCACCTAGCACAAAAAGGAAAAATGCCGTATATTTTCTGTAAAAGTTGTGTGTTTAAGTTTACTACCTCATTCATATGCCGGCTATTCACTTCTTGTTTGCCAGATAACAACTCAAGCACTTGGCCACTGGGACAAGACACTCAAGAGGGTATTTTGAAATGTGTAGGGACAGTAAATTACTAATTGGTTTTGTGCTCCAGGGGTCGGTTGCTCAAAGCTCGATTAGTGCTAATCAAGGGTTAACTCTATAGGTTTTCTTAAGAGTTAACCCAGGATTAGTGCTAATCGAGCTTTGAACAACCCAGCCCAGAATATTCAATTTTTTTCATTGAAAAACCTTTCTCAACAAAATCATCTTTTATGCTTCCAATGCCATATAAGCTAGGTGAACAGCACATATCAACATACAGAAAGGAAAATCATTTCTAGAAACCCGAGGAAATTCATGATAAGTTTGATATGCAGCATCAAGTGGCTATTTGAAATGGACCTCAGAGTATCAAATATCGACCAAATTTGGTGTCAAATTGCCCTATTTCACTATGACGTCATGGTTTGTTTACATGAATAAGAACAGACCTAATTCGGGCTAAATAGTTTTCCTTTAGCACATTTTGCTTTGCACTTTAACATATATTTTGTTCTTTTATTATAAATATTTATTAATTCATTATTTTTAATCTAGCAAACATGATTCTTAGCGTTGAAACAATAGATTTGTTTTGATGTGACGTCATAATGAAATAGGGCAATTGCATGCTAGTTTGTCTGAAAATTTCAGAGCAAGGAACTGCGCTACACGTTTTAATCCCCTTGTGAGTTTTTAACAAGGCTTTACATGGGAAAGAAGACAGTTAAACAAATAAACAGCCAATCAAACCAAATAAATACACAAATCAACCAACAAACAAAAACAAGGAAAGTAATACCTTCTCTATGCCTGTAGACTTTCTTGTCTTGAATGGCCTCTTGTAATCTATTCATGATATTGAGTTGCTTCAAGGACAAGATTCCAAGCCCTTTAACCAGTCCTGCCAGTCCATAAGCTGCACCACGACGCTCACCATAAACAGTCGACTTCAACAACTAAAACAAAGACAATCACAATGAAAACAAGTCAGCATAGAATTCCAAAGCTATCTTCATGTTAACATACTTGAATTTTCTTGTGACACCATTAATGTAGATGGCAATCATTATCAACTCATTCTAACAGTCATAGTTATTAGAGCGAAATGGTTTGGAAACTCCTTTGTTATAAGTTATTGTACATTGACCGTGCACAATCTTTTGTTTCACTATTGTTTTAACCTTGTTGGATAGGGCTGAATGAACAGACCAAAATCGTTTCTTATGCAACTGGCATGAAATACCAAACAAATTCAACAAGTCTTACTTTAATATCATTGATATTGCTGTCATCATTCATAATTCCAATAGCAATACAACTGAGCCAAAATCGTGCATTGTTATCATAACGATCATCACCATCATCATCATCATCACCACCACCACCACCACTACCATCATCACCATCACCATCATCACCATCACCACCATCATCATCACCATCACCACCATAATCATCACCATCATCATCTACCTGATGTAGTAGTTTTTCAACATAGTCAGGTGCTTCAGCCTTGATGGCAGGAACAAGAGGTGGAAGACAATTAGCTACAGCTTGTTGAACCTAACAAACACAAACAAAACAAATCAGTCAATCAAAACACCAGCCAATGACTCTCAGGGAAGGGTGGGATCAAAACTGGGGAAATAACAACTTCAATCCATAAAGAGATGGGAGAACTATCACAGGAAAAAAATTGTGATTCCACAATGGATTTATTTTGGATTATCATTGGGAAAGTGATACCACACTCATTGATGGACCAGGAACAGGTTTAAATTAAATGGAAACTTTTCCCATGCAATTCCCGTGTTTGGAAAATTGAGAATTCAATTTCGTTTTCTTGGTTAGATTTTAATCACCAGAAGAGAACATCCATATCATCAAATGCAATATACAATGAAAAAAATGCAGGGATATCACTAACAACAATTTGTTGTCTCCTCTGACCAGGGGATAGTAAGCACTTTAAAACTAGCCCGGTAAAATCATGATAAATGTCTTGCTATTAACAAGGAGACAGAGACTGCATTATGCACTTACAAAATGTAAAACATTGCAACCAACATAATGGGTCAAAACTACATTTCAGACTTGCATCTTTTGTACCTTTGGAACTTTTTATAACAGCTTGTTGTATTAGCTCAGTGTATTGAATGGTAGAACATCAACAGAAAATTTCAAAATTTGTAACAAACTATTCCCACTGAGGATGGCAATTGTAATGTCGAAACATGTCTTAGAAAATAAAACATTTATTCATATATTTTAAATATAGCAAATATGGTCCATTCTAGTAACTCACCTGTTGTGATGGAGTTGATAAAGCACTCATCAGCTTGGATACAATAGGCTTGACCTGCACAAACACAATAAATACTCAGAAACAAAACATATCATGGTAAGGAAATTTAACAACTTGGTGAGTAAGGAAAGGTGAGAGGAATTTGTCAAGGTGATCTCAAAAACATAAACAATAAATTAACCTATTCCTTTGATATGGTCCACTTTGGACTACACAATAATTATTAGTTCTTTCATCAACTATGTTTTAAAAGGAAACAGGTGCTTTTTTTTGTATTTTTTATTTTTTTCAATAACTGGATCTTGCTATTTCAACCTTTTTAATTGCGCACTTTTATTAGTTATGATACGATACAGTAATCTTTCCGAATATCAAAACTATTATTCTGTATTCAGTACCTTAGGGTTATTAGTTATGATACGATACAGTAATCTTTCCGAATATCAAAACAATTATTCTGTATTCAGTACCTTGGGGTCATCTTTATCAAGATGTTTAGCTAGAGACCCCATCATGACAATAACCGACTGTATGATAGCATCGTGAGCACTTGAGTCAGGTGCATGGTCCAGAAACTCCTCAAACACTGGCAACAATGTGCCAATATTATCCTGAAAAAACAATTATGTAATATGTTAAATATGAGTGAGAGATCTGTCTGAGGATTTAAAACAGAAAGCTGCAATTGATTATTATTATTCTTGTCTACGTTTGAATGAAACAAAGAAGACTGGTAGCACCATCATCATTATCACAATTGGCATCATCATTTTGAGGGTGACACTTAATAATCATCATTTCACATATAAGAATCATCATCAATCATTCCCCATGGCTACCATTATCATCTCTTTCATCATCATCATTCACTTGGATTGGTTTACCTTGCCATGGTCTGTGATGGCCTGTAAAGCAGCATTCAACATATGCTTGCGCACTTCCTCATGGCGGTCACCAAGACCAGTAGGTACATAGAAACTAAACAATGGAACAACCTAAAACAACATTACATTAACATAGGTGAGTACAACCTATGACAACATGACACATAGATGAATATAATTATCAAGCACAGATTTAAATGGTCAAGTACAGATTTAATAGTTCCACTACATAATTTCTTTTCCGTTACCTGGTCCTCATCCAAACATGGCGATAGTTTTCCCAAAGCTTGAGCAATTCCTGATCTTGCTTCATATGGGTCAACAAATGGATCAGAGATGACTCGGCCAAGCTCATTCATGACTGGAGCTGGGATCTGAAAATAAATAAAGTCAGATGATCTTTCTAGAAGCAAATGCTTTTATTCTGTTTCCATCAATTTTCCTTTTGTGATGGGTATTTAAGCTACTTCAGAAAACACAGTTATGAAGTTGTGACAAAATAACAATTGTGATGTCAGTTTAACAAATAAATGTGAGGCAGACTACCTTTAGCTTAGATTCATACAGTTCAAACAACTGTGACAAAATCACTGTTGCAACAGAAGGATGCTTCGATATTGCTTCTCTAAGTGCAGAACCAGCGGCTTCTCTTATTACGGCAACATCATGAACAACGTCCTCTAGTACAGCACCACATAGTGATTCAGGTACATTTGACTGGGTCTCATCCCACAGTCTGAAAATAATAATAATATTAATAATATTAATAATAATAATAATAAAATTTAAATGGTTAAGTACAGATTTAGATGTTAATTCAAATGAAAGAAAGTTAGGAATATTAAGCTACAAGAAAACCACATTCATAATAAAATATCATTACATACTTTTGACCAAGAGCTGCGTTCTCTTCATCAGGATCAAACTTGGCTACAAAAAGTCGATGCAACACTTTATTAGAGAGTTCTGTGTCTTCATCAGCTTGTGGGAGCACAAAGGTCATATTACAAAGACCTTTAAGGACAGCGAATCTGAGCACTGTAGAGGGTGATTCAAGACCTTTTAACAGAACCTCTATTTCTTCTGGCTCTGCTACTGAGCACCCTTCTTCGCCACTGATGGACTTGCATATCTCGACAAGACATAGTGATGCTAATTGCTGTGAAAACAGGACAAGAATGGATATTAGTTGCATGGTTTTTATACTAAGCTATTGAAAATCCATGATATGGCTAATTGCCATTTTTGCTCCACAGAAACCATTTATTTAATATCTATCACTTCACTTCATTACTTTACTTATTTTTTATACATCCATTCAATATTTTATCCATTTAATCAGTTCTTTTTTCATCCATTTTCAATAATTGATTTATTGTTTATCCATCCAACTCTCCATTTTTTGTATCCATTTCATATTTTTTCATCATCCATTCATGCATCTTTTGTTTTATCCAACCATTTAATCATCCATTTCTAATCCATCCATCCATTCATTTATTGTTTCATCCATCCATTTAATCATCCATTTCAATCCATCCATCCATTCATTGATCCATTTAATCATCCATTTCAATCCATTCATCCATTCATTCATCCATTTAATCATCCATTTCAATCCATCCATCCATCCATCCATTCATTCGTCCATTTAATAATCCATTTCAATCCATCCATCCATTCATTCATCCATTTAATCATCTATTTCAATCCATTCATCCATTCATTCATCCATTTCAATCCATCCATCCATTCATTCATCCATTTAATCATCCATTTCAATTCATCCATTCATTCATCCATTTAATCATCCATTTTTATCCCTCAATGCTCAATGATTTATCTATTCATCTACTATTCTATTCATATATATGGAACTTGTAAACATAAAGATATGTTATTTACAAGACCTAACCTGTAGTCTTGAACCTTTGATGCTATCAGAACTGGTTGATATAATCTCACAGAAGAGGGTTAACATAGCTGTTCTTGGCAGTAATTCTGGGCCACTCTGAAAGATTGATTAGAGATGGTTCAATTAATTCCCAATTCCATTATGCCATCACTTCAAAACAATCTCTTGTTAGAGATGGTTCAATTAATTCCCAATTCCATTATGCCATCACTTCAAAACAATCTCTTGTTAGAGATGGTTCAATTAATTCCCAATTCCATTATGCCATCACTTCAAAACAATCTCTTGTTAGAGATGGTTAATTAATTCCCAATCCATTATGCCATCACTTCAAAACAATCTCTTGTTAGAGATGGTTCAATTAATTCCCATTATGACATCACTTCAAAATAATCTTTTGTTAGAGATGGTTCAATTAATTCCCAATTCCATTATGATGTCACTTTAAAACACAAAGGACCATGGTTGTTGGAGGGGGTCAAATAAACTCACAGAAAATTGCAAATCTATGACCCATCCTAATTCATGAAGACAAGTGGGATTGTTATCAAATACACAAAATATTATAAATTTACTACATATGTATACATATTAAATCTCAAAACCTGGCCATTTGAGAATAGACTGATTCTCTAGGAGCAAACTTAGTCAAATTTTCCATGTGATTAGTTTTAGAGATTCCGGCCCCTACATGAACAAGCTGTAATCATAAAGCAACAGGGCAAATCAACCTTGGAAAAAAGGTAAAGTAATTTTGAGCCAGATAAGTAGTTGTTCTCTCTCTCTCTATTACTTGTACATTTTACAGGAGTTTCAAACATTTAGCATCATCTTTTTTAAAACCCAATGATTGAATATTTCCCTTTGTACTCATTGTCATTGTTGATAATACAGACCTCATCTGACTCTTCATCATCAGATTTACTTCTTAACTGACAATGATACAAGACAACTTGTAATGCTTTTAATCTGAGATCTTCATCTCTTTTCACAGCTTGCCCACCAGCTCTCAACACACAGCTCAACATAGGAAAACAGAAAGCAAAACAAGGTGCTGACAGAGGATGTGGGTCCCCATCTTTAGTGGGCGTGGTCATTTGATGTAGCCCATCAACAGCACGTTTGACAATTGATTGCAAGTCTTCTTGGCACCATTTATCATCCAGATGACATTGTGCTTTCTTGAGACGTAATGTTGCTTGTGCAATGACCATACCTGGAAAATATGACACAGGCAAGTTGAATGAATGGATGGCACTTTTATGGGTATGTAAACTAGTTGACATAAATGTAATTTTGAACGGCTAAAATCAATATCAATAATAATCATAGGAAATATTTTGTGATTCTCATAATGGGTTTATTTTTGCAATTCCCATCTTTGTAAAATTGTGAATTCAATGTTGTTGTTTTTCTGTGAATATCTATAAAGTATAAAAATATATATAAAAACAGAAAAATAACATTGAGTCAAGATATAGTTTTTCTTTATTTCTGTTATTTTTGACCATGTAATTCCTTCTGCTTTTGATATGGATATTGTTCATTATGGAGGCAAATTGGGGACTAAAACGGTCAGTCGAAGTTTACAGATCAAATCGTCAATAATGACAGTGAATCCAATCATCGTACAGCAGATTGATTCGTCATTTGCTGAAATCGAATTGTTGTTTTGATCTGATGTACAAAGACTCTATTTGACATGTAATTCGATCTAGTGCTTCTAACAAATTATGTTCAGAAACTGGATGTGATACAATGGCATTGGTTGTATAAGTCATGTTTTCAGTGCTAAGCCCTGTTCACACAAGTGATTTTTCTGCAATTTACACCGATTTATACTTTTAATTGCACCAATTCTCTTACCAAAGGTATCTTGTTCTCTTTCAAAGACACATTTCCTAAGAGCAAGGATAGCAGGTACAACCAAGGGTGCAGCAAGAGGAGATTGTAGTAGTGACAATAGTACTGGTAATGTAGATGGAATAAACTTCCTCATAGCATTCTGGTTAGAGCCTATGGCTTTCAGCAGCAAACTAACAAGATTATCCAATTCATCCTTTATCTGAAATAAATAATATAAACAACAGAGAAATTCATAAATTGGCTACTAAAGAATGAATGAATGAAACCTTTATTTAAACTTAATACATATAAATAAGGAAGAGTTTATTTAATGAATGGACTAGCAAATGTATGAAAAAAAACATTGAATGAATAAATTAAAGAATAAGAATATACATAACATAATGAGTCTGAAAAACCAGAAACAAACTCCCTTATATTTTTTTTAATTTGAACAGAACATCAAAAGTTGCAACAAACCTTCAATGTTTTCTCTCTGATCTCAGCCTCATTCTTGAGCTGATTGTCATATATTTCTTTCTCCTTTTCACTAAGTGTATCTCTGAATGACAAAAGTCCAGAAGCTTTCTTCTTCTTGAGTTGTTCCTAGGGTGAATGGTACATAGATAATTCACTATTCATTCATTCATTCTCATACACACTAAAACTTTATTCATTCACCTATTCATTCATTCAGCCACTCACTCATTTACTCATTCATTCATTCATTCATTCATTTATTCATTCATTCATTTAATCATTCATTCATTCATTTATTATTCATTCATTCATTCATACATTCATCATTCATTCATTCATTCATTCATTCATTCATTCATTCATTCATTCATTCATTCATTCATTCATTCGTTCATTTACTCTTCACTGCTCATTGTCTGTTCTCAATGTAAATAAAATCACCTTCTCATATTCCATGGCCCATTTTTGGTCTTCAAATGAATATGCTTTTGACTCTTTCTTCACATTCTGAAATTTCATCTTTTCTGATTGTTTGAGGCTACAAGACATAATTGTTGAAAGATAATGCACAAAGAAGTGAAAAAGGAAACTAATCAACAGATCAAGATCTACCCAAAGTGTCTGAGAAAATACACTTCTCATAGGAATGCCAATTGCACTAGGCATTGTGTTAGACATTCTGAGAATCCTGGTCAATTTGTGGTATGTCAGCTCATTGGTGGAAAGATAAATAGCAAAGGTAACTTCTAAAATGTGTAGATAATCTGCTGTGTATTATAATGGAATGAAAAACATTAATGGACTTAGAACTATTGAAAACTTGTGAAATACTAAGTGATGGTCAAGAAGATAGGCTTAAAAAGTTTTGTTTCACTACGACCAACAGCCAATAAGTATTCAAGAGAATGATTATCAGGATTATCAATGATCAGGGGAAAAAAAAAAAACAAATAAGAGAGAGTTTTACCTTTCTAAGACGTTCTTGTCATATATTTTTCCTGGATCAGTTTCCATAATTCCAACATCATCTACAGTAACTTGGACATACCTCTCATCAGATAGGCTTGTTGTTAGATGTGTTATCAGGTTAGGTAGTGACGATGGTGAAACAATGGCTAAAGTTGATACAATGTTCTCAGGGACCTAACAAAATGAAGGAAAATGATGACAATGATGATGATGATAACAGCAATAGTGATAATGATGGTGGTGGTAGCAGTGATGTTGATGATGACAATGATGATGATAACAGCAATAATGCTAATGATGATGACAATGATGATGATAACAGCAATAGTGATATTGATGGTGGTGGTAGCAGTGATGTTGATGATGATGACAATGACAATGATGATGATGACAGCAATAGTGATAATGATGGTGGTGGTAGCAGTGATGTTGATGATGATGACAATGACAATGATGATGATAACAACAATAGTGATAATGATGGTGGTGGTAGCAGTGATGTTAATGATGATGACAATGACAATGATGATGATGACAGCAATAGTGATAATGATGGTGGTGGTAGCAGTGATGTTGATGATGATGACAATGACAATGATGATGATGACAGCAATAGTGATAATGATGGTGGTGGTAGCAGTGATGTTGATGATGATGACAATGACAATGATGATGATGACAGCAATAGTGATAATGATGGTGGTGGTAGTAATGATGATGATGACAATGACAATGATGATGATAACAGCAATAATGCTAATGATGATGACAATGATGATAACAGCAATAGTGATAATGATGGTGGTGGTAGCAGTGATAATGATGGTGGTGGTAGCAGTGATGATGATGATGACAATGCTGATGATGATGATAACAGCAATAGTGATAATGATGGTGGTAGTAGCAGTGATGATGATGATGATGACAATGATGATGACAATGATGATGATAACTGCAATAGTGATAATGATGGTGGTGATAGCAGTGATGATGATGATGATGACAATGCTGATGATGATGATAACAGCAATAGTGATAATGATGGTGGTGGTAGCAGTGATGATGATGATAATGATGATGATGATAACAACAAGTGATAATGATAGTGGTGGTAGCAGTGATGATGATGACAATGATGATGATGATGATGATAACAGCAATAGTGATGACTAGCAATGATGATGACAATAAGATAATAATGATGCTAACAGCATTATTCATCTCAATGGTCTTAGTGCACATGTAAGCATGAAAGATGTGACAGTGATTGTATCTCACCTCGTTAATGCTTTCATTATGGACTATCATATCCATAATCTTGCTCTCATATTTCTGAATAAAACTACCAACATCTAGATCAAGCTTGTAGACAATACGCACCCACAAATCACTACTGTAGGATGCTAAGAAAAGCAATCAAAAAACACATTTTTAAAAAAAAGCTTATAATTGATTGATAAACTAAAAACACTTTTATTTTATTTACTATTAATTATATTTATTCCTATATATATTCATATACATATTACCACGTTTTTTATTAGATAATTTTAGCATATTTTAATTTGTATATACACTTATTCTAACAATATTTTAGTTTTTAAATTATTTTATTTCCTTCCATTTTTGTTTTTATATAATTTGTAATTAGATGGCGCATATGAGCATATACACATGGAATATGCGCCTTATAAGTATTAAATTATTAATATTATTAATTAACAATCATGGAAAATAGTTTAGCAAGTTTAAAAGGGCAAGTGATTCATAAGTGATTTCTAGCAGCAAAACCAATGACAATTCAGCAATGTGATCAATAATAATTGTTGAATTTTGGCTCTGCAATTTCTCCCCTGCCACATGGGCAGGTTCTCAAGTTTTCCCCATTCCACAAGAATCAACACAGATTGCGAGTCAAGAGTTGTCTGTCTTGTCATTTGTAAAGGATTAGTCAAATGAAGTGGTAAAGGATGTGAGCTTGAAAGTAGTCATAACAATGCTACTCTACAAAGGTATAAATTAAAATAAAATGAATGATTTCATTAAAATGCTTTTTGGAGGACAGGATACAACTAGATACAAAGTGAAATACCAACATGATGCAAAATTTTCATTTTGGGTGGTACAGAATTTTTTTTTAAATTTTGAGAAAAGAGAATTTGTGAAATGATCAGACAGACCTTGCCTGCATTCGCTTGACTGGCTACAAAACAACAGATTCATACCAAGGCAGGAGGGTATAAATTCACACATTCTCTGTATTTCATACACTCCAACCTCAATGTAAATCAATGGTTTTGTGGCCAATCAAGCAAATGCAGTGAAGGTCTATTGATGGTAAAATTGAGGGAGATCTGGACATGGTATTTAAAACTCAATATTGACGACATACCAATAAGTGGATGATGGCAGTATGGCATGATTTCAAGTGCAGTGTCCTCCCTGCTAGACTCATCAAGAGTAGAATCACTTTCATACACCATCAATGCAAGCATTTTTAGAACTTTAGCCAATGTCTTGACAGGAATGCTTGCATCACTTGCATCATCAACACCATTAACATCACCATTCATTGTTGATTTGGTCTTTACTATTCCCTGGAAGTTACAAATTTTAAAATCAAAAGACATTCCTTCAAAACAGCTTTGGTTAGTTATGCTTTGGAGTGGTTCTCATCGTGTTGGTAGACAAAACCCTGTTAGAGTTATTTTAAAGTGGGAAACACTGTACTGTATCGTATCGTAGGCTTAGTTTCTAAGAAAACATTCAAATAAATATAACATATTGACACGGTATTGTAACCGTTCTGTTTCCCACTTGAGTGAAAATAACTCTATTGGTTCTCAAGTAGAGTGAAATCCACAAATGGTACCACAATCATCATCATCATCATAATAAAAATTCACAATTATTCAAACTTATTTCACCAGGTGATATGTGAACTGAGTATATTTAATGTGTGTTCTCTGGTTTACCTCGTTCATCAATAATCAGTGTGGAGGTAGTGATTGTGAGCACCCATCTCAGGAATAACCACTAATAAATTATGTAGATGAGATGTGTAAAAATACATGTATCTATTTATTTATTTATTTCAGTATTGTCTACAAATAACAGCATTAGATCATTCTTTTTTTTTACCTGTTGTTCCGATAAAAGACAAGCAAATTCTGTCAACAAAGCTGACTGATGAGCAAGACACCCTTTACCAGATGAAATACAAAGTTTTTGAAGAAATACTCTGGTGTCTTGGAATAGTTTGTAGTTCTTGGTTGTGAGAAGAAACAAAATGGCATGATACCATGGCCTGTGGAGAAATAAACATTTTGATGAGCCCCTGGCTGAGAAGGAACAGCAACCAAACTCATCTCATGTTAAGACATTCATTTGATCAACTGATTGATTGATTGATTGACTGAATAAATGATTGACTGACTTACTGCCTGAGTGACTGACTGACAGACTGACTGACACTTCGAAATGGGAAAACAGAAATGTAAAGTGTATAGCACAGACAGAGCAATTATTTCATAAATACATAAGTTTGTTTCTTTAACCAAAAGCATCCATCCTCAGGGTAAAATTATGGATTAAAAATAAAACTACACAATTACAAACAAATCTTGTAGTTTTACTGTTATTCCATTGTACCTTGATAAAGATGGGTATTTTTGCCTGAAAACTGGGTAAGTAAAGTCTATTTTGGTTGAAGAAACCAACTTATGAATTTATTGCTTTGCAAACCAGCGAAATTCTCAACTTAATACAGAAATAGTAATTCTTGTTGCTTACTGGTTATTGGTGCTGTTTAGTCGATGGGAATGGCTGATAAACAAAGTCTCTATCGTAGAAAGTAGGGCTTGTAAAGCTGAAAAAAAATTATATTATAACATGTACAGTCAAAAAGAAAAGAACTGTTATGTTGTTCTGAAATCACAGTAAAAATGGAGATGACATATAATGACAACATCGTAACCTAGTACCTTCAGGACTTGCAGTCGCCAAGAATTTTTCAGCAACAAACACAGCTTTCTTGGGATCAAGGAATGTTGTCCAGAATGATCCAAGCTTGGACTCTGGTAATGTAGAACATTTTTGAAATAAATTATCATATTACTTAAAACAAAGTTTAAACTGGGAGAACAGTACGCTATAGAGAATTTGTACTCTGTATAAATTATATTTATCAAATAAAAAAATCAGTGAATTATACTCCATGATAATGAACATGACTTGTTATAATCCTTTCCTTTTAATCAACTGGATTATCTATCTATTTGTTCATTTATTCATATTTTAATCCATTTACCAAATAAACTTAACTTTCCTTTCATCCATCCATCTATTAATCCTTCCATCCACCTATTCACTTGTCAATACATTCATCCATTCATGTCCACACCTATTCATTCTTTCATTTATGAACTGATTCAAGCATCCATCCATTTATTTGTTTTTAATCATTGTTTTTACATCTGCAAAAGTTCTAACATACATGTATACTAATTATAAGAACAGAACAAAACATAATAAATAATTATCGATATGATTTATCTAATATCTATTATTTATCATTTATTTACTATTTGCAACTCACCGGCTTTGACATCAGCTAATGACAATCTAACCAGGATTGATGCAGCAATAAGACCAGCAGTAACAATAGCTGATTGATGTGGTTGACTGACGGCACGGTCTACTGCCTGGAAAACAGCAAGACAATTTTATTACCCTACTGCTGTTAGAGGTCACACGACCTTGTCAGTCAAAAATGTGATGATGCAAAAATATGATTAAAAATATTATTATGAGTACACTCTCAACTGAAAGTTTTATTATTTTTCACAAAAATTATGAATAAAGAGAATAAAAGTCAAAATGTAACAAAAGAATAATGCATGATAACCAACTCCTACTCTATCTTCTACTAGCTATCCATACTGGTGACGTAGCCATACATATGTCATCACTGGTCTGGTTAGCTTAGTAGATATGTCTATAGTAAGTATTTCATGTCCCTTGACTACATGAAATAGACTTACTAGGGACCAGTCTATCTTCTACTAGCTATCCACACTGGTGACATAGCCAACATGTCATCACTGGTCTGGTTAGCTTAGTAGATGTGTCTATAGTATTTCATGTCCCTTGACTACATGAAATAGACTTGGGGACAAGTCTATCTTCTACTAGCTATTCACACTGGTGACATAGCCAACATATGTCATAACTGGTCTGGTTAGCTTAGTAGATATGTCTATAGTAAGTATTTCATGTCCCTTGACTACATGAAATAGACTTACTAGGGACCAGTCTATCTTCTACTAGCTATCCACACTGGTGACATAGCCAACATGTCATCACTGGTCTAGTTAGCTTAGTAGATGTGTCTATAGTATTTCATGTCCCTTGACTACATGAAATAGACTTGGGGACAAGTCTATCTTCTACTAGCTATTCACACTGGTGACATAGCCAACATATGTCATAACTGGTCTGGTTAGCTTAGTAGATGTGTCTATAGTATTTCATGTCCCTTGACTACATGAAATAGACTTGGGGACAAGTCTATCTTCTACTAGCTATCCACACTGGTGACGTAGCCAACATGTCATCACTGGTCTGGTAAGCTTAGTAACTGTCTATAGTCAGTATTTTTTGTCCTTTGACTCAATGCAATAAAATTTGTACAAGCCAAAAAGGAACTATGAGCCAAGGGATGCAGTCCAGGATAGCAAAAGATGATGATGATAATTTGATTATATATTTCGTTACAAACACTTTCACCAGCTGTGTTTTTACCTGTAAAAGTTGTGATAAAATATCTAATCCTTGCAACAATGTGTTTCCTAGAGGAAATCAAAAAGATTAATATACATGCAAAATCATATTCTTCAATGTTGTAATTTGTGCTAAACAGAGGTTTGTAATTATCAGTATTGTAAGACTAATGAATTTTATTCTTCTTTTTGTATGAAAGGCCCAGTCAAGACAGCTCTGCTCTAGTTTATTCGGTCACTTACTCAACATGACAAAATCTCTTACCCTTTAGAGAGGCAGCCATACATTGCATATAACCACTCTGAACAACTGCACTGGAGACTTTGTTGTTCATTCCTTTCTGCTCAACACAATGAGAAACATACATTAACAGCACATAAAACTTACACAATGCAAAAGAATAGAATCATTTTTGCATGAGTGGGAAACAGTGCTGTATCGTATTGTAGCCATAGTTTTTAAGAAAAACATTTGAATCATCTACCATATTGTAGCAGTATCATAACTGTACCCTTTCCCAATCATGCACAAATGACTCTAATAATTGTTAGTACAGTCAATTCTTGTTATACATGTAGCAGACAATCTCTCAACTTCCAGCTTACTGTCCTTGTATTAGAGACAGTCCATAATGGAAATTACTTTTTAGGGTTTATCTGCTGTTTGCAATAGCACGGAGCGTGAAATATTGAGGTGTCTACATGGCAAAAATTGTATCCAAATTCATTAGAATATCATGTGTGCAAAAGATAAAACATATTTTCTTTTTTTTTTTTATTTAGACATTTTATAGTGTCTGACTTGTGAAGGGGGTGCAAATTCTGACCTGTGCAAGGGGAGGTCATGGGAATTTTGAATATCTAGCCCTCCTGCACACTTTAGAATGATTATCCAGACTTGTCATAATCAACTGAATATTGCAATACAAATCAGACATTATATGATCACGAAGACAAGAAAGTGTGATATAGGAAAGAAAATTAGCCTGTCAAAGTTTTGGTTTTTGACAATAAATTTTCACCTGCTATTTCATATGTGTTTTGGCTTTCATAATCATTTTAGACTGGCAAATGTTCAATGTGGGCTGTCTTTTGTTTGCCTTTAACAAGCTGCTATTTTAAGCTCTGATTGTTTACCTTGAAGGCTTCTAGTAGTTGGTTTGGTACTTCAGTAGTAATGTGTTTACACCAGAGTGACAGGACTGATAAGCCAGATACAACAGCTGCTTCTTGCACTGGAAATATAATATAGTTGTCAAATGGATGATATTGGTGAGAGGATTCACTCAGTTTGCAGGTACTTCACGATTAATTGGTTATCATACTGTACCATTTCAAACTGTACTTTTGCAAATGATTGTGTGACAGATATATATCAAAGCTTAGCCAATCAGAATGCAACATTTTATTGAATGATTTGTTTGATCGGCTTTGATACAATATATCTGTTGTACTTCTTTCAAAAGTACAGATTTAAATGGTACAATGGTGACATTGATTAATCCATGATAATGCTATGTGAATTGTTGATATTAGTACCTTCTTGTTGTAAATAAGGCACCATCTTGTCAATAACAATCTTAACTAGACTCTCCATGGCCACATTATTACCAATTGAATTAGCCTCAAGTTTACCAATCGCCTCCAGAACGGTTACTCTGTCATTCCATACAGTTAGCTTACCCTCTGAACCTAGAACACATACAATGACATGATATAATTATTCTCTGTGGTTTATCATTCTTGATTATAATGTAATGCAGTGTTTAATGCTCAGTTTCACTAGAAACCTTTCCGCATTTACCTCTTTTGTTAATTAACACATGTCCCATCATTTAATTATAAAACGTTTGTTTGATGACCATCCATGTATTCATAAATAACTGTAATGGGAAAAGGTTGTATAGTTCTCCATTGCAGAGCTTATAGTGAAGAGCTTTTAAAGGTGCACCCTACTCGCTCTCTTTCTTTCTCTCTCTCTCTCTCTGTCAATGCTCCTTTTAACAAGTAGGTACTAAAAGCTACAAGTCAAAACAAGGATGTGAAGTAACTGAAAATCAAACTTGCAACTTCTCGCACTGAAAGATGTGCACTGACTAGGCATTACTCCTTGACTGTCACGTTCTATTAAGTCTGTACCTGAGAGAACTCCAAACAAGTACTTGATTAGCTCACTCATCTCATTAGGATCACTACAATGATCAGCTATATGTCCAATAACTGCTAAAGCTTGGTGTCTGTGAATCTCTTCTTTGGCTTTCAATTGACCTAATAAGAAAATATACACAAAAAGTCAAATCCACACAAAATTTGAAACAATATCCCTTTAAAGTAAATCATTTAATTTAACCTGCAATGTTCTTGCATATGTTGACAGCAAACTTGGACAGATCGATTGACAGTGATGCAATCAGGTATGTAGCACCTATAGAAAGAAAAGTCAAATGAGTGACGACAAAGTAGTTGTTTCCATAGGAGTAAGAAACAGTACTGAATTGTGTCGTAGCAGCTGTAGTTTTTAAGAGAACATTTGAATCATGTATATCATACATGCAGCTATTAGTATTCGAACTGTACTGTTTTTCCACTCATATGAAAACAACTCTGATCAAGGCAAAGTGCATTATATGTATTTATTGCAGTAACATATGTCTAAATATAATAATTTCCCTTTCCGGAATTCAAAATAGGACTGGGGCCAAGTTTAAATTTTACTCAAAATAAGATATCAACCCCCAAACAGTAAAGATTTTACAGTATTATCACCAAGTTTCAGCGTGTATGAACAGGGGCGGCGGAACAGTAACAGCCATGGGGGGGCACTATAATCCCCCACCCCAAAATCACAAAACAATTTTTTTAACTGTGTAAACTCATTCATTAATGTCTTTTAACCCATATTTTGTAGGAGGGCCGAGCTCCCCCCCCAAATATTTTGTGTGGGGGCCAGTGCCCCCCCGTCCCCCCCGGTTCCGCCGCCCCTGATGAATGAATATGTGCTGAGTGACAGTTTTTTTTTTAAAGTCGCCAAAATAACAGAGAATGTATGGAGTTTGAAGAAAGCGTCTCTAATTGTCCCCAAAACCACACATTCTCTCTAACTTTGAAGATTTCTTTAAAACTTACAAATCAGTCAGTATTTATTTACTTGGTAAACTTGGTAATTTTAGTGCAATCTTCCATGTAGTAAGATTTGTTTTTTGATTAGATGAATATTTCTAAATTCGTTTCCAGTCCCTTTGTGAATTCCGGAAAGGCGAATACAATAGCCAAGTTTTAAATGCTCTTTTACACAGCTTACCCTCATAGGCATGTAATTTATTCGTTTGTTTAGTAGTAACCCATGGAAGGGTACATTCTATGTATGTGAAAAACACAATTGAATTTCTGGATATTCTATGCACAATTGAGGGTAAGTGTGTGTAAAAGAGAATTCAAAACTTGACTATTGACTAACTGACTGCATGTGTGTCGTTGTTCACGATTCCTTGACTCCAAACTAGCATGACTAAAACCGCACTTTTTTTACTTATTTCCTCGGTAATCATGGTATTACAAAGTCACTCGGGAAGTTAGAGATTGAATTTCCCCGAATACCTCGGTGCGCCCTCGGGACTTCAACAAATTTTCCCTCTTTGGGGAAAAGTAATCACTAATTTCCCTCGTGCCATGGTATTACTTATAATAACTAATAATAATAATAATAATAATAATAATAATAATAATAATAATAATAATAATAATAATAATAATAATAATAACAACAACAATAACAATAATAATAATAATAGTGTAACTGGCTCATTAATGCCTGTTGTGATATTATGATCAATTTTCTTCCTTACATTCTAAGATAATCTCTGGACTTCTTAGTAAAGACTTTAACAATGCCGGCAATACCATATCACTGAAGTCCTCCCGAGACAGATGACACAGGAATCCTGAACACTGTTGCTAAAAATAATATCAAAAATGTTTTGATGTTAAAATGGTTTTAGATTTTCTATCAAATTTGCTCCCAACATTTCATCGAATATAATTTTAATACAAAGATGATTCTGAGAGGAAAAAAGCGAGAGACTTAATTAAGTCTAATACTGACATACCAATAATGGTGTTAACAACTTTGTCTTGCTCATAACAATATTCTTGACATAGACATCTATAAGTGGTTTCTGAAACCAACATTTACATAAATGTTAAAAAGATGTCAAAAAATATAACAACAAATTAAATAATGATATCATAATATATATATTATCAACATTGGAAATAATTAATATAACAAATTGGAAAGAATTAATAATGATTCAAATCACCTTATATTTGGCAATAGTTGGATAGTCTACTTTACTCTTGGAGCAGTAAGTAAATACCAAGCCAGCTAAACTTAGAGAATACTAAAAAAAATATATCAGATGAATTTCCACCCATCCAAGTCACCCAAATAATCACATTGATTGATTGATTGATTGATTGATTGATTGATTGATTGATTGATTGATTGATTGATTGATTGATTTCAAGATTGATTGATTGATTTGGCAGAGTTAGTATGACATACCTCAGTTGGATCATTCTCACTCAAGGCTTTAGCATATTGACCTGGAATGCCAGGAACCTTTAACATGAAACACAATACAAGGTAAATAATGAAATTGGAAAGACACTTCAAAACCTAAGAATGTTAAAATCGAGGTGACAAAGCAAGGCCAAGCAATTGCATTTTGACCTAACTAGGACACTTACAAATATTATCATAGATATTGGTCATTTCAATTTATTTCCTGAATGATGATCAAAATTACAAAACATTCTACTATACATTACTGTATATTTTTACCTTGCTCCAAATAGCCTGTAACTTCTCTAAGACTATTTTACAGACTATACTGTTCCCGGCACACAGTACTCCATATGTAGCCAGTGACTGACATTGGACAAGCTTGATCCATTCTGACCCTTGACACTGGTTGTCATCTTTATAGACTGTAGATACTAGTATACATGACCATTTGAATGGAACTAAGAAACCAGCACTGGTATTGGCACTGGGGATAAAAATGAATGAATAAATGAATGAATGAATGAATGAATGAATGAATGAATGAATGAATGAATGAATGAATGAATGAATGAATGAATGAATGAATGAATGAATGAATGAATGAATTAATTAATTAATGAGCGGGCAAGTGAGTGAACCAGAATGAGTGAGTGCATGAGAATGAGTGAGAGAATAAATGGATGGACAGATGGATAGAAAAATGCTTCATAAACCGTATATGAATTAGATTGCAGTTTGTTGTCTTGATGAAATTATCCAGTGGAGTACAACTTCATGCCGTGCTCTTTGCTTTGCTCCATGCTGTGAGTTCAAGGAGTTGCTAAGACTTAATTAATACCGATATCATTGTTTCTGTGATCGCAAGTGCCAGGTACTGTAATTACATGATATCAGAGCATATAATTACAATGAGCTCATGCTCATTATACACTACCTCACACATGACTGTGTTTGATGGAGCTATGAAACCAGTCAACATGCGTCAATGTGTAAGACTGTGTTTGATGGAGCTATGAAACAAGTCAACATATCAATGTGTAGACCATGCATTTACATAGCTCACCTGTGATGGACTTTCTTGATGTAATTTTCCAAACCCGAAAATGCAGCACAAAAATATTTCACTGCTACAACACCTAAAACACAGATCATTATCAAAACAAAGTTATCAGAATCATCTTTATCACAATGTACTTATCATCATCATCAGCAGCAAAAGCATTATCATCATCATCATAATATTGGCATTGTCATTTTCCATAGCTATCACTGGCATCATAGTCTTCAAAAGACCTGTGATCCAACTAGATCTGATCAACAACAACCAGACATTGTTCATATATTGGATATCATACATTTTACAACTAACCATGTTTTTGGGCAAGCGTTCTGACAACATTTTCAAGAGCTTTTCTCGATCGGTTGTCTCTGAATCATAAAAATGAAAGGGAAATATTTATGAGGTTGAAGGAAAAAAAGCCTGTTTTTAAATGAAAACATTCGCTGGATATATTAAAGATCTCACCTATAGTTTCCATAGATATTAAATAATAACCTGGAAACTGCTTTCACACAAGGCTCTGAAAAATCTGAAACACACAACAAGTGACTTATGAAATAAATTAATTCCAATATCAACAAATAATTAATTCTTGCCTCTGGGGAGGGATGATTCATCATACGATAAAATCCGGCATGGATTGGATGACGGAAATACCGGCAAACTATTATTATAGCTCAGACAAATACAAAGGGCCATATCATGAAAGCAGCTGATTATAACAATATCCCGTTAAGTATACTGATGACTTAAAATGTTGTTCTCAAAGTATTCGGAGTCATACCGTCTCGTGATACACAAGGAATCAGAACTTCCTCGCAAAGATTCACACGAACTTTGGTCTTTGATGTGGACAATTTTAAAGCAGTCCCCTTGATTATTTCAGCGACCTGAAACCGCACATAATACACCTCAAATAAGCATTAAATTTGTCAGAAGATTTTTAAAATTATGTTCAAATGAATGATCTCTTCATAAATTTTGCGGAAAAAAAATAAATTCACCTCGGCCGCCATCTTGAATTTAAAGACACGCGTACTAAGGAGCCCGCAGATTAATGGAACAGCGGGTTACTAGTACCCATTCCCTTCGCTATATAACAGAAATAAAATGGCGGAAAAGTATCGTTGGATTGAAAAGTTATCAAATCATCCACTATTTAATTTGCTTGCCAAGGAATCTAAGGAAAAACTCCCTAAAGATGAGTCGAGAAATCTTCTTGCCGAGAGAAATGGGGAATTATTTGTTTGGTTTCCCGCGAAGAATCGTGTTTTGACAACGAATTTGAAGAACGTGCTTCATGATAATGATCGCGCCAATAAATTTCAAGTAAGAATACCAATCAAAATATAACCTCGAGTTATGTAAACAATTAAGTGGAATTGATCATTGACATCCATTATTTCAATTCAGCCAGGCATTTAACCTCGGCCTCCAAATGTTGTTTAATAATCGTAAGTTTAATAGATCCCTGCCAGGGAATTTAATTGGCCAAATTAAGTTACATTAACTTAGTAACTGGAAAATATTAAGACACTATTGATATTTTGTTTTAGGCTCTATTGTGCACGGGTGCTCCTCTCTTTCCTGTTCATATGCTAAAGTTCAGTTTAACAGGGAAATACTTAGCCCTAGTTGGTCATAAAGGAATTACAGTGATAGAGATGCCTCAGCGATGGGGAAGGTTTGCAGAGTATCAGGGTGGAGCTGGCACTATCAGTTGCAGGTATGCCGAACAAACTGAATAACTACACATTAAGTTAATTTAGTTAATTTAATGCTTATATAGCACAAATATCTATATGTATATAATCAAATGCGCTAATTAGTAGTTAGTAGTTAGTATGTATTAGTGTAAGCCTATCACCGAGGATGGTTGTACCTGCTTCCTCAGTCGTTCTTTTACGTCCCCCGTTAATTATTGGTTAATGTGAAGTGGCGAGACGGGACCTCCAGTTTATCGTCCTTATCCGAGAAGACGTGAAACCTAACAATTATAAATCGAAGAACATTCTCCTCAATTACTTGAAGACCCTGAGTGATGGTCCGGATGAGGTTTCGAACCCACAGCCTTCCGGTTAACAAGGTACATTAAGGGACTCAGTCCCAGAACCTTTCAAGAGCTGAACAATAATTTATCCATTTTTTATCCAACATTTTTTCTAGAACTATTCCTATTGATGAAAGATTCTTTGCTGTTCATGGTAATGTCATGGTGCTTGAAGTGAAGTGGCATCCAGCAAGTGGATTGGACAACCATTTAGTTGTATTGCTATCTGATAATACCTTAAGGTAAAACCACTTCAATTTGACCTAACTAGGACACTGACAAATATTATCATAGATATTGGTCATTAAATAACATTACATTTCAATTTATTTCCTGAATGATGATCAAAATTACAAAACATTCTACTACACATTACTGTATATTTTTACCTTGCTCCAAATAGCCTGTAATTTATCTAAGACTATTTTACAGACTATACTGTTCCCGGCACACAGTACTCCATATGTAGCCAGTGACTGACATTGGACAAGCTTGATCCATTCTGACCCTTGACACTGGTTGTCATCTTTATAGACTGTAGATACTAGTATACATGACCATTTGAATGAAACTAAGAAACCAGCACTGGTATTGGCACTGGGGATAAAAATGAATGAATAAATAAATGAATGAGTGGGCAAGTGAGTGAGTGAGTGAATAAATGAATGAATAAGTGAGTGAGAATGAGTGAGTGAGTGAATAAATGGATGGACAGATGGATAGAATAATGCATCATAAACTGTATATGATTTGTACTGGCACAATTTAGGTTGAGCCAATAAAAAACATTATACTTATGGTTAACATTTAGGGAAAAAATGAGTCAAATTTCACAAGCGTCTGTGGTTAATGGTAGGGTTGGGTTTAGGATTGAGGTTAGGTTTGGGGTTATGTTTAAGGTAAAATTTCAAGGGGGTCAAATTAAAGAAAATCAAATTAAACCTGAACTATAGTAGTGTTGTCCATCAGATTGAATATTGACTAAATCTTCCTGTTAATCATTGTTCTCCAAGTCATTCTTTGATTGGATAATCACTGCCAAGAGTTAGTTGGGATGTTTAGTTCTCTTAATTTGTGCTTTACTCAAAAGTATAACATATATCTTATATCATGAAGATCTTTTTTTCAACAGAATCTATAACATATTAAAGCCTGAAACTCCAGATCAAGTAATCAATCTTGGAGATCCATTTTCAGATGATATCTCTCATAGCAGAGGAAGAATGACATCAACCTCAGCCTTCGCCATAGCACTTGGAGAGACATCAGTTTCTTTTGACTTTGCTCCTCCCATCAGTAAATCACGATTTAAAGGTTTCAAGAAAAAAGATGATGAGCTAGATATTTTGTATCCAGTGTTCGTATTAAAAGAAAATGCTGATGTTTATTATTTAGTATTTGAACTTAATAATAAAAGGTAAGATTGTTATATCATATACCAGTGGCAAAGCAGTATGATACAATGGCTCCACAGTTAAGTGTTTATCTATAAAAAAATTGATTGCACAAAAGATAGTCAAAACAAACAAAACATGGAACACAACAGAGAGAATAAAGATCTGGGACATCAAAAAGAGAATTCATTTTCATTTCAGAAAAATCAAATTTATCGACAACTTTTGGAGACAATGTGACAATTACCTAGTATACAAGTAAATAAAAATATGATTGGCTATATTGGTTACCCTATTTTACAACATTCATTAATATTCTGGTTATGGTTCTGTCACTTAGTTGTAACTTATTATGGTTTACTCATTGGTTTCAGCCAAGAAATGGTTGGCCCACTTACCATGCATCCAGTGTCTGATAACAATTATGGTCTAGATGCCTGCTCTATTCTATGTTTACCAGTACATCCTCCTGTTGTTGTCTTGGCAACAGCAACGGGGAAAATCTACCATTGTATAGCTTTAGAAACACAAGGGGAAGACAGCGAATCAGATCATTTCTCTGAAGATGAGGTGATTATTCATAACTGACAATATAATGTTTTAAATAAGTTGATCTTTATCAGAATTTACATTTATTTTAAGTAGTTTGTATGTGGGCATCATTATTAATAAAATAAGTAACTCTGTTTCTTCCATATCATGTTCAATAATTTAATGATTCAGCTATGCTCTGAGATATCTTTGTGGCCCAATAGTTTTCAAAGCATGTATTTAAATGATCACAAAAGGTAATGTAATTTAAAATATACATGTTTTCTCCAGGGTGACAAGCCATCACCACCAGACCTAACATTGTATGTCCATGAGTGTGTTGAGTTACAGCGTTCTATTGCTGGTTATGATGGTGATGAAGTATCATCAGCTGGTTCAGCTAGTGAAGAATCAATTGACTCACTCAATTCATGTCCTGTAAAGCTTTATCCAGGTTGGTAAAATGTTCAAAGGAGAGCTATCATGAGTGTGTTTTATCAGCCATTTTTTGTTGTCTTAGGCGAATACATTTTCAACTTGCAACTGATGAAGGTTAATGTTGAACAAGTTACACAGTAATCATGTATGTTTTTCTTATTTAATTAGATGTTGTTAGAGTGCAAATGACATATCCCTGAAATAGATAGCTAACTAACTAATTCCTAATTAGGAGCTATGTGTTGCCTACGTTTTATTAGTTAAGAAATAGGCAAGCTGTGACGAGTGTACGCAAGTGTACTTTAGATACTCCAAAATGTGTGGGTTCTAGACAGTCATTGTTGAAAACAATACTTGAAACTGAAACAATATTTTAGTGCACATGATTTTTCAAGTCTTAATACTACATGTTAGATGTGTACTGAGTTGTTGATCTAGCTAAAGCTTGTGCAACTTTCATGCCTCACAGGATTCCTATGTCTTGTCTAAATTAAGCACTATCTATCGCCTATTTAATCTGTTTCACATGTATATTATTTGTTGTTGTTTCTATGGTTTTTATTTTCTGTTATTATTGTTATTCAGATGGCTCATCAAACAACGAATACCACTGTAGCCATCCATCTGGTGCCCATACTATTGTCATGCCATGGATACAGAAGCTTCAACAATTCTTTGTACCTGGTAATTAAATTAGTTATAAAATAAAATATAGCTGAACCAAACTTGCACACACTCCAACTTGGACGATGAAATGAAATAATTTATATTGGATTTCAAACATCTTATTGTATTAGAGCCATTTTCGTGTGAGCGGGAAACAGTATGGTCATGATACTGCTTCAATACAGCAGATGATTGAAATGTTTTCTTAGAAATTATGGCTACAATACTGTATGGTTGTGTTTCCCATTCATAAGAAAATGCCTCTATTGGCTGCCTGGGTAGAATCTTCACTAAATGACTTACATTTCTGTTTCCTTCAATGAATCAGCCAGTGTTGAAGGAGCTACAATGTTCGATTCTGATGAAGAAGCTTTAGTTTATCACATGGTTTGTACCACGCCTACTGCTGATAGGTAAGCAACTCCCAGCTCACAAATAAGGGAGTTCAATATCTTACTTGAACATGATATGATCTGAGCTTCTATTGTATAATTTCCTTATTATTTGCCTGTAACTATTCCACTGTAACTTTGTTATTTACTGCATTAATGAAGGATGTTTTATCTGAAACACCAGTTTGTATTATAAAAATGTTGTTATTGCTTTACAATTTGCAATATTTAAATACCAGGTATTTCTGAAGGGTTACCCGGCTATGAAATTTAAAGAAAAATACCCATGTAATGACAGCTACACAGGACTTGATTGTTATTTTTTTCAGTGAACCATCCCCTCTGAATGGCATTTGTGTCATCAATGATCTGTTACTGGGCTCTTCACTCGTCTGTTTGACCAATTCCATGGAATGTGTTGCAAGACCTCTCGAGTATGTACTCCATATCATTATTATTTGACTTGTTTTTCTGACTGTTTTTGTGAATGTTTTTTTTGTTTTGTTTTTTGTTTGTTGTCTTGTTTGTTTTCTTTGTATGTTTGCTTGTTGCTTTCATAGCTGACATTTCCCAGACAAGTCGTTTGTTAAGGAGAAAATAATTAGAAATATAGTATGATTTCATTACAAATTGCTTTATATTATATAACAAAAGTTTCTTTTTTATTAGTTTACTAAAAAGATCATTACCATTGCCCAAGTCAAGTATTGAAGAAGATGAGAGTGCAGATGGGTAGGCCTAATTTCCTTACTTCTATGCCGTATATAATCTAATGTGCCGGCATTATGGCTGCTCCACATAACATCTGTTTTGCTCACTTGCTTTTCAGTCCATCATGAAATGTATAATTGTAATACAACCAGTCTTCTATTTAATATGTTGTATATACTCCTTAGAAACATGGCGAATCATTGTTGTTTATTATGATCATAAATCAAAGTTTATTGGTTATCAACAGTACAAGTTTGTCTCCCATGCGACATCTTCTATCTGGATCATTTTTGGAGCACATCAGAAAAATATTAACCAGAAATACATCAACTCCCTTACTAAGGTATGGAATAATATCACCATAAAAGTGATGTATGGTACCACATGGTATGGTGTGGTGTAGTGCGTGATATGGTATGGTATATGGTATGGTATGGTATAATATGGTATGGTATGGTATATTATGTCATGATGTCATGTTTAATGTGATATCTGCCTCTTTATTGGTTTTAGAGCAAAAACATCTAGAGAGCTAACACAGAAAGATTGTCTTGAGATTTTAACAGAAGCACAACAAATACTGAGAGAAGAGTATATACAGAAACAAAACCATGCAAAAGAAGAGATTGACAAAAGGTAGCTCAAGCAACAGTGAGATTTCACAACACCTTTGGTGATAAGATATGCACTAAGTACCAGTAGAGATGTAATGATTATTGTTGTTTTGTTCTGGATTCTGAAAGATGAAGTCAAATGAAAATATTCAGACATACATGGATTCAATTAAAATGGTAGCAAATGCTTCCTCTGGTTGTTCTTGTAGCAATGCTAAACACCTAAGAATGACTTTGTAACATTGCCAAGTAATAAAGTCCTAAATATATTCTGGTGATATATTGGTCACAATTTATTTTAGTTTTATCTATCTCAACACATTTCAAGTTATAATTGTTGTTATCATGAGATCATGTCCTTTTTTCCATTTTGTTCAGAATTTCGATTTTGAAAGATCAAAAGCAAAAACAAGCAGAGGATCTTGAAGAACTTCATGCCCAGCAAGCAGCTGTAAAAGAAAAGGCTGAGGAACTAGCATATAAAATAGAGAATGTAATTGCCAATGACGAAGAACTTATTGAAAGGTAAAGTGCCTATATGAAAATATGTTTCATAAACTCTTGTTTGTTATCTGTAAGTTGCTAGTAACAATACCTTTGCATTTGCTTTTGGAGAAGTTTGTGTGACAGATATCCCAGAGACAAGTCAATTAGAGCGTGTTATTCAAGAATATCAAATTATTATGTATTCTAATTGGCTTGGCTCTAGGATATCCCAATCAATAGTGATGGCTTCAAATTACAGATTTTGAAGTGAGAATCCGTACTTGAACTGTGAACACTTTAGTTTGCACTTCTTTTGATATTGTTTTTACATGAACTTATCGGTATCAATTAAAAATAAGTTTTATTTCATTGATCATGCTGTAGATGCGAGTTGAATCATATCCACAATTTTAAATGGTATGGTTTGATGCATTCAGTAGAATGCATTGAAGTTAAAAACCTACATAAAGACGAATGGGGTTTAAGTGTTTATTTTTTTCATTTTTTTAGGGGAGGTATACTCAGTGGCAATTCTGTTTATTTTTGCATTCATTTATTTACTCATTTATTGTCTCTTTTTTTCAGAATTGAATCTGTCTGTCAGCAAATTCAAACCCAAATTCCAGTTTTATCAAATGCAGAAAAAGTCATGAGGGATGAATTAAAGACTATTCAACTACAAGTTGGATTTTTAATGAATTCACTTGCACAGGTAATGTCTTTGGCATTCCTTGTAAGAGATTCAAGAGACATCTATTGATTGTGATTGTTGATTTTGTTTAAATTTGCTTTTTTTTTCTCAGATCAAAGCAAAACATCAACATAAACAAAAACATAGTAGCAGTGGCAGTAGCATTAAAACACGAGCAGTAGCACATCTTAGTCCAGCTCAGCAGAAAAATATACACAGTGTGCTTGACAATGAGTATGTATAATGATCAAAAGCAAAACAAATGTGACATACAGGGGTCTGAAAGATATAAAACCCACATCAAACCCACACATAAAACGGAGGGAGAAAAGGAAACACGCATTCAAAATAACCTGCAAACCCTTCTTGGCTCTCAAAATATTTTAATACAATCCTGATGAGGAAAGACAACCTTAGGGGGATCCTGGGAATTTCATTTGGAGGTGAATTTTGAGTTCAAAAATAATGGTAATAAATTAATCAAAGCAGTTATCAACAATTTTAGTTCAGAAGTCATTTGATGACTTTTAAGTAATATATACATTATGAGCTGCCAGGAGATCTGTATAAGGATTTAAAAACAGCAAGCTGCAACCAAGCTGTTTAAAAACCCAACACAGATTGGACGCAAGTATTGTATATTATTTATATAATAATAATAATATAATAATAATATAATATTCTTTAAATGCAGCATATCCACTGAGTGGTTCTTCATCTGCATTCTCTCACACTCACTACCTCTACATTTATATTTCAACTCACACAACACTACTCACGGTGTTGATTTTTGGTGGAGGGAAGAAAACCGGAGATCCCGGAGAAAAACCCTTGTGGCATAAGAGAGAAACAACACATTATAAACAAACTCAGTTCAGATGTCTAGGTTAATGCTGCTATTTTAGATGTAAAATTTTGAAATTAAATGTAATTTGTCCCACTCAAGGTATTTTAAGGTAATTCCGTAGTTTTGCACTGCGCACAGTTCTGCGCATATTTCGAATTTTAGAGTTCTACATTTCTTATAGTCAATAGATACAGAGTTATGTCTGAGAAACATTTTTACGTAAAAATACGAACAGTTTTCACTTTTTCAAGCGAAAAATAACAAATTTCTTTAAACTCGCCCCAGTCCATACTCGGAAAAGCCTTGCTATTATTGAATTTTGAGGATATTTCTTAAAATATCTTGCAAACCAATATGGGCACCTATCTTTTTTATTTCATAATATCATTTGAAATCATGTTTTTTGAAACATATATGATCGATGACAAAATTCTATGGCTCGATTTTTCGATATTACGAAAAGTGTTTCGTTCAAAGCATCGATGAGGCCTGTAAAAATTCGAACATTCTGTTAATTTTTGCTTTATTTCTCTTAGCTGTTGAATTTTAGTTGAAATCTTTTGCTTTACATCGGTAGCCCGCTGTATAAGGAGCATACTAAACCACATTGAAAATATTTGGTATTGACCAAGCTCAGTAAAGAGATACTTTTATGAATGATGCCCATTTTCGAATGTTAGACGCTAAATTGACAAAAGTGGGTATACTTTAAAATTTTTTTCCACAAAATCCAATACGGTAACCCCATTTTTTTATTTTATATTTTTGATGGAAAACTTAAAATGTTTTACTGTAGAAAGTTTTATCAAAATTCTATGGCTAGTTCTATTACTACGGAATTACCTTAAGCTAAACCTTATACAAATCAGGAAGAATCCTGCATAACAATTTGCAGATGCCTTTGTAATAGTGATTTTGTCTTTTTCTAGATTCATGAATTTTTCATGAATTTATCTATCTTTACTGCTGGGACAAATTTACATGCTAATATCATTTTGTGTATCTCACAATTAATGTACATGTGTGATTGATGTTTCAGATCCAAGTCAATTGCACACCTTGTCAATGGACTCAAAGCTCTAAGATTACAAGCAGGATTATAAACTAGTTTACAGTGAAACATGTACTGTTAGATCTGCAAGTGCTGTGATAATTTGTAAAGTAGTAACATTGATAGATTTTCAGAAGCTTACAAATTACCACAAATTTTGTAAAAATGAAACAAGAGGGGTATGACTGTGAAGGGCTCAGTTCAATCAACAGCTTGAGAATAACTTTATTTGCTAACATGATGTGAATGCCATAGTATTCAAGATTACTGCTTCGTGTCTAGTCAGGTCAGAAGTGCTTTACTTTTTATCAGGAAAAATATAGTAAGGTTTGAACTGAGCAGAAAATTCAAAAGAACAATGTATATTATATAGTATATTAATAATAAAATTCAATCCAAGACTTGAGTTGCTAAATATCATATCTAATGTGTGATTGTTTTATTTCAAATAACTTGTACAAAAAGAACATAATTATGGACAGTTCTTTTTCATGGACATTACATGTCTGACATAAGACAGTCATGTTTCTACTTCAACATGTATTTTCTAATTATGGTTTACTGTGCTTTTATAGAATAATAACTGGTTTAGATCCAATTTTTATAACTGGCTGAAAAACAGTGCCATAAACATTGCAAAGAACTGCTCTTATGTTTGATGCTATAAGAGCCATTGGCTACATATGACCATTCAAACAAATACTTCCATATCATTCTCATTCCAAATTAAATATCATGTTATTGTCGTCACCGTTCATCACTCCAAGGTGTTGCTTTTTATTCCAAATAGAATTCAAGTTCAGTGATCAATAGGGAATTTGTGACATTATTTACTTCTGTTTTTCGTTTTCTGCGAACTTGACACTCGAACACTCATTGTCATTGGTTGTGATTTGCTTCTGTCCATCAAAACTTGATATCCACCCAAATGAAAACTAACCAATCCTGATTCATTGTAATAAAGTTCATACAAACATTTTTGCTTGCGTCAATGAAAATGCTATTTCCATCCGATTGAAAACTAACGGATCATGATTAATTGTGATAAAGTTTGAACAAATATTGGTATGACTAGCCTGGTTTAGACGTAATTCAAAAGCAGTTCAGCAAAGTTCTGAGTTTTGATTGATGGGAGCAAAAACACCAAATGGTGATAAACGTTGGGGTGTTTGAGTTCAAAACTACCATGCCAACTTTCATATTGATTATACATTTAATTATTTTGTATTTATTGAGCTACAAACAAAAGTGGACAAATCATTGTGGCAGTTGCAGTTACTATTGTTTTTTGTAATTTTGGGCTTCCTGTGATGTTTTCCTTCTGTTTGTGTGATTGGGCTTCCTGTGGCATGCAATTCTTTTATGCATAAGGCTGTCAGACCTTCTTGTCTTGAGGTAATATTCTTTTATCATGATCCAATGTTGTGTACTATCTATACAATTAATTCTATAGTTTCTATATTCAAATCTTTAATATTTCATTGTTTGGAGTGACCAGCACAGCATGACTTCACAGGCTTTTCATCTTGTGGTTGAGTCAGATCAACTTTTTTATTCACTGAAAAAAAAACATTTACAGTGAGGTGACGTTTTAATTTAAAGATGATCATACTGTAGTTAGTTGTGATCACTGTATTCTTTGTACAAATGCAACTTGCACAGTGAGTTTATTTGCAATTCATTATTTTGTTACTGACTGTTGAAATTTGGATGGAGGGCTATACTCAGTTGCATAATTGTTGGGACATTGACAGTAATTCTCGTTCCCATTCAAAACTCCTCTCCTCTCTGTTGTATAGGCTTTGTTTTGATATGTTGTTTGTTATCGAGGAAGTCAACATTGCAGAGTGGGGAGGAGTTAGAGTTTGAAGACAATACCATGCGCTTTACTACCTAATTATGCGTAATGTCACAACTAATTTTGCAAATGAGTGTAGCTCCTTTAGATTTCCTCAGGGAGTATGGCACAGGAAAAAAAAAATGATTTCCAAAATGGGTTTATTTTGGATTATTGTTTGGAAAGTGCTACAGATCAACTCACCTTTGATTCCACCACCTATCTGTTTGACGTTGCCATGGCGTTGTTCTATTTGTTCTAATCCTCTTAATATTGCTTGTTCAAATGTGATGGATGCCATACGGAAGAAAAAGTCTGGCACATTCTCTCCTACAACAACAAAAAATTGTCACATGAACAGGAATTTATTTGAGCTTTTGTGGGACAACAGGTTAAAGTTATAGTCAAAACGTCTCAAGCGTACCCAACAAAACTTCAATATTGAATTCATTATTCTAATATTGAATTGATTATTCGATTCCAGTAATCAAATTTGAAAACAAGTCTACAAAATTCAAGATAACATATTTACAAAAAAAAATCTTAAATAAGCCAAGTTACTGAAATCTTTCTTTTGTCAAGAAATACTTCAGTGACAGTTTTTAAACAGTTTAATCTTTCTTTAAGTTTTTTTCTGTCTCAAATGGTGACTTCTTGTCTCGAATGTTAGACTGGTCAATTTCAAAATTGAATAGTCAAATCAAATAATCAAATCAAGATTCAAAGCATGAAATCAAAAATGAACTTTTGGTGGGTACACTTGCGGTCTTGCAATGCTCCTCGTTTTTATGAGGCAGTAGTGTAGAGGCAGTATTGCAGTGCACTAGATTTTCACAAAAACTAATGACTATAAAACACATGAGACAATACTTTGAATAGCATCATTTTATTCTGTAATATACATGTAATATGATTTATTTACCTGTCTTGGCTGAAACACACCAGAATTCAGCATGTAAATCATTGGCCATTTCTATTGCCTTTGTTTCCATTACATCTATATCTCTGTCTTTCTGGAAACAATAATTGACAAACGCAATCATTTCTGTAAAATACACTTATCATATATATGATAATTAAGTTAAGCAAAGATCAGGTGTTTTGAAATGCGGCTATAACAAACAAAAATAAACAAAAAACAAACAAAAGTAGTGGAGTTCAAAGATCCCGCCTTCTGACATTTGCTTCTGGAAGAGTCTAGCTCTCTCTTTTGTGCTAGCAGGGATCATCAGACAAAGATAACAAACAACTGCAGTTAACATATTAAAACAATCGCCCTTGCACTGCATGCCTAGTAATACTTTGATGGACTGATGTTATTTCTCAACTTACACATAAATCTCGTTTTGTTCCAACTAAGAAGACCTCAGGATAACAATTCCTATTACTATCAAGACATTCATCAAGCCATCGTCTGAGGAGAAACATAGTATATATCAATATTATCTATGAATCATATTATCAGTATTTGGTAAACTGCAAATACTAAATTTGTGCACTATTTAAGAGTATATAGCACTAACTAAACTAAAGAAAACAACTGAATTGTCATAAAATAGCACTATTTAGTTTGCACTTTTTGGGAAATTGTGTATATGTGAAAATATCATCTCTTGGCAAACTTGCCAAATACTGCCAGCAAGTAATAACATAATGGATGAGGTCATCCAGTCATCCAACCATTAGAGGAGAATGACTTTCCAGCAACAATTATCACAAGGGACTCCAACATGGCAAGACCCGGTCTTTGGTAAGGTTAGTAATAATAGGTGACCAAAGAATCTGGCCACATGTACCTTGTATTATCCAGGCTGACAACACTTGTCATGTCAAACACTAATATTATCACTGAAACAAAAACAATAAACTGTATTAATGGAAAAACATTTTCTTTTGTCCATGTAATGACTACTTGACATGGTAATCATGCAGACTCTTGAACAGCCTACTTCAACGTTCTGTACTGGTAGTATTGCATATCATATTGTAACCATCAACTCACACAGTTAACTTAAATACTTAATTTTGTCATATTCACATACAGTTTAGACTTGTTATCACAAGGCAAGCAAGTAACAAGGTTTAGCCAGGAGACAGCTACATACACACTTAGATAGGCAAACAGATAGACAGACAAATCTAGAATGGAATCTGTTGGCTTACCATGGGCTCCTCTGTAATAAGCAGCAGCCATACACTTAAACCTTTCTTGACCAGCTGTGTCCCATCTAATAAATTATGAGGTCAACATTTATATAGAAATAGAGAAATAAAAGGAAGATATGATCTATACAATTCAATGTTGTAAGTTGTTTGCGTCTTGGCAATTCGGCCCAGTCCCTTTTTGAATCCTGGAAAGGGGAATTCAATGATTATTTATGATTATTAAATTATTATATATCGTAATATTTGCATACATTTGTAAATTAAAATCTTGATCTAAGATCTTGAATCTTTCAACTTCAAAGTCTACACCTATTGTTGCTTTATAATCGTTGTCATATGCATTGCGCACAAACCTGAAATCAGACAAAAAGTCTTTGTGAAAATTATTGCATGAAAGGAGAGTTTTTCGAGAACAGATCAAAATTAATTTCATGTGTTATGTTCATTGTTTTTTAATGTAAACACACCTATTAATGAGGCAAGTTTTGCCAACAGCCACATCTCCTATGACTATAGCTTTGCACACTTTAAGCCTGAAATAAAAAATACAATTCAAATGTTAAAGATTTGTAAAATTATGACAGTGTGTGGTGGTAAAATATAAGTCAAGTGTGGTAAAATCCTTGAAAATGAAAACAATAGGATTTATAAGTGTGATCGACCTAACATATTCATATAATAATTATATGAATGAGCGTACAATATTTTGAAATTCACAATAATTATTGTGAATGATTGACATTGCCATGGTTACATACCCAATGTTACTGGTGTTACCAGATGCACATGCGTCTCTTGTTTTAATATGAAAATTGCTGTCCTGTCTTGGTGCAGCATCCTTAGTGTAGGGCTGCCAGTAAACAAACACATACCAGACAACATTTACTTTGAATATCAATAATTATCAATGTGGCATATTGTATTTGACTTTTTGTTCACTAAGGATGTAGGAGAATATTACAATCTCATGTCAGTGAGCTCCTTTGATTGTGATCATTTCCTGTATCAGTTGCCATGACACCGTGAAACACTGTCTAGCTTGAAATGGAACAATTCATGTTCTAAAATAAAGCTACAAAAAATCCACAAATTCCAGTATTTTTAAGATTTTATAGATTTTTTCACAGTCAATATTTAAAGCAACAATTTTTTTCTTGGTTAAGAAAGAAAAAAGAAGAAAAATTCAGATACAAAACACGAGAAAACGAATGATGAACTGGCGTGTACTATCCTCAAAATTTTATGATTGTCATTTGCCATCGATTAAAAATATTTGCAATTTAACTGCACAAGTTAAAGCTTATATAAAATATTCTATTACTCCATCAGCATGTTGTATAAAAGGTTTTTGACTTACCGGGGGATATTTGTTGATGGCACGATTTTTTGACATCGTTCGTTCGTTCGCTCGCTTGACTTGTACCTTCAAGGTTGACTAGTTAACAAGCCAATATTCCGAGAATAATTTAATTTAAACTCGATAGATAACACTAAACAGATAACATACTTGGATAGGTCATAACATGTACCGCAATGGGTATTGCATCAGTGGAATGGTGAGAAGGTATTTATTTACTCTGGTATTTAGGTTCAAAGATGGCGGGCAGACGCGATGCAATGCAGTGACACAGGGAACCCGATTCAGATAATGTGACTCGTAGATCTACGTAATCTGGAAGTCCTACAAATAAACCTATAAAAAATAACATTGTGAAATGGAAAAAAACTGCTAAAATTCTGTAAGCGGCTCCAGGAGAACACCAAGATGAATTGACCAGTTTCAAGTTCTTTGCTCAGGCTAAGCCTTAATTGTAGGTAAATTCACAAAAGAGTCAATACAAAACCATTGGTATTTATATTGTTTTTGGATTGATGCATTCCCACGGGATGTAGTCGTACAAAAGAATATATCATATACTATCGAGGCTTAGCCCGTATTTTTTTTTTCTTTTTTCTTGGCAGAAAGTAAAGTTGCTTAGCATTGTGATTTTGAAATACCATTCACAGTGAAATAACTCCCCCCCACCCCCATCACTCAATCAAATTTCGCAATTTCATTGACTGCCGAACTATATTGTGGGGAAAAAAATAGTCTGAAACAAAAGGATTTGCAATATTTAGTGTTTTATTATTATTATTACATTTGCAATGTCTTGTTTGAAAATTAACAATAATTATTATTCATTCTTTGTACAATTTATAACTAGTAATTACTAGTGCAATGAATGCCTCGTTACAACGGTCAAAATACTCACTCCGTTTCAAATTTGATGGTTATGTACAACACAAAAAGTATAAAAAAAAAACAAACCAGCGAACACACCTTTCAGGCAATAAGGCTAGCTTGCCGAGAGTGCCTCCACTTTACGTACAATGACACAAAAAAATAATGCAGAAATAATCATTTCACATGGTTTGAAGTAAGGCGAATTTCTCATGGGTCGAGCACAAGTTTCGTGATTGAATTAAATTCTACGCAAATTCGACGTCGAAACTAGTTATAAATGCATTTCTATGTGTAGCATTCTACCATTATTAACATCAACGTAGTTCTTTGTGTTTCATGCACGATTTAATAAGTGGAAGCACTCATGATGCAAAATAGTTTATAATAAAATACATTTAATAAGTTGTCTTAAATAGTTTTTGAAAAACATTGACTGCAACACCGATATTTTCTAGGTTTGTGGTTTTTCTCTGTAGCCAATACTTTAAAATTCATAAAATACATAAAAACCATTGATTTCGCCGTACTTAAGTACTAAACCTGAAATCATTAATCATGCGAGAACATCAAACCGAGTTAGCATAAATGTTATGCTTTCTCTTTTTTTCAAACATGAAAACGAGTCTATTTGGACACTGAGGTTCTTACATTTCTCTAAAACAAATTACATCCAGATCAGAAAGTGAAGAAAATTAAAATATAAAATTATACAAAATGCTAGAAAATAAGAGTCAAAACCTTCTACATGCATAGCACAAACAATACCATAAATTAGATGAAAATCCTTCACATTTAAAACATCATGATTTTCGTGGCTCTGAAGATGGACAATATATTCGAAAGCTGGGCTATTAAAAATGTTGCATACATGCTGACACACAAACACTTCGTATACCGAAAAAAACTAGTTACTCCTGTGATTCTCCATCCAACTAACGCCAAGCCTTGAGTGTCGGATGGCAGTGAGTACAAGAACAATGGCCACCGTAAAAGAAATTTTATGGAAATATGGACCAACAATCTTCCTCGCAATCCGTGTTTGGTGACGACACTTAACGCGTTTGCGAAATAAACTTTTGGAAAAAAACGAATGGCCAGCTTTTTACTCACGCTATGAAAACCAGGAAATGATGTGGAAACATTTACAACTATCATCAATTTATCATCCTTTTAGAGCCAAGAAAATAACTCTCAGTTCACGGTTTATCGCACGGCATATGGTTGTTCTTCCAGACTATGTTGTGAAGGATTCGAAACAACATTTCAACTTATTAGCTGTATTGCATGCTTGAAACACCCATTTTACCTTTTATAGGCAAAGCGAAATTCTGAACACCATACTATAAGATGAACAAAAGCATTTTTAAATAATCTTGCCGGGATATCATTCAATTTCAAGTCGAAAATACGACGTAATCAAATTAAATTCAAAATGACTAATCTTTGCAGCAATCGGTAAATGGAGTTGTTTCATTCATCTTATATATAAACCTAAGTGTGTTATTCTTTGATGCGCATTTCAATCATATTGAATTCCATGATGTTCCAACGTCGACAAACAGTGACGGAACCAGGATTTTTCATAACGGGGTCACCATTTTCTACTTCTTTGCTTTAATTGTATGAGTACAGCTCAACGGACCACGTCATACTAACCCTAGATCCGCCACTGCATTCAAAAACCCAAGGCTTTGCTAGCAACTTGCAAGGACTGGTGGTTTTGTTCGAATAATTACTTGTGAATTTTTGCTTCAAATAAGCGCTTCGGATGATCGTACTACTGTACACGGTTGTGAAGGGCTTCGATGCAGTCTATGTTTTTTAGGTAATCGATCGATTAATTTAAGGATTTCACTAAATGATGGTCTTGCTTTTGGGTCCAGTGCCCAGCACAGTATTATTGCTTCCTGAAAATCAACAAATATATAAATGAATATATAAACAAAATGAATTAACTAATCAATCAATACACAGAAAAACAAATGCAAAAACTAAATGTTTTCTGATCCTTCGTTCACTCATTCATTCATTCATTCATTCACCCCTCTATTAAGCCAGTTCATTTTTCATGTTTTAATTATTCATACGTTCATTCACATCAATTGACACTTGTCCTAATTCACTATGACGTCACATGAAAACAATCTATTGTTTTAACGCAAAGGATCATGGTCGTCAGAGGGATCAAATCAACGAAAATGCAAACAAAACTGTTCTGAAATCCTTCCTAGTTCATGGAGAGAAATAGAATAGTTATGAGATACTCAACATATTATGTACTATATATTTACACATATTATATCCAAAACCCAGGCGAATAATTTGAAATACTCAGGATACATGTACTAAATACTTACATATATCCAGAAAACAGGCCAATTTAATCGAATAAAGTGTTTCTTTTGGAGCAAATTTTGTCACATTTTCCATTAGAAGTACCATGACGTCATAATGCAATAGGGCATTTGTCCCGGTCCCCACCACTGACCAACCAATATTGTCCTTACCTTAACCTCTGACGGTAAGTCCAGGTTATTTAGTTGTTGTTTACATCCTTTGCCTACTTGGTAGATAATTGTTTCTGGATGTTGTTTTTTCCACGGCCAGGCCCCAGCACACATTTCATACCAAACAGTACTAGATACACAAACAAAACCAATCTGATATTAATATAAGATAGATATGACACATGAAAACAGAACCAATACATCGCAAAAATTAAATTGTAAACTGCTTGAATCCATGCAGCGAAAGTACTTTTTCGTTTGAATGAACGTTTCAGTGCGATTAACGAACAGTAAAAGGGGTGATGTATTTTGTTTATGAGCTGAGTTCGTATTCGTGCTATAAATCGTTGTCCAAACGTAGCTTATAATACCAGAGCAAACTTATCTCACACCCAGGACCACCTCGAATTCCTCATTCAAAAGCGATTTTACGGTATGAGAAAAATACAGAAAAGGATTTTGGGCAAAATCTCCTCCCTCCTCCCTAAGAGAGCCGCTACGCAGGCTAAAAACTGGGTTTATTCTTATCAACTGCACGCCACAATGTGCGCTTGATCGTCTATTAAAAGAAAACGTACAAGAAGTAACATTAGTAGTAGAAGATGAAACCCTATGCTTTCTGGGACAGTAAGAGAAGAGTTCAAAATGTCGATGTAGCGATAAACCTTCCCTTGTAGCAAACAAAAATCAATCAAACAAACAAATGATTTTTAGTCCAAAAGTCTGTTTTATGTGAACAACAATCATGTGCTTACCCAAAGGCAAAGACATCCGTTTTGGTGGTAAATGTATTTGATTCAGGCGCATCTTGGTTTGTCGTTAGACTGCGCATTATTTCTGGTGCTAAATAGTATAACCAACCTCGAGGTACCATCAAGTAGTTGGGTCTGATAAATACAAACAATGACAAGATTGATATGATTACCAATATAGCATTGGAATAGATATCAAATGATACACGGTACGAAAGGAGACTCTTCAAGTGTTCAATGACAATACGATTTCATTTTATTTGAAACTGTAAGTATGCCCTGGAAAATACGATATGGCTGACAAAACTGTGAAAATACGGGTGGTGGTGATGATGATGATGATAATGGTAATGATAACGGTGATAATGGTGGTGATGACAACAATGAGATAACAATGACATACCTGACAGACTTGACCGTAAGACCAGCAACACTATATAAACCAAAGTCAGTGATAACAACTTTACTGTTTAACTCGAGGAAGACATTCTTTGATCTCAGATCAGTGTGAACAATACCTCTAGCATGCAGATAGCCCATTCCCTAAGAACCATACCAAAAACAAATTAATTGGTTGTGTCAAATACTGATTTACTTCATGGAGTCATTTTCGTATGAGTGGGGAATAGTACCGTATCGTATCATGACTCTAGCTTCTACGAAAACATTAGAACCTCCGTCGTATTATAGCGGTATGGCACCGTTTCCCATTGATGCGAAATCGACTCTCAATATATCATATCATACACGGAGACCAGCGTCACAAATGATCAACATACAACCATTCAACATCCTTTACCTGTCCATAATATCGTTACTAACAAACACATTCATTCATCAATCTATTACTCAATACATACATTCACTCATTCATCCATTCATTTATTCATTCTTTCAGTTCATCCATATTCATTTATTCATTCACTCATCCATCCATGTATTCATTCATCTCTTCATTTACTCATTGGTCCTTTGCTTCTATAGCTACCTGAGCAATTTGAGTACAGATGTGTCCAACTTTAGCCAGAGGGAAGTTGTCTTTTTTGATGTGTACATGAGTATACAGGGAGTTTCCTCGACAAAGGCTGTAAACGAAAAAGAACGACAAAATTCACATACTTGAAAAGGTTTTGAAAAAGTCTGTGAATAATTTGTACACAAGACATTCCAAAAATGATTGACTCCAGCACTTTGCTGCATAAATGTGTATGTCACACGTCATAATGTTGAAATGGGGTGACAGGTCTAATTCAATCAATTCCTAATTAAATATGGCAAAAACACAGAAAGAAAATCAGCCCTTCAAAATTTGATATGGAATTGGTAAAATTGAGCAGATCAAGAAAATGCCAATAACTTTTGACAGATTTTCAAAATGAAAACGTAGGATCATACTGCTATTATCTTGTGTGTTACTTTGTCAATTGTTGATAATTTGGTGTTAATACCAAATACGATCCCATTTCAGCAATACATGTATTGAGAATATATTTACAAATGACAAACCAAAATTGGGATGAGCTGATATTTATTTGTGTAAAAGAGAGAAGTTCACAGTAATAAAGTAATACTGACCTCGTGACAATGGCAAGTTTAGGAGGGTCCATACACGCACCCATAAACAGGACTGTGTTATCATGACGAGTCTTGCGAAAGGTTGTAACCTAGAACAACATTATAACATTATGCGTAAGATAAATTATGTTAACTAAACCCTTTAGATGCTGTATTTCTTTGTTGACCCTTTGACTTTAATTATGTCCCTATGGTTATGTTATGTCTTATCTCACACACTTGACTTCTTTCCTTTGTCTTCTCCTTTGTTTTTCCTTAGGCTTACATCTATTTTACTAGTGTGGACTGGGCTTAACAATTCAGAAATTCTAACGATTGGCAGCTTTTCAATAGAGCTTCTGAAAGGCTTTTTATTTAAGCAAGTGTGTGCTAGATTCCTTGAGACTCATTCATGCTCACTACCCCTATACTCAGCATACTCTGTATGATTCTTAGCCTCCTCTCGCATCCGTTTTTAGTGTCGGGTTTGGGAGGGACAGGAATATGTTTCTTCATTCAGTTGATTTTTGACATTTTTTTTTTTAGGGAGGAAAACCAGAGAAAAGCAGTGGCATAGGAGAGAGAAACAACACTTATAACAAACTCTACTCACGCATGATCCAGCACCCTAGGTGGGGCTCAAACCTGGACATAGCAGTGAGAGGCAAAAGCATGGCTGGCATTATTGTCTTAACAAGCTGCTAGTTCACTCACAGACAACCACTACATAGTTTTATATTTCATACTTGCAACTCTCTCCAAAAATTCACAGAGTTGCAAAGCATTAATTATTTTTTGTTATATTTACCTGAAATTTAAATGCATTAAGCTGTTCCTCAGTTGGGTTGTCAATCTCAATCATCTTGATAGCCACCTCTCCATGCCATTTACCACGATATACTTTACCAAATCGTCCATACCCAATAATTTCATAGATTTCTAATTCTTCAAATGGTATCACCCATTCTGACATAAGACTACCACGTGTCTAGAAAAAAAGATAATAGTTTGAAGGTATAGACTCTCATTTTGTTATTGTCAAAAGAGTTGTGCATATGTTACACTACTTTTCACTTGTCTGATTGTTTGCTGACTAGCTATTGATGCATGTTTGTTTCTTCATTTACAACCTTGTTCCTTTGTTATTTGTTTCCAACCTGTTTTTTTTTTTTTTCGTCCCTGTTTGTTGGTTTTTTTTTTTTGTTCCTTTGTTTGATTTGCCTGGCAGTATTTGTGTGCTTTTAATTGTTTGATTGTTCCTAATAACAATGAACAAATGAACAATTTGAACAATTATTATTGTTCATGTATCTGTTTAATATATATATGCTTGCCAGTCTGTTAGTTTTATTGATTTTTTTTTTTTTTTTTTCAACTACTGTGTAATGCATTCAACACTTTAATTCACTCATTTTATCAAAGCTCATTTCATTTCCTTTTAGTTATCATGTTCGTTTAAACAAAATAGATTATATTGCAACCTTCCATTCCATAACTTCATTTGCCATGTCTTCAATCAGGGGTGGAGCATATTTCAAATCATTCAATGAAAAATGAAGTTATAGCGATATCCTCTTCAAAAAAATGAAATGGCAGTCACCATACAAAACATTTTGGTTGTAAAGTATCAATGTTTTAAAATGTTTAGATTTATAAAACGTTTATAACTTACATGTAAGTCCAACAACATGTACGCTTTACCAAACGCCCTTGTTGATAAATCCTTTATAAAATATTAACGTAACATTATTATTAGCAGTATGTCAATTAAACAGTTTATGTATTTTCAAAGAATGATGTAAATGATTCTCACAGCAATGTTAGCAGTAACTGCCAGAAGATGTACTATTGTGTGACAATAACTTGCATCATATTTTTAACTGTAATAGAATTATACACAGCTATCATAATGGCCAACAATAAAGAGAGGACTTGGCGATAACACCAAAACAAGGCTTCCCAATCGTCCACATTCAACAAGTATATCAATTACTGTGTTAAACAGTATGCTTACAATACTGCTAAGATATGACAGAAAATTTGAATGTACAGTGCTGTTTCCCACTCATATGATAACAACTCTAAAAACAAAGAGTTTTAAAAGCAGCTGAGGTTACAATATTACAGACTTTAAGATATGGTGCGGCAATGCTCTACTACTTTGGCCAAGGAACTACAACGTTTTTGCAGTAAACACACATGGCAAGACTTGAATACTACAAAGCAGAACTACGACAGGAAACTTAGAGTATGTCTGATGACGTCACTGAAAGTATTTTTCACTTCCACTGGCCATGTTAGAGCTTCGCCATACCATATCTTAAACTCCTTATTGAAGCTACTTGAGGCCATGTTGGTTTATGCAAGATGCTATGACTGGGAGGTGTCTACTCCATGCACTACCCAAATCAGCTGTTAGCCATTATGAGAACCATATATACAATGATTTGCATTAATCAATTTTATGATAGTATTGATATCAAATAAAGATTATGGTAAAATGTTACGCAATTATTTTTTCAGGGTTTATGGTATTCCAATGTTATACAGAAATGTTTAATATTTGATATTCATGCTTGGATTCAATACGTTGTATTTTACAACAACTTAACATATTTTTTAAAGAATTTTAAGTTTTTGCCATTCGCCTTTTTTTATTATAAATAACAATAATTTATATAAAGTTATACCAGTAAAACATGTTTTTACTGCCAATAATTTTTTAGAGTTTATAAAAGATTGTTGTTTAAAAAAAATCATAGATTAAAGTATTATTTTCTTTAATACATATGGTGAGCACATTTAAGATTGTGCCTTTGATTCAATACTAAGCCACTTAAAATATTTCCTCTATTTCAATGCTGTTTGTTATTTCAAACCCATTGTATTCAATTCTCAGATTCCAATGGCCTATTCTTTACTTATTGTTCAATTCCATTCCATCTCATTTGTCTTGTTTCATCTGTCCAAACTTACCACCCTTCTGCCCCAAGTTCGACTTTCAGGATCCACATCAGATATTTGTATATCAAGATCATCAACCCCTGGCACATCTCCCCCTGAAATGGTCTGTACAATGTCCTAATTGTTAGTCTAATGTATGATACACATCTGTGCCATCGGTACTACACTGTACATATACATTTGCATGAATACCGTACTGTCATGGACTTCACTGTCATATACTATACAACTCATATTGTTGTTAGTTGACTAACCAATCCATTAGGACATCCTAAGCACACTTTAGCATGTGAAATGGCCCACTTCACAATCAACTACATAATACAATATGTATGGTTGACCATGCAACAGATAAAGTAGTAGAATACAGTAGTCAACTGTATTAGAGTGTATTAACATGTAACTGAAGGTGATAATGGCCACAAATTGTTACATTCTCAATGGTTACTTAACAAAACCTTAAGCTCCTCAATATTCTAACTTGTAATTGAAATTTCTAAGTCCCTACATTTACAATAATTTGACACATCTGCAAGGCAAACTGTGGGACATTCCATACAATGCATGTGCAGGTAATAGAAATCATCAACATATCATAACACTGCAGGACAAACACTTAAACAACAAAATACAGTGTTTCATAGCAGATCCCCAGGTTGAAACCAATGCTTTAACAATTCAACCATGTAGTGGCAGGTTATAATAAGCCTGGATATTGATATTCACTGCCTGGATAACTCCAAACCCAGCAGATAAATCCAAATCCAGCAGATAAAATTGAAAGAAATCGTATTTATCCAATGGATAATCTTATCCAATGCTTCATGCAACCAACCCTGAGCTGTCTAAACATTAAGCCAAGAAATAAAACATTTCTGTATTAGCAACATTAGAATACCATATCAAGCAGCATGCATGCAGTATGTTAGAAATGCTGGCATCACATTAATCTTTTCAAACATATTACAAAATCAATAGACTAGTTACTTCCATATGTTTGAGCATAGTTAATAGAAAGAATGGTTAGGAAGCCTATTGTTTTATGTCTTTGTTCGGTTTTGAGGTTGAACCGGCCTTGACCCTGCACAGTTTTTTTATTTGTGCTTATTGCAAATTGTGAAATAAGTAGACATAAACTTTGTCTATGATATCATGGTAAGATTTATTCAATTTTCTTGTATCAATTATTAGGTAGGCAATTCGAGCCATCAGCCAAAAGAACAGTTTTGATCTGTTCACTCAACCTTATCCAACAAGGTTAAAACAATAGTGAAACAAAAGATTGTGCATGGTCATACCTGAAAAAAGTGTACAATAACATCTAACAAAAGAGTTTCCAAACCATTTCACTCTATTAACTATGGTTTGAGAAACAGTTTTCTTAAAAAACTACAGCTAAAATACAATGCTGTTTCCTACTCATACAATAACAACTCCATGGAAACATATTTTTGATATAATTAGGGTAACTTCAAGCATAACTCTAGCAAAACAAGATAAAATGTACTCATAACTAATGATAAATTGTATTGACTTGGCATTATCACTAGTCGGTGTACTTACAGACTCATTACTATAAGTTGTATTGCTACTTTGCCGTGATTTTGTGCTTTCTGTTCTTGTCAATGTTCCAGTGGAATCAATCAGATCATTACTGGAGCTGAAAAAAAAAATTAAATTACATGCAATTATATTAGACAAAATACATTGCTTAAACTTGGATGTTATGTTACACAATAATCACTCAATGTTAACCTAGTGGAAAACTTGATCTAGACAGACATCAGCAACTAAATGATTATTTCAAGTGCAATGATACAGCACACTTTCCATGCAGATATTCTTGAATATGACACCAATCGAAAAGAATGCTCAAGAGACATGGTCTGTATCTGGTAAGTTGCATATGAATCTAATAGTAAACATTCATATAATAAATTTCCTTACTTTGACATTGATGTTGTACCTGATCCATCTAGAAAATAAAGAGACCAACACTATAAAATCAAACTATTTCTTGAAAACAAATAAAACAAAAACAACGAATAACAATAAAAGTTATCTTTTTTATATAGTCTCTAGGTTTTTCAGCGTTTCTACTTATTGGGGAGACTTTCTCTTGCATTCACTACCCCTACATTCACTATTTTGCACACATCTTTGTACAAGAAGAGGTGTAGCAAAGAAATAGGAGAAGAAAGAAATCCCCTTTTCACATTCCTGCAAACTGTAAACCACAAAATCATGTTTAACTTATATTCAGTGTATTTTGAAATGATGCACTTACATCTGTTAGGATAATAGAAACCAACCGAATTAGGAAATCCATCTCGTTCCTCAGAGGGGGAGGGTGGACTAGGAGTGTACTCTCCCCTACCCCCTGATGACAAATGAGGTGATGAAGGTGGTGATGATGCTGATGATGTAGAGCCTGAGTCCATACTAGTAGCATCGTGAGTTGGGTTGTACCCATATGTACTTGGTTTACTATTGTCTATTGTGTTTATGCATAAATCGCCAACGCTTCTATTATGTATTTTCGATTTTTTTTCTCTGATCATATCACCAACTTGATTGGCTATGTTTGATGGCTCAGAATTAGTTCTTTTGAATTGTGATTTGATGATAGGAAGAGATCGATATTCATATCCTGAATAGAAAAAAAAAATCAAAAGTTAATAAATTAATTTATCATTAGATTGTGAAATAACTACTACTGGGACAAAACAAAAATGGAAAATTGCTTTGTAAATGATATATTTGTTTGGCATTTGTTTAACACCACAAGCACATGAAATAGCATGTGTACAAATACAATAACCAACATCCAAAATGTCCACCTTTCTTCTAACATCATAACAGAATCTTTAGAAAAACTTGCCTCTCTTAAAGGTCTGCTTGAAGAATTCTTCAAAATCTTTAGGTAACCCACAAGATGGCGGTGCTTGCTTAGCACATCTCTTATGACATTTATATCTATAAAAAAAAGTCAATTTAGCCTGTGTTGATCAGTTTCCACCCCTTCTCCCTGCAGGGAAAAAATCAGTGAGAAAACGTCTGATTTTTCCCCACAAGGGGGGGGGGGGGGGAACGGATGTACACAGTCTAAGTAAATTGATATCTCACAACTGAAGATTTACTGCTCATATATAGCAAGATGGTACTGTTTCAGTCAATACAAATCAACACTAAAATAATAGTAAAGACGTTACTTACTTGCACTCTTTGCACTTGACACCACTAAGTAGAATCTTATGACAGTAATCACACGACCTACTAACCATGAACTTTTTCTGAGAAAATCTAAATAAATAACAACTACTTTCAAGATTTTTAACAACATGATAGATACTCATAAAATACACAACAGGGTGAGGCTATATTTGTTACGATCATTCAAATAATTTAAAGAATAGATTCCATTTTGTCAGTGTGTTTGAGGCTAAATGCACAGATGATGACAAAATGAGGTGAGAACATAAAAATAGGCATGATACATAGTCAAATGTGTGACTGTGTTTCTTGTCACATATTCATGTCTTCTATAAATCTATAAGAGTAGATGCATGGAAAAATGAAATCTATTTCTTTTATGTAATAATTAATGCAAAAAATGAGGATTTTTTGCTTTTGTTCTGTTTGAACATTGCGACCGAGCCCACACTAAATGTTTGAAATAACCACTGCGATGTCATCTGTGTATATGTTCTCTAGTAACAGAAGGGTCTTGATGAATAAGAGCATGCGTATTATCTTGACTATGATATAATAAATAATCTTACATGTGTTTTATTGCATGTCCCATCATATGTCGAGTTGGAGTCTTGGGAGAGCTGGAACCATATGAATCTAAGAAGTCAAATAATGAAAATATGATCAATAAATCATCATGTTGTAATTCTTCCAAATATCCTTCTATTATTGGCTGAAGTGTGAATGTGGTAAAACAGGATCTCATATTGACATTGTGATACCAAAAGCATGATCAGCAATAATTCAAATACATACTTCTATCTGCCTTTCAACCAATATTGAGTTTGGTTTGAATGTCATAATTATGATCTTCCAACATTACTGATCTAACCTTGTCATAAACTGCTTATTGAGATTACTGGTAATAATAATTAAAAGAAAATTAAATGGTTTCTTACATATACTTCTGGAGTATTCTGAATCTGAGTCTGATTGTAATGATAACTGATCGCCACTCTCGCTGTTAGGGATTTCTATCGTAAGTGGGACATTTGGAGTAAGTTTTTTACCACGATATTTCCCAACTGTTGAGCTCCCTTTATCAATGTATATCTTGTTATCTAGAATAAGATTGAATAAATGCATAAATGTAAAGAAAAAAATTGTGTACAAGATTGAAATAAACAAAAAATGCATAAATTAATAAATGAACAAACAAACAATCAAATTAACAACTAATCAAGCATACAAAGAAATAAAAAAGCAAAGGAACAAACAAATGGAAGGGTGGACGGATGAATGAAAGAATAAATGAATGAATAGAATTTTCCTTATCCAACCTACCTATATTAACTTCATCAGACTTGCTTCTCTTCAAAGGACTAGTAGCAGGACTAGAGAATATTATAGGGACCTTTGGCCGTGATGTATGTTTGGGACTAGGAGCCACATCTGACATATCACTAGCAGAGAGCCTTGAGGCATCTGTATCAGCATCAGAACTCGGAGGGGATGGTGGTAATGCATCATCTGATTCAAATGTAGCAGAAGATCTTGAAGATCTTGCAGATGACGTAGAATTGGATGTCTTTTCCTTAGGTTTGCCAGTATCCCAGGAATCCCAGTAGATTTCTGAGGTGCTGTCTTTGTGACCTTGCTTTTGTCTCTCTGGAATATCAATATTACTATGAATCCACATGGGGATTATATAGGCTATTTGAATCATAGCATTATATACAAGTTACAGAATGCTTCAAATGTCTTTTGTCTAAAAAAAGTTCAATATAAACAAAACAAATAAACATATAAACAAGCAAGCAAGCAAGCAAGCAAACAAGCAAGCAAGCAAGCAAGCAAGCAAGCAAGCAAGCAAGCAAGCAAGCAAGCAAGCATAAAAACAAATAAATAAATAAATGAATAAATAAACATAAGCACAAAGAAATAAACAAATGAGCAAAAAAACAATGAACAAACGAAAAATCAAATGCTGTAATGGTCTACAAGCAGTCTCACCTGTGTATGCATGGAGGTGCTGTAATGCTGACAAAAGTCTTCTACTCTCTTCAGTGCCATTATGATAACCATTTAGAATATTGTTGACTTTATCACTTGGTAATGACAGGAGATCTTCCACTGAACCACACTTCTTGGTCAGTTGCTAACACAAATAAAATACATAATGTAAATAAACAACTAACAATAATATTAACAACTTCAAAAATAATAATTAATGAGTTTTGGTTGGACTAATAAAAGATCATGTTTTGATTTGATAATGTAAGTTCAAGGATACACACATCAGCGTTTTTTCTTTTTAAAAAAAGAGATTTTAAATGGTCAAGTAGACATTTGAATTGTACAAATAAAGAAAGGGTCAAAAGAATGTATAGAATAATTAAACAATGAATGCTTTTTAGAAATAAATAAATAAATAAATGGAAAACAGTTACAGTAGTTAGTCAGAATAAATATTTTATAAAATCTATATTTATTATAGGACAAAGTTTAGTCTTTCAAATCTGTGATGTTACATAGAAATAAATACACATTCACAGCTTCAAACCAAATGAATGTTTCAATCACTGAAATATGCAACAAACGTTATAACATACAATAAATAATTCATATTACAGTTGTGTTTTTCATGTGAGCCTAGGTGAACGTGATATGCATGTGTTGTGAGGGCTACTCAACATCTTGAGTCAATTTTAAAATGCTTCAAGTTTGATAATGCTACTACAATATCAAGAATACTAATAGAAAGGTCAGGAAATCGTGGTGCAAAATGAGGAGGTCACTAAGTTTTAAGGTGGTTTTCTCTCAAACATCCCAATTAATGTTATGTTATTCAACTCAAATCTGAAAAACAACTTCCATAATCAATACATCTAGTGAAAATGCTTATAACACTCAAACATTGTCCTATTTAAGGCGATTCATAACAGTTTTAGGGAAGCGCACCTACTACTTTTCATTTCGCGCAAAGGATAACTTAATCGACACCTATGGACTTGAATTTAACACTAAATATGTTGTTACGACTGAGGTTATGAATAGTGCCAAAATTAACTCGATCAAGTTTATTAAAATGATAAAAAATAGATATTTTGAAAATCAGTTTTTCAAAAATATCTCAAAAAATTGATCAGCTTCAAATAAGTGGTAAACTGCATTGTAAACTTCAAACCAATGCACAACACTTGAGAACAAATTAAAAACATTCAATCTGTTCGATTTTGCTCAAATCTAAAATTGTTCAAACGTTCCGTATTTGTTTCGCTTAACATCATGAAGCTTTAGAATATACTCAAAGTCGACAAAACACTGCCAAAACACTGTTGAAATAGTGCTAAGATATACACTTACCTTGTGTGGAAATATTGAGTTTCAATTCATTGTCAATTCATTTGAAGATATAATTTTTCATTCACCATGTCATTTGAGAACATTTTCTGTGCAACATTTACGTCAGAAGTTATGTTCATAATTATCAAAACTGCGGGATTATTTTTGCACGAGGTTCTAGGATATCTTAATTTATCATATATGCAGCAATATCCCAGCCCCTCAGCTGAATTGAAACACTAAAACCATCCGAAATTACATTCTAACATTGGCCAACTATGCGAGCCCAAAACTTGCATCCACACAGCCGTTCGACTTGCAAATTAGCATATCGAAGTCGCAAATTGTTGTATGCACGTGCAAATACATTCGCATAGCATACAAAACAAAAATGAAGTTGAATAAATTATAGTAACTGTTTTTATCGATTCCTGACTTCCGGTGCCTGTTTATATATTACCGTGCAGTGCTATGCAAATGTTTTGTATGCTATGCGAATGTATGAAATTGAATTGAAACTCAATATTTCCACACAAGGTAAGTGTATATCTTAGCACTATTTCAACAGTGTTTTGGCAGTTTTTTGTCGACTTTGAGTATATTCTAAAGCTCCATGATATTAAGCGAAACAAATACGGAACGTTTGAACATTTTTTAGATTTGAGCAAAATCGAACAGATTGAATGTTTTTAATTTGTTCTCAAGTGTTGTGCATTGGTTTGAAGTTTACAATGCAGTTTACCACTTATTTGAAGCTGATCAATTTTTTGAGATATTTTTGAAAAACTGATTTTCAAAATATCTATTTTTTATCATTTTAATAAACTTGATCGAGTTAATTTTGGCACTATTCATAACCTCAGTCGTAACAACATATTTAGTTTTAAATTCAAGTCCATAGGTGTCGATTAAGTTATCCTTTGCGCGAAATGAAAAGTAGTCGGTGCGCTTCCCCAAAACTGTTATGAATCGCCTTAAATCTGTGCTTGACCATACTCTAAATGCATATATGATTGTAAGAGGATTTTTGAAAACAGACATTTTGTTTCTTACATCTGAAACATCAGTTTTCATAAATCCTCATTTGCTCTACCTGATGAAATGATGATTTCTTCTACTAACTACCCTATTGCTGTCCTTCTTCTCTGTTGATCTTCTCTGTTGTGCTCTGCTGATCTTCTCTGTTCTACTCTGCTGATCTTCTCTACTCTACACTGTTCTGCTCTGTTCTACACTGTTTATCTTCTCTGATCTGTTCTACACTCTAAGTACATGCACTCTGTTTAAAAAAAGTGTCCGAAAGAATGCTAGAAGTGGATTTCCAAATACCAATATTACATGCAGTAAAATTAAACTGTTTTCAAAATTAAAAATGCTATAATAAATATGTTTCAGGTTATTATCAATTATTAAATAAAAAAAGAATTAAATGGGTTTTTCTTATATATCAAAACATAAAAGTATTGCCAGTTATAATGTAGTTGTATCGTTATTTTCTAAAGGTTACTATGGTTTTACCTGATTTTTTTTTTTTTTTCTTTCTTTTTTTGTAACATATTCAATTTCATTTACAACTCCTGTTGCACATTTCAGTAGCCTCAACACCCCTCAATGCGCAGATTAATCTTATCTCTAAGTCAGCAAAAAATATTGCGTTGAAGATAGTGTATCTAATACATGGAACTACTACTTTGTGAATGCTGTCAACATCAATAACTAAATGTATTTGATATTCTCCCTGAATGTCTAGTTCAAAAGTACTTGAAGATATAAATCTCATGAGAATTTATATCATGATTAATTTTAATCTTGACTAACAATCTGCCTAAAAATAAAATTGTCTAAAGCATATTCAAATTTATTGCCTAATCAGCTGCTATGTATCATATCACATGATTGTAAATAATTTTCTTTTGACATGATTGACTACAAAAATTGAAAACAATTCCTCAAGTTATGAAAGGTTGAAAGCAAAAACAATGAAAAGTCAGTTTGACTTGAAAGCAAACTAAATTATTATCATTATAACAAAAAATATTAATGAGGATTTCAAAAGCAAGCATTGTAAGCCATGTGGTATATTAAAAAGTAGAATACAAAAAAATACTCCATAAAATTTCTGACAGCTAGAACTGGATAAAAGTGTTTGAAAAGAATTCCTCTAGACATAGATTATCAAAACACTACTGATAGAAACTGTGGCTATTTTGGGTAATGATATAGTCATAGATGTTTTGAAATGTTTGTCAATTTAGTGATGAATCATTATTTTGAGGTCATGCCTATAGTTGATTATTAATGAAAACAAACAAAGCACAACAAATTAATGCAAACAATATTGTTCAAAAAATGAATTCTTACATAATGTCTTATAGTATAAATTTGAAATGATCTTCAACATTACATGAAATGGGCAAATTTTTATAATCTATTGCAGATAGTGAGTTGAGTTGAACCTATTTTTATGTCATTTGCATAAAAAAATGCAAACTTGTGCAATTTTTAATGTTGAAACTTGTGAAGAAAAGAGAAATCCACCATGTTCATGTCAATTTGTTACAATTTATTTTCCATTGAGTGCCTGTAAGCACCAGAAAAGAATGCATAATTATCAAACTATATTCAAATATAGTGAAATAACAGCTTTTCCTTAAGAATGAGTATCAATAAAACAGGAAGGGAATATACAGCAGGTGTACATAGCAGATAATAGCGAAAGTTGACTGTCAAAAACTTATTATATCAACAATATTATAACTTTTCCAACATTATTCCATTTTGTCTAAAATTAGACCGATTGAGATATGAATATTTCAATTTCAATTGCCCTTTCTGTTAGAAGTGTACTATCCTGTTACCATTATTAGTAAGACTAAAACTGTTACATAAATGAAGGAATATTTTTCTCATTACTGCAATTTTCCATCTTCTGCCAACTCAAAAACTTGAACACTCAACATTATTTGTTGTCTTGTTTGTTAAAATATTCACAAAACTGTTATTGAACTTTGCCTAAAACCTATATTAATTTTATACTTTAACTTACCACCTTATTACTTGTGTTTATAATATGCCATGGACATAAATAATATTGATATCATTTATATGCATTTAGTTATGCAATTGTGTCATTTCAATCAAACTTTCTCAATCAAGTACAATAAAGTGCTGAAAGCCATTTTGCTGTATTTTATTTATCCAAATAGAATTACGTGTTTAATTGACAGTTGTCTATTGTCAAACTGCAAGATTTTTGTCTGCAGTGGCCAAAAAAAGGCAGTAATCATGATGAAATATAATTGGTTAGTTTTCATTTGTGAGGTAATCAGAGTTTTGATTGACTGGAGTAAAAAAACCCTTGATGGCAGCAAGAAAAAACAAAACAGAAAACTTAAAGTGCTAGTCTGATCAGATCCGAAAAAGTTCTGCAAATGACTGTTTTTAAATCTTTATATACCTATAAAATCACTCTGAAAATATTTTATCAATGCGAGACCGGCAAGACGTTCATTTTTTATCTTAAAGCTTACAAATTTTCGAATTACGTCACCCGACTTGATTCCAGAGCGTGTACTTGAGCCTGCTTTATATGACGTCATATGCGCCGGAAGTCAGCCGATGTTTGTATACTTTCACTGTAACTTACCTTATTTTTTTTCGATTTACATGATATTTCTTGTTATTATCTATTTTTATTCAACATCCAACAACAAATATGGCTTCTTTATAATGTATACTTCAAGGACACCCCGTTACATCTGGGAAAACGATGAGATTTTGATATATTTGAGTCTTTAGTCTCGAGTTGCTTTCAGTACAGAATATAATCAAGTTCGCATGAAATATACGAGAAAGACCCATTTATCCAAGACGCTTTTGAGATAGCTAGATAATTGTTTTTTTTTGAAAACCACCAACTCATTAAAAAGGTCGACTGCAAGAGACTCAAAACGATACTTTTTTTCAAATGAGTTTGTGTACAACTTATGAATTGAGTATAACAACAGTCACCGACCAACTAGAAGACGAAGTATTCTGATAACTACACACATTTACACACATAGCAAGACTCGGATCATTTGTAATGCCCAGCTCAGATTCAGTATAATAATATTGTATTGGTTGCGATGTTTAACTACCGTATATAATAAATGCATGTAACAAATAAATAGATAACTTATCAGTCAGATCAAGTCTCACTCTCATTGACCATAGTATAGTGAATCGGAACAACTCCACAATTGAATCTAGTTTTCAAAACATATTTTAACGATCACATACAAAACGTTTTTTAGTTAATGCATTGTTTTAGAAAAATGATTATAGTCAGGTAGAGACATAGTATTCATTAAACTTCAGTAACGTGCTATTTTACGCTTGAACGTATATATACAATAAAGCAATTTACTTTAATCAATAGGAACAAAAAGAACAAGCATCTTTGCTTGCGCTAGTTTTGAATTCAAATTTGCTGTCAAAAATCTAGATCTCTTATTTTGTTTTGTCTCTCACTCGATTTTCATGTTCTCTTACGTCAAAGTTATCAATTACTTTACTTTTCTCCTTGCAAATAGGCATGCATGTTACTCTATGATGCATCACTTTAGATCGGAATTTCAAAGTTAAATCAGTATTTCAAAGTTAAAATGAAAGTGGTTCGAGTATAAGGTGATTTACAGACAAATTGCTTAAAGTCAAATTAGGATTTTTTATTCCCCTTTTTTCGTACGCTAATGGCGCTACGTTCTGGCAATATGGCCATAAGAAGTTATAAACTTGGACTCTAAAAATACGATATAACTTGTAGATCGATTAATGGAAAATGTTGGTTTGATCATAAAAGACAATGTTGAATGTATATCCTCAATTTTATTTACCTATAAATCGGGAAATCTGCTTCTAAAATAACTTACATTTTGAGTAAAATAAGTGAAGAATGTACGTGTACAAGATACGACTTGCGCATATGACGTCATTGGTCTTAAAATGCAACCGCTGTGCAGAATCAACATCGATCAAAAATGAGCAAAAATCGCGTCTTTTTGAAAGCAAAATTCAAGCTTAAAAAAGACGATTTTTGAAACTTTTTTCAACCATGTTAATTTTCAGCACATAATAAAGCCCATGATGTACAGAAAGTTTAAAATTTCGATCTTTGATTTTCGTCAGACTAGCACTTTAAGAAACATATCAATTCTCAATTGATAATCTCAAAAGAAAAAAAATTCTAAATGATTTATAAATCACAAGAAATAAAACAATACCATGCATTGGTCTTGAATATCTTAAACCATCTCCCATCAATATTACTGACAAACACAATACGATCCCCTGTCATTGGAACATTCAACACCTCTATTTCTTTATCTAGAACATAGGTATAAAACAAGACTGACAGTCTCAATCAAACAAGCAAATGTATAGCATCAATACTGAAATGTCCTTTGTTCTTGCAAACAATAAACAAATTATCCTGTAATTGCAAAAATCAATTAGGAGTTTTTAACATCACTTTGTGAGTGACATCTGCCAATCATTCCAATGACAACATTAATTTGCATTGAATGTAAATCCAAACTTGAGCACGAAGTGAAAGTGGAAGTGGAAGAGTTGAAAGTGAAATATACAGATTAAGTAATTGTTAATTAGGTGACTTCAAAATATTTCCTTTTTGATGAAATTCTGTTAAATGTGGTAAGCATACAGGAGTATTGTTCATCAATGGGTAGACCCAATTAACTATGTCAAGATAATTACACTCAGCTTTATCTATCATAACGCCATCATAAATTCAATGAATTATTATAATGAGGAAGGTTTAGCTTCCTGTCTAACAAATAGGCTAAAACGCTTCACAAAAATTATGCAAAAACAGTCTTATTGTTTAAAAGCCCTTGAGGAAATCATAAACCTTGAAAAGTATGGCACTGAATGTAGTATTTGCTTTGCTGTAAAAGTAGCCTGCTTCGAGATTATTCTAGTTACCGTTAACAGACAGATACGTTATCACAGACATCAATAACTTTATGAACTTCTCCATTTGAATTGAAGAATTCTAGACGATATTGTTCTCGGAAAACCCCAAAATCGCCCACAAATATTTCAAAAACGATAAAATAAATTGAAATCAAAGTAGCTGTATCTATCCAAGCCTCTTGAAGTTCGAAATATAACCAATATTCATTCAACGACGCCGTTGGGAATGAAACTGAAAAAAGCCTCAACAACGATATATTCTAACTGATAATGGCAGAAAGGTGAAAATGTTTCTGCACGCTTAGAGTTAATGCCCACCAATTTACAAATAGACACAAATCTTTAGTGAGAAACATTAACTCTAGACGATCACAAAAATATGTAAGACTAACCAAGCGAGAAAACCTTACCTCGATCGCACTTTGATTGATCCCAACTACTTGAAGCCATTGCACTAAACTAGGATATTTACTAATTTCTCCACTTTCTGCTCCATCGTTTATAAGAGACTGTTTAGCAACAAGCATACGTGAGAACAACTTCACCAATTTGCCCTGCAAAACACAGACATATACCGATTACTGTAACACATGAATAACTTTGTGTTCATCACATTTATATTTTATGTTGGGTGGTGTAAATGTTATAGTCGTCACATTTTCATTACTGACAATTTGGGTTGTGTACTTTTTGGGTGTGTAAGTTTTTCTCTCACAAAAAATGCAGATTTAACACAAGAGAATATTTCAAAGAATATTGATTGATGAAATTTAATTACGGCAAATACAATTGAGACAAATCGATATGTATGCTTTAATGTTTTCACACGATATTCTTCCCTAACATCACTCCAACAAGGCCAGAAATGTTATTTCATGAGCTAAAGACGGTAATCAAACTTGTAACTTGCAGAATATTATCAAGTGATTGAGATGATGTAAATAAAATACGGGAGTGAACGGAATACTTATGCGATGAAGTTATGCTGCAGATGCCAAACTGCCTAGAAACACACAAACACACGAATGCATAACGTTTGCTGTAATCCGAAATGATATGTCGCTTGTTCGTAATAAATAAGAAAGATGGTGAGTGTTCAGTTAAAACATAAGTATGTTGAGGTTTAACACAAAGGCTTGATCTTGTAAGTGTCATAAGGCATACATATACAGAGACTTGAGTTTTTATTTGCATCACGCTACAAAACAAAAACTACCGTTGTATAAAAACTTCCAAACTTCAATCCACGGTAAACATCACCTACCTCAACGGTTCGTATTTCCTGTTGAATTAGGTTCGTATCAGTAGCTCCTTCAACCCGTAAACTGTGTAGCTTAGTAGCAGAGATATCAATCATTCGTTGTACCATTTGAAGCTGGTTCAACAGATCGTCCATGGCTTGTGACATTGTCTCAGTTGATTTCGCACTTTTCAGCTACATAAAACCAACAAAACTACAAATCAAAACCGCCAACTAACTTTGTGCAGTTCTAAGGTAACTAAGGTTTGGTCATCTTTGAGATATTCAAGTGACTTCTTCCAATAATTCCATCATATCAGTACAGTTTTCTAGGGGGTTGAAACTCTTCCGCACTAACTGGGGGACTGGGAATAAGCACGTGACTTCAAATTTAGTTAATTTATTTCTCGGCGAATAACCAAAATATACATATCGAAAAATATTATGCATAATACGAACAAACAAAATACTGCAATTGAAAATTGCATATGATATTTTTTATGTTTTGAAAATAAAAGCATAAAGTTCAAGGTTGTTCCAATGTTAGTAAACAGTCAAGATGTTATGTGAGTATTCGCCCAACGTTTACCATAAATTTGTAGTGGAAAAATATCAAAGACGATTTGCGACGTGAAGGATTGCATACAGATGAAATTCATCGTGTATTTTACGTGCTTTTTTTAGGATTTATTTTTTTCAATGCTATCTCAGCTGCATCGGTTAAAAGTCTCAACATAGAGAGGCCCATCAAGTCGGCCATATTCATTTATAATCGATATTCCTTCTCAGTCACGAGATATGATACTAAAAAAATGCTGGTTTCTCAAAAAAAAAAAACGATTTTAAAATGCTAGAGAATGTACCAGAAGAACGCAGATTTGTGAGAGATTTGATCAGATTTTCACCGTCCGTCTGTCTGTCTGTCTGTCTGTCTGTCTGTCTGTCTCTCTGTCTGTCTGTCTCTCTGTTTGTTTGTTTGTTTGTTTGTTTGTTTGTTTGTTTGTTTGTTTGTTTGTTTGTTTGCCTTTTGTTTGTTTGTTTGCCTTTTGTTTGTTTGTTTGTTTGTTTGTTTGTTTGTTTGTTTGTTTGTTTGTTTGTTTGTTTGTTTGTTTGTTTGTTTGTTTGTTTGTTTGTTTGTTTGTTTGTTTGTTTGTTTGTTTGTTTGTTTGTTTGTTTGTTTGTTTGTTTGTTTGTTTGTTTGTTTGTTTGTTTGTTTGTTTGTTTGTTTGTTTGTTTGTTTGTTTGTTTGTTTGTTTGTTTGTTTGTTTGTTTGTTTGTTTGTTTGTTTGTTTGTTTGTTTGTTTGTTTGTTTGTTTGTTTGTTTGTTTGTTTGTTTGTTTGTTTGTTTGTTTGTTTGTTTGTTTGTTTGTTTGTTTGTTTGTTTGTTTACCGCATCCCCCTTTGATGTGAACGGATGTGGGAGGCTAGCCGGTACTAACCTGACCGCGGTAGCGGCAAGATTGAATAAATTGCTCACCCACGTTTAGAATGACGCTTCCTCAAAACTTTATTATGAATTTTGTTTTTAAAATGTTACCAAATTGCAACGATTTATAAAATTGAATGACGGAAGCATGCGGACTTTTATTACGGCCGTTGCGTAACAACTTGTATTGTATATAACCGGTTTGTGATGTAAATGATGCAAAACCATGTAAAATATAATACTTTGCTCATTTGAAGAAAAAAAATTAAATTCGTATGACTAATTACGCATCATTCAATTTATTTTTCTTAATTTTTTTTCACTCAAATCAATTTGTCTCGACTTGTTTTTCTCAGGTAATATTTTCTAGCTAAATAATTAGCGTATTTATTTGCAAAATTTTTAATTGAATTTTTATAATTTATTTACTTTTCATTCAATTGACTGAGCTCCATCCCCCCGACCTCAAAGAAAAGTGTAATTTCACCAGTCAGCTAAAGAAACGCCTTTTCATCGACCCTCGGATACAAAAACTCGATGTTAAAAGTAGAATTTATTTATTTTTTGTAAAGGTGATGTTAAAATAATATTAAAACCTCGTCGGTTTTTGAGTGTTTAAATTCCAGCCTATTCGCCCATTCCCCGGGTCGAGAGGGTCGGGGTTTCAATTGACTGAAGCGTTATACTGTGACTAAACATGAAACGGTTTTCGATGGCAACCTGACTACACTGACTTTGGAAGCCTGTGTTTCAAGCGGTCAAAAAAAGTGAAAGGGCCTGGGAACGAGGTAGTAATGTGTATTTGAGAATAAAGATATCAGATAAGTGAACTTGGCCTTTGGGACCGTTTTAGTATGTTACATCATCCCAGCCGTAACAAGAATTGATCTCGATGCACGCTCCGATAGCGCTTTCGATCCTTTGCCAGATGTTTTACGTATAAAAACAATACTGGAATAGAACAAAATCAGGGGCGGATGTTTTCAGAGGGTGTGCACAATCTTCAGGATTGAGGATATTTTGAAAAAATATTTGAGAAAGCAAGGACTTGATGTTATTTCAGGAGAGGGTGGGCACCCCCTGTAGATTCGCCACTGAAGTTGAACTGATTGTAATGTAGCGTTGGTTTTGCTCACCGATCCTAGACTGGGGGGGGGGGCTCCTTCAAGATCAATACCAAGTTTTAAAATCAAAAATGCTGTAAAGACTAGTTGAAGGTGTGTAGTGGAATTATAACAACCTCACGTGTCTCTTGGTTTTGTATCCGCTGAATTCACGAATAGCAGAGAAAAGAACTTCACGTTTGATTTATGCTTTTGCTATTTTGAGTTGATTTGTGCTTTTTACAAATCACGGGACAAAAATCACGCGGTTTAATACCGTGTGAAAGCATAATATATTGAATGACAAAGGATTACCAAAAAAGGTTTCACTGTTAAAAGAAAAGAAGGAAGAAGGGAGACGATGTTCAAAGGAAATGTTGAAACATGTCGTTAGTAGCTTTCAGTTTTTCTAGTGGATCAGTTATATTTTCATCAGGCGAGAAGTGTCATCCTTTTACCAAAACCTATCGTACGTGACTTGTGTAACTAGGTCATCAATGGCGGAATAACAAAACTAGTGAGTATTTACTAAACTACTTCTCTTTTAGGGAAATCCTTAATAGATAAAACTGAAGTGCATTTTGAGAGGCATAATTTTATTGTTTGTTTATAAGATCATTGATCTTGGACTTTATTTTGAGCAAATGTTAGAGGCCTTCGTCTATAAATTATTTATTTCGCCCGGGAAATGTCCCTTGTCTTTTCATGTTTATACTGTATTTGTTTAACCCAAAAAATTAAAGTTGCTAGTGGTGCTCAGATTGCATGACCATTCAGACCGGACATTATTGTCTTGAATGTATTAAAACCGCGCACATTTAAATTAGTTCCCAGGGTACTCTCTTCACGATAAGTCGGAAAATATCCTTACAAAATTTACTTAACGTGTTGTTTTTTCCTTGTTCGCCGGCAAAGATGCATTGGCTATCCTTTCATCATTAACTATAACTTTTGTTGATTACAACGATATAGTTAGTAAAAGATGTGTAGATTTTTCTCTCAGGAATTACGACATAGTATTAAGCATGATCCAAATATTAAAGCACCACCGGCGTAATCAAATTACCCTGAAATAAATACAAAAAAAACATTGAAATAACAAACATACCACCACTTCATTCTGAAGATCCAAACAAGGAACACTCTGCGAAGACGTCATTCCGTAAGAGTATTTTCTTCTGGCTCTTCTTGGAATAAGCGAAAATGGCCGCAAAGACATCTTGAGGATTGCCTTGTGATTATACTCTACAACAGTAAACAAGAAAATTGCAACATTACAAGTGAATATTTTAACTCAGCTATAAGTGATAGCGGTGAATATGACAGGCGGGTGAGTGAATGCCGGTAGAAAGACTGTCATCTATTTGGCGTCAGTCTATCCTTTTTTTTTAATTGGCATTGAGTACATCATAGAGTGAAAACCTTAAATGTGTGGAGCAGTTGTCACTATTTAGTGATAAATAGTACTAATTAAACAAAAGAAAACAATAGAATTAGCACAAAATAGCACTATTTAGTATTATTTATGTTGCACACTTTTAGTGCGTACACTCTTATTCTATAGTGAAAAGAAATAAACTAGGTAGTTACTAGTTGTTACAGATGGCAGACAAGATTAAATGACAACAATCACACAGACAATCATATTCTCTATACTATAGATGGACATATGCATGAAAATGTTTAACGCTTCCATAAATGCCTTATTCCTCGGAAAGTCAGGGTATATCGGGGAGGAAGTAATGTAATGTAATGTAGTACTTATATAGCGCATTTCATTTAATGTCTCAATGCACTTTGCAATCTCTGATATTTATAGTATGCAGTCCGGTTTTACAAGCATGAGGTTGATTAGCAGTTCAGCAGTTATAAGTATGTATTAGTATAGATCTATCACCGAGTATGGTCGTGACCTGCGTCCTCAGTCGTTTTTTTTTTGCGTTCCCCCGTTACTGGTGATTATGATAGGTATTCTCTTAAAGCTCGTTTAAATTAAGGCATCCTTGTTAGATATTATCCATAACATTTTTATTATTATTATCAAATATTACTGGCAGTGCAAATATATGTAGCTTCTATATGAAATAGTCACTCTAATCTAAATAACTGTTTCCAATTAAAATTACTGTTCTTTAAAGAATTTGTGTGAGCTCTACACCGACTCAGTTTTGTCAGAGGGACTTCAGGAATAATTTGGGAATTGGGATTTACCTTTTTTGAAGGCTGGGAATCGGGATTTTTACATTGGGATTGGGAAAATGAGGTAAAGCTGGTTCGGAAGCACTGTGCAGGCACTTCCCTAACCTTCCACGTAAAATATTAGCTTTACCTTTTGTAGCTTGTCTGATTACAGCAAAGGGTCCTAACAGTCACAGATTTGCACGTGTTTAATAATAGGCAGATCCTCTATAACGCGCATAAATCGGCGACGCATGTGACTGTATTTTACCGAATGGAATTATCCTATTACTTGACACAATTGTTCGTTAGAGCTTGTCGCTAGTCGAGAGTGCTTATTGATAATTGCTGACGCATTTAATCGTTTGAAATCTGCTTTCCATTATAGTAACATTATATTCAATTTAAAGTTAATAGAGATCTTGAATACATTATAGTAGCCAATTAATGATTTTTAAACTATTTATATATGACAGTATATGTACGTATGATAGTATTACATATATTTGTTCAAATACCTGATCTTATACTATTGTAAATAATGACTTGAAGTGCCGATTTTTTTGTTAATAATAATATTATTGTATGATGCTTATCTGTTTTATAATGCAACTAAGACGTGCTACTTGCGGTATCTTGACACGCCCATCATATGGGCCACGATGTTCACCATATCAAGCATTCCGTGTTCTAGCTTTTTCTTGCGCTTTCTACGGTGGCCCGCAAGGGTAATTCAGAAATATATTTAACTCAGTACAAAATAATGAATTTTAGTAAGAAATAAATATTGTAGTACAACAACTTATTGTGTAATGCAAGAATTGTTTTCCAGTACAAACATTACCTCCCATTCCACACAAATATCAACAAAATGTATTTTTGTACGTGCTGGGAAAAAATTTTTGCATTGAGAAATTTTTGTACTGGTAAATATTTTTGTAAAATATCTTAGTAATGGAAAATATTTTTGTTCTGAGAAATATTTTTCTACTAGGAAATATTTTTGTAGTGAAAAATAAAATTTTGTACAGGAAAACAATTAGATGACCAGTTGATGTATTACCGAATTTTTATTTCTGTACTGAAATTTACTATTTTGTTCTGAGTGAAATATTTCTGTATTACCCTTGTGGGCAACCGTAGAAAGCGCAAGAAAAAGCTAAAACAGTCATGCTTGATATGGTGGTGACCATCGTGGCCCATCTGATGGGCGTGTCAAGATATGGCAAGTAGCATGTCTTACTGTGAAAACGTTCTGTATTGTCCTTGTAGGCCACCGTATTAAAGGCGATTTGGTTCATATTTATCCATGTATGTATGACTATGCTAGAGAGATAATGTTTGACGACATTTTGATACAAAACATGGTACTTTTCAAAAAACATTCTCGCGAGTAAACGAGTCCGGGGACCCTATTTTTTATTTCATTTTTGAAATAAGCAACTCAAAAAATATTATTGTGGAAAGTTTCAAGGCATTTCCATGTCTAGTTTCACACATGTAAATTTAAAATGGAAAGCTGTGATTTTCCTTTTTACATCCGGGCTCGCAGTACGGGAAAAAATACTCATTTTAAAAACGTTTTATATATACTTATTGTTGTTATCATTATTATTATCATTACAACCACTGAAAGTGCACAATAGCTAAAAACAGTATTAAGGGAAATTTATGCTGCATGTTTTTATCTTATTATCTTCACAACTTATTTTTATCTTTTATTGTTTTATCTTGATTTTCATCTTATTTTTATTTTATCTTTTTAGTACTTATTTGATTTCATTAAAAAAAATCAAATCGACTAGGTGTATTTAAAAATCTATGTATGCTGTGTCACTTCTTCCCTGTGATCTGTGCATACATATATGCCATATGTTCTTGGAAAAAAAACGCGATATGTTGCGCAATATCGTTGTGCGACTGGGACTGTTCATATGAGGTGAGCCAGCCCGTTTGTTTCTTTTGTGTTCAAGCTATCAGAGGGTAAAAACAAAAGAAACCAGCCCGCTTAACCGGGCTGGCTCGCCTCATATAAACAGGCACTAACACAGATCACCACTCAAATGAGCTATTCCGGTTCTAAAGTGAATTCTCGACGCGCAGATGTGCAATGATGTAGTGTCCTATAGATTATATCTATATCTGTGTGGAATTATAGACATTATAACCTTCGCTCCGCCTACATCTAAATTACAAAGAAAATGTATGTTTTGTATCTGTGGAAAAAAAAACGCAGACCTTGCACTTTCACTAATTTAAGGTAATTCCGTAGAAATAAAACTGCCCGATGAAATTTTTTTATACTCGTTCTAACAAACAATTTTGAGAAACGCTTTCAGAAAATACAATAAAAAAGGGGGGTCACCGACTTCTTTGTTTGCGCAATATGACGTCAAAGTTCATGCATTTTAGTGACTTGAGAACGTAAAGAAAGAAGCTCAAAAATAGAAAAGAAACGGAACAAAAACACAGTAATTTGTTTTTAAGAGCAAAATTCGCGTTTTGTTCAAATGTCTGCACTTTATTTTATTTAAAAAATATGAACAGATGTTTAAAAAATATGTGATCTTGAAGAAATTGACGAAAGACCAACGTGCGCACGAGCTGCTAATTCATTCGAAAAAGTCCTAAGCGGAAAGTATTTTGGAAATTTCTCAAAAGTTAGCCCGATGACCTATGCTCAATTTTAGATATATTTGATGTTATGTTATAAAAAATAATTTTATCAAATAAAAAACATAGGTCACCATGCTAGTTTGCGAAATATTGCAAAAAATATCGTCATTTAATTGTCAAAAAACAGGTTTTCCGAGAGAGGACTGGGTCGAGTTTCAAAATTATCGCGTTTTCTCGCTGGAAAATGTCGCAATTCTTTGAATTTTTTATTCAAAGTAATTTACAAACATAATTTGACTAGATTACATGATAAAAGTCCTGAAACCAAAAAACTTGAAACATGCGCAGAACTATGCGCAGTGCAAAACTACGGAATTACCTTAAGTACCGGCTGGACCCGATAATCTTTAAGTGTCTATTTTACATTAGTGCGTCGCTTTGAGTGCAGTATATTTAATGCAGTAAAGTTGTATAAGTTGTCATAAAGTTGTATATACCATATAGAGAAAGTTATTAACTTATCGGGAACGATAATTATTTTTAGTAGTTGGATAGTTTGCCATTTCATATACTGAATCGGGACCGATTTTTATCAGAAACACCAACGCATCCGCCATATGCACTCACTTTCCTAATAGCATACCCACAGACATCTACCTCTATTGTTTTTACTTGCCAAGTCTGTTATTCCGTTTAATTCTCAGGAGGGATCGTTGTCCAATAATAATTATAGTCAAAATAATATCGTGTAGCAATTCCAAAAGGAATGAAAACAAGAATAATTCATTCAAAAACATGGATAACTATTGCTCAATATTTTACGTTAATCAACTTATAATAAAGCAGGTGAATATTTTCCCATTTACCTTTTGTTTTCGTTCCAGTTCCTTACTGTTCAAAAAGTGATAGTCGTGGAAATGAGTTTTTTTTCTGTCCAACCTCGCACTAATCAACAGTCAAAGTGATCACGACTTTTCTCAGTTCTTGAATAAATTACAGTCTAGTTAAAAATCGGTTGTGAACAAACTCGTTGTCGTGGAAACTCCATCGCAACCATATAATAAAGCTTCAGTTATGTGAAAATATGAACGTTTCTGTGGCAACTGTAGCAAAGGTACATTACGAAGTGTATATTTATGGCGGTAAAAATCTTTTTTTGAAATTTCAGTGATAAAAAATAATCGTTTCTCTTTAATCAAATTTCTTTTATTCGACCTTATTGTCTATGCCATTATGAGAACGAGTACATTTCCTGATTTCTATTAATATCCGAGATAGAATTACATGTAAAAGAACAGAAATAATGTACACTTTTTTAGGATAAGTGAAGAGAAAAGGAGAGCAAAAGAAAATGAAGGATAAGAAAAGACGCAACGATAACAGTAGCGTAAATAAACTATTATATTATTTTTGGACGGTTTTTCGTCGGATTGCAAATTGACCAAGCTTGGGTTAGACTGACACTTTCTTTGGAAGTAGGGTTTTTATATGATAATGGTGAGTTTATTAGAGAGGAGCGTAAAATGTTCAACCACTGCACTGGGGTGCGTTTATTAGATATTAATGGGCGTACATTGAGAAGTGAACGTCTAATAGGTCATCATATATATCCATTTTGGCATTAAATTTTAAAGTAGGTATTTTTAAATTAGTCTTCAAAGTAATATCGAACTTTAAACTTAGTATGCTGTATGTTATACACAAGAAATACTTGATCACACCATCGTACTATAGCCATGGTATTGTTTTAACAATTTGATTTCAAAGGCCACACCCGACAATAAAGTCTTTTCAGAAACAATTATATGAAAATGATAAAAGTAAGTCATTGAATTAAAAGTGAAAAACTTGTTCAATAACGTCTTTGTTCCCCTGTAAGTGAACGTTTTCTGGCCTGTGGCTGACTTCAGTTTCGCGTACAACGCAGTGGCGGATTAATAAAATTTCAAGGGGCACTAAACAATACTGACTATCAATCAAAAATTATTATCTATAAAAACAAATCACCAGCTCCCCATGCCTTTCCCCCCCCCCCCCCCCTCTGGATTCGTTACTCCAACGGGTGTGAACATGAGAGTTCAGAAATAGCAAATTTGCACATTCTTCATCACTAGTATTAAAAGTGGGTTTCCTGTGTACTATGATGCTACAGGCAGCCAAGTCTGGATCGTTATAACACAGTGGACCCAACAGTATTGTCCACAAACACCTGAAATACGCTGGCGCTCCAACATGGATTAATCCGGAATCAAGGCTGTTAGCTGTTCGCCCCGGGGGGGGATCCCGATCAAAAAAAGGGCAGGGATTCTCGTTGAAATTTTGACCCGAAAAGGTACAAAAGTTATATCCAGAAGTATATGGCAATACATGATTTTTTTATCCCCTAAAAGGTACCAACTCAAATACGAACAATTAGATATAATAGTCGTGATACGACGAGTATCGCCCTCCGATATATGGATATATTTCTTCGCATCTTTTATTGGTAATAATCCTCAATTTGGAATATTTAAAGGTGTACTCCCATTAGCCAGATAGAACTCAACACATATATTGTAGGGTACCAAATGTGATCATTGCGTCGCCGCAGTTTTTAAATTGCCATTGCCAAAGAATCTAAGCGCTCTTAGTTAAACTTATACAGCTATTCAGTGGACGTGTTAACAATTTTCACATTTCTGTTTGGCATCTTTTAGGGTTTTCCATTTTTAAAGAATCTCTGATATCTCTAGGAAGAACCTGGTTTTGTTTTCTCATATTATTTGGCATTCTAGTCCCACATGGTTGTATAACGTTTCAGTGTTGATTTTGTTGGTTTTCATTGATTCCACTGTCGAAAAAACTTGGAGCCGTTTTTTTAAGTTTTCAGACTGATTCACAGAATTTAGTTGAATCTTTCTCTTCTGGTGCAGTCTATAATTTTTAAAAACGAAATAAGGTAATGTTTCTTAATACAAACTCTTATTCTTTTAACTTAAACATGAAGTAATGTTTATAGTTTATATTTATGTACTTTGTGCAGTTTTCAGTTTTATTTGTATTTACGTACACAATCCTTTTCATCCCTTTGATCCCCCCAGTTTTCTGCAAAAGTGGTAGATTTTTGGTTCGGTTTAATCTTCGGTGGTAAAAGATCTTTATATTTACTTGTATTATTAATTTCTTGTTTGTTTTCTTATTATGAACGTTTCGTCATCTTTGTTATCTTTCAACCTTGTAATTTGCAATCCCTACTAAACAAAAAGAAAATCCTTACATTAAGCTGCCTGGATAGCAATAGTCTGTAAACGATATTGTCAGTTTGGGGGACAAAAATCCGCGGTTGAGATTCTGACATAGCATCAGATTAACGGAATTAATTACTGGATTTTTTGTGGTGTTTATTGTCTTTTACACCGTAGCTTATTAATTATTGACTATCGAAAAGCTAGAAAAGTTGCCTTAAACTATTGGGCGTGGATTTAATGAGTTTTATTTCTTGTGTTGTCTGATAAAAAATGAATAAATTGTGGTAGTTTACCGAAGGTGTTTCTGCAATCTAATCACATTTCTTTTCTTTCTTTCTTCATTTTTATATTATTTCTCGTCTTTATTTTAAAGCGTCAGAAGAACAATTCTTGGAGCTGCTTCAACTATTGTTAATAACCCCAAATCATGCCAGATACAGTTTAAAGACGATAATAAGAGAACAAAACTATTTAGTAGATAAAAATATCACGTTTTCGCCGCAAAAATCAGAAATTTGACTCTGTCGTGCGCAAATAGCGACGGAACACAGCCCGAACTCAATGTATTATGATGAATTTTCTCAAATACATTTTCACGTGGTCAGTGATTTAGGCTGTTTTTTTTATTGAAACGAATACGTTTTGGAATAAATACTTGATTATGTATTAATAAAAGATTGAAATACTTGAAAATAGCTTGCAGTGACAAGCCTGACAATCTACCACAAACAAAAGGTAAAAATAATAATAGAGCTTAACCACAGCATCTATAGGATCAGGCAAATTACGACGTCTTTTGCCTAAACTATTTGGTTCTCATTGATATTAAGTGTTTTTATAGACATTTCGTAATAAAAATACGTCCACGTGTTTGCTATAACAAGTGTTTCGAAAATTGGCCGATTGAGTGAGAAAGAAAATCCCCATAAAATAAATATGATCATGAAAAATCTTTTGGACGCGAAAACATTTGCTTGTAGAGTAATAAATAATAAAATATCTAAACCAACGAATCCTTCGCTTTTTTTATTTTTTCTGGCTCATACTGAATACTGCGGCTTAGTAATTGGCAAAGCACACAGAGACACAAAAGAGATTACAAAAATATATAAACATTGGAATAAACTTGGAAAAGAAAAGCATTTTTTCTCTTGCGTTTGGTTAATTACAACTGCTGTGTTTTTACGTTTTTATGCTTGAATAGAAATAGGTGCTAAATGAAGTTAATGACATATGCATTATATTATTTCATCAAGACGGAGGTATCATCAACTTTGAACTTTTAGTAGCATGTCTGTATTTGTAAAGCTCTCCCTCCCTCCCTCTAATAGCTTAAAGTACTTCTGTGGCAAACCAATTTTTTGATTCCGAAACAAAATGTTTATAACGCGTGATTGGGAGTGAAATTGGTTTCAATGGTATTTTGATAAATATTGGCGAAGCTGGTGGTGGAACGTTCTTTACAATTGATAGACATACATACCGCTGTGTTCAATTCAAATTCGTTTTCGTGTGTTATGATAAAATGGATGTGAAATGATTTTAATTGGCAATAATGTACCAGCGTTTGGTTGTTATCGTGTAAGCGACATTTCAGTGTATCTAGAACACTTAATCAATCAAAGCGGATACATATCATAAGAAGCCAAGTTTCAAGAGCTTTCACAATGTTTTAGGTCGAGATTTTTTTTGCATTTGTGCTTTAGCCGCTGTGACGCGCGTTTTTTTATTGCGCTTTAATTATTCAGTTTTTGTTTATGTTTTGAAACAAAGAAGGTTGGACAAGTCATAGGGTGGGAATGATAAGACCGAGCCGTCAAAAGATGTGAAACGGTAACCATGACATCGCAAGATGACGTCATAACATGCAGTAGTTACATTAGTGATTAAGCCAATCAGGTGAGTGAAACGTACTTTGATTTGGCGCGGAGCCCTGGCCCACCTGCACTACATCGTACAATTCACCTGTGAAACTATTAAAACATGTTTAGTACTGGATGTCATTCTGTTCAAATGATGCTTCACGTTTAGCTTACCTCATTTTACTGCGCACCGTTTAAAAAAACAATGAATGAGACAACGAAAGGAAGCTCGCCTCTACTACTGCGTCTGAATGTAGCTGTTCCTTTTGTATCCATACTGACAATCATTGGTTTGACATCTCTTGCTGCCAATGCGATAATCATAGTGATAATTTGCAAGTACTGGAAAAGGAGAAAACCTTACGAATTGTTTATTTTGCAAGCTGGTGTAATCGATCTGTTAACAACTGTTGTCACAATACCTTTCTGGGTCTTGACTGCTATACATCATGATAATTTTGACAATGGAGTTGCGTGTCAACTCAATGGATCAGTATGTTTTGTGGATATTCTGGCACCAGTATTATTTCATATGTTATCGACTGCGTACAGGCATACGTCGTTAATAGAAAGCGAGGCCCATAAACGCCTATTTACTCCGCAAAGATGCTATTTGTGGATCATACTAGGATGGGTTTTAACCGTTCTACTGTGTCTTCCACAGAACATTGCATGGATTCCTAAACCTGAAGTCTCATGTATTCCTGACTTTGTATCAAACATATGGTGTTCTATGTATATGCTTATGTTTTTCTTCTTCCTCCCTTTATCTGCTACTATTTACGCACATATTTTTGACATATTTTTATTTCAACCTGGAAAGATGTCTCCTAAAGCAGGAATGATGTATCAACTATGCACTAAACGCGCATTGCGCGGCAAAGAACTAGAAATCCAAAAGTCTATGTTAACCGTGGTTGCGGTACACGCGTCATGCTGGTTACCATTTATTATAGTATCTATCGCACAAAACTTGGCAGGAGGTTCTGGTTTCTACATCATGGGAGTCTCGTTTCATTTTATTACTCTCACATTCGGTTTGGCTGGAACTGCGATAAAAGGAACATTGTTTTGTTTCGAGAATCCTCGCATCAAATGCCACGTGACTGAAATGTTTGGATGTGGGTATAGACCTAATGACAGAAACATTGAAACCACTGGTTAAATATTCACCACTATTTACAGATCTCTTGCTTTCAGAATAACAGCAACAAGGTCATTGTACTCGGTGGGTGCGAAGAAACAAAACAATATGAATATCATCAGCGACTCAAATACTGACCTTAAAATTCAGGTCATAGTAACACACAATTATTACTCTGAACCGGGCTAAACCGTGGCATTGATTGCCATTGTAATATAAAAGATAAGAAAAAAATCAAGGTTTGTAACTGAAACGGATTAGTTCAAATTGTTGAAAGTGATATTAGGTTTCCAAGGAAAAGAGCTAAATTTGAAGAATGTAATAATATTTTATAATATATGAATAGAGCTACATACAGGCACAGTTAGCAGGACTGAACTGTGTTTTAATCAAAACACGTCTCTCTATAAAATTTTGAATTCAAAAAGTTAGTAACTTATAATTATATCAGAGTTTGTTTCATATATTAAAAGTTACCAATGGTAAAAATGTACTTCATTTGTAGTCGACAGAAAGCGCAGGCGATGTACTGAGCTCAATGCAAAATTATTATTAATGAGCCAATGTTTCTTCAGTGCTAATGACTCATACAACAATCACATTGTTTTACTGATTGCATTTTCACATGATAATCAACTGATACTTGAGAAATATTCAGGCTCAGTTATTAAAAAAATAATAATAACTCGAATTCAGTTCAAAGAAGACCACCTAATTATCTATTGTTTGAATTGTATTAATGTGAAAATTGCTTAAATTGAGCCTTTAATCTTTTGGAAAGAATAAAATAAAAGTGGTCTCTTACATGGTGAAGGTTTTTTATCCTTCATATGCAGTGCTTTCAACCACTTCGGACAGCATGTCTTAAAAAAAAGGTTGAGTTTTCAAATTAAAATGGTATCATACACTCCGCATATCGCAGCAACAAGTTTCGCATTTTAATAGTGCTTGAAAAACTGCAACTATTTGTACAGTGTTTTTGAATAACCAGAAAATTAAACGACGCTTTAGATCTAGCTTACAGGCCACGTCAAACTTTGCCGGTTACAAGGCTTGAAAATTAAAGTAACTTTCACAATGAAACCGTAACAAAATAGCACTAATTAATAATAGTTTTTTTAAATAAAACTTGTTCCCGGTGGATTCTGGCTCGCACACTGAAGACCTTATCGGCTGGATGAGTAAAGCCGTTGTGTTTCAGTCAAATTTATTCGGGATAGTGTGGACGAGGGCTCAGCTCGGATGGTTTGTGGATTATAATTGAATAGCATACATTTCACACCCTGTTATCACATCATATAACTCGACAACGAGTTCCACCTGTTTCTAGTACAAGGCCATTTCATCCGGAGACAATTAACGTTCTCTAACAAATCATGTTAATTGACTGATTGAAATGTTTTGTCGGGTAGTTTGTGTATAGTCGAAAAAAGGACGTAAGTACTAGTATCCTCTGCTATGTTTGTTATGATGTTAAATCCAATTAATTATTAATTATCTGCCGGCTACATGTAACAATTTTTTTTCAAATGATGTAAACTTGAGAAGCACAAAAAAAAAAAACGTTTTGGAAAAAATTAAATTGTTTGAAAATTGATAATACTGTATTCTTGTTGATAATTTCAGTTCAATATTGATCAATGTCAGTTTTGTCAGTTGTACGTTGGCTTAACATGAATGGTAGAACGTGAGGCTTTGGTTAACCAAGGTGTCCTTATCAGTACAAGCTGAATGACTTCATCGTTACCGAGGGGCGGATTTAGGGGGGGGGGGTGTACACCGGTTCACCGGACACCCTCTTTCCTTCGTTTTTATAATCTAACGGTGCACCAGACACCTTTCTTTCGTTTTTATAATCTAACGGTGCACCGCCGGAGACCCCGTTTATTTTGCTTCAAGTGTTTATGCAAAATATTTAAAAATGAAAATAATACAACCTGCTAGATGTTTGTTTTTAACCAAATCTTGGGTTTCCTTTGGTAATACTCGGTTGAAGGTTTTTTCAGTTTTCAGAACTTTTGTGACACCCCGCTTGAACGCCTATCTGGATCAGCCCCTGGTTACTTTCACTGTAAATAATGACTTTTAGCTCTGAAATTAGAATTCTCAGTCACCTGAGTTTTAACTTGCGGTATAAATTTTAAAAAAATTAAAAGAAACACAAAAATAAAACCCTGAAATGAAAAAAAAGAAAGGGAAAGGATGAAACTAGCGAAGCTCGAAAACAATCAAGCAATGAAAGGGAGAAAAGAAATACAAATAGATGGAAGGATAGTTGAAAAAAAACCGACAAGAAATATTTTGAGTATGTTTACAAAATGTGGTGTCAAAAACAACGACCACAAAAACAACGCAAAACAAACCAAATACCCCCAAAATATGTTTTTTGCTATATCATTCTTAACCGGTTTTCCTGTGCAGGCTAGGTTACTTAGTACCCCTGTTTTCTTGTGTCCACCCTGAAGATAAGTCTTCCTCTTTCACCATTACACATGGCGCCCAAGGGTAAGGCAATGTAAAATAGTTCAAATCAATCGCTATTATACTACACTTATGTTAATAAAAAATAAAATTTTCTTACTGTTTATACTAAATGAAAGATCGATCATGATTCTAGCTGTCTTTTATGCTCTGTTTTTATGCGTTTTCTACTAGTAAATGTGATTCAAAGTCTGACTATTTGTATAAACCATGTCCACGTGAGATATCTTCAGAATTCCGATTTATTCTTGGTCGCTGTTATTTTGCTAATAATCCGTGTTTGAGAATGAAAATTGGAATTGGATTGAAATAAATTTTTGATTGAATTTCACAAGATGTTATTTGGTTAGGTTGATGTGATAGAGTTAAGAAAAAGACGAAAAGTGTCTCCTGGACCTTCTATTTATCCAATATTTTTCGATGTGATATTCATTTTTACAGGAAACTCTTAGTATTTTAAGCATACGTTTGATATATTATTATATTATCAGTATGGAGCATATTGAAATTGCAATTTTTATTCTAAAGTATATTGACACTTCAATTTTTGGGTTGCTACCACATGACCAAGAATCCCTTGAGGAATAAAGAACAAAGCTGCCATGTTGGATGGACTAACAAACAAGGGAAACTGTTGTGGAATGCTTTGTTATTGTCATCCAACATGGCAGCTATGACGTAATGTACAACTAAACAAAGTTGATGGACTTACTGTTCAGATTTAAAAAAACTATTATTGTTATAGGTAAGTCTAAGGATAGCAAAGCCAGTGCTAAAAGCACTGAGACTTCCAAGGCTCAAAAGGCCAAGAAGGCTGTCTTGAAGGGTGTCCAAAAGACAGGCAAGAGGAAAGTCAAGACAACTGTAAAGTTCCATAGACCAAAGACCCTCAGTCTGAGAAGAAACCCCAAATATCCACGCCGTTCAGCACCCAGAGAAAACAAACTTGACCATTATGCAATCATCAAGCACCCAGTAACAACTGAGTCTGCAATGAAGAAGATTGAGGATAACAACACACTTGTTTTTATTGTTGATATCCGTGCAAACAAACCTCAGATTAAAGCTGCTGTCAGAAAGCTGTATGACATTGATGTTTCTAAAGTGAATACTCTTGTCAGGTAACTACTTATTCTTGCAAAAAAAAAAAACTGAATGACAACTAAGCATTTACTGCAAACTTATAACTGGAACATTAGTCCTATCTATTGTGTATGTTTACATCACTACTTTCACTAGTTAAATACTAAGCAATAGTCACTAGGACCAGGACATGATTGTTCTGCTACTCCTTGAGATCCTTGAAAAGCCATGGAATTGAATACAGTGTACTTGTTTTTAAGTTCACTGGCAAAGCCCTTGAATATAGCAAAAAGTTGTCAAACTCCTGGAATACTCCTTGAATTTGATTGATAAAATTACACTCTGATCAAAATGAATTTTAAAGAAAAATTTGTTTCAATTTTGCTGCTCCTTTTCGTAATTATTTAACAATGTCATTCAATTTTTTGTGAACTTTTGGTATTGATTTTGGGTTCCTGTGTTCCTGTGTATTGCAGATGTTTCGCACGTGCCCTGTTTGTGGCTCTTCTCGCCTCTCGTTTTCAGTTATTTGAAATTAGCCCTCGATAATCAAATTTTTGTGCTTGAAAAGTCCTTGAATTTTGTATTGAAAATGTAGCACTAACCCAGTCTGCAATGATCTAGGTGATTGATATTGAGTGACAAATAGTTACTAAAGAGATGCTATTTATTAGCATTTACCTTTATTTTGTTTCACACTTAAATTGTGTGTGCAATCATAATGATAGTTTCATAAAAAGTAAATATTTGCTTCAACATTGCTTTTATTTTTCTGCATTGTTGAGTGGATGTTTGTACATTTAAACAAAATTGAATGCATGCTACTGAATTCAAATGTACCACTTGCTCACGAAAAATCATTAAGTACCTATTCATGATTCTAATGCCAAAATACTCATTTTTACATTTAAGCATTTGTTCATTCTCACAGGTTTGAATTCTTTGTTTGTTTTCAGGCCTGATGGTCAAAAGAAAGCTTTTGTCAGACTTGCTCCAGATTATGATGCATTGGATGTTTCAAACAAGGTACACACATTTTTTTCTGACGAGGATTCATTCAACATTTCTAATAAAATGATTAGCACCAGGGAAATTTAGCTGTTTATTTTCCTTGTTCATATGATATTTATGGCAGCTCAATACAGTGTTACTGTTGGAAGATGAATATAAAATCATGTATTTATAAATGCATATGATTAGGCAAAAATATTGATATCTTAAGCCTAGTTCACACGAGTAATGCAAATGCGAATGCAAAAGCAAGAAATGAACAATTGTCTGGCAGTTGTGTTTGCACTTGCTCTTGCATTCTTAACATGTGAATTGGTAAAAAAATGCAAACACAAGTGCAAATACAAGACTTAAATTTGCATTGCATTTGCCTTGATTGTGTGAACCAGGCTTTAAAACTTTAGGCATGTACATCATCTGTCATCCAATGTACTTTGATGGACTTATTACCATATGGATTACTACTACTACCACCATAAACAAAAATGACGCTGTTCAGTTGCAATAAACCTTCAAGGAAACATGTTGATACCACTTACATGGATTTGGATCAGTGAAGTTAGTTCAATAAACCTTTCTCGGTCAGAGACCATGAAAGGATGTTCTGAAAGTGATTTTGCTGAATTTCTCCATACAAATCAAATACATTATGTATCATGTTTGATTGATGATAGTCTATCAGACCACTGTCTGTCACGATTTTTGTCATGGGCAGCAATGCAATTGTCTGTAAAAGTTGTGTATTTAAACTGCTCATAAACATTACCCCAATTGTGGCAGTTCTTCACTATCAGTATGGAAGAGGTGCAGGCCAAAGGGACAAAATGTGGTGGTTGTTACAGACAGTGATGAGACACAATATACTTTACAAATATTGATTGGGTTCTATCTCTCTCTCTCTCTACAGATTGGAATCATCTAAACTAAATGTCTATGGGTAGTTGAACAGCTGATAATAAAATTGAAATTTATTATTAAAATGTCTTGTGGATGTTTGTTTTCTTTCCATATATCAACCAATTTCCATTGCCCAGCAGACAACATTTTTGAAGAGGTTTGATTTTGAACTAAAAATGTTAAAGGATATGTTCATAAATCTTGAATATCCCAGTTTACTTTCAATCTTCAAATACTTAATAATGTTAATTTTTTTATTAATTTCCGTATTTTCTGACCTTTTTTTGTATGTAAACAATAATTGCTTGGAATGACAGATCCTTTAATCCCAGTCTCTTCTCAACACCCTGAGAGAAAATCACAATTCACCAAAATTTTAAGTTTTTGTTGTGGCTAGTGCCTCGGAACGAGGCGCTAGCCTACTATGGTGTCGCCTTGAAAGTGGGTGGTTGGGTGCGTGGGTAATTCGGCTCATCTTCGGTACTTTCCCGATTTATCGCCGATTACAAGGCAGAGAAACAAAATGGCGGCGTTGAGGCGGCCAAAAGTAGGGAATGTTAAAATAGAGTAAATCAGGACACTATCCGGACATTTTATGATGGACGCTCTTCAGAGCAACTAAGAAGGAACTCAAGGCCATGTCATGGATAATAATTTTCAAATTGATAGTGGATTTCATGGTAAGAAATGACATTAATTGATCGAATGCTTCTCGAAGTGATTTACTCCATGTGACGTACAAAATTCCTCCAGAATAAGGGACTGACATGGATAGATAACTTCATAATTTGCGTCATTTATCCTCAATGGATGTTTTTAAATATACCATTGGATGTTTGGAAAAACTGGAGTTTTGTTTACGTCAGAACTTGTGACCGAAAAACTATGGAGTATACCGTTGTTTTGAACAGACGGTCATACCGTTTGCGATCGCTGTTATCAGTTCAGTTGGACATTTTATAGATACATTAGTAAACGTGTACTGAAAATATTTTTTAAAATAAATTGATTTTGAAATATATATCATGGTTTGTTTGTTTTCACATATTTATCATTGTTGGTGACTCGTAAATAACGGACACATCGATCAGTCAAAGCATAAAAGGACAATAAAGAAATTAAGTACAGCTGATTTTCATTAAACATTTGATCCATAACAAAAAACAATTTCGTGATATTTTATTTTACGTCTCACTTTTTTAAATACTGTCATGAATAATGCATGGGAAATACACATAATGATGTGCAAATTTTCATTGATATATCTACATGTATTTTATAATTTCTTTAATAATAATCAAGATCTGAAAGCTTGATGAATATTGCGAATTCTATTGATTATGGACCTAGAACAATACAAAATCACTACCGTGAAGGCATTGCCTTGATATATTTTATTATAGGTGATGTGATGATGCAATAATTATCACACTACAAAAGCACGTCTATGATTTTCTTTGTGGAAGGGTGCAGGCATACTATGGTAGGGGTATCTAGAGGGAGTGGAATGGATGTACACCATAAAAATAATAACAAAGGAGATGCAAAATAATATTAGTGGTGCAATGGTACACATGGTCAGTTGAAGGGATTGGTTCAGCCCCTGTATCTTATAGGTGGATCCCTGCCCTAAATTTGATTTTGACATAAACTTCACAAAGGAGGGCTAGGGGGATTTAGACCCATTTTTTTTCTTATTTTCACTACTGGTCTAGACATTTTTCCCACAAACCTTTTTGTAGTTTTATCATACTTCACAAACCCTTCTAGAAAAATCTTCAGCAAGGAGTGCACCATCACCAGGAGGGTATCACCAGTATTAATTAGTAAATAGTGAAAAACATAGGGTAGAAAGTCATCACAGATGGGAGTGCACACCCCCTGAAACTCCTTCCAGTATTTTATTTTGTTTAGTGCTCAGCAGTGCCACTCAAGTTATGTTATAACTTTCTAAGTGATGTTTATGTATACAGCGAATTCTAAGAATGTTATTTGCATATATCATGTTTTTACTTTTCTTGATTTAAATACAAAGCTGCACATATCATATAATTACTTAGATTACAAAGTTGATTATAATTATATGATGATTAAGTTATTTTGTACATTTTGACCCAGCATTTCTTAGAAAATAAAAATCATGAGATATGCAAATGATTTGCTATTCGAAAAATCACTATTTGAACTGGACAACCATTTCAAGAATAGCTGTATATAAAAAATATAAAAACAACAAAATAAGCACATTAAATCCATTGGAATCACTTGAAAAAATGTGCTTCAATAAATCAAATATTGGCTTTGTCTTTCCTAGCACTAGCCACATGCAGTCCTTGACTGCGTATTTTTTTTGTATTGCAATAACATTGTCAAAAAGTGCTACCTAGAGCTTTTTTGAGTAATATTTTGAAATCAAGTATATCATCACTTTGTTCTCCAAGGGGTTAGGGTTAGAGACCAAATGATGTTTTATACTCTCTCTGGTTGACAAAATGTGTGTTGCTGTCGGCCTTTTTATGTGGAGGTGCAAGACAATGCAGTGGGAGTTAGCCTGATGGACCATTCTGTTTAAATGAGAAAATAGGCACACTAACAAGCTGTTCCAGCTCATAATATAAATTATGAAGATGAAAAATGCAAATCCCATTTTGGACAGTGGGAATATTTTATGTGAGATTTTTTTCTAGTCTCCTTGCTGAGATCCCTGTACCCTGGGTACCAAAGGCAGCAGATTCCTACATATTCTACCAAGATCCACATCTGCATGGTTCCTGCACTCTGGAAAGTCCATTGGGTAATGTAGTAGAGTGCACACACTATAAGTGTGCAACATAAATACCACTAAATAGTGCTATTCTATGCTAATCCTATTATTTTCGTTTGTTTAATAAGTGCTATTCACCACTAAATAGTGACAACTGTTGCACACTTTTAGTGAGTGCACTCTATGATATCTTGTTGACTAGTGACCTTTATCCAAACATTTGCACCAAGATTGCCAGAGATTTGTTTACATCCTTGGTGGTTCTTTTACATCCATCTTACAAGATTGAAGGCAGACAGGACCTCTGGCTTTAAGGGACTGGTTATGTGTTTGTCTTGCTGAAGATTATGAGCCACTGTCAACTCCCTCCTTGTAAAACAACAGTGGTGGATCCAGCTATGGTATGCAGGAGGTGTATACTTCTCCCTGACAGGATTTCAAGAGCTAGGTGTTGATTTGATTTTGCATGAATAGAATGTAGGCCAATAAATTGTACAAAGCCTGGATAAACCTATCAACTCTATATAGGATTTCTGAGAATATAACCACTATATAGGGATTTATACAGTGGTGGATTCAGGATTTTTCAATAGGGGGTTCCATTTTGGTTTCACATTTTCTAAAGAGCCATTTGCATTTTGAGTAGGAAACAGTACCGCCCGTACTGTAACAAATGTAATGTAATGTGAATTTTGTTATGTAGCGCATTTCACAAAGTCTCAAAATGTTTTACAATTCTTTAGGCACGTTGCTTCAGGGGGGTTCCGTTGAACCCATGGAACTTCCCTGGATCCGCCACTGGGATAGCGCTACCCATACTTTGTACAACTGGCCCCTGTTGTTTAGAGAGACGTGGTGGCCTAGTGGTTAGGGCATTGGACTTCGGGTCCAGTGGCCCGGGTTCGATTCCCAGACTGGGCGATCATGTTGTGTCCTTAGGCAAGATACTTTACTCTCTCGGATAAGGACGTAAAGCCGGAGGTCCCGTCTGCCTTCACTCTGACTATGTTATAAGGTGGACCTAAAAGAACCGCTGAGGACGTAAACAAATCTCTGGCAGTGACCACCCTCAGTGTCTGTCTCTGCAACTTTGGGACCACTGTTATTGGTGAAAGCTGTTGTGGTGCCCTGCCTGGTAATAGGTGAAGCAAATAAAATAAAATAAAAATAAAAGTTGTGTTTGAGAAGGAGTTGAGGAAGGAAGTGAAGTCGAGCCGTGTGTGATTCTTGGTAGATTTTTTATATGCTCGAAATCTGATTGCTAAAAACTAGCCAAAAAAGAACCCACACACAAAAAGTAACATGCCAGAAATGCGGGGGAAAAAAGAAAAAAAAAATCAGACTTTATTATAAAAATAATTTTGTTTAATTTACAATTTACTAAGATTTCTGTGAATTTCAAGTGAAATTTAGATTTACAGAATACACCACAGGAAACCCAACCATCACAACAGAAAGTTAAAATAAACGATCAAAAACAAAAAAAGAATGGCAAAATGTGATTTGTGACTATGTAGCACTCAGTGTAATTTTATTCATAAAAGGACAATACAATACACACATGACAAGGCAGAATAAAAAACAATAGGTCTTTTGAATACATTGTAATATATGAACTGCATGCTATGTAGGTTGTACAGATTTGTCACACAGTGCTTCATCACACATCAAAAAACTGCTTACTCCAGCTGATACATCTTTTCCCATTGTTTTTTTGGTTATTGTTAAATCTTCAATGGACCAATCAGAACTCTTTTCCTCTTGTACCCTGGTCTTTTCCAGTTGGTTTAATGAGTAAACACTTTATCTACTTAACAAAGCGATAATCAACATCATTTAAAACTCAGCAAAATTCATTTAAATTAATTTTTTTTCACAGTATGTCAGAAACGTAGAAAACATCTGACTTTTCAAAGTTAAAGGTCAGGTGAAGTGGATAACCAATCAAAATTAGTTTCTCAAAGCAAGTTGATGCATGCTAATTGATCTACAGATTTTCTGCTGTGGGTTTTAAAGCATTTATTGTGTCAACCCTAAAAGAGACTGTGAAGGAGTCTAATGTGCTCTAAGCATAAATGAACTAATTGGGAATGATTATTTTGTGAGCAAGATGATGCTGAAGAATCTAAAGGGATTTTCGGTGCCCTTAAAAATGAAGGATGGACAGACTAGGTGCTCAAAACATTATGCATTATGGTTAATTTGTTATCAGAGAATCAAAAGCACAGTGTGGAGTCTAAAATATATTCCAAAAAGCACTTTTTTCTGAAACGAAAAAAAATTTAACATGTTTTTTTTTTTTTTCAGAAAAAGGTTATTTACAACAAGGTTTTTTTATCAAAAGAAGAATAAAAAAAAAGAAAGAAATAGACTGAAAATGTTTTTTAGTGATTTCTGTGGGACTGGAACTTGTGACCTTCGATTAATAAGCCACAGGGAATTGACCTGGTCCGCCTGTGCAAAAAGTGTATCATTTGTGTTACACAATATTGCCGTGGGGTTGATACACAAGCAGCCTTCTCAATTCTCTGATAAAAACCTGGTTAGTGGAGAAGCTAGCCTATTTACAAAGACTTTATTAGAGATGCAATTCATGTACAACCAATAATCATCTGTCTCAGTTGGAACTTATTCAAAGTCAGCATTATCGATTTGCTTTTCTTGCTGTTTATTTCATTTTGGTTGTGCTATCACCATTCTCTTCAACAACATTAGAGCCATTTTTGTTTGAGTGGGAAACAGTACCATATCATAGAGATAGTTTCTAAAAAAAAACAAATTTGCTGACTTATCGCTGTGGTATCGTAGCTACTCAAGCGAAAACGACCTTATTTGAAATAGGTGTATGAAAAATGTTCAGAGGATTTAAATTTTTCAGATGTTTTTGTTTTGATATCTAATGTATGTGCTAATGCATGTATTGATTCATACTGACAACTATAAATCCATATATAAGGAACAATCAACTTTGAAGCTTCATTAATGTGAAATTAATTTCAATTCATATACCCAAAAACATACTTCAATAGACTGATATAGAAAATTCCAGACTTACTAAGCAGCACTTTTAGTACTTCTAAATGTTTTAGTCTATTTGTTTGACCACTGCTAAGAGTAATTAAATTTAAGAGCAGTCTAAGGATTTTTGGACCCCCTCATTTATCTAAAGTTAACACTACTTGAAAAAAAAATGAATCTGAAGATACCTGTGAAGCAAAATACAGTAAATAAATAATATTTTGAAATAAACATACAAACTTTTTAGTAAACATGAAAGAGTCAAATATTCCAAGTATTTGTTAATTATTGTTAACAAGTCTATAGAAGACAATGCCTAATACAATTCATAACAATAGCTTTTGAATTCTTTAAAGGCATGTCAAAGAACAACACGATTAATTATAGGATTTGGCCTATTTGGAACTAACCAATTTAGCACAGACATTATAGCATTATTAATAAACATAAGTTTGATAAAGTGTTAGAAGTCTTAGAAGCGTACTTGGACGTCAAGTAGATGTCTCTGTTAGGTATAGGGTATGTCAGTATCCATTCGATTAATATGGGTGTGTTAAAGAACTACTAAATAAAACTATTCAAGTACTAATGTAAGTATGTAGGCAGACAACAAAATGACTTACTAATAAAATACATGAATTTCTAAATAACCATTGTGATAGTTATACTACTAATAAGAGAGCCAAATAAGTATTTTATAGTGGTGCATCACAGTATCCAGACAATCAACACATTTAGAAGTTTGAGTAAGTATCATAACATGCATGATCGCTTTTTAGAAATGCACACATAGTAAGCTTACTGAAACACCACGTGTGATGACCAAGAATGGAAATAGTTAAAGTTTGACATTTTGATTTATACAATAAATACAACTACTCATTACTCTCACTAAACTATAATATAACAAATAAACCAAATATATCAAAATTTCCTGAGAAATACCTTAATATCATTAAAAAACTATCGGCATAAGCTTTTGACTTAGAGGGAGATCTAGATTCTCCTATTATATAATTAATACGAACAATATTGTTATTGTTATTGTTGTTCAACGTAAGAATGTACGAAAGCTGAAAACTTTTCAACTCCGAATTGCACTTTTAAACTATCTAAATTTTAATAGTCACTGTGATTAGCAACAATGTCAATGAAATCGTTCAACAACCTTAGGCCAAGGCCTCGTCTGCCAAGTCTTGAATCTCGGTCATTTCTTTCTCAACCTCACTCTTCTTTTCCTTGTAACTATCGTATTCTGTCGTTAATTCGTCTAAATATCGCTCCAATTTTCCACAGCGTTCTTGAGCACTATCGTATCGTTCTTCAAATGGTTTTAACTCACCTTTCATGAAGGCAATTTTCTCTTCTTGTTCAGTCTCGCGTTCTGCTGCTTCGCTATCTTTTTGTTCGAGCTTGATCATATTCTCTCCTGCAGTTTGCAGATTCTCTTCAATTTCTTTGATTTTACTCTCAGCTTTCTCAGCTCTATCAACTGCACGGCTCAGGTCGTATTCCGTCTTCGTTAGTTTTCGTGAAATGTCGTTTAGATCGCGAAGTTTTTCATCTCTTCGAGCGATAGCATCTTTAACATTCATCTCCAATTCGCCAAGTTGCTCGTCAGTATCTAGTTCATTTTCGCCAAGAGTCTTTTCAGTCTCCTGTTCACGCTGGATCTTTTCTCCCAAATTAGAGAGACTGGTCTCGGTCTCATTAACTTTTTCCTCGACTCGTTTTAGCTCTCCTTCAAGCAAAGCGATTCTTCTTTTGTAGGAATCAACTTCTTCTTCAGCTTTGGTAAGTCGCTCCTCAGCCGACCTTAGGTTGTATTTGGCTTCACTTTCTCTGTCCTCAGCTTGTTCAATAGAGTCTTTAATGGCCGTCATTTTTTCTTTGATTTTTACCATAGCCATGTTTGCGTTTGTGAAGAAAAAGAGAAGAAAAATATACAACTACCACACACCCAGTTATAATCTAGACGAGCAAATAAGCAAAACGAGCCTAGCCTTTTTGTATCGATGTAACGTTGTCACGCCTTCCTGATCTAAGCCAATGAACTTTCCGTATATAGAAAGCTTTATCACTTGTCACGCATCTATGATTTCAAGTGGCGCGTATCCAGTTATGATCAACAAAATATCATTCTGCATATTTGTACATGGCAATAACGAAATATTTATTGAATTTATTTATGTTTACAAATAAATGATTTGCAAATCATCACACAATACAATGGTATTTCAATTGTTTGATTCCCCATATTGCATGGTGGGGGTGCCTTGGAATGTCCATCCCCATTTGGAAATAAATTGCTATTTATTAGGTCATGTTAGAGTGCCCGCACTAAAAGCATGCAACATAAATACCACTAAATAGTGCTATTTTATGCTAATTCTACTGTTTTCTTTTGTTTGATTAGTGCTTTTTACTACTAAATAGTGACAACTGTTGCACACACTTTTAGTGCATGCACTCTAGCATGTCCTGCAAGGAGCCTATAGATATTTTTTAGTCTTGGATAGGGTATATGAAATCAAAATTTTAGGTCTGTGATAGGGTCAGGTTTTAAGAGGACCTGACAGCATATTTCCACCCAGGTTTTATGATTTTTATGGTATCCAATATAAATAACAAATGTTTAATTTGAATGCAATTTATTATATATATTTTTTCATTTAATGTTTGTTGTTTAATCATTAATATTCATCTTGTTTATCCATATTTGTTTGCACAGAGCTACCAGAAAATGTCATTGCAATCTCATGTATCTTCTTCCCAAGTATTTCATTTGGTCCTCCTGCTAGAAACTCTGATGATAACTCTCTTATTGTAATAGCAAGCCTCCTTGCAGTAATATTTTCTCTTTTGATAGCATGCTTCCATTTATACCTAGCTGCACCTGACATGATAACGAGTGATCTTCTCGGCAATGCAACATCAATTTCTGTGTTGAAATCATCATTTGACATTGTTATGATGGTATCTGATAAAAGGTTTAGAGTCACAAGTCTTTCACCCCAAAGCCAGAAGTCATCAAAGTGAGGATCAATAGAAGAACCTCTATCAGGAATGTATTCCAAGTTGCACAATTCAACAGTCTTGAAATCCGTTAACAAAGGAACAGTCTTGGTCATTCTTTCAATTAAAAATTTACTAAAAGATGGAAGCCCATTAAAATGTGCAAGCTTGACTTTCTTTCTCTTGAAGTTCACTTGAGGGCCATAGTCCTAAAAAACAATTATACCAGTAGTTTTACAACTAGTATGGACTGCAACTGTGTTTTGGACCTACAAATTTTGGGACGCTGATAAAAATCTGAGTTTAGATTTGTCACACAATGCTGATGGAGTGATGTCACAGACGATTGTTTGGGCTTCCTGTGGACCATGTTTATATTTTTGATATAGTATGCACTTGTTAAAGAAATATTACCTTTCTATTCAGAAGCAGTGACTGAACACAATTTTAAATATGTCTCCAAAAGCTTAGTTAAGAAAAGCTTTTATAGTTGGTTGTACCATCAATTTCAAATTTTATTTGTTAGCACCACTGCTTATCATTTCATCAAAGCAACCCCTGCACAGGAAGCCCAAATTCATGTCATGTACATTTTATGCACTCCCAAAGTGTATTTTTTTTTCTATTCCAAGATGTCAGTGAAGGATCAAAATAGAGGGAAACCACTCATCCACTTGTTCAGTTAATCATCCATTTTTGCACACATTCATTCATTTATTCATTATATACAATAGGTGTCGCTTTACCACTGGGTATTCCTCTATCTATCTAAAAAACAATGTTGGAGAAGACAGGAGAAACCAAGACCGATAGGAATTGTGGACAAAAGTTTATAAAGTCTGCATAATTGATTTGCTTATATTGTTGCTTATTTCTCAATGTTTTTTTTTTACAGTAATGCCTTTTTCTTTGACAACGTTTTTTGAAATAAGTGTACACACAAAATTTTTCATGCATCCATTCATTTATATGTGCACTCTGTTATGTGGGATTCCTGTGCATCCCTGAGAAGCTCACCTGTTTTCGTCGACCAGACTGGGACGGTTTCCATAAAGTTTTATCGATTTCATTGACAATTTCATTTTCTTCAGTTTCTGTTATAAATTCCAGAAAAACGTCTGAACCACCAAAAACATTTTTAGTTGCTAATTTTCCAGTTTCAAAATCATCTTCTAAATGTGTACATGTTTCGCCGCTTTTTACAATATTCTGGCAAATCAAACATAAGTAATATCTTGAAATCGAGTTTTGTTGTTTTGAATCACTCTTTGACGTCTCTTTTTGTTCGCAAAAAAGACAACTTCTAGTTCCTGAACAACCACAACATTCTCTCACTTTTTCCGCCATCTTGAATTGTCTAATTTCATTCTAGCCAATCATATATCTTGTTATATGTCTTACTTTTGAGAATATTTCTATCCGCAATTCTGATTGGTTTATTGATGACTGATTTGACCAATGAGAGCAGACAACAGTCTGCTCACAGTTGGAAACACGCATGCCGAAGTAGTGGGACGTTTTCGCACGTGCGGTGTGTTGTGTTGTTTATCTTTGAGAAAACAAGTTTGAAAGACAGTTAAACCTTACTTATTATTCTCTAAAGAGACTCTGCAATATAGTCTAGGATGTAAGGAACCTTGCTGTTTGACGAAGCATTTCATTATGGAAGAAACAGGTCAAGTTACTGCAGCTCAAATCAAAGAACTTTACAAGTGCGAAAATTTGAGTGAAGTTACAAATTTGAGGTATTATGGACAATCTTTCCTTTGCATATAATTTTGTTATAGCTTTAAACAAATTTATTTCAAGTATTAAACAATTCCAAGCAGTTTTACGTGAGTTTGTCATACAACGAGTTTGTGGCTGAAGTGTAGGGTGTTATGTCAATGAGTGTCAATTCAACATGACAGCCTGAGATCAAGCATTCATGGTATTTGTAAATATAAATGCGTAAAAAGAGATCCATTGAATGACTAAAATATTCTTGATATATTTAGTCATTATGCATTGGATTGAACACATACCCAGAGGAATATTCAATATTAATATGTAGCTCCTCCCAAGCTGCATTTAAACTTGAAATTTCTATTTTTACTTAATGTGTGATTGACACTGTCATTTCCTTTTTTACTAGGTTGGCCAATAAGGGTTTGTCATCTGTGAGTGCCCAGGTTCTAGCTCAGTTAACTGGTCTAAAAGAACTTGATTTATCTGGCAATAAGCTGAAAAAGCTTGAAACTGAAGGCGTGTGCCTTCCATCTTTGTCAAAAATTAATCTAAGTAATAACAAACTAACATCGCTGGAGGGGTTTTCTGCCTTTCCAACTTTGACAGATTTGGATATATCTGGAAATCATGGTATTGAGGTGAGAGTGAAATTTGTTTTGGATGTAAACTTACCAAAGTGATGATGGCACAGAAAACATTTTTCAGAATTTTTGTGAATATTTTCAGAAAGTGCTTGTGAAAATATGAATAATGGTGAAAATTTGATGAAAATGGAATGAATATTGACAGAGATATGAGCAGTTGAATGGAAAAACATCACCATACATTTTCTCTTATTTTAATGTTTGTTTCCACCTTTAGGAACCAGCAATGGTTCAAGGGAAAATGTATGGCAATATTTTTACATTCAAATGCCCATATATCTTAGCTAATATTCACTCAATTTTTGTCAAAACAAAAGCTCATCTGCTACTTTATATATTTTTGTCTATCCATGATCATTTCACTAGCAAATATCCAATGTGGCCTGTTATTTGGCCGTTGGTGTTGCCAGGAAAGGCTTATTTGCAGTTTATACACAGGGAACCCATCAAAGTATTGAATTCAGATTTGTTTGGCATAATGTATTTCATATATGAACAAGCAAAATACATAAAATGATTTATAGGTGTTCTCCTTAATGAATAAATTTGTGAGATTGTGTGTTACTGAATTTAAATAATGTATTGACCACTTCATCAGCATATACAGCTTCATAACTCAGTTAGTAAAGCATTGCACCAGCAATGCCACAAGTGTCTTCAAATATGATAAGTTAGTGTCTTCAACCATAACTATTAATAGTTATATTTTCAAACCAAGCTGTTGGGCAATTTGCCCATCTTCAGGGTACAATGAAAACAAACAGTTCCATAACATATTTACAAATAAATGTATATATTAAAGTACATATTCCTGCTGATAAATGCTGGCCTTCAGTGTCCATCAATTTCTTTGCAAGTATCTTATTTTTGATTACACTTTTCAGGTTTCAGAAAAATACAAGTTGGTGTACCTCTGTCCAACTTTACAAATACTAGATCATAAGGTAAACAAAGATCACATGCCCCATACTCAGTTAAGGTATCAGGGGACCTTAAAAAGCGATGCCCACAAAACGCCTTATAGCCTGTGAACAATTATAGTTACTACCATATAAGTATACATTTGTTAAAAGCTAAATAAGTGGATTTTTGATATGGAAATTTTGATATGATTCATTGATTATTTTTTAGTGAGTGTTTTATGATTTTTGACCTACTCTTTTCGTGGAGTTCCAGGATCACGGGATTACTTTACACAAACTAACAAATTACACTATCGTTTAGAGGAAAGTCCGATCTCAAAAATGGTGTCTCATTTTTTCGATTAACGCGATCTTTGCAAAAATATTAGTTTTTAAAGTTGAGAAAAGTCATTTTTAGCATTTTTTGGCATAAATCAATAATAACTCACAAACGCAGCAAGATATAAAAAAACTGAGACACTGTTTTTGTGTTGATATATGAACTTCATAGCTTACCTACATCAATGCAAAATTTCAACTCATTTGATTGAAACCCTGTGTTCCTGGAGTTTAGGTAAAAGAGGCGGTCGAAAATCACAAACACTTATCTAAAAATATGAATTAATTACTCGGGGTGAAACCGCGAGTAGAGGTTTCAGCATTGTTCGTCGTCGTTGTCGCAGAATTGCCCCGCATGCGCAGTATCGTCAAATTGCCACGCATGCGCAGTATGACCAATTTTATCACGTGCTTTGCAAGTTCACAATGGCGACGTCTACAGGCATGGAAATCAGTATGGAATCAACTTTTTCTTCAAATACGCTCAAATCACATACAAATCCACACACCCTTGGCGGTATAGCCACACTAAAAGATGTCGAACGTTTTCGGAAAGGGCATTTAGAGAGATACCGCAAAATTATCGTGAAACTTATCGTGAACTATCTTTCAAAGTTACCAATCTTATCAAAAGCGAATTATATACTAACCACTAATGCAGGCTCTGAAACGATGAACGACTCAAAGTGTGAATATCAACACAGTACTTTCGACTAAAAAGCGAAGATTAGAAGTTCTCGAAGCGAAGAACTTAGTTTACCGATCACCGTGTTTACAATCCATCTGACTGTCAAAGCGGAGCAGCTCGGCCGAAGTTGGTCGCTTCATCCTCCATATTTATGCTAAGTATATTGCTTCTTTCATTGATTTTTTTTTCAAGAAAATATTTTTTGCTTTAATGTTTTGATATTATTGTTAACTGTACTTATAATAACTGGATACAAAACAATCAAATTTTTCGATAACTACAATCCCACTGTTGTTTGTTTTTCATTGTTTAGAGATTGTGATATCTTAGATAAAACTAGTTATTTAATTGTACATCCAAGGTTATATATTGATGCAGAAATCACAATAAACAGTACAAGTATTACAAGATCTCGTTATACATGGTTACTTAGTTTATTATAATTATAACCGTATTCGCCGCTCTCCACGTTCTCGTGAACCTAGTCGAATAGCAACACGAATTTACTAAGAATAGAAGGTTAAGATGGTTTATTTATCATCACATTCGCCGAAATATTCCCAGATCATCTACCTTGCATATGTCACACATTTCTTTCAAAGATCACCCCGAGTTCACGCAGATATGCGTCTAGTTTAATAAAAAAATGTTTATACCATTGTAATCTCCATTTATTCAGCTTTAAGAAAATGTATACTTATATAGTAGTAACAATAATGGATCGCTCGTTATAAGGCGTTTGCTTGCATCAATTTTTAGGGTGCCCTGATACCTTAACATAAATTAACATAAAAGCTGAGTTTACACCAATTTTCTATGTATTTGACATAGACATTCAGCTATAATGATTGACTGTTTTGTAGGATGTGTCACAGATGCGCGATGCAGCATCAAGACTGGATAGCACACTCATATGCAAGGTAGGATAGTTGTGCTCATTAAAAACTGTAAAATAATGATCTATTTGATGCCCACTTTGTCATAAATGGCCCAGAGATATTTCAAAAATTTATTGGATGCCCCTCTCTAACAAAATTCCAGTATCTAACAGACACCTCCATTGATAAAAGGTGTCAAGGTTGGCACAGGAAAAAAAAAACTTGGACATTGAATAAACACTTATAAACCTTTGTGGCCAGTTCTACGAAGCCTGAATAGTGCTATCCAGCAGATAAAAGGCTATCCAGCAGATAAATTCTAAAAAATCGTTTGGAGTGGATGCTGTTCAATCAGCAAGGAGCTATGAACAAATAAATAGTGTGTGCTTGTGTTAATGCAGTTGCTTGTATGCACAAGAATGATGCAAAAATTTTCTCTCTTACATTAGATATCTGAAGTATGGAGGAGAAGTTTTGATGATGTTTTCAAAAATGACACTGATAAAGAAAAACTAGAAATTGAATTTTTAGACAAATTAAAGGTAATGTAAACATTAGTCTGGAACTCTGTCTCACTAATAGAATCAGTGGCAGATCCAGGATTTTTTTTTAAGGAGGGGGACCATTGGGGATTTTCCAACTATTTTCGTGTTATTCTTTTTTGGATTAGCATATTCTAGTATGTCATTCATTGTATTTCATTTGTAAGAATAAAACACTCAAAATGTATTCCGTTGATATTAATAATTAATAGAATAATTGTTATTCTATTCCAGTAAATAAAATGAAAAAAGTTACTTTTAAATTATAAGATAAGTAAAAAAATCAGTACATTTTCTTTCTTTTTTTTTTTGTGGGGGGGGGGGGGGGGGACAAGTCACCCCAGTTCCCCTACCTGGATCTGCCCCTGAGAATTAAACTCCTTATATTGTATCTTGTCCCCAAATATGACATACTTATACTGTTGTTACAGAAAGAGATCACTTGTGGGCCATCAATGTTGAAAGACTATAGAGAATTTAGGGTAAGGAAGTTTGTTTGGTGTTCAAACAAGTCCCTTTTGGTTGCAACTTACTGCAGAGGACTTATGGGGTTAATATTAATAATTTGTCTGTCTGCATAATACTAAACTTCCCAAACTGTTGTTTTGTTTTTATTTCAGTTATGTATACTTGGTAAAGAGCACATCCAAAAGATGCGCATAGAGTTTGAATGTGGAAAGTCTCCAAGAAAAAAGCCAAAACTAGAAGGTATTATATGATTTTCAAAGCAAACCAACCATTTTAATATGTAAAAGAGGTGGCAAATGGTTTTGATATGGCTTTTAATAATATCCAACTCATGTGTGAGATGAAGTAAAAATTAAAACTGTTAATAATTTCTGATGGCTTGAAAATTCAAAACATTATCTTAGTCGGTGTCACAATGCGAATCTGACTCTGCAACTGCAGGACATACCCACTGAGTATAATATAAAGCAGGTTGTTACACTCAAAACACCTCAAGCATACCCACCAAAAGTTCATTGTTGATTTCATTCTTTGAATCTTGATTTGATTATTCCATTGGAATATTAAATTTTGAAATCGATCAGTCTAATGCATTCGAAACAAGAAGTTGCAGTTTAAGACTGGAAAAAGTTTGAAAATTAAACTGAAAGATAAAATTGTCTAGAAACTCTCACTGCAGTATTTCTTGACAAAAGAAAGATGTTCTTTTGCTTATTTAGGACATTTTTTTTTAAATACGCTATTTTGAATTTTGTAGACTTGTTTTCAAATTTGATTACTGGAATGGAATAATCAATTCAATATACGAATAATGAAATCAATAATGAAGTTTTGGTGGGTACACTTGACTGTAAGAGACAATTGGATGTGTATTTATTGCAGTTAATGGAGAAATACAAAAGAGCAATAATTCACAGGATAAAAAACCTATCACAAGCATGAAGTTGAAGACAGAAATCGATGAGGTGAGTGTCTCGCAACATGGCAACAGATCACTTCCTTTGCTTAGCATGTTATTGCAGTGAAGATGCCTTCAAGGCAGTGATTTTATGTTTTAGTTTAGTCATGAATTATTAATGAATTTGAGGTCATGCCATCTATAATATTCACAGGCACAAGACAAAAGTGTTGCTAATTCAAGATTTGTGGTTTCACACTTGCTTCAAACTCATTCACTCAATAATAACCCTGATGATAGGAAAACTCAAGTATGGGGGTGTGAATTTGAGCCAAGTCTAGATAAGCCAGGTCAGTGACAGCATCAGAACAAAAGAAAAAATGTCTGATTTAACAATGCTTTTATACAAAAGAGATATACTGAAAGGACCAAAGATGCTGATTGGTTTTAAACGGTTTCACTGAAGTCTGTAACATGGACGCCAATGATATATACTTTTATAATTATAATAATAATATTTTAATGGTTGTATAGTCCTATTTACAAGTACAGATCAACAGTGCAATAATAATATATACAAAAAATTTGGAAATCAGTGTCACAATGATTGCCATGCTCTTTCTTTTCAAAAGTATTACCAGTAGTGATATTACATTTATATTTCAGCCAAGCCCCTCTATATTTCATTCATTATTTTATGATACAGCTATTAAAAAAACATTGTGGTGAACATGACAGATTTCTGATTGCGGATGCCCATTATACAACTGAAAAGGTTTATAAGTGAAGGGTTCAAAGCGAAAACGGCCTAAGTGTCTTTTAGGATAATTTTTTCAAATTTTCACCAAATCAATCAAAAAAAGCATCGACGATGCTTTTTTCTTGACGATTTATTTTGGTCTAAAAATAAACATCTTCTATTTTTTTCCAAAGAAATTGCCCGAAAAAGGTGAAATTTGGCCCGTAGTTACGCTTTCGCTTTGCTTGACAACCGTTCACTCTTGCGTGAAAAGCACAAATTTGTATAGGACGATAAAAATACCCGAGTGATTATGCATAAGTACAAATCTTAGAGTGCGCGCACTAAATAAATACCACTAAATAGTGTTATTTTATGCTAATTCTATTTTTTTTGTTTTTTTTTGTTTTTTTTGTTTGTTTGTTTAATAAGCGCTATTTACTAATCTCGACATCAGTGTTCATGGGGACGAATAAACCTATTAATATATATGTATTTTTTGGCTAAAAACTTGGCCTTCGAGCAAAAAGTTTAATATCCTAAGAAAATTCAGTCCTTCTTCTAATCTTATGCAAGTTTTTCAAGTTTTACTTCATTCTACTTACACCGCTAAATCACTACAAACATGCCTATTTCGAACTACACGTGTTTTGACAAAAATACCACTGCAATGCATTCTGGGAAATCAACAAGATTTTCGGCAGCCGTCATAGCCTCCCCCCATTTCAAGTCTAACACTACCTTGGAATTCTGCCAAATTTTCAGGCTTGTTGTGTTCTTTGATCACCAAAACTTGCAAAAATACCCGTGGCAGTCCGAGAATTTGCCTCTAAAACAGTCTTTAAGTGATGATTTCTTCAACGGTCGCCAAGATTCACGAGTGCGAAAAAAAACACTATTTTTTACTCGAAATCATCTCAACTGCTTGATTTCTTTCAAACAGTAGACTCATCACAACTAGAAAGCTTAATGATGCTGTTCCAGAAGCGTTTAGAGGCAAATTAATAGCAAAAAACAACGACAAAATCGCAAATGATGCGCCTTTGTTGAAGTCCTGATTAGACTGAAAACCAGTTTCAAACGTGTTAAACATGTTTACCAGTTTCATGCCTCCCCAGTAACACAAAAACACAGGAGTGTTGATCGAAGCCAAAAAGAAACTACCCTGGACGAGCTTAAGGTTTGTACGACTCAAAAAATCGCCAAAAAATGTCCTTTTTCGGACAATTTCTTCGGAAAAAATAGAAGATGTTTGTTTTTAGACCAAATTGAATTGTTAGATGCCTTTTTTGATTGATTTGGTGAAAATTTGAAAATTCGAAAAAATTATCCTAAAAGGCACTTACGCCGTTTTCGTTTTGAACCCTTCAAGTCATGTTTTTTGGTCAACCACAACATATATATTTGATCAAATTTGATAGTGGATGGCTGTTGAATCGATAGTTGATACTTTTTCAACAGCCATGCACACACTAATATGTCACTCCCTTCATTTCCTATATTTAACTAAATTTAAGTCATCAATATTCTTACTATGAATGTTATTTAGTTTAGTTTAATTGTAACTTGTAACTTTGTGTGCGAATAAAAAAAAAAATAATAAAAATAAAATAGCTACATAAGATATACATTTTATCAGTCATCAGAGATCTTCAAGTGGAGGGAATGACTCTGATTGGAATAGAATTACTGCTTATTTCTTATAATTACCATTATTTCTTATCAAGCCCACAATACCTTTTATTTGTGAAATCTACATCTGGAATCTGGTATTCCCTAATTTCTCCCACAACATTTTTTTAAATAGGTATATTTTAGTGATGTGATTAATATTGATGTATATTTTTATTAGGAGAAACAACGTCAATTTGTGCAACGTGTGGAGGAGATTCAGTGTGCTTTATTGACTGCAGTTCAGGTCAAGTCATGAAAAAGTATAAACAACCTGGTGAAATATTCTACTGTATTGCCTGGACAACTATTACTGTTGACATCAATGGTAACACTAAGAAAACCAACCTATTAGCTGCTGGAGGGCAGCAAAAAGATATCAAGATTATAGAACCAAATCAGCTTGTCTGCTGTGAGGAGATAACAGGCTTGAAAGGTGTATTAGAGTGTTTGTCATTTCATCCTGTGCAGACATCATTACTGTTTTGTGCTGCAAATGACCTTGTCACTGTTTGGGATATAGGATTTCAAAGAGGAGAGTCTGAAAAATCCAAGTAAGTTGCTAGTAAATGAAAAAGAAACAGCATTTTATCTTTGGTAGTCTCTCAAAGCTGATTAGGCACAAATTTATTACTTGTCTCCAATGCATTACATCAAAAGTATATAAATTTTGCATAAGATTGTACAACAATCGAGTGGGAGCTAGAAAATTTACAGTACAAATCTAAAAACCATGGCCAGACATAAATATTTCAGGAATGTTTTCTTACCCAATCAGAATTACTTTTTGGTTAGGGCTCATTAGCGTGCTGTCTGTGATTGGCCATTGAACAATAACAACATTCCTGAAATATTTGTGTGGCCACGGTTTTTAGATTTGTACTGTAAATACTCCTCAAACTGAAGTATCACTCAGCTGTTGTCTAGTCATAATGGCATGGGTATTCTTTCAATCATTACATTGTTTGTTTAAATCATAATTCTGTTATAGTGTAATAGACAGTCAAGTATTATGCTTATTGATGTGTTTGTGTGAACATCCAGTATTCTCATTCCAGTTCATGATCATCATTGATCAGATAATGATAAGATTAGTTACATGTATCAGCATGTATGTCAGTCAGACAGGCTTTCCATTACTTCCATGTAGGCTTATAGGTGAACCTGTCCATTGAACACTGCCAGAGCTCTCGCATCAATAGTTGATAACAGTGCAGCGAAAACTCTTTGAGTTTTACTCTTTAATACAAACATTTTGATAGTTGGTTTCAATGTTTTGAAATGGATGGTTGTTTCATAAGGCATTGTCCTACTATTAAATCAATAAAAAAGTTATCTAGCAACAGCAAGTTTAAACTGTCCAAAGAAACAATAAAAATGTTTGCACTAAATACTAAAATGGTTGTAACTGTAACATGGTGCCAACCTTGATATTATTGTTTTTTTATGTTTACAGATTAGTTCTGTCGTTAAAATCAAAGACTGTTGTAAGATCATTTGCTTTCCCACCCCATGGTAACACTCTAGTTGGTGCTTGTGACGATGGGTGTTTTCTTTGGAGGATTGATGATATGTTAGACAAAAGTAATGATAAACCAAGGTAACAGTTAAAAACAGGAAAAAATGGATTGAAAACATTGTCAGAGAGAATCGATGCATGTCAAATGACCCAAGTGCTATTTACCAATTAAAAGGCACATTACATTCATGCAAGTTTTAAAGGAAAAACTGAACAGTCAGATATTTAAATGTGGCAGTGATACAGCTATATACATGTAATATACATACAAAGATAAAAACCCGCAACCTTTTTTCTGCATTTTGTCTGACTAAATGTGATGAAATATGTTTAACCTTCACACTATCTGAAAATATTAGCTGGAATTTGTGTTCACCACCAAAAATAAGTCACAGACCATTATATTTTTGATGGAGGTGATTAAGAATTTTTGCCCGCTCCACATTTTTCTGGATCTCAGGTTTTCTATAATATATGTCTTTGGTGGAAGTTAAAAGCAGCCAATATTGGTCACTTGTCATTCAAGACAGAACTTCATTATCCTTTTTGTGACTGTTAAGTTACATTCTTTCTGCAGAACATCATTTGGTAAACTTAGTTTCCCTGGAAAGAAAACTCTGCCTTTGGACTGTATTCAATGTCTATCAAACAAGTTAATTGGTAAGGATAAAAAAGATAGATGTATATTTCATTCTAAAGATCATTCTAATCCATCTCCTCAGCATTTGCCTTATCAAAACTAAAACTTTTTCAGTCTATGTAACAACTGTCTTGCAGTGTGAATCTAAATACCATGGCCTGACAAAAATATTTCAAGAATGTTTTCTTACCCAATCAGAAATACTTTTTGGCTAGAGTTCATTAGCGTGCTGTCTGTGATTGGCCAAGGAACAATAACAACATGGCCTCATTTATGTTTGGAAATACGTTTCTTACATATATCTGTCATTTATCACTCAAGAAGTAATTTCTGCATGTAAATATGTCATTTTTAATAATGATTTTAGTACTTCATTGATTACTTTATAAATGTCAATATTTTTGTGTTTGTAGCAACCAAACGTGTAGAAGAAGGTATAATCTGTGTGTGGTCTTCAGAGTCTGAGATGATGAAGGTAATATTATTAATATAATAGATATTCAAGCATTCATCATGTACATTAATATACATATTTGTTTTAGGCTTTGAAAATTTGAAAATTGATTTTAAATTTGAACTTGTATTCTCTGATTCATTCTTAATGTTAGTTTTAATTGTTTTTATTGTATTTTTCAGAATGACTTTACTCTTTTATATAAATTCCCATGGAGACGCACAGAAACTCCATTTTTAAAATTTTCATACGTACCTGGTAAGCGAATTAAATCTTGTAAAAAAAAACTATGTGGCATAGCTAGTCTTTCTGTTTCTTGTCCACTTACACATGAAGTAGTCAGTTCCTGTTTTTGTTTAGAGTAGATATGTATATATGTGGCAGCGTCAAACCAACTAGGGCTAGTTGTGCAAAGACTGGATAGGTTTACATTCTATCCAGTGGGTAAATCCCATACAGTGGATAACTCAGGACTTGCATGTCCCATGATACAATCAATGCACAAAATAACATTTATTAGCATCAACATACAAGGCCAAATGCTAAACTGCCCTCTTGAAAAAGCGGGGACAGCGAGCTTCAGTCCTCTGTAGATTGAATCAAAATTCTTTTGATAGCGATTTTAAAATTGATAAATTTTCATTTTGGGTATTGATGATAATAACATGAGTTTAGTCATGCATATTGTTTGTGTCCATTCTCATAGCATCATTTGTGCCTAAGCCTAGAACAGGTCGTGTTATTAGACGCTATAGAAATAAACATTATTATTATTATTATATATAAGCAGAGCGAGGCCATAAATAAACAATATGCCCTCCAAAAGTCATGTTAATATCCTATTAGCTATTTGTTTTCTATGGTAGTAATAAACTGTGACAATGAAAACTGCTTTTGGTTGGCATTAAATTTAGTTTTGTGCAACAGAAAACTTAATCATTGGCAGCATGGAAGTGCCTATTTTAAAATGATGCCCAACGTTCAATCATACATACAATCAAATGTTTCTGTTTGAGAAAAATATTGATAGCAACATTTCTGCTCCGTCATGATTCAATGGGCATTAGAAATATCATTATTATTGTCAATGCTATAATGATTTTTGTGTTTGGGTTTAAGCTCACAAAGTTTTGATTGCTGGTGATGACCAAGGCTGTGTTTGGCTGTATAAAATAATTGATTATACTGGTGATATTGCTACTGACGACAACACACCACCAACACTGAAGCATTCTCAGGTAATTTAACCCACTGTTTACATTGCTATGTGAACACCACAGACACAAAATCAGTCACAAAAATCAGTGACAGTTTGGAATAGACTACTAGAGTTGTTCACGTATGAGTGGGAAACAGTACTGTATTGTATCGTAGCCATAGTTTCTAATAAAACATTCCAATTATCTGCCGTATCATAGCAGTATCGTAACAGTACCACACTCATGCAAAAATGACTCTATCATTTAAACAATCAATTCTACTTGTATTGGATGTGTACTCTGGTTCAGTATGTTCAGCACTCCCCTTCATGACACCTGACTGAGAAAATTTGCTTCACTCACCAATCTAAATGCATGTTACTAATGACATTGATTTTATTTGGGATGGCTGTGTAACACTGCAAACAGTGGCAAAATTGGTTCTAAACTATGAAAGAATTATTGAATGTATTGGGTTATGATTAATCAAGTTGATATTTATTGTTATTTGTTATCATGAGCATCGTAATCACTGTATTGATCAATTTAATCTGAATTATCATCGTGATCATTACAGTCTTAATTATCACCTTCCTCATATTATTAACATCATTGTTATCACTATCATCACAAACAACGCTACCAATTATTTGACAATTTAAACCGAAAATCTATAACCAAATTACAGCTGTTCAACATTTTCTCACATTGCACTGAATATCCGACCAATTTTAATGTATTGTACATTATACAAATTATAATTTGATTTAAGAGCAGTGAAAAAAAGTTAACGTGGAGCCAGAACTTCTCAGGTCAAAACGCAAATAATACTGCGAAAAGATTGGTATAGAAAACTTTAAAGATTAGTGAAAAACATTTTTTTTAAACTTTCAAGCTTTCAGACGATGCATAGTTAAATAAAATCGGTCAAATATTCAGTGCTCTATGAGACGTGAATCGAACAGTGGCAAGCGGAGTTTCCTGATATCTCAACACATAATTTTATACTCAGTGAACTAACCATCATTATTGTTTGTAGTTATTGCTATGTCCAAATGACTCTACTAAACTATTCAACCAAGTATGCGCCAACAGTTCATTGGATTACATTGTAGCTGCTGCTGATACCAACGTTGTTTGTATGTGGAGAAGGATAAACCTGCTGGGTCATACGTAACACTTATAATATATGTATATATGAACCCCTTTATTGATACTAAGTATATAATAGACACCATAGTTGTATGAATAAATCAAGAACTTTTGATCGTAGGAATTATATTACTCTTGTTGCTGTTAAAGTTTTGTCAGATGAATTTCGTGCATATATCAACATTGCATATATTCATTGAATTGAGTAAATAGCATTTGGTACTTTCAGTTTATCCTTTATCTGAAGATTTCACAGATTTCCTAACATGTTCGTTTCCTCAAAGCATTTTAAAAGCAACTGTAATTAAACAGGCTGAAAATAAACTATCTAGAAAGCAAGAAATATGGTTCAAGAGCATGAATTTTCTGTATTTTCTTTTTATCCAGTACAGATTCTTCTAAATTCATTTATTCCTCAACAAATCTCACCTAACCACACCCTTCAAGGGACATCAGTGCGCATAAACATGTTGTTAATGAAGTTGGGATGGATTACTTGCGACAAAGCGGACACAAGTTTGATTGAAAGACAAGAAGAAAAATTATTCTTGGACTTATCTTTCCTGACACTATAGCACCAACTACATGTAGTGCTGTTGCTCTAGAGTCGTTTTCGCATGAGTCGGAAACGGTACGGTTACGATACCTCTACGATACGGCAGAAAATTTAAATGTTTTCTTAGAAACTACATCTAGGATACGATACAGTACTGTTTCACACTCATGCGAAAATGACTCTATTTATTCTGTGCTTTTTAGTATTCTTACAATGTCTTACAGATTAAAGAACTACGATGTAAATAAAGTTATTATATTAATATAAAACTTTGTGCACGACTGGCGATTAATAATTATTGGGGCAAAAGTTGATTCGTTTAGAGTCTAGTTTGATAGTGGATTGCTATTAAAGTGCACGCACGAAAAGTGTGCAACATAAATACCACTAAATAGTGCTATTTTATGCTAATTCTTTAGTTTTCTTTTGTTTGAATAGTGCTATTTACAACTAAATAGTGGCAACTGTTGCACACATTCAGTGTTTGTACTCCAAAAACCATGACTATAGAGTAAGATTGGTCCTTCATTGCAGGAGGGTTTTGGTCATGTATATGACGCGCAGATTAAAAATCATTTCACGATGACGTAGATTTGATTTTTGGGTCCATTCATGAATCATTATTCCGCACATTCAGGTAGCGTTTACACGCAGCCTGCTAAAAGTATAGCCGTTTACATAGCGTTTTCGTGTAAACGCTTATCGTTTTCGCATCGATTTCGGTAGCTTGAAGAGCGTCTGTAAGCATTTTATTGAACAAATGTTTGAATTACTCTCTCTCTCATTATGACTGGTCCAAAGTGATGACTTCAGCGTTTTCGAAAATAGCCGGCTAAAGCGTTTACGCGAAAACACGGAATGCCTAAAAGGATAAAAAAATTCTTCAAAAATCTCTTTTTTGTCGATTCACGGACTATTTTTTTAGTCGAATTACTGATCACTCGAAACCTTTCCTATTCCCTGTGTTTTGTAATGCTGGAAACAGTATACGAAATAAATCATTATTTTCATTTTTTTGTACTTTGCTTGCTTCAGATTCTTTTTTCTGTCCAGTACTTCCCTCTATGTTTGAGTTTCTTTTCTATGTTAATTTTCTGCTTTTTTTTCTTCCGTTGACTGTCCTTGTGTCCTCAATACCTAGTTTACACGATAAATGGTAAATTCGCCTCTCTTGTAATGGCTAGAGCAACTCCTGAATACGCGTGCTAACGGAGTCCGGATAACCACAGGCAGCCCAAGCAATCTACTTGTTTTCTTTTCAAAATGGCGGTTCATTGGAAGTACGCGAGTTCAAATCCCACGCTGGGAGTCTTGAAAAAAAAATTATTTTCTTATCACTTGATTTTTAAACCATATTTGTCTTACTATTTTTACTTTTTATTTTTCAATAAATGGATTTTTTTCATTCATGTTTTGTATTTTTTTTCCTTTATTACATATATTACTAGAAGGCAGGAAACTACTATACACACTACCCCTTCTTCAACGGCAAAAAAATACTCCAAAATCAACAAAAATGGCACAAAAACTACATCAGCATAGAAGCTCAATAAACAAACTTTCAATAAATTGCACTTTACAACAATTACTTACGAGAAAATAATCAAAATTTTGCCATTTTCTTGCAAAATTCGACTGATTTTTCGATGAGCCGAAGCGTGGTTGTTAGCGAGTGGACATCACGTGACTTCACAGTACCAAAAATTCCCTCGAGGGGAGGAGTGCCTAACCAAACAATCTGATATTTCCAAAGCGCTTTCATCGCTCTAGATCGGCTCGATGGTGGATTATTCACAGAACATTTGTAGATTGACGGTACGAATTTGGAAATAGTGATCAAGAACTGCATTGATGGTAACTTTCGAAGTTATGAAATCAGCTGAACCATTTTAAAAGAATATCAACATAGAGCAACTTCAGCCGATCGGTAATCTCTTGCCGTTTTCGATCGGACACGATGTTTTTTGACAAACAAATTTTACGGACTTGCAGTACGATACTCTGCAGTTGTATTTCAAATTATTTTGTAATTTTTTTTTAGTTCTTTAGAGGTTTTTAGAACGATGTTTCATGTAACCCTCTTTTACTGTACCGAAGTAGTTGCATGGAGTCCGCCAAATCCATATGTTTTTTGTGCACACCTCCCCCGAGGAAAATGTTTTTGTACTGCACCATGGTAACCCTTGACCAATCAGATCAGAGTTCGTTATAAGAGGTCACGTGATGTCCACTCGCTAACAACCACGCTTCGGCTCATCGAAAAATCAGTCGAATTTTGCAAGAAAATGGCAAAATTTTGATTATTTTCTCGTAAGTAATTGTTGTAAAGTGCAATTTATTGAAAGTTTGTTTATTGAGCTTCTATGCTGATGTAGTTTTTGTGCCATTTTTGTTGATTTTGGAGTATTTTTTTGCCGTTGAAGAAGGGGTAGTGTGTATAGTAGTTTCCTGCCTTCTAGTAATATATGTAATAAAGGAAAAAAATACAAAACATGAATGAAAAAAATCCATTTATTGAAAAATAAAAAGTAAAAATAGTAAGACAAATATGGTTTAAAAATCAAGTGATAAGAAAATAATTTTTTTTTCAAGTCTCCCAGCGTGGGATTCGAACTCGCGTACTTCGAATGAACCGCCATTTTGAAAAGAAAACAAGTAGATTGCTTGGGCTGCCTGTGGGATAACCTGAAGAGGACGGATATATTCAGCCAAGATGTTTTGAGGCCAGGCTGCTTAGTCAATGGGTTCCCTGTGTCGAACTTGAAGATTCGCGCGACTCGACTTGTGAATGAAGGATAACTGAATTGTAACTCCTTGTTGCTCCAATATTTGTCGAACTACTCCAAACAAAAGCACTCAGTCAATGCTTTTCATTGTAAGAGAAGCTGAATGTGCAACTATGCTCTCATGTGAAGATTTTACGCCACTTCTGTGATTATAAGCACCACAATGAGTAGTAAAAGTGGAAAGACGAGTTCTCATTCCAACCTACTAGAAGCTCTCAAAAAACTGAACTTCCGAGAGACCAGTGGACTATTATGTTTTCTAGAGACAGAGAAAATCGATAATGGACATGCGAAAGACACTTCGATCAAAAAAGATGCCGAACCAGTCAACGGAAATACAAATGCCGCGGAGGAAAAAAGCAACGTCAATTTAGTGAGCAAAGTCAAAAATACTGTCGGAAGAAATAGAGCAATAGCTAACAAATGTAAAGTATTTGTTGGTAATATCGGCTATAAGGTGAAGAGGAGAGAGCTTCGTGAGTTCTTTAGTTCATTTGGTAGAGTTCTTAGCGCTGAGATTATACAAGACAGAATAAAGAGAAAATCACGTGGGTATGTATGTCTAGAGAGGTGTGGGTGGGGTGGGTCATCTCTTTAGTTCAAGAATGATTCCCGCTAACATGCTATGTACAATTCCATGACCCCTCCTTGTGTAGCTGATTAATCGTTTTCAGATCTCACGCTAAACTGTTATAAAGGCGTATGTTCAGGAATCCCTCACTTTTATAGTTTATATTTTCATAACAAATTGTTTGGATCCAGCCTCGAAATGGCACAGGCCCCCTATACCCTACATTTATAGTTAAGTAGAATGTGTAACTTGTCATTTGAAGAATATACAGAATTCTGTGATCAAGCTCCAGTTGAAAATAATCATAAGAATCAATATATATCCCTCCTTGACTTTTACTTTTGATTCCATTGTCAGGTTTGGTTTTGTAACATTTAGTAATGAATGGGAAGCACAGAAAGCGAAGAACTCGACAGACGATGAACGCATGCTGCATTATAGGTATTGTTATTACAAAGTTTGATATAGTTGACAATGTGCAATATCATGGGTAGAGGAACAGGGGGGTAGGGATGTTCTTGAAATTTGTAAGGCAATCCCTTGATGATTACTGTTGCAAGAATGAGCCTGGAGTGAGAGAATCAAGGCATTGATCGTTTCCACAATTGTTTTACTACACAGTGTTTAATGTATGCAACAGCTTTATTCAAATCAGTTTGAGGGCATAGTTACTTGGAATGGTTACTTGGATTGGATGACATGACAAAAACAAAGAAAGCCTGTATTACAGCAATAATGTCTATTGTTCAACACATGGATTACTTTCTTTGTTTCTTTTTTAATAAAACAGTTTTTTTTTGTCAAATCCAAGGCATCATTCTACAAGTAGTGGTTTACTGTCAGAGCAACCTCAGGTAATTACAGTGACTTACAATTCTCATTTTGTATTTATTTCAAGGGTTATGGTAGTGACCACACCAACAAGAAAAAGGAAAGGTACTTTATTTTGTTGAATATGAAAGTATAAATAGTTTTGTTTGTCCATAGTAGTAATTGTATGATTGATCACTCTATACCATCCATAGGCTTTATAATAATAAAAATAATTTTTTATTTATAATGCGCACAATCAATACACATTTTCTGGTGTGCAGCGATAGCAAATATAAAGGATCAACAAAAGTACATGTTTAGTGTGCAGTTTGAGATAAGTAAGATTTCTGTTCCAATTAAAATTTATTGATGGATGTAATGTTCCTGAGTGTTGAGGGGAGAAACACAACATGCCCTGTCCCCTGTATAGCTATCCAGAGTGTTTAGATTTATTTCTTTGTTTGAATGCAAGCAGTATTTTTTAAGGTGCTTTTGAATCCACCAAATCACTTGACTCACAATGAGGAAAACCAGAGAACTTGCAGAAAAACCCTCCCGGCTTTGGCACAGAAGAAAAGAACCCTTTTAAAGAATAGCACATCAATATGTTGGATGTGATCTGTGTAGAAAGATGTAGGATATGTTCTATGCAGAAAGTTAACTTCAAGTTGCTATACATTCTAGGTGCAGGCCGAGAACCACATGAAAAGGAACAGTCTTTAGAGGTAACTGTAAACCGATCTCAATAATTCAATAATTCAATAATTCTGTACTTGGCCATTTTTATCCTGTAATTTTAATGCCATGGCAAGTTACAATGTCTCCATACAAACATTACTGACATCCACCTTTAGAAGCATCGTACTTGCTGCAAGAAGCAATTAATATTTTATTATAGTTAAGAAATAACATTGCATAAAAAATTTGTTGTATCGCAACCTTCTGTATTAAAATATTTTTCATTTCTGTGCCATCAATCAATTTCATCAGGCAGAGCTTGTTACTGCATGTTCCATGGTTTGTGAAACTCAGTCCCTGCATTTATTGATTGACAGCTGCCCATTGTATTGTGGTTGGTTAAACTTGCTCCGTGGTATCTTGCTGGGAGGTTTTAATGTAATCAACTTACCTTTATTTTAATTGATTGTTTTATTTTGTACAGGATGTACTAGAAGAGTTCAAGCAGTTATCTAACAATATACAAGAAAATATAACAACTGATAACTTAGAATCATCTACAGAAGAAGAAGAAAAGTATGCTTGTATAATTTAATCTAACAAGTGCAATAGTGGCTACACTTTAACACAAAGAGTGTGTTTACATTCTTTGATAATTGTAATTTCAAAAATTACCAGCCTAAAATTTAAGTACTAAAACTTGGATGATAGAATGACCTTCACTCTGGACACCAAATCCATAATCTCCCCCCACCCCCTCCTCACATCATCTGTGATACTTTTAATGGCCTCATGCAAACTTATGTGAAGTTGTTTTTGAAGAGTGTTTGTGGGTGGATACAAGTTATGATTGTGATGAAAATTTATATCTTATAGTTTATTGTTTTTTGTTTGTTTTTGTTTTCAGTGTATTAGCAACCTTGAATGATGACATGTTTATTTATATTTTCACATTTCTTGGACTGAAAGATAGAATAAGGATTGAGAGAGGTAAAGTTAATATAAAGTATTATTATTTTTTTAGTATTAGATTAAAAAGGGGAAAAGTGTATAATGTTGGTTGAAATATTATTGTCAAAACATGTTAGGGGCTAGTCACAAAGTATTGGCAATTTAATTTTAATTTTTTGCTCGAAATAAAAAGTAGTTGGTGCGCTTCCCGAAAACTGTTGTGAATCGCCTTAAGGCCACTGCCTATAGTTTCCAAACGGTCGACCATTTTGCTTTTCTCGATAGTGAGTATAATTAGATATTTGTCAATTATGGTATTCCAAAAAGCATCCAGGAAGAGGAAGGCGGAGATTTTAAGTACAATAATGTCAGAAACAGTAAAGAAACAACTTGCACGAAAACGCAAGGAATTACTAGCGCAACACGCCGTTGTTCCGTTTGCCTCACATTTGCATATTACGACAAGGCAGCACGCAGGAATGTGAAGATGAAAACAACAAAGCACTGAAAGTCACGAAAGCGAAGTTGCTTTAGACATGGTCAACTTTGAATTTTGTTTTGAGCATGTTAGAAAACGTCAATCAAATTGGAATTTGGGGAGCATTTTGAACACATAGTCAAAATTGACTGACAAAAGTTTAAAAAAAAGTTATCAACGATTTTTTATTTCCGAGCGGTAAACATAATTTTTAGACATTTTGCGAAAAAAAATGCTCAAAGTTATGTTTACTTCGATGATTACTGACTAAGATCTGTTGCACTATATAACCTGAAATTTTACAGGAAGGTAGCCTAATATTTGAGCAATATTTAGGCGGTATTACAGTGGCAAAAGTGTCTTCTTCCCAAAGTTATCGCAACACTAACAAACAATTATGAATTTAGGGGTTCAAAAAAGTCGTCTCTAATAACTCAAAATCGGCTTGATACAATTTTTTCTAACTCCCTATACTTTGAGGCAATTACTTGAAAAATACCGTCATGGGTGTGGTTTTAAAAGTTTAGATCGAAAAGCGCGTAAAATGAGCAAAACGTAAACCCTGTGACACCATTGTTCCGTTGCCATGGTAACAATTATGTAAACAAAAAATACATCATTAAAAACTTGAACCTTTCTATAGTAACTGAGCAAATACTCAAAACTGTGGGTTGGTTTTTGTGCGAGCTGCAGTCATTTGAATTAGGTATGGTTGACCGTTTGGAAACTATAGGCAGTGGCCTTAAGGCGATTCACAACAGTTTTCGGGAAGCGCACCAGCTACTTTTTATTTCGAGCAAAGGATAACTTAATCTTCACCTATGGACTTAAAGTTAACACTAAATATGTAGTTATGACTGAAGTTTTGAATAGTGCCAAAATTAACTCGATCAAGTTTATTAAAACGATAAAAAATAGATATTTTGAAAATCAGTTTTTCAAAAATATCTCAAAAAATTGATCAGCTTCAAACAAGTGGTAAACTGCATTGTAAACTTCAAACCAATGCAAAGGCTTGATAACAAATTAAAAACATTCAATCTGTTCGATTTTGCTCAAATCTAAAAAATGTTCAAATGTTCCGTATTTGTTTCGCTTAACATCATGAAGCTTTAGAATATACTCAAAGTCGACAAAACACTGCCAAAACACTGTTGAAATAGTGCTAAGATACACACTTACCTAGTGTGGAAATATTGAGTTTCAATTCATTGTCGATTTGAAGATATAATTTGTCATTCCCGTGTCATTTGAGAACATTTTCTCTGCAACATTTATGTCAGAAGTTATGTTCAAAATTCTTAAAAATGCGGGATTATTTTTGCACGAGGTTCTAGGAAATCTTAACTTATCATATATGCAGTAATATCCCAGCCCCTCAGCTGAATTGAAGCACTAAAACCATCCGAAATTACATTCTAACATTGGCCAACTATGCGAGCTCAAAACTTGCATCCACACAGCCGTTTGACTTGCAAATTAGCATATCGAAGTCACAAATTGTTCTATGCACGTGTAAATACATTCGCATAGCATACAAACCATTTGCATAGCACTGCACGGTATATAAATCAGGAACCGGAAGTCAGGAATCAAGAAAACAGTTACTATAATAATTTATTCAACTCCATTTTCGTTTTTCAGGTCTTGTCATAATGCAAATACTATGATCACAAATTCAAATAGTAGTAGTATTTGTATTTGCATTATGACAAGACCTGAAAAACGAAAATGGAGTTGAATAAATTATTATAGTAACTGTTTTCTTTTCAAGTTAATTTTGGCACTATTCAAAACTTCAGTCATAACTACATATTTAGTGTTAAATTCAAGTCCATAGGTGTAGATTAAGTTATCCTTTGCGCGAAATGAAAAGTAGTCGGTGTGCTTCCCGGAAACTGTTGTGAATCGCCTTAAGGAAGCTTTTTAAAATAGATTTTGTACATTTTTATATAGATATACATATTATATTATTTATTATTATTATCATTTTTTATTTCTATTTATGTAATCTATTATATTAGTCTTAAGTAAGGATAACTATAGTCTTATTTGGTTATATATATATATAGGTTTTAGAATTATTTTTATGTAAAGCACAATTGATCTGTACTTGTAAATAGGGTTATACAACCAATAAATTATTATTATTATTATTATTATTATATTATAATTTATGACTGGTCCCTTCAGTTTTTTTATCTTTTATCATGTTTTGACCAAATATATGACCAATATATGATCTTTATGTGTATATTTTATTTTCAGTTTGTAAAAGATGGCAAACTCTTGTTCTGAAGTCCTGGTGCATGATAACTCATCTAGATTTCAAAGACATTTTTTCATTGTACAAAGGAGGTGATTATCTTGTTTTACATCTATATTTCTAAAATTCATGAATTGAAGCAAAATCTTTCTTACTCAACTAACACAAAGAATTTGTGTTTTAGGTCTGACAGATTATATTCTGTTAAGAATATTCCAAAGAGGATGTAAAAACCTGAAATCTCTAGATGTGTCAGCATCACCTTTTTTGCTGACGGAATATTCAATTAAGTGCATTGGTAATGGATTCAAACTCTTTGGTCTTTCTAAAATCATCATCTTCACATTATTATTGTCTTAACTGTGATCATTATCATCCCCATCATCATCATCACTGTTATCATCATCATCACTATTATCATCATCACTGTTATCATCATCACTGTTATCATCATCAGTGCACATGCTGTCAATGCATTCATTTTCCTGTTGAACTCTTGCTAGAAAAAAATGCAAAAAAAACTAGAGCTCATGCTTTTTTTCGTGGTTAGCAACCTCGCGTGCATCCATAACTTGATGGATGCGCGCTACTTAAGATCCATTCCTCATCTATAAGTGACTTCTAGATGTTGGTGAATTTGTTTTACTTGAAACTTAGTCATGCTTGTGGCAATTTTTCATTTATTCGTTCATTTATTCATTCCTTCATTAATTCATTCATTGACCTATTCTGTATTTATTCATTTTTTCAGGCAGATTTTGTAAAGGTCTTACTAAGATAGACTTATCTGGGGTTCAGCTATCTACCTCATCATTAAAAACATTATCAAAGTCCTGCACTAAACTAGAGGTACTTAGTAAATAGTTTACCATGAACTAGCTTTATAGATAACTGGCTTTTTTATAGATACTTTTTACTATCTAGTTACAACAGGTGCGTTTTGTCATATTTGTAGGTTGTTACTTTAAAAAGATGCACTAATGCTGGAGAGAAAGGGTGAGTCTAGAATGTTGTCAGAAGTCACAGTGTCCACCGCAGCGCCATGGACTAGTATTAAGGCAGTCACTTGGTCTGCCTTAGATTGTTTTCACAGCACAAAGGGGCATGAATTTAACCAGAGGTCATAGCAATCATCAATGTCAGATCCAGGAATTTTGAAAGGGGGGGGGGGGTGTTTGAAACCGTAAAAGTTTAATGTATAAACTATGTTGAAAACAAACTTTATCAAAATTATATACCGTAATAGATTTTACTAGTCAAAAAAGGGGGTGACTAGTCACCCCTGTCTCCACCCCTAAATTCTCCCCTGATCACAGTAGCAGCATGAACCACTGTGACAGTATTCATTCTAACCTTTTTGTTTTCAATGAGCCAAGGATTTATATTTATCCAGAAGTCATAGAAATAAGAGTGGCATCATTAACCACCATTATGACATACATTTCAATTTTTTTTTTAGTTTAAGGAGGCTCCATATAGTTATGGGGCGTCTATGATCTTAGAAGTTTATTAAAAATCAACTGCCCACAAAGCACATGGGCGGACTATATTTCAAAGACTTTGAGTCAAAGATTTTGTTTTTGCAAAAATGATCATGTGACCGGTCACCATAGCAATGCTATGGCTGTCATAATAAAGCTCATTTTTAACGTAGAAAAAATAAAAACTCTAGTTTTAAGCGGTATTTTTTTTTGAAAACATTGTATATGGATTGCAGTACAAAGACCTAGCATATATTACTGTGACAAAAAAATCCCAACTGTAGAACCTCAGAAATAACGGAATAATGGTTTTTCCTAAATTAAAAAAAATCTGCAGTTGGAAAATCGTTGAAAATTTGCAAACTACTTTATTATACCACTAAAATAATATTCTGAAAATTTCAAAAAAAATTACCGCTCAGTTTTTGAGTTTTTTAATTTTTTTTAAAAGTGTGCGTTGTATATTTTCATGACGTCATCAAAATAAAAATTCTTCAAGTTTGAGGTGTGCGCATGTGCGTGGTCATGCACGAGCGCGCGCTCTGAAATTATATGGAGCCACCTTAAGTCATGATCACCAGTGGATGTGTATTCTATATAGTTGGTCTGGGGTGGTTAGTGGGCTCATGAACTTGACCATTTGGTTTTGTCTGAAATTTGTCCACAGTAACTACCTAACAATTCCAAAATTACTTAAATTAATAATTATAATAACAATTACAATGACAATGACAACAATAATAATAATAATAATAATAATGATCTTTATTAGGTGACAGATAAAGTTACAAATATAAACTTTTTTCCAATCTGGCCCATAATTAATTTTAATTTAATAATTAAACACTACTAGATCAGAGCATTTGTACCAAAACATATTTGTATTTTGTTTTTTAGGTTGTGGTGGTTATTTAAAGAATGTAGGAATCTTAAACACATTAATTTATCAGGAATTATACTATTAACAGGGAAGGTCAGTAAACTAAAAAAAAAACATAACAAATATAAATATAGGCTGGGCTGGAGACTGAGTCTAATATAAATAGCAAATCAATTAAATGTCTATTTTATACAACTTCTCTTCTTTCTTCATTGTCTTCTTCTGCGTCCCATTTTTCCTGAGGGGTACAGACTTGAAACTTTGATTTTACATACCTAACACTGACTTAAAAGATGGCAACTTGAATATATTTTGGCACAAGCAACCAAAGCCTTACCCCACACCAGAGAGAATGTCAAAAAATGATACCCTACCCCATACTTAAAAGCCCCAAAAACCTCCCCCTCCCTGTTTTTATCCTGTTCTTTACTGTTGCACTATTAAAATATCAATATGACATATTTCTGATTTTGAATGTATGTTGTTTATAGTGTTTCTTTATGCTGCCTTCAAATGTAGAAAGTTTAAATCTAAGTGATTGCTCTAGGGTATGTACAACAGTATTATCCATTCATTTTATATTTATAAACTAATATTATTATTTTATAGAAAATAATGGTATTTTTATGGTAGATTGCTTAATCCTTCAAACTGTATGTTGTATTGAAAACTAAGTCTTTTGAAATGACACATTTAAATATGTAGTCAATCATTTTCTTTTATACCCTAGTTAACCAATACTGGTGCAGCATTTATTGGCAACCTGTGCTGTAACCTCCAATCTATTGACCTATCAGGGTGTGCTACACTCTCAGATGCTGCAATCATACACTTACTGGTAAGCAAACATAACAATCATAAAAGCTAAACAATGACCCCATCTTCTTTAAAGGCAGGTACATACAAGGGTGCTTGCTCCTGCAACATGATCCCGCAACGTGCTCCCGGAGCAAAGCTCTCTTGTGTGTACCAACGAAAAATATGTTGTGAATCAAAACTTTTGCTCCCAGGTTTTGCTCACTTTGTTTCGCAACATATTTTTCATTGGTGCACACGGGAGCTTTGCTCCAGAAGCATGTTACGGGAGCGTGTTACAGGAGCAAGCTCCCACATGTGTACCAGCCTTAAATCAAGCAGACTATCTGTATTGATATCAATTGCTGCATCAACTATTCAGACATATGAATATAGAGATCACACTTTCCCCCATGTATTATAAATTTTGGGCAGTGCCTGGGTGCACATTGTTAAAAAAAATCAATTTTTATTACCCCCCTCCCTCCTGTCGAATGTGTAGCATTATTGAAAAAGATGTTGTTCTTGGTTATTTACATCACCCCAACACAAATATTTTGATAATTACACAATTGTTATGTCTTTAAAAGGATAACATTTATGATCAAATTTGTTGTTTCATTAAATTTTCAGGATTGTTCGCAAATAAAGAAGTTCTATTTTAAAAATTGCCCTCAAACAGGTAAAAGTAATATACAGTGACAGGGCGGATCCAGGATTGTTTCCATGAGGGGGATGCATCATCTTCAGGAGGGGGTGCACTACTCATTAAACATGAAATACTGAGGTTGTTTTGTAAAAATAATTGTTTTTTTCTCCATTTTTTTTTCCATCCATGTCTTTTTATTGATGGCTCCCCTTTTGGAACTTGTACTATTAAGGTATGGGTGGGTATGGATGATGCTCCTATGCCAACTTCACCCTTGTATTTTGATAGTAGGAACCCATTACTTAAAAGAAGCTTATGTTTTAACAAATATTGACACTAATTGACAACCTCAAATCCTATGCAGCTATGGTCACCACCTTGGAAGAACTGAAAACCATCCTTGTAACTTGTCTGTAACTTGAGAATGATTGATGGCATTCATTGTGGAAATTTATAAGAGCATCTTGCCAGTTGATGCAACATAGAGTCTACCCATTGCATCTATTCCTTTATCCTTTAGAGTAATTTGACTTTGATTGTAAAGCACATTGAGATTTGTGAAATGCACCATAATAGACAACTCACATTATTATTATCATGATTTCATATAGTGACCAACAGTTCATTGGAGATGATGATATCAAGACTTACTCATTTGGTAAGGGCCTTAGCAACAAAATGTAGTCATCCTAGCAACCTATACTGTCTGACACATTACCCAACCACAGAATCTTACCTTCATCTACATGACATTTTACAAACCATTAAATAAACTTCATTCAGTTCTAACCGCCTTTCATATTTTCTAGACTGTCCTAGATCTTTCAAGATGTCATGCCTTAAATGATGATTTACTTATTCATGTTGGACGTAATTGTACAAACTTAACGTAAGGGACTGCTGTTTATTACGTCTTGATGTCATTTTAGTCAACTTGCTTCAAATGTACTGCTCTGTAGTTATTTGTATTTCCATCATTTTGTTTTGTAGTTGTTTGCATATTCAAGAATGTCCAAATGATCTCACTGATGCTGGGGTTGAGTCTCTTGCCACATGTGATAAACTACAACAATTAGACATTAGCTATAATGACAAGGTAGGACTACAGATTGTTTTAATTTATTTCATTTGCGTTTTATCCATCTTGTTTCTTCCTTCTTTCCTTCCATTCCTCCTTCCATTAATCCATTCTTCCATCCCTACTTCCTTCCTTACATTCTTTCTTTTTCGTTCCTTCATTTGTCTCTTTCTTCTGGCAATCATTCCTTGCTAGATAGCACATTTTTTTGCAAGACAACATTTTCTTTTTGACAACTATAATAATTTGATAGGCGATTTGCATGATGACATCATATACTACCAATACCAGAATGCTTTGCTGACTTTCTTTTGTATCGCAATTAGTGCAAATTGTTTTGTTTATCTCCACAAGGATTAAAAATTTGATTATGAAAGAAAATTTGCAAAGAATGCTGGTAGTTGTAGTGTCGCCATACTGCAAATCTCCTTTTGATGTATCTGATGATTACAGATTACAAGTGCAAGCATCAGTCAGATATCGGCCAATGGCTCACTACAGAAGCTAATTGCCAGAGGATGTGATGGAATAACAGATCAAGGTGAGCATTACTCACTTCTAAAAAACACCAGCAAAACAGATTTTAGCGCAAATTAAGGACCTGTTACATCGTAATTGCTAGCAAAAAATGCAGATTGAAGAAGGAGATACTTATATTGCCTTCATTAGCAAAAAACAACTAATGTGCGTAAATTTGAGATGTGTAGAAGTTTTTTTTCACGACTCTGGAGGACAAGGAGGTTCAATCAAATTTAACCAATGTTTATCACTTCCTATTAAATAACCAAGTAAAATAGCCTCCTCATTACAGTCATATTAATTTTGTTTGATTTTATTTCAGTTGTTAAGAGTCTTGGCAACAATTGTGAAAACCTAACCGAAGTGGACTTAAGTGGTTGTACATATATTACAGATGAATCGTTAGATTACATGATCAACAGTTACAAATCATCTACCGACAGATGCTCACTTACACTTGTTATTGGAGGTAGGATTTGTCACATTCTCTATTTATTGTGGCTTTCTTCATTTGTGTTTTCTTTTCTTTTTGTATATTTTCCATTTTACTTCTTTTCCATGGTCTCCTTAGCTCTTCTGGTACCCAAATGCCTATGTTCACAACCTCGCACACAATGTCCACGAGTTGCATTTCTCAGTACATTTTTCATCTTTTTAATCCATATATTTACTTTCATACCATACTCTTCCCTAGGCACTTCCATCACAGAAGAAGCTGTAACAAGGGCAAGAAAAGAATGTGATCGCATTGAGATTATCACTCACGACTTTTCCAGTGAATATTCAAAACTACGAAATCAGAGAAACATCATGCGTATGTATTATACTGTACTTCATTGTAATTGCTCTCTAGCTACTCTTGAAGAAGAAAATACCTGTGCTGAATGAGAGTCTAAAAAATGAATAAACGAATGAGCAAGCAACCAAGTTAGCAAACAACTGAACAAACAAACATGAAAACAAACAGATAAGGAAACAGACAAGCAATAAGCAAACAAATATGAAGCCAACAGAAGTATATCAAATGAAATCATAGCGCGAAAAAAATGTTTTCTACATTCATTCATTATTTGCGTTGTTGGATAAAAGCTACAAATAAAGGACTATCCTACAGTCATTAGACTGGCCGACCTTTTTGTTTCCGTTTCTTTTTTAGCCCAATTTTTTGACGACAGCGATGACGAAGACGACAATGTTTATGATGATAGTGATGAAATCGTTATTGGCGCAGACAACTACCCTGATGAATATGAAGACTTTCTATTGGCTGATGAACCTTCAATGATGGATGAACACGAGTGGATGTTCAACTGACCTCTAAGTTATTGCAAGAACTACTAATAAACGACCCGGGAAGACTCCTCAAAAGGACACAGTGACGTTGAAATCGCAAATAAGAAACGGTTTCGTCAGTGTCATCTTATGCTCCAATAAAATTCTTGGAAATAAAACGTTTGTTCATTGTTTGTTTAATAGTTTGTGCTGTTATACATTTTTCGAAAACCTTATACCATGGATTGGAAATTTTGAAATGACATACAATTTGATGCATGCTCCATATGATCCCATATGTCCCGTTGGGCGCTGCCTGGAAAAGTACGCCTAGGTAGGGGTGCGCGAGAGTAGGTTTTGCTTTCCTGAGAAAATACTGTTGAGATTTGGTCTATCATTATAAATGATTTGCAGTTGGTCATCATAGAGTGCTCGCACAAAAAGTGTGCAACAGTTGTCACTATTTAGTGGTAAATAACACTAATTAAACAAAAGAAAACAATAGAATTAGCATAAAATAGCACTATTTAGTGGTATTTATGTTGCACACTTTTAGTGCGTGCACTCTATCAATTCGTACGTAAAAAAAAAGACCAAAACAACAACAAATAAACAACAGCGCAAGCATCGACAACCCCGCTTTCAGTTTATAAAAGTGTAGGTTTTTGCTGCCTGTATCGTGGGCTACCTGTGTCTGGTTACCAATCTCTCTCCAGCTGATCGCCATAAACCAAGATGGCGGCGGCCAGTGAGTTTCCCAGTGAATTATCAACTCGTCCTCTTGGTCTTATAGGACTCACAGGTCTTGATATAAACCAGAAACCTCTGCACAAAGCAATATGGGAATCGTTTTCTGTAAATAGAAGACCAGATCGTGTTCCTCTTTCGTTTAAAATTGTGCCAATTGATCACGAATATCCCAAAGCCAAGCCGAAGGTAAAAACTTGTTCAGCTACAATGACAATGTTTTATTTAGAAACGACACTTGTACGTTTTTTACATTATGACATTGTCTGTTATATATTGGTGATAGAACCACTAGAGTGATTCTTAGCAATCCTTAAAATAACAAATACCATTTATTATTAAATAGTGAATAACTACAAAAGGAAAGCAATGAAAATCAGAGTAAATTACTGTGTATTACTGTTAGTTATTATTACACGGGTTTATGAAAGCCACTTTAATCTTCATTAAATGGAAAAAGTAAAAATGACAATATGATATTGTAATGTCATACACCAAATCAAAATATGGGAGACAGCACGATTATGTACTGGAGAGAGATCACAGAAATGAGTCTAGTCAGTTGTCGCACATCAGCAGTGTTTTGTGTTGATCCTTAAACTGTAGATAAACTTCAAATAGAGTGGTTTTCATGAGTGTTGTACTATTTTTCAACAATAACAGCGAAGCTTGAAGATAAACTGTTTACCTAGCTAGATGACTGACTAGCCCTTGTTTGACTAGTTATTGAGTTTGCCCACTATTTTCTGATTCGAATGTAAAACACATTGCTTGAAGTCGTGATAAACATTGCTGAAAGCTTGATTAATGTTGCCTGCTTCAAAGAATTACACTACTATTTTTCAGTAGAACTTCAAAGTTTACTTCCTGAGACTTGCCTCCTGTCTGAATCCCTTGGTGGAGGCACAGTATGGATTCTTTCTGGAAGACATCATTGTGACGTTAAATTTACTATTTTTGTTTCCAGCGAACATCATATGAGTGGTATATTCCTAAAGGTATTCTGAAAACAAAATGGATGAATAAACACTTAGAACAAGTCCCAGCATTGGTGGTGGTGTTTTATGAACTAGACTGGGACAATGCTCAATGGAAAGAGAAACAATCTCAATGTGCTGCTCAAGTACAACAAGTCAGGTATCATATGGTAGTTCATGCAGACAAGCCTTGCCAAAAATAAATGAATAACTTTATTTGACACAGAATTAAAAAAAGTATAGTATTACACTTATTTACATTGAAGCTGTGTATAAAGAAAATCTATAAGTTAAAATTCTGACAATAAATGGAAATATGTACAATAAAAGTAAATGAATAATATATTTTACAGTCCTATGGCAAATGTACTGTTTCACAAACAGGCCAGTTGCACAAAGAAAGCCTGGATGAATTGCTATCCAGCAAATGTACTATTTCACAAACAGGCCTGTTGCACAAAGAAAGCCTGGATGAATTGCTATCCAGCTAATAAATTCTAAAAAAAAATTTTAATTTTGGTTAACTTTTCTCCAGTGGATAATTTTATTCAGGTTTCCTGCAAGCGGACCCAGTTGTTCAATGTATTTCATAATTAATTATCTACAGGACTAGTTTGCAAGGTCGTAATACTAAAGTAGCAGTTGTGTTGATACAAAAGAATGCTCCTTTACCACCAGGTAGACATTTCCTTTCTAAATCCATTCATTTGTTCATCCTACCATTACTTGTCCAGTAATTCATTTATTAATCAATTTATTTGTTCATTCATTCATTCTCTCATCCATCTATTAACTATTTTTACATAGTATATTTTGCTGTTTTTTCCCAGCCTTTATCCATGAACCATCCATCCATTTATTTATTCATCCATTCTTCTTTTCATCTTCCTAATTATTCAATTGTACATTGATATATTCTGTTAATGATTGCTCTATCCATCCTGATGCCTTGCTATCTTTAGGTGAAGACATGCAAGCCGCTGAGAGAGCTGCAGCCTTGTGTTCAGCTTGTGATCTATCTGCAAAATCTTTGTTTGTTCTTCAAAAGACTGACCACTTGTTTGGTTATACTATAAGGTTAGTTGCATTCGTTGGATTTTAGTATAACTATTGTAAATCCAAATGTAACTGTAACTTTTTGATTGATTACATAGACTGGAAAATGCATTCTATGAACTAGCACAGAGCTATTACCATGGCGAAGCTAGAAGAGTCAAATCACATAAAGTAAGTCCTAACTTAAACACCAGTTTGTTTCCAGAATGTAAGCTGAGTTAAAGACTGAAAGGAAAGGCAACTATATTTAACATTGGTAGCTCCTTCTCCCACCAGGAACCCAACAGTGCTTACTCCCTCCCCCTCTTTCCATCAATACTCCTTTTTATGGGTATTTAAAGTTACTACAAGCCACACTGAGTAGAAAGAAGTCCTAACAAGGATGTAAAGATACTGTAAATCGAACTGGTGGCCTCTCGCACAGATAGACGCACACTGACCAACTGTGTCATCCTTGCTCCTAGTTTTGTATGTTTGGTTTTGTATAAAATTTAATTTAATTGAACAGTTTGTTTATAATGTCATTTTTTTGTGTGTGTTTTATTGACAGGAATTTTTGAACAAGTCAATTCATCAGGTAATCAATTTAATGTAAAATATACACTTTTTTCATTTTTTCAAAACTTTTGATGTGGAGTTAACAGGGGCTGTGCAAGAGGGGGGCTGAGGTGCTATAGCCCCCCCCCCCCCCCCCCCACAATAATTCTTCCGCCATTTTGGTATTTGTAAAAACTTTATTTGTAAATGTAAATATTTGATGCCTTTTGTGTTCTCAACGCTTCTCAGAACACCGGAAATCACAATTCCGTGAGAGTTATTTCAAAATTTTCTGGGGTAGATATAATTTCCGGCTTTGGCAATGGCAATGGTTAAGTAATAAAAGAAAAAATGCAGCTTATTTTACATCAACAATAGATATAAGCTGAGCTATCATAAAGCTGAAGATGCACACTGTTTCCCTCTTCCTTGGACTCACCATTATCACACTGTTTCTATTTCAGCTTCTACTAGCACGTCATCAATTCAAGGTTGCTTTTTTCAATGAGTTGAGACAAGACCCACATGCTGCAGTAAAGTAAGTCTGTGAGGGGTGGATCCAGGAAGGGGCTGTCACATTGATCTCTGGAAAGAAATTTCAAATCTATCAATCATATAGCGGCTCCAGCCCACATAACCCCCCCCCCCCCCCTACCCACCCCCGATTATTTATTAAATCATCAACTCTGAGAAGTGTGGCAAATGTCTAAACTCATAAACTCTTATCCATTAAGTAAATGTATAGTTTTCTCTTCACATCAAGTTATTGTATGAGAAATTCCCTTTAATGTTTTGTTTATAGGCATTATCGACAGGCTTATGGCTTACTGACTGAAATCAAACTGACTGATGTCAACGTCCTGGAAATTAAAGCTGTTGCTGGTTTTATTAATTACAAAGTAAGCACTGTTGTGTGGTTTTTGCTTGTTTATAAAATACTCATAAAGCAGAGTCATTGAGAACATGGCTTGATGGTCTGTAAGTGCTTAGTGGATGTTTGAAAATCAATTTAGTAGGAAAGACATAAAAACAATGCTTGGATGATATTTGATTTTTTATTTTAGATTTGTAGGCTGAGTTTTCAAGCATCTGCCCCTCTGGATGCCATATCACAGTTCAGAAAACATGTAGATATGTGGAAAGAGAAAGCTGGTTCTGCTGAACTTGCATTTGAACACTCTGCTTGGTTATCTAAACAGTAAGGAAATAATTACTAAATTTATACTAATCAATCTGATGCTTATAAAAACTGGATTACATACTTTAAATAAAGGGAAAATATTGTGAAGCACATTGAGACTTTGAAATGCACTATACAAACACCTAAATTACATTGAACTTTACAATGGTCATGTCATAGTATTTCAGTTCCCTTTACAATAAAGAATGTTGTACATTTTTCCTTAAGCACACAGAATGTCTGCCCATTTGATTACTGGTACTATTCAAGAAATAAGTAATAAACACGAAATTGAAATTGACTGCCAACATATTCCTAACATTATTATTAGTTACAAGCAAAGCCAAGTCCTCACTTATCATACTTTTAAATGTATAAAATAATGTAATGCACAGAGTAAACCCTTGAATGTAATCTTGGACATCTGCAAGCCAGCAACATTTTTTCATCAGTGTTTTTGTGTTATTCAGGTTTTCTTTGTTTGGTGATTTGTTTGATGAAGCTATCAGAAATGGACTAACTGCATTACAGGTGTTGGTTTTATTTTAAATTGCTTTTCATTCATTCATCTATTCATCCATCTACCCATTCATTCATTCTTCATGCATTCATTCATTCATCTATACATTCATTCATTCTTCATGCATTCAATCATCCATCTATCCATTCATTCATTCATTCATTCATCCATCTATCCATTTGTTCATTCATTCATTCATCTATTCATTCATTCATTCATTCCTTCTTTCATTCATTCATTGATTTGCTCATTCATTCACCTCCATTGAAACACCAAGTTGTACATTTGTTCATTCACAAATTCATTCATTTGTCCATTCATTCTCTTTTAGTTTTCATCCGTTAACTAACAAAGTGTGACACTAGATATTATTCTTATCTAATCATTCTTTATTTCTTTTGCACCTTTTACATTTTTCACAACTCATTCAATCATCTGTTCATTTCCATCTCAGTGTCAGCTTATTATTTCAACCAAAAAAGCATAATTATATCCAATTTGTCACACCAAATGTATACTGCTCATAAATTGAATGTTGTTTGTTGTTGTTATTTCAGACTCAGCATCCTGGTTTCTATTACCAACAAGCAGCAAATAATGCTATTGTCAGAAGGCAGTTATGTGAGGGTCTTTGTCAAGTAAGAAAAAAAAACTACTAAAAAATATATATTAAAGCTACACTCATTTGCAAAATTACTTGGGACATTAGGTTAAACTGCTTGACATTTTTTCGTTCGGTATTTCGTACAAACCCCCTCTACCCCGCATCAATGTTGCATAGCACTGTAGTGTTTATGGTATGAAAAGAAATGTCAGGCAACATTGATTTTGGGGGAGGAGGGTTTGGTTGAAAAGAAGATTAATTGAAAACGAAAAAAGCCGTACTGCAAAAAGCATTTTAGAAAAATGTGTGAATGTCCCAACTATTTTGCAACTGAGTGTAGTTTTATACTAGCAGCACCAGCATGACTACATGCACAAGCAAAACATAACACATTCAGGTTGACCCAAGTTTTACCAGTAAGAGATTGCCTAACATTGTACATTTATTTTTGTAGCCTAGTACACCATTGACAATGGATCCTCTGGAACAGGCTGGTAAACTAGAATTCTATGGACAAAGGCCATGGAGGCAGGGATTCCAAGGTAGTTATAAATACCATTAATGTTAACACAAAAAAAACAATAATTGATACAGAATACACAGCATGAATTAGTAGACAAACTATATATATAGAGTCAGTGCAAACTTGATACTATAATGATGTAATGAAAAGATCCCATACAAGACAATTAGTGTTTGCTTGACATAAATATTTTTTAACATTTTTGTCTATGAATGTAATATTTATTATATTTGTAATAAAAAACTTAACCTCTCTGTTACTTAAACATAATAAACATATATGAAGAGTTGTGAACACTTCATGTGCAGATTTGATAAGACGACGTATCACTTTCAAGGTGTTCATTCTATCTGATAACAGAATAAGATGAGAAAATATTTGTCACAATGCTATGAAGTACCTAAAGAAAGTTGTATGTATTGTATTGTTTTCCAGGACCAGAACCACTGGACACTGCTTTAGAGAACAATGGTATTGTTGCATTGCAGTCTCAGGAACTCATGGTCGACCATTCTGTAAGGAGATTTTTTAATTATTGATATATTAATAAGATAAGATAATAAAAGTAAGTTACAATTGTCCTAAACACCTCTATCATCACTGGCGATAGAATATCTGTTAGGGAGAACTTAACTAAAAATGGAACAGTTAGTTACTGGTTTCCTTAGCAATAAGAAGGGCAACGCAACATTCCTGTATGGATTCAAGCATTTTATTGGGAGCATTGTCCTACCACCCCTGTACATCAAAAACTTGCTATAATTCCTTCAACCATTTTTTCTAATCAAGCTTTCCAGTTTACTTGCGCATCATCAGTGCACAAAAATAAAGGTGTCAATAGAAAAACATGATAATTACTTCAGATGTGTATGCTATTTCAAACAACCATTGTATTGCTTTACATTAACACATGATATTGTAAGACTTCTACTTATTTGACTACCGCACACCAGGTAATTTTCTACCTGATCTTAAAGTGATAGTTTTACTTTTCACTTTTTGTCTGCATTGTTGTGGATTTGTCAGTGTGATCCTCTGCTTCAAAAGTCCTCACCAAGATGTACAAAAAGGATTATGCAGTATCCAATATGTTCGTTATAACACTGCATTACTCTACATTTTCAGTGGATCATCATCCCTCTCCTAAGCAGTGCTGTTGCTCAATTCAAGAAATACAAATCTCCCAGAATGAAACGATACCTCAGTAAGTGAAACAAACCTATTTTGTACTGGGGATAAGTGAGTTGAAAAAAGCAACTGATGAATGAATAGAAGATTTCAAGGAGTGCAAACATTATTAGTTTGTTTTTTACACTTGTGACTCAAGTGTTGGATATTCATGCTACATTTGAGCCCATCTGCTCTAGTTTTGTTTAAGGACGTATGCGCTAGTTGCTCGCGCTCATCTTTTCTGTGCATACTGAAGACATCACACATCAATTTTTCAGTTGCCTTATTTTGACCAAAAAAGAAAACAATGAAAATAAATATAACTGAACAAAACAAGTGTACCTTTAGTTGCCCGAACATTGAGAAAAGAAATTAGTTTGTGTTGAAAAAAGTCCAAAAGCAGTTGAACCGTTGAAGTACATACGCCATTATCAGCGCACAGATGGGATTCTGGCGGTCACGCATTCTCAAGTTATCAACAATCACCAACTTTGTCGTTTGATACCTTGCCAAATCGAATGGATACCCCTATTTTTTAATTCACAGATGGAAAGAGGACCAAAAATTCTATGTTCATTTATGACATTAAATAAATGACATTTATTTTTCGTACAAAAACGTGATGTTTTCTGCTAAATTTCGACCCGCGAAAGCTACGCGGAAGCAACATAGTTGTGAGCGATGTGTGTGGTTTTTCCATTAAAAGAGAGTTTTTTGCTTAGAAGTGTTCAAGAATTTTTGCTTTTCAAACAGTTTAGTGTCAATACGATCATTATTTATAACCCTTGCAGCTTGTTTGGTAATTTTTCTGTCTTCATCATCTTTCTGTTTTACCTCATGATGACTTGTCATGCTGCTCATGAAAAGTGCCAAAATGGCCGACTTCAAGAAATTGTAGCTCCGAAGATTGAATGGAAACCCCCGATTTTTTTCCGCTTATAACATGTGTTTCATGCTGTTTTATCAACTGACGAAGTTTAAAAAAAATGACAAATACTTCGCTACTAGCGCATACGTCATTAAGTTATCCAATTAGGCTTTCTGTCCACACTAATATGCATGAATTGTAGCAATTTTGTTTGATTGACCTCTTACTGTTTTGGTGTGAAAGTCATTCACCATCTCAAAATGCTGTGCCAATAAGATATTCAAATGCAGTAGTAGTGTGTGTGAGTACACTCCAAGATACTAGCTTCAAAACTCCTAAATATCAATAGGTCTATCAATATCTATTTTGACTTGATATGGAATGTTTTTGTAGTGGTTCAAATGGGGGAAGAATACTATCATGCCAGAGACTACAGCAAAGCATTGATGTGAGTAACTATAACAAATTGTCCATTTTCACAGATCACAACTTGATTATATTTGGTCTTTTGCCTGGTTAGCTCAGTTGGTTGAGTGCCAGTCTATTGTTCAGGAGGTCATGGGTTCGATCCTCGGAGGCCTGACCAACACTCAGGGTCTTAAAATAATTGAGGAGTAATTGCTGCCTTTGTTGTTATATCTTCAAACGGTTAGAATTTCATGTCTTCTCAGATAAGGACGTTAAACCAGAAGTCCACAGTTCTCCATTTAAATCAGCTTGCTGATATGGAGTAACCTGTTAAAAAAATCACTAAATTTAAATAAATAAATAAATTATAAATCCAAGGGTCAATCTGGACCAAATCACAGGTCAAGATGTAGTTCTTCATAACATTGTTGTTAAATGTTTCAGGTTACTGGGACGAGTGACATGGGATTTTAGACATGAACGATGGTGGTCTTTATTGACATCTGTTCTCATAACATCACTAAGGTCTGGATTGGTAATAGTGTAACAACTAGTACATTATGTTGCAGTGCAAACCAAAAAAACATGCGTACTTGAAATATTTCAGGAATGTTTTCTTACCTAATCATAAGCATTTTTACTGGTAGTTGCTTTGAGGCTTTTGCTCATTAGTATTTGGGTGCTCAAGGAAGAATTCTAACATTCCTAGAAAATTTGTGTTTGTGTATGGTTTTCTGGATTTTTACTGTTATAGCAGGAACCATTAAAATCTGTGCTTAGCTCTGAAACAGTTGCTCATAATAGGGATATCTCATTGAATGTCAATGTGGTTGACTTTTAGATCCTTTGCATTATCCCTGCCACACAATGTATTCTTAAAAAGTGCAAATTTACATGGTTGAGTAGATGTGAAATATTTCCCTGTTTAAGACACATTGGTGTAGTGGAGTTCCATAAGAATTGTTTATTATGACCCATTTAGTGTGGTATTAATAATGCAGGATGTTGTGTTTTGGTATTTTATTGTGTTCTACTGCCAGTTATGTGTTTTCCACATTATTATAATGCCAGTCTATAGTTGTTTATTATGATCCATTTAGTGTGCTATTAATAATGCAGGATGTTGTGTTTTGGTATTCTATTGTGTTCTACTGCCAGTAATGTGTTTTCTATGTTATTATAATGCCAGTCTATAGTTGTTTATTATGATCCATTTAGTGTGCTATTAATAATGCAGGATGTTGTGTTTTGGTATTCTATTGTGTTCTACTGCCAGTAATGTGTTTTCTATGTTATTATAATGCCAGTCTATAGTTGTTTATTATGATCCATTTAGTGTGCTATTAATAATGCAGGATGTTGTGTTTTGGTATTTTATTGTGTTCTACTGCCAGTAATGTGTTTTCTATGTTATTATAATGCCAGTCTATAGTTGTTTATTATGATCCATTTAGTGTGATATTAATAATGCAGGATGTTGTGTTTTGGTGTTCTACTGTCAGTAATGTGTTTTTTCCCATGTTATTATGTCTATAGGTGTGCCTATCTAGTTGGTAATGTCCAGGAGTACGTCACAATCTCACTGGATCTAATGGGACAATGTATCCTTCTTAATTCTGTGAAGTCAACTATTAACAATGCAGAGACAAAAGTTTATCAAAATTATATTGTTAAATATGAATTCTGACTGTAATTTCTACATGTTAATATATTTAGATAAATACCTTGACTATGTGTAAGATGCATTAAACTCACCTGAAGAGAAAACAAGAGTGCAGATGAACCTAGTCCATGTTATATCGGTAATTGTTACTGATAATTGATAATAATCTTTAGTATGTTGTTGACCATTTTCTGTGTCTCAGTGTTATGGTCTAATAGTCCAGTTTCATGTTTCTTCATTGCTCAGGCTAAGCCTCGATAGTATGTGATATATTCTTTTGTACGAGGTACATCCTGTGGGAATGCAAAAACAATACAAATACCAATTGTTTAGCCTTGACTCGGTTGTTAATTTACCTACAAATGAGGCTTATCCTGAGCAATGAAGAACTTGAAACTGGTCTAATTGTGCTTACTGCCCAAAGTATGTCATCTACTGTGCACTCCTACATGGCTTATTGCTATACCTTCTAGCTCTGTTTGTTATCAAACAAACCAAGTATTTTTTTTTTGTCTGTCAAGAATGAGTGCCCAGAGCCTGAGCCAGGCTGTGATTTGGATGCAGTGGAAGAAGCCAAAGAAATCTGGAAAACAATAACACAGAATGGCCAAGTAGTCACAGTACAGATGGACCAACTAGCTGCCTTTGGTAAGGACAGACAGGCAGACAGACAGACAGACACACATACATACATACAGAAACACTAGCATATAAAATATATTTTAATGGGAAACCACACTATATTGTATTGTAATAATAATGTCTAAGAAAACATTCATAAAAAATAGAAGTGTGATTTTACCATCTTTTGCCTTGCTTCATGTCCCCCAACAAATATTGTGAGGTGCAGTTTACAGTGTAGGCTACCATTATAATTGAAACATGTAATAATATTGTAATAAGATGGACTTAAGTTCAGTAAATTCCCTTATGGCTGTTTCCTTCATGGTACTCCTGACAGAAAAACTTTGATCACGAAGCCCTAATTCAAATACAATGCATCTAAAACAAGTCATGGTTGTTGTCTAGTGTAGCCACAACTGTGACTGTCCAGTTCCCGATGACTTGTAGAATGTAAAAATGTACAGTTGATACTGACAGTAATTTCCCTCAGGGCTTTTCAATTACTGTTTACATAAGTTCTTTGGGGGACTTAACGGACTGGTATATGCAGATTACAAACATGAGTATATATAATAGTTAGTAGTTATGCCCCCATTTTTAGTAAGTACAGACACTGAGGATGGTGGTACCTGCATCCTCAGTGGTTCTTCAATGTCCACAACTGGATTAGAGTATAGAGTACACAAGGCCTCCCATTTTACATCGTTATTCTATATACTTTATTAAAGTTATTTCTGTGTGATTTGTTTTGTTGTAGTTGAGTGCAAAGCTGTGTTTGATTCAGCATCAGTCAATGCAGATAGCAGTATTTTACTGCATGTCCATCTCAGGTAATGCCATGTCATGGCCTTTGTTATTGCATTCCATAAAGTACTTGTAACAAAAAAGTTGTTTTTGTATGAGGCTCATCCACACTAACCCGGATAAATTTGAAAACTTTATTTATCCAGTTAGGCCTTCTGCCCACACTAAAACGTATGGATCTGAAATATTTTTATGCTTATTTGACTATTGTCTAACAAGCAATTTTTGTCACAGCTGTATTGGAACAAAAGTTGTTGTTTTTTCAAATTTATACGGCATAGTGTAGCCAGGGTCTGAGTGGAAAACAGTACCATATCATATAGTAGCAATACTTTCTAAGAAAATATTCAAATTATCAACCACGTTATAGCTATATTGTAACTTATCATAACATTACCTTTTCATGCAAAAACAACTCCAACTGACTATACATAATATACTGTTCAATCATCTAGGATCACATGCCCATTTCCTATTCATTTTAACAAGTTGGCAGTTCACTTCAGTAATCAGGTTTGTGTATATGAACATTATATTGATTACTTTGATGATGATAACAATGTAGTGGCAATGATGAGTGCAATTATGTTGATTTTATTGACAAAGGTGATGATTAATCTTGATGGCTGGCAATGATTGTAATTTTGACAGTTGTGATCTTGTCATTCAGTTTTGTGAAGGAATTGATATGATGGTAGCTGTTGTCACACTATTATCAGTACATTTTTCCAATATAGTGTGTTTTCTTTTCAAGGCATACAATCAGTTTTGTTGTATTGATACAAGTGAGGGAAATGAGCAAGGTACTGGAGGACTGTATGTACTTCCTGCAAAGACTAAAGTCATTCCTTTTAGATTCTTTCCTCGACCAGAAGATGTTGGCAAAGTACTGCAGGTAAATGTATCCATAATAAAAACACAATAACAAGAGTGTTTATTTGATTAATAGGTTGTGTTGTGGGTTGTATAATATTTTGAATGAATAATAAACAAAACAATTCACAACATAGTTGAAGAGTATTGTGCAAACCCAAGTTTGACTCTGTCAGAGACCTGCCTCCTTGATTGTCATGATCACTCTTCTCCTTTGTAATTCTTGTGCTAACCAGACAATGACAATATTATTGTTGGTTGTTATTTTATTAGAGATTATGAAAAACTATAGAGTCTCTGGTTGTCACACTAGCATAACAATTTGTTTGTTAGTAAACACAAAGTGTCATTCTCTTTTTGATTATTCACATTGTTTAATCTGGTGTTTGTTATCAGATCACATCTATTGTGCTAGAGCTAGGATCACCTCAGAAACACTTATTGTTGGTTGTTATTTTATTAGAGATTATGAAAAACTATAGAGTCTCTGGTTGTCACACTAGCATAACAATTTGTTTGTTAGTAAACACAAAGTATCATTCTCTTTTTGATTATTCACATTGTTTAATCTGGTGTTTGTTATCAGATCACATCTATTGTGCTAGAGCTAGGATCACCTCAGAAACACTGTGCATTGTTAGTATGGAATGATGGTGGAGCAGAAGGCTCAAGCTCACTCAACTGTTTTGCTAAACATGGCAACAAAGGTGCAGATATTGAAGATCAGCTGGACTGGGAAGAATTGAATATCATATCAAGCATACAGTGAGTAATCTTGTTTTTTTACACTTGCTATTGCATTGTATTTATTGTAATTCTAGTACTGTCATTGTACATAAATACTGTAAGCTCTTGAGTTCATTTTACCATATTTAGAAGAAGCAAGGATGGCTTGCTTTCTGTGCAAGAGGTCCTGAGTTCAATTCCTAGACACATCCTTGTTTCAACTACACTTCTGTGTAGGTTGTAGTAGCTTTAAATACCCATAAAAAGCAGTATACAAGATATAAAGAGGGGGGAAAGTACACACCATCAGCTTCTTGGGAGACCAGCTTATTTGTAGCTGAAAGAACTACCAACATTAAATAAAGTGCTTTTCCTTTTTTTCCTTCTTATTTCTCTCACACCACCATTACATTTTAATATTCTAGACATGATACTTAAGTAAGTAGGACTCTCTAATGCACAACCATTACATTCTAATCATCTAGGCATACAGTTCTCTGCTCATTGGTTCATCTTTACTGAAGGAGATCTCTTTTTTCATATAGAAACACTACATTCAAATATTCTAGACATACAATTCTCAGATTATTCATCTTCATTGAATGACTAAGGCTCTTTCCCTCACAACTACAGTCTTCTTGCCTTTGCATTTGTTTTTAATTCTGTGCTCATTTGTGGAGCTGATCCAAAAGTTGTTTTTCCTCAATAAATTTTTTTTTTATGACAGGATCAATCCACGAGAACCTAAGATGGAGCTAGAACTTGAATATGATACACCGGCACTTGTGAATGAGTTCTTCAAGGTTAAAGTAAAGGTTAAAAGTTTAGAAAAAACAGATGTCAAGGATTTAAGGTGGGTTCTTTATGAAGTCTTAGCCCTAAGGTTTATTTGTAGAGTTCTTTGTTATTTTGTGGTTTGTTTGGTGCTTGTTTGGTTCTGTTATTGTGTTGATAACAATGCACCATTTGGATTTTTACTTAACAATTTTCAATAGTAGCTATGGAGAGTATAGTGTTACAGGCGTATCACAATCCTCAACCAATCGGTATACATATTTTATTGAATAAGGTGTGTTCACTTGGTTCAAATTCTACTCACGCCAGGGCATGAACCCAGACTATAGAAATGAGAGGCAAGAGGCTTATCCACTTACTACCCATGACATCCCTGTTCAATTAACTTGTGTTTACTTTGTAAAGGGTTTGGTTTGGTTTCCAAGAGGAACATGATCCAAGTATTGTTGATACAAGTAAGTTGCATTACATTGTTAGGTTTACCAGGGTTGTGATGTGGTATCAGAGATCACAGATCACTGTCTTGGGATCAGTAATCATCTCATATAGAGTGGGTACTCAACTGATGACTTCACTTATTTAGAATCACAAATGAGGACTTTGCTGTATATTAGGGTGTTTTCACTCACATGGCTTTAGCATGATTTTGTAATAAAGATACACCGAATCAAAATATGGCGGACGGCCCGGTTATGTCCTGGAGCGATATCACAGAAACGAGGCTAGTCAGTCATCACACTTTGATCGTGTTTTGTGTTGATCCTTTTATTGTAGTTTAACTTCGAATAGAATGGTTTTCATGAGTTTTGTACCATTTTTTCAATAAAAGCAACATAGCCGAAGATGAACTGTTCACCAAAACAACTGACTAGCCTCATTCTTGAGATCGTCCTCCATTCGAAGGTTCGATTTGGTGAATACAAGTTCTGAAAATCTCAACTTTAAAATATTTATTATTATAACAGTCTTGAAGAAAATATAGTAAAAATATATAAATATAAATGTAAATGTAAATGTAAATGTAAATGTAAATGTAAATGTAAATGTAAATGTAAATGTAAATGTAAATGTAAATGTAAATGTAAATATCAATATCAATATCAATATAGAAAACAAAATCACATAAAAACGTCAGAAAGCTATTTCAACTAGTAAGTATTATCCATGTTATAGTGGATAAAATGTTCATAAAACTGTAATTGATTTTGAAATTTGAAATAATCATGACATCACCTGAAAACACCCTATTGCTGCCATTGATGTTCTTGAATCATAAAATTATTCTGAATGTTTATATAATTATCATTCATTTGTCCATATAGGTACTGTTTGTCATGACCCTCCCCAAAGTGGGCATGAGGCTCCTGTACAAAGCCATGTTGTCTTTGACAGAGAGGGACTGGATGGAGGACAGGTAGGTTAATTTAACAGCTGTTCAACATCTAAGTTTGGGAAATTTGTTGGCAGGCTACAAAAGGAAAATGCTGCAAATTGTGTGCAAAATACAAGACATTGTGCATAGGTTGTGATTGGCTTATTTGCTTATATATTAAAATATATTTCTAATAATTATTTTGTATTATAATAAATATATATTATGTAATATATAAAAAACGAGCAGCAGTGTTTTATCAAGTATAAAAACTTGAGCACAATACTTGATAAAACACGTCCTGCGAGTTTTTTATATGACTTCAAAAACCCCAACACTTATAAAACCAAATATATCAAATACAAATGTGAAAAATAAGCGAAAAAAGTTATAAAATTGACTGGTGGTCATTCGGATCATGCGCAGAATTTCTGATGTGTGTTGAATATGCATCCCACATTTGAGTCTGGTCCTTCAGAGTTCAAAGGGGACAAACTTTCTCAAATAACAGGTTCAATTTCTTGGACCATTTTGGTCACATGATTGAACAGAGGTTGCTTCGTAGCATGCAAAGCAATCTCATTACTATTCAATGTACCTTTATATAAAGAGTCTAGAGTCTTTATATAAAGATTCATTGAATACAAATGAGAGTATTTTATGGGTATAAAACCTTATGCATGTGACCAAAATTGGACCACAGATTGGACTGGATGCTTGTGAATTAGTAATGAGTTTTGAAAATAAATTTAATAGATTTTATTGGTTTTGTTTGAAGACAGATTGATAAATAAATGTATTTCATTCTGTACTGTTGTGTTGATCAGATGGAGCAAGTTTACTTTGTTAGATGTGCACAAGTAGGAAGTAGAGTGCTTCTGGCTAAGGTATGAATACTCAGTTCTTTTCTCGTAGGAGATGATAACAGTGATAATGAAAACAGTGATGATAATGATGATGATAATACTGGTGGTGGTGTTGATGATGATGATCAAATATAAATTATTTTTAAAGACATTTTTGCAGAAGACAATTGAAGGGTTCAAAGCGAAAACGGCCTAAGTGCTCTTTTGGATAATTTTTTCGAATTTTCGAATTTTCACCAAATCAATCTAAAAAAGGCATCTGATGATCTAATTTGGTCTAAAAACAAACATCTACTATTTTTTTCCGAAGAAATTGTCCGAAAAAGGACATTTTTGGCGATTTTAGAGATTTTTTGATTCGTACAAACCTTAAGCTCGTCCAGGGTAGTTTCTTTTTGGCTTCGATCAAGACTCCTGTGTTTTTGTTTTACTGGGGAGGCATGAAACTGGTTAACATGTTTAACACGTTTGAAACTGGTTTTCAGTCTAATCAGAACTTTGACGAATTCGCATCATTCGTGATTTCGTCGTTGTTTTTTGCTATTAATTTGCCTCTAAACGCTTCTGGAAAAGCATCATTAAGCTTTCTAGTTGTGATGAGTCTACTGTTTGAAAGAAATCAAGCAGGTGAGATGATTTCGAGTAAAAATTAGTGTTTTTTTCGCACTCGTGAATCTTGGCGACCGTTGAAGAAATCATCACTTAAAGACTGTTTTAGAGGCAAATTCTCGGACTGCCGCGGCTATTTTTGTAAGTTTTGGCGATCAAAGAACACAACAAGCCTGAAAATTCGGCAGAATTCCGAGGTAGCGTTAGACTTATAAAAAAAACTTGAAATGGAGGGAGGCTATGACGGCTGCCGAAAATTTGGTTGATTTCCCAGAATGCATTGCAGTGGTATTTTTTGTCAAAACACGTGTAGTTCGAAATAGGCATGTTCGTAGTGATTTAGCGGTGTAAGTAGAATGAAGTAAAACTTGAAAAACTTGCATAAGATTAGAAGAAGGACTGAATTTTCTTAGGATATTAAACTCTTGGCTCGAAGGCCAAGTTTTTAGCCAAAACATACATATATATTAATAGGTTTATTCGTCCCCATGAACACTGATGTCGAGATTAGTATATAGCGCTTATTAAACAAAAAAAAAAAAACAAAACAAAACAAAAAAAAAAAAAAAAAAAAAAAAAAAATAGAATTAGCATAAAATAACACTATTTAGTGATATTTATTTAGTGCACGCACTCTAAGATTTGTACTTATGCATATTCACTCGGGTATTTTTATCGTCCTATACAAATTTGTGCTTTTCACGCAAGAGTGAACGGTTGTCAAGCAAAGCGAAAGCGTAACTACGGGCCGAATTTCACCTTTTTCGGACAATTTCTTCGGAAAAAAATAGTAGATGTTTGTTTTTAGACCAAATTAGATCATCAGATGCCTTTTTTAGATTGATTTGGTGAAAATTCGAAAATTCGAAAAAATTATCCAAAAGAGCACTTAGGCCGTTTTCGCTTTGAACTCTTCAATTTTTTTCTCATAGTGCAACTTATAATAGCTACATAGTCAAACAGTTGGGTCTTTTACATCATATACAAGCACATTTTTGTTGTTTATACATGATGGAAAATGTTTTGCAAGCTTCATGCACCTTTTCCCTGAGGTTTGAATTCTTGAATGCACAGTGGTCGTTCTGTTATGATTTTAACATAATTTTCTGTGTTTATCAGGTGACGTACTCAGTTATAGTCCCTTCTGGAGATGATTCAAGTCCTATTACATGTGTATGCACAAAAGAGCAAAAGATCACCACCAAGACCGTGATGCCTTTTGATATCTCACTGTCACTAACCAGCTTAAGGGTATGGAAGTACAAGCAATACATGAAATATTAGTGTCTGATCTTAATAAAGATTTATACGGCTCTCTCTTTTAAGCTTCATCAAGGTTAAATGCAAATATTCTATATTGCATATCAAATTTCTAGTGTAAGACATCTATTTTGCATTAAACAAAATCAAATTGAAATATTAGTGTCTGATCTTAATAAAGATTTAAACGGCTCTTTCTTTTAAACTTCATCAAGATTAAATGCAAATATTCTATATTACATATCAAATTTCTAGTGTAAGACATCTATTTTGCATTAAACAAAATCAACTAAATTATATTTTGGCCATGATATTTCAAGTTAAACCTGATGCAATTAAGGACAAAGACTTTGTATTGTTCTATGGTCATGAATTATTAACAAATTTAATGTCAGAGGATACCTAACATATAAGTAAACAATGTTGATAAGTAAAAAACAAAATATGAGAAAGGGCAGAGGCAAGGCAACAGTGCATTAGTTAGAAAAATGAAAAAAAAAAAAAAAAATGAAAATGAAAAAGTTATTCAGCATAAGATAAAGTTCTGTTTTTGTTTCAGGAATTTTGAATGTATTGTTGTGAAACATTAGAATTAAAGATGTGTTCACTGACACTCCTCTTCTAAATACTGTCATTGTGTACATATCTTTCTATTTGTTGTCATTGTAGTTGGAGCGTCTAGATCAAGTGAGTGAAGAAGAGCCTTTCTTGTTACTAGCCAGCATCAAATGCACATCGCCATGGCCTGTAACTATGGTTACTACAAGACTCAACTTGGTGAGTCACCTTAAAACAGTAGTGTTAGTGCAGTGCTGTATTTAGCATTACTGCAAAGTGCTTTTTATTAAAAGTGTTATACTATCTTGTAAGTTAAGGTGGAAATTCTATTGTTATTTTCAGTCATCAGAGGTAGACTTTGTTAAAGAGAAAATGGATTCACAGCTTAAAGGAGGTACATCTCTATTGACAGACACAATGTCTTAGATCAACAAAGTATAATGAAAGTGAGAAAGTCTCCTCATTTAGCTCGACACAAATGCCTGGTTAAATGGACTTTTAGACTACGACAAATTTCATTCATTCATTCATTCATCCCTCATCCATTCATTTATTTATTTAATCATTCTTTCAGTTCATTCTCCCGTATTTTAATTCTCTTATCCATCTGTCCGCATTTTCTTCATTCTGTTCACTCCTTCTTTTAAAATAAATAATGACAATAAATGTATTTATATAACGCACACCATTCCGTGACTTCAATCATTTCTCTGAACCACGGCCGTTTTGTTATCCATTTATTCATTTTCTAAAACTTGGTTTAACATGACTTAGGTTCACTATACTTGATGGGTTTTTTTAAGCAGTTTGGTTGCTTATTTACCATGATTAGTCAAACATTCATCCATTTTATTTCATTCTTTAATTCATTCTTCATTCATTCTTCATGCATTCAATCATCCATTCATTCATTTATTCATTCATTCATCCTTCTATCCAATAATTCATTCTTCATGCATTCATTCGTCCATCTATCCATTCATTCATCCATCTATCCATTTGGTCATTCATTCATTGATTCATTCATTGATTGATTGATTGATTGATTGATTGATTGATTGATTGATTGATTGATTCATTCATTCATTCATTCATTCATTCATTCATTCATTCATTCATTTGCTCAATCATTCATTCATCCATGTAGTCTTTCTTCAAACTATCTCTGTTTCTATTTGCAGTATTGTTACAGCAGGGAGAAAGTGCATCAGAATGCTACTGTCTGTCTGCAAGACAGGGCAGTAGTTCTCATAAGGTTGTCAATATAGGTACGCTGGTACTAGAATGGCGTCGATCGACATCGCCTACAGATTGTCCTGCTGTCATAACTGAACTCACTTTTCCTTCGGTCACCGTTGAGAGTGTACCATTCTTCATCAATACAGGTAAAAATTTGTGTACAGTTAATGTCTTTGTTTGGATAAGAAATATTTTACTAAATAAACTGTGAGATTTTTATTTGTGCTGTTAAGTATGATTGTCTTGATTTTTGGTTTGTCTTAAAAATACCTTTTTTCTACTTTAAGTTAAAGATCACGGTTCTTTTGTTTGTTTGTATGTTTGTTTGCTTATTTGTTTGCTTGTTTGTTTGCCTGTGTTTTATTTGTTTGCTTATTTTTTTGTTTTTAGTTTGTCTGTCCGTTCATTTGTTTGTGTGTTTGATTGTTTGTTTTTTGTTGTTTGTTTGATTGTTTGTTTGTTTTTCTTGTTTGTTAGCTTGCTTGCTTGTTTGCGTGTGTGTTATACGAATACCGCTGTCCTTTTTAAGCTATGATCTTTGTTTTGTTTGTAGAACTACCATGCTATGGGTGTGTTCAAACGTTAATGCCAATGTCCTATGTGATACATAATCGCACTTTACAAGTACAGGAAGTGGAAGTCACCATCGAACCTAGTGATTCGTTCATGTTTTCAGGACAAAAACAGGTGATTGGGATTTTTATATCAGTCATTGTTCCTATTGCCATGGATAGAAACAAACATAATCATAATTTTATGATGAAAATTATAAAAACAATCATATTGTGTGTTTGGAGGTGACTAAATATATTTACAAACTGCAGTTATTTATTCAAAAATGATAATAATAATGATAATAATAATAATGATGATGATGATGATGATGATGATGATGATGATGATAATAATGTTGCAAATAATCATTATTATAATCATTAATAAATAAATAAATGAATAAATCAAAAGGGGGACATGAACCGGTCTCCCATGCCCCTCTCGGACCCGCCTCTGATTATTATTTTATGTGTGTAAGCGATAACAGTAATAATGGCAATGAAAATCCACATTGAGCGATAAACAGAAATATTACATTGCTAGATTGCGATTACATGAGACATTCCACTTTCTAAATGGGCCACTACACAGACTAGCAGTGTTTTCAGATTTGCAAATAAGAAGATATTGGAAAATGTGACAATATTGCGTTATCTTTCAGGTCCAGTTCAGACTTCTACCAGGTTCTGATCATAGACTTTCTTATAATCTATATCCTCTTGTACCTGGACACGTGACTCTACCTAAACTACATTTGAATTTACCTCGTTTTCAAACCAGTTGGGACGAACATGCGCAGAAGATGATTCCTACACATGTATTTATAAAGGTAATATAACTTGACTTACATGATAAAAGAAACTGTTCTTGCTCTTGCAGTTGTTGTTGTGCTTGCACTTGCTTTTGCTCTAGTTCGTGCTTTTGCTCTTCAGTTTTTGCTTTTGCTCTTGTTTTTCCTCCAGCTCTTGCTCTTGTTTTTGCACATATTTTCCCCTTGCTTTTATTTTTGCTCTTGCTTGTGCTCTTATTTTTGCTCTTACTCGTGCTCTTATTTTTGTTCTTGCTGGACTCTTGTTTTTGCTTTTGCTCTTGCTCTTGCTCTTGTTTCTGCTTTTGCTCTTATTTTTATTTTTGTTTGTGATCTTGTCTTTGCTTTTGCTCGTCTTGTTTTTGCTCTTTCTCCTGTAACTATGTGCTCGCTCTGCTGTGCGTTGATGGATTGCACTGTGCTTTGTCTTTTCCTTTCCTGTTATTTTCAATGCTTTTCCTTTTTGTTCTGTACTTTTCCGTACTGTATGGTGTATCATGTATTGACTTATTCATGTTTGATTTCAGCCTCGTGGAAAACTAGTTACCGTTAAGTAACAACACAGCAACAATTGCATATAAAAGAATATGCATTCTAAAACTACCAGACGCCATTACACAAAAGGAGCCAAATTTCTCCATAATTATTCATTTTAGGGTAAGGCTGCTTCTCAGCTTGAACCACTAGATATTACTCAACAACAGCAACAAAGAAAAACACAAATACCTAAAAAAAATATAGAGAAACAATTTATTGTATATTTTAGAAATATTCACTCTCTTCTGAATTATTGTAAATAATAGTTTAGGTAAGACAATAATAAAATAGCCAAACCAATTGCGTTGCAGTTCTTTTTAACAACTTTTGTAGATAAACTACAATAAATCTCAGGATTTTTCTTCATTCTGTATAACAAAAGAGTATTCCACAAACTTGCGCTTTTGTTTATGAAATTTGGAACCACAAGGACGTGTTGGGTATTGCAGTACAGTTGGCAGTCGACACCAGCTCTTGTGCAGAAATGATCCAAGCATGTTCGCGTTAAAGTGTGCCTTTGAATTTACGTTCACTGGATAAATGAAGAATCATCTGAAGGCTGACCGGGCGATCACGTTGTGTCCTTGGGCAAGATGCTTTACTCTCTCAGTGCCTCGTCTTCTCGGATAAGGACGTAAAGCTGGAGGTCCTGTCTGCTTTCACTCTAACCTTGTCATAAAGTGGACATAAAAGATATCTGTCGCAAAGAGTAGGGGATCGTCTCCCGGTACAACAGTCTGGTCTCGGAGGCACATATCACTAACAATACTCAAGATTGTAAACTGCTTGGCTGCGATTCGCGCCGACTTGATGGCAGTCCGACAAGTCCTCCACTGCAAAAAATTGTAAATCTGAGACGTTTGTTCTTAGATCATGCAGTTCCCGCTTAGGGAAGACTCATTATTATTATTATTATTATTATTATTATTATTATTATTATTATTATTATTATAATTATTATTATTATTATTATTATTATTATTATTATTATTATTATTATTATTATTATTATTATTTTGTTTGTGTCATAATATCAACCAGCATCATCAGTTTGACAGGGGATTTTACTCTGTAACTTATTTGTTTTTAAGCTCAAGTTTACAATAAAGAACTTGAAATGCCTTTTAGTGGCAATAGCCCTGAAGCGTGATGACGTTATACCCGTAGCTGTCTCTATAGTATAATATTTTTTTAAATCGTTTCATATTCATTTTTTTATTCCCTCGAGAGTACATGAACAATAGTCATAATTAGTGAACAAAAGCAATGTGAAAAGGATTCTGGTCTAGAGACGGAGACAAAACGTCATCATGCTTCAGGCAGTTATAGCGATACTTTGAGTTTATAAACAAACAAATTGTTATGCTAATGTGCCAACCAAAACAACAATAAGCTCTATTGAAATGACGGCCAATCATTGTCTGGTTGGTACATGAATAACAAAGGATTACGTCAGCTAAAGTATCGCTATAGGCGATCTGCATTATGGCATCATTTTACTGCGACTACCAGCATTCTATGCAAATTTTCTTTCATATTCAAATTTTTGATCTCTAAAGAGATTAAAAGAACAATTTATGCTAATTGCACTACAAAAGAAAGCAAGCAAAGAATACTGCTAATTGTAGTATATGACGCCATAATGCAAATCGCCCTTAATACCGAAAAACGTTTCCACCCAGCGCGCATCTCCACAACAACAACAACAAAAAACAAACAAAAAATGCACAATATAAAGAGAAAATATAATACTATAAAAATGTTTATTCTTTTATTTATTTATTCTTTTTTTTTTTTTTTTTTTTTTTTTTTTTGCATCATTTTCTTCTTTTCTCTAACCACCCGGTCCCCAAATAGTGATGACTTCTATCTTTCTCCTGTCTGTGTGGGTTTCCTGTGTAGTATGTAAATAAGATTTCCTTTAAGGTAATTCCACAGGAATAGATTCTACCTGTAAAAATCGCTGTTTTTCTGATATTTTACAGTTTTTGAGTTGATAATCATCTTAAAAGAAAAATAAGTCGGGGTCACCGATTTCGTTTTCGAGATAATTGCCTCCAAACACAAGGTGTTTTTGCCTATTACGCGCGCAAATTTGCACAATTTTTTCAAAATCATTTACAGGTTTGTCTAATTCAAAAAGCATGTTTACTTTTCCTAATACTAAAAAACTTACTAGCACTACTTGGAATAGTCTTTAATCTTATCACCTACTATTTTTTTGGTGGTCCACGAGACATTATCTTAGTTTGTGTGGCATGTAAGCGAAGTGTTCCTCCTCTAAAACATTCCATTTTAGCTCTTCTGGAGGTCGTTTCTAACTCCTAAAACTGTGAATTATTCAAAACCCTACCTGTAAATTTTTTTGATTTCTAAAAGTGTTGTAGAATTTATTGTTACAAAAATATTTTTGAAATAAAAACTGGGGGTCACCGAATTCGTTACGGAGTTATTTTCGTTCAAATACGCAATTTTAGGCTTTTTACTTTGGGCTACCTGTGTAAATATACCACAGGAAGCCATTATGGTAAATCCTCGAGCACGAAAAAGCAGCCGTTCAGCGAAAGGAATTCAGGGAGAAAACGATTCAATTTTTACTTTCCTCCAAACAGAGTGGTTGGAACATCTTTTGCACCATCTGTTATCATTCCTAAGTTGATAAGTAATGGCTTTTTTGGTTATATTTTCTCATTGCAATAGCGCGCGCGGAAAATTACCGCCATTTTAAATTTCATAGTTTGACAGTTTGTGTTGCAGTTAGCGTGCGCAGAAGACGTGCGCAGTGCAATAATGCATTACGAGACTGTTACTTCCGGCGGATGCGGGGGGAATCTTGTGACGTCAACCAGTCGACAAGAAAGAACAATGGCGGAACCTCCAAGTGCATTTCAGGAGTTCGAATATGAGAGTTCTTACTCTAAAAGATTCCGATATTCACGAACTTATGTAGGAGAAATGTAAGTAAAGACGTAATGCACAATTGTATCTTAAAAATACTCAGTTTTGACCATAATATGAAAAGAAAAATTAACTTAAAGTTGTCGCTGGTGCAAGCGGAGGAGTCTGTTCAGTGACGAAAATTCGATTTCGAAGTCGCATTTCTCTGTTAACTTAGCTCGACTGAATTAATGGCTTTTTTAACTATTAATCCACATTATCTGCTAGAAATGTTTGTTTAAATGCATATCATCGGTTGCTTTTGCTTTTGTCAGCTGTAATAGCGGATTGTCGTCAATATCTGAAAGCTAGAAAAGAAAGAGGCCTCCTATATTTACAAGGAAACCGCTTCATCATCATAGTTTATAATGCTGCAAAATACACGAACGCGTCTGCATTATGTGCATTTTGTTCATGTTAAAATGACTTACCCTTGCTTCATAGTTTTTGGTATTTTAATTTTCATTGATTAGAAGATTTATTGTAGGTTTCGAATGACGTATTTTGAGGTCATGATGCTGGTGCGTTTGCCTCATATATTAAACTTCAGCGATATCAATTTGCTTATGAAATAAATAAACTTTTTTCGTTACAGGGAAGAACAAGAGGAAAAAGCTGAAGTTAAGAAAGAAACTACGGTAGGTGTGAAAATGGCAAAAGCCTGAAAAGAAATCTCAAAAACTTGTTTGTTTGTTAGACTTGTTCACATGTGATTGTGTAGGTGATGCCATTCTGTTATGTGTTGTGACGTCATGATGGAAATGTGCTTCTTCACGATTTATTAGTTTGTTAACATATAGTATACCTAATTAAGCATGCCTTTTTCATCTTGTTGCAGCCAAATCCATTCAATATGACAGCTAGGAATTTTCCTAAAAAAAGGTTTGTTTGTTTGTCCTGATTGTTTGTTTATCTGTTTGAAATGACAATTTGATTTCAACATGTGCTTAATTGCTTTTTTAAAATTTTATTCAGGAACCATTACATCAGGTCATCCATGGCCTCCTATAATAGAACAAGGTAAAACACCAATGAGTAAATACAATGCATTTTGTTGTTGGAAATAAATAGCTTAATTTAATTTACAATCCTTGACTATAATTATTAACATTGATCAAATCATGGTCCTGAACGTCTCAGAAACCATACTGAGAGTTTAATGATGGCATGGCCAGTATGATACTTGAATTCGATTACTTTGGTATACAAGGTCATGCAATATTATTGGCTGATAACTCTACAATACTCCCTTAACATTGACAATACATAATAATAATGTTGTTCATCTATTTTATTTTTTCCCAGGGGTAGTTCAGTTGGTGGTAACAAGGCATTAGAGCTAGTACGAGCTGCTTTGCAGCCCTCTTTGAATGCTGAAATAGAGCAAGTTCTAAAAAGCTATCAAGAGGTATGACAGATGATATAAAGTTTGCATTATTTTTTTAACTGGATTGAATGAATCATAATGTGAACTGTTTGTGAGATTTCTCAACGACTTCAATAGTTAGAAGTCATTTTCCATGTAATTGAAAAATTAAATGGCATAAAACGCAAACAGTAATAAATAGCCTTCTACACTTTTTGTGTTGTGCTGTATTGGCATTGAGGGCATGATATAACTTCAATATCTCCTTTCATATCCTGCACCACACATGAAAATGTGCACTTGTAAGTACATGTACTTTGTAATAAAGAACTTGAGTCATGTTTATTATCATTCATATTTGCTGTAACACATTGTTTTATGTTGTGTATAGATGTATAAAATGGCAGCTGCAAATGCAAGAGAAAACACTGGTGAGACAATCTCAGAAGAGCAAATAAATACAGTCATTAGAAAAAGTTTGGATGAGGTATAAACAGTCGACGTCAATATTATATGTTAATGATTATTGATTTGCAAAAATATTTTGTGTACAATAGTTATTCACATTAAAAAGCCTGTGAATAATATTTTTGGCCCAGTTCAAGTAAGATTACGCTCACAAAAGTTATTGCAGATGTATGCTTAAGCCCTGAGAAAACAGTTTCAATGTTTACTTCAACCTTTCAAACTCATGTTGCATTAAATAAAATGGAAATGCATGTTGAGGTAAAACATGGAACCGTTTGCTCATGGCTTAACTTGTAATGAGTTCTTGTCATTTGGAATCCAACTAACATTGACTTACAAGGGTTTGCAAAGTGGAATAAGTGAAGCATCATAAGTCATCTAGGTGGGTGAAAAGAAAGAAAGAGTTCACACGTTTTCACAATAGTTTTGTTTGAACTCACCTGCAAACTGTTTGCCATGATTTTGTACCGCTTTGTTAACACATTTTCATTGATAATTTTTTCCAGGCAAAACTTATGTATAGAGTTGATTCGAGATCAACAGCTGAGAAGGTCAAATATGAACGTAATGAACGTGGAAGTAGTCCTGTAGTGCACAAGGTACATTAGTCATTGATCTGTTGAATGTACACAAGTTAAAAAGGCGATATTTTTTTTTTGACAATAAAAGCAAATAATAATAATGTGAGGTGCTGTGGTCCAGCCACAGGGATCAAACCTATAATCTCTGGCACTGTAGTACAATGCTCTTCCTTCTGAGCTATCCCATTTTTTGCAGCTATTGCCATCATCATCAGCATCAATATTTTCCCTATTATGGGTGCCATCTTTGTTACACTTTTATTTTGCACTAAAAGCAATAACCAGTTGAACTCACATGTGAATGCAGTACAACCTTCATACCAGAATGAAAGTCCTTCCAGAATGAATCTCAATCCAGAATCATGAGAGAAGGTCCTTAATCTACTTGAAAGTTCAACTGTTGATGCACTTTCATTTTGCTTTTTTGCAGAAACGTGCTCGTTTGGACGTAGATAAAGAAAGGTATTAATGATAGTAATATTATTCATATTATGTACTATTTGCTATATAGTTTATCAATCAACAAAATCATCATTTTATTTTCTCAACATAATCATCATTTTATTTTCTTGAATTTCAGGTCAACAGCAGCCTCAAAAACTGCTGATTCCAAGACAATAGCTGCACATGATGTAAGCTTAAAAAAAAAAGATTTGCAGTAGTTTAAGGAACATTTGTTCATGATTCATTGTTGTTGTCATATTTTAGTGGGATCCTGAAAGTATCAATGAAGAAACTGAATTTGTAATGGGTGTCAAGGCCAACAAGTAAGTTGAGGTTTACGTTATCAATAGAGTTAAAAAAGGAGTGTTAACATATCAGTTCTAAAAGCACTAATTCTGATAAAAATACTCACCTTTTGTTCTAACAGTTCTTATTTTCTACCCTTATAAAATACTCTTTGAAATGTTTTGCAGTAGCTATTATTTCAGTGATCCTTAATTGTGTTTCAAATGGCCATAGATTATTTTGAAGTGATCTCATATTTGAATAGGGCATTCTTTTTAGGAATGTTTTTCATAATGGTGTCTTGTGTAGTGTCTTATCTTCTCTTCATGATCCCATTCTCAAATCAAGATGTTGAACAGACTTGAATTAATAGATTAAAATTTACGTGTTTGATTTTTTTTTCAGAGCTCTTGGTTTTGCTGCTACTAGGGGAAAGCTATACTATAGACACCCCCATCTATTCAAGGTATAATATCTAAAACAAAAACTAGATTCTTTTTACTTGCTTTTTCTTGTGCCTTCACCACTTAAAATTATTATGCTGTGCATACCGTAACTTATATTATTTTTGTTGTCTTTGTATAGTACTCTGGAGATTCAGATGACAAACAGTGGTTATACGAACAGAGTCAGCTACCAATCACAGGAGGAAAGGTATGATAATGGATTATGAGCTAAGAATTTGCAGTTTTGCATTTATTTTTATTCACATACTTGTCTATTCAATTATTTGATTATTTACTTGTCCTTCCATTTCATTGTTTTATTTTGTTTGCATATTTTGTCATTAATCAATTCATTCATTCATTCACTTATCTGGTTTATGGTCATTCATTTGTTTGTATTTTTTTATCAGTTCACATAGTTCATTGTTCAATATCTGGATATCTTATAGTTTTCAATTTGATATTCCATTCCTTCTTTCATGCATTTAATATATTCTTTGATTCTGTCTCAGGCATTTTTGATGATATCAAAGGAGGTTAGAAATCTGGTCCAGACTCATTCAGAGTATAGGTGAGTTGGCTGGATGGTTCACTTTCTGTGACAGGATCCCCATGTGCTTGTGTCCTTGTCCTCCTTGTAGCCTTGATCAGATCATTATCATTACATTTATACCCGTCCGGTATCACTGTTATTATTTCAGGGATAATGAAAACATCAAGATTGAGGAATTAAAAGGTTTCAAAGTACCAAAGGAAATGATTGAGAAAATGAAGGCATACATGAGAAGTAAGTACTATGAAAGGATGTTGTGTAATGTGGATATAAGATCCTATTTTCTGTAAAAAAAACTCATTTCGATCTAAGCTGTGCTCCATGATTAATGAATTGGTGACTGCTTTGTTTGAGTGTCATAACTGTGTAATTGCTTTGTAATTATAACCCCCTCGTACAACCAACTCTATAATGTTCAGCTGCTTCCTTTGCAATTCAGCTTTGAGCTGCAAGTATAAGAGATGAACACCCGCTTATTTAATTTTTTAATAGACCATTTCTGAAATAGCAAACATGGTGCCTTATGGTCTAGCTTCAGTACAAACATCTTTTGTTCATTATGACATACATGGTGTTGTTTGTACTGAAGCTTGATCACAATACATCTTTTTTATCAAACTCAGAAAAGGCCTATTTAACCTTGATCTTATATCTGTGATCCCAGATTGCAAAATAGTGATCCCTGATCCCAAGCCTGTTCTAAGACATTAATGCCTGATCTCAAATCCCCATTTTTTATTCCCATTTTTCCGGCAATCCTGTTCAGCTCCCAAATCAACACTACATCCTGGCAAACCTATTCAAACTCTCTATAAACACAATATGTATATGTTTCTTTGTATCAATAGAAGCAAAACGGGAAGCTTTGAAAAGACGAGCAGAGCAAAACAAGACTATGCCAAAACTAGAGCGTGTTGAGCCATTGCCAGTTAAAACAGAGAAAGGACTTGTTGATGCTAGCACACAGGGAAAGAATGACAACACTGATAAAAGTAAAGAACAAATGTCTACTAATCAAGCAGAACAAGCACAATCACAACAGTAGCAAATATTAGAACAATTTTAAAATGAGGAAAAAATCAATGTGAATAAGAGACTTGGGGAATAGGATGTATATATAAATAAGTTATTTGATGGGTGCAACCATGGTTGCTCACTATAAAGATGTTTAATACTACGTTGTGGCTCATAAACAGTTAAGGGAGTTTATAAGTTGAATCTCACATATAACAAACTGATGGAAATGACATAAATGGGCACAAGATTGGAGGAATTGCATTGAATTTGGCACAAAAGATACTCAAATTATAAACTAAGCCTACATTTAGAGCTGTCCACGCTTTATAAATAAACATGCACAAGCAACATACAAACTCTCAGTAAAAATTCACCACCAAGTGCAAAACAAGATTATAACGATCACTAATGAGCAATGGGAATGTTAACATATGTTGCTTATGGTTAGGAAGCTGACCCAGGATTTTTTGAAGGGGTGTCTGAAATCTTTAAATGTTAAGGATACACTATGCTAAAATCAAATTTGATAGAAAAGAATTCAACAGGCAAAAATGGGGTGTCACCAGTCCCAAATTTGCCTCTGATGTTTCTGGTTATTTCACAAGTATGAAGTGAACGGTCCTTCATTTGGTGGTTTATCCACAGCTGTTAAAATGAACAATCTTCAAGTTTCCATATAAATTCACATTAGAGTTTGCACTAATTGCATGCAACAGAAAGAAAAAAGAAACTTTTTATTCTTTCAGTTTCATTCATCAACAACTATAAGAAGAATATTGTTTTGTACATTATCATTATGCATGAATTTAGATACATTTTAACATTTTTTTATTATTAACTTGAGTATTGTAGTTCCATAAACCTGTGAAGCTAATAATACCTTATACTATTGGAACAGAGAATGACTAAAAACAACAATGGAATTTGAGTTTACAACTGTAAAACTCTATGTCGCTGTTAAATGTATTAGAAGCATCTTTGGTGTAGGCTACTGTCAATCCAACAATTGTGTATATATTAGTAATATTGCTAGACTTAAATACATTTTTGAAACTCTACATGTTTTTTTTTTCTCGTTTTGTTGAAAGGTTGATATATAATTTTTACCATGTGATATTTATTTCCCAATTATCATGGGTATGGTCGTCTTAGAATACCTCGCAGTGATTATTAGTATCTGTCACATTTATACTGCGTGACAAACCCTGAAAACGACTTCAAGGGAGACGATGATAATGTATTTTCATGTTTGAGATGTTTATGTTGTTGTTCAACCTCCTCCTCAAGATGGTGCACCCCTCCTGAAAACAACTCTGATAATACACCCAATGATGCATCATGTGCATCCAAAGAAAGACATAAGCAATAACCCTGTGGAATAAATTCAGCGAAAATGCACAACCCTGCGCCGGATCAGTACTAAAATCTGTAAAATTCACACACCCTTTCTGATTGTTGCAAATTTTTTATTCAAACCATTTATATATACAATGATTTTAAAAGCGAAAATTGTAAATGTTCTACATGACTTTTCTATTGACTTAGTGTTTATTTCGCACATTCAATATTGGTTTCCGAGTACTGCGTTTCAAAAGAGAAGTACTTTTGATTTAGTCTGGCAGGTGTAAATGGTGATCACTATTTAGAAGTGACATGCGGTCCATTCTACATACTGCTATACTATCACACTATCGTATCCTAATTGAACACAATTATCCATACCAAGATAGCGTAACTATTTGAAAAAAAAACACATTCTCATAAATAGCGTAAAACGGTTAGTAGGTATTACAAGTCATTCAGTTATCAGATGAACCGGAAAGCTGCGGTCGCTGGCTAGTGGAACGGGCTTCCTGTCTGGCAAACAGCCAATCACTGAATAGTTGGCTGTCACCTTCGACTACACACTGTACATACAAGCATCGCTCGGTTAGACAGAGCTGAAAGAAATATACCCATCTTTTACCTAAAAAAAACATGTCCCAAGCCTTCAAGAACTTGCTAGGGGAAAAGGTCCTAGCACCTAAAGGAAAAGCTCAAGTTGATGTTGATAGTATTGTAGGTGATGGTAAAGTTGTAGGGCTTTACTTCTCCGCACATTGGTGCCCTCCATGTAGGGGTTTCACGCCAAAACTAGCAGACTTCTACCAGAAATTCCGGGCAACGAATGGAGAGAAACTAGAGATTGTGTTTGTAAGCTCCGATCGTGATGAGAGGCAGTTTCAAAATTACTTCGACGAGATGCCCTGGCATGCTATACCGTTCAATGATCGTGATCTCAAGGTAAAACTTTCAAATAGAAACTCGATCATTGTGTATTAGCGTTGATCCAATTTACTAGTGATAATTAAATTGTATGCTTTTTGTCGCCTGAGATAAACTGTTTGCACACTCAATTGCTATGCGATAGTTTTTCGTGTTTTGTACCAGTTTTCTAAGAGTACATTTAGGAGCTCCGTTAGTCTGTAACGTTGTTTTAGTCACTGTTTGATGACTTTTGCTTTCTAAAATCACTATAAACTCTGTTGGAGTTCCAAGAATTTATACATGTAAATCGTGTATATTCACTCCAGGACGACCACTTAATAACATTAAACTAGTACATATATCAATGTTTTATCAATCGACTCAATTGGTTTAGGTTTTTATCGTCACTCGCGACAATAAAGGTCTTGGAACGTGTACTCGATAATACAATGTGACAGACTTTATCCAGGGTTCGATTACAAAACGGCTCGATAAATCCACCGCTAATTTTTTAAGATTTATCAGTCTTCTGTATGAAAATAAGAAGTAATTCCTAAAGCCGGCCACCCAAGGATATTTTGATTAGTTCGCTTAAGAGTAACAATTCACCGTAATTGTTTTATTATTGAAATGTACTTAGCACATATTGAAATGTACGAGGGTGCATATGGGAACATACATAGTTCCAGAACACTTCATCAAGCAGACGACGCGCACTCTCTTCGTTTATATATTTCCAGAGAACTAAGAAAATAAACAAGACTACATATTCTGAATTCCTAAAAGGTTTTTAAAGATTATGGTTTTACGCGCCTTCATACGCCATATACCTACATAATATGGCCTAAATTATTCCTCTACGATCATCTGGATGTTCTGCTTGAATTATTTCGCGTAAGCCTGATTTTTTTCTTGTATTCCAGTTTGGTATACTAAAAAACCTATCGAATTTTATAATAAATGTTAAATTTTTATGTTCTAGTGAGTATGAACCATAGATGATTAAATATGTAATAGTATAGTCAACGTCTAGAATACAAAACCCCTAATTTCATATTAATGTATTCGATAGTACTTTTATACTAGCTCTAGTGGACATTTTTTGCAAAAATAGTCATTTTACTTTTTTGCATGACTGGACATCTGAAACCAAGCTGACAAGTGTCTTAGAAAATTAATCAGATCCCGTTATTGGAATTCAATAATGTTATTGACTTTCAATATTATAATATTTGTAAGTTAATAAAATCTATAAATTTTATAAGTAGGTGTTAAGCTTATAAAGTACACATTATGAACTCCATAATTAGTCATGCATCATTACACAAATTAACAGACAAGATGCATAAGGAATGTTTATGACTCCCTTGAGTATTCTCAAAGAATAGACCATATTTCTGGATTTTTAAAGATGTCTTTAAAATGGGTCGATTGACACCTAAATGTGATTATTATATGATTTGTTAATTAACTGCTAATTGGTGTTTGGAAGTCAAATTGGTTGATATTAGTGTAAGTTTCTAGATCACCTTTCAATGGTTCCAGATATTAATATTTACCTACCAATACCCAAAAATTATTGTTGGTCTGCAGCATCAAGATTAAAGTATTTTCACCTAATGTGGCTAAAAGAGCCACCTTTATTAGTTTGATATATTATTGATAACTAATCTGTACTTGGGGCATGGAGCTGATGTATCTATAGCATCCCCCACCCCACCCTTCACATACACACACACATACACAAACACTATGTTTTGCTGTATTTCATCTTACTATCATGCTCAAGGGTTCAAAGTGATAACATTGTGTGACATTTGAATATTATCACTTTCAGACTTTGTTGTCAATTCTTCGACAATTCTTCTTCTTATGCAAAATAGATCCCCTGGTTTTACCTTTCTGGTAATCAATACTAATAAATACAATAACCACTTTAAAACATCTGTGAGCCATATTTGATGGTTATTACTACAGACTAGGTCTAATATCACTCCTTTGATGTCCTTGCATATGTTGTCAGGTGGAATGACAGGCAAAACATTTTTATATACTCATAGTTTATTTAGTGGGCAGGGGTCAAGGTTTAACCCTCAAAGAAAATATTATAGGTATTTTGTGGCCTCAAGATGAATGTTTTGAATTTGATGTGTTATTAGCCTCAAGATACATTAATAAGGGTGATGATGGGTTTATACTGTGATTTCCAAAACACAAAGTGGTGCAGCCCTCTGACCCTCCATCCCCCCGCCCAGATGCATGCGTGTCAATGTTAAGATCTTAATGCAGATTTAGAACAACTGAGTGTATTCTATTATTGCTTCATTTAACTGACAGTTTGACTTGGAATCTTTTGTTGTGCTTTTTTTTTTGTATAAGATCAGTGGCAGTATTTGAGTATTAAGAAACGGTCCCGCCTGTACTGTAACAAATGTAATGTAATGTGAATGTTGTTATGTAGTGCATTTCACAAAGTCTCAAAACGCTTTAATACAATTCATTGTGTGACGCATTCTCTTTTTTTATATTTCTTGATATTATTGCTCAAGGGGGGTGCCGTCTAACCCATGGAACCCCCCCTGGATCTGCCACTGATGATGTAATCAGTCTGTGCTCTGGTATCTACAGAAAGAATCCAAGTGTGATGGGAAAAAATCAGATATGATAAAAAATGTCATGTGATATCGAAGGTATCTCATCTTGTCCTGATTTACTACTTTTGTAGAAAAAACTTTCCAAAAAATACAAGGTTGGTGGCATTCCAACATTAGTATTCCTGGATGGAAAAGATGCAAGCTTGATAACCAAGAATGGCAGACTTGCAATGATGGAGGACCCTAAAGGAGAAAACTTTCCTTGGAAACCAAAGTCTGTCTTTGAGCTGATGAAAGGAAAGTTAATCAATGCCAAAGGAGAGGAGATAACAACCGATGACTTGAATGGCAAAGTTGTTGGACTTTACTTCTCTGCACATTGGGTAAGAATTGATAATTGTTAGTATAAATCACATCTTGTAAATGTAGGACCTTTACTGGCTGCCTGACAGATTCAGAAGTGGAGGAGGAAAAAATCTCAAAGGGTGACACCAGAAACTACATTTATTTCCTTACTTGCTATGTAAGTAAAATGAAGGGATATACCCAGTAATCTTGTGTATCAAGTATTTTATGGCAGGAGGTTTGTCTTCCCAAAGTCTTTAGTGCCATGACCAGAGCCTTCCTGGTCCCGTGCTTCTGCTGACCCTGAAATTAACAATTGAATGGAACAAATACATGAGCTCAATCCAACATGATTTCTGTGTCTGTTATCAGTGTAGGTCATATATAGAGTGTGTGTGTCTGTTACATGCACATAATGTTCACACTGTTACCATGTGAATCTCAGTAGCTTAGCAATCAAACCATCAGATTGACTGATCAAATGATTTAATCAGTGAACAGAATCTGTCCAGTAGAAACATTGTGTTGTAAATTAGTACAAATTGTATTTTGTGTTTCAGTGTCCACCATGTCGAGCATTCACACCTCAACTGGCCAAGACATATACAGCATTGAAAGCAGCAAACAAACCTTTTGAGGTTATATTCTTAAGTTCAGATCGATCAGATGAATCATTTAATGGTTACCTAGCAACCATGCCATGGTATGCTGTCCCTTATGAGGATACCACCAGAAAGAATGCAGTATCAAAGCACTTTGGAGTTGAAGGTATTCATTCATTCGTTCGTTCATTTGTTCGTTCACTTGTTCATTCCTTTTTTTCATTCTTTCATTCAGTTAGTCATTTATTCATTCACTCATCCATTCAGCTGTTTACTCGCTCACTCATTCTTTGCTATTCATTTGATCAGTAATTCATAAAGGGGGTAAGTAGGTAAGCAAGTAAAGTAAGTCAGTAAGTATTTCCTTCTATTCGTCATCTGTCATGATTTCTTCCATCATGCATGTGTCACTAATACATTCATTTGTGATATGTTTTGATGTCATTTTACACAGGGATCCCAACATTAATTATCATGGATGAAAACTGGAAGGTAATATCAATAAATGGAAGAGGAGCTGTAGCTGCTGACCCAGAAGGAAAGGTGAATCATGTGAAATATTACTAGATTATTAGGTCTCGTTCACACAATCCAGGGTAAATGTGATAACGTAACTTTAAAACCGGAACCGTTAAAACAAAAATGGACATTCGTCGATTATAAAGTGACGCGGGAAAGTCACTTGCTGCGGGTTTGCGATGATATTTCATCACAGCTATCCATTATAGTGTGAATTGTTCTATTGAAAATCGTTAATTTGCTAAAGGAGGCAGCTTGCATTACCAGCTAGTGTACCTGGAGGTATAACTGGAGGCAAAAAAGCAAATTTTACTTGCCGCGCTCACGTTTGCACTAAAAGGCGGGGAAGAACAATCACACAATAGTCCAGTTTCATGTAATTCATTGCTCAGGCTAAGGGGCTGTTTATATGGAATTAGCCAGCCCGGTTTAGCGGGTTAGGCTGAGCAATGAAAAACTTGAAACTGGTCTATTTTGCAATCTTTAGAAATAAACATTTTCTATGATAAAAAGTTTGTAGTCGATCCTCATACACATTTAGGCGGAATGTAATGTGTATTTTGTGCTTTTTTATAAATTGTTATCCAGGAATTTCCATGGAAACTGAAGCCACTTAGTGAACTTAACGAACTTACAGCTCCTATTCTAAACGAGGAACCTTGTGCAGTCTACTTTACTGGTATGTACACTTTACAATCATTTCAAAGCGCAAGGACACAAGTTCAGTGTTGATGCGTTACGAATTGTAATAGCCAGAATAAAATCGATGACGGTTTTTAGCTGGTCAGCACATAAAATTTGTGGTGGCAAATTCTCGGGTTCATTTAGAAGAACCCTCTCGCTCTCACACAAAGTAGAACTGACGAAGAAGTCGATAAAAATGATATGCCTTATTTATGGTGTGGTCATTGTCTTTTCAGATGGAGAAGAAGCCACTGTGAAACATGCTATCGAAATTCTTCAACCCCTAGCTGACAGTTGCTCCGAGCAAGCTCAACAGGCAAACGAAGATTTACCTATTCATTTCTTTTATGGTGGTAATAACGAAGTTGTCGAAAGTGTGCTCGATTTCGCAGGATTAAGCGAAGAAAACATGCTCGCCATCATTGACATCCAAAGTGGGAAAGTTTACGTTTGCGAAAACGAAGTTGTTACAGCAGATGCGGCTAAAACGTTTATTGCAGATTTCTTAAAAGATAAGTTAGAAGGCAGAAAGCTCAGATGAACTTGAATTAAGAACCAAAGAAGACACCTGATAACTCCAATATATAGTACGGCCGGACGAGTTCTATCTTTCAACTAAAAGACGAACTTTGAACTTTTTAAGGCAACAGGTGAATGTTTTTGATATAGGAGAAGCATGTCGGTGCTTTTTTACATGGACTGTATATTTGTAAAAACGAAACATCCAATTATTTTCTTTAGAGACGCGTTTTTATGATACCTTTCACTGGATTTCGTGGCACTTACAATTGGTTCTAAAAAGTATGGTATATTTTAAGAATTTTTTACATTATTTAGTTGGTTTCTGAATTAACTTTTAGGTAATGTGGTAAATGCGTGGGTGCATATTTGAGTCCCTGTACTCATTATTTATAACCCCAGCGCTAAATGTGAGAACTCTGTCTTTTGGTAATCAATTGAAAGGTGGAGCCAGTGATGGTTCAGAAGACGACAGGAAAGCAGGGAAATAAACTAATAATTATCAAAAAACACGGAAAGTAAATAGAACCGAAGCCTTAAACTTTAAAAACTATATTTTTTATGAGCAAGAGATACAGTACGTTTTTAAAGTAAATGTTGGTTGATGTTTTAGGTCATATAATACGTCTACGTAGCCTTCTTCTAGGCAGATTCTCTACAGACCCTATGTAGAGGGCCGGCTATGCAGGATAGTCATATACATAATAAAAGTCTTATACATAGTAGGGTTTTTTTACGGTTATCTCATGTCTTATTGTTATTAGCTATGATTTTCTCCTGTGAAATTTCCTTGGACAAAAAATGGTGTTGTCTCAGTCCCATGCAGACATAAACGAAACGATTAGATGTTCAGAGTGCTAGAGGAAATGCTCCAGCTTTAGTTTTTACTGCTCAGTGAAAATGAGATGAAATTCAATATGTCAGCGTGTTGACATGACGTCAACATCAACAGTTTCACTATAAGCCAGGAATGATTCTCCAACTGAATTGCAAGGAAACCACGGAGGAAATTTTGATGTGTTATTAATAAATATGAGGTATAGTTACATAAGATAACAATGTAGTAATAGTGTACATTGAATAGAATAAAATACATACAACTATAAAACGTTGCATTGAATTATGTATATCTAGAAACTGAAATGTACCAGCAAGTGCGTGTCAAACTGGGCTATAAACCGTTGCTCAACCGTCCAGGATCGAATGGAATATGTTGTTTCGTTTTTCAGAACGGGAAATGATTGATGCAAAATCTCTAGTTCTGGTAACAGCATAACGTGCCAGCTCCGGCCCGTGGTAAAGTATCGCGCTGTCAGTGAGGCCAGAATTGGGTCTGGGCTATTCAGAGTTGTTATGGATATTCTAGTTAACTTGGTATTATTTCATATAATATTTTTTCGATATTTGCGGCTACTATGTTCATTTTCTCATTTCAGACCATGTGATGCCAATCACGGGAAATGATTCTTTCAGTTGTAAATATTTCAACACATACTTAATTCTCTAGACAATGTCACGTGGTCTGAAATGGGCAGTATGCATACGAAGTCGAAGAGGTCCCTGAATAAATGTCATTACTTTTTTCATCCATTGCTTTTGTTTTGTTATTATGACTATTGTTCCTTTCCCTGCTGGTCCAGGTAGGTTCGTGAACACCCAGCGGGTGAAGACTGAGCCATAGTCCCTGATTCGCAATCAACGAGTTGTCCGTTGAAAGGAAGAATAAAGATAGCGAACCTCTGGGACCAGGTTAATCATGTTCTTGCATTCTCAAGGAAATCCAGTAGCGGACCCAGAATTATTCAAAAAGGGGTTCCATTCTTTACACTCGTCAAGATCAAGGCGGGTCTCAATGAACATTGTCAACAGTCTCAATTTGAAAAGGGTCTACACCCCTTGGTCCTCCCTTGAAATTCCACTGGAATCAAACATTTCAATATGAAAGAAACTGCTAGATACGGAGGAAAACTGTCATTCCAGGTTATTCGAGATGTTTTATTTACTTCTAGCCATTTATGCTCATTGCGTCTTTTTATTAAAAAAGTTAGTAATAATTATCATTGGGGGATGTCTTTTCGTTGCTGTTATGTATATATGGGCTCCCTGTGTATTTTGAACGGGCTGCCAACTAAGTTCCTTTTCGCAGTGATAAACTTTTGTCTAGATAGACAGTTTTTCACGTGTGAAATCCAATAAATCTGACAGCATAAAAATCCGAGAAAAGCCAAAACTTTATATCCCGAATCTGAAAGAGCGAAACCGTGAAAACGAGGCTTTATGTATACGTGTTTGGTCAGCGGACTACCATGGAAGCAATTTCTGGTCTGCTTTTGTTTGGCTTTATTGTGCAAACTCAATTATCTCGTGAAAATTTGCAATTAGTCGATGTTCAAGGCGAAAATTAGCATTACAAATAAGTGCAATTTATTCCTTGATGGCTGATAGACGGCGCAGCACGAGAATACGCGAGCGGAGACAGTCGGAAATCACCGAAGGCCCTCGCGACTCGCGAACGAACGAAGCGCTCGAGGATCGATATTCAAACTTGAGAGTTGTTGAATTGAAAAAAATTCTGAAAGTTCGCGGTGCACCTACTTCAGGATTGAAAGCTGAATTAGTAAGTTATTTATAGATAATCTATAATGTTTAGGAATAAATATTGTGTAATTTATTAATTGCTTGCATCACGTGTCATTGTATTTGATATCTAGATCGTACGGTTAAAGCAGTTGGACTTGGACGAAAAAGAAGAAAAAGTTTTGCCTGAAGAAATGCCAGAACGGTACGTCTATCCTATAGCAAATTCTCTCTGTTATGAGTTAACAAGATAGTGTGTTGATTGGCATTTTGATTGGTTATGCTATCAATAAATGGAACTGTATCCGACCATGAAATGGCTGATTCATCACTAGCTAGTACTATACTCTATACGAAGTGAATGAAATCAAATTGTTCACATTCAAATTGAATACTGTACAACCAGTGAAATAATCAGTCCACGTAATACTTGGTTCCCATTTTAATACTACTGATTCCACATTTGTCATTGATATATTTGTATCAATTTTATAGGAAATGAACTTTCAACTATTCTAATTTCTTAAATATTTATGACCGTCCATTTTTATATTTGCCATTTAACAATGGGGTGATATTTGAACTCACCGGAAGTACATGGTTCAATATATTAATGGATTGATTGTTTATAGATTTACCTTGAAATACCTTGATAGATTTACCTTCATAATGATATATATATTATATTGATGTGTTGTTCAGGTTGGCCAAAAAGAGACATTGATCATTAACCTACCATACATAACCCTTAACATTTAATTTGTGTTTCATGAAATCAGAAAAAAAACTGGCATCCATGAAACAAAAAAAAAATCACAGCTTGATTTTTCATTTCACAAATCGTGAACATAGTTTGATCTAAATTATCACCCTGAAATTAACAGAGGAGTATAGATGGAGTATGCAAATGGGAAAAATATACTCAAGAAACAACAACATGGGCAATAAACAATATGTGCAAATTAAGACAACATATCGATTGAGACTTTGAAAACAATGTTTTTGTTCTACATATATAGGACTGAATTAGTCCATCATCAGACAGAAACAACCAAGAGAACAATGAAAAAAGGTGAGATAGATGACACTAATTAAAATACAGCTGTATTTGTTTTGAACAAGTTTTAAACATGCATTAGTTTCATATCTATTAGTTGTATTTACAGCATTCAAATATTGTATGTTATTTGATAGCACATTAATATTATGTATCCATGATCAGTATTACAACTGTGATTTTTCCTATCAGGACTTGAAAATCATTTTGAAAACCCAGTAAAGAATGGAGTCACACAGGGAGAATCAGAAACCAAACATAAAGACATTGATTATGAGGAAGAGATGAGAAGACAAAGAAGATTAGATCAGCGGGAAAGACACAAGATAGTATTATGGAGGAAACCAATTGTAACATTGACATACTTCTTTCTTGAACTGGTGATTCTACTTCATGACTACAAAGAGAGGTAGTTAAAAGATTAAACCTTGTGTTAAATGCAGAGAATGAGAGAGTGTACTGTAGTAAGTGTTCTAAGAGTCGTGTTCACATGAGTGTGAAATGGTACAGTTACGATACTGCTATGATCAGTCAGGGGTTATGCCAGAACTGGAAGAAGGAAGTGATGATACAGCAGAAAATTTGAATATGTTTTTAAAAACTACGGTTATGATACAATACAGTACTGTTTTACACTCATACAAAAACGACTCTAAATTAGCCTGTAAGGGAGTTTCTGTAGATTCTATTGATACTGTCAGTATGAACTTTTTTAATTAGTTTTGTATGTTGTTGTGTAGACTGTTTTTGAATCTGCACAAGCATTGGAGACTAGCAGTGGTGATGGATTAAGGATATGAAGTGTGATTAGTTATAGCTAGAGAGCATGATAGAATCTGGATGTTTAAAGAGCCCATGTTAACTTTCTATTTTAATAAGAATTTCTCACAAATCCCTTCAAGGCTAAGTTAGTGAGAAATAAAGATGGTATGCTTCCTTGATACTTCTTTAATTATAGTCATTGTGTGTTTTAGGGTGTTAAAACATAGGAAGACATGTTCGTTGATTACATTCATCACTATATCAATACTGTTAGTCTACTATGTGGATGGTGCTCATCATGAGGTATGTGTGATGTTTTTGACAGTGTTCTTTTACATCATCACTTGGTATATTAGGTAAATTAATTGATTTATAGATGGTGTAGAAATACTAGCTGGCATTTGCTGGGTCAAATATATTCTGACGTAGTATATATAAATATATAAATATCCACTCCCTGGTAGACTTGCGCTGGTTTCCAGATACTGAAGAAAGTTAAACATGGACATTTTTTTAAATTTTTTCTTGTTTCACTTAATTCAGTTAATTTGTTGATATTGCTAGTACCTGGATCAAATAGAGGCATTTGGTGTTCTGTGTGCATACTGGATAGGTCTTGGTGTCTTGTCTTCTGTAGGATTAGGTACAGGACTGCACACTTTCTTATTATACCTGGTAAGTCTACATTATATCCTAAGATTTAATCGCATCACCATCTTGAAATCAAGAGTCTATCTCACAAAGCCTGTATAGAGTTATCCATCAGGGACTTGTTGCATAAAGTCTGAATAAAGCGGTTATCCACTGGTTAAAAGCTATCCATGGTATTTAACGTTTGCCAGAATGATCTGGTGGATAGAAGTATCCAGGAATTTATTTTCTAATCTAATTTGTTTTATCCACTAGGGTCCTCATATAGCATCAGTTACCTTGGCTGCCTGGGAATGCAACAGTCTGGACTTTCCAGAGCCTCCTTATCCTGATGAGTATGTGCTGCATTCTTTCTTAATTCATTCAAACTGACACTATGGATTTTGATTGTACAGGTTATCATGGTTACCAGTAAAATAAAATCTTAACATTTTTATTGTATTTAGTATCCAATGCCCAGAGAATGGCCACGTGTCATCTACTACTGTCAACATGTGGTCAATCATGAGTAAAGTCAGACTAGAAGCCTTCATGTGGGTATGTGGTCATTTTTTTTTAATTTTTTTATTTTATTATTTACTTGTATTTATACAGGTTAGTCCATTCAGCAAAATCTGGTTTGAGTAGAAACCTGTGTCATTGATTACAATGAGAATACAAAAACCGTGGCCAGACAGAAATATTTCAGGAATGTTTTTTTACCCAATCAGAAATACTTTTTGGTTAGAATTCATTAGTGTGCTGTCTGTGATTGGCCAAAGAACAATAACAACATTCCTGAAATATTTCTGTCTGGCCACAGTTTTTGTATTCACATTGTAAGAGTAATAGTTACAGTAGTAGTTTCCTCAGTCTGGTTTATTGTACATTCTAAAACTTATGAATAATTAATGAATGATTTTCAAAGCAAATCAATACCCGTGACGAGTTCTATAGCTACTGATATAGAATTAACCTAAATGAATAAACTTAAAACTCTATTTTCTCTCGACAAAGTTGAAAAATTCTTGATCGACTTTTTGACGGATAAAAATAAACTTATGTTTGGAGTTTTAGAAGCAATTTTTAAAATTCAAATTTGTGTTTTATCAGGCTGATGAATTTTAGCGTTATAGATATGCGGCTTTGCCTTGTATCTACATCTGCTGATAAGACACTCATTCTCATTTTATAAATACTACATAGAATTATTGTAATATAGTTAATTGAATAATATTAACTGTTCTAATGTTTATTTTCATAGTTTAAATTGATTAATATTGACTATTTTAATGGCTTTTGTTGAAGGGTGCTGGTACGGCTATTGGTGAATTGCCTCCATATTTCATGGCAAGAGCAGGTTAGTGGCATAAACTGTAAAAAATACTGGAAATACTGCCAGGCTATTATATATTTAGAATTAAACCCCCATTCAGCAGTTAAAGCAGACAGTTTTTTTTTCAGCTCGTTTGTCTGGCATAGAGCCTGATGATGAAGAGTTAGATGAAATAGAAGAATTAGAACGTATGACCTCTGCTGCTGGTCAAGATATTTGGACTAGAGCTAAAAAGTTTGTCCATGACTTTGTGGAAAGAGTTGGATTCTTTGGAATTCTTGTTTGTGCTTCTGTAAGTTATATGTATGGCCCATTAGTTTGCACAGATCTATGGTATTGGAATATTCTCATGAACAAACGCATGAGTAATAGTGATTTTCAAAGAAAAAGTCTAGAGTCTTTTATGAAAAAAATATAAAGTTATGTTTGGTTTTAGAATTAGTTTACAATATTCAAGTTCATACTGTAACTGTTCTACAAATACTTGGCCTGGCAGCGTCGTATCTGGAAAACTGATAAAACTCTCATCGTGTAAACCTAACATTATTGTTATTTTATAACAAGCTAATGCATTCAGGATGTAACTGAGAATCATTTGACCATTGCGCTGATCAGAAAAGGTTCATCATGACTCATTAACATCATCAAAACTCATCATCAATAATATCATTGTATTGATTAAAGCTGTTGAATAGGTCACATGATATTAAAATAAAGTGTTGATTGTTTATTTGATGCAGGTACCTAACCCTTTGTTTGACTTGGCTGGTATTACCTGTGGTCACTGCCTGGTGCCTTTTTGGACATTCTTTGGAGCAACACTAATAGGAAAAGCTATCATCAAAATGCATTTACAGGTAACCTGAACACAAGAGGCACAGCAACATATAACAAAGGGATCCCAACTTTATATTACACAAGGTTCCCAAATTTATATTACACAGGATCCCAACTTTATATTACACAGGGATCCCAACTTTATATTATACAGGGATCCCAAATTTATATTACAAAGGGATCCCAACTTTATATTGCACATGAATCCCAACTTTATATTACACAGGGATACCAAATTTATGTTACACAGGGATCCCAACTATATTTCACAGGGATCCCAACTTTGTATTACTCAGGGATCCCAATTTTGTATTACAGGGATCCCAACAATGTATACCAAATGGGATAACAAGTGCATTGCAAATGCAAATGGATCCTGACTAAATAAAACAGGAATACCAACAATATATCACACAAAAAGATTAATGGTGTTTGCTATTTCTCTTTGCAGAAAACCTTTGTTATCTTGTCATTCAGTAAGCACTATGTGGAATCTGTCCTGAATTTCATTGGGTAAGTTGTTGTGGTAGATTGTCAAATTATGTGCCAAATGATTTATCTTGTTGTCTCTTATGTTTATGCAGTAATATCCCTACCATCGGACCTTACATACAAAAACCATTCAAGATAGCATTAGAAAAACAGAAAGAGAAACTACATAGACGTCAAGGAACTACGGCAAAAACAACTGTAAGTAGATGATGATGACAATGTTGTGACATGCAGTGTTGATGATGATCACAAGTTCAGTAATGATGGTAATGATGATGATTATAAGTATAACTATGATGATGATAATATTGAAGAGAGAAATAATTATTATGAAGATAGTCAAGAAGGTATGTTTGATAAATCCAATTTACTTTCATTACTCAATAGTTTATAACCAAACACATTATTTTTCTTGTAGGAGCCTAACATCCTTGCTTGGTTGTTTGAAAAGCTGGTTATTGCCATGATTGTTTACTTCCTACTGTCAATCATCAACTCTACTGCTCAAGCTTATGCTAAAAGACTGGACGAGAAGAAAAGACAGGCTTTAAAACCTGCCAAAGGAGAATGATTTTTAACTGCACCAAATATCAACCAATTGCACTATTTATAAGATGCTGTAAAATGCATTCTTCGTGATTGATATCCTCTCTTGAGCCTTTAAAAACAGCATTCTTTCTCCAGTAATTGTATTTCTGCAGTTTTTCGTTTTATGCCAAGTCAAACACTTTATTGTTGACTGCCATTTGGTGTATTGCTTTCATCAATCAAAACTCCAAACTTTGTCAAACTGCTTTCAAGATTGCCCCCTCAAAAAACAAATAATTCCAAACATTACAAAACTTGTCTTTGAAATCATATCTTCAGTTTTGTGAGAGGAGTCTGTTTCAAGTTTAGAGTTTTGATTGACAGGAGCAAAAATATGAATCCACAGTAAGTGTTCAAGTTTTAGAAAATGGGAAAGTAAGTTTTCACAGAGCACAAACATGACTGTGTAGTTATGCTGTGAAAAGCGTAGGCTTTTATTTAGAGTTTTATATTGTTTGTAAAGTATTCATCTAAACTAAGCAGCTCTTAGTTTATAATGACTAAGTTAATCTAAACATATTTTTTCAAGCTCTTCTGAGGCCCTGTGATACTTTTTCTACTCAATCCACAAAAGCGTAGACCATTATTATCTGATATTTAATGTCAACTGCTGCCCCGGGGGGGGGTACTACCCTATATCGACTATACGGGGATGATCCGCTGAACAGGGTATGGTTTTTCGACCTTGTGGTCATGAACAGGGTATCCAATTCTACTCTATTTCCGATTTAATCCAAACTTCCTGTCATACTCAGGGTCCAAAAAATGAGAAAAATTATTTCGCATTCAGGAAATTAGCAGAAATAAGATCGTTGACTTTACAAAAAGATAAGAGCAGCACGTGCGTCTGGATTGTTATATTTATACAAATCATATAATGTTTGTAAACAATTGTAATTTGTCATAAACAGGGTATGGAAGTTAGGTATTTTTTGTCATAAACAGGGTAACCCCTACAAGATCCCAGCGGAACACCCCTACCCAGATCTGAAGGGAGTACCCCCCCCCCCCCCCCCCCCCCCCCGGGACTGCTGCTACCCTTATGAACAGAGTATTCTTTTACCTTACTCCAGCAAAAAAATAGAAGATTGAAGAAATAATGTAGTTTCTTTGTTGTACTGTTACAGCGTGGTTTCCATGATGGCAAAGAAAGTGTTTCCATATAATAATACATGATTGCATCGAATGGATCAAAATGGTTCGTAGGATCAAAAAACCTTGGTTTCCATAATATCATTATATTCGAAATTTGTTTCTCTGTCGTTTGTGACTGTTTTTGATTGTTTTTGATGACATGGTAACCAGGCTTAACCATAGTTAATGTATTAACTATGGCTTAACCAAAATTCTGGAGAATTACCGGTGGGTGCATAATTTCAAGTTTGACACAGGTTTTGGATGCACTAGTCTATACTTTATGATACAGCTGATGACCAATGTTAAGTCCTTGTACGTTACTGGAAGCAAATTTTAGTTAGTTAGAGAGAGAGAGAGAGAGAGTGGTAGTATCCTAGCAACTGTCAAAAATGCTCAAATGAATATATAATACAATAAATTTCTGCAGTCTTCTTTCCTTTTTTCCCCTGGAAGGTGAAAGAAGACTCTGCTCGCAGGGTAATCTCCTGCAGACAGATCTAGCTTAATTAAATGTGCAACCAATGATTAAAAATCATCAGGAAAACAATATTAAAGCCAAATTCATTGTATCACAACCTGCCACTTTTGTGCAGCCCAACTTATCTTCTGGACTGTCAATCAGGGGTGGCACAATTTCAAATATAAAAATCTAACTTATCATGCTAGAGCAAGATGCTCCCTGTGAAATAATTAATAATATTATTGATTGATAGTTTTAAAAAGTTTTAAAATTGTGAGTTGCGATACAAGGATTATCTGGCTGTACTGTAAGAACATCACCAATGGTCCATTGTGTCACTTTTCAGTGTTGGTGAAAATATATATTTTTAACTAAACAGTAACCCCTGTGAACAGAGTTTGTTTTTTTGAACAGATTGAAGAAATTGATCAACATGATTATTTATGGTATTTCATGTAGATTTAGTTTTAAATTGACTTGCATGTCTATTAATAGAAGTATGTTTGCAAGGTTTAAATTTCCACACTAAATGAATATTAATATAAATTTTTAACCACATAAACCAATCTTCTGTTACTGTTCTTGTGTTTCTTGGTGTGTTTCAGACATTTCTGTTGTGTGCATTATTATTAATGTTTAAAGCTTGTATAAATTTTAAAACTAAGTAAAATTAGTATCGATGGATTTATAGCTGCAATGTAATGCCCTCGGACTGTGGATCCAGGATTGTTTTCAGGAAGAGGTGTACCATCACATGCATAAACCGAGTTCAATAGATGATTTGCAAGATGGGGCCATTAGCCACAACTACAGTCAAACCTCAATTATCCAGACTCCTCCGGACCAAGCAAAAAAATCTGGATAATCGAGAGTCTGGATAATAAAAAATGCAGCACTCCACTTTTGATAAAAATCGCCAATAGGTAGTTGTTGACCAAGGTGCAATAAGTTGACCAGTGTGTTGTATCCAAGTTACTTTAATTTTTTTACAGTAAAAGTGATACTTATATTTACAAAGCCAGATGATGGAAATTGCAATACAGTTTTACTACTAGTTAGATTATTTCTTTTTCTTTTCTGTCTTGTCATCTTGTTCATCTACCTTGACCATTGATAAAGGTTTGGATCCCTTTGATACAGCTTGATGTGCCAATTCTTGCTCTATGTTAGATTTGATAGCTTTTTCCAGAGACTATGAAAAACAAGCCAAATTAATAGCAACATAAGGATGTAGAATCTTGGACAATGTTGACACTGCAAACTTTTGCATTGCAGGTGCAAAACCTCTCTTAAGGAGGCTCTATATAGTTATGGGGCGTCTAGGATCTTAGAGGTTTATTAAAAATCAACTGCCCACAAAGCACATGGGCGGACTATATTTCAAAGACTTTGAGTCAAAGATTTTGTTTTTGCAAAAATGATCATGTGACCGGTCACCATAGCAACGCTATGGCTGTCATAATAAAGCTCATTTTTAACGTAGAAAAACTAAAAACTCTAGTTTTAAGCAGTAAATTTTTTTTGAAAACATTGTTTATGGATTTCAGTACGATGACCTAGCATATATGACTGCGACAAAAAAATCTCAACTGTAGAAATAACGGAAGAATGTTTTTTTCTAAATTAAAAAAATTCTGCAGTTGGAAAATCGCTGAAAATTTCAAAAAAAATTACCGCTCAGTTTTTCATGTTTTTTTTTTTAAGCGCGCGTTGTATATTTTCATGATGTCATCAAAATAAAAATTATTCAAGTTTGAGGTGTGCGCATGTGTGTGGTCATGCACAATCGCGTGCGCTGAAATTATAAGGATGTCATTGTTGAAATTGAAAAACCAATTCAATATTTGATTAATAAAACCCATGATGAACCTTTGGAGGGTATACTTGATTAGCTATCAATATATAATGGGTGGGGGGGGTGGGGGGGGGGGTAGTACAACTATTGATAGACCTTTATGAGTAACAGGGATATTGGATGGATTAGTTTAACAGGAGAGCTACTACCATAGTTATTATTGTATCTGTGACTTTGCTGATACTCCTTAGGAGAGGATCTGGGAGCTTGAAAAGGAGATGCTATAGCCCCCTGTCTCCAACAGCAACTTACAAGTCTCCAATGTGAAAAATATCATACTGCTGTATACACACACCGGCAAATCCAATTTTTTTGTGTCTCTCAAATCTATACTGGTTCATTAAAATCTATTGGTAGTTTTAAAAAGGATACTCATACACAAAATACTTTGACTACTCTGTACGATGCTAAAACAAAACAATTCTTATTGGTGAAAAAAAAATCAGTTGGTATTTCTCAGAGGAGTTACCTTCATTTCCGATCATCATACTAACCTTTTTTAACTTAGCAGCTTTGACATGTCTATTCTTCTTTGGTGCTATAGTTCTCGCTATGTAATAAAAGTAAAACAGATTCGTTTATATTTTTATTTGTCAACATAATACCACATGTTTTCGAATGTCTTCATTATGTTGTCTGTTGTGATGCTAAGTTCATCGATATCAAACTCCACTAATGACTTAAATGATTAAAAGCAAACTTACCTCCTTTCCTGGGTCCAGTATGCCTTTTAGTTGACGCTTTTTTCGTGTTTTTATTTGCTTTTTTCTTAACTTGACCTTGCGCCATCTTGGAACAAGGAAACTCGCTCCACGCTATTTTGACCGAGCGACAAATTTTCTTCTGTTGGGGGAGAGGCACTAGATAGAATTTTAAAAACTAAATACCAGCGTATTAAACAAATCCAAAAGCTAAAATATCAATTCAGAAAGCTGAGCTTATTTTAAAGTTATAATTGATTTCTTACTATGAACAAGACAAGGAAATTGTATTTTTTTATGTAGATTCATGTTATTTATATACTTACCCCTCCACGCACAAATGAGTTGTTGTTATTCTGGCTCGTGGCGCCATATTCAAGACTGAAAGTTGCAGATGACACAGTTTGTTGGCGTTAAACGCAAATAACTAACCATTTTACTGCAGAAATACCCGCAGTAACCCACAAGGAGCAAATTTTTTAGATATTTTCCAAATTTTGTCGTTTATTTCGTGCAAATGTGCTGCAAATTACCTTCAAGTTTCCGCATTTTGTGAACAAATTATGTCAAGGGAATTAAGCTCTTTTCCATTGCCACCACAACATATTCACAAACTAAACAAGGCAGGATATGTGACAATTGAAGATCTTAACGGTGTTACTCCAACACAGCTGAGTGAAGGTGAGAGTGGTTTGAACATAGCCCGGGGGGGGGACTCCCTATTGAAAGAGGGTGGGGATGCTCACCGAAAATCTTAAAAATGGACCCTAAAAGGGACCTGTGTTGTCAGTTTATGGGCGTGGCAGGGATAAAATTCTACCCCTAAGAGGGACCAAGCAAAAACGTATTCAAGGCTGGGTTTCTCGATTTAATTCATTAACATCAAACGCCTTCTTCTCGTATGAGTTTATGACGACGTCGTCATATAAAAATCGTTAACTGAACCCTTTTATAATAGATTTTGAATAAAATGTATAAAATAGATAAAATTAAAACCCCTAAAAGGGACCACAAAACTCAACTGGTAGGCAATCTCGTTCATAACACCCTAAGCGGGACCAAAACCTCGATTTCAACCCCTAAAAGGGACTGCGAGCATCCCCACCCTCTTTCAATAGGGAGTCCCCTCCCCGGGGAACATAGCTGTACTTTTTCAGTTCTGTGTGCATGCACCTATCAAAATTAAGCTCGTGGAACGAGGGCTAGGGGGTGATGGTTTGGGGATTTTCTAAAAAAAATGTTTAAACATTTCATGTGACAGTAAATTAACATGTTACATGATCCCTTGCAAATTGAAACTATAATTAACATAGTGTTCACGTACTTAAGGTACTGTACTGTGCAACCATTGCTTAGCAAGTTGTAGAAATACAGGGATGTATCAAGAGATTTTGAAAGGTTGATTCACCTTATGGATTGCAGTTAGGGTGAATGATAATTCAAGAAATAATTTATGATAATAAATTATCATGCCCTGATCATGTTGTAAAATCAATAATTTTCTCGATGAACTTTCATGCATTTTTTCTTCATTTCATAGTGTTATTTTAATTTATATTCATTTTATTATGTGGTATAGGAAGTTCTAACATTTTCTAAAACACATGCTATTATCTATGATTATTCATTGTCAATATCTATCAATCACCAGATTTGGAAATAACAAGGGAAGAAGCATTAGGCATTCTACAAACAGTAAGAAGGAAGCCATCCCTTGATACTTCATCAGATATTAATAGCCAAGCCAGCATTACATCTAGTCCTAGGAGCAGAAGTGCTTTGGAAATCCTGCAGCAGGAACAAAATGCCAGTTGCATTGTAACATTCTGCGAACGTCTTGATGACATGCTTGGTGGAGGAGTTCCCACTGGTAAAATAACTGAGTTTTGTGGAGCACCTGGGATTGGCAAGACTCAAATTGGGTAAGATAGGAAAATCAAGATCATTCTGTTGGACGCAGTTATAAATAAACATTAATTGGTAATAGCCTCTCTATATTCGCATTGTTTGACAGGAATGTTGAAAAAAACAACAACAACAGCAGCAACAACAACAACAAGTGTACATTTTGTAATAAGAGTTGTTCTTGGAACTGCTTGTTTTTGTTTTGTGTTTTTTGTCTTACCTTTCAAACTGCATGGCCCATGTCTGTCAAGGTATCACTGTGACAGGACAACACATAAGAAACATAAGATATTTAGCAGACTAAAATTACCACTTCTATGACTAAAATAATAAAAAGCAGGCAGTTTCCATGGTTTTAATAGGTGAAGTTATCTTTATTTAGGATGCAGTTAGCTGTAGATGTTCAGATTCCAGAAGAGTTTGGAGGAGTTGATGGTGCCGCTGTGTATATAGGTAAGAATTAGCGTCAACAACATGTATCCTTGTTGGACAGGGGCATATCAAAGTGGTGGCAAAGTCAAAGCACTAAATTTTAGACTGTAATGGACTGGATTTAAAGCACTTAATAGCCAACTTCCACATTAATTACATTAATTTCTGCAACTTTTTGACAAAAACTCTTCCACAGGTGTTTCAAGTTTTGTCCTTTCCAGCTTTTATAATGGGCTTCCTGTTTTGCAATTGACCGTTGGAGCAAAGGAATCCTGAAGAAGGAAAAAGGGTTGCCTGTGGAGGAGGCTAATAAAAAGCCATTTGTTATATTTAACCATCAATGTCATTTTCTGTAGATACCGAAGGAAGCTTTATTGTTGACAGAGTTGTTGATATTGCTTCTGCTGCAATAAAACACTTGGAAAATGTTTTAGAATCTGCAGATTTAGACGAATCAGGTAGGTTACAGACCATAGAAACTTTATCTGAGATGTCTCGGGTGTTTTCCCAATTAATCATTAATTAAGTTTTCTTTCTGTAATGGAAGTCACTAAATAATAAATAAATAAGATAAAGAAATATCCTATACAGTCCTATGCTATTTTTGACATTACTTTTTTCCATTCGTGGTTAATTTCCAATAAGCCAGCTTGATAACTGTTTCAAACCAATTTGCTTATATACGATTTTTACTGAGTTTTTTTTGTTACAATTTACTTAAAGCAAAAAGCAAAAAAAACAAAAAAAAAAAAACAGGTGTCACAAAGTTCTTGATTGCGCATGTTATCCTATGCGCATATATAATGTTCATGTGTTCCCAGAGAAAATATTCCTCGTCTGTAACAACGATTTTACACGAAAAAAATGTTGTGCAACCGGGTTTTGCTCCCTCATATTGACCTGATCAAAAAATGAGACAGTAAGCTCCAGCAGCAAATTTGAGCGTGTTTGATATATTATCTTCCTGGTGCGAACCGGCATTCATATTAGGGAGCAAAACCCAGGAGCAACACTTTGTTGCACGACATTTTTTTTTTCCCGCGTGAAATCGTTGGTACAGACGAGGAGCTCTGCTCCAAGATCAGCTTGCGATAGCGAGTTCTCTCATGTGTACCGTCGTCAAAAAAAAAAAAAAAAAAAGTTAATAGGAGTTTGTGCAATGACATTCTTAGGCGCCAACTTTAACAGGGCTCTTATCCATTAGTAGTCCGACAAATAAATAACAGAGTTAAAAATATGTATAACAACAATTCAACACGCTATTGAATAAAATAGCAAATTAATAAAATTAAGCAATTCAATGGTTTAAATAATAACAAATAATCTACTATTTGAATTTATGCATAGTTTTCGTCTCGTTGCGTGTATTAATAAAAAGGACTTCAGGCCTTTTTCATATACCTTGTTAACAAAATGAGCGTGGGTCCGGTCTATTACCGTTAACGGGGTTTTCCTACAATGGAGGATTTTAGAAGAAAATACAATTATAATAATTGCTAACTGAAAAATTAAACAGAGCAGTGCATTTACGTTTATTTATTAATCGTCCTTATTTAATCATCGTTAGACACTAGACCAACGGGTTAGGAATTGATTAGAGAATTAGCGTGAGGTCGTCACAATCACACATCCATGTCAAAAATAGATATAAAGACAAAACGACGACTTACAAAAAGGAAGAATATGTCAAATGTTAACGACCTCATTAAAAATTTCTTTTCATTTGTGTTTGAAAAAAGTTGATGAGTCTTGCTTGTATCCTGGAGGTCACTCCCTTGATAAATGAGTATGGATGTTTGACCGTCATTTTCAATCAGAATGGCCCTAACAGTTGCGCATAAATAACTGAGATGTTGATTTCAGACCCCAAAAGGAACAAACTCTTTCAATAGTTATGTCCTTTAATTATTTAATTGTTTATTGCTATGCTATCTTTTAAGTTAGATTTTTGAAATTAAAGCGGTTGCGGTCGCATGAATATTTGTTCGACGATTTTAAAGAAAAGTCTGCCGAAAAAGTATACCGAATCAGCGAGGTACGCTTGAAAAGGTACGCTAGATTCTGTTTTCGACTTTTAAAAATAACGATCCAGGCGTCGAGCACCCCTACTCGTTTTTAAGGGATCTCCCCAAGGGAGATTGAACGTATTTTATTAGATCAATTTTAATTGTGCGAAGAATGAAAAATCATGCGATTGATTGATCAAATAGTATTTGTTGCGGAAAGTGGGGCAGATGTTTCGCAGAGTGCATATCCACACTGATTGTATAAACATTTTACTTGTGATCTCTGACTAAACTGAACGAGTCAATCAGTCTTAGCATGAACAACACAACAGGGCCGAAGTTTCTTTTCTTGTCACCAGTAGACCAAGTCTGTACGTTTGGCTCTCTGCCTTTTACTCTCCTCACATCCTTGACGATAATTGCTGGACTAATAAGTAACGTCTTTATTGTAGTTTTTTCTTATAAAGAACTTCAAAGTAGTCTGACAGTTTATACTGTGTTTCTTGTGAACCTGTCGCTCAATAACTTGTTTGGTATCGTGGTCTCTTTGCCGAGCTTTTATATTGACTACTGTACAACCCTTCTTAAGACAACCTATCATGAGATGGGAGGTGCAGTCTATTTCGTTCAACTTTTCTGGCAGTTTAACTGTCTTGGTGTTGGGATGCATACTCTAGCGGCCATGTGCTATGATCGATACGAAGCTTTCACTAAACTACCAGCAGAAAGAACCTTAACTGTCTCAAGAGCAAAGAAACTGTCACTTCTCATATGGTTGTATGTAACTTTCAGTACTTTGCTATGTTTTACAGGACATTTCATAAATTGTTTCAACAACACATTTTCCCCTATTTCTTTAAGAATCGGTGAAAAGTACAAGGAAAGTTTTCATTCGCAAATGTCTACCATTTTTGTGATCGTGCTTGTCACAATTTGGATGTTCATGTGTAACTTTACCTTTCTAATATGCCTTCGCATAGTCCACCTAGAAATTACTCGACATTCAAACCAAGTTGAAACTCTTCTTGGGCCAATAAGAGTTCAGATTGAAATAAACTTGTACAAAATAGCAGTGGCAACTATTGTGATCTATTCCGTATCGTGGATCCCATATGGTGTTACTCGTGGGGTTCTCAGTGCCTACGGTTACTCTAACTATCCAATCGTCTGTGCATATGCTTTCAGTATCCAATTAAGTTATGTTCCATTCGGTGTTTTACCATATATCTATATCATATCAGACAAGAAAGCTAGGAAACAATTTCTCTCACTATGGAGGATGATTCTATGTAGGAAAAGAAAGGTTCGACCGTGCAAATCTTGTGCTGAAGAATGTCCACCGCACCGATGAACGACCCTCTGCCGCGGTGCATGATCGATTAACTGTCTAATTTATAATTAAACTGTTTGCGTCCATCTATACAGGCAGCCAGGCAACAAGGCAGTTCGTCAGTCAGTCAATCAGAATGTTACATAAAGAAAAGCGTATTTTGGTCATATTTAAATAATCATATGCTCAAATTCCTTGCAGTTTGTAATGATCCTAATGTGGTTTGATATACACTGTCAAAACGCGTCGTACATTCACAGTCCTTCTAAGGACTACTTCCACCCGGAAGATCATGACAATTTTGTTACTTCGACAAATATTGATTCGTTAAACATTCACTCTGTACGGCACGCATTGCATGATGGGTTAGAGTTGGTTGTTTTTCGATTTTCTCTTCAAGCACAAAACAATTTTTAAAATTTTTGCGAGCAAAACATTGTAATTTTGAAGTTATTTAAAGCCTATTTTAAAGGGCTATTTTAAATTATTTAAAGGCTATATAAAAAATCTCCCTCGTTCACCATAAAAAAAGCCTTTGGCGTAAGACTTTTTCAGCAAATGTACATGCAGTGCGAATCGAAAAACCGTGGACAGTTGATGTTATTTAAGAAATGACCCAGTGCGCTGTCAGTGGTTGGCCAAGGTGTTTCTGAAACGTTTCTCTCGGCCCATGGTTTTTCGATTCTCACCTGTAGTTGCTTTTTCAGCTGAAATCTGACATACGTATTCAATTTATTTTACAATATTTTATACTGGTTCAGTAGCTGTTAAAACCATGTTTGAAGCTATTTGGACCGTACATTATAAGCATGCTCACATCAGTTTTTGTTGAAAACATTTACATTGAGGGCTGCTCACAGAGTGTGAAACGAGAACGATGACTTTCTTTTTATCTTTCGCATGGAATAGAAAAAGTCAGTTTAAAAAGGGGGTTCTACCTTAAAACTTTCTTTTCTGATTACAACAGAGAAAAACCTTCAGGTAGAGTCACTAAAAGACTTCCATGTAGAGAAAATCTTATCCCGTATCTATGTATTCCGATGCCATGAGTACATCCAGCTGATAGCACTGTCACATCTTCTGCCAGAGTTTTTAAAAGAACATCCAAAGGTGACTCCCGTTCGTTTACCCATTCATTTATTCATTCATTTATTCATTCATTACTTCATTCATTCATAAATCCATCCATCCATTTATTCATTCATTCATCCATCCATTCATTCATCCATTCATTCATTCATTCATTCTTCCGTATTTTAATTCTTTTATCCATGTGTCCGTTTTTTCTTCATTCTGCTCACTCCTTCTTTTAAAATAAATAATTATAATAAATGAATTTATATAACGCACATCATTCCGTGACTTCAATCATTTCTCTTGACCATTCAGTTTTATTAATTCATTTTCTAAAACTTGGTTTAACATGACTTAGGTTCACTATACTTGATGGTTTTTTTTAAGCAGTTTGGTTGCCTATTTACCATGATTAGTCAAACATTAATTTACGTTATTTCATTTCTTATTTAATTCATTGATGTATTTTATTTCGTGTCTAATTTTTCGTTCACTTGCTCTTTTTTTTTTTTTTTTTTTTTTTTTTTTTTTTTTTTTCAGGTGAAGTTGATCGTGTTGGACAGTATTGCATTTCATTTTCGTCATGACTTTGAAGACATGGCACTGCGAACACGCTTACTGAATGGCCTGGCACAAACCTTCATCAGGATAGCTTGCGAGAAACAAATAGCTGTAAGTATTCAAGTTAGACAGTGTATTTCGTAGCAACCAAAGAGCATGAGGTAAGAGAAAGAATTGTTGCTATTGGACGTATTTCTAGCATAACCCTTTTTAATTCTATTTTGAAGTTAATACCTAAACCGTAAATGCAAAAATATTTCTAAAATAGGTTTTTACATTGTCCTTTATTCTCGGAATTGAATTAAAAAGGATATGATAGAAAATAGCACGATATCAGCAATTTTTTCTCTTATCTTACGCTTTCTTGGTATAGCAATCGACTTCAATATACGGACTTTATCATGATTCTATGTTATTTTTTCATATTATATGTTTCATAAACCAATAGATTTACAATTTTATTCCAACCTTTCGACCTTCTCGGTAATCTTCAGGAAATGGACAACTCATTACAATTGGCACAAAGTAAAGGCAATCAAACAAATTATTGTTTGTTTCGTCGGCTAATTTGTTTGACGGTTCGAGTGTTTGTTTGTTTGTTTGCTAGTTTGTAAATTCGTCATCTAATTTGTTAATTCGTTTGGTCCCATGGTATGGTTTGTTTGTTTGCTTGAGTAAGTTTTTTTTAGTTTTTATTTGGTTGTTCAAATTTGGCGTTCTTGCAATCTTCTTGCAATATTTCTAGGTAGTTCTAATGAATCAGATGACGACAAGATTACGTCAGAACCAAGTTGGCCAATCACATCTCATTCCTGCATTAGGTATGTTTAACGTCATTTTGGTATTGTGTGCAGGCTGTTTATCCAAAAGGAGGTATATTTAGAAACTTTACACCAACTCATTGCATCAATTTAGAATTTGTGTTTTAGCTTCAAATTTGATATTGAACACACCCAGAAATGAGAAATTTTAACAGTATTGCCTTTGATGTTATCTATTTTAGGCGAGAGCTGGGGCCACGCTAGTACTATTCGAGTGGTGTTGTATTGGGAAAATAAACAAAGGTGAAATATGTTATTGCGTTTCACAATTGTTTGTCAGTGTTTGTTTGTTTATAATTTTTGTTTTGCTTGCTTGCTTGCTCGCTTGCTCGCTTCTTTCTTTGTTTGCATGTTCGTTTTTTTGTTTGCATGTTCGTTTGTTTGTTCGTCCGTTCCCCCTCAGCCACTGGCTAGCGTCTAGCCGTGTAGCCGATGTTTGAGCTTCACCTTGATTTGTTTTAAATCTGAGTGTTAAAGTTCTTTTATTTTAGGATGGCACTATGTCGAAATATACTAAATGTCATTCTGTTTATTTTAGGTTGGCAACGTTGTACAAATCACCAACTAAGAAAGAAATGACAGTACCTTTCCAAGTCGCTGTACGTTAATCGTTCACTATCTTATTTCGATACCACCACATTCACCAAATGTTTTTTTTATTCCCGAAACAATTTCCTGCTTTAATTTGTTCCAGGTGTAAGGCTCCCTTTTTGAATCAATATTTTGTATCCAATTTTTTGTATGCTATACCTCTTAACTTGATTTGGTTTCATTTGTAATTGTCCGCGGAGCGCAAGGCTAGTTTCCAGGGCACTCTCCGGGAGCATAATACTATAAATATTTTCAGATCCACTAAAAAGTAGGTAGAAATGAAAGAACTGAGCTGCTGAAGTAAGTTTCGGAAACCGAAACGCTTACTCGAGTTCAGCCTTATTAGGGCATGAGATGGGGATATAACATTTTATAGAATGAGTTTCATTAACCCGTGAAACGAATAATCATTTTTTTCTGCTCGATGCACAGGCAGCCCAGGCCCGGGGGGGGGGGGGGGTACTACCCTATATTGACTATACGGGGATGATCCGCTGAACAGGGTAGGGTTTTTCGACCTTGGTGTCATGAACAGGGTATCCAATTCTACTCTATTTCCGATTCAATCCAAACTTCCTATCATACTCAGGGCCCAAAAAATGAGAGAAATTAGTTTGCATTCAGGAAATCGGCAGCAATAATGTAAGATCGTTGACTTATAAAAAAAGATAAGAGCAGCACGTGTGTCTGAATTAATATATTTATACAGTCATATCATGTTCGTAAACAATTGTAATTTGTCATAAACAGGGTATGGAAGTTAGGTATTTTTTGTCATAAACAGGGTAACCCCTACAAGATCCCAGCGGAACACCCCTACCCAGATCTGAAGGGAGTAGTATTTTTAAACTATATTTTTCTTATTATTTTTACTTTTTTACATATTATATGTAATAAAGGGAAAAAATACAAAAAGTTAATGAAAAATCCAATTTATAGAAAAATAAAAAGTAAAAATAATAAGAAAAGTATGGTTTAAAAATCAAGTGATAAGAAAAAGAAGCCAGGAGACAAGTAGATTGCGTTGGTTGCCTGTTGTTGCATGGGTTTTCTTGAGCATTTAGAGCAAAGTACAGTTGATGTCAAGTAGTTGCGTACAAATCATTTCTTATTTTAGTATTTGTTTTGTTCCGTTGTAGTCTACTGGTATTCGTGATTTATGGGAGCCAACAGATCAAGCTAATACCATCAACAACAATGGACACTTATCCCCGACCAACAAGTATCAATCACTTGCTGACAACAACCAAGAAACTAATCTACACACACCAGAAACACACCAAGAAAGTCGCAAACGAACATTTGATGATATAAGTTAATAAAGCGTCAATTGGACATTGGTAACCGATAAACAAATAAGATCACATACAATGTGATCTGGATCACGCATATTTATTAAAAACGTCAGTACTTACAAAAGACGGTAGTTATATCAAAGTCCGTTTTCGGTATGTTTATTTTTCTATTATGTGATTTAAATAACGGCGAAAATAAACATAATAATGATCTGTTTTTTAGTTGTTGTTGTTGTTGTTGTTGCTGTTTTGTTTTGTTGTTTGTTTTTTCTCTCCGCCGTCATTTTTTTATTTCGGCATCCAGTTCTTCCCCGCGTATTATTATGGGGGAAAACAAAAGTTTCTTTTAAGTTATGAATATGATTTTCAACCTTTAGACCCTTCAATCACGTTTCATCGGGTCCAAATATTCATTCTGTCACGTTTCAAGAATTTATCGGCACCCTGTGGCTGCTGGACAAGCCAAGTGTTATGCAATGCTTGTTGAACCGGGGCTCCTGTGGTGTGAATCACCTGATTCAAACAATTTTTCGTCGGACAGTACAGTTGATAGTTGTTGTGAGCTACATAACAAGCGATTTCTATTAGGTAAGTAGCAATTGGCTTTTAGTATGTAAAGCACACTATGTAGAAAGGTTAAAGTAAGTTTTATCCAATTTTACATTGTGAGGGAAGCATTTCTATATTGTGTTAGAAAAAAAGTGCACTGTCACTTCGACGGGGTGCATGTTCTCAACACAATTTTCCATCCACCCGAGAAAAAAAAAACTTATCAATGTTATGGAGATTGTCTCTAAAGTGATGATTTGGTTGATCGTTTTTTTTAGGTACAACCTCGTAAAAAAGACACGTAAATAAAGTACTTGGATTAAGACAATTGAACATTGATTTTAACTTGTACTTAGATCACGAGTTGCCGAACCGACTGAAGGTCAAGATTTCCTCTCCGTTACTGTAGTAGTAGATAAAATGGTCGTGGAAACCAAAAGTGAAAAAGAAGCAAGTTGTATTTATGGTGGCAGGAAAATTGCCATTCTCTTCAGTGTTGGGATACTTTTTGTATTGGCCGGCTGTACTTGTTATCCACTGTTAGACTCATTGATCCAAAACAAGATCAACTCTCAACTTGTGCTCAGTCCATCATCAACCAATTTCAAACAGTGGAGATCACCTACAGATACTCCAATCTATTTACAGTTCTTTGTGTTTAGTGTGGAAAATCCAGAAGAGGTTAAAAAGGGTGGTAAACCTTTTGTCAGTCAAAAGGGACCATATTCTTATAAAGAACATCGATTGAAGGAGAATATTACATGGCAAGAGGTTAACAAGACAGTCACATACAATGAAAGACAGTGGTTTGTGTTTGACCAACCTACATCCTGCAATGGCTGCGATCCTTTCATTGATTCTGTCACACCCATCAATATTCCAGTGATTACCTTGGCTAATGCAATTAAGAATATCCCAGACACTTTGGATTGGAAAGAGTTATTGATAAGTAACTTGTTAAAATTTTTCAAAGACAGGCTTTTTGAAGAACGAACAGTTCATGAATTACTATGGGGATATCCAGACCCACTGCTGTTAGAGTATGGAAAATTACGGAAAACAAATCTTTTTAAGTTTTTTAATCTGCCTGAGGTGAATCCAGTAATAGCACTTCAGCAGAATAATACTTACCAGGGAATTGTGACTATACACACTGGTGCTAAAGATATTAATTTGATTGAGAAATGGATAGAGTGGAATGGTCGAACTAAAATAGGTGTGTGGGATACTGCGTATGCTAACATGATAAATGGCAGTGATGGGACACAGTTTCCGCCAGAACAGAACACAGGGAGCACATTGTATGTTTTTGTCACTCAGCTATGTCGCTCCTTATATCTGACATATGAGAGGAATTCAAGGGTGAAAGAAATTGATACATTGAAATTTATTGCACCTGAAGAACTATTTTTGAATGCAACTCTTAATCCAGATAATGCAGCTTTCTGCACCAAGAAATGCTATCCCTCTGGTATTCTTGATGTCAGTGTATGTCAAAAATCACCAATTTCATTACCAATATTTATTTCTGCGCCTCATTTCTATTTTGGAGATAAATCTCTCACTGAAAATGTCCACGGTCTGTCACCAAACAAACAAGAGCATGAAACTTTACTAGAAATAGAAAGTCACTTAGGAGTTCCATTGATGAGTGCCAAACGTCTACAAATTAATGTTTTTGTTGAAGCAGTCGAACATATTGATGACCTGAAAGAGCTTAGAAGTCTGTTTCTTCCTGTTATGTATATTAATGAAACTTCTACCATTACTAAGAGTGAAGCAGACTTAATTAAGGCAAGGGTATTAGCACCTCTGGCTGTTGCTCATATCGTGGAACTGGTTTTCATAGTTGTTGGAGGTGTGTTGTTCTTAACTGCAGCGGTTTTATTAGTTCTGTTAATCAACAGGAACAGAAAACTGAAGGTTATCAAGGCAATAGTGACCCCAACTATTCCTAATGAGAATTCTCCACTACTTGTGAGCACTTGAGACTATGTGCAGTTCAGTTGTTTAAAAACCTCATGTGGCAAGTGCAGAATCACAAGTGTGAAATGTGTCTAATGTATCACTGCTGAGTATCTATAGAAAATACTGTTGCTTGGGATGTTATAATCCTTTAACTGTCTAACAACAAAATAATGTCCAAAATAAGTGAATAGTCTTCCATCATTTTTTCCCCTGAAAGTTACCTCTTGAAAATTTAAATTTAATTGAATTAATTTTTAAATTTTGGAATTATAAAAGTTTTCCATTGTTGTTGTTTTTTTGTTTGTTTTTTTTGTTTTTTTTTTTCACATGATAATATTTTTCATTGTCTTATTTCTATTAACAAGTTCAGCATCAAAAGAAGTTCTTTATCCAGATTGATGAGACAACACATGCAATATTTGTTTTTATACAAGAATGAAAAGCTTTTTATGCTTTAGTTTTACACTTGATAAAATGCTTCTGTTCGATATTGTTAAACAATGCTTTAAAAAATCAAAAGTAATTTGTCAGCTATTTTCAAAAGAAATCACGACCATAACAAGACTTAGTGTTCTTGAATATTAGTCTCAAGTTAGCTTGGATTTTATCTAATAATAATCTTGCATCTGCTTATATATTTTTAATGAAATTTGAGTGCTCTTTCAACATTTTTTTTATGACCAAGTTTTTTAGATTTCTATTAAAGCAATCTGAAAACTCACAATTATAGTCATATCTTACTTAATTGATTAACATAGACTGATTTCTGCCTGTACATTTTTTATGAAATTTCAAGCACTCTTTCAATATTTTTTTATGACCAAAAATTTTCTATCAGAGCAATCTGAAAACTCACAATTATAGTTATCATTCTTACTTAATTTATTAACATAGAGGATTTTTTTGGATTGAAGCTAAGCATGGTATGTTAAGAAAAATTAATGTTTCAGCAGCTACACTGTGATAGTCTTCATCAAAATGAGATTCGATAGTGATCTGTATAAGTATATCCCTATCGAACCTCATTCTTTCTCAACATGTTGTGCTTCAACCCAAAAAATCCATCTATGTTATCATAATTATGGAACACGAAAGCCTAAAGACTTTACTTAATTAATTTCTATTAATGATTTGGAAATTATATTTCTAAAGTATTTGTAAAAAATGCAAAAGTTTAAAAAAAACTATTTAGAAATTGATATTTATAGATGTTTTAATAAATTTGTTTTATTGAAAATTGTCAAAAGTAATTTGATTCCCAATTAGTTGATATGCGAGTTGTACTACATTATTAATATTAATGGCATTATTTGGTAAGTTGGCAATAAAGATACCTGTTGATATTCCATGACCATGTGGAGATGGGACTTTTATCTTTCAAGTATTGAGAGAAAGAAATAGTTTTTTTGTTTTTGTTTTTGTTTGTTTGTTTTTTGTTTTTTTCAACCATAGTTCCCCTCTACCAACTATGTTTTTAGATAAAATTTGTCTCTAATGTAGGTAGACAACCTTGAACTAGACATGTAATGTTTTTCTTGTTTTAGATATATGATGATGAAATATGTTAACTAAAAAAATGTTTTAAATTGACTAAATGGGATATGGGAAGATGGATGTAGTCACACAATAATATAAAAAAACTGTTATCTTTTGCTGAGTTTTTAACATTGGGGAACTCTGGTATATCATTTTCATTAGTCTCAAGAATATCTCCAACAATGAGAGTTGGTATCGAAAGTTTTTAACGAAAGTAGAAACATCGAAAATGAAAAGCGTACGTTCAAGGATTTTCAATTTCCAAAGTTATCGCCTTTCCCTCCCCTCCCCCTACATTATATTTTTCTTTGCCCGCAATGTATTTTGGGTAGTTTGTTTTGGTTATGTCGTCTTCTTGTAAGATGTGAAGAACTAGAGAAAGTCTTTACTTTTTAGCTCTCACAGTCGTAGCCAATGTAGGAACTCGTTTCTGTCACATCTTACAATGGCAATGCAAACATGTGTAGTGTATGGACGGCTTTTTTGCTCTCAAGCTCGTCAGGCAGTCGGTCAAATCTTGGGACGAGAAACGGGGCCATCGAGAGTTCGGCTGATTGCAGTTTGTTGCGGTTTTTCCAAGGATTTGAACTCGAATTCTTCTACTAGAAAGTTTGTGTTTGGCGATGATGCTTATTTTGTAGCAGAAAACCGAAGCAGTAGCGTTATGGGTGAGTATTTCTTGTATGGTAAAGGTGTTTGTTTACTGGCCATGATGTAAGCGAGCTGCACTTTGAACACATGATTAAATATATGAATTTAAAGAAAGTTCTCTGTTAAAATTTAACATTATGCTAGGTTATATATCACTTCTGTTTAATATTGCGTATAATTGTTTGACCAGTTTTAGTAGAGTTGTTTCTTAATCCTTATCCGCCTTTTGTATAGAAATTAAGCTCTGGACAACATCACGTGCAATAACGTCAAACCAATTTTCGAACCATTTCCTTTCATTTTGTGTGATTATATCAATTCTTTTTTACTTAAATGATTCATTTTTCCTGTCCTAATTATCTCGTTTGCGAACATTCTGGCTAGTTTCGAAGTTGCAAATGATCTTTTTGTTCTGGTGTTTACCAGAATAATGTCTATATTGTTGACCGAGGGGCAGAATCTTTGTTCTTGTCGTTTTATCATTTCAGGAAAAGTTACCTCATTTCTCGTGCAAAAAACTACAGCAATATAATATGCATTAATGTAGTCATTCATTTATCAGATGAATCCATTTTTCGGTTGGTAGAAGTTGCAATGTTAGCAACAGAATTTGTAATAATGTTGGTAATTAAGAAATATTTAAATTAGCTTTTGACGAAAATGAGGTTTGAAGGGTGGATTGTGTCTGATGTCTTTTTATGGTTGATAAGATTTATGCATAAAAATCACCTGGAAAAGCTGATTATTTTCTTTTTCTTTTAACATTGTTCTTTAAACCTAATCATAAAATAGCAGCAAAATAGCAGAAATATTGTCAAGCCTGCTTTTAGTGAACTGCTATTTTTTGTCTTTCAATTCCAACAAATCATATCACCAGAAAAGCTTGGTATGTTGATTTGCTTATGATGTATTTTATTGAGCCTGCTTACTGAGATAATTTAGTTTGTATTTCATCTGAAGTATAGACTCTTATCAAGCTAGAATCAGATATAAATAAAATACTTGAGTTATGCAAAAAAAAAAAGCTAATTCAGAGGATTTGTCACATGTAAAGTGATTAAATAGCTTGTAAACTGATGAAGATATAAATTTTTAAAGTTGACTAATCTTGACTTTTACAAGGAAATGTTATTGTTTTGGCACAAAAACAAGGCTCTGTGTGCATCAATGCACAATTAATGCACTGTTACCACACATTTCGTTGCAAAAATTACATCTGAGTCAGTTTGAAACCTACCTGCAGTTACAGTAAATAATTATAAGTTAATAATTTATTATTACGTTGACTGTAGACCCCCACATTTTATGTTCATCCCTATTCTAAGCTAATTATTTTTTATTTTTAATGAAATGATAACCACAGTACAAGTTATTTGGTCTGTTTTCATGTCCAGAAACAAATGGTGCTAGTTTGTAGTTTATGAAATGTTATTTATATACAATGTATAGACTGTCGATAAAGTTTTCATATTTATTAATGTAACAATATGTTTCAGGTGTTGCCGATGGTGTAGGGGGTTGGCGCCAGTATGGAATTGATTCTTCTAAGTTTGCTAGTTCATTGATGGAAGGATGTAGACGACTTGTTGTTGATGGAGGTTTAGAAATACAATCTCCTATTTCAATACTAAAAACAGCCTTTAAAGAAATGACTCAACTCAAAAATTCAGTGTTTGGTATGTAAAACTATGACATTAATATGAGGGGTGCTAGGGGATGTAATTTCATAATTATATTTCAAAAATCATTTATTATAGCTCTCAATAGTATTCATTTGAGCAGTGTATTAAACTCATTGGTAAGGGCAACTGTGTCAATAATTACTAAGCATTTTTATGATGTTTGACTTCTGTCTCACCATGACTCAACACATTCTTTTTGTTTGGTGTTGCTTAATATTAGTGTCCATAATAATGACATTTCAATCATTATATACATATTTCACATAAGAAAAACATTTTAAAGTCATGTAAGATTTTCCAATCAGTGCCACAGGAGTTTTTCTCCAGTTTTCTTGGTTTTCTTCTATCATTAAAACTTAACTGACTGAAGAGGCATATGTTGAGTATATGGAGTATAGGGGTAGTGAGTGTAATGAAGTCTCAGAGAAATGAGCACATTTTATGCTACTATCAAGTCCACTGATAAACAAAAGTTATTTTGTTCCTATATTAACATTTCTGATGTGCATTTTTTTTTATTTCTCAGGAAGTAGTACGGCCTGTATTGTAGTTCTGGACAAAAGCAGTAAGACACTACATTCTATGAATTTAGGAGATTCTGGTTTTCTTATTATAAGAAATGGCCATATAGTTCACCAGTCATCAGATCAGCAACATTACTTTAACACTCCATATCAAATAGCTATTCCACCTCCAGGAGAGGATGGCGGCAGGTTTATACAAGACAGGTAACATTAATGTGTGTTCATTTATTATTGTGAGTGCTTGGCATTAGATATAGCATCTAATGATCACATGCATTTGATTGTATTGCATAGTTACACATTCTAACCAGGGCGTCCACGTGTTATGATTTCCAAATGACTTACATTCTGGAATCATGTGATTATAGAAGACTACATTCTGGAATCATGTTATTATAGAAGACTACATTATTTTAGGGGGAGGGGGTGACTTCTATCCAAAAATGCAACAGATTTTTTAACCATTAAATCGAGCTTATGTTGTTAGATTATTTATGCTGATACTGGTCTATGTTGATTTCGATTATAGTTTGGATGAAGCAGAAGGCACGTCATTTCAGGTAGAAGTGAATGATCTCATAGTAATGGGTACAGATGGTTTATTTGATAATTTACCCAAAGAGCAGATAGCTCAACAGGCATCTTTATTAGAGGTACGTTATCTTTGTCAATGGTTCATGTGTTTTCCTATTTTCAAACCCTGTTAGCTGGGTTAGAAAAAGAAACTTAATCTAATTTATATTGTTAATGTTATCAGTGACAACAATACTGCTTTTGCCAGTCTTGTGTCACTTAAGGTCCAATAGATGTGACATGAATATTGAAACATTGAGGATCGCTTTAGAATAGTGAAGCGCTTTATAAATAAAATTTATTATTTATTATTATTATTAACAAAAACATTTCAATACAACTTGTGTTGAGGAGCCAATGAACAAGGACCTTGATGTGGAATTAACGCCTTTACGTTCTCGATTTATTTTCAGAACTTTGATAGAGAAAGCATCCAATCTCTGGCAGACACACTTGCCACGAAAGCAAAGTCATTAGCATTTGATCCGAGTTATGATTCTCCATTTGCTAAACAAGCTAAATATGAAGGTCTGCACATCACAGGCGGTAAACCAGATGATATAACGGTTCTTATTAGTGTAGTTAGTTCTGATCAAACCCAGAAAAATGACTGATTATTAGCAAGCTTTGTAAATATTTTTTATAAACATTTTGATGAAATAATGAAAGGAAACACAAAAAGATTGAGGTTTCATTGATATAAATGTTATCATTTTTTTTGCATTTCCCCACCATTATGAAAATCAATATAAGTATGAATTTGTGAAAGTATATCTAATCAATTTTAAGTATTTTGTATAAAGCTTTATTTAAATAAGTTAGTGTTCATGGAGGGAGTGTGAAGTGACTAAAATAAACGTGTTCAGATATAGAGTTGGGGCTACAGGGACACATGCAGCCTGCCTTTGATCTTGTTGGGTTCCTTTTATAGGATTCCTGAATACTCCTCTTAAAAATGCTATCAATTAAATGTAAAATCTGTACTAAGAGGAGGTGCTTTCTAAAGAGAACAGTTCAATATCTTAGATTATTGGTTGTGCCACTCATAGTAAGATATTTCTAATATCCTTTGATTTGGCATAGATTAGTTAGAGTGTCCGGGTCAGCGATGCTCTACAAGATGAGGGTTATCATGAAGAAGTGTGACAATTAAGTGAGAGTGTGAAACAATCCACTAGAGGGAATTTTATAGAGAAGGTTGAGTAGCTAAATCTTCATATTTGTTACGTTTTACAAAATCTTGTCTAATAAAATATAGTTAGCATCAATTCATAATGCCGTAGCTATTATTATAATAATTCTTAGTCCATATTAGTATTAGTGTATTTCAGATGAATAAAAAATACCATTATATGTAATATTATGACAGTTGTAATTCACGTTTAAAAATGGAGTGGTAAGGAAAACAATGAAATTAGAGTCCTGGGCTGGGTTGTTCAAAGCCAAATTAGCACTAATCCTGGGTTAACTCTTAAGAAAACCTATAGAGTTAACCCTGGATTAGCACTAATCGAGCTTTGAGCAACCAACCCGTGTGCATTAGTTTAGTAACTATATCATGGGTTAATGAGAATTACTAGCATGGAAAGAATTTGATCTATGTCTTTTATAAACAAAATAAGTTTACCTTGTAATCGCCCTAATTCACTTTGGCGTTATATCCGAGGGGATCAAGTAAACTCAAATTCTCCCTGCATATTATTTGGAAATAAAAAAACTTATTTTATATCAAAACCAGGATATTTCAGATTACACTGTTTCAAAGGGAGCTATTTTTATCAAAATTAATATTATATTGAGTTTGGTAATTTTGACCTCCTTGTAAACAAGAGATGACGTCATAGTGAACTAGGACAATTATTCTTAATAATGTATTATCTGGAATAATTCTTATAATAATAATTTTTTTGCTTGCATTGTTATTTATCACACTGTCGGTAGTAATTTTAAAACAAACAATAAGGGTATGTCGTTGATAATTTCACACACAAAAAAACAATTGTACATTATTTTGTAAATAATTTAATTAAAATGTTTTAGCCATCTATCTGAATTGATTATTTGCATAGGGTTATGGCAATGTTGTAATGTGGTTGACAATTATTTCAGTAGAACCTATTGTCATGCTAGTTGGCACATCAGTGTCTGTTTGTTGGTGACATGTTTGTTAGTAAACAGCAAGTATTTTCCTCTGGAACATGGTAAAATGGAGTTTGGGTCATAGGTTTGGTACGGAGGAAATTCCTGTATAGCGATACTTGAGCTGACATAATCCTTTGTTATCCATGTGCCAACCAGACAGTGATTGGCCGTTATTTCAATAGAGTCTATTGTAGTTCTGGTTGGCACATTAGCATAACAATTCATTTGTTTATAAACATAAAGTATCGCTATATTGAGGATCTGGTATAGAGAGGTTTCGCTGTATGCAAAAAATTATCCTATTGTTATCTATCATTTATTAAGAGAGATTTTAGATCCCTTATTGGGGGTGTTAGAGCCCTAAGGCCCCCGGGGGGGTACTCCCTTCAGATCTGGGTAGGGGTGTTCCGCTGGGATCTTGTAGGGGTTACCCTGTTTATGACAAAAAATACGTAACTTCCATACCCTGTTTATGACAAATTACAATTGCTTAAGAACGTTATATGATTTGTACAAATATATCAATTCAGACACACGTGCTGCTCTTATCTTTTTTTAAAGTCAACGATCTTATTCCTGCCGATTTCCTGAATGCAAACTAATTTCTCTCATTTTTTGGGCCCTGATTATGACAGAAAATTTGGATTAAATCGGAAATAGAGTAGAATTAGATACCCTGTTCATGACACCAAGGTCAAAAAACCATACCCTGTTCAGCGGATCATCCCCGTATAGTCGATATAGGGTAGTACCCCCCCCCCCCGGGCTAAGGCCCTGAAGCCTTTTTTGGGGGGGCAGGGGGGGAAGGGAAGGCAGTACAGCCTCAAACGTAAAAAAGGAGAATAGAAAAAATTGTGCAAAAACACTAAAATATTTTTTTTGCAAGATGAGATTAAATAGAGTGCACCACTATGGCCAAAGAAAAAATCCTGCACGACGCAAAATACCCCAACCTCCCTCAAATACTGTCCGTTAAGGATCCTGAGATTTCCATTAGAAGTGATTCATACTGCAGTTTACCATTGATTTGTTTATTTATTTAATTACAACTATCAAAGATCATCATTTGTTTGCAATGTCTTTATTCATTATAAATCACATACCACTTAGATTTGAACATTCACTAACAGCATCTATTGTAATAGAACTGAACTGACCTTGTCTTAAGAAATGAAAAGCAGAGCCCCTCTTACATGTTTTAGGGGACAAGGGAATGTGGTGATTTATATTTAGTGAACATGGGATATTTTCAAATGATGATGGTATCAGCAACACCAAAACATTGTCCAGATAAAACATGATTCTTCTCGTAATTTTCATTGCAAAGACTTTTTTATCAGTTTATTTGACGTTGGACAAGGGAGATCATCCTAAAATAAATCAATTGGGATCAAGGGGACTCTCGCTGGGCTCACTTTTCCTTAATGCAAGCTCAATAAAGATCTATTACCACAGAGCAACATCTTTGTCATTCCAACATGTTTTATCCTTGCCTTAATTAGATGCTTTTATTCAGTGAATTTTAAATTTTGATTTCAATATTAGTCCATATTAAACAAAATATTGTTATTTCCATTTCATCTGCTGTACATTGTTAAGTTATATATCCTATAATATGTTTTAATGTTAATATTATGTACGCCCCATAAATACCTATATTGCAGAAGTATCTGCTTTAATTTACCATGGATTGATATTTTTTATATCTATTTTTTATAAGTTGGTAGGTATATGGTATAGTTATGTGGTCAGTGTTAGTAGCATATTTAGAGTACACACAACACAAGCATGAAACAATTCTAAATACTTAGTGCCAGTTATGCACTAACTAAGAGTTCACAGAGTCACGCCACATAAGCATGACCAATTCTTAAGATTTAGTGCCAGATAAGATTATGTTATGCACTAACTGAGAATTTACTAGGGCACAAAGAAATACCACAAAGAGGTCAATAGGCGATTTGCATTACAGCTTCATATACTACCAGAATGCTTTGCTCCCTTTCTTTTGTATAGCAATTAGCACAAATTGTTCTGCTAAAACCTCCAAAGGGATTTAAAAATTTGAATTTGAAAGAGAATTTGCAAAGAATGCTGGTAGTCGTAGTAAAATGACGCCATAATGCAGATTGCCTATTGAAATAAAAGTTCTTTGTTTATGCCTTGGTGAATTCTTAATTAATGCATGGGTAAATCTTATGTGGCGCACAATCTACAAAAACTAAAAACACGCATTTTACATTTACTATGAAAAACCTAGTAATTGAAGGGTTCAGAGCGAAAACGGCGTAAGTGTATTTTAGGATAATTTTTTCGAATTTTCAAATTGTCACCAAATCAATCAAAAAAGGCATCTAATGACTTAGTTTGGTTTAAAAATAAACATCTTCTATTTTTTTCCGAAGAACTTGTCCGAAAAAGGTGTAATTCGGCCCGTAGTTACGCTTTCGCTTTGCTTGACAACCGTTCACTCTTGCGTGAAAAGCACAAATTTGTATAGGACGATAAAAATAGCCGAGTGAATATGCATAAGTACAAATCATAGAGTGCGCGCACTAAATAAATACCACTAAATAGTGCTATTTTATGCTAATTCTATTTTTTTTTTGTTTTTTTTTTTTTTTGTTTAATAAGCGCTATTTAGTAATCTCGACATCAGTGTTCATGCGGACAAATAAACCTATTAATATATATGTATTTTTTGGCTAAAAACTTGGCCTTCGAGCAAAAAGTTTAATATCCTAAGAAAATTCAGTCCTTCTTCTAATCTTATGCAAGTTTTTCAAGTTTTACTTCATTCTACTTACACCGCTAAATCACTACGAACATGCCTATTTCGAACTACACGTGTTTTGACAAAAATACCACTGCAATGCATTCTGGGAAATCAACCAAATTTTCGGCAGCCGTCATAGCCTCCCCCCATTTCAAGTCTAACGCTACCTCGGAATTCTGCCGAATTTTCAGGCTTGTTGTGTTCTTTGATCGCCAAAACTTGCAAAAATACCCGCGGCAGTCCGAGAATTTGCCTCTAAAACAGTCTTTAAGTGATGATTTCTCCAACGGTCGCCAAGATTCACGAGTGCGAAAAAAACACTAATTTTTACTCGAAATCATCTCACCTGCTTGATTTCTTTCAAACAGTAGACTCATCACAACTAGAAAGCTTAATGATGCTTTTCCAGAAGCGTTTAGAGGCAAAATAATAGCAAAAAACAACGACAAAATCGCAAATGATGCGACTTTGTCGAAGTCCTGATTAGACTGAAAACCAGTTTCAAACGTGTTAAACATGTTTACCAGTTTCATGCCTCCCCAGTAACACAAAAACACAGGAGTATTGATCGAAGCCAAAAAGAAACTACCCTAGACGAGCATAAGGTTTGTACGACTCAAAAAATCCCTAAAATCGCCAAAAAATGTCATTTTTCTGACAATTTCTTCGGAAAAAAACAGAAGATGTTTGTTTTTAGACCAAATTGAATTGTTAGATGCCTTTTTTTGATTGATTTGATGACAATTCGAAAATTCGAAAAAATTATCCTAAAATGCACTTACGCCGTTTTCGCTCTGAACCCTTCAATTGATATTTAATGGTAATTATGCTGCGTGCTTCAAAGAGTGGTATTCAAAAAACCAGTGTAACAAATTTGAACAAATTGTAAAAAGGTGCAATATACGGAAACACAAAGATAAATAAACTGCGAACAATAAAGTGTAATTGAGTGCCAATATAATACCTGTGCAATAGTGATTACTAATTAATGATAACATTGAACTCGGTCCAAAAACCAGAGCCATCTGAGGGTTTAGCATCCAAGAGTATGATTAATAGGCCAAGAATGGTTAGCATTGTTTACCAGAAATTCAACTTTTGAATTGTATGGAAACGCACTATCTTGTCATTGGGTTTTCATACAATTCAAAAAATGAATTTCTGGTAAACAATGCTAACCATTCTCGGCCTATCAATCATACTTTTGAACTCAGTGGAGAGCAACTTCAGATTAGTTATCTTGTTTATCATTCTCCAGTTTGGACTGTACTTTGAAATAATCTTTAAAAATACAGAAGGAATAGTCTTTCAATCTACGAAATACATTGCATTGATTTACATTTGCTAACTAGCACTATTTGTTAGCAAATATTTTATACGTATATAGTTTGCACTCTAAGACGCAAGAAAGTATAATACTGCTCAATTTTGTTTCATGGTGTTTTGAGAACCACTCTAAAATGTTAACACTGTATCAATAGATGACAACATAGATCCATGGCAGTAACGTCTTTCTAAAGTTCAGTATTGCCCAGGCCATGTTTCAGGTAGGTCAACGTTATTTATCCATAAAGCAAAATCTAAAGGCACAAGTAGATCTAACCGGAGTAAAATATTATGGCAAGTTCTACTTCATGAGAGCTCAAACAACAAATGGTCATTAATATTCGCTGTAGTCCTGTCAATGATGGATGCTTTTACATAGTATATGTGGAAGGAAAAAGACTTTTTTTCCAATTTCTCAATGTATGTCTTTGTAAAATTGAAGAGGATAGTCGATCTCTCAGTTCCATTTTTTACGAAGGTTTCCTTCACATGCGCAGCTTTTTCAGTGTTATATCAACCTCTGAAATCACACATTGTTGTTGTTTTCCTTTTGTATCTAACTTGGCCTTCTTATGCTCATTTATCCCGTTGATGCAAAAGAAACATTTACCAGATGAGCCAAAGAGCAATGTGTTACATGGTGAGTCGTGGCCAGTAGGTTTTGTTTTATGGAATATTTTTGTTGACTGTTGTAGAGACATCTTTGTTGGTCAGACGTTGAAGACCTGTATAAGGAATCAAATTGATAATCAAAAATATAGTTCACTAAATGGTCTTCCATTCTACTCAATACAGGGTTGGTGGAGGGTCCAGGGAGGCTGGTTTACCCCATTTTGGGAAAAACTCTTATATTTTCATAGATCTTTTTATTTCTTACTTTGATCAGTGATATTTAAGGTTGTGCCCCACCCCCCACCCTAAAAAAAATCTGGATCCGCCAATGCTATAGGCATAGTCACTTGATCATGACACTGATGATGGTGATGGTTGGGGTAATGGTGAAAGGGGTGGCTGGAATGGTGATGGTGTTGATATATACCTTCAATCATCCTGTACTGATATAGCCTCTAGATCATGCCATTGGAGATGTAACTGGTTTGGGTTTTTAAGTGTGTCGTACCAATGTTTTAAAGCAGTTCCTTCTGCTTTGATGTGTAGAACCACACCACCTATATATCAAAAACATACAAACAAACTAAACATGAACAAAACAACATACACAATAGAATAAACAAAACAATAAAAAAGAGAAAATAAAACAATAAACCTCCCTTTTTGTACTTACAAGAAAGTCAGACAACAAGCTTCTGTATGATATACTGATGCATCAACTGATGTATCAACTAGTACATCAGTACATCAACTAATGTATCAACTAGTACATCAGTACATCAACTAATGTATCAACTAGTACATCAGTACATCAACTGATGTATCAACTAGTACATCAGTACATCAACTGATGTATCAACTAGTACATCAGTACATCAACTGATGTATCAACTAGTACATCAGTACATCAACTAATGTATCAACTAGTACATCAGTACATCAACTGATGTATCAACTAGTACATCAGTACATCAACTAATGAGGCGGTTAAATACGAGATACAAAAACCCTCAACTTGACATGCAACATTATTTCACAGTCAAGTTCAGCTTCAGGTGTTTCTGGTTCATCGCGTGCGATCAACTTGTCATGCATCAAAATCATTTGTTGCAAGTTGGACAAATCTTGCAAGCTGATTGGTTCATTTGCTACTTAATTGTCAAGTTCAGCTTCGGTGTTTCTGGTTCATCACGCGCGATCAACTTGTCACGAATCAAAATCATTTGTTGCAAGTTGGACAAATCTTGCAAGCTGATTGGTTGATTTGCTACATGAGTGTCAAGTTCAGCTTCAGTGTTTCTGGTTCATCGCGTGTGATCAACTTGTCACGAATCAAAATCATTTGTTGCAAGTTGGACAAATCTTGCAAGCTGATTGGTTCATTTGCTACATGAGTGTAACCAATGATTTTGTTGCGTAAGTGCACTTACCAATAAAATCATTACTTTTGCCCACATCATGGTCCCATACAGCAACTTCCAAAGATTTCTTGGCTAGTTCATTGTGGGGTATTTCATAAGCAAATTCCTGAGGAAAAATATCATACATGGATTTAGAAGTATAGTTGGAGCACCTAGCTATTCAAAAAAAATTTTTTTTAAATACATAAAAAACTATCGTATCTCAACACATCTAGAATGACTGCAAGTAGATCACGTTTTTATTCGACCATTCTGTTTTATTGTTGTAATGACAAAGCCGAAATTATAGAGTGCTTCAACGTTATTTCTATGCAGACAGTTATATTGTGATGAAAAGAAAGCCAATAAGTTGGAGTCTTTCAACATATATATCTGGGATGCAAACAAAACGCTTGCTCTGCGTTCTTTTGTTTATTCATATAATTCGCGATACTTGTATTTTGTCTTGCCAAACATACTATTTTTTTCGTATTGTTTTACCTTCCTATATCATTTACCCATTGCTTCATTGATTTATTCATTGTTTCTCAGGCTCGGAACGTTACGTAACACACGTTTCGGCACACGATCGTGCATCGTATATCATTTTTGGTTTCAGGACTTTTATCAAGTAATGTTGTCAAATTATGTTTGAAAAGTGCTCTGAATACAAAAATCCGAAAAATTGCGACATTTTCGAGCGAGAAAACGCGATAATTTTGTAACTCGACCGAGTCCTCTCTCGGACAATAAAATGACGATAAAAATGACGATATTTTTCACAATATTTCGCAAACTAGTACGGTGACCTATATTTTTTATTTTATAAAATTATTTGTTATGGTATAATATCAACCTATCCTTTAAGTTGCATGGATTGCCTTCGAGTCCGATAAACAACTTACTTCGTTAAATTCAGGATTCAACGTCTTCTTTTTGATGGTGGTTCTTCGTTTCGTCTTTTTGTTCGGGTCTGGTTTTAGATAGCTGGAACAAAAAACTTTGAATCAACTTAAGTTCAAATATAATTAAAACAGTAGTATTCCGTTTCTCTTTTCATTTTTATTTCTTATTCTATTTCTTCCTTCATGGCACGAGAGTAGCATGCATAACAAGCTTTGTGTACCCAATGTCTATACACAGTTTAACAGTACATACCATTTAACGTAGGGATCGGAATATCCGTTGGCGTCCATAGCTGCAAGACCTGAACAGCGGATTATACCCACAAAAAGCATGCTTCTAGACGAGTTATATCTTAGAGATAGCTGGATACGACCAAGAGGACTGGAGTTTGGCGATGGTGACTCCTAAACATCATCAAAACAGACATAAGTTAATATCGTCTGAGATTTGGCTTTTACATGAAACAGGATATGGTACGCAGAACCAGAAAACACAGGTTTAAAGATTACAAGATTGAGATAAAGTATTGTAGGTTTGAGATCAAGTATTGCAGGTTTGAGATCAAGTATTGCAGGTTGGAGATCAGGTATTGCATGCACGTTTGAGATCAAGTATTGCGGATTTGTCAGCCATTTATTTTGGGAAGGGCGCGGTCTTCGGTACATGAAATTCTGAGTTCATTTCCGGACGGATTCTTGTTTCGACTTCGTTACACAAAACTGTGGAGTTTGTAGTAGCTATAAACCCCAATAAAATGGAGCTAATTCGAAAGAGGTGAAAAAGGAAATAGTTTTCCTTAGTAGTATCAGTATTAATAGTATCACCACTGACATGGACTCGATCATTCCTGCGATCAAGCTTGTCGATATTAACAAACTACGAAGATATAAAGTCTTCTGCACAAGAAATATGAGATCAAGCATGCGAAACATTTTGGATCGGGATCATATCTTATCCATCACCTCAAACGGGATTTAGTTGATTACGCGTGCAAATAACGTACCATGTCCCTACGCAAAATGGAGTGATGAAGAGTGACTAACGGTATAATTATATATATTCTAGCTATCATAACATCTAACTTCCGTAACATTGCATCAATTACCTATTGTGATATATAATTCAATATCAAAATAACTTATTGTAACTCGGATTCCTAATCTCTACTACGGCGTACAGCACCTCTGTCACAGACTCATATCAAGCTAAAACGTTCTCTGATAAACATTATACTGATAACGCATTGGCAATTATTGGCTTTCTGAACTAGATCCACCAATATACGCTTTACTGTATCAATGTGCCAACCAGAGCTACAAAAGTTTTGCAGAATCTCTATTGAAATAACGGCCAATTACTGTCTGTTTGGCACACGAAAACTAAGGATAACGTTAGATGAGGTATCGCTATATTAAAAGACTATTAGGTGTGGCGAATGGTCCATCTGAGATTTTCCGAGGCAGCGAAACGGAGGTTTTTTTTTTAATCGAGATGGAGACTTTAAGATTTTCAAAAGTTGCGACCAAGATTTATTGCTTTAGCATTTTCCAATACCGAGATACTTTTGGCTTACAGTCTAGGAAAATAGTCGAGAGGTCGGCACTGTTGTTTTTAAACCTGAAATTTTGGGATAAAGATTTGAAGAATTCGAGACTCCGAGATGGACAAAATTGAGTGGAAAACCATACTCCAAGCGTACAAAACTAAGAAAATCCGATATTTGACATTTTTTTTCGTTTGTGAAGGTGCCGCATTCGCCAATTCCTAATATTGCCAATATTAAATAACAATACCCCCGATGGACCACTCAATATCACTTTGGAAACAATGAGATGCGATAAAATAGTTGACGAACATATCAACGATTGGACAAAGTCGTGTTGCTTCGCTCTCTTCTTTTTCTCATCTTCCTAGCCTTTTCAACAATGTGTTTTATTTGGCAGATCACCATGCAATTTCTCTTTATTTTTCTTCTCAATTTCTAGCTCATGATACTTGGATGACATTACTATTTTGAACTATGTATAAACACAGGTAACCCAAGCGCAATGCTTTTAGAAGGGAATGTATGAGGATTTTTACTTCGGTTTGAAATATAATAAAGATTCCAAAACTTTACTGTTGTGTCAGCCTGTTGATAAAGGTAAAAAATCAACCTGCTGACACCAACAGTAAAGTTAAGGAAGCGGCTTTCAATATGAAAATATTTCCAACCGAACTAAAACTCCGCGTACATTACTTCAAGTATTGCGCTTGGACTACCTGTGGTATGCATGGACGATGTGAAAAACCAAGCTTACCTTTCCAGTGTCAATCTTTCATGTTCAATGATCAAATCGACATCAAGTTCATTAGAAGAAATAAGACAACAGAATGCATAAGTTGAAAAATACTCTGGGAATAATCAGCTCCAATCTGCCATTGGCGAATCAACACAGAATTACAATCCGGTTACTTAATTTTGAAGGCGTTTTTTTGAAAAGTTAACTTTTCAGCAACCAAAAGTTTATTTTTAGTGTTGCTTCGTTATTTTAGAGTTATTAGCCGTTTTAAAATCCTTTAGATTACTTTAACATTACCTTTAGCTACAGAACGAAGTTTCAATTACAACTCATGATAATTAGTTTGCAGTGACTATATTAAACTACATCAAACTATACATTTTAAGCTTAACTCAATGTGAAGACATTATAATTGCTTATAGAGTGCTTTTCACGTTAATCATGTAGTACAATACAGCGAAAACACAAAAGAAACAATTAGAGAAAACAAAAGAAAATGTGGACAGTAAAGCGAGTGCAATGCACTGAAGTGTTTTTCACGTGTTTTAAAAACGACTCTATATCAGTGATTTAATCTCGCTAAACAATACGTAAAAATGAACTACAAGTGGGGTGTATTAGGTTACTTTTATTACATAGCACTCCTTATTTTTTAACACTTTGATAACTACATCCCTTGCTTCCATTTAGTATTTAGTATTTCCATTTAGTTATTAGCATTACAGATGATAACCAAACACTAAACATTTATTTTGTTGATATACGTATTAGCTCGCCATTATATACACTTTTTCTTGGGGGGGAGGGGAGGGGGGAATATCAGTATATACAACAGTACATTCATGAAACCATCATTGCATTTCATACACGTATTCGCCAATGTATTAAGGTGGACCTACAGGGAAATTAGCACTCGGGAAAGGCTAGTATTTTCTTTAGGAAAATAGGATTTGTTGTGCTCAGACTGAGATTCACAATTACAAAACAATCGTTATATGGGAATGTAATTAAATTTTGAGAGAAAAAAGACCGGTCGAGGGGAGGCCTAGTTGGGATTTAGTAAAAAAAACATTTGGAACGTGGAATAGGATTGGAACTCCCGTCAGTGTGAGTGTGACAGCTATATACAAACGCAGGTACCTCCGGTATAGAAACACCAGCCTGATATTTCAGACGGGTAGAGTCGTTCTCAGGCAGGTCTGATGCATAACGGTAAAGCCACGACCAACATTATGCCGTATAGCCTGCATAACAGGCGGTCTGCGGTTATCTGCTTGAGATTTTTTTTTTAGGGGGGGGGGTATATGCCGGATAAATTTGATAACGCAACCAGTGTTGTTTTCGCATGAGTGGGAAACGGTACGGTTACGATACCGCCACAATACGGCAGAAAATTCGAATGTCTTCTGAGAAACTACGGCTACGATACGGTAAGGTAAGGTTCTGTTTCCCAATCATACGAAAATAAAGAAGCGTTTCAGTCAAATTTATCCGGTAGAGTGCGGACAATGACCTAAAAAAAATAATAAATAAATGAATAAAAAAATAAAAAATATAACTTACAAATGATTTTGTCAGTAGATTTCTCTTAAAAGTCTGTGTCGGAGTGGAGTTGAGAACTTTGAGGTTAACCGATGTCTCACCGATGAAATCATTACGACCAAGAGTATCCTCGTCATAAACCTGTAACCTAGAAACACAGCGAACAACAACTTGAATAGCAAATACACACTTGGTAACCATGGGAATATGATAGAGGGCCCGTAGCAACGACATACCAACAAGACACATGGCAACGATAAAATGACAAGTAACGCAGTCCTAGTGACGACATAATAGAGAAGAAAATGGCATTTGACTTACTTAGTGAGTGAGTGAGAGAGTGAGTGAGTGAATGAGTGAGAGAGTGAGAGAGTGAGTGAGTGAGTGAGTGGGTTAGTGAGTGAGTGAGTGAGTGAGTGAGTGAGTGAGTGAGAGAGTGAGTGAGTGAGTGAGTGAGCAAGCGAGCGAGCGAGCGAGCGAGAGAGTGAGTGAGTGAGTGAATGAGTGAGTGAGTGAGTATAAAGCCTCCTCCGCAAACTTCTTCGAAAAGACAAAGGAAGCCCAAAGGAAATGCCAGCGATGGAGACTTAGAAGCACTGATGGTTTCACAAGTCTTTCAGTATCAACTCGATCATCATAACGATATTCACCATCATATCAGAAGAATCAGTTCACAATAAACAAAACACACGGCACATTACATCATTATTGTAATATTATTGTCAATACTTCATGATTCTTTACATCTAGAAACGACAATCATCATTATAGAACAACGACAAAGATATCCATCCTAACGACATCTATTTTGCCGTGAAAACACATCATCCACGGAACGTGTTCACAAAAACGATTTCAGTGGATTCAATTAAAATTGTACGTGTTTTTTATACATGTATTTCTTTGCAAAAAAGTGGTCGCCCTTCCAAATAACATAGCCCTCCCCTCCGTGGCTTCCGTAATAAAAACACCAACATTTTATCTATGCCACGCCGCTACTTATTTCATCCATTAAACAAACTCAATGACCTTGGCAACATTAACAATCATTAACATGAATAAAAACATTCAAATGGTTCAATCTTCTATTAGTTTGTTGTTTTGCTTCCTGCGAGTGTCATGTTCTACTCGTTCTTATCGTCTCTATCGTATAAGATGACTTTGATTTGCATTTGTGTACTTCCGATAGTAGTGGCTTTTAGCCCCGAAGGGAATTCACATTAGAAAACCATCCACCGTTCTACATGGAATCGTCTCGGTTACAAATTACATGTACAATAAGAAGAGTAGTCAATGAGTTGGCGGAGTTTTCTATACATCGTTTTGTAGATGACATTTTTGTCTCTCTTTTGGTTCCCTTGTATTTTCTATGCACTTTTCCCACGCTTTAAAATTAATCTGTAAATGGCACGTCGAAGGCGATTTTCGCGGCGGGGATATTTGCGGTGGGGGCTATGCTCGCAGTACTGATGACGTAAGTACTAAACTGAATGAGAAGCAGTGGTGGATCTACGGGAGGGGTGAATGGGGTGCGGTGCACCCCCTCCTGAAAGGATTTCATGTCTATTCTTAAATATTTTTACAAAATATCCTCAGAATTTCATGCTTACTGGGTAGTGTACCCCCTCCTGAAGATGCTGCACCCCCTCCTGAAAACAATCCAGGATCCGCCCCTGAGAAGTACCTTCCCTTACCTTAATGTCTTGTTTGATATTTCTTCTTCGGTAATTCCATGGTACGTCAGGGTCTCATCGAAGACTGGGTTCAATGTCTTATATTTTGTTTGACTACGTAACTTGTTACTCTGAAACAAAGTACATTGTTAATTATTCGCGATTCTTGATTTTAACGGTTTTTTTAGTTGTTGGGTCTGAAAAAAAAATATCCTGCACAAAAAAATTGCCCAACCCTAAGGAGACTTCTTAACACACATCTTTGCTCTCTTCTTCATTCAAAGAAGAACACGCAGTTCCATTTGTGCTGCCGATCCGGATATCGAACCAGCTCACAGCGGTTAAAGAGCAAACCCTGACCTTGGCCTCACCGGTTAGCCACCAATATACCACCCATGGAATTTCTACATATTGATCAGAATTCAAAGGTTGTTAAATAAGCTGTAAAGAGTAAAAAAACAGGAAGCACGACGTACCTTACTGGCGCCAGGTAGTAAATGTAGTTTAACATAAGGATCTGACGTACCACTTACATCCATCGGCTTGAGATCCTAAATACAAACCAGTTAGTTGGGGGAAATGACCAGGAGGCGGGAGGCGGGGATGATTGTCGTATCTTTTAGGGGTCGAAATCAACGATCTCATACCTTTTTGGGTGTCTCGGCGGTTTACTACCCGACAAAGGTAGCTTTTTTCCTCCATCGACGATTGAAAAACCGAAAATGACGTTCAGATTACACACCATCAAATTGTTCGCAAAATGAATATCAATTGAATTCGTTGTTTTCTTTAGTGGTTGAAAGTTATGGATTGACACTTGGATAAGACTTTCAAATATACGACGATTAATCCCACCCCGTCTTATAAAGACTCCTCTTTCAACACCAACATCATTTTCATCGAAATCACTAGCAACAACACCTGATGTTCTTACATCGACATTATCCTTATCATCATCACTGAAATCCCTATCATCATGACTGCCTTCAATATCACCATTCGATTAGAATTTGAATGAAATTACATTGAAGAGCACAGGCTGAAAAAACGTAATTTACATGTAAAATATATACTATAGATTACAATATGTTTACAAATTAATAAAAGGAAAAATAAACGAAGAAAGTAGAAGTGTCAAGTCAATCAAGTCCTCCAGGTAGAGACTGCAATATCGATCTTACTGAGGTATGTTGCCGAACTACAACAAAACGAGCGGGTTTTTTTTATGTGCTTTGCTCATTACCATAACTTTCATCATTGTCATCATCATCATCATAATCATCAGTTTCTATTATCGTATATTACCACCTTTTTCATAATCACCATCGTAGTCATCACCATCAACGCCATCATCACCATCATCATCACGACCACCACCTTACCGAGGCTGATTGTAAAACAACATCAAGACGACTGTCCAGCTTTTGATATCGAAGAGTAAACTCAATAGATCCAAGTCCTGAAAAAATACATATTTTAAAATTCAGCTTGTTTAGAATTTGTTATTAGTTATTTCTTTCTCCGAATTTCAATGAGAATCCTAATTTACAAAAACGATTTATTTCATCAATGATTTAGGGACTACTCATTAATGATCGTGTAGGGGGGGCGGAGAGGCACGTGCATAAAGAAGGTGGTTCACAAATTTTTATGCAAAGCTTAATGGGAATTTACATCAATCTATTTAAAATTGCCTTTAAAAAGAAGGGTGGCTCTAGAAAAATCATGTATGGCTTTTTATATTTGCACCAGTCCCACTCCCTTACTCATTTGAATTGTCCATTAATTTATCAATTTTTTTATTCGTCATTTCATATTAGACTCGGACATCTCTTATTTTTCAAACGTGCTTTAATATCTTCGTTCATTGATTCTTATAACATATCATCTTGTTACTCCTTTGTTATAAATACAAAAACATTCATTTGTGTGCTTGCATGCATTATTTCATGTCATTGTTACCTGACGAATTGTCGTTTTTCTTGTGTGATTCGTTTTCTTTGTAATTACGAACAAGTTCATCAATGTCCTCTTCATCGCCAAATCCCAGTAATTTCTGACCGTCAGTCTGATCTGGCGAACTGAAGCTTGACTTATGGGTCTCATCCTTGCTGGCTGTGAACAGATACCGGTTTATGGAATCAACTGTTGATCATGATTGAATGCCTGATCCATTCATTCATTCATTATTTTTTACACATCAATTTGAGTTTATGTGCTGTTTTGCTATTTTATTAGCTTAAGTTTTTTTTGTTTGCTTCGTTATTTGTTTGTTCGTTTGTTCGTTTGCTTATTTAATTTGTTGTTTGTTTCTTCGATTGTTTCTTTGTCCTGTTTTGTGTTTCTTTGTTTTTTTGTGTGTGTGTTTGTTTGTTTGTTCGTTCGTTCGTTGGTTTGTTATTCTAACAATACCTTTTTTCTTCATGACAATCAACTTGTCTTGTGGCGAGACCCGTCCTGATCTACTACGGAAGCTGTCTGAAGGCGCATCCAACAGATTACTGCTATCCCTGTATATACTAAAATCATCTGATACAGTAGACACACTCCCTGTACTTGCCCTGGGTCTCTTCTGGCGGTCAAGAAGCATTTCATCGCCGGAAGAAGATGCCTCGTCATCGCTGTTAGCAATTATAGATGAAAGAGTGTCACCATTCACAGCTGGGTCTTGAATAACATGAACAATGTCAGAAATAGAATTGACAGTTTGTACAAGGGGAAAACAATGATGAGAGTGTGGTATAATAGCATCTCAGTAGACCCAGGTCTTTAGGGAAGTGGGAAGGGAAAGGAGAGAACTACAATTAAGACAATACGGGCAACCAAGACAGCTTGGGGTCCTAAGGAAAGAGTAAAAGAGTTGTTCCAGTCAGTTTTATATATCTTGTCTAAAAAACAAACAACCAATAAATCTATCAGTCAATTAGTCTATTATCTAATGGGTTCCACTTTTCCACATTTCCCTTTTTCTATCCTTTCAGTCCAATCCATTCTACGGGCAACAGTGTTTTGGTAAATTACCTTTAGACCTTCTTGGCATGACAGGTGTCCATCCTGAACGTCCATCCGAATAAAGGTCTGAATAATGACTGGATCCAGTGTCCTATACAACAACCCAATCACAACAATTAGCCCTGTTGTTATGTATGGGTTATTTCATGGTAGATGTTAAAAGGGGGGCAATTTTTACATTTGCTTTTTACTATTTCATATTTGAAAAAATTTTGATATTACTTCAAATTGGTACATTCGTGAGAAAAACTACTGTGTGTGTAGTCTTGAAAAAGTTGTACAATATATATAGATAAGTTGTACACTGTAGAAAAAAATCAGAGTACGGCTAATAAGTAGTCTTGAAAGACTGTCTTGAGTGAGAATGTCTTCACAAGCCTTTGTTCAGCACTTACACTTCTTGGTATAGAGGAGGAATGTTCACGGGAAGGGTCAGAGATGCTGTACTTTGGAATTGCCTTGAAAAACCAGGCTCCTGTCTTCTTCCATAACTGGAAAAGAAGATGGGAAAAAAATTGAACTTAATCAGGCATTTATTCATTCATTCACCCATGTGCTCACTCATTTATTCATTCACTATTTCATTCATTTATTCATTTATTTAACCATGAATACATTGATAATACACACATATATTCATTTATTCATTCAATATTTCATTCATTTATTCATTCAATCAACCATGCTTACATTGATAATACACTTAGTAATATATTCATTCATTTATTTTATTCTTTCCTTTATTCATACATCCATTCTTTCTTATTCAGTCAAGCATGTTATTTTCATGGTGGTAACAATCAAACTCACTCCCTAACCCAGTAAACTATTTAAAATGGCTATCAACTCGAAAATTACCAAAATGATATCACAACATATTGACATATTCACAAACACCAAAATGGTGTTTATCCAAGTGTAAGACTAAACAACGTTGTTAACCATAATTGAAATCTACCTCTCTTTGTTCGCTGCACAGCATACACAACCATATTGGCTGCCCAATGCTGTTATGAGTATCAACACCACATTTTTCACAGACATTCTGAAATTAAATACAGGACTTAAAGAGGATGTTTGGAAAATAAAAAGATAAAAATGTAATGTTAAACATATTCAGATTGTGAAAATGGTCAGAGCATATAGTTAGTAGAAGGGAAATATGCTAACTTTGTTGCCAGTAAATGATACAATCTCTTGTAAATTTTTGCAATTTTAAACAATTCCCATACCCTATGGTTTTTAAGAAAGTAAGTTCAATGTTTCATGATATACTTGAAGGTCAAATAATAAGCTCAAATTGAAAACTGTATTTTGAGATAATATCTTTAAATCATTTTGGAATTCATTTGAAGTTATTTTGACCTTTTGGGAATCAACAAGGTCATATAACCATGTCATACAAAAAGAGTCCATTGTTGATTGTAAACTGTACCACAATCTGAAGTGTAGGCAAAGATTCTAGTGATTCAATACATTATGTACAATGCAATTAAAATTGAAACAATTATGCAGACTCTAAATATAGTTTAATAAATCTCCGAAAAATGATTGGTCGAGAGGAGTATTTTCTATGTTAACAATGACATTTGCATTGTAGGAATATGATATTTCATGGTTACCAGTTTTTCAATGACAGAGATAAAGTACCAGAAAATTAAGTCAAGGCTTTAAGCTCACTGAATCCATCAAACTGCATTCTTTTTTTTTTTTTTCACAGAAAACAAGCAACAATAAATTGTTCAAGATTCTGCAAAAATCTCAGATTGAAGAATAATGTGAGACAAACTGTCAGAAGATTCCAAAAAGAAATGGAACAAAAACAAGGAAGAAAAACTTCTTGACACAAAGAGTAACATTCTTGGTTCATAATATTTGGCATTTAAACTGTTTTCACTTTTGATATCACCTAGTGGATGCTAACAATAGATTTTAAGTGGTCTATGTACTCATACAGTGAGATCCAAATATTTTCTCATGTAACAAAAAACAGCCAACTAGCATTTTATCATGACCCAATCAAAAACACTTGAAATAAAAGATAAAAAATAGAAAGGGTGTGTTCTTGATGGCGTCATTTCAGATTGTCCAAGGTCATGCTTAAGCAGGGCTGTAGGAATGTGTATGGCCTCTTTGAAAAAAAAAACACCTGACAACATTTATTTTTTTAGTGTGACAGTAAATAACTTTCTTTCAAAACGTTTATCTTCTATTTGTGTTTCTTATGTATGAAATAAAATGAACATAGATCTAGCATTAAATTCTCTCCTTTTTTTTAATTCTTGAAAATTTTTCTCAAATTGTTGTAGCATAATTTTACATGGAGAAGGAGCACTGGAGCAAACCAATGCATTATTGATCCACCACCCAATGGGGAATAACATTGTCAACAGAACAGCAACATTTCATCCAACAATGGATTATCTAAATGACAGTAGTAAAATATATTGGTAATTTAGACAATATAAAGAAATGATTGCAATACCCCTTCATCGGGGGAATACGAGAAAAAAAGAAAAAAATGATGGGGTAAATATGATGATGAAAACATAGGGCAACCAATGGGAGAAAAGAACACATCAAAAAAGGAGCTAAACAAAAAATGTACAAAAAATACTTGAGAAATAAAAAAAAGCATAGTGAAGTGTTTGTTAATCCTGTGAAGATTGACAATGTCAAGCACTTGAATGAATTGCATTGAAATGCATTTCAATAGTTTTGCAGGATCTATGATCACCATTAGGGATAACAATAATGTTGGAACCTAGATTTCTTAGATCATCTCTATGACATCCAGAAAAAAAAAGATCTTTCCAAGCCAGTTTCTCATCATTTTAATTATCAACATCATTCAAAATCTGACATTGTTTTTGGAATTCTGCAAAACCATTGAAATATGTTTAGTTTATTCACTCGCAGCATCGTCTGCGTCAATCCTCATGGGATTAACAAATGCTTCTTTTCATTAGTTGTGCTTGACTTTTTTATTTCTCATTAATTTATTGTCTTTTATATCCTTTTGTTCAGCCTTGTTTCAACATTTTATTTTCTCACATTAGCTGCCTTATTGTTTTATCATCTTACCAGAATTAATCCCCCTTCATTCTTTTTTTCTCCCCATATCACTATAATGAAACGTCAGCATTGCCATCAATCCTTTGTCTAAATTACCAAAATATTTTATGCAACCCACACTAGTACTTCAATGGTTTTTATCTGTAAATGACATTAGATATGGCTGTTATTAAAAGTTTAAATTTTGTACGAAAAGTTGTTATTTTGTGTTTTATCATTATTAAAATGTTTGTGGAAATACTGCAGTTAAACATCAAATATCACAGACAAAACATTTTATTAATCTTTCAAGAGACATTAAAAAACAACCTCCCTCATTCATCGAAAAGCTATTTAAACTAATCAAGTCTCTACTGGATATTAAAAAGGGGAATGTGTTATTATCATAAATTATAGATCAATCTCTTCCAGATTTGTCTTTTGCAAATATAGTCTACTTTATTTTCTTTGATAGTTAAGTTGTTTGATTCAAGGCATTCTTGCAATCAATATTTCATACAGTCTAATACATTACACTAATATTTACAGTAGGTTGTTTCAAGGCTGGAATATTATGTATGTATTTTACAATAATGTAAAAGATAAGATAACATCACTCTACGCAGACTTACCTTCTCACAAATATCACACTCTCTAGCCACAGTCTTCAAAATGCCAAATTTGCTGGCACACAGTAGACAAAGATCTTCACCATTTCCCATTGCATTTTTACGTAAATTGTCCAGTTTCTCAACAAGACGCCTAATTAATGAACCAATGGAAAGAGAAATTTAATAGTCGGTTTAAAAATAAACAGCATGAATTGAGATGAAAACCTTAATTAATTACTAAGAAAATCCAATGGGGGGTGAGAGCAAATTTACATTGAATGTCAATCAAAGTGTGTATTTTACAAAATATAAATCTTTATATTCATATTTAGTATGAATTTAAACATGGTTTTGTGTGTAATTCACTTAAAAGCTTCCAAGACATATTGACTTTAACATGTCAAATCTTTTAAGCTCAAGACAAGCCTAATTTGTGTTTTATGGTTGTGTAGATTTCTATGCGCAAAGATTGTTTGAATGCTTAGATTTTCAGTTACAATTTACCATTCTAAATACAAGATTTGATGTGTTTTTTTTTTTGTTTTTTTTTTGAATATTTAACATATATGAGATTGCACATCTCTCTTCCATTCTAAAAGGCTCTTTGCAAAATCTTTATCTCTTGATGACATTAGATTTTATTCCTCAGCTGTCAAAATAATTCACCGCCGAAAAAATGCACATTTCGTTCTAAAAAAAATCTTGCAAGGTGTCTAACTGAAATTTTAAATAGAATGTCAAAAATATTTTCACTAGAAAAAAAACTTAGAGTACACGTTCTTGTCGAGTAAATTGAAACACTTTCTTTTTTTGAAGTGATTTTAGCAGTCGATTTTTTTTGGAGATTGTGGTGTAGGGATCAAACCGCTTTAAATGCTTGTAATAGGATTCGCTATCCTGGTAAGATTTGCACAAATTCAATGAATATCCTTTTTTGTGCTTTTCGCTCGAGTGAATTTGTAACATACAATAGTAAAGTTCTCAAATCGGTTTTATTTTCAATATCAAATCAAAAATGAATCTTTCACAATTGACAGCTTTGTTTGCACGTAAAAACACCATAATGTCAAACTAAATTGACAAATTTAACTTTGCAAATTCAATAAAAACAAACAATCTATCATATAAATTTGGACTGCGTTTTGTAGCTGATAATAGGCTTGACCGCAAGGAAGGTGCTCTCTATTTACAGGTGTTGTATTAATACTACGGAATAAAAGAGATATTTCTTAACACATCGTTCTCTCTCAATGATCAAACATTCTTATTCGCTAACAAATGGAATGAATGAAAACATGTGCTTGATCGTGGTCGAAATCACCCGTTTTCAACATTTCATGTGCCCACGGTTAGTTTCGAATCAGTAAGAGGAAATGAACAAGGTACTACTGAACGCAACGCGCGATCCAAAAAAACACACATTCCTTCGCTATACTAGGATTTGAAAATATTCCTTCCTATTTAGATAATTAATATTTCATTCCATTTTGTTGACTATACAAAAATTACGTTTTTTGTCTGTATATATTGAAAGAGTGTTTATTTTTTGAAGCGCAATGAGCCGTGAAATGACGGAAAGATGTATTTTGATTGTATGCAAGAAGCGTTGCAAAAAATACACAAATCAGAAACATAGCCATAAAATGAAAGAATCTTAACAATGTGAAAGAGGAAAAATGTAAAAATAATTGGTTAAACATAAAACTCAAGTTATTGGGTAATCAAATTAAAAAAAAAAGAAAGATCCAGTGCAAAATACAATCAATCTCTTTTAACCAAACAATCCATTTTTTTCACGTTAAAAACCTTTTAGGGATTTAAATGAGATCAATCTATATAGTAAAATGCAAACATAACAAGCAGTAATCGTATAGAATGATATTCGTTGTGCTCACCCAACTCGATTCTCTTCTTGCTGTTGTATTCTGTCAGATCGTTGAATGACATTTTTGATGATCTCTTGTTCAGCTTCTGAGATATTTGCCTTGGTTGCTTTTTTAGCAGGATTTGTAGAATGGAAAGACCAGCCTGAGTTTAACCTATAAAAAAAATCAAGTTAGTAAGAGGGTGTTACGAGATCGCCCTGCTCGCCAGGCGACCTACAGTGTGAAAATATTATTCTAAAGCCACGAAAAATAACTATAGACTATTACAAAACGGTTTGTAGATAGACTGGTAGCCTTGAGTGTGTCTTCTTGATAAATTTCTTGGCTAACTTTCTTGGTGTATAACACATGCCGAGTCCAAGTAGCTGGCTCGATGTTCAAGCCAGATCAACACCACCAAACTACGGTTACACATTCAAGCGACAAAACGCTACGATTACGTTCAAACAACAGCTCAATAATCCTTCCGGTAGCTTTGCTGAAATTTTAAGAAGAATATGCAGCTGCAATGACGACAGTTAATAATTAAGAAATGAATTATGATCACTAATTCTTTCACTGGAACCGCAAATCAATGACCGATATGAGTGGCAGCTACATAGCAGTTTACTCACTTAGCTCTGAGCACTAACTGGCGATCGTTGGGGCAGGTCCAACGACTTTCAATGTCATTGGCCATCTCTCCCTTGATAATTCATGAATTGTAATGTAGTCTATAGAAGTTTTTTGGCTGGACGAGGTCAGCTGATTTGTTGTAGTTGTTTCTTGTTCGTTATCATTATGGTGAAACGACAATCATCAAACACCACAAAACCATTCAAACATCAAATAAACGACAGCTTGGCCATTTCGTAGTTCCCTCCATAAGTTTGAAAAACTTCACTTGAGTCAATTAACGGACAGTTTACAATGCAGGAGACTATTTAAGCAAATTTCTATTGACTCCTGGTTGTGCTATTGCTATTTTGATATAATTTGCAAATCACGTGACCAGCTAAGTAAATTATAGGACTTTTGATCGCGGGCCCAAGATTACTCATTTTGACATGAATTCAAAATGGCTGCGATGTAGGTTAAAACGACCACAAGCTATTGTTTATTTGGTGTGTTTTCCTTGGGCTGGCGGGGGTGCGGCTTATTACACAGGAAAATGGACTCAAATTATTCCCAATCATGCCGAAGGTAATTTAAATTTGCGCGAAAATAGCCCGCGAAATGAAATACCCTAGGGAGATAAAAAAAAAACAAGTTTAACTAAACTGATAACAAGAGAATTAAAGGTGGCAACAAAAGTCCAGAAATGAAGAATTAATTTTGTTATCGCAACTTTGGCAGTCCTCGCACAACGAGGCCGTATCGCCCTGGTATGCAGGTCAAGCCTGTATTTGAAAGTTACCAAGGTTACATTTTAATAATTTCATACAATGATTTTGTTCTATTTATTTCTCAATAATCATTCATTCATTCATTTCTTCATTAATTAATTAATTAATTAATTCATTCATTCATTTATTCATTTGGGTTTTTTTGTTTTGTTTCTAATTTATTTATCTATTTGTTTGCCTATTTTTTTATTGTTATATTTTTTTTGGGGGGAGGGGAAAAACAGGGGGGAGGGGAAAAACAGGGGGCAGGCGGCTAGTGCAACAACAATGGAACACTGAAGTTGTTGTTGTTGTTGTTATATAATTTGTTAGCGGTATCAAACTGTGTATGCTAATGATCATGTTTAATGGTTTCTTAAATGACGTAATTCCATTTAAATGCCTCAGTGGTTTTACACTCATTAAAGGCAATAAAAATCTATCAGCTGTCAAATGAGTATTTTTAACTTGCATATTTTCTTTGGGGGGAGGGGTAATATTATGTTTTATGTATTTTTGTTTTTCTGTTTTTTGTTTTAATGTAGATAGCATTTCAAATTCTCATCATAAATTTTATGTATATGACTTTGTTAAAAGTACTTTAATTGTCAAAAATTAACAATTGTATTTAGCACAAAAACCAAAAAAAAAAAAAAAAAAAATAGATGTTATTTTTCTCTATGATTTCTAATAAGATGTATTTAGATAGATTAATTTTGTACTATCATGATCATTCTTGTTTTTGTCAGGGTTGCTGAACTAAAAGTTTTATTGACAACATTTTATCATTCTATGTTATTTGATGACTGTATGATTAAATCTGTGCTTACCTAATACTTCTGTAAATACAAACTGTATTCAAATAGACACGGGTTATATGAATTCAACTGTACTGGTTGTTAGCACATTCCTTACATCAACATTTCATATTAATCACTGTTTGCTGTGAGATGAAAATAAAGAACCATGAATCTTGCATATTCATGGAAATTTGTGTGCTATGTATTTGACTCAACAAATTCATATTCTGTTATTCATTGCCCTGAATATTTGTTCTCAAAAAGTGTTTCAGTTGTTAAAATAAGCAGTACACAGAAAAAGCAAGTTTTATAACATTACATAAAAAATTGTATTCTCAATCATTCATCTGTATTAATTTTATAAGTTTTTTTACAGTGTAACTACAAGACCTTACAAGTTGTTTTGAAATATATATAGATCTGGTATTTGACCATAAAAATCTATATATATTTCATAACAACTTGTAAGGTCTTGTTATTACACATAGAATATTATTGAAAGTGTTAAGTTTTACTTTATTAACACTTACCTGAAAATAATCACCTAACACCATCAACACTGAGCGTTGCATTGATATTTTCAAGGTGATTCAATTTACTTCATTGTACTGCAAAGTTTCATTATCTCATATGGTTGATCGTGATGATAACTAGTAATTATGAATTCCTAACAAGACAAAAACTTCCATATTGGTTGAATTGTACTTTGTATATGTTAAATGTATTGTTTTATTGTACTTCTTAAGTTAGTTTTTAAAGTACTACATGTACCTTTTTAAATCAAAACATTTTAGTACTTTAGTCCTTGCTTTTCCTCAATTCTGATTATCATTTTGAAATTTTCTTGTTTGTGTGTTTATTTGCTTAATGTTTATTTATTTTATTCCTTGGAAATATTTTATCTATCTACTAAACGTTTGCATCATGGAAAATACTTTAAATCCATTTTCTAAATTATTATTTTTTTATTTACTTATTTTTGTTATTTTATTTTTATTATTATTTTTTTTTGGGGGGGGGGGACATGCACCTATATATTATCATTTCATTAAAGAATATGTATGGTCATGTTATTTATTTGTAGTTCATGGAGTATGTCTACCTGGTAGGGAAAGTAGGTTTACTGAACCTTGTATGACAACATGGCAGCCACTAGTCAAAGAGCTAGCAGATAACATCCATGAACTGGTAGAAAACAACCCAAAACCTTTTATATTTTGGGGACATAGGTCAGTGGGAAAAAAAACACAAGTTATGTTACTTTGGTATTCCTTACTTGATCATTATTATCCAGCATTTCATTCACTGTCCTTTCTCTCACATCATCCATTCTATCTATCCATTCATTTAATATCAAATTCCTTCCTTACACTATTTAGTTTGGTATTCCTCACTTGATCATTATTATCCAGCATTTCATTCATTGTCCTTTCTCTCACATCATCCATTCATTTACCAAATTCCTCCCTTACACTATTTACTTGAATAAGTGCCTCCCTTGTAAAAGCACCTCCCCTGAATAAGAACCCCCTTTGACAAAAAAACAATTAATAAGCACAGTACCATACCTCACATCAAGAATGGGATTGAGAAGGATGGGGAAAATGTTGATAAAGCACATGTACGTACAGCACATTAATTTTGATAAGCACCTCTTCTGTTTAAAGTATACTTGCCTAACATCAGTACTGCTGTCAGTAGTATAACATCAACATACAAAGAAGAACCTGTTTTGAATGTTGTGTGATGTGTTTCTTCCTATTGAATAAGTAACTTCTCACCTTGAATAAGAACCTTAATAACCTTAACCTCCAAATTAACTTCCCGTTTTAGTTGTGAAAAATAAATAAGTAAGAAATTACTTATTCAAGTAAATATGGTAGTCAATCATTTACTCTAGTCCTCTATCCTTCCTTTCTTCATTTCTCCATTTGGGTTGTTGCTAGGAATAGCTGACTTTTTAGCATTTCATTACCACTTCTCTGTGTAAATAGGGTGATGGGGAAGGGGGGGGGGGTTGTTAAATTGCTAAGACTTCCTCCCCCCTCTTAAAAAGCTGTTTCCTCAGTTTATTCAAAAATTCATGCATTTGAATCATCAGCAATAGAATCCTTTCTTTGTGCAGTAATTTGTGTGTTTTTTTTCATAGCTCTAATAATTTTTCTTGCCTTTAATTCCACAGTTTTGCTAACATTACCATTCCTTTCTTATCCTTAGTATGGGGGCCATGTTGTGTTTTGAGACAGCTAGGTATCTCAAGGAGCGTTACGGATTGGAGCCTTCTCATCTACTGATTTCTGGTGCATGTTCACCTCAGGCATGTATTTGAGATGTTATTTTCCACTGTAGAAATAAGATCATTGGGAGAGGGGAGGGTAAAGATTTGGTGGGGGAGGAGATGGACTCGTCTTGATTGAGTATCAAATTATTATGAAGTCTGACTTTGAGCTTTAAAAAAGGCAGTCTCATAGCATAGACATTTTTGCATAAATATGATAATTAGGGCAATAGTATATAGTGTTGCAAAAAAAACTTGTCATCTTAATTGATCAGAGAAATGCTACACTTACCCAAATGATCACATTTCATTTAAACCCAGGTTCAAAACATTCATTCTTCATCTTAAAATAGCATTGTTTTTTTCAATAGTACATTATGTTAGTATTATCCATCTCTGTGTGGGTGAATGTTATTTTCTACCAAAACCTCGTCTAGTGTGATAATGATCTGGTAATGTGGGGAAATGTTTTCTGTTAGGCAATAAGGAAATCAGATACCAGCACATCAAAGATAAGTAATGACCAACTTGCTGACAAGATAAAGAGTTGGGGAGGAACACCACAGGCAATTCTTGATAATAAAGAAATTATGGATATTAGTGTGAAAATTCTTCGCGCTGATTTGACTCTCATTGAAAACTACAGGTGGATTATTAATGAATATTTAAATATATATTAATGAACATAGATAAATACTCTACTCTACTCTACTCTACTCTACTCTACTCTACTCTACTCTACTCTACTCTACTCTACTCTACTCTACTCTACTCTACTCTACTCCACTCCACTCCACTCTACTCTACTCTACTCTACTCTACTCCACTCTACTCCACTCCACTCTTCTCTTCTCTACTCTACTCCACTCTACTCAACTCACTACTCTTCTCTACTCTCTACTCCACTCTATTCAACTCTCTACTCTTTTCTCTACTCTTTTCTCTACTCTTCTCTCTACCCCACTCTACTCCACTCCATTCTACTCTACTCAACTCACTACTCTTCTCTACTCCCTACTCCACTCTACTCCACTCTATTCAACTCTCTACTCTTTTCTCTACTCTTCTCTCTACCCCACTCTACTCCACTCCATTCTACTCTACTCAACTCTCTACTCTTCTCTACTTTCTACTCCACCTTACTCCACTCTACTCTACTTCTATTCTATTCTGCTCTGTTGCATCACAACTGTTGCAGTCCACTCATTTCACTTTGAATTGTGGGGGTTTTTTTTTTGTTTTTTTTTTTCGTTTTTTTTTTTTTTTGTAAAGTCTATATTTGGAACTTGAAAGCATTTTTTCGGTTGACTATCTTTTAATTGCCTTTTATTGATTACCTAGATTCCTATCAGGTGATTCATGCGTTCCTGTGTTGACTTGTCCAATAACCTGTTTTGATGGAAACGAAGATCTTAGAGACCAAAAAGGTAAATGTACGTAAGTGGTGATGATTAAGTAGCAATGATGTTATAATGCACAGGAAAAAAATTTAGATTCCCACAATGGGTTTATTTTGAGTTATCATTGGGAAAATGCTACAAAACCCAATATTTCTCTATGTTTTTCCCATTAAATGGGAATATTTCCCATGCAATTCCCATTTTTGAAGACTTGAGAATTTAATTTTTTTCCTGTGATGGTTGTGGTGATAGTAATGATGGATGATGGTGATGATAACAATGATGTTATAATGGTTGTGGTGATAGTAATGATGGTGATGATAACAATGATGTTATAATGGTTGTGGTGATAGTAATGATGGTGATGATAACAATGATGTTATAATGGTTGTGGTGATAGTAATGATGGTGATGATAACAATGATGTTATAATGGTTGCGGTGATAATAATGGTGGTGACAGTGGTAGTGATGATGATGATGACTTTTGTGATGTGATGGCGATGACACCTATGAAGGCAGTTGTTTATGGGCACTAAAGATGCAGATACTTGTCCCTAAGATACGGCATAAAATGCGAATGTTGCGAAGCTGCGTCTACGATACGTAACGGTATTGTTTTCCACTTATACAAAATGAAGTCTATGTTCAGTTTGTAACAGTAACGACAGTGATTGTAAATACCATTACGTAATATGTTTTTGAATTTACCAGGCTGGTGTGAAATGACGACTGGTCGGTTCACCAGACACGTGCTACCAGGAGGGCATTTCTACTTTATGAACAAAACAGACAATGAATCAAAACTCATGGATATTATCAGCAAGGACATAATACCAAACAGTACATAACCCTTGCCAACGAAAGAACCATTGGTACATATAGACAGTGAGAAAGGTTGAGAAATGCATAGTTATTGTACCTAACAGTACGTGACAACGGTGTCCGGCGGTCTGGATGGGGATGCATATTGAAATTCTCCTGTCCTGATAAAGAACTGATCAGTTTTTAATTAAATATATATCATTTCAACATAGACAAAGACAGCAAAGGGCATGTACACATTGCTAGCAAAAACAACTGAGAATATTAGGAAGCAGTTATGATGTATAAAAAAATTAGTACCAATGGAAGTTACAATAAAGGCAGTAATACCTCTCCCTGAAAAACCTTGAAAAAGGACGGGAGCAGTACATCTAAAATAAAATAAATAAATAAATAAATACAAATAAATACAAATGTAAGATGTGCATTATAAACGAGTCTTCCATATCGACGATATCAGTACTAACCAAGCAGATTGATCCTCTGCGATCCTGACCTTTGGGTCCGGATCCTGCATATCTGCCGTGTATGATCAAGTCCCATGTACTGGGAATCGGGCCACGGACGATCATACCCCATGTAAGGGAATCCGGCAGCAGTCGATCATGTCCCATGTAAAGGAATCCGGCAGCGGTCGATCATGTCCCATGTAAAGGAATCCGGCAGCGGTCGATCATGTCCCAAGTAAAGAAATCCGGCAGCGGTCGATCATGTCCCATGTAAAGGAATCCGGCAGCGGTCGATCATGTCCCATGTAAAGGAATCCGGCAGCGGTCGATCATGTCCCATGTAAAGGAATCCGGCATCGGTCGATTTTGTCCCATGTAAAGGAATCCGGCAGCGGTCGATTATGTCCCATGTAAAGGAATCCGGCCATGGCAAATGGGTCAAGGTTTAGGATCGGCATTTGAGTGTAAGCTTTCTTTGTAAGGTCTTACGGTCACTCTTGCTATAAGGTTGCGTGACATTAACAACCCACATGTCATCTACACACATACAAAAAAGTCTGTACTATAATCAGATTTATAAAAGGGAAAGAAGAATTAATCAGAATCATGTTGGTATCCTTTGGAATCAATCATGGAGTGTGATTAAAAATAAAAATGTGAAATGTACACTAGATATGAGCTGGCTTGTAAAAGAAAACGTCTCGCGGCGGATCAAAACTAACATAAAACGTTTGAAAAACTCCAGCTTTCGCTTTAATAGGTACAAAATTCTCGCTTATGTTTGGTCCCAATCTCATGTCAATGTCCGAATGGACTGTAATGTATTAGGAGGGGACAAAAAATACAGAACTGATTTGACAATTTTAACCGAAGTTTGCGATATTTATTTCACTTTTTACTCGCTATATTGCGGACCCTCGCGCTTGCGGACTACAAACCAATAATTGGTCCAATAATTCGCCACGTAAAAAAACTATACTAAGCAACAAGTCAATCACAAGATCACTCAATCGAATTACAAAGGCGTGATAGGCCGATAAACAAAACGTGATTAAATTAGCAGGACTGTAAGAATGCATCACGACAAGAATACAATTTCAATTTTTATTGATTAAAAAATATTTTTTTAAACGCTTTACAATTGTTTAAACTATATCATTATAATAAATACAACCAAAACTTAATTATAGGATTAATGAATCTTAGGAAACTCTGGAAACCTTCCATTTTTGTAACATTTTGAAGTATATCTGTTTCTTCTCACTACCATTCTGTGATAATAGAATAGAAAACTCTGTTTGGGCATTGCGCATAATATTTTTTTAAATCGAGAGGCCCATGTAAATACTTGTTCCGCAACTGGCGTATTCAAATGCGGATATACGTCTTTAAGGTCATCACAGGAATAATTCTTCCTACATTTTGGGTCTTTATGATTTCTTAAATGAAGCCTGTCATCAACCTTTCTAACCTTTTGCCACATATTGTTGTAAGGCGCCGGGAAAGGTAGAGGCATTTTAGCAACTCTCATCTTATTTAAATTACACATATTGTCATATGAAACAATTACGTCTTCCCATTTGGATTCGGGTACTTTTTCAAGTCGTTTCAACAGGTAATGTATCGTCAACAGGAATACTTGTCTACGGAGCCCTGGAAGGGCCATGGCTCTACTTTTTTATGGATGCTCTACTTTTTTTGTTGGATGCTCTACTTTTTTATGGATGCTCTACTTTTTTTGTTGGATGCTCTACTTTTTTTGTTGGATGCTCTACTTTTTTTGTCGGATACTCGACTTTTTTTGCTGGATGCTCTACTTTTTTTGTTGGATGCTCTACTTTTTTTGTCGGATGCTCTATTTTTTCCTGGATCTCTACTTTTTTTGTCGGATGCTCTACTTTTTTCTGGATGCTCTACTTTTTTTGTTGGATGCTCTACTTTTTTTGTTGGATGCTCTGCTTTTTTCTGGATGCTCTACTTTTTTTTGTCGGATGCTCTACTTTTTTCTGGATGCTCTACTTTTTTCTGGATGCTCTACTTTTTTCTCGATGCTCTACTTTTTTCTCGATGCTCTAATTTTTTTTAAAGGCTCTACTGGCCAGCGGATAATACCAATGCGCAGATGCTGTAGCTTGATCAAGATGGCGTCGAGTTCGTGAAGTGCGTTGTATTCAAGTTCTTCGTTTGCATCAAGCGTAGAAAAGGTAAGTATTGCTGTTCCATTTCACATAAACTATAAAATATTATTGATATAAGCTTTTTTTTTCGAAAAGGTGTGCGTTTTTCCGCGAAGAAGTACCCCGTGAGCTTGTTGTCAACGAGTTCAGAAACCGAATGGAGTTGAAAAGGTGAACTTGGAACTATTCATCTCGTATGTGGTTGTTATCTTCGTGTCCCATTTTTGAAGTTTCTGATAAAATGTAAAGCTCTTCTAAATAATTTTTTTATTCATTAAATAATAGAAATTTGAATAAAATTGAATTTATAATGTTGACTTTGTTTTTCATTGGTTCAATAACATTCAGTGTTATGTTTTTTACTTGCGAGAAAGTATCGATCAACATGCACTCTACATGTATCTGAAAAATCTCAACATAACATCCCAAAAGGGTCATGATTTTAGGTGTGAGCTGCTCGGGCCACAAATAAACAATTTACCCTCCAAAGTCATGTTATTGTCATATTGTTATGCCGAATGCTCAGCACTATTTGATGTTCTATAAATATACAATCGATTTTGACGTATGTTCGATGCGCATGATCAGCCTTTCCAAGAGACCGCTGTCCGCTCTACAGCTGAGTCACGAAAAAAGTAGAGCATCCAGAAAAAAAGTAGAGCATCCAGAAAAAAAGTAGAGCATCCAGAAAAAAGTAGAGCATCCAGAAAAAAAGTAGACCATCCAACAAAAAAAGTAGAGCATCCAGAAAAAAGTAGAGCACTCCAACAAAAAAAAGTAGAACATCCAGAAAAAAAGTAGAGCATCCAGAAAAAAAAAGAGCATGGCCCTTCCAGGGCTCCGTACTTGTCCGGGTCCTTCAGAACTAAAATAAAAAAGGAACGACATAATATTTTAATGTATTTAACGAAAACAGTGTTATATTATTTGCAAGTTTTTACATTTCAGTTTCCGTCATCTCAGCTGCTTTTGAGTTCAATTTGTCTATTTTGTGTAATATTACTTACATATAAATCGGGTTCCATCTATCAATATGTCCCCCACCACGAACAAAATGGAGTAAACCACGGGAACATTTTCTTGACGTTTTGGACGATTCGCCAGTGTCCTTATTGCAATTTATAGCAGATGGTGTAATCGATACATTCAACAAGAAGTGAATGATGCATTTGTAGAAACTCATATGTTCCTGTGGTATTCATATAAATCTTGACTGGTATAGGCCATGGTCGATCATGCCCCATGTAAGAGAATCCGGCCTCGGTCAATCATGGCCCATGTCAGGGAATTTGGCCATGGTCGATCATGCCCCGTGTAAAGGAATCCAACAAGCGTTCGGAATCGGCATTCCAAGGTTCTAGATTCCGAATCCCAAGTAAAAGATTCCGGATTGTAAGTGTTTGGATCCAAGATTCCAATGGTTCAGATTTCGGATTACAACAATGAAACGTGATGAAAGTTATCGATTCCCGATCCCAATAAGTGGGGGACTCTGTATTCCAACGGCAACATAGAGCACGATCGCCGGCCGGTGTAGCGGTGCTCATCAGTTTAAAGCATACTGGTCGGTGACAACCAGCCCAAGCTCATTATCTGTCAATACTTATAAAAATCATTTCAGTGTTAAACTTGAAAAAAATTAAGTACAATTCAAGGTCATTAAAGAAGTCTCAATAAATACAAATAAAGTTATTTTTTATTTTTACCCTCCTTTTATTTGTAATGATTTTTATAAATATTGACAGATAATGAGCTTGGGCTGCTTGTTGATTGATATGAATGTAAAGACGAATATATGCTCTGTATGTTATGTATGTTGCCTGTGCTATGGCATAGTTATACGCAGTGATCTCATATTACCGCTATGACGTAGTGTTTGTTGATTGGATAAGATAGCTGTCGTTAGTGATTCAAATGTTGTGCGTCTCAGTTGTACAGTCCGCCATAACGCTGATACTTCTCCGCTAGTTTGCCTTGTTTTTTTGCCTGTATTTCGAAGCATTAATCATGATTGGTTTCAAGTTATGGAGTGTTCTAATCAGCTTTGTAGTTCTATTTTCACTGAGCGACTCGAAGCCTGCAACAGATGATCAACTAAGCGAAATTGACAGAGGTTAGAAACATGACATATATTACAACACTGTTACAATGGTTTTACCTGAACGTTGTAACAACATATTTCTGTTTTGTGATAAAGACATAACTTTCCTTTCCAATCTAAATGTTCACAACTTTGACTGGGCTTAATTCCAGTTATTAATCTATTTTCATTCAAATAATCCATGTTTCGTAGATTTGTTTATAAAACAGAGCTATTTGTAAACAGTGTTTCACATTTCTGATGTTCTTTAATGTTATCCTACAATAATCAAACTATCAGAATAAGGAAGGAAGTTCGATTTGAGAATATTTTCATCTAATCAAACAGATCAAACACAACATATGTTTTCGCAGTACCGCAAGTCCGTCTGTACATCGACCTCCAGGACTGATACCAGTCATTCCTTCCTCAATGAACTGAAATAGCACATAACATTTCGCTTTCAAAACGACACAGAAAAACAATTTCCCATACTATATAGTTACTTTTGATCGAGTTTGATAGCACGTTTTAATTGAGGCAACGTCAAATGGGCTATACGGAGAAAAATACGTTTGACATACTCATAAAGAAAGCAATGTGTTTTATGTTTTAAAACGCAAATATTCCAAACATAAAGGATAAGAAGAAACAAATTGATAAATATGCCTGTTGTTTTTAAGATTTATCGTTGATAATTATTAGGTCAATGGATTGTTAATGTTTATAGAAGTATGTATTTAGTTTGTCTACTGATAATTAGAAATGGAGCCAAAACATTTGCAACGGTTTTCCCATAGGCTTGTTATTTGATATCTCCTATCATAGAGACCCGTTGCAGAACTTTCACCCTGAATAGACTGCATATTGCGGCTGGCCATAATAGGATGCGCACACTTCTAGTTTGTTCGTTCGTTCGTTCGTTTTTTTTTGTCTGTTTTTTTCAATTTGTTTTTTTTGTCTGTTTGTTTCGATCGATTTGTTTGTTTGTTTGTTTGTTTGTTTGTTTGTTTGTTTGTTTGTTTGTTTGTTTGTTTGTTTGTTTGTTTGTTTGTTTGTTTTAAATCCAACACAAGACATTTGCAGCAGCTACATTATGGAACAGTTTACAGATATAAAACTATGTAAAAATATAAATACTTTTAAAAAAACGCTTGAAAACAAACTTTTTTATTGACGCATATAATTAATGACTATGGAAGTGTTATTCTCTATAACATGTATATACTATATCTTATTATTTGTATAGATTTCCATCTTGATTTTTAGAATTATGCATAATAATTTATGTACTCTTACAATTTTTGTATGTTTATTTTTGTTTTCTGATGTAAAGCGCTATAGAATGTGATTATATAGCGCTAGAGAAATTTAATAAATTATTATTATTATTGTTTGTTTGTTTGTTTCGATTTGTTTGTGTCGATTTGTTTGTGTCGATTTGTTTCGATTTGTTTGTTTGTTTATCAAGAGAAGTGTTGCTACAAATTGATTTGTTTTCATATCTGTTACATGTAGATCTTGCCAGTATTTTGAATGAAGCCGATACCACTACAGGTACGTAATTGTTAATATAAAATATATTATGTTCATATAAAATAAATGACAAATAAAAAATGAAAAAGATGTACTTCAAAGTTGTTTACCGAGGAAGTCTATTTTAAGTTATCACGCCTCATATTTTTATGGTCTATTCGTTAGACGCGACACTCCCAACACAAGAAACCTGACGGAAAAGTTCGAAAAACAAATGTGACAATTTTCGCAAATTTAAATGCAAAAAAATACGGGAAATCAGGAGCTCGAGATGCCCCAACTAAATCTTTCTGTTTTTGTTGTTGCTGTTGTTGTTGTTGTTGTTTTGTGCATATAACTGACATGTTATTTTTTATCATTGATCTTTTTTTTTTACATGACGTACTTCAAATATCTGTGCATTCTCATTCCTACAGATACAAAAGATCATGTCGATTCATCAGGTTGGTGATTAATTTAATTAATTTGGGGCATATCTTAGCTTTATACTAACTAGTCGCACGCGTTCTAAACTTGTCTATGAATGTTCTAATGCTAGTTTTTAAACCTAACCGCGAATCGTCGTGTACTACAAATCGCACACGACAAATCGTACCGTGTGAATCAGCCTTGCGATGCGATTTGTTGTATATGTACGTATTGTCCCAACTTCAAAAACTAGTCACACGCGCACGAAAACATGTATGTCTTACGACCAGTTATAACAGTTGAACTAGGCTTCGCGAGTTATATGTCGTATACGACTTATCAAACGCGACAAATCGAACACGACAAATCCTACCGTGTAAATCAGCCATAATACGGTTATTTGTTGCTACTGAACGATATCAAATTCATGATTATTCTAACCAATAATGCATGTTAGTCCTTACAGGTTTTATTCCTGTTGACCAAACAAGAGAAGCGCATGCACCTTCAACTGAAACAGGTATGAAGAAATTACACATTTTATCAGCGGTTAGGTATGTTGAAGATTGTATGTACACTCCAACCCTAGATCTGATGGAGTGACTTGAGTTTTCAATAGTAAAAAAAAAACAGCAGATGCCGCGCGCGCTTGTTTCAGTGCTGGATTAGTCATGCTAATCCAGGGTTAACCCTAAAGGTTTTCTTAAGAGTTAACTCAAGATTAGTGCTAATCGAGCTTTGAACAACCCAGCCCAGAAAATATGGTGGTTGTGTCCGGCCAAGATTCAATCCCTGGCTTCAAGATGAGGTAGATGACAGGGCAATGCTCGCCCTTTTGCAACCAATCCATCACTGCTTGCAATAAAATAATTCCTGTCATTTTCAGATGACGACATGATGAAATCCAAATTAAAGAGGCTTCTTGAAACCCTGACAAAAGGTACAAGTATAACAACTGTTTTTCCCCCTGTTTTTTCTCTCGTATTCTATTTCCGTTAATTATTTTTACTGCAGTATTGCTCCGTGTTAATCATAGAATTAAATAATAAACCCCGAGTCTTGCAAAACGTTCGACATATGCGCCGCAGTGGTTTGTGCACCTTTTTAGTGGTACTAATAAATTGTATAAATTACGCATTGCCATTTCTTTTGACTGTAGATGAAAACAAGGACGACAACGCGGACATCGTTAAACGACTTGGACACAGATGTAAGTCTTTTTATTTCCCATAAGGAAATATTTTAAAAACATTGTTCATCTATCTTTTGATGTTTTTATTGTTGTGGTTTCCCACAGTATGCAGCTATTATTGAAAAGGTTGTCCAGTTAGAATACTTATTTAGTCAATAATAGTTATTCATATTGATCAGGTGGTATATTTTCTTGCAACTGTTTTATGCTTAGCCTCAACGGTAACAATACATTTTGAGTCCAAATGTTTAAAATCGATCAAATTATGCAGTGGTTAATTGAAACTCCAACGTACCTCCGAGGAATGGTGAGGAATTAATGCGACATTAACCGGCGCCGTTTTTATACTCCCTTTCCACGGGGAGGCGGAAAAATTACAAATTGGTACAATTGCATGTATCTTTGTTAACATGTTTTCATGTTTATTTTATTTGTTTTGCATAGTTTCATCTGGTCCTAGTTTCGTGAGAGATATACCAGTCCCGAAAAAAGGTATCCGTGAGAATCATAAAACAATGCGCTCTTTGCAGACCATTGTCACGAAAAAGGCACGCCAGTCAGTCATATAGTCCTTGTTATTTTTGAAGATTTCAAAAATTCCTAAAAAAATAATGATCTTATTGCTTCAATGTTAAAGCTATCGATTCAAACTTCAGTCAGAAAGTTTTGGCTTAACTGATACTCGAAATCGAGTATTGATGTTATTTGGCCGGAATTTTGTTTATGGATAGGTCATGTGACCATGTTCTGTAAAGAGCCTAGACTATTGGTTACCGTTCTTTTAAAGACGCGGTTAAAGTAGCTGATCATAAATATCATGTTTTCTTTTCTCTTCTAATATGTTTTTCTTTCTTTCATTCTTTGAACTTTCAGAAGAGTATGAGAATGATGATATACCCAGAGAAATACTCGAACGTTTCAGACAAGGTATGATGTAGTCTAAAACACCGAATTAATAACTATGCTGCGCTAGTACTCTGTTTTTAATTTTCATCATCAATTTCACATCTTGCGTAGCAGACATTCCGAGCCTGGGAGGGGGTGAGGAGGCGGAGAATTGAGAATGGGGAGACCCTAAAGGGCCGCTTAAATATAGGTTGCAATTTTAGGATGTTATTGCAGGGATAACAGAATTTCTATTCGGTTTTTTCTGTAGGTACCAGAGCCCAGAATGCGTCAATGTACAAAAAAAAAAACCACACACACACACACAAACACACACAACAACAACAACAACAAGTAAAGATTCCAAGTCAAAAAAATATAACAAAGTGACAATAGACTACGGAATAGCTTTCTCTACATGCAGAAAGACCCTTGTATTCTATATGTGAACGGCAATGATAAATTCGAAAGAGAATAAAGAAAATAAAGAATTTGAATCAAAAAGTGACACCGAGAATGAACAGGTTATATGCCTAGTACCATCTCATTCTCTTACTGTGGCTTACTTATTACATGCATACACTACTACCATAAGACAAAAGGCAACGTTTTTTTTTTTTTTTTTTTTTTTTTTTGAAAATGTAGTTGAAAACTGCACGCGAACATTTTTTTTTCTTTTTCTGTAAGATCCTAACACACAAGAGAAGATAGCAAAAGCATTACTGGAGAAGTTATCACCAGGTACTATCACAATTGATTGATTAATTGATTGAATGAATGATTAATGTATTCAATTTTTTTTATTTTTGTTTTTCTGTTAAGATACTGGGCATAATGATGACGACGCGATTCCAAAAGAATTATTAGACGATTTAAAATCAGGTAATTTGGATTCGTATTTACAGGTTGCATGCGTGAAATCATGAGAGATTGTTATCATCGTCTTAGAATTACTTGTGTCACTCAATAGAAAGTTTGTTTGGATGTCACGAAACAACCTTTTATTATGCTGCACAAAACTGATGGAATAAATAGATTTCACATGTTTCCGCATTGATTTATCATTCTTTTTATGTTATAAGATTCCAAACGTGACGAGACTATACCAAAAGCTCTTTTGGATGATTTAAAAGGTACTTTGAAACTCAATGTGTGGAGATGTTCGTCGACTCCATTCAGCTTAATGCCCATATTCTTTGCAGTGCAAAGTCATGAATTTTTATTGGCATCCTTATCCATACTTTCTAAATCGTCTTAGTCCACTGATCCAAACATTCTATCGTTCATTTGTATTTAACATTCATGTATTTATCCATTTATACGTTCAGTCGAATATGCATTCATTTTTGTCTATTTATCCTCATTATTTTCAAGATCCAGACACTGATCCCATACCAAACGAATTATTAGAACACCTTATAAAACCAGATAAAAGAGAAAAGGTGGAAGATACTACTCGTGGTGAGTATCGAACTTAATAATTTGTTTTATCAACTTTTTTTCTTATTTACTCCTAGCTTTCGACCTTCCTAGCTGGTCATCTTCACGTACTGATAGAAAATACGTGGTTGTAACGTACATTTCTATAATTCTCTGAAGATGACCGTGAAGGTCCAGAAAACTTTTGCTGAATCCCAGGATGGTGGGGGGACGGGGCTCACATATATCGGAGGGCGGGGATGCTTCTCGTAATTTTTAGGAGTCAAAATCGGAGATCTAATACCTTTTAGGGTGTCTTAGATCGTAGATTTTCAGACTCTCGGAATTAAAGTTGGTACCTTTTAGGGTATTCACGGATATTCCAAAACAAGGTCTCCATTTCACGACCTATCCAATTGTTCGTATTTGAGTTGGTACTTTTGAGGGATAAAAATCATGTATATTGCGACGCCCTTCTGGATAGAGCTTTGGTACCTTTTGGGTTCATTTTCAAAAATTCCAACGAGCATCCCCGTCCTTTTCCGATCGGAGTACCGCCCCCGGGACTGGATCATTCAATTGTACTCATATCATCATGACTACCATAATATATATCTTCTAGTCTGTGGCGATATATGCAAGATTTTGATGGATGAACTCGAAAGCCGTAAGTAAAAAAATACCATTTGAATATTACAATTCAGGCTTCTTCGGTCCTCTACAATGATCTAAAGTCATGACCTGAAGATTTACAATTTGTCCGTTAGCTTGGACATTTTATTGAATAGCTTTGGATAGTTTTTGCAATGCAATTTGATCATCAGTGGTGAGCTAGTGGTAGTAGTGTTATTTGGTCTTACGTTTCGACAAGCAATGAGGCAGTCATCTTCAGCTGTAAAAGCAAAGGCAAATCATCGTTCGTTATTTACATTTAGTTTCTTAAATTGCCCTATTTCATTATGACGTCACATCAAAACAAATACATTGTTTAAACGCTAAGAATCATGGTCGCCAGAGGGGACATAGCAAGTATAAATTATTGAAAAATAGCCGGCTAAAATTCTATGCTCAAGTATAATACAAAATGAGGCCAAAGGAAAACTATTTGGTTTCAATTGGGTCTGTTCTTATTCACGAAAAGAAACCATGACGTCATAGTAGAATAGGGCAATTAAACTTTTCCTTTCGATTCTTTGAAAGTTGATGTATTTTAATCAATAACTGAATAATGGCATGAGTGGGTGCCTTTGATTACTAAGTTTAATATAGTGTTAAATAGATGAATGAATGAATGAATGAATGAATGAATAAAAAACTTGATGCATGATATATTCACATAGGAATATTCACAACATACACATATTTTCAGGAATGACAACCATCGCCAAACGAGGAGATAAAATTCCCAAAAGAATGTTTGATCTCTGGAGAAAATGTAAGTACACTGAGTAATAAATAACTGAAATGTAAAGACAATAAGGAACAGTAAGCCATGTGGGTCTGGCTCAAGAAAAATGAAAATTGGGTAAATAGCTGTTCTAGTGAGAGAGTACTTTAAAGCAACAGAGACGACGACCAGGAGTTGTTTTTTATCAAAATGTGAATAGTGTCGACAACTTCTCACAAAAAAATCACATGTACTGAGTTTATTGCAACTCGACTAACTATCTGAGCAATGTGCTTTGATTTGTATAAACAACTAGAATCAGTCATAATGGATGTGCCGTGGCGATATTTGATGTTGATTTGATGATAGAGACGAATTATATGGTGAGAATGATGATGATGATGTTGATGATGATGAGGATATTGATGATGATGATGATGATGATATTGATGATGATGATGATGATAGCGATAATGGCGGATGACTACAGTAGTGGTGATATTAATTAATTGAATACAGAAATAATGTTGATGAACACCGTCAATGATGAATGTCAACTAAAAAACTGACGATGGCTGCTGGATGATCACGATGAAAATGATAAGGACCACTATCTATTATTGAATATATATAATTTATATAACGTGGACACTGGTGGATGGGTTTCAGTCAGTGGTGTTATATTCTACCGTCATTTTCCGTCATCAAAACATAAATTTAAACGATAGTATTGTTTCAAATTGCAGACACCGGGACAAGACGAGAGAACAGTGAAGAAAAGTCAAACTTAAAGGTGAGAGCATCGCGGTGGTGACTATCAAAACAAAATAGAGAACAGGCGTAGTCCTATAATTCTTAATCGGCGAAAGACTGAACAAATGAATGAATAAAGATTACTTTTGCACTAACCTAGTTTAATATTTCCAAACAAAAAAATCGTAACTAAAAACCAGCATATTTTTTCGAGGTCGTAAATTCTAGTTACTGACCGGGGAGTTATCATAAGACTTATTAACCGAATATTATTTTTGTTTAAATCAACAGATGTGACTGGTTCATTAAAGTAGTCAGTAACCTATTCACCAGTACGCTTAGCACAGCATTACATACCTTGAGAGATCACCATTGTTACGTCACCATTACATGTACAGATACTTATATATTTTAAATGCATGCTTTAATACCAGACGAATTCAGTCCCCGCCCTGTGGAATACAGGAATACATATCCGATAACGTGAACACTGACCGACATTAGAAAGAAATTAGTAAATAGGTTAATATGAAAAGACATCAAACTTCTCTGAACCTGATCCAATAACAGAAAGTTGTTGTGGTCTAAAAAATTTTAATTATTTCTCAAATAAGTCACTCATTTAGAAATCCATATGTAAAATATTATTGTTTTATCAAAAAAATAAATCTTATTTTTTTAGAAAACATTTTGTCATTGTGCCTTTCAGTCAGAAGTTTCTTTCACCCTGTCAAAGACCTGCTAGTCGCTTTTGACGATACCATTGTGACGTCATCACAGGGGCGGATTCAGAGGGATATAGAAATAAAAGTAGTCAAAACGGATGGGTGGGCATCGTTCGCCTCTCCCCGTAAGTTTGTCCCTAGCATCAGGAGTTTCAATGTATCGGACTCTTCTATAACAAGAGAGTATGATATAACCAATCGGGTGGAACTAATCGCTATTAATCTGGCATTAAACATTTTTTTTTTTGCATGGAGTCTAGAAAGCAATTTGTAATAAAAATCAGTTGCAATGAGCCAATTAATCGTTTGCTGTTAAGTCGTGGCGTCGCCAATCCTCCCCGAATGCTTCCTGGAGTGGCGCAATGCTGTATGCATGCCAAGTGTTGTCTGTTGGAAGGGCTAGGTTACTCTAGGTTCCAACTTCTCACGGGCCTCTGGAATACAGTATGTTAATTTGTAGTTAGTTATTATTGTTATTAATTAATACTTTTTAGCTTTTTTTACGCACATTCATCCCAACTAATCATCTATTTTTTTCCCCATTGAAACCAATAAAATTGTAAACATTGCCCCAGTGTGCTGCCAAAGCATGATGGTATAGGAGCCTCGTTCCGACACCTTACAATCGCCAGTTTTGCGAAGAGAGACAAAATTTGCATTTTGGTTGTTTGTTGAGTTCGGAAATAGCCACATTGGTGCTATCCTTATACATTTTAAAGCAATGCAATACGCAGAGGATGGTCAGTGTCTTGGAACTGAAAGCATTGCAAACGAGGTAAAATCATCATTTTAAATAATATATTGGTAGCCAAAGGTTTTGTTATTGCAGAGGTCAAGCTTGAGTTGTCTTGGCTGTTTTTGTTTATTTGTTTCCGCTTTGAACTTCTTTCTAGTGTTTCTGTGCACTTCTGTATTGTTTTTAGGATGAAAGATTAGATATGAGTAATAACGAAAAAGCTGTAGCTGCTGCTTTTGTTAGCGAAATTTTCAAACGCTCCATTGACATTCTCAAGAACATGGAAGGTGACGAGCAACTTGCTGTAAGTTTTCTCTTTTCATTTCCACTGGTATAATTTTACCTAGTGAATAATATGTCCCTAAAAGTAAAATTTGTTTGTACTTAAAAATACCAAATTTCGGTACTGCTAAAAAGAGCAACCGCTATGTTATGCCATTTTGTTCTTACTTGTGCCTTCAAAACCAAGTCATTTTGCAAACATTTTTTTTGGCTACCTTGCACCAACTAAGAGACAATTTTTATAAACAGGCAGCTATATTTTGATGGTTTTTATTCGTTTTATCTTACAAAATTTAGCCTGACTTGACAGTAGAGGAGTCTCGTTTTGTCAAAGAGTTTGTCAAAGGCGTTTTCAAACGAGCTGTCAATGCAATGATAGAACAAGTGAATAGCAGCAGCAGTTTTCAAAGTGTGGACCTAAACCAGCTTGACCAATCTGTGCAAGATACTCTGATTGAACGACTAAAAGATACCATCTCGTCTGAAGTGACGAATTCTCTAAGAAAGGAATTACAAGATATAAAAAAAGGTTTGGTTTTTCTTTATGGTGTTTTGAATATCTGCGCCGATTTTCCTTTTTATTTTTCGGTCCTTCTTCTTCTTCATTTATTTTTTCTTCAATTTCTTCCTCTATTTCAAACCTCTCTTATTGTTTCCAACTTTTTCTTCGTCATCACCATGAACTTCTAGTCTTCTACTCTGGGAGCATCGCGGTAGTGACTATCAAAACAAAACAGAGAACAGGCGTAGTCCTATAATTCTTAATCGGCGAAAGACTGAACAAATGAATGAATAAAGATTACTTTTTGTACTAACCTTTGCTTTACCTTGGTTTTTGATATTTTCGGGTCTTTCCTTTCTAATATTTTTCTAACTTAATAACCCGCTTCTTTTCTCCATTTCCTTTCACTTATTACCTTTGCTTTTCAATCTTTGGTTTCTTTGGGGTTTTATCTTATTGTTTTTCCTTTACATTGTTGCATTTTCATTTTGAAGAAAATCGTGAAAAGTGGGCTAAATCCTCAGAGACTGGAGAAATTTCAAATCAGGAAATTGCACCATCACCTAGTGACAGCCAAGCAATATGGAGTTCGCTCATGGAAACACATCAAGAGTTTATCTCCTATGGAGGTTAGTCACCTTTCTTCAACCAGGTCAAGCACGTTACGTATTCTATTTGTTTTATAGCAACGTAGAGTGGTTTTCGCATGATTGAGGTACGGTTACGAATACCCAGGAACCGCGGAGAGGGAAGGGCTCTGGGGGCTGCAGCACCCCCGCTTCCCCCCCCCCCCCCCCCCCCACACACACACACACACACACACACACACTTTTTAGCGCTAAAGAATGAAAATAATCCAAATAATAATCATCCTCAAAAGTTTTTTTTCTTCTTTTTAATATTATAATTTTTTTGAATATGGATGCATGCCTGTCAGCCATGATACCCTGATACCGCTACAATACCGCAGAATATTGGAATGTGACTGACAAACTACGGTAAAAAGTACTTTTTCCTACTCATACAAAAACGACTCTATTGTTCCCCAAAGACTCAAAACATGTAATATATATAAACCACTTTTATTTTCCCCAGGTAAGAATTCCAGTGGCCACCATATTATTTATATGGACCCCAAAAAAGCTCCTCGAAAGAGTACTGTTGCTGATCCTTGTGATTACGTGAAGGTCATGGACACCCTCTTGACGTGAGTGCTGACATTGTATCAAAAACTATGAAAATTTGCGAAAAGTTCCGCGCAACGCCCAGAAATGATTAACAAGATTTAGTCTCTGAGATTCGAGATTTAGCACGAATCTGTGAAACGTGATTGGGTCTATACATAGTTTAAGTCATTCCGAGACCAATTTCTGTAGTTCCTGGATATAATTCCATAACTTTGTCGAAACAAGTTGTGAAATCATAATATATATGCCGTTAGCACATTTCTCTCCTAGTGTATACTTTTGTTTCGTGAAACATAATCGCGCCGATTCGTGCTTGCCGTGAAATCACTACAGAAAACACATTTTCCATTTGACAACACATTTGAGTTGTTACTTTTCCTTGCTAAATGACGGAAATCTGTTTACGCATATAATTTTCGGTAAATTCCCTATGATATATCACTAAACAGATCGATCGAAAAAAACATCAGTAGTTTCAAACAAACTAACGTCCACGACAAGACATTTACATACCAAACATATCATATTAAAGTACTACGCGTTTCTATTAGATCGAATGGTTGTTCTTCAGATTTATAATCAAAGATAGTGATGGTCGACCCGATAATGCGCAAGTCATAGGTTGATATCATTTCTAAACTCTAAATTCTCATCGTACATGGTGACTGACATACTATTGATTTCATTGCTTTGTAAAGGTTGACTGATAACTTCATAGAACAGCACACTAATAATCAAGCATTTGTTTTGGTATACCGCTGTATGGGAGAATCGCAGACCAAAAGGATGAAGTTTCAGTGGATGATAAAGTTTTATGGCATTCTGAGAAACAAGTAGGTGTTCGATCCAAAAATAGGATGAATGATCTGCAATGATATTTCAAGTTTTTGTAGGATTAATGATGGCACAGTAATTGGTTATTGAATAACGTTTGGTGCAAGAGATTACACAACCATAACCTTGTTTCTACGTTTTTCTGGACTTATACTAGCTTTATACATTAACTAAGAACATTGACAGAGACAAGGGATAAAGTTTGCACGTACGAAAGCTTTTTACATGAGCCTCTGGGTCGGGATAGCTGCATTGGCAACCACTCTACGCGCTCTTTGAAATACTGGCTTAGTGGCGGATCTAGGGAGGGGAGCGGGGGGTTCGTACACCTTTTTTATAACCTCAGTATTTCATATATACTGGGTAGTGCACCCACTCCTGAAGATGATGCACTATCTCCTGGAAACAACCTTGAACATTATTCATTCTTTAAATAAATCTTACAATTATCGTGTTTCTCTTGTTGGTAGGTATCTCGATAATCTGATCAAGTTCATTATTTATAATCCTGAGCTTAAGTTCAAAGCAATGCTGAAAATGTCTAAGGCTTTCATGAGGTAAAAAATCAGAACCACAAACTCAGTCTCAATTCAAGACCACAAACCAGCCAGGCAATCTCATTGTAGTATCTATTCATTTCTTACTAGTTCACCTCTTCATTGCAGGGTGCCTGCTCTGTACACGAGAATCTTTTTCTTTTTTCCTTCTTTTTGACGAGCCAAGTATTTTAAGACAGGACACTGTTAAATAGCAAATTTAGCCCAATTAAAAAAAAAATGATCGCCGTTCACATGGACCTTCCAGTTGCTAGAACAAACCGATGGCAATATTACAAGTACATAAGTACACAATAGCTTACAAACACATTCCTTTTGTTTGATTTTTCTATTCCAGGAAAGATATGTCACGTAAATTGCTTATTGTCACCGATCCTGACTCGGTCACTAAAGAACTGGAGGGTAACTGAGAAAAATAATCTATAGAAAATCAATGTTTCGAAAAAAGTCTTGACGAATTAGCGGTTGTCTATATGTTGTTTTTGATTGGTCAGTTGTTCAGTTGTAGCCAGTTTTCAGTGAAAATAACATATTAAAAATATATATATATATTGCTGTGAAATAATGCGGTCGCAGATTTGCTTAATTCATCTGTGCCATCGTGCTTCAGTTCTAGCGATTGTCAAAGCGCTGGCCCGGCGGCCCCCCGGGGGCATCTGGAGATAAATGATTGAGGATACCCGTCGGAATTTTTCAAAAATATCCCTAAAAGACACCGGATGTTTTGCAAAAGGGCGTGGCTTCACAAATTTTTCATCTCTAAAAGATACCAAAAACACGAGTTTTAGTGCTATTCAAACCCTTAAAGATACCAGGAGGATTTGGAAAATCTCATATTTTAAAATTTAAAAGAGACCAAATCGCTGATTTTTACCCCTAACAGATATGACGGAGTCTATCTTCTCCTGACTCCCCACCCCCCCCCCCCTGGGTTTCCGGTGGATTGAGACAACAAAGCTCAAACTAAAATTATAATATTCAGTCATCTATAATTCAGCTTGAACAGGGTCACCTATATTTGATCAGATTCTGCTTTTTTTGTTCACAGATCTTTTGTATTGAAGTGGAATGACTATCGCTGCTCTGCTTCCATACGCATAAAAACACTGATATGGAAAAAAAAAAAAAAAAAAAAAAAACAGAAACATAAAAAAATCAATTTATATTCATTAAACTGAAAACATCTAATTTTGTTTGAAAAATAAAGGAAAAAAAAAAAAAAACAGGTGTCTATGACTATTTTAATTTTGATAATAATACAGCTTTTTTTATTTAATTTTTATTTTGTCATATTTTATTTTATTGTATTTTGTTTTATCTTATTTCATTTTATTATTATTTAAGTTAGTTGGGTTCTTTTATATATTTTCTCCCATGTATTCAAACAAGTCTTCATAACTAGTTTTAAAACCCGTTCCACATATATGTATTTGTAGATTTTCTGAGACTACATATGCTTCCCCGCAGTCCGACCCAATCATGTTTCATATTTTCGTTCCTTTTTTGTAATAAATCTTTAATGGACGCTATTAATAATGAAAATACTCTTTTTGTAAAAAAACACCAAAAAATTGCGTGTTATGATATGATTGTGTTACTTCGGCCAGCGGCTGCTCTAAGGACTGCAGATATTCACAGCTAAGGACAGCTCATCAATGCGAAGGACGGCTACTTACCACTAAGGACATGTAATCACAGCTGAGGACAGATAATCATAGCCAAGAACAGCTGATTGGACTAATCATAGTGCAATAGAGCAATGATCATAGCAAACATAGACATAGCTCAGGACACTATAGGTATCATATGTGAAGTACCCAGGTCCGTATTAACCAAAAAAAAGCCAGAAGGCCCGCTCATCCATTTCCATTTTATTTAACTAGAATAATCACCGAAAATACAAGAATAAAGTCATTTAAAAGAACTGTAAGGTACAATAAGAGCAATAAATTGTAATACAGGTTTTTGAAAAGCACGCCGGCTTTGTGCAAAATGTGACAGCTACTAATAAAAACCCATCAGTGTTCCAGGTTTTTTTAAATGTAGACCCCCAGTGTAAAAGTTCTGGTTACGGCGCTGAGTGTACCTACCACAAAAACGCGGGCTCTGAGTATGAGATTGAGTTAAGGTAATTTCGTAGAAATAAACCCGCCCGATGATTTTTTTTATTCTCATTGTAACAAAAAATTTTGAGAAATGCTTTCAGAAAATACAATAAAAAAGGGGGGTCACCGACTTCATTTTTGTTCAGTATGACGTCAAAGTTCATGCGTTTTGGTGACTTGAGAACGTAACAAAAGCTCAATGTGATCTTGATGAAATTGACGAAATACCAACGTGTGCACGAGCAGCTAATTCATTCGAAAAAGTTTAAAGCTGAAAGTATTTTTGAAATTTCTCAAAATTTACACCGATGACCTATGCTTAATTATAGATATATTTGATGTTATATTATAACAAATAATTATATCAAATAAAAAACATAGGTCATTGTGCTAGTTTGCCAAATATAGTGAAAAATATCGTCATACAGGTTTTCCGAGAGAGGACTGGGTCGAGTTACAAAATTATCGCGTTTTCTCGCTCGAAAATATCGCAATTCCTCGAATTTTTTATTTAAAGCAATTTACAAACATAATTTGACTAGATTAAATCAAAAATAGTTTTCCGTGTCTGATACTCTGATCAAAACACGGGAGATGTTGAGAGAACACAAGAGGGGCGTAGGTTTCCAGCTTCTCGAGTGTTCTCGAAACATCCCAAGTGTTTTGATCAGAGTATCAAGCACGGAAAACTGTTTTTGAATTGTTTTGTAAAATAACAAACGCGCGAAAAGACCAGAAAAAAGCAAATTCAAAGTAAATTCTCCCTACGTTACATTTTATTCAACTAACCAATAAGTGCACACGATAGAATAAAATTTGGCAGTTGCAATGACGACAGCGTGTTTTGATACTCTCGACCAATTGTGGCGCGCGTTCTATCCCAATTATTTTATAAAAATGTCTCAAAGGTCAACTGTTCGTCGAGCATGCGCGCGCTGATCAGGTTGTCACTCGTGCCCGTCATTTTCCGAGCTTGCTCCACAGTCCTCTGCTCCATAGTGGTGTTCTGTGTGAGGTAAAGTTCAGTAAATTTAAAGGAGAAATCCCGTTTCAAAATCAGAAATAAGTGAATTTTGAAACAAGCAGTTCAAAGCACGATGACTGAACACACTGCTGGTCAAGTTGGACATGTAACTCCGTGTGTTATAGTTCATGGAGGGGCAAGTACTTTACGGAGCGACAGTGTTTTTCCGATGATGACAAATGGCGTCAAAAAAGCAGTTCGTGCCGGCTATAAGCTTCTCATGAAAGGAGGCAAACATGCGGCCGTTGATGCAGTAGAAGCCGCCATTAAGGTTAGGCCACATCTCTTGTTACCACATTAATTCACAATGAACAATTGCTTTACTTCTAAGTTCGCTAGCTTCAGCTTCTACAGTACATTTCTGCAAGAACTTTAGGCCTAGTGTACATAAGGTTATTTTTTTTTCATCATGCTGTTTTCTTACAGTTCAATAATATATAATGGGGTAAAAAAATCTTAGATAAAATCGTAGTTTTTCGATTTGGCTCTACATCATGGTCGAAGATTTTGACAGGTTTTCGTAATATTTAAACAAAGAATTGTTAAGGATGATTTACACGGCGCGGTACGATTTGAAGTATACGACTAGTCTTGAGGTTCAAAACGTTCTAAAACTAGTCGCAGGACATTCTAAAACACGTTTTACAGTGAGGACACTCGAACCGTGAACACTTTGTGCTTTTTTGATACTTTTTTAACATGCTCACTCTTAAAGCAGAAATCTTAAATTGAGCAAAAGTTTCTTATTTCTAGATCCTGAGACAAGACAGCAGATCTTAAATTAAGTAAAACAATGGGTTTTTGCTTAATTTAAGATCTGCGATCTTGTCTCAGGATCTAGAAATAAGAAACTTTTGCTCAATTTAAGATTTCTGCTTTAAGAGTGGCTTCCTTTGAGTGAATCGATATGAAAACGTTTTCTTTTTGATAACTCGGTGTATTTGAGTTTAAGTCTACTTTTCTAGAGGATTTAAAGCAGTAGAAAACTCAGAAAATGAAAAACCAAATAAAGACAAGTGTTCATGGTTCGAGTGTCCTCACTGTAAAGCGCGAGCGACTGGTTATAGAAGTTACGACTAGTCTATAGTACAAATCGCATGCGACAAATCGCACCCTGTAAATCGGGCTTTAAAGGGCTTCCTTCAAGAAAGAAGAATTAACTTGTCAGTTGTTATTCTGTTTCGTCTGATTTTGTCGCCTGGGAGCGTTCAGTTTTTTTAATGTCAATGCCAATTGTTCCGTTCTAAAAAAATCACTTTTCGTGTCATTTTACTATAAAGAATTTGGGCAAATAGGAATACATCTCGAGACAAAAAATATATTTCATGCCAAACACTATGTAATTTAATGTATTCGGCTAATTTTTTTTACTTTGAGAAAGTTTTGCCATCAGGTACTGATTGACGTAAATTGGTGCTGTGATCTATGACTCAACACAAATTGATATGCGGTTGTACACTTTGGTAATGCAAACTTATTTCCGTTATGTCAGCTAAAGCCTGTTTCCCATATAATCACGAAAATTGCTCAAATCATCAAATGATGTCTAGCAATCGCAACCATCATATGGGTTATCTTGTCAATCCCAGTGATCTACAATGACATGTACAGAATAAGTAAAGACACAAGAAAAATTAGGGTTTCACTTTAGAAATAAACTAACTTGCTATGTTGGATTGTTAGTTTGGGATATCACCCCGCCCCCTCTTGAGGTTTTTCTACTGGTCCATTCGTGATCATTATTTAGCTTTCTCTGCACATAATACAAACTTCAAGACCTATGATGTGATTTTACAATTTCAATATTGTGTTAGTACATCAGGTCCTAGAGCACAAACCCTCAAGAACAAACACAAAACAATCAAAACCATTGCATTATGATCAACCACAGCATCAACTTTAGTGATCACAGTGGTAGAGTAACACTCTTTCTCCAAAAAGAAAAAAAAAAGCCCCAAACTTTCAATGAGATTTCATTGAAGGATGCAGAAATAGACGCTGCTTCCTAAATTCAATCAAAACCTTTTAAAGCCAATTTGGTTGAAATATTGAATTCTTACTCAGTACTTTTAAAGCGACTTATGGGTTGGGTACAGAAAACTTTTGAAAAATTATGTATTTCCCTTGTCTCATGGCAAACCAGAATTGAAGTTGTCATAAGGATGTAAAGTCACTAGTAGTACAAGTGGTTGAACCACAGGCTGCCCATCATCTCAGTTAGTGCCTTGAGTTCCATTAATCTGTCAAAGACCAAAACCAAAAGTCCAACTGAGTGTGGGAGGCAGAAGTAGTGCTTTGGACGGATGATTTGTATTCTTGAGATGCCAAAGGGACTCAAGTCTTGACAGATCATGGTGGGAATGCAAAATTTCAGAGTTTGGAGCTAGTTTTCATTGAGATTTATTTCAGCCTTTTTTTTTTCAAAATATGGCAGAAGACATTGTGATTATCATCTTTATTTGTGCTAGAATGTGGAGAGCGTAGGATTGTTTTTCAGATTGATTTTGAGGGAAATATGAGCATGGTACTAACTGATATGGTGGGCAGCATGTGGTTGAATGCTGGTCTCAAACTGACAGTCCAATAATGCTTTATTTTAGGTTATGGAAGATGATGCTTGTTTCAATGCAGGCCTTGGATCAAAGCTTAATAATAGAGGAGAAGTGGAAATGGACGCCATGATAATGGATGGAAATGGACTTCATTATGGTATAATATTTCAATCTTGTATTATATAATTGTTTAATTAGTAGCAGTTTTTTAGGCTTGAACATGTCAACCAGGAAAAGGACTTTATTTAGAAGCAATAATTGGGGAAGGGGGTGTCGATCAAAATGAAATGGCAGGTCATCCAAATACATTCCAAATAGCATCAGGTAATCTTCATGTTACATGCTTCTACTTATGCTCCAATAGTTTCTGTTTCTGTTTTAATGAATGTTGAGCAAAGGTAACCTGAATCTGGTTATGTATTGATAGATGTTATTTACAAGTATGCTTCTTAATTATAGCCTTTCTCCCTGTAAAAACTTACTTGTCATTAATTTTTTCAATAATTCCTTTAAGCAACTGTCAAAATAAATATATGAAATAAATGAAAGCCCTTCAAAGTCTTTTAGTCATAGAGTTGTTTTCTTATGAGTGTGAAACAGTAATGTATCATATCGTAGCTGTAGTTTCTAAGATAACATTCGAGTCATCTGTCAGCCATGCTGTAGGTGTGTCATAGCCATACCGTTTCCGACTTATACAAAAATGGCGGAATGATTATTGATAGTAACTAAGGTTTATTATGTTGTTTATTTTCAGGTGGTATCGGTGGAATTAGTAACATTGCCAACCCAATATGCGTAGCAAGGAAGGTCATGTATGAATCTAACCACTGCCTGATAATTGGAGAAGGTGCTAATCAGTTTGCACAAGAAAAGCGTTTCCCTCAAATTGACAACCATACACTTATTACAGATGCAAGAAAAAGGCAGCTTAGCAGTGCATTAGAAGCAATGGAAGCTGTAGATTTGAGCTCTGATGAATCAGAAACAGAAGAAGAGTCAGACAGAGAGAAAGAGGAACATCACGAAAAAAGAAAATTAATACGACAACAGAGCAAGGCTGAACTCATGAAAATGGTAAGAATCTCTGAAAGAATATTAGAAATGCAACTTACACTAATACTACCAAAAAAAAGAACAATTTTAAGAGAAAATAGATATACTTCTATTCAACAATATGTGAGGGTGACAAAGTGACAGTTACTTACCAGTGTATATAGTTAATCATTAACAAAGGTTTTCTAACAAAGGCCTGATGATCATAACCAGTTCTAGAATAAAACACTACACACCGAATGCATTCATAAATTACTACTTTACACAGTTCTAGATTAGATTAATTCATATTTCACTTCAGTAGGGTTGCTGGTGAAGTAATATTTAGTTGCAGATTAACATTAATTCTTCATTATCTATTTCCGAATAAAAACTACTCAATGTAATTTTTTTAGGTTGCAGAAATTCAAGGGAAGGAAGTTCACGATACAGTGAGTAGTACTGATATTATAGAAGGCACTCACAAAAATAATTTTTGCAGAATGAAAAATTCAAAGTAATTTTTAAATTTCCAAAACATGTTGTTAGCACAAGAGATTATTGACATAAATTTAACAAACAATTAAATAAATGTACACTTCAGTTAAATACAAACAAATTAAGTAGATGACATAAGGGGAGCAATGATAGTAAAAAGGAAAGGGAGAGAAATATCAGCATTTTAGGATAACAGCATCAATGCACAGGTATGCATAAAAAAATAATGTAAAGTAAAAACAACCACATCAAATTTCAATGCTGATGGGATGTATTCCTGATCTATCCACAGCAATACAAGACAACAGGTTCATCCTCCCTCCTGGCTTCTGATTTATACTATGCGAAACACACACTGTGTAGTCAGTTTGATGAGAAACACACACTGTGTATTCAGTTTGTTGTTTTTTTTTTGTTTGGTTTGTTATCGTTTTTGTTTGTAGGTTGGTGCAGTTGCGGTCGATAGTTTTGGAAATGTTGCATGTGGTACATCTACTGGTGGGTTGACTGCAGTTCATCCAGGCCGTGTTGGAGACTCTCCCATTGCTGGCAGTGGTGGTTATGCAGATAATCAAGTAGCAGCTGCGTCATGTACCGGTAGTGGAGAATGTATATTCAGGGTTAATTTAGCAAGGTATGTGACATCACTAATGGCAGTGCTTTCAAACAACCTCTAAATAAATATTAAATATTGATAGAACATGGCTGGTCAGGTTGTTCTTTCAAAATTCAATCTGAGAGGTCAAGTACCAAATTTGGAGGAACATTGTCCCTTGACCTGCCCTAATTTTAAACTCTGCCTCCAGGTATTCAGGGCTTGAAAGTAGTAGACAGTGGAGCTTACCGGTACCTTTAACAGTTTTGATTTTTATCTATTAAAGATATGCCCTGTTCATGATTCAAATGGGTCAAAACCCAGCAGATGCCGCTGCTGCAGCCCTAAGATACATGGAACAACAAGTTGGTGGTTGTGCTGGTATAATTATAGTAAACCGAGATGGTGAAGCCGGTGTTGCATTCAATACAAAACACATGCCCTGGGCTCAAATTAAAGGTGGTGTCATGAGTTATGGCTTACATAGAGGAGAGGTTAAAAGAGCTAAGAAAAGAAAAAGAGAAAGAAGTGAAAGCTATGTTGATGCATCCCCTACTAAAGTAGATGATATATCCCAGGTATCATGTCCTCCTGAATCAGATGTCATGCTAGAAGACAATGGTTCCAATGTAGTAGCAATTGGACTGGACGGAGCTGATGGAGGTGATGTCTATGTCAACTTTTAAAACCTTGACATTGTTGCCTCGATATGACAACTTGTCTTGAAAGCATAGCAGTTGGTGCCCTATATTCATAAGCTCTAATGCACAAAACTAAAATGATACTTGAATGTTATCAATGTATTTTATTAGCCACAGCTGTAAAAGATGGCTTATGGATTAGTTGTTGCATGTCTATAGTTGTTGTTGAATACTTTCAAAAAGAGAAAGCCTTAACATAAATTCATTTGTTGATTATTGTGATTTACTTTCTTTTATTTTTACTTTTATAACTTTAAATTTTGCTATTATGAATTAATTATTATCAAATTATTATAGTTGTCAACCTTAGTATAAAATATAGTATAAATATTAGTGCCCACAGTAAAGAATAGTATAGTATAGTCTTCAGATGTGTGAATAGTGACTTTGCATTTTTTGCTTAGATAAAAACAAGCTGATGTAATAATTGAAACAGGAATCCCAAGTAATCAATTATATCCTTTGTCATAAGCATAAATAACCCTTTTAGGATCGTGAAGGAACACCCCTACACCACTCCCAATTAGGATATGATTTCTGGACTTCAGGTGGAAGCACCGGCAAATATTGGTCATTTCAGAAGGAATTTTAAGAGAAATATTTATCATCCAAAGAAAAAATAAAGCTCATTGATGGAAAGTTTAATAATTATCGATTTCAAATTTGTATAATTTGTGGTGTCATGAATAGACAGGTTGGGTTACTTGGATTAAACAAAATATAAAAATTTGATTTTAAAGCCATTTTATTCATTAAGTATATAAAATATGCTTCTATTTATTTCAAAACGTTAATCCTTGGAAGGAAAAGAAGACTGTGCTTGGGAAACACAATCAGTAATATATTTGCATAGTTAATAATTACCTATATTCCGAAAGACCGGAGTTCTAAGTGATCTATATGTTAGAGTTCCCCAAACACAGATTTCTTTGTTAACATCTTATTTTTAATTTGTGAAAGTTTCATAACAAAATTCTAATTTAGATTTTTTTTTTTAAATATGCAATTTCTCAGGCTAACTTTCCTACTATATTTAATCAAAAATGAATCTGTCTGACACCTAATATTTTAAAAATATGCAATTTTTTCCTCCAAATTTGCCTTGATTATCTGCACAATAAACATTTTGCTATTTTGAATCAATAATTACTGCTCAGGATGCATGTAGCAGCAAGATATTTGGAGATATTGTTTGCTCAACCCAGTCTCCCAACTTGGTAGAAGACTTAATTCCTTTGTGTTTTCTGTGAAATGGCTGAACTTTCGGCACTAAAAATGATATTCTATTTATTAAAACTTTCGCACAAAAAAAAAACAAAAAAAAAAATAGACATGAAAATCAACCTTCAGACTTAAATTGAGATGTTTCTAAAATGGTCATTTTCAGCCGGTGCAACCACCTTCAAGAGTGTAAATTTTGACAAATTCGTATTCCAATGACAAGGATTGCTAATGAGAAATAGATATTCTTGATCTAATAAGACGATTTTTTTCCACAATACTGATGCGTAGTGGCTTTTACAGAAATGTTTATCATCATACATATTGTAGTATTTATTAGAAAGAAAAATTATTATGTTATCACATGACCTATATCCACCTGGGCACTTGATCTTGAAAAAAATCTCCAAAGATTCTAAGTGGTGTGTGTAAGGCCTTACAGCTTTTTCAAGCATAGCTGTACCCATCCACAGAGCCTGTTTGCACATGCCCCAAGAAAACATTCAAATGAAATAATTTATTATTAATGGTATTCTGTGTGCTACTAGAGCAATAAAAGTTAACAGTGTGAACTCTATAATAAGGCAATAAGATATTACAGTGTGACACTCAAGAGTATGTCCAGTAATAAATGTATTTGCACACTTCAAGTCTTTAGTAGTAATCAAGGTGCAAATGTAAGCTTGTAATGGTTGCCTGAAATATAAAGATAGAAGGAATCAAATACAGTATATCTGGTCATACTTTTACCATTGCACTGTTAGTAAATATTTTTTATGGTGTACATTTTTTTTGTTGTGTGTGTGTTTGTTTGTTTGTGTGTGGAATATATAGAGTAAGCTAGATGGATGTATTTGCTAACTTTAAACTGCTTCAATGTTCAATAAAGTATATTATTTGTTTTTGTTGAAGGTTTGTGAAATAATTTCTAATTTCTGTTCACTCTAATACATCAAAAAACCTATCGTTCCCACACCCACTAAATTCACTTGCTGGACATGGGTATTGCAAGCCTGAAAATGTCTATGGTATCAGTGTTTGTAATGACATTCTACAGAATATAATAAAGCAAAAACAGGAAATCCATGAAATAAACACAATCTAAATACTAACATATAGTAACTATCTGTCACTAGCACTCAACCAGAACATTACTAGTTCTTTTGTTTCTGTAATGTGTTCTGGTTGAGTGCTAGTGACAAATAGTGACTAAATAGCTTAGTACTATTTGATAGTATTTAGTTTGTTTTTATTTCATGGACACTAGAGTGCAAACATATCCCTGAAACGCTAATTACTAAATAGTACAAAATAGTGCTAATTAAACAAAAGAAAACAATAGAATTTGCATAAAATAGCACTATTTAGTATTACTAAAGTTCCATAGATTAATTGTTTGCACTCTAGGTCTTCACTAGATCATAAAAACTAAAACCAAGTAGTGCTATTTTTTTACTAGTTCTATTGTGCAGTGGAACAATGCATCCAAAAGTCCATGTTTGTCTACAAAGTTTAAAGTTTTTTTCCAAATTGAAAATAGGTCGAGTCAACAGAGATCCTTCGAAAGAGCAGCATTCTTTTGAAGCTGACATTGAAAATATCGGGCTAAGTATTCAATAATTGTACTAAGCTATCACGAAATAAATGTTTGGATTATTGAAATTAATGCTTTCCTTGTGACCAGAGGAGCATCAGATTAGACAAAATGGTCATGAATAATTAATGAATTTTTTAAATGGCAATTACTGGTTTTTGTTACTCATCTTTACCCACAATTCCTTTCAATCATGCAAATTTTCTCCATTCCACTATTGCTGCTTTTACTTCATGGGGCTGGTTGCATGAAACACAAATAAAGTTATCCACTCCATAGAATTTCTTTAGAATTAATCTGCTGGATAGGGTTCTATCCAGTAAATAGTGCTATCCAGGCGTCATGCAACCGGCCCCAGGTTTAATAAAGTAGGGGTTGCTATTCAGTGTATTCTACTGAGCCTCAAACTTAGAAAGAAACTTGGCCACCATTGTAGGTGGCTTATGTGGTTTGCCAAATGAAAGGCTCTTTTGGCAAACCATATAAAATGGCTGCTACAGTCAGACTAAGGCTACAAAGAAACTAAGGCATTCATCAAACCATAGTTAGTCCCCTCAACTAACTATGATCAAACTCGTGTCAGTGTTAAAAATATCATGGTCATGATAATGGAGATGTTAAGAGTAATCCAAATCATAAAAATAAAAGCAAATTTATTAATATTCATTTAACGTTATCAATATAAAGAGCTCATTGAGCTTTTAACATTCAATGTATCTTTATTTTAGTTTTGAAATGCACATTTTTATGTTGAAGCAGTTTTGCTCAAGTGTCTGACTACATCGACCCAATTCCATCCCCTCTCTAGCTCTCCCTTTGCATTTAGTCGATTTCCCAGCTTGCGCTTTTGTTGTTTTGTTAGTCTCTCTTTCTTTTCTTTTTTGGAGCTTTCACTATTGTTCTCACTGGATTGCTGTTCTTTTGTATCATCAGTGGAATCCTGCAGAAAGTAAATGTTAAAATACAGTGCCTCATTCAGCTATGTGGTTCAAAATGTTGTCTGTCTCGGCCAGGATGCTTTGTGGCCTGGGATCTATTACATCAGAGTGGCCATTTTCAAGGTGACTGAAAATGGCTGCTAGAGGAATAAAATCCTCCATATTGTCTCATGCAATACAAGTGAATTCTTTAGAGTTTCCTTATTTATTATTGATTGATATTTTGTAGATTTGTTTATTTTATATGCTTGATGAATTGCATCTATTTGAAGAAATAAAATAAGAAAGAAAGAATGTATCAACAAATGAATTACGAATGACAGAATAAAGGAATAATTATCCAGTAAAAGATTGAATGAATGAACGAATGGACAAGTGAATAAATAACCTTTGGGTACAACAAATGGGTCAAAGTTCTCAGGGCTATTGTTTTGATTGTGATGTTATTCAATGCAGCTGATAATTTATAGTTTTGTACTCTGTTTAAACAACCTACCACGTGTTGCTGAACAATTTCAGTTTGTTGTTCAGTGAGTTCATCAAAATGTTCATTGGTCCAATCAAACAACGTGTATGTCATTGCACAGCCAAGGTTCAGTTCACACTGCTCCAATAACTTCGATATAATCAACTCTTTAACATTAACATTTAAATGTTTGTTATAAAAAGCTTCAAGATTGATATCTGGCGCATTTTCTGGGTATTCTTCTGTCCATTTAATTTCTAAAACAAAAGATTTGAAATGTCCATCTTCACCAAACTTGTATTGAAATGTTGTATCATCAATCTTGATAAATCGATCGTCTTCTTCGTAGATGGAAAGAAGAACTTCACGTTCTTCTTCTTGCTCTTGTTTATAGTCCATTATTGAGTTTTAGTCCGATTTAAAATAGAAAGAAAATATGCCTTCGCAAACCATTTCATGGCTTACGCTAGAACTTCGTGCAGCTTTATCGAAGTGTCTCCATCCGCTGTACTCAAACAACGTGGGCTCTACGTATTTTATCGGTGGAAAACTAAATGTTTTTTAAATACATTTTTTGGAGAAAATGCAGTTATACGTAAAATATATAAACTGATTTATTTAAAAAAATTCAACAAAAAAAAGGTAGAAATTTTCGAGTTAAAAAGGGATTATTATCCTGGGAGTGCCCGGGCTCGCTATTTCAAAGGGTACCAGACAGTGGAACGTCACTTCGACAGTGGCAGGCGCCCGTCAAACCCATGTGCTGCAGGAATCCAACATGGCGGCTCGGCATGTGGATGTGAATGAGCGCCGGCTTCGGCCTGTTTACGGTATTTGCTCAGATACATATCTTGACTTTTCTCTTGATTACTTATGAATTTTGGCTAATTTGTTGTGTTTGTTGGTTTTTAGACGCTCTAGACCTCATGAACAACAAACAGGCCATCCAACTCGCAGACAAGATTTTGAAGAAGCAGAAAGATTTGCACTGTGCCAAGGTTTGCTGTAATTTTATTCCATAACTTAAAAATGCTATTTCTCTTTAATGATATCAAAACGTTGTTGAATTATTTGTGTTTTTATTTATCTTTAGGCTTTAAAAGCATTAGCACTGCTACGGTCAGGAAGGCCTCAAGATTGTTCAACATTGATGGATGAAATAGTGAAAGCTCAACCAGCAGACGAATCTACTTTGCAAGCAATGACTATCTGCTTTCGAGAAATGCAAAAACGTAAGATTCTTCTTACGTTAATTTATTTGTACTTTGACATTTTTTTTGTCTTTTTTGTGATTTCTTCTGTTTGTAGGTGCTATGTATTGTTTGTTTGTCTGTAGATTATGTCACTGTCTGTCTGTTTGTTTATTTGTCTATGTTTCATTACTTTGCTGTCTTTTTGTTTGTTTAGTTTGGCTTATTTCCACATATTGGGCTGGAAGCTTAAGAGAGGCGGCTTTTGCTTTTAATCTCAAGGGTCAGAAACACAAAAGACTCTTCTTCTAATGTCCAAGTAATAAGGGCTTTAGGTGGACAAGGAGGGGTCGAGGGGAAATCTGATTGATTGAAAATATTCATATACTAGCAAAGCGTTAGGTAGGCGTAGACACAAAAAATGTAGGTGCTGCGTGAAAGCCGGGGTTTGTACAGTACAGTTTGTACAGAACCGTGGTCCTTGAAAAGTCCTTGATTATGAGTTTTCATTGAAAATTGCTTGAAATTGGAGCAAAAGTCATTGAAAATTGAAATTTTGTCCTTGAATTAGTCTTGGTCAATGTATTTTAATTTTTTTGTTAAAAAAATGATAAATAAGTCATACTTTGGAGCAATTAAAATCAACTGATTTCATGTTATCATATTGCATTTTGGGCTTCCCTTCTTCTCAATATGACCCTACCTTGTTTCTACAAATATGTGGATGCTGAGAGAATGAGTACTAGTCAGAGTATGAGAATGTAAAGTAAATGTGTCCCTGAAAATTGATTATTAATCCTTGAAAAGTCCTTGAATTTTGTATTACAAAATCTGTACAGACTCTGGCAGGCTCTCCCTCCCTCTCTACCCCAAATGTCACACAGGCTACTAAGGCTCCAATTTTGTGGACATTTTCATCCCAAGCTAGAAGAGAGTCTTTTGTGTACCTATTGTGTTGTCCTTGTAGTCCCCTCCCTGTACTGACAATCTGACAATCTTTTTTTTTTTTCTATTTCACATTCATTTTCCTTAGCTGAAGGAATTGCAACCATTTACGATGCTGCAGTCAAACAATATCCTAACAATGAAGAGTTTCACTCGCATCTCTTCATGGCATATGTTAGAATATCAGACTATAAGAAGCAACAACAGGTTTGTCTTTTTATGCAATTATTTTTGTGTTGATTTTATTGATTTTAGTTTATCGCTTCGTTGAAACTGATTGAAAGTTCAGAAAAAAATAAAAAAATTTGAAACAGACAGTCACAGTACAACTAATTTATCTGTAAGTATTGAATGCTCACACACCAAGAAAAACAACTTTTCTATCTTTATTCTACCAGGCAGCTATGAATCTTTACAAGACCTTTCCTAAGAATCCTTACTACTTTTGGACAGTCATGAGTATTGCCATGCAGGTGAATAACACAACTTATATTTTTAAACATCTTTTTTGATGGGGCCATATATTCAGTTCAGAATAGGTGATATGCATTATGGCGTCATTTTACTATGAATACCAGCATTCTTTGTGTATTCTCTTTCAAATTCTTAATCCCCTCGGAGATCGACAGAACAATTTTTGCTAATTGCGCTTCAAAAGAAAGGAAGCAAAGTATTTTGGTAGTTGTAGTATATGACACCATAATACAAATTGACTATTATCTATGAATTTTTTTATAGATCAATAGACCTTTCCTGAATTTGCATGAGTGACCACACAACAATATTAGATGAGATGAGGCAGGGCTGTATAAATCCACACATCTCTATTTTACACACACGTCTGGATGTGAATCTATTGTTTTGTGGCCATTCAAGTGAATTCAGGGATGGATCATGAATTTGTATCCACTGTATAAAATACTAAGATTGCTGTTGTGATGTGCAATACAAACAATAACAAGGTTTTTATTGTCGATGCTTTTTTTATTCAGGCCTTTCACTGCACTGATGAAAGACTGTCAAAGTCAATGCTACTTCCTCTAGCAGAAAGAATGGTTGAAAAGTTTGTTAATGAAGGAAAAATAGAAGCAGAAGCTGGTTTGTATTATTCAAATAGTTGAAATGCTGTCTAAAACAATATCTGTAGTTAATGCTTGAGGTATTGCCCTGCCCTATCCTGCTTACATCATTTTGTTTAAAAGATTAGCCAAAAAAATCTGTGCCATAATGACCATACTCACTTCTGTAATTAAAAAAAGCAGTGTTCTGTGACCAGTTGTAGAAAGCTTGGATAAAGATGAATAAACAGGGTTTGTGCTACTCCTTGAAATCCTTGAAAAGCCCTGGAATTGAAAACACGTTTTTAAGGGCACTGGAAAAGCCACTGAATACAGCAAAAATCGTTAAACTCCTGGAATACTCCTTAAATTTTATTTATAAAATCAGACTTTCTGATCAAAATAAATTTTAAAGAAAATATTTGAAGAGCTTCAATTTTGCTGCTCCGTTTCATAATTATTTAATGTTGTTATTCCATTTTTTTCCATTCCAACTTTTGGTATTGATTTGGGTTTCCTGTGTTCGTGTGTATTGCGGATGTTTCACACATACCCTGTTTGTGCCTTCCTGTCTCTCGTTTTCTGTTATTTGAAATTAGCCCTTGAAAATCAAATTTTTGTGCTTGAAAAGTTCTTGAAAAGTACTGAATAAAGTTATCTACTCCATACAATTTCTGTAGATTTGATCCACTGGATAGGGAATTTAACCAGTTGATAGTGCTCACCAAGCTGGCGGTGATAAAAAATGAGTTTTTAAAAACTGGTCAAACATGTTAAATTGAGGACACTTGGACTGTGAGCTCTTTGTACTTTTTTTAATACTTTTTTTAATTAGCATGTATCCTTTGAGTGAATCAATTTGAACTCAGTACATTTGAGTTCAGTCCTATGTTTTTAGAGGATTTGAAGCAGTAGAAAGCTCAGAAAAAAGTGAAAGTGTTCATGGTTTGGGTATCCTCGCTTTAAATATTATCAAGTATTTCATAAGTACCCAGAACAAGCATGTATATTGTGATGGCTATCTTTTGACTTCATACCAATTCACTTTTTTGTTGTTGATAACAATAAACTGTGTTGTTTCAGAGGTGCGGCTCTACCTGATAATACTTGAAGCTCTTGGGAAGTATGAAAAGGCAATTGAAGTGCTACAAGGACCTTTGGGAGGTAAGTAAGAAATAGATTGCATTTTCTCGGTTCTGTTGTCTTATAGATGCCCAGTTGATATCAAAATGATATTTTTCTTTGCTGTTTTTTCTGCTTAATGTGGCAACTGTGTGCATGCTTGAACTTTGAAATGACTGTTATGACATTGCTCCTGCATCTGTTCTCTAATAGCCCACAGCTCTTGACCATTCAAAGCACACATAATATCTACTATAATATGATATTATTAGTAATCTCTACTCTCATTGCATTGTATAAAACATAAATCACACACTCAAAAAAGCTTCACAATTGTTTTCCTGATTAGCAATTAACTTATGTGTTTCCATAACTCCATGGGTGCAAGCCACTTATGTTCCATTTCCTAAATTTATTTAGTTATTGTAACTGTATTTTATCTAGAAAAACTCATGAGTTATCCATTAGAATCAGAAGAAAAGCAAGCAGCTTACTTTATGAAAATGAATAAATGGGCCGAGGCTAACCTCCTTTATAAAGAATTGATTAACAAAGTGTAAGTATTTCCTCCATTACAAGCAGTCTCCAGTAAGTTGATCATCACACATGTACAAAATTAATGTGGTAATGTTTGTTGATGTTCATGTCAGCAATTGAAGGGTTCAGAGCGAAAACGGCGTAAGTGCATTTTAGGATAATTTTTCGAATTTTCCAATTGTCACCAAATCAATCAAACAAGGCATCTAATGACTTATTTTGGTCTAAAAATAAACATCTTCTATTTTTTTCCGAAGAACTTGTCCGAAAAAGGTGTAATTCGGCCCGTAGTTACGCTTTCGCTTTGCTTGACAACCGTTCACTCTTGCGTGAAAAGCACAAATTTGTATAGGACGATAAAAATAGTCGAGTGAATATGCACAAGTACAAATCATAGAGTGCGCGCACTAAATAAATACCACTAAATAGTGCTATTTTATGCTAATTCTATTATTTTTGTTTGTTTGTTTGTTTGTTTGTTTGTTTTTGTTTAATAAGCGCTATTTAGTAATCTCGACATCAGTGTTCATGCGGACAAATAAACCTATTAATATATATATGTATTTTTTGGCTAAAAACTTAGCCTTCGAGCAAAAAGTTTAATATCCTAAGAAAATTCAGTCCTTCTTCTAATCTTATGCAAGTTTTTCAAGTTTTACTTCATTCTACTTACACCGCTAAATCACTACGAACATGCCTATTTCGAACAACACGTGTTTTGACAAAAATACCACTGCAATGCATTCTGGGAAATCAACGAAATTTTCGGCAGCCGTCATAGCCTCCCCCCATTTCAAGTTTTTTTTATAAGTCTAACGCTACCTCGGAATTCTGCCGAATTTTCAGGCTTGTTGTGTTCTTTGATCGCCAAAACTTGCAAAAATACCCGCGGCAGTCCGAGAATTTGCCTCTAAAACAGTCTTTAAGTGATGATCTCTGCAACGGTCGCCAAGATTCACGAGTGCGAAAAAAAACACTAATTTTTACTCGAAATCATCTCACCAGCTTGATTTCTTTCAAACAGTAGACTCATCACAACTAGAAAGCTTAATGATGCTGTTCCAGAAGCGTTTAGAGGCAAAATAGTAGCAAAAAACAACGACAAAATCGCAAATGATGCGACTTTGTCGAAGTCCTGATTAGACTGAAAACCAGTTTCAAACGTGTTAAACATGTTTACCAGTTTCATGCCTCCCCAGTAACACAAAAACACAGGAGTCTTGATCGAAGCCAAAAAGAAACTACCCTAGACGAGCATAAGGTTTGTACGACTCAAAAAATCCCTAAAATCGCCAAAAAATGTCATTTTTCTGACAATTTCTTCGGAAAAAATAGATGATGTTTGTTTTTAGACCAAATTGAATTGTTAGATGCCTTTTTTTGATTGATTTGATGACAATTCGAAAATTCGAAAAAATTATCCTAAAATGCACTTACGCCATTTTCGCTCTGAACCCTTCAATTGTAGTTCTCCATTACAATCAGTCATCAGTAATTCTGTTGATCATCCATCATATAAAATTAATGTAGTAATCTTTGATCTTGTTAGTATTCATGTCAGCACTTGCAGATCGTCATTTTAATATTGTATGTTTTAGACCAGATCAATGGAGTTACTACCAGTCCTACTTTAGCTGCTTGATAGCATTAATCAAAGAAAACTGGACTCCACCTGAAGATTTAGAGTAAGTATCACTGCACATTGCTCTGTCCAAGGGCTACACAAGAGCAATCTCCCAGCTACTTAAAAAAAACCAATCCTCAATCGGTTGTTTATAATATTGTAAAGTGTATATTAATTTGTTTGAATAGTTCATCAAAAATACCAGACCACACAGCTCAACAAATAGAACAGTTCCTGTCTGGTTTACAAGACCAAGAGAGATCAAAGGGAAGTCTAGCATGTAGAGGACCATTTCTAGCTCAGCTGGAATTTGAGAAACTCATTCTAGAAAGAATTCTGCCAGACACCAGAAAATGTAAGCCATACACCTATATATTTTTTAGAAAAATATAGAAAAATTTATATCTTGTATATGTTTATCAAAACACATTTATATAAAACTAAATTCATTTGGAAAATTTGTCATAAACACATTGCACCATTTAAATCTGGACTTTTGAAATAGTTTTTTTAACAGAATTAACCCAACACTTCTGCAATCAGGATCCATCACTTTATTGAATGTTCAACGCTGCATATCTATAGCACAGATAAAACACTAATTTGAATTTTATTGTGAATTGCTTCTAAAACTCCAAACATAAGTTTATATTTTTCCATCCAAAACTCAAAAATTTTCCAACTTTAGTGGAAGAAAATATAGTTTTAAGTTGATGCAAATTAGGATAAATCTATATCAACAGTTATAGAACTCGTCACATATTGATTTTCTTTGAAAATCACTCATTAATTATTCATGAGTTTTAGAAAACTCCAATTATTGTGACTTGGTTGATATGAAGGATGATTTTAACTGATTTGACCATTTTAATTTTCTAGATTTGAAGGCATTGTTTGATATTCTTGTGGAATACTTTGAGAGATTTGGTGCTAAAAGTTCAATGTTCAATGATATTTCTTCCTATGTTTATCTGTTAAATGAAGAGGAAAGATTACTGGTATGTTGTTTAGGTTTGAGCATCTTGTAGTTGTATTTTAGTTTGATAATATTATATCCTTATTGGATTTAAATATTGTACTGAAAGAATCCCAATCGCCCACAATTCATTACTCACTTCATATTGCCAAATAATGCTCTTGTTAGTGCCATTTTGTTTGCCATACACAATAGGAGAATTTGCAATCTGCACTCAATTGCAAAATAAGTTGGGACATTACATATACTTTAGAGGTAGATTGTTCAGTATTGTTTTTGATCTCTAACACCTCCCCTCTCCACAATGTTGACAGCCTTGATAACAAAAAAGTAACATATCACAACAAAGCCAATGTCACATTAAGTCAGGGAAGGAGGAGGACAGAACCTGTGCATGGAAAACAAGGGATGAGTATCAAAAGGGAATGGAAAAGAAAAACTGCCAATGTCAAAATAATTATACAGCTGAGTGTAGCTGTTTGAAAGCTATCATTTCAAGTTCTTCAATCTCTTAAGTCTGTACTTAAAAAAACTGATTGTATGACGGGGAGATCCCAGAGTTTGTTAATGTAGGGGTAGTGAGTGGGAGTGTCCAATCAGTAGCAAAACAATATGTGCTGCTCAGGCATGTAAACATTTATTGATTTGTTATTTATTTATTCATTCTGCTGGGCAATAAGATGAAGATAAGGTTTTTGTGCCTTTTGTAGTTGCCAAGGAAACTGAGAGAAACACTGGTTGTACCCTCAAAAGATGATCCTCAGTCATCACATGTAAGTAAGTTTGGCTCTCTCTAAGTCAAGTAAAGTTGTCAACTAATCTTTAAATGCTACCATTAATTAAGTAATTTAAACTTTGTTGTATTAGTAATCACTATATCTGGTTTATGTGACTGACATTTGTGGCACAGTTCACAGTCATCTGATGGGTCTCTTTTGTTTGTTGACTTTTAGATTAAATATTTGTATAGAAGATTAAGTATTGAGCAGTTGTCAAGATTTGTTGGGGAACATGGTCAACTTTCTATAGAAGAAAAGATAGAGTTGTCCAAGGAATACATGAAATGTCACAAAGATGGGCTTGAATTAGGTAATAGCTTTTGATTCATGGAAGTGTAAAGCATGTTGATATTTTCTCTAGTTTGTGAATGGATGGTACAAATACATGTATGTTGTGCTGTGTTGATCAAAGGTGCAATTGAACGTAGATTGTGTTTCTTGTTGCTATTTTTTTAGCATTGTTACAGCATGAATTTGATAACTGTGGCCAGACAGAAATATTTCAAGAATGTTTTCTTGTCTTATGCAATCAGAAATACTTTTTGGTTAGGGTTCATTAGTGTGCTGTCTGTGATTAGCCAAGAAACAGTAACAATATTTCTGATATTATTTCTGTCTGGCCATGGTTTATTCTGTTTGACTTACCTTTTAGCATTGTCTTTAAATGGTTTATTATGACAACAAGTTGGTTGTGACAGTGTACTGTTGTTTTTACAGGTAATGATCGAGAACCAACAGAGCTACAACATAGTGATGGTTTTGCTTTACTGGCAGTTCACCTATTGCTAGATGTCAATAGAGAAAAAGGTATTGACAAGAATCACCAGTTACTTATTATGTGGTGGAATGCTGGTTTATGAGTTTTGTATTTTATGGGAGAGTTATGAAGGACTGGTAGATATAGCTACTGTATTTTGTGGAGCAGCATCCTTATGGTTTCAGTCTTCTTGACAAATATATTGTTGTTAGATTGTTGGTAATCATAGTTATGGAAAAAATGCCACTCCTTGAAGATCCAACTTTTGTGCTTGAAAAGTGCTTTGACAGACCTTGGAGTTCATGTTTAAATTGTAGTATGAACACAGACTAAAATTTGAAGGGGGGGAGAGCACTAATCCAAAAAATGTACCAGAATTTTGGAAGGGGGGAACAAATTAAAAAGTTGCTGATTAATCAATTAAAAATTAAAAGAATTATGTATGAGAATAAATCAAAAGGGGGGCACTGCCCCCCCCCCCCCATGCCCCCCCCTGATCCACCTCTGCTATTTATATCTCTAACTCTATTTCTGTTTAATAGGTACAGATGAGATGGTATGGCATATTTTCATTTTTCTAGAAAGTGTGCTTAAAGCTAGTCCATCAAATCACCATGTAAAGCTTCTTCTCATGAGAATATACAGCCTAATGGGTAAGATGACAGTGCATTAGCAACATTACTACTGCATGTGGAACTGGGGAGGGGAGGGGATGGTAGGGATTAGAATAACCAGATATCTGAATATGTTATTCGTGTGTAGGTGCTGTGAAACCTTCTCTGTCATTATTTGATTCAATGGAAATCAAGCACATTCAATTTGACACTATAGGGTAAGTGTGATCATGCTGGTTTGTTTTTAAAGTGCACCTAAACACTACGAGTTTTTTATTTTAATCCATTCTTTAGAACATTTTAAACATTCTATGAAACTTTGAACGTTTTTGGAAAAATATTTATGTTATTTTTTTAACAAAAAAGACGAAAAATACACCTCGTACCCAGTCTCTTTTTGGGTGTGTCTACGATGATGTGTGACATCATCCCCGGCCAAGCTACGTTGCCTGGTAGCAGAACTACAGTAAACATTCTAACAACAAGCAACAATAGTGCATATATAACTCTAAATTTGTGACGTCTAAACAGAATATTTTATATTTTTTGCAGTTCAGCGAGTTTGTCAAAGTGACCAGATTGTTTGTTGGTCTGGGATGACGTCACAGACAAATCACGGCCATGGCACAATAAAAAGGCTAATTTATCAAACTTTGACAGGCCATAAAAAAATCGCTTTTTAATGAAAATAAAAAAATTTTTCACAGAAGCAATTTTAGCGACAAAAATTTTTAATTCACAAGTTTTCGTGATAGTGTTTAGGGGCACTTTAAGGTAAAGGACAACCTTAATTTTACAAAATGTAATGGCAACAAGCCATGTGGGTTCGCTTGTGAAAAAGGTAGACTGAACATGTGCATACATCCACCCCTGTAAAATGTAATATGACTGAGACGATGTCAATGTTATGATCCTATAGATACAAATGCGATCAAACTTATAATGGCATCTTGGTTGTTATTTCAGATATTTTATGAGTCGATATTTGTATTATCTTGGACATTTTGAGGATGCACTATCCATGTACACCTCAACTCTTAAGTACTTCTTTGGAAATCAAAAAGATGTGAGTAGAATACTATATCATCAGCTATTGCTAAACGAGACATGCATATACCTAACCAACTTGTGCAAAGCCTGATAAAGGTATCCAATGGATACAAGTTACCCATCCTTTAGAATTAATTTAGAATTTATCTGCTGGATAGTGATTTATGAGGTGGATAGCACTTTTCAGGCTTCATGCTACTGGCCCTTAAAGTGTGCATTACCACACAAGTCAAAACCTCTATGAACAAATGTGTTTGTTCTTTGTATTCAACTGTGAAATCACAATACAGTAATCAATCAAATATTTAAGATTCAAGATGTATTCAATGTATGCCTTGTTTAAATCTTAAACATGTTCATGTACATATTTGAACCATATTTCATAACAAACTGACTTCCTTGTTATGTAAAACTGGTTGAAAAGGTGCATCTTCTATATCATGTTTTAAAAAATACTTACCACACAAATTATTTTATTATTATTATTTTTTTATTCTAGAGTCCAGAATATTTTATTGCTGCTTACAAGTATGGATCTTTTGAAAAGGTATTGTTAGTCTGTTGCTTTGCAAATTAGTGATTTAAGTTATTTATGCAAATCAAATACCACTGAATGGATTTTTAATAGATCATTTCTATGGATTCATCTTTTACTTGCTGTAGATCCCAGAATTCGAACAGTTCAAGAATAGATTAAATTTTTCAGTTCACTTTTCAACTGTGACGTATGAAAAGCTTATGCTAGAAACAGTACAGAAAACTACAAGGTTTGTTGAATTTTTAATAATGATAATAATTATAATCATGTTTATGAAATGCATATGTTATATGGATATGTTCAAATGTTCCATAGCAAAATAAGAAAATCCACAAATTGTAAATATAACAAACAAAATAAATTAAGCAATGAGAAGATTTGGTTTGAATGTTTTTTTAATTCATGCCAGTGATGAATATGCAAATCCAACTCTGATTCACAATCTGAGGAAATGAGCTTCTGAGGCATATAAATAAGCATGTGTTTATTTTCGCAATAATCAAAACCTGCTAAAGACAACCTTAGATTATCTGGACTTCTCAGAGGGGACAGTGTCCAAAAGTCCAGATAATCAATAGTTCAGATAATAGACTTTACAAATTTCAATGAGTCAAGAGCCAGTCAAGTGAAAGTAATGTAATGTAATGTAGTGCTTATATAGCGCATTTTCACCTAATGTCTCAGAGCGCTTTACAATCTTTAATATTTATAGTATGTAATCCGGATTTACAAGCATGATTAGTAATTAGTATGTATTAGTGTAGGCCTATCACTGAGGATGGTCGTTACCTGCATCCTCAGTCGTTCTTTTATGTCCCCCCGTTAATGGTTAATGTGTAGTGTGGCGGGACGGGACCTCCAGTTTATCGTCCTTATCCGAGAAGATGCAAACCCTTACAATTATAAATCGAAGAACATTCTCCTCAATTATTTAAAGACCCTGAGTGATGGTCCGGTTGAGAGTTCGAACCTGCAGCCTCCCGGTTAACAGTCAACGCTCTCCCAACTGAGCTAACCTGTTAATCGGTCTTTGTATAAAAAAAAAACATACTCAAACATACATTTTTTTTTAAATTTTAACATGATGCCATCTGACCATTTGGATAGTTATTGATGTTTGATTGTACTTTTCTCATTAATTCATTCTTATTGTTGCTACATAATTGACAGTTGAAAAGTGCAAAACACATCACAAGAGAGTGCACCTACAATTGATTAATTATTATTTTTATTATAATGTTTTAAACAGTTTATCAGAATCCCAAAAATATTTCCATGAGAACAGTATAATAGAGAAATGTCCAGTTTCAAGTGAGTATTGTTTGAATAACTTTTCTGAACAGTTTTCAAATTTTATAAAGTGTTGTAAAATGATGAATTTTTTACTAGAAATCATCTCATCTGCTTGGTTTCTTTCAAACAGTACACTAATTTCCACTTGAAAGCCTTACACTGCCCTTCCAGAAACATTTAGAGGCAAAATGATAGCACAAAGAAAACAGCGACGAATTCACAAAAGATGCTACTTTGACAAATATTTGGCTGAAAACCAGTTTCAAACTGGTGTAACCTGTTTATCAGTTTCATGCCTCCCCAGCGACACAAAAACATAAGAATCTTGACCAAAGTTGAAGCAAACTGCTCTGGATTAGTTTGAAATTTTCAAAGAAATTCTAAAAACTGCAAAAAATCTTATAATGACGATGATAATGATGATAACACTGATGGTGATGATGACGACAATGAATGTGATGATTATTTAGAACAAAGTGACTGATGATGATGATTGTAGCAATTACCATGGTAAAGGTGGCATAATGCCATTGTACAATCCTCTGTAGCTTTATTGATCTATTTCTTATATTATAGAGCAGTGGATATCAGATTTAATTGACAATAGGGAACTTAGAATATTGAAGACATGGGATCCACCAGAAAAGTGAGTAAATACTAAATAGAAAATACAATGTAAATGCTTGTATAATAGTTATCTCTTGTAAAAAGTAAATTGCAGTGTCAGTTGTGATAGCATAGCACAATAATATTATTGATACTGACGATTTTTATAACCAAACATACAACAATTAAGTTTGACTTGACTTTTCTGGTAAATTGGTTTGACTGTTGAACTATAGTATTATTAATGTATTTCAGATGTCTAACCCAAGAACAACATATCCTTTCCTTTCATGAACAAGTAAGTTGTCTGAAATGCATCATATTTGTACTGTCTTTTACTTGCAACTTCCACAAAAATTTTATGGAAAATGTTTTTCCTTTACTTTTGTTTAAATTACAAGGCAGAAAGTGCTGAAGTTTTTTGTTGTTGTTTGTCATCAGAAGGAACTACTGAAGTTAAAAGTGAGTTCGACGATCTCCCGAGCCAAGTCCGAGTCCGAGTCAAATCCGAGTCCAAGTCAAATGCCCGAATAAAAAAAAAAACATGATAAACGAACCGTAATTTCTTTGAGTAAAGTTGAAGACACATCTGAGAAGAGTAGAGTAAGGTGGTTTGTTGAACTGACAAGATAAACAGCGATTAGTTTCACTCAGGACTCCGATTATAAAAACCCCGGTTAAAAACATACTGCACATATTCTGACTTTGTAGTGACAGCTTTCAATTTGTTCTTGGACTTTTGCTAGATGAAGTACATACGTTCGGCTTATTGAACATGTCCGTATATAGTCAAATTGATTTTAGAATTGTGCTGAATCTTTCTCGCCGAAACGTTACGAACCACAAACAAGTATTGATTTTTACTTTCGTTCATCGATATTCATATGTAAACTCGTTCGTGGCGATATGTGGATGCGTTATTTTTCCTCGATAGATCTCAAACTCGGATAAACTTGGATAATTAATTGCTCTTTCATATCGCTAAGTTATTTTATCGAAAGGTTTTTAATAAAGGTGTGATTTTGGTCATTTGATGCGGCCTTGGAAAGAGATTACAAGGGACACTGTACTTGGGGCACGAAACATCGGCCACAAAAGACGGCAAACACAGCTAAAATCGCTTTTAGATCGACAAATAGTACACATATTCGAGTACTGCTACGAACAAAGATTGTTTTGTGTCGATGTTATTGATAAAAAGTGGTCAAAATAATCAATTTGAAGAGGCTAGTAAACAAGCAATTACTCGACGCAAATGATCAACTCAGCAGTAACCACAGGAAGCCCAATCGAAGTAACACGAAAGCTTGGGAAAAAAAGATGAAAATAAATCAATCAATCAATAAATAAATAAAACTAAAACGGTAAAACAGAAGTCCGCTGACCAAAGATATTGACTCAGGCATTTGACTCGGACTCAGACTTGACTCGGACTCGGACTTGACTCGGAAAAAAGAATCACTCAGTTAAAAGTAGTTGCCTTTTCTAGTGGGCAATCACAAACCATTCACCATTCAAACCATTCACACTTCTATTTTATGGTTTTATTGTTTTAGTTATTTTGGATTAGACTACGATGCCTTGTTTTAAGAGCACTTGGACAAGCAATCAATTTAGTACCTAAACAAGAAGAAAACAACACCAAAACAGAGCAAGATAGTACCTTGCTAAATCAAACAGTGCAGGCGCTTGAAGAACTACTTGGGGAAGTTGATAACCATTCTTGTTTAGATAAAGAGGTACTATTCAGGCTGATGATTAAATTAATCAATCATTTGTCAGAGTAGTGTATCAATCAATCAAGCTGTCAATTAATCATCAATCTATCAATCAAAACATGTAACATGCCAATGATGAACAGGAAAATCCAACGCTGATTTAAAGTCTGAGGAAATGAGCTTTTGAGGCATACATCCAAACATTCTTTTCTTACTTACTTGTGTGCTTGCTTTCTCACTTCCTCTATTCAATTTGTCCATCCTACCGATCCTTATTTTTTTCTTTTCTTTGCTTACTCACTATTAAATTTACACCAGCCTACATACTCATATACTACCTTGCTTTCTTACTAATTGCTCTCTTATTTGCTTACAAACTTACTTGCTTATTTACTTTCTTACTGGTACTTGCTTAGTTATTTACGTACTTGTTTGCTTGCTGCTTTTCTCTTTTTTCTCCCCTGTTACTCATTTCTCTGTTATTCATTGTCAAATCTTTGTCAACCTGCATTACAATCCTCTTTGCTCATCCCTTTCACACCCTTTCACACATCTCACCATCCTTTTCTGTCTTTTCTCCATTTTTTTGTATTCTCTAGGTTACATTCTTTGGTCCTCCGCCATCACCATGGCTTGCGGTCAAGGAAGGCAAACATGCAAGAATTGTTCTGGAATCATTGAAAATATGTCAAAGTGCATTTTCTTTGCATGAAAGAACAGGTCTGTGAGTACATCTTTGCAAGTTATTTTGGTAGTTGCTATTGTTGTATTGATTTTATGAGGTTGAAAAATTCATACAGTGTTTAGGCTGATCTGGATATGAGCTGTATCAAGCAATACAGTACAACAGCTATAAAATTATTGTAGTAACATTGTGTAAATTTGTCAACCAAAGCAACAATAGCCTTTCAAAAAACTCTGTTGAATAACTCATGCCAATCCCTGGCTGGTTAGCACATGGATGACACAAAGGCTTATGACAACTAAAGCCTGGTTCACATGAACAACAGAAATGCAAACACTAGAATTCATTTTCTTGCACTTGTGATTGCAATTTACTTGCATTTTTACGTGTGAATTGGTGAAAATGCATTGCAACTGCTATACTTAAATTTGCATTTGTGTTGCTTGTGTGAACCAGGCGTAAAGTATCACTATAGAATACTGAAATAAAAGTTACAATAATAAGAAAAACAACAGTAAGAATACCAGAAATAATTTACCGTATTGAAAAAACAACAATGTCAACAATAGCAGTATAATAATATTAGGAGTAACAAATGGAAATGGGGCCTTTAAAGTTGGGTTCACTTTGTTGCTAAGTTGAAATAGGTTTTTACCATCACCTAGAGTAAGTGTAAAATGTCGGTCCTTTTTTAATTCAATATTTGATATCACTGTTTAAAACCGTGTGCTGTGTTGGCATATCCACTTTGTAGGCCTTAGCATTAGTCAACAATACTTACAGTTTATTACTGTCAATGATGTGTTTTCAATCCAACTCTGAGATCCTTGATCTTTGAGGACATACACAATAGTTCTGAGACAGTTATCATTGCTGCAGATCTACTTGACAAGAAATGTTTTGTAAGTACCTACCTTTATAGTGTTGTACCACTTTGACAGGCAATCAAGAAGAAGCATGCAAGAAAGTAGTGGAATTGACACAGTTTGTCCATAAAGCAATTAAAGGTATCATTTAGTTGTTTCCATAAGAAAGTGAAGTGCTGGGAGAAGGTGATCTACATAGGCCTTTTCTGAGTTTGATAAACAAGATGCATTGTGGTCAAGCTTCAGTACAAACAACACCATATATGGCAAAATGAACTGTACTGAAACTAGACCATAATGCACCATATTTGCTATTTCAGAAATGGTCTATGCGGATGTGGTAGTATTGTCATTCTGGGTACATTAGTGAGATATGACGTTTATGCATAACAGCATGGGATGGGTTTGATTTCTTAGAAATAATTTCATTCGAAATGTTGGTGTGTAATGTATAGTGTGTATTCTAGTTAGTGATTGCTGTCAATGATGTATTTTTCAATCCAACTCTGAGGCTTCCTCTGAGGACAAAACACAATCTGAGAAAGCCAATATTGACTCAACACAATAGTTTCATTAGTTATTTAATCAACCAATTAATTCATCCATTCATTCACTCTTTATTTTATCCACTCTTTAATTTGTCCATTTGTTAATAATTGATTTATTCATTATTTCATCCTCCCTATTTTAATTCATCCATTCATTTACTTATTCACCTCTTCTTTTTCTCATTCCTTAATCCATCCATCCAACATTTAATTCATCCATTGATTCACATAACTTGATCCATTCTTGAATTTGCTCATTTATTTAGTGATTCATCCATCCATTTATCCATTTAACCAACCCATTTATTCATTTTTTGTTGTTGCTCTTTTTGATTTTTTACTAGATAATACAGAAAATTGTATTTTAAAGTTAATCTCCAAGAATGGTGAAACAACAATGTTTAATGGGCATGTACTGGAACCTTTAGTTCATCTTGTGGAGGTTAGATCATCATTATCATCATCACCACCATCATCATCTGTCTTAAGATGACCCTTTCATTTGTTCATTCCAACCATAACCAACAATAGCAATGTCATGCCAATGATGAACAGGAAAATCCAACGCTGATTCAAAGTCTGAGGAGATGAGCTTCTGAGGCATATCTAACAAAATGATTTTTTTTATCCAGATCCAAACTGCTTTATGTTTTTAATTTTCTGACACTTGTTTCTCTGCTTCCTTTCCTTCTTTCCTTTCCTCCTTCTATCCCTACTTTCATTCCTATCTTCCAGATTAACTTTATTCATCACAATTATTTAGTTTGGATTTATTTTACCTTAATTAATATGTTTTTTTGTATGTGTAGTGTTTGAGTCATGTGATCTTGCTGGCATCTGTGTCTTGTTCTTTGCTTCATAAAGTAACTGCTACAAAGAAAGCCAAGAAAGCACCAAGTTCACATATGGTAAATTGCTATATAATTGTTTGACCATGTTTTGTATTTATGCTAAAAACACCAAAGAATTGCTTCCTGAGAAGTATTCATGTTGATGGAAATCTATCCTCTTCCGGAATTCACAAAGGGACTAGGGGCAAATGTAGAAATAAAGTTTGCTGAGTTTTAGAAAGTTTAGACGAATACTGACTTAGTTGTTGGCCTGAAAAAGCTCTTCAAAATTAGAGAGAATGTATGGTTTTGGGAACAATTTGCAGACACTGTCTTCAAATCCCTTGAATTTTTTGGTATTTTTATCATTACATATTTATCCATGCATGCTGAATCTTGGTGATAGTACTAAACATAGTATGACTGTTCTTGTTCGACTGAATGAGTATTAAGTTTGTGCCTGAAAATGCCTAATAATCTCCAGGTGTGAAAGGGTTTGCTTGTAGTGTTTGAATATTATGTACTATATAAAAAACGAGCAGCAGTGTTTTATCAAGTATAAAAACTCGAGCGCAGCGAGAGTTTTTATACTTGATAAAACACGTCCTGCGAGTTTTTTATATGACTTCAAAAACCCCAACACTAATAAAACCAAATATTTCAAATACAATTTTGAAAAATAAGCGAAAAAAGTTATAAAATTGACTGGTGGTCATTCTGATCATGCGCAGAATTTCTGATGTGTGTTGAATATGCGTCCCACATTTGAGTGTGGTCCTTCAGAGTTGAAGGGGAACAAACTTTCTCAAATAACAGGCTCAATTCCTTGGACCATTTTGGTCACATGATTGAACAGAGGTTGCTTTGTATCATGCAAAGTAATCTCATTACTATTCAATGTACCTTTATATAAAGACTCTAGAGTCTTTATATAAAGATTCATTGAATACAAATGAGAGTATTTTATGGGTATAAAACCTCATGCATGTGACCAAAATTGGACCACGGATTGGACTAGATGCTCATGAATTATTAATGAGTTTTTGAAAATATTTATTAAACACATACTTGTTATGAAAGCTACAAGAACCTACAACCATCTGTTTAATCTAATTTATAATCTTTGCTGCAATTTATTCAAAGGTGGAATTGAGAAATTCCTTCAAGAATTTTACTGACACTCTGAAAAAATCTGTAGAACAATTATGTTCTTCTCTGAGTGAGGTTCAAGTTACAGAATTATCTACAGAATTATTGGAATTGAGTTTAACAGAGATGGACCATGAGGTAAATGACTTTTACATCATTTTTGTTTTTCTTGTTTGTTAGTTGTTTTTGTTGTTTGTTTTTTTCTTTTGAAATTTGTATACGTTTTCTTCTTGTGGCCCTTCTTATTTGTCTGTTTCTAATTTGTCTGTTTGGTTGCTTGGATTGTTGAGTGTCTGTCTGTCTCTGCATTATTGGTCTCTGCTTTGTCTCGTTTATCTGTCTTTTTTCTTGTTTGTAGCTGAAAAGTTGTATAAATATTTCTCTCAACTTCCCTCCACAGACCCAGTCATCAGTAACAACAGAAATCTGGGAAAAACTACAAACAAGTTACACTAATTCAATCAAAGAAATACAAAATCTTTTAAAATCAAAATTAGCTTTTTCTAAAACACTGCACCTCTAACACTATTTTATCAAAGATAAATTGCATGATTATAATGAATCACACTAAACTGCACTGTCCTTACAGCAGCTCAAAATATAGTTCCAACACTTTTGTTCGCCGGAGGTAAGGATGGCACAGTTGGTTGGTGCACAACTTTCTGTGTGAGAGGTCACAAATTCAATTCGCAGTGACTTCACATCCTTGCTTCAACTTTATATACTTGTAATAATGAGAGAGGGAGGGAGGGATAGGGGTAAAAATGTGCACCTTTGAAAGTTTCGAAATAGGAAATAAAAATTGGACTGCCAAAGTGTTGGTTTTTGACAACTGGAACAAATTTTCACCTGCTACTTTATATATTTTCTAGTTTCCCAAGATCATTTTGGACTGCCAAATATGACAGGTGGCCTGTTATTTGGCCATTGGCAGGCTGCTATCTCCAGCCATGGTATCGGCTCTTAGCAGTTCATATATGGCTATTTCAAATAACGTTGTCATCACCACCAAAAGGCAATAATAGGTCATTCCAAGACTGCTAGGAACTATGGGTAGAAATATCACTGTCATAATTATTGCACCAGTTAACAAAGAATTCATGCCATTTAGTTATGACTTGATTTGCTTTCTATTCACACCATATATTAAACATGTCAATATTCATCTTTTTGACTGTCCAAGATGGCAGTCTTTCTACATTCTGCCATGACTTTTACACATCATTCCTAGTGGTCTTAGAATGACCTATTGCCTTTTACGTTATTTGAAATAGCTTTATACCAAGTTTCAATTTACACATATTTTCCCAAAATTTATTAAAATAATTAATTTGTTTCATAGACTGTGTATACTGGATTGACACTTGGGACACGTTTATTTAGATTTCTATAGATGCAAATGTGAGTGGTCATGTCCGAGTTAAGGCAAAGTTACTGAAACTTTGGCTAGGGCAATAATGTTGGAATTTATTACAAATTAAAGTTATTTAATTAAAAAATAGACAGAAAATTGAGTGGCTGTAATAATATTGACTGAGGCTGGTTCTTTTTACTGGCTTTGCTGTTGCTTTTGTATTTTTATTTCATTTTCATCTTTTACACTGAAATCAGACATCAATTATGTTATAATAAATATGCTAGCTGACTGTGATCAGTAAAAAATTTACTGTGGTGCCCACCCAAATGGCTGGAGACTTGTAATTTATGACCATAATTTTTTTTTATAGTTTGATGTCCATCAAGAACGTTTTCATGGGTATTGATATTATTTAACCTTGATAAAAAAAATTACCTTATTCTCCTTAAATTTTGATAGTAATATATTTTGCAAATTTAAAACTTGCAAAATCTAAGAACAAAAAAAGAAATAACTTGAAATGTAATATTACATTTTATACTTGGCCTAAACTTTATTGACGATGAATACACCATAAAAAGAAACGAAATCAAGAGCCATACTTCACAAATGTTAAATTTTGCGAGTTTTGTGGGACAATTAAAACTGAAGTGACAAATTTCCAATAATTATCAAAAGTTAAAAATGAAATAAAAGCTCTTGTTTTAATGCAAATCTAAAGTCAAAGCAGCTCCCAATTCTGAACAACTTGAAAACTCACAAAAATTGGTACTAGCGAAATTTAAAACTTGTGAAGTATGCTCTTGATTTTGTTTCTTCTTATGGTGTATTCGTGGCCATGGAAGTACATGCTAAGTATTTTCATGGCCATTAAAATATTTCAAGCCCATGAATTTGAAAGTAATTCATGGTCATTAATTTTTTTTTTTTTTTTTTTTTGGGGGGGGGCGTTGGGGGGTTTGCTTTCAGAAGTAATTACACTTGTGACACCATAGCAAATGATCTTTTTCTTGACCATTACTCCTTCATGTTAAAAAAGCAGTTGTCAACAGAGTGTGTGATGAATCTCAAAACTGGGCCCTTTGTATGAGGAAAACTAAACCCTTGCAGAGGTTCTTGATTGCAAATTATTTAAAAATAAAGAAACACTCAAGAAACGAAAAACGTCCTCAGTTTTTTTGTCATAATTTACATTTATTCATATTTGATATCATACATATATTAGATATATCATTAATTTAATCATTAATCATCAATTAATCGTCTCTGTGATACATATAGATTACCTGCTACTTTGTTATTTCTCTATTTTAGTTTAGAGTACACAAATTGGTAAAAGGTATTTCAAGTGGATGTCTGCTTTAGTCATTGCCTTTGTTGATAGCAAACATGAAATATGCTTTCACACTTTGTCCACATTTTTGTTGTCTCATGCTATACGTTGGATGTATTCTGCCACTTCCTTGTCAAGCCACAACAACAACAACAATGATCATGAGGTGACTAGCTCTTCTGGCCACCAGCTCTATTTTTGATAATCAAAACTAATAATATACATAAATTATTGATTTTATTTTATACTAAAATGTAATAGACCTGCATTTGCTTGACTGGCCACAAAACAATAGAATCGCACTGTCAAGGGTGCAGTGTATAAATCCATAATAATATTCTCTGTATTTCATACACTCCAGCCTCGTTGTGAATCTATTGTTTTGTGGCCAGTCGAGAATGCAGGGAAGGTCTATTCCTACATTTATTTATATTCAATTGCTCTGACTAGTAATTGCTAGCATTTTTATACAATTTTGAAAGCGTTCTGAAATCTTTATTTGCCTTTCCTGTAAAAGAATAATAAATAATGCTGAAATTGCCCATTGGATATTAGATGGGTTAGATTGGAAATAAATCTCAAAGAAATATTCATGAAGGTGACACTCTGTAATCTATGACTTTCTTGTGATCATCGTGTGTGTTACAAAGTATATCTGTAATTTGTGGTCCAAGACCCTGGTCAAAATGAACGAGGCAGTGTGCAAAATGACTCCCCAAAATGTGGACAAGAATTCCTTCATTTTGGAAACTGAGTTGGGTCGATCTGCAACAGGGATGGGTGAATTCTTACTTTCAACATTAAGTGGCATGTTGCACATAAAGTTCATACAATACTTGATGTGTAATTACAGTACAAGTCTGCTGGATGTTTATTTAATAAATTAATAAATCTATAATATATAAGTTTTCATAAGAGTTAAATATAAAATGTAAAGAAACCAATACAAACCACCAGTAAAATAAACCCATTAAAAAAAAGTTGGAAACCTACACAAATTACTTGTCAAATGATATGGATACATAATAGCAATTTGTATACACCTACTTCAAAAAAATGTTGGACAGACTGCTGATAGATGTTACAGCTAAAATCGTTGCATCGCTACTGAACACCTGGATTTTTTGTGACATCAATGATGTCGCCTCAGTGGATCTATGGTTGATGTCGCAGAAAACAAAAACCATCAAAGTTGTCAAGGCCTGGTCGCGATGCAATGATTTTAGCTGCCACACAACTGAAAGGAATCATGGGAATCACTGGGTAATAAATAGCTGTATAAGCAAATGAATGATACTAACTACATAGAAAGTCCCTCCATAACATACTATGGTTATGGTCTGTACGTGATTTGCAGTAATCAATTTATTACAGCCAAATTCGTTATTGCAACCCGCCGTTGTAAAACTTTGTTTTGATTTAGTCTTTTCTGAACTGTCAATCAAATTCAAAGACGGAGTTTATTTTACATTAACCAATGACAGATCATGTTAGGGCAAGCTCCGCCCTATGAAATTGATTGACGGTTCAGAAAAGACCAAAATGAAAACGGCAGGTCGCAATACAACGAATTTGGCTGTAAGACTTTGAAACTTTTTCCCACAATTCTTTTCAGTTGACCTCCATTTTGACTAACACCAATCTCCTATTTATCTGTTTTTTGTTTTGTTTTGTTTTTTTGTTTTTTTAAACAGGTTTTAAAACATCTTTCAGTAAATAACATTCATTCAGTAATTTGATCTAATTCTCCTGGAGTTGTTACATTAATAACCTGTGAAAAACTAACTAGTAATCACTACAAGCCATTGCATAGTTAGTAATTAAAACCTCTCTGAACAAAGTCCACTTTCATTTGTTATGTCTAAATGTTGCCAGTAGTATGCACCTATCGAAAACCCCAAACTACTGGCAACACAGTTATTTGGTATTACTCCGATGAAGGACTAACGTCCGAAACGTCAGTTTTCTTGTATCATTCTACGGTGTACAAGTTATTGTTATATTTACAACTGCAACACAGTTAGGTTACTATGTGGTTGTCTGTATGATTACACTTGTTATTTCAGGGGCTAAATGCCAGGAAGAGTTTATGCATTCTTGTTGGTTTTTATAGTTTCTTTTTTATTATATACATGTTTACATGTTAGCTTTAATTTTTATTTGTTACCACCTCTCTGTTGGAAGTTACATATGCTCTCTTGAAGCTCTGCTGATGTTCTGACTTGTGGTATATATAATGCTTTTAAGAAGTCTTTATGCAAACTACTAGATATATATCGTAACCAGCTGATCTTTAAATAGCTATTCTTTCCACATAATTATTGTGGGGTCTCTATTTCTCTACAAAAATTAATGCAAACATTGCATTGGATCATTTAAATCTGTGCTTCAAAAAACAATTGTGTGACAGGTACATACAGAGCATAGCCAATCAAAACCTGTTTTTCATAAAAAATGAAAGGCAGAGCAATAGGATATCTTTGACACTTACACAATCTTATTTGAATGATCATACAAGAGCACAGATTTGAATGTTACTACAATGTTATAGTCTGTATGCCTTATTGTCCTACATACTGATACGTAAGTCCTCACTTTTAGATAACCATCTTATGTGATGTATTCTCTGGACTCTACACGTCTTGTTGTGGTTGCTCTACTTGTACATCTACTGGGTCTTTGTCTTCGTCTCGTGCAGGAAGAATCTAACACACAAACACAATGTGCATTTAGAAAAATAAATTGTGAATGATGCGAATATGGGAGTCGGGATGAGGTAGTACATATCTGAAATATTTTCATTCCCAACTGAGTTATCTAATACGGTCCCCAGAGATTTTCTGAGCCAAAACAATCCCTATACATTTTGGTGAAGATTTACCAGTCCCTCCACTTTTTCTGTGCTGAGATCATCATCTGATGCTCTCCAGGGGCAGAACAAGAAATTTTGATAGGGAGAGGGGGCATTAATCAAAAAATGATCCATCAATTTTGAAATCAAAATCAAAAAAGTATAAACTACTGATTATCGATCAAAAATTAAAAGAATTATCATGCCTCCCCCCCCTCCCCCAGTAGCCGCATCTTCTGTCAGTATGATATTTTATAATATTCACCTCAAATGGGTCAGAAACTGAGATTATAGCTTCCATCTTGTAACTATAATATGCCATGACATAGTGACCAGGTTCTTCAGGAAGACAATCGAAGAGGACAGCACAGCCATTTTCACCATATTCATCACCATCACCCACAGCCCATTCGTACATCTCATAATCCCATAGATGATGAAAACCAACCTACAATTAAAATATCAATGTTAATGAATTTAATAATATTCATGTAAATTTGGTTATTCTTGAGATGGACGCTCACAGTCACTATCCCTAAATTAATTATTTTGCACACATCTTTGATCACATGTATGGATTGGAAATACATGTGTAAAATATTCATTTATTTATTTATTTTAAGAGGATCCATGCTCCATCACCCCCTTCAGGGACCTGAGAGATTCATAATGTACAGCCCCTCCACATTTTCACTATTTAATCATTACATTATTTTGTTGACATTCTTTGCATCTTACCCTATACAGTCCTATCCAGTCCCAACTGTATGTTTTATAGTTTTTGACTACATAAACACTTAGACCATCCTATGAATAAAAGTCAAATGAAATAATAAAGAGGTCATGCCAAGCTATATGTTGGCTGTCACATTTAAGCACGTAAATTGAAATTCTAATGAATTGTAATCAAAATTACATTTTCACATAATCAACTGACAATTAAAAATGTATTTGACTGGCTCCCCATTTGGTCAATAATTTATATAATTTCTTGGTAATGCTTTGTATATAGCCTGTATATAACTTGTAACTTTGTATATAACTCCGAGATAGTTGGGATTCTTAACTATATTCAGTTTCAATTTATATCAGCCTAATGTTGGCTTTCTGGAAAAATACTGTATGATAAATAGTCCATGAGCCAAGCCACTTTTCGTTACCACTCGGGGGGACGAAGGCTAACATATATCAATTTAAAGCTTATCATGAGTAGAATTCGAAAATATATGATGGAAATGTTGTCGGAGTAGCTTAAGGGTGTCACATGACCTTGAAATTTGCACAATTAGCATATAAACCAATGATATACTGAATGTACTAAAGTGTGACTTTTAGCATGTAGTTCTGCTCATTCTTCATAAACTAAAGCTACAACAGATAAAATATAATGTCTGTAAAGTTCTTTGTCACTTTTAACGCTAATTAGTCACATGTCAGTGACGTCACTTCCGGTCAGGATAAAAAAAATCTGAGGTTTTTGTGTTGTTTAAGTATATTTATTTGTTATCTCTTTTATATATGCTCAAAAGTACAATTCAAACCAATTTTGGCAGATATAACACTGAAAAAATTGTTAAGGATGTTCACAGAAATTGCTGGTGCGCATCATTTCTGCGCACGAAGGCAGAACAAACGACATTAACACGAGTGTGAGCTCTTTATTTTTTTGCTTTTTGTCCATTTTCTAGGTTTTGAGCAGAATTCCGCAGAAACAAAATCTACTTTTGTAGATTATGATCATTTGAATAAACAAAATTGAGATCATTGCACAGTTTCTATGTATTTGTTATTTGTAAACTTTTTTGCAATCCATTTTGTTTCCTCAACGGCTCACGATACCCTGCCGTTGGTTGAAGGGATTCTAGGCATGCCTTCTTGAAGTGACCAGCAGAAGTATTCTGCAACTTTACGATAGTGTACCTAAAGGTGCGTGGTCTCGTCAAATCGCTATATAATCTCATGAACTACCTTTTTTACTGTGGATGACACCATTGTGTGAAAAGGAAGGGCATAACGTTATTTATACACGGGAAATCATCAGTATATAAAAGGTAAACCACAGCAGAAACTGCTTTTTAGACATTCAGTCCTAGGTTTTGGTTAAGTTAATTTGCCTTCTGTCGTCCTTAGATTGTACATTTGGGGGTTCTCAGTAAATACCTTTTGTACATGTAAAGGCATTTTCTTATTGGTTACTTTAAACATCAGCACGGTCCTTTGTTTTTTTTACATCTCAGTTAAAGTTTGCGCCAATCTAAATCGACTAGAATATCCTTTGATTGCACGTCGCAATTATATTCAGTTACTGCTTTATTCTGTAGTTTTTGTAGTCAATCACGCAAAGTCTTATTTGTACTGATCACCCCATACCTCACTGCAATAGTCAAAGTACAATCACATTATATATATGAAAACAATAGTTACATAGAGTCGTATGCGCTTGAGATGAGGTCTTTTTAGCACAATATAAAGGACAATCTCGAGTAAACAGCAGTTCTCAATCACCTTCTCTTAATATACAGATTATATGACGAAGTTACTCAATCGTGTGATATAGGATATTACAAGCGATGATATATATAGCATTGGTATTAGCTAAAGATCATCAGTGAAGGAAGTCATTGACAATGGACATATCAGTAGCTGGCGAATAGCCTATATTATTGGCAATGATTGTGTCTTTGTTGTGAGCCATGGAGAGTGGTAGTCGATGGCATAACAACAGAATTTTTAAACATCAACAGGGGTGTCCCTCAGGGCACAGTAGTTGTACCAATTCTGTTGGTAAATGATATCCAGGTGATACATCCCACAAGAAATCTCATGGTGAAATATGCAGATGATATTACTATTGGTATACTGCTCTGTAGAAATAACAACATTGACACAACATCTGACGAGGTCAATAATATAAAATGCTGGACTACAACCAACAAAATGATGTTAAACTTGACTAAAGCATGGGAAATGATAATACATCGCAATACATCTAATCCCAAACCGCCACCTCTTCCTGATCGAGCGTAAAGATTGTCTAAAACTACTAGGAATAACCTTTTAAGAAAATCCCATTCACTGGAACATTCATTTCGACAACTTGTTACTGAAAGCTAGTAATCGCCTTTATATATTACGAACATGCAAATACTATGGATACACACGCGAACAACCTGATAAACTGTTTGACTCACTCATTATGTCTTTGTTCATATATGGAATCGAAGTCTGGGGATGTGCATCTAAATTGTATCTAAATAGAATCAACGCATTTTGTAATCGGGCCTACCGATATGGTTACACTCTTAAAAAGGATTTTAGTATAGCCCGCCTTATAGACCTACGAGATAAACAACTTATTAACAAAATCACGACTTGCACTAACCATCCACTGAATGAACTCCTACCACCTTCACGAAACAGACAGCTTAGACAAAGAGGCCATATCTATCAATTACCGTGTATAAGAACTGATCGTTTTAAAAACACTTTTATTAATAGGTGTCTTTTTACTGATTTGACTATATTATTAAGATTTTTTTTCGTATTTAATATTTTTAACCCATTGTAAAGTTTTCACGTTTGATGATGCTGTTTTTGTAATAAAGACTATTATTATTATTACTATTATTATTATGGAGTTCTCAACTTTCACTTTTCCAAGTTTGGGTCCTATTTAAAATCATAAAAAGGTACAAGGGGTATTTTCTTCTTTGCCTTGTCCACCTTATTCACAATAATGTCTTGATGAGGACCACAAGTTACAGGCTCAGTGGCAATACGATCAATACAAAGCGATGCCCAACCCCGAGATGGATTTCTCTCACAGCTATTGATGTACATGAAGAGAAGTGTTTATACTCTGGGGCAGGTTCCATAAAGCCTGAATAGAGCTATTCATCGGAAATTCTATGGAATGGATACCATTATCCATTATTTGTGCAACCGAATCCTGGTTTAAATAGCTTCGAAGAGTGTCATGGCACGCAAGCTTACACAAGGCTCTATCAACCGCTTTAAGATGAGAATACGCCCTTTATGAATCAATTGCAATCGCTGCAATATGATGGACTGCATGTATTAATGATTAAAATTGTAAAATAACGAAATATTTATAAGCGATTTTATTGACTATGGTAACAGAATATCTTGCAAATAGTTTGTTTGTTTGCTCGCCTCTTTGGGCCATCCGATTTTATTCTTGTTTCTCTCAGAACTTGCTCACACATAAGCATGGTCTGACCAATCCATTCGGGATTTGGTTATCATCCACCTGGACCTGTACACTAACAGTGCCCTCCCGTTCTATGATTTCATCGGGTTTTGGTGATATTTCTGAAAACAAACTGAAGCTTTGAGGACACAAATGAAAACAATAATGAGCTTTTAAATCAGTGCATTGCTTTGTTACAAAGCTGAGATTTCAACATCACAGCTCAATTTTTTACCTAAATTGGATCTTATTTAAAACTTGAGCGTCAGTTTGCCTTTGTTTCGAAATACTTTGTAGAGCATATCAACGCCTTTATTGACATATAGAAAAAATGCAAGCAACAAGCTTTGTTTCTGCTGAATTCTTCTCAAAGCCTGGAAAATGGACAAAAATCAAACAAATAAAAAGTTCACACTCGTGTTAATGTCGTTTGAACTGAGAATTTCTTAGGGCGTGCCTGCATGCGCAGAAATGGTGCGCAACAGCAATTCCCATGAACATCCTTAACAATTCTTTTCAGTGTTATATTTTGCCAAAATTGGTTTGAATTGTATTTTCAAACATATATATAAAAAAATAACGAATAAATATACTTAAACAACACAAAAACCTCAGATTTTTTTTATCCTGACCGGAAGTGACGTCACTGACATGTGACTTATTAGCGTTAAAAGTGACAAAGAACTTTACAGACATTATATTTTATCTGTTGTAGCTTTAGTTTATGAAGAATGAGTAGAACTACATGCTACAAGTCACACTTTAGTACATTCAGTATATCATTGGTTTATATGCTAATTATGCAAATTTCAAGGTCACGTGACACACTTAAGCTACTCCGACAACATATATCCATTCCATCATATATTTTCGAATTCTACTCATGATAAGCTTTAATTTGATATATGTTGGCCTTCGTCCCCCCGAGTGGTAATGAACCACCATTTTTAGGCACTTGGCTCATGGACTAAAAGGATCAACCACCTACATCAAGTGGTTGACTTTACTTTTTTTACAGATTCTGGAATGTGAAATCATTTGTTTTAATGGAATGGACCATGACCTATACTAAAGCTACTTATTAAAAAAAATAATTTACATCTAGTGCATACCTCATTGCCATACCATGGCATACTCATAAGATCCATTTTCCAGTCTATAGGATCTTCAAGATTTGACATGTATTCCTGGAGAACATAATTTATCTGATTAGAATCAAACAATGAAAGTTGAAGGAATGGGAATATGAATGAATGAGTGAGTGAGTGAGTGAGTGAGTGAGTGAGTGAGTGAGTGAGTGAATGAATGAATGAATGAATGAATGAATGAATGAATGAATGAATGAATGAATGAATACCGGTAATTAGTGATTAAAATAATGAAAAATAAATGAGTAAATAGTGAATACACAAATAAATAAATGAAAATGGACAGAAAAGAAGAGAACAGAAGTTAATCTAATAGATGGTTTTCAACCATTCCCAGCAGACAATAATTTAAACAGAAGACATGGCAGCCATGCTGGTGGACTTTTCAAAAGAAAACCACCACCGTGAGTGGTGGACCCTTTTGTTCCACTCACTCTCCTGGGAATGGTTGAAAACCATCAATAGATGACAAGTGTGGAGATGAATAAAAATGGAGGGAGAAAGCAAGATGATGATTGCCGTCATACAATAATAACTCACATGCATATCAACTGTTAATAATGCACTGACGGGTTTATGGTCACTTGGCATGTACTGGTCATGCGATTTGTATGTTACAAGTTGAACACTGTCAGCTTTTGCTTGACTTTCCTTCCACAATACTCTATCTGTCCATGCAGGTTTTCGGAACTTTCCACTTAATTGATAAGAAAATTAATTACAACAAAATATTATTCAAGATAAAAAAAAATGATAAAAAACTGTTTTATAAGGTCTGTCTGCCTGCCTGCCTGCCTGCTTAGGTGGCTACTCTCGTTTTGTACCTTTCTGTATCCCAGTCATTGGTGCCAGGGTTGTATTTATATGTCGGTGGAAATGATAATGGTCCTTCGTTATATTCAACAAAACATAATTTTTTCCCTTGACTTTGTAGCAGCTGGAACAAACAAAAAATACATCACACAGAAGATAATTGGTTAACTTCAATTGATAAACAAACATGATGGACATTTTGGGAAACACTGACAAGGGTTCTCTAAAGGATCCTGGCATCCTGCTCATTTTTGCAGAGAATCGATTGATTTTTAACAAAATCCAGATCCTGTCAAAAACTAATCCTTTTATAGCATTCATTTCTGTGTTCCCATAACTATTGACAAATTTATGATTGACTCCTACTGAGTCATAAAATGGTTAATGTCCTATTTCCCATTATATAACCATCATTTAAAAATCCTGAATCCCAATTCTCAAAATCACTCCTGCTTGTCATTATTGATAATCCTGCACCTCGCTCCGTTTTTGACTAAGTTCACAAATCCCCCTACAAAATGAGGCCAATCCTGTACTCTGAAGAACCTATTTGGACCCTCCCAACAGAGCCCATCTTGTTTAAAATAATGATTTATTAATAGTTGATTAGTTAAAACGTAGATATAAAAGTATGTGATTACATTTCAACTGGTGATACCATGCTGTAATTGAAAAGCACAGCAAAATAGACTAACCTGATCATGTTGCCATAGTGATTCATATTGTTGTTGACTACAGAGAGCTTTAACATTTTCTGACGACTCTTCAATTCTGTAATTTAAGTCTCCTGCCCAAAATACAAAGCTGAAAAAAATGGGAACAAATTAAATTATTATAAACTTGATTATTTAAATCTTTATAAAAAGGACTCAATTAATTATTTTTAAAAGAGGAATTATTTTTTTACAAAATAATATGTGGTCAATGTATGGCACTCCTTTTCATTTCAATGATCTATAATTATTGAATGATTCATTGAAAAATTGCTACGATACGGCAAATAATTCTACTTTTTCTTAGTAACTGGTTACAAACATATGTTTCTTATTCATATAAAAACCACTCTATTTAACTGTAGGACTTACTCATGCTCTGGTATTTTCTGTGGAGTACAGTTAAGAAATGTAACATAATCTGACACAGACTGGCTCTCCTGATAAATACAATCAAGACAAACAATTAACAATAATTTGCATGCTTGGCACAGTCACTGATAAGTGTAATAATTATTATTATTTTAAGCAATTGAAAAACATTTAAGGTTGGTTAAGAGGTTTATTAGACATATGTGAAATCCCACTAAGTACCAGGCCAAAGACTCAAAAAAATTGGCTTCAATGAGATTCATGACCTTCTAATGAATCTCAAAGTGCCTTACCAACCGAACTTTATAGCTATAGATTATGCTGGTGCACGGGCCATTATTTTGTTGAGCTCATGAGTCTTTATAAGATAGCATATTAATTTCACCCTATATGTCTAGTTGGTTTATTGTACATTTCTACTAGATATTAGTAATTGTGCTAACTACATTTCTTCATATTATTTACCATATTTCTGTGATCGGTGTATTCAGAATGTGCTGCAAAGTGACTGTTTATAAAGCAAAATGACTGACCATAAAGTGTAAACCTCAAAGCAATCGCACCTTTTGTTCCCTGAAATCAATGAAATATAATTTATTAAGACTGATATCAATATGATTATGATCATAAACATGCCAAATATCACAGTTACTAAATTCTCAAAAATTATATAAAGGCAATAAGCCAGTAGACAGAGCATGTGCTGCAGATAAGTTGTGACCCATGAAATAGCTGTTAGGCCCTAATGGTGGACAGTGAGCAATGACCTCTCAACCACAAAAGAGAAAGAAAATTTGGCAGTGCCCTTTGGGGCCTTGTTAGCATGGTGGAGCTACAGCACTGGCATGTACAATGTACCCACTGTAGAACTAAATTGATATAGTGATTGATTGAGTTTTCACCGATACCATGACCTTGGTATTGTTTCACAAAAACATAATATACATACCAGTAGTCCCAAGAAAGCTGTTTTGCAGAAAGCAGGTCGTATTTCCCTGACATGTGCAAGGTGTCTAATGTGAACTGACACTAGATGTACCATACCCAGCATTCTTATTGACCGCAACTGCATCAAAGATAAAAGCATAATATTTTTCATTATTCAGGCACAAAACATTACACAATCAAATAATAAATTCAATATGATATATATATGTCACATCTATCCAGTCCACTTATCAAACTCATTAATAATTCATAAGATTGTAGTCCAATGTAATGCTGTTGTCTGATCATGTGACGGTATCTTTAGTGCCAGGTAAAGATACAGCAAACTAGAAGTCGGTTGATTTATTGTTTCATCTTTTAAATTCTTTACAGATACTGACACAAATATAATAATGAGGTATTGTTTGAAAGTTCCTACAACTAATTGCATTTTATGACCTTACTAAAAACGATAAAATAAGATTTTGCTTTTTCAGATTCTAAAACTGTATGAATTATGAATTATAACAGTTTGATAAGTAGTATAAAGAACTCAAGAGAGTGTTTTATCGGCGCTAAAGATTCTCGCCTTCGGCTCGAATCTTTATCAGCCGATAAAACACTCTCTTTCGTTCTTTATACATTACATAAAAGAAGATATAGAACAAAGCATTGATGAAGCAGATAGATCCTCTGGGTGGATCATGAAGCAGATAAAAAGGAAAATCAGTCTTTCTCCACCTCTGTTGAATATATTACAATAAACAAGAATTGCAGCACCACCATCATCATAACTGTCATCATTCTGATATATTATCACCATCACCAACATCGTTATCATCTGTTTATTGCCATAATAAAGTCTGAGGCTGGACTTATTGAAAAGACTGAAAATGTAGACAGCACCAAGAAGAGCAATAATATTGCTTTCAAAAAAGATATTAAAATTGCACTCTGGTAGTTAATACCTTGACAAGTCCATAAGCACCTAAGTATGCCTGTAATAGTTTGACCCAAGAATTCTCTTTGATGTATTCAACAAGGAGAGACTGTGGCTTAGAATCAACTTCTTGTAGTCTGAAATAAAAAATAAAAAACATTATTACAAAATTAAAAACTATAACTGCAACAACAGTTTAAAGTCAAACGTTTTAACTACACTGTAATAGGCTGCCTATCCAGGAAAGATGTGGTTTCATTTGCTCAACTTTTGTGGTTTCATTCATTTGCTCAACTTTAATTTTCATGTTATATCTCAGATATTTTTGTATAGTCTTTTAAGTTACTTGGTACTTACCCAACTGCTACTATATCTGGTATATCCTCTTCATTATCTAAATGCAGTAATTCTCGTAGATCAACATCTGGAGGATGAGTAGACATCACATTCCAAGTACATACATGAACCCTGACAAAGCAAAATGAATACTAAATATTTTAATATCAACATAATCAAATTATCCAAACAAAAGCAGCAGGATCCGGTATTTTCATTAGAGCGTTAATGCTGGTACTCCACTCTCCCCCCTCCCCCCCCCCCCCCAAAAAAAAAAAAAAAAAAAAAAATTAACAAAATTTTGATGCTTCCAATGCTGGAGTCATCAGCAGATTATATGAAAGATTTTCTTCTTTAAAAAAATTACAACTTTAAATACTTCCAATACACCACAAATTTATTTCAATAACGTATTTCATTTATATATACACTTTAAAAAATAGTGTTGGGGAGAATGCAGGATCCCAGATGCTGGATGCAAATTGTTCCACTAAAATGTCTTAATATATACAAAATTTGATTGTCTTTTAGACAAACACTTTTTATAAAATAGTTACAGTGCCAGCATATAGAGAATTTGTCTGCGCATGTCGTAAGTTAATGGTAGAAGCCGCTATAATCACGCGAAAAAAAATACCTTCTAAATCCATTTAATCCCAATTCACAAAAGCGATACTTCAGGTGACGAAAGTCTCTGTTCCAACCATACAGTGATTTGCCGTTATTTCCGTACGGCTTATTAATAGTTCTTGTTGGACATTAGCATAACAATTTGTTTGTTTATAACCATGAAGTATCTGCAAGATTCTGCAATATGGCCGCTTTCACAACGAGACCTGTCATCTTTGACTGCCGATCAAAGATTTTGGCCAAAACTCTATTGAAAACCAAAAGTATAATGCTAGTCTAAGATTATTAAAGAAAGCATACCAAGGAAAAACTTAGCGGCGCATACATTTAAGCTCGACTTTTCTTCAAATTTATGCAAAAAAATTGACCAAAGAGTAAGACTGACAAATCTTCTCCGTGCTTGAGTTAAAGTTTATATTTAGTGAAGATAGAAGTATATCAACAAAAGCCCGACCAGAAAATTACAAAATTTGGTGGTTCATCTGTGTTTTCACAATTATTTGGATTAATCAAGATCATTCTAACCTAATTTCAGGTTCGGTATTCAAATCAGTCGAAATTGCTTGAGAGGAGAAACACAACCATAGAAACACAAATATCGCAATATCACGTTTTGGCCAATCTTTCTTCAAAAAACAATGCTGTGATGTAGAATGTGGTTTGACGACTCGCATCAGTTATATTTATCTTCGGCGCAGCCCCTCAAACATGCCGCTTATCAAGAAGGAAAGTTGACCAAAACTTGCAAAATGCGCAAATAATCTGCTCATCACCCCACAAAATCGATCCTCAATAAGAAATCATTCTGTACCACACAATTCTCATGACCTTTGATTCTTAATCTGTTGAAAAAGTTTTCTGCTATTTCTTTTATTATGGCAGCAGTCCTCACACGAATGCAGTAGGTTTGCGTTTTTCTTCTTCGTTTTGCGGACTTTTGCTCAAAAATATTTTGAGATCAAAAACCTCCACATTTACTTGACTTAGTCACAGCACCTTACAAAGTGATAGACTTTAAGTATCCATTTATATTTTCCTAAATTGAAGATCACTAAGATTGCGATTGGAACTCAAAAGTTTCCCGGTCGTAGAAAAAAATGTAAACATGACCGCCAGCTAAAATGTTCTGACATGCGCAGACAAATTCTCTATATGCTTACAGTGCCTCTAATTCATCTGGGGCCACATTGTGTTTGGTAGCCAATCACAATTGGACTTTACAACCGACCAAGACATGGATGCAGGCACACCACAGTTTAGTTCATGCAGCAAACTGTAGTAAAAAGATAAGGTCGCAAAGTAGACATCTTTTGTTCTAGAGCGCAAAAAGGGATTGGCTAATAAATGCTAATAAGGTGGCTGCGGTTGAATTTTCACACTTTAGATGTGATGAATGGTCCACATTTCTGGGATGGTGAGAGATTGACAGTCAATAAGACTTTCAACAATTGAGACTGTGACACATAAACTGCAGGCCTTGGAAACTAGATTTTGAAGATAAATTGAGGAATTCAAGACAAGGATATGGACAAAATTGAGTGGAAAAAGAGACTCAAGGGCTATAAGTATACAAAACTGAGATAACACTCTGTTTTTAGAAACAGGTGTCTATTTATAGAAAATAAAGACATTGTATGTCATTATGTCAGTACCAACAATATATTACTAAGGATATATGAAATAACTCCTTGCCAAGCTTTCAGCACATTTTTACTCAAAGTAATAACAGAGGTACTTTTTTAATAATTGAATTATTCATGTTATATCTGGCAGACATTTGTGTTCATAATAAAAGTGATAACTGCAAAAAAAAATTGTAAATGTGCACTAATATTAATCAATTATTTCCTAAATTTGAAATCACACATCAGTTTCGTCTTTTTTTCGACAACCTTAAAAACAGAAAATTTCGAAACATAATCTGTATTATAATATGAAGAACGACAGATTACATATAAATACACACTGACTTGGACAAAAAATAGCATGCTAATTTTTTTTCGACGAAACACCAATAACTTTTTCTTGGCATTTTTTTTGTAGATAAGCTTCAAGCAAGGGTTACTTCAAGTTTTAAAGAACAATTACACAGAACTCATTACATATTTTTCGATATTTGAGGACAATTTCCTCGAACATTTTCTTTTATTTCACTAGTAATTTTAAGATAATATTGGATCATTTCTCAAATACCCTAACAAAGAAAAGCGAAAAAGTCTCGTCCAAACAAAAGGCTAATAGCTGTTTTTTGTCCAAGTGTAAGAAAATTGAAAACAGAAGCTTATTTTTTGTTTGATATTCACCAATTCAAAATTAAGCTTCCTTCTAATATATTAGAGGCTCCTATGAAGATTTAAAGCAATATGGACGACTCACCTTAGAGACATTTTGTTCTTGTTTAGTATAGGATGATTCGAAGGCTTTTATTTTGGGATTTTAGCGAGATGTAAGGTTGGATTTTCGTTAAACAAGGACAAGCTCTCCCTGGTTGTTATCCTCTAAAAAAACATCTGCTAAATGGACAACCGCTGACCAAATATACCGAATTTCTTAATTCGGCGCACTAGGCTTCAGGTTTTGTTCAATCGTCTATTTTAGTGCACAAATATATGCAAAGTCGCTTTTCATAAACTAAAAAACAGCGTCAAATTCATCTTTTGAAAATGCGATCATATTTATTAATATCGTAATTAGCATCACGAAAAAAAACGGAGTAATTGGGAGCCCTGTGCTGACCGTGTAGGACTGGCCTGGAGAGACTGGGCCCTCTAAAGTATAGTCTTATAAGAAAGTAAGAAACTCTAGCTCTAATGGTGCCTGTGTTGTTGCAATAGGACCTGTCTTCACCTCACAGTCGATGGTAGGTGTAATGGGCGCCACCAGCTCGAACTCTGGTTCTGTATGTGTTGTTGCAATAGGAACTGTCTTCACCTCACAGTCGATGGTGGGTATAATGGGTGCGTCTTCACGGGGTCTTCACCTCACAGTCGATGGTTGGTATAATGGGTGCCACCAGCTCAAACTCTAGCTGTAATGGTGCCTGTGTTGTTGCAATAGGACCTGTCTTCACCTCACAGTCGATGGTGGGTGTAATGGGTGCTACCAGCTCAAACTCTAGTTCTGGTGGTGCCTGTATTGGTTGCAATAGGACCTGTCTTCACCTCACAGTCGATGGTGGGTGTAATGGGTGCTACCAGCTCAAACTCTAGTTCTGGTGGTGCCTGTGTTGTTGCAATAGGACCTGTCTTCACCTCACAGTCGATGGTGGGTATAATGGGCGCCACCAGCTCAAACTCTGGTGCTGGTGGTGTAAGTATTGCTGCAATAGGACCTGTCTTCACCTCACAGTCGATGGTGGGTGTAATGGGCGCCACCAGCTCAAACTCTAGTTCTGGTGGTGCATGTGTTGCTGCAATAGGAACTGTCTTCACCTCACAGTCGATGGTGGGTGTAATGGGCGCCACCAGCTCAAACTCTGGTTCTGTATGTGTTGTTGCAATAGGAACTGTCTTCACCTCACAGTCGACGGTGGGTATAATGGGTGCGTCTTCACCTCACAGTCGATGGTTGGTATAATGGGTGCCACCAGCTCAAACTCTAGCTCTAATGGTGCCTGTGTTGTTGCAATAGGACCTGTCTTCACCTCACAGTCGATCAGTGATGGGTTTAATGTAATGAGTTCTGGTGGGGCCTGCGTTGTTGTATTAGGGCCTGTCTTAACCCCACAGACGATGGTGGATGTAATAATATCAGTAAGAGGTTCAGTTTTATTTAGCTTTATAAAAAAGTCTGGGTATTACCAAGAACTAGAGCACAGTAATAAAAAAACTGGAATTTCAGCAAAAAATTGAACGTCGTACTGTTGCCACTAATCTTTGTGTACTTTTTTAAGGATGACCATTCATTAAAAAAGTGTGAAAAATCTATTCAAAAATATTGTCTGCTCAGCTGTCAAGGTAACTCGCTCCCTGCTAAATGATTATGTTACCAATAACTGCACGAAAACAAAAGCACAATTTCATTACAAAATTCACTCTTTATTGAAAAAATAATAAGCGATACGTATTTAACTATAAAAATAATAATCAGATATATATGTACATGAGGAGTTCATTATTTGTCAAGGCCCATTGAACTAGTTTTGTTTGTCTCGTTTTAAGGTAGTACCGGATCTTCAGAAATCGTCAATGAATTTTTTTATAAATTCTGTCATTTGAAGATTATTGTTGGGGCATTCAAATACTGGAAAAAATTATGTGGTCACCGTATTGGTTTTCGAGGTATAAGACGTCAAAAAGTGCGATTTTTCAGTTTTTCGCGCGTTTTTAAAGAAAATCCACCACAATCAATAAATTCAAATCACTCCCATCCATTTATAGAAGAAAAGCAAAAAACTGTTTCGAACTATAGGTATTGAGTTTAGAAAACATATCAAGATAAAAAAATCCATCCAATATTTTATAAGTAGTGTAAAAAATAAATTATAGAAAGCAACATCTCTTGTATTCGGGCAAATTATATGTTCGTGTGGGTGTAAAAATGTTGAAATTTGAGAACATTGGTAACTGAACTTCTTTTTTTTTCTCTCTTTATCTAAAGAATAAAATGTGTAGAATCGAATGAAAAAGAAAAAAATGGGGGTCCCCGTGTTATTTTTGGAGCTATAAGCTAAAAAAGCGCGAAAATTGTTGTAATTTCGATGTTTTGGCCGGGAAAGCATGGGCACTAACTTGTATTTAGGGCCATATAAAGCGTTTCAAAGTTAATTTTGAGTGAAAAGTCCACAAATGGCCAAATTTTGCCTTTAACATACGGTTTCAATTTAGTTGCGCAGAAAATTTTATTCAGATCCACATGCGCGAGCTGGATGCGCAGTAGCAAGGGTCCGGTACTACCTTAAGTGTTTTACTAGGTTGTGCCATGATTTACCATTAAATATATTATAGCCTGTGTATATCCGTTCTCACCCCTCCCCCACTCCCGATGTTTAGAGAGGGGTGATTTCGGATGTACACAGGCTAAATATATATTGTGGCTTTAATATTATCCTAACATCAATCTCCAATAGTGTTCCCGGTCTTTGTTGTGGTGTTTATAGTTTCAGTGGGTGAATCTCTTCGTCCTTTGCCATGATCCACCATTAAAGAACTAGTAGCATGAGGACTTACAACTTTGCCAGGGCGAGTTTCAGTCATTTTATCAGTGTGTTCAATAAGTGATAAGCACACAAATGCCCAGTTGAACAGATATTGTGCAGGTAGAGAGCCATGTTTAGCTACAGCACCTTGAGGAACGTCTACAAGTAGAAACATAAACACATGAATGAATGGATGGATGGATGAATGCACGTACGAATGAATGAGGGAATGGATGACTGATTAATGAACGAGAAATTACATACGTGGTGATGAATCAACGAATAGAATGAATGAACGGATGAGAAAATGAAGAAATGAAAGGAAAAATAACTGACTTGAATATCGAGATAAACAATGGATAAACGAACGAAAAAAAGAAGAGCTAATAAACGCGGAAAACGAGAGATAAAGTATGACGCTGATCTGTCCATGGAGGCCATAACATTGACAGTATTTAAGAAAAATACCTTGTAAGATTCGCGCCAGTGTCCTCGCATCGACTTTAACGACATTTTCCCGTGCAGTAGGATCGTAGGATGTGATGTTCTTAACAAGATCTTGATTGATATATTGTTTGCAAGTCGTCCATTCCTCAAATTTAGCTTGGAGTTCAAGGTTAGTGTTAAAGATCCCGAGTACAGCTTTCAAAATGTCATGGATGACTTTAGGAGGATCCTTGTAGCTTTTGATTTCTGCAAAAGCCCTGTAAAAGAAAAAAATATAGAGAATATAGAGAGAGGTTTGACAACGAGTACGCGTATGAATAAACAAAAGAACTTATAGGGCAAGTACATAGTTTGCACGCATCGTCTGCAGATATATATGTCAAAAGAACGGCTAGCTTGGGATGTTTTCACTACAACATTACTGTATGAACATTTACTGTATGAAGTCTGCATGGATAATTTTATAGACTTTATAGTTTGTCCGTCAAATTCGTATATACCTATTTCAAATGAACGTTGTCGGAAAAAATAAGGGAAAACCTGCTTCCGAATGTAGATTTCACGACCGTAAGGTACTGTGGCCTTCAGAGTCATTTCCGCAAGTTGAATACCTCCAATCGTCGATAAAATGGTATGTTCATTATTTGAATAAAACGTTTTTTGAAATAGGTACGAGATCGTTTGGTCGGCATTTATTAAAGTTTTTTCGCGCACGCACAGACGTTTGACCGCGGCGCTATATATAATATGACAAATACCTGGCGTCCAGTCTTCCCACATTTTCTCTCAGGTCAAGCAGCATAAGTCGATCAAAGAGAACATCAATACGCGCACTTTCAAACTCTTTCTCCACCTCTGTTGAATATATTACAAAAACACGTGAATTAAAGTTTGCAGCAGCACCATCATCATAACTGTCATCACTCTCATTATATATCACCATCACCAACAACATCGTTATCATCGCCATCGCCTTTATCAACACCATCATTAAGCGGCGTTTACACGGGCAATTTTTCCTTGGCAATTTTTATTTGACACTGTCATCGCTCGTGTAGACGATCAACAACTTTTCCTTGACCATTTTTTATTAACAAGGTTTCCTTGCTCGTGTAGATGATGGACAAGTTTTCCTTGACAAGTTTAGGTTATGCCCGCGATGCCTTGCAATCAGTGGAGTACTAACATAATTTGTTTCCAGTCTCTTAATGAGCAAACAAAACAAAATGGCCTATATGCAAGTGAAAAATAGAGATCGAAGAAGGCTTGCTGCATGTGGACTAGGGGCGATTTTGCTTATGCACGATTGCGAATTTCGGAAGCGCAGATGATGGGTTCGTCCTTGGGTGTTTGTCCTTGTGTTTTATACTGCGGTTGCGATATGATTCATGTTTCTTTTCGACTCTGTCTGAATTGAAGTAAATCCAACAAAATATAAACAGATTTATCGCTCCAGATTAATTTTGCTTTAGCCGCCGTTTTGTTTTGATTAGGAGACTGATCGTGCGAAGAAACTGGAAACTAATCACATTAATATTCCTTGCCACATTTTCCTTGTTGTCCGTCTACACGAACAAATTTCGTCCTTGACAATTTTTCCTTGTCAAGGAAAAGCCAGCACGCCCGCTTTTCCTTGTCAAAGAAAAATTGTCCATTTTACTCCATCTACACGAGCAATTTTTGTCAAGGAAAAATTGTCAAGGAAAAATTGTCAAGGAAAAATTGCTCGTGTAAACGCCGCTTTATCATCATCACCACCATCATCATTATCATCGCCATCACCATCAACAATATCATTACCTAGGATTTCCTAGGAATCTCCCAGCTCCTTTCGCAAGGATATCATCGCCATCACTTTCATCAACACCATCGTTATCATCATCATCACCATCGTCATCACATTCTTTATCAGCGCCATCGCCTTCATCATTGCCATCATTATCATTGCCATCACCTCCATCATTATCACCATCATCGCCATCGTTATCATCGCTATCACCTCCATCATCACCATCATTATCATCACCATTATCATCGCCATCGTTATTATCGCTATCACCTTCATCATCACCATCATAAGTACCTCTGCAACGTAGCGTGACTTACCCAGTACAATGTTCTTCTCTATTCCCGCTACTTCACGGGCTACTTCACGATGTGCCATGGCCAGTAATCGTAACATTCTCTGAATCTCTTTGTTTTCGTGTGTTGGTAACGCTTTTAATGTACCTATACTGATATCGACAACAGCGACTGCGTGACCTTCCGCGTCACGCAACGGAAATGCCATGTGACGCTCTCCATAAGCATCAGCTGTAATGGTCTCTGAACTTTCGATACATTTGAACAGATAGTCCCTAATAAAAACCAATGTACAGATTGTAATAATTTTGATATTCACAAGTTCACTCATCCATCGATTCATTCGTTCATCCATCCATCCATTCATACATTCATCCATTCGTTTATTAATCAATTAATTCATTCATTTATTCCTTTAACATCGAATCACTCATTCGTTTATTTACTTTAGAAATGTTCACCATATCAATGACAGGCGATTCTACAGACAAGATATGTTTATCTGAGAAGTCAGAGAGGAGCATGCACGAAAATTAAGATTAAAGCAACTGTTGTCGCGAGCCAGCGCAAATATCATTCAATAAATTGGAAGTTAAGGGGGCTTTCATTTATTAGCACATGAGGGGGTCTGGCAAAATTTCATGTAGCAGTCTGCATACATTTACCATCCTCCCTAGCATTTGAGTAATGATATCACAACCCCCTATGACGGTTCACAAAATTCCTAAACTCCCCTTCAGAAAACATTCAATATTGTGAAACTTCCCCCTTCCTTCTAAAAATATTAATGACCCCCAACAATTCTGCCCCCCCCCCCCCCCATGTGCTAATAAATCAAAGCCTTCTTATGTGAGGGAAAGTGATGTGAATTATCTGGGTGAGTCTACTCTTGAAAGAGACTGTATTGTTTGATCATAGTTAGTGGTAGCTATGGTCTTATAACGAAGTTATCTTTAACGCATAAGCAACGTATTTCTACCTGAATAAATTGTCTTTTCTGTCAAGCCTTGGTGGATTATTGAACTTTTGTTTAAAGCCATTATGTCCTAGTACCATCATGCGTCGTACAACCATTCCATCAGCAGGCTGAAAATTAACATAGCACAACAAACATTTACAAATTATGCGAAAAACAATTGTAGGGTTGTGTGCAAACGTTTCTGCTCTTTACGTCTAAAGACAGGTGAACACGAGGGAGAAAGCTTGCCAATGGAACACGCTTTCGCAACAGATTTGCTCCTGGAGCTTTCTGCCTTACAATGCCGGTACACGCGAGGGAGCTTACTTGCGCAACGCACTCACGGAAAATGCTCCTGGAACTTGCACCCTCATATCTAACGGAATTAATATAAGGGAGCAAAACCCGTGAGCAAAAGTTAATTCTGTTGCGCTATTTCAACAATTTTTTTTCGCGTGAACTCGCTGGTACAGACCAGGGAGGTTCATGTTGGAGGCAGGAGTCGTTTCAAGAAACCACTTTCTAATCTTTCAGCTGAGATAGCATTCATTGGTACTATACAAACGGAGTATCATCGAAAAGATTTTCTTACCCTAAGGCCAGGCTCGACCATGTACACATTAACATTTTGAACGTTTTGACTGCGTCTGAGAATCCAATTGACAGCAGACTCGGCAACACGTAATGTTTTCTTTCGCACGTCGATGAACTGAATAGCTTGGCCCAGAGCTTTGGCTGCTCCCTGACGCGATCAAAATAAATTAAAATTAACAATTTTGGATTTGTTTGAATTTCAATCTATGAATGAAAACATAAGCTGGGGAACGTCACCAAATCAATTAAAAGGTTTATTTGTGCACACTTACATAACAAGATACTAAATTTCGTTGCTCTGTACAATGTGCTTTTCTTTTGTGGTGTAAGGGCCAGTTCACATAAAATAGGTTGCCGCTCGAAAAGTGACAACTCTTTTATTAAATGACAGAAAGATTTGTTTCTACTTCATAAGGGCACCCTACCTCATTGGAACAAGCTCTAAACGGTTGTATAAGTCCTTACCTGATAAAAGGTAATCTCGTGAGTAATAAAAGAAGTCTTGTGAGGATCATTTAGCGTATCAATACCCAGTATACCAATAACTCTCTTCTCGTGGTCTTTGGTTGGCAGGACTATAAAAGAACCTTCAGTGCTCTATGAAAGACATATATAGCAGATACATAAGTAATTTGAAAATTTCAGGAGCTCGATTGTGCCACGTATATACATGTGAATGGCGTTTGGGAGAAATGCCAAAACACAGAGACAGACAGACAGACAGACAGACAGACAGACAGACAGACAGACAGACAGACAGACAGACAGACAGAGAAACGAATAAACAGACAAACGTAAGCAATAAACAAACGCTGAAAAAAACAACAACATGAAAACAAACAATAATATCAACAAGAGAATGACCTGTGTTACTGTGTAAACATACCTCTGGTTTTCGTACAGGATTCCAGAAGTATACTCCACCATGGCTTCCTACTTTAGGAACATGTATAGGTTTACCAGTGTCTACTGCAGCCCAACTAACCGCCTTCATGTTTCTGTACAGTACTTTACCCAGCATAAACCCAATGTCTTCCTGTGTGCACGCCACGTATCTTAGCACCGTATCTCCACGAGATATCGTCTCTGGGTCATTGTTGTTCTCCAACATACTAACAAACGCACTGATCTGTTTATTACGACCATGTTCTTCTGCGTCTTTGTATAGGATTTGAAAGACCGTGTTGTAGACTGGCTCGAGATTGGCACCGCTTGTTTGCGCAGCTACGTCAATAGCGCCAAGCCAACGTTTACGGGTTTCACTGCGTCTGCGCTCTTCGAACGATCGCTGTACAAATAAACGAAGTAAACACAATATAAGCCGTGCATTTTGTTTTTTTAATCACCAAGTTTCGTGCAGTTGTGCAAACTGTGAGCCTTCTTCACAGGATCCTGCTACACTCAGACGCACATGCGAAAACTGTCCAGATATGCGTAAACACTGCCAGGGATTAATGAGAACCCTTACGACTGTAGTCCAATAAGATTCTTACCTCAACACTAGTCATCAAGAACTTGATCAAAGATTCGAATTCGTCGTCTTCTGCTTCAAGTTCTATAAACATTCTATTGATGCAATCACGGAACTCTTGACGATCCATTTTGGCTCTAATGGCACTGATTGCGCTATACACTGAAACATAGAAGTCATGAAAAAACAATTAGAATGCAATGAGCCAATTGGCTGGAAATATTATCATCATCGGCGTCATTGTATCTGCAAACCCTCTTTGGGGGAGCGGTAGGTAGTCACATTTTTCAATCCTTGCGGGGGTAGAGTAGGTCGGTCGTGTTAGTCAACCCATGAAGGGATAGGTAGTTGTCTTACTCAACCTTTGATGGTGGGATAAGTAGTAATTAGTTTTTTACCCTTGTCATAGAGTTAAATTATAGGAGGGGTGGGGGTAGGTAAGTCTCGTTAATCAGTCCATGAAGGGGTGGAATATAGGTCGTGTTAGGGTGGGTTAGGAGGTCAATTTACTCACCAGTGGGGTAGGGATCGTTATCAGTTGTCCATTTATTCAACACAACTTGGATCTTTTCTAACTCTAAGAAACCCGATGCATCAATGTCCCATAGATCGAAAAGTTGGTCGATTAGACGACGTTTCTTGGCTGAAAAAGCATCTTTGCGAGCCTGTTAACAAAACAGAGATCAATTTGAAAACTTTTTTGTACAAAATTGCAAATGAGACATTTGGAACGTTTGTTGGCGTCAGTTCTTCATACGAAAACATGTGTCTTTGAAGATAAGATTTGTTTTAAATAGGGTTGTGTAGCAGTCTATTGTAAAATGTTAGATTACTTACTTTATTGATGCGGTCTAGCCTGTCGAAGTCAAGCTCAATGTAATGAGAACGAACAAAACGAACTAGATTTTCCAGCAACTGCCTGGAATATAAAAACAACAAACATATATATAGTGATGAGCTGAAGAAGTTTTATCACGGAGCCCACATATTACGCACGCCAAAATACACGAAGCAGAAATTCGCAATTCAATCTCCTTTATGAGTTTATGCATGTAGAGAATGGACGCAGTCGACACTAACACTTCCAGTCATAATAGAGACGTGTATCATTCAATTTTAGCACTATTTCTATGCGTTGCACAACCCTGGGTTCTATTAAATAGATCACTATAGACTGCATCACATTCAGACGTTTTTAGACGTAGCAGGAGAGGGTGCACTACATAATAAATATGAAATACTGAGGATATTTCAGAAAAGCATTTGAGAAGACAAGGACTTGAAGTCATTTCAGGAGGGAATGCGCACCCCCTGCACCCCCTCCCCTAGTTCCACCACTGTAACACAGCTGTCAATTGTTTCCACTGATTTTCCAAACTTACTTTTTAGGTGCATCCCCAAGGAATTTCTCTGTGAGATGAATAAACTGTGACTGGTTTAACGAGTTTTCATCAAACGCTGAACCTTCTACGACCGACTGTGTGTCTGGTTTGTAAACGACACTTCCAGTGACTTTAGATTCAGAGTCTTCTGAAGATTCAACTGCAATGAAAAAACACGTTTATCAATCATTACAATGGAAGATCACGGATAGCACAGTTGATTAGCACGCGACCTTCAAAAGGTTACCAGTTCGCTTTCCGCTGACTCCACATCCTGGGTTCTATTTTTTGTTCAGTTTGGCTTGTAGTAGCTGGAAATACCCGTACAAAGGAGCTTTAATAGAGGGGAAGTAGAAGGAGCACAGTGTCGGTTTGTTAGGGTCATTTGCTCTTACGAGTAACCGAATTAAAAACAGTATTTTAACATTTCTCTTTTACTTTGCCAGGAGGACAAAATCACACGCTTATTCGTTTTTGTAGCTTTGACCATGAAATGATCCCTGGCTTATCAGTTTTACTACGCAAAGAAAAAAATCTCAATGCTCACCGCATGCAGTATCTTTATGACTAAAAATATATTTGCATCTTGATCTTTATTCACAACTACCAGATTTATGTTTTATTTACCATAAAAATATGAATATGAAATAGAATTCAAAACGAATACTGGTAGTTGAATGACGACGTTATACAGGTTGCATTTATGATGAGTTGCAGTGAAGCCAACTCTTTTGATCTGATCCGCGAATTGGCAGTTCCAAAAGGTGAGACTTACATTCATCTGGAATCGCATCCAATAGTTTCTTCTCTTCTTCACTGAGAGCTGCTTCGCTGTTCTCTTCTTTAGGCGTTCCATTTTCTTCTGTTTCTGCGTCTTCAGTTTCGCTAGGTTTTTCCTCTGTATAATCAAACAAATTGTTAGTGGAAATAATTTTTTCCGATTTTTTTTATTTTCATTAACAACAGGTAATGCCGGAGATATATAACTATATATACTCTGCCATGAAGATGTGCACAAAGCGCAACAGCATGTATTCAAATTAATAAAACATGATAAAACGTAGAAGAAGCAAATGTCCGCATTACCTTGAGATTGCTGTTCCTTCTTTTCGTCTTTATCATCACCGTCTTTAACTTCTTCATTCTGTTGCTCTTCACTGGTATCTTTTTGTTTATCTTCTTGTTGTTCTTCTGGATTTGTTTGTTCTTCTTCACTTTTCTTTTCTCCATTTTCAGGTTTCTCTTCTTTCTTGACTTCATCGTCGTCTTTCTTTTCTTCTTCTTCTTTTGGTTCTTTTTCACTTTGTTCTGGCTGCTCTTCATCTTGTGGTTTTTCAGTTGTCTTCTGCTGTTGTTCATCACTGAAGACAGACTCTTCTTCTTCTTCAGTTTCCTCTTCTAAACTTGCTTCTTCAATTTCAATGACAGGCCCTGTCAAAGTCCAAAATACAGAAAGATAGTATAAGATGAGTTTATGGGCTAAAACACTTGTCAATGTCTAGGTATTTATGAGTTGCAGTCATCTGGAAGAATCATCTTCTTAATATACACATCTCTGAACTTCATAGGAGTTCACAGAAAGACAATAATTGTTCACAATGGACCACTTGCACTAAGAAGTCATGTGACCTCATCTCCATAAATAGTCAAGTGTCGTAAAAATGACCATATACAAGGAAAAGAAATAGCAGTGTTTTCAAAGTTCCATTTCGAGAAATCATGTTGATAGTTTCACCATCAAATGAACGATAACAAATCTTAAGAAATTTCACAACTTTCAATTTATTGTCATTTTTGTTGTGTTGTGTTTTAGAAGCTGAAATTTTGCAGTGTCGCTATTTCGATGTGTTCCTTATAATTTCTGGGCTTCATGTTAACTGAGCTGCTTGATTTGGTCAAATGACCTATTAGTGCAAGTAGTCCATTACCACACAATAACAGTGGCATGCAAACTGCATGTGTTGCTGACTCAGATGGATGTTTAGTCTTGGAAGTCTTGAAGGGAAATTATGTTGATAACAAATATAGAATTCCATCCTGTCACTGACACTTACACTCTCTTGGATTTCTAAGCAACGCTTTGTCCACAGGAACAGCTTTGTCATAAAACACACCAAACAACTCCAGCAATCTTTGACGATCAAGCTGGCCAACCTGTTAACAATAAACAGATGTATTCAGTTGTAAATCCAGGATTGTTTTCAGGAGAGGATGCACCATCTTCAGGAGGAATGCACTACCCAGTAAGCATGAAATAATGAGGTTATTTTCGTGGGAAAACTATTGAAGAATACAAAGACGTGAAATCCTTTCAGAAGTGGATGCACTTCCCCAGTTCCCCTCCCCTAGATCAGCCACCAGTATTAGTGTTATTCAGCAAAGACAGTTACTCGTATATACAAGTATAATACTAACAGTAAATTGTAGAGTCTGCTCTAAGCAGTTTGCATGCATTTAACAAATGAAACCTTACCCTATTGACATCTAAAGACATGAATAGATTCTGTAACATTAGTCTGCAAAATAATATTGAATTGTATAAGCCAAAATCTTTGTGGAGTCATTCATGATTTGAACTACACAAATATACATACTGAATGGTTTGACGCAGGCTTGCAGCTCGATATTCTTTAGCACACATAGACAGGTGACCCAGAAATACATCAAATGCCTCTCTAGATATGTTACCAGCATATGGCTTCATAAACTGTAGCAAAAATACAAATAAAGATTATGTGTGAATGGAATTGAAGAATTGAGCAAATGACTTGAATGGATCAAAAATAAAGGAACTGATGGATGTTTGGATGGATGTGAAGAAGAAACAGGAATGGACAAAGGAATTAAAAAATAAATGGTTAAAATAAATAATTGATAATCCCTTATGAATTAATAAATAACCTTCAAAGACAAGGGGAGGCTCCCTTATACTCTCCCAAGGGAGTTTCCTCCAGGATTTAAATAATATTGGATATATATAGACCTCTGGCATTCCTGACCTGATCATGGGGTCATTCACCTTGAAAAGCTTGCAATTTCTCTTACTAATTGATACATTACTAATAATTATTTATACAACGTTCCAATAGTATCAAATACCTGCTTGTAACCATCAAGGTCCAACATGTTCCCAGATGTATCTGTTGGCTCCAATGGTATGCAAAAATCAGCACCTGCAATATTATATATTACAAAATATTTTAAAATAAACAATTATTTCACATTCTTAAATTATGTAATGCTTGGCAACTAGGGGCAGAACCAAGCAGGTTGAATTAGGTTACTTGTCACCCTTTCCCATTTTTAGCTGAAAAGCATTGTTTGATTTCATATTTTAGTTTTGTAATGTTCCATGTGTGGACGCCTAATGGAGTCAAAGTATATCAAGAGAAAATCTATTTTTGATATTACAATGTAATTTATTGCATGTAACCTCAATAACCTAATGAGAAGTCTATCATTTGAAATTTAACTACTTTTTAAGTGACAACTTTATCAATGTGAAAAAAGTTATTCATTGCAGAGACAAGAGTTACACAAAATTTATCTTCTGAATAGGAGTTAATCATACCTTTTTTCATTTCTTCTGACATGGATGAAACAAGCTCTTGGAATGATAACAAAGTGTTTTGAACCTAGTAAGAAAATAAAAGAAAATTTTTAACAATTTTTATATTCAGGATAATTTATTAATAAAACATAAATTGAATTCAATAAACATTATTCAGCTTGGTGCATTATTATCTGATGTATCAAATAAAAAGGTTTCCATCACTTTTAATTAAGATGTAATTTATGCATAAAATATACATAAAATACTCACAACAGCCAAAGGAATAAATCCTTTCCAGTCGGAAGTCCACTCAGGAAACTGTTCTTCTATACCATACGATCTTCTTCTATCCTCAGCATCTTTTTTTCTTTCAATCAGTTCTCTTTCTTCTCTTTTCTGCCTTGCTTCTGCTTTTATTTTTGCAAGCTGATTTTCTTCAGTTGAATAAATTTCCTTCTTCAAATCGTCCACTACTTTTTTAAGTCCTTTAGCATACGGAGATGATTCTAATAAGTTTGAGTACTTCGGATTATTCCTCATAAGGTACTGCGCCAGTGTATTAATAGGGTTAAAATCAGTACAAAATCCTTCAGAAGCTGCAAGATTTCTGTCAGAAACTTCATTCAAAAGTTTCTCAATGCCAAGGATAAGAGTTGGTAGAAGTTTTTCTACTAAATAAATCCTGACATCTACAGTAATATCGTTATTATCCATCCATTCCTTGGCCAGTAAATCCAATGGTACTGTTCGTGTTATCAATCGTGCAACTTCTTTTGATTCAGCTTCACGGCGTTTTTTCTCTGTTTTGACTTCTCGTAGTCTTTTATTTATTGCTCGCTCTTTTGAACTACGCCACTTCTTCACAATATTACGTGTAAAAGTCCGCAAGATCGGACTCTGGAAACCATCACTTTCATTCAAGCTTCTCTCAAAAACCAATGCTGATAAACTTGGAGGTTTTTCAATACTTTCAGAAGATGACGAGCGCGAAGGAGGCAGTACTTCAACGTCTTCCATAGTAGCAATGTTCAATGGCAAGCGGGGTGGTAAATGGCGTTAACGACCTAACACCAACTTAATTACCTTTGACAGCAAGCAAATGTACAGTCACGAGATATCTAGCAATAAAAGTGCACTAAAACAGCCATGGATCTCAGACTTTTTCCTGAAGTTTATAAGTCAAATATGATAAACTGTTGTTGTAAATAAGCCGCTGCACAAGAACCTCGTTTCAACTCACCATGGTAACGTAATGTATCACATATCAATTAATTATTCATTAATTATTATGCAAAAGTGTAAAAATTATTCATTATTGTCATAAAAATCGAATTAAAGATTCATTCTGCAAGCACTTCTAAAGCGGTACAGATCAATACGGCTAACCTAGAAGTCAGAAAGCGAAAAACTCGAAACAATTTTTGAAAACTTCAAAACATTTGAGCATTCCTTAGCTCCCAAGCCTTACTCATCTTCAAAAGGAACGCCTAGCTTATTCATCAAAGTGTGGAAACGACTCCAAATCATTCATTGCGAAGAGGAAAAAAATATTGCTATTCTGACATAGCTAAATCACTTTAAAATGATTTGTTGATTTTGAAATAGACCACTAGTTTCTCAGTTGGATAGTTTTATGAGTTATTCTTTCATTGAAGTGTATTTCCGTGGTTTATATTTTTCATTTCAAGTTCAGTTATCAAATCCAGGGGCGTGTTAGTTAGTTGTACTAGAAGTTATCTTTCAAAATGTCTTCGGCTGATTGCTGTTTTAGTATGTGTCAGTCTCCTATTCAAGCTGTCATTCGTCCTGCAATGTGGATACCAGGTATAAAGAAACTACACAGCGCGTCAGAAACGTAAGTTTGACAAAGTTAAAAAGAGATACTCACAAGGGCTTCCGCCGTTATACGATATAAGCTTGTATAATCTTCTTTTACTAATTTGTAGTGATGATGGCACACACAATGGCCTTGTGTTTTATACGTTCAAATTGCTAAATGCTAATGTTCTTTTATTTATGTTTCTTATCATCCTGTTTTTTAATTTCTTCTTTTTATTTAGTTGGATTATTCCCGATACAACCGTGGAAGTGTGTATTGACAAGTTAATTGAAGCCGTCAATGATTTAGGAGAAAAAGAAAAAATGCATTTGAATAAGGTAAAACAAATATTTTACTTTTTTTGTGAAGATAGAAATTATAAAAAAAAACATTGTCGGCGTGTCCTGAATTGTAGGAAGTGAAGTTTACATATTTCATTTTTTATTTACATTCAACCTAAACTTAAACAGGTTTAATTGTTACCTCCAGAAACAATATTTTTTAATCCAACATCTTTTATCAATTATTTCTATTTTCTTATCAAATTAACCTTTAAAATTGACATATATATTTTATGTATAGGTACATTTTATGCATAATTTATTCAACCTAGCTAGAAAGCTAATTATATAATTTGTTTTTATTTCAATTTATAGTCAAATTAAAATATGCTTCTTCTTTTATATTATCCTTACTTTGCATTAATCAAATGTGTCATTTATCAAGAGCATTTCACAATTTTGTTATTTTTACATTATATAAATATTAATTAATTATTATTCATGCAATTAATCCTTATCAACAAATTAAAAAAATCTCAAGCCAATTGATTGCCAATTCTTAATAATATTATTTTAATTGCTCATGACTAGCTAATTTAAAAAATGTATAATTTGTTGTGGATATTATTTTGACATTGTTGTGCTGTATAAAACACTGACTGTACTTGTTTTCATTAAAATGTTGAAATATTCTTAGAAAATTTTCTGGAAAGTATTGTCTGTTTACTTAATTTTAAATACATAATTGTGTGTCGTGAAATACTTTATTCAGAAGGAAAAAAAAAAGGAAAGAACACATTAATGGACTATTTTGAATGGTAAATAATTTTTGACCATTAAAAATCATCCATGGTTAAATGAGTATTAATATTATTTTAAAACATTTAAACACTTTCCTGTGATACAGGAAGTAAAAATTTTTGCATTTTCACAGCAGTGCTCAAAATATGATTTTTCCTATCTGTAATATTATTGGTAGAAAACTTGGCATCAAATTGATGTTTAAAAAACAAAGCATTTTTATTTGAAATGCTTATATGTTTGGTTGGCACCTTCAGTGATATTAAACAAAGAAACTAATGTTTTTTAATAATATTTTTTCTTGTTTTGTTTTGTGTACATGTAGAAGGAAATTGATTAAGTGCTTAGAAATTAAAAATCTGACAAATTAATATGTTCCTCTGGGTTTTTGTAATATTTCTTAATGTAGGCAGCTGGTGTGTGGGTCACCATAATGATGGCGTATTTAATAGTAGAAGATAAAAATCATTCTGGGAATTAAGACTCAACAAACAAAAAAACAGCTTCTGTGTTTCTGTGGATTTTTTTTCATCAACCAAAAAAGAACTGTTTTCATATGATTTTAATGATAACCCTGGAATTAAAGAAGGTTTTGACCTGAGCGGGGAGTTAAAAGAAAATATATTTTGAGATTTTTTACATTAAAACAATTATATCTTAGTCATTTTTTACTGTATTTATTTACTTTCTTTTTCTTAATTTTCACCAAAATACACATATTTGTGCTAGCTCTTTCTGAAAATGTCATTGCATTTAAAATGTCGTAAAAAATATTTTTTTGACCATCACTCAATGTCATGCTTGTGAAACTGGATTACACACTACAAATAATAGGAAGTGCATTGAGACATTGGGTGATTATATTATACATAAGCATTAAATTATATTACATTCAACATTACATTGTTGTATTCCCAGTGTTCAGTAGCATACAATAAACGAACATTCATTAGATTTGCAAATAATGGATTTTTCATTTTTTTTTCACTTTAAATTTTGATGTATCATTTAACACCCTTAATATTGTTTGAATGTTTAATTAGAAGTTTGCCAACACCTGTTGTTTGATAAAATGGATTGTTCTGAGGTGATTATTTTGAACACAGCATGTACTGGTATTTTATTTATAGCATTGTAAAATATAATTTTTATATATACACAATATGAATTATTAAAAACAACATGCCTTGGAATAATTTTCAAAAAGCTTTTGCATACTGCATGTGAAAATGTTGGCCTTGTTATAATTCTGTTAGCCTCATTGTTGTGCTATCGGTACATTAATTGTTTGAAGTCACTCAACCTTACATTGAGCTAATCTTTATGGACCGTACATGTAATGTAATCCAATGTAATGTAGTTAGTGCTTATATAGCACATTTCACAATGTCTCAATGAGCTTTACAATCTCTAATATTTATAGTAAGTAATCCAGTTTTACAAGCATAAGGTTGATTAGATAGTTAGTAATATTAGGCCTATCACTGAGGATGGTCGTTACCTGCATCCTCAGTGGTTGTTTTACGTTCCCCCCATTATTGGTTAATGTGAAATGTGGTGAGATGGGACCTTATCCAAGAAGACCCAAACCCTTACAATTATAAACTGAAGAACGTTCTCCTCAATTGTCAAGACCCTGAGTGATATGGTCCAGCTGAGGGTTCAAACCCGCAGCCTTCTGGTTAACAGCCAACGCTCTCCAAACTGAGTTAACCTGTTAATTGGTAAATCAGACATTATTTACCAATATATAAGTTATATATATACAATTAAATGTTGTTTCCAACTTTTAAACTCAATGATATTTGTTGATTGTACAGGTTAAAAGAGACAAGAACTTTGTACAAATCTTTAGTTTTACAAGCAATGAATGGTTTGATGTGGTAGAAATTGAATTCCAGCCTGCAAGAGAATCTGGATCCATAGCAAAGGTAATTCCCAAATATTTACTGCATCCATCCTTCATATGTTATTAATCCTAAAGCATTACCCCTGGCAAGAGTTTTTAATTTTTAACAAAGTTTGCACACAACAGGTAGCCCATGAACCCTCCAGGTCATTTAATTCCCTTCCTTTTGTTGTTGTTGTTTTCACCAAAATATCATATATTTCATGTAGCCATTGAACATTTCATTATTTTGACATATTCCATTTCAACTGTAGGCAAGATCATTTTCCACTGGTTTACTGCCAACATGTTGTCCATGTGCCCTTATTTTAAACATGGTAAGTGGAACCATATCCAGAGTATATTAAGTACCGGTAGATGTGAAAGACGTGTAAGAGGTACTGTGGTCAGAATTATCTGTGTGATCAATCTATTGCAAATCTTTTCAAAACTTCAGTTGTCGACTGCATTGGTTTAACTAAATATTTTACAGGTTAGGGAAGCCAGCTGAGACTCAAGCGTGTTCTAATAAGTGTGAAATGCTTAGCTAGTGATGCTAAATTCTTCAACTTTCTCTTTTCATACACAGGTATTTTGCTTTGTACCATTTCTTGACAAAGGTACAAATAAAGCAAGACTGCAAAGAATTCGTACAAACATGAGATTGAAATCCAAGGTTGAAGAACCTGGCAATAACCAGATATGATGATCTGACAGAGTTGAATGAACCAATACACTTTACTTGTAGAAACTAGCATATGAGTCCTACACACCATCTTACATATATACTCTTGAGAAAAAACAAATTTATAATCAAATTGCTCATGCTAATAATAACATGACAGCCTGATGTTTGTGGTTTCTATAAGATATAATTATAAAAATCACTTATTAATTAATATATCAATATTTAGTTATTTAGTTTAGTTGTTGAGGTATATATCTCTTGAAGTACTGTAAGTTAACTTTGATGTTTTAAAAGAGAAAATTTTAAAAATAATTTCTTATTTGGGTTTTGTTTTGATAATGTTATAAAAATTAAATAATAAATTAATTATTGTATATTATAGGCACTAAATGAATTAAGAATGCAGTATAGAAATGATGACAAAATTCTTATAGAATTTGGTATCATTTCCTTTGCTTGTAAAAAAGATCAATTTTCATTTTGGAAACAGGATGCATGTATAAAACAAAAGTTTCCACAAGAACAATAATTAATGTATATTATGTTCTCTCTTTATCCTAGTTCATAGGTTTTGTACGACATACTTGATCACATCAATTATAAATTATGGTACACTGCATTTGCAGAAGCAGTTTTTGGTAAAAATTAAGCTTCTTCTCATCACAGACTTAAAAAAAAATGTCTGAGAAAAGGCAGAGTACCAACAGGAAGAAACTGTATGGATTTAAACAATAGAGTGCACACACTAAAAGTGTGCAACATAAATACCACTAAATAGTGCTATTTTATGCTAATTCTATTGTTTGGTTTTGTTTAATTAGTGCTTTTTACTACTAAACAGTGACAACTGTTGCACACATTTAGTGTGTGCACTCTAATAGAAATAAGTAGTGTAATATAGCAAATCTGCATGATACAGACAACATACATTAAAAGATCCATAATTGTGACAGATAATATATATAACTATATAGATAATATAAGGTCCAATAATCCACAGTAATCCAATGCACTGCATCATTGGCCATTATAATGCCAGATGTTATTCATTTGGCATCATTTCAATTATTGCCCTACTTTTGTCAGACAAAATTTCTTTTTTTTGAAAATAGCTATATCAGGGATAGACCCAGGAATGTTTCCAGGGGGGGGGGTGCACAATCCTATTTAAGAGAAAATCCAGTGGGTATATTTTTGGAGCGATACTAAGAAGAGGCAGAATGGGGAAAATTGCTCCAGCCTCTTCTATGAATCTGTCCAAATTGAAGATAACATATTAATCAAATTTATGAAAGTCATATTAGAAGATAACACATCCATCAAGTTTATATAGGCCATATTAGAAAATAACATTTAATCAAGTTTATATCTTAAGTCATAGTTTAATTTATACAAAATATGCTTTGTAGTTTTTGGTAGTTTTTAAAATCTATGAGCAGACAAATAATAATAATCTAGAGTAACACTTACAGTTAAGGGACATTTAAATGACTATTTCTGAGGGCTTAGAAAACAACAGATATATCCCTACTCCCCTGAGGCATGTATCAGGCTCAAACATATGGGCAAGTTAGGGAGCTTTATGGCTCCTAGTCAGCCCTTTTTTTACGTCCCTGCAGATAGAAATTAAGAGGATATATTTAGGAGATCTAAAAATAGTTGAAATGGTATGAGTAAAAATCGTTAATCTGAAAATGCAAAAACGTTGGAAAGTTAAGGATAATTTAGCCGATATTTTTGATTGATTGCTATTATTGTAGGCACTGATAATAAAATTTTTAATATTGGTAAACCATTGTTGTGTGATCTTGGGAAATCCCTTTGGTTTAAATGATGTTCTATAATTACAATTTACCTTTAAGTATGTCAAGTAAGCAAACTATTAAAAAAGAAAGATTTTTTTGTGTTGTACATCAAGTGCGCACCAGTGCACCTCTGCACTCTTTTATCAGTGTTCAGTGACTTTTAGGATTCCTGTGTAGATGCCTATCGTACATACTGTTCAGCGGCAAATTTATCACGCAAACGAGGCCACGTGAAGTTGAAATTTTTTCACGTTTTCTCCTTATTATCCTCTTATGTAGATCTTCGTTTTCACCTCAAAATGGGTATTTTAGAAAGAATCGCTGATATTGAGAGTGAGGTTAGTATATTTAGTATTGTTATTGATTTTATTGTCTTTTATGACTGAGAAATGTCGATTTATAGATGGCTCGGACTCAGAAGAACAAGCAAACCAGCCACCATCTTGGATTGCTAAAAGCCAAACTTGCTAAACTTCGACGAGAGTTGATTACTCCGAAAAGTGGAGGAGGTCCTGCCGGAGAAGGTAAACCTAAAGCTCAATCAATGCTCAAAAACCGTTGAAAATATTTTGGATCGTTTTTCTTCAAATTATACAAATAAACCGGCCTACGTCCATGCGTGTTTGTGAAAACACTAATAATTTTTCAGATTTAATTTTTGTGTAAGCCACGAAAAACAATTGTGATTGAATGTATAACTCCAGTTAGACACTTTATTTTGTATTTTATGTTCTTTTGTGACATCAAAACAGTTTTTTTGTAAACATTTTCATGTGTTTTTTCCCCACGGTTAATAAAGCTGTATTCTTGTACAATATAAAATCGTAACCATTTTAAATCTGTACTTTTTAATCAAGATTGTGTGACAGATGTATCCCAGAGCTAAGCCAATCAGAACATATCATTCAAAGAAATGCAAAATCTGATTGGCTCAGCATTTGTTTATCCTTGTCAGACAATTATTTTTTAAAGTACATATTTAAAAGGCAAAGTACAAATCCAAATTATACATTGTTATGTATGTTCATTTTCTGTTCATGACTTTAGTCTTGATACTTAATAGGTTTTGATGTTGCTAAGACTGGTGACTCTAGGATTGGATTTGTAGGTAAGTAGTTATGGTTATTATTGCAATCATTATGTCCTTGTGGAACTATATAAGCAATTCACAAATTATACCCATGGGACAAAATGTATTGTATGATTTATTAAGTATAATACGTGATTAGAGTTTGATATATTTCTCTTGGTTTCAAGAGTGAGCACACCATCTATTCCCTGGCTGGACTGCATACCTATACTTGTGACTTTCAGAAGAAAATTGAATCAAATACCCCAATAAACAGTCAAACAACCTTTAAGTTTTATTATTTTTACAATCACCGATACTTACTAGATCATGCTTGCTTTAAATTAAAATGTGTGAGGTACATGTCTTTTTTTGTGCATACCTGATTTGTTGTTAGAATAATATGGGATATTCAATTCAAGGTCGTTTTTTATGGTATAGTTTTGGATAAAGTAGAAGCTAAATATCGTTTAAATACAACAAATCTGAGACATAAACAAATTTTATTTTTATTTTTTAATGAATAGGATTTCCATCTGTTGGCAAATCAACTTTATTGACCAACTTGGCTGGAGTATATTCTGAAGTTGCTGCCTATGAATTCACAACATTAACAACTGTCCCAGGTAAATGTTTAAGATAACAGGCCTGTTGGAGTCATTTTCATATGAGTGGCTGGGAAACAGTATCCTGTGGTATTGTTAAGAAAACATTTGAATAATCTACCGTATTGTAGTAGTTTTGTAACTGTAACACTTCCCACTCTTGTAAAAATAACTATAATAATATTATGAAGGAAAAAAAAAGGTTTTGTTATAGCACTGAAATTGTTACTGGTATACAATTCTAGATGTTTTGTAGATGATTTATTGTGTATTTTTGTACACTATTACCAGGTGTGATCCGATATAAAGGAGCCAAGATACAGCTTCTTGATTTACCAGGTATTATTGAAGGTGCAAAGGATGGAAAAGGAAGAGGCCGTCAAGTCATTGCTGGTATGGAAATAACCCTGGATTGTGACACTCACTGCATAACCTACAATCTTGGACAAAACTTCTTGGTACATCAATGCACCCTGCTTTTTAGATTGATTGTAAAAATCACTTTATACGTGTTTAAATAAACTTCCTCCCCATCCCCCACTGTACAATGTTGTCATCCTCGATGTGTTGACCCGTGACAATCATGTTATCATGAAATCAACATTGTTTCGGTGAGAAGGGAAGTAAAAACAAAAGAAAAACTAGCAATTGCACATAAAAAGGCAAAATGTACCAAGAGTTTTGTCCAAGATTGTATTATACTACTGGTATTATCATTATTTATATTCCCACCAGTTTGTTTCTGATTTTGACAATCAGTGGAATTAGTCAAAATGTTAGAGTAATTTTCTCCACTTTTTCTTTCACATGTCAGTTGCTAGGACTTGCAACTTGATATTTATTGTTCTTGATGTGCTCAAGCCGCTTGGAGATAAAAAGATTATTGAGAGAGAACTGGAAGGATTTGGCATCAGGTAAGCAATAATTATTATTGTCATTCTAGGTATTAATTCATTTGTTTATTCCTTCTTTCTGTCAGTCATGCATTTAATCAAATATTAATTCGTTCAGTCATTTTGCCATTCATTGTTTAATTAATTAAGTGAATAATTTGTCTAAACATTTGATCATTCATTCAGACAATGCAAGTCAATCTTTATTCATTCATTGGGGCCTTCAGCAATTGGTGTTTTTGGTTGATGGAATGGCTAATTGGTTGACTGTTAATTGATTGATTGATTGACTCACTCACTCACTCACTCACTTGCTCATTCACTCATTCATTCATTCATTCATTCATTTTTTTGATTTATTCATTCATCCATTTATTTTTTATTATTCATTTATTTATTCATCCATTCATTCATTCATTCAATTCATACAGTCACTCACTCACTCATTCACTCACTCATTTACTTATTTATTTATTTATTTATTTATTTATTTATTTATTTATTGCTGCGAGCGAGCGAAGCGAGCGAAGCAGCAACACTAATCTTGACGGGCTTGCTGTTTACTCAATGACCGCGTGTGCACTGGGCTTTTTGTATTGCCGTTCTAAAACTCGATCAGTTTTCAACTTTCTAGCGGGCGATGATTTCCCATAAGCCATCTCTGCCCCATATCCCCCACGTGGTTGCAACTCGATGTTTTTGACAGAGGGATTTGAGAGTCGGTACGGTTCTGGCAGAGTTTTAAAATCCTTGCATTCGGGTAAGATTAAACACTACGAAAACCATAATGCAAATTTCTCTATTTACTAGAGGAAGTATTCATCAAGGTGATGGTCGTTTTAGTGCTGTTTCTACGGGGAGTCAATGTACTTTTATAAGTCTCTCGGCTTTGTTGTGTGCAAACTCGTGTTCTATTTTGCAATGGACCACTAAAACGGTCGATCATATCTTAGTACAAGGAGATGCAATGTATCTCAAAGCGTTTCACCAACAAACTATATCGGACATAGAGATACTGTCCCTTGACTATTTGCCAAATCGGGGCATTTGGCCAGCGATTACCACTGATCGAAATCAAATTTCAATTCTGTCAAATGAAGGTACCCAGCGCCATCGTGACAAACAAAAAAGGACGATAAAACGAAAACTTCGCCCAACAAACCGAGTCAATCGCCTATTGTGGCAAACAAACCACTAAAACAATAGAGAAGAAAACAACTGAGATCCTAGACTTGGATGTAATGAAGTTTACATACGATACACAACCAGAAAGTTATTGACATTTTGACTTTACAACTGTAGTTATTTCATTGTCAAAATATTGTTTGCATCCTGTTTTAACTCAATGCCGGCGTTGTAGATTCTTTACATAAAAAAATATATCAAAGAAATTGCTTCAATGCAAATGTTGGTGATACGTTTTACATTACTTAATTGACATTTTACCATTATATGTAGTCGTTCAATTTTTTGCAATTTTTGATTCTTCACATATCATAACATAACATACAAAGTAACTTTAATATAGACCTTGTTTATTGTTCCAATGTTACTATGACTGTTCACATTTTACATAATTATACTGTAGGATTTACAGCCAAGTTCGCTGTATTCTGACTCACAATTTCAAAAATTGGTTTCAATTGATTTTTGGGCTTTTCTGAACTGTCAATCACTTTGAAGTTGCGAAGCTTGCTGCAACACGTTGTTATTATTTCAAATAAACTACACCCCTAAACTTGATTAACGGCCCAGAACGGTCTAAATTCAAACAAACTTATGAAAAGGCCGGTCGCAATACAATGAATTTAGCTGTAACTAAAAATCTTACACTTTTTTTTATCACATTTAATGCACAACTGTAGTGGCAGATTATCAACTTGTCAATTATGTCAAAAAAGTGTCCTGAATTTACTACCTCATGCAAAAACACAAAATTTTATCACATTTTATCACATTCATAAACATTTTGTTGCAATCTCTCATGATCTCTCTTGTTCAACTGTTTCAAATATGATAGTTTACATAAACTTTAACTCATTCAAATAAAATTTGATGACAAGTATTGTTATTACTGTTCAAATTATTGTATATATATTAAAAAGAACAAAGTTTTACAATTATCAGATGTGTACATTCATTCCAACATAGAGTATACTTATTGACTTTGCTTTCTATTGTCTAGCCTGCTATACTTTGTACAAATTGTACAAAATTGTGGCATTTCTATTACAGATACAATAAGTATACTCTTAGTACTACAGTATATCGTTTTTATCAATTATAGCTATTACACTATTTGCAAGCCATCCATCCCTTGACTCATTGGTGTACCTATATCATCTACATCTCTTAATAACAGCATTCACATTTGAATGTATCACATTACCAGACAAACCAAAATTTTAGCTTTGCAAAAACATCTCGCAGCATTTCATTTCCGATGGAAACTGCTAGTTTATTTATTTATTTATTTATTTATTTATTTATTTATTTATTTATTTATTTATTTATTTATTTATTTATTTATTTATTTATTTATTTATTTATTTATTTATTTATTTATTTATTTATTTATTTATTTATTTATTTATTTATTTATTTATTTATTTATTTATTTATTTATTTATTTATTTATTTATTTATTTATTTATTTATTTATTTATTTATTTATTTATTTATTTATTTATTTATTTATTTATTTACTTTTGTATTTGTTTATCTATTTACTTTTTCATTCATTTATGCATTCATTCATTTATTTATCCATTCATTTGTCAGGCTAAACAAGACTCCTCCTAACATAGGATTCAAAAGGAAGGAGAAAGGAGGAATCAACCTTCAAACCACAGTAAGGATTTCCTGAAACATGTTATATTCTTGTATCTAATTACTTACACAAACGTTTTTGTTGTCCATTTTCAATCCACGCAGGTGACAATCTTAATCAAAAGTATGATATGTCATAAATTTACACTGTAAGCGTTGTGGTTTGATCAAAAAGAAACATTCTGCAAAGGTGGGTCTAATAATGTTAAACTCTGCTTTTTTCTCAGTGTATTCAAAGTGAATTAGATGCAGATATTGTCAAGAGCATTTTAGGTGAATACCGTATCAACAATGCTGATGTCACACTAAGATATGATGCTACTGCTGATGACTTGATTGATGTCATTGAAGGAAACAGGTAAAACTATCTGTTTGTCACATTTATCTCAGTCTGTGGCTTAGAACCTCAGAATCCTGTTAGTCTATATCAGGCTGCATGTGCTGGAGGGAAAGCATTAAGTAGTCTGGACCACAGTAAGAGAGTTGTCAAATTAACATATCTGTTTATCCTCAGTGAAAACCTTTACTCAATTTTAATAATATATTCTATTGTATTTTGTATCCTCTTTTCCTTCCTTTGTATTCATTAATTCTTTCCTATAGTATCTCTATACTGTTTTTCATCACCAATTTGTTTGTCTTTAGAATCTATATCCCATGCATCTATTTGATGAACAAAATTGACCAAATCTCAATAGAGGTATGTATAGTGCTGTATGCATTTTAACTCATAGAAATGACTCTTCAGACACTGAGATGAAGTTAATGACAACCAAACCTGGACCAACGTACTCAATCATATGTCAGGTGATGTCATCATAATCTTCATCACATTTATGCTGACATTCCTGTCAATCATATGTCAGATGATGTCATCATAATCTCCATCACATTTGTGCTGACATATCTGTCAATCATATGCCAGATGATGTCATTATAGTCTCCATCAAATTTATGCTGACATTCCTGTCAATCATATGACTGATGATGTCATCATAATCTCAATTTTGCAGGAACTTGACCTGGTGTACAAGATCCCTCATGCTGTCCCAATATCGGCACATCATAAGTGGAACTTTGATGATTTACTGGAAATGATGTGGAATCGTCTTGGACTCATTAGAATGTATGTAATTTCTGTTGACTTGTTTTTTATAGTTAAACACATTCTAAGGGAATACATAAATTTTTCTGTGGTACCTGGGTTGCTTACCGTTTAATTGGAAATTTTACCAGAATTTCCTGTTTATCCGGAATGAGAAAATGTTAAATAACTGTTTATCCTAGCAACCCAGTCATATTCCATTGAGGTTTGTGTTCCATTTGCAATCATAACTAGAAACTTTTATTTTCGGCTTCCAGTCCTAAAAAATATCCAAATCTGGGAACTAGAAACACCTGGAAAGTTGTAAATAGAACATAATAAATTATTTCCTGATAATTCTGTGCTCACTGGGAAGAGCAAGGTACTTCTCGATTGTGGGCACTTTTTCCAGAAATTCTCTGGTGGAAGAAAGATGTACATTTTAAAAAAACAGAAACACTGGAATTTCCAATAATACAGTGAGGACACTTCAACCGTGAACACTTTGTGCATTTTTGATACTTTTTTAACTTGCATCCTTTGAGTGAATCTTCATTGTCATAACTCAGTGTATTTGACCTCAGTCCTACGTTTTAGAGGATTCGAAGCAGTGGCAGGCTTAGAAAATAAAAAGCTAAATAAAGACAAGTGTTCATGGTTCCAGTGTCCTCACTGTAAATGGTAAACAACCCTGTAGTCAGATTCTAACTAATTCACATTATTATCATTTATCATATTGACAGTTATACAAAACCAAAAGGTCAGCTACCAGACTATGACTCTCCTGTTATCTTAAGAGAAGGTGGTCATTCTGTTGAAGACTTCTGCAACCAGTTGCATAAAAGTATCATGAAAGAATTTAAACAGTAAGTCATGTCTAATAGTAAAGGATTATACATCTGTGATCAATATCGCACAATCAGACTGTATTTGAGCAGTTAAATCTTTACTTTCAAAAAAGATTGTGTGACAAGGTCTAATTAGCAAAGAACTAGTCTAAAGATATTACTATAATTGTTGAGCACTACATGCCAAATTTATTGTACAATCAACTTTTCTTAGTGTACAGATTTTGAACACTGTCTCTCTTTTTATTAGTACTTTTTTAGGGTCAAAACAGTCAAAACAAGAAGCTTTGCTCGAAATGTTATTTGATGTTTTCAAACAATCTCAGTAATTCCTCACTTGTTTTTCTGTGTAAACGTGATTGTTAGTTTTTTACTCATGTTATGATATTGTTTGCAGTGCTGTAGTTTGGGGTGCATCTGTGAAGTACAGTCCACAAAAAGTTGGTAAAGATCATATCCTTGTAGATGAAGATGTTGTACAAATCGTCAAGAAGTATGTTATCACATTTGACTTTGTCATCCACTAATTGTCATACAATTTTCCTCATTTATTGTGAACAAATCGGACAATTAATTTTTCCAAGCTTTCAGGTTACAAAGCCATCATCACAGAAAAAGCTTGTGTACAACTGAAATTCAAATTATATAAGCATTACATTACAAATTTCAAAGTAAAAGATGTAGCAAATCTTTCATCTATAAAATTACCAGTATATATAACATTTGCTGTGTTCACATTGATTAAGTTTTGATTTGGTACATGTTATTTTTGTTTCTATTGTTGCTGTTTTGTATATCTTAAAATAATTTGTTCATTTGTCCTTCTATGTTTTTTTTTAATGAAAACATTTGGGGTTATATTTTTTTAAGTTATTTTCTGCTGAGTTACATTAAATTTGTGTTCTTTTTTTTTTCTTACCAGGGTGTAACAACAGAATTGAAGGCAAAATGTCCATCCAGAAATGTGGAATATTGTGGAATATGTGTATATTTAACCCTGAAATAATTGAGAATAAGTCTCCAAAATAACATTAAAATCACGATCAGAGCTGGTTAATGGATTTATGCTAATCTTGGATGAGAAAATAAATCTGATAAACCTGTTTAAATAATTTGGGATTTATGGGTCATTCTTGATAATATTTCGACGTATTTCTCAGTTGTCAAGTAATGTGATTGGTCCATTATGCACAACAAGGAGTCATCAAACTTGTCAAAAACTGACTCTTCCTCAGTCATCTCTCTTTCTCTCTATTGAAAAGCACCATGGGAAGTAAGAAAGAAAGAAGTATCCTCTTTGTCGTCCTTCCTTTGTGAGTGCTTTTGTGAAAAAAAGAGACGACTGGGAATGAGTCATTGTCAAAACGATTTCTAGACTTTATCACAATGTTTTGTAGATGTTACAAACACATTTGAGCTCTGTCAGCCATGTTGAAATTGCTATTTATTACACAGAAAGTCCATTACACAAGAGATGTGGTTTGAGACGTGTTAACATTTTGGCAGAAGATGAAATGAAAACTCAGATACAATGTCAGTTTTGAGATTTTTGAATGAAAATCTGTAATACTAAATTTTATGTTGCATCCTTCTTAAATGCTAGTGCTGAAGTAGAAGTACAACAACATCAGATATTAAATGAAAAATAAATATATATTCTTACATCAAATCTGTTGTCTACATTTCCCCCCTTTGATTGGATATATCCTCAGGGCTGTCAACTCTCCCGGATAACCCGGGAGTCTCCAGATTTTGGGACAAATCTCCCGGTCTCAAGATTTCAGTGCCAAATCTCCCGGGTAAATGCGAAAAATCGATTTTCCTGTTTATTTAACGTGATTTCCTCTTTATAGAAGGTAAATATACGCTGGAATCTGTAGATTATGAATAGAAAGATGCGTAGAACGTTGTTTTTTTTTGCTTCGGAAAATTCCAATGGGAAAACAAAATGGCGGACATCATGGCGATCTCAAGATCAGAAACGGCCGGGGGTTGACAGCCCTGTATCCTGCTACTTCATTATTTTCAATTTTTCTGGCTTTGTGCATTTTCTCATGTCTCTCTCCCCCTCTCCTTCTCATCTCTCTGTCTACTTCTTCGTCATCATTATCCATGCTCTCTTTTTTGATTATCCCCTGTTTTCACTGTTTTAGTTTGTTTGTTGGTTTGTTTGTTTGTTGTTGTTGTTTTGTTGTTGTTTTTTACAGAAAAAATTGATTTCCCAATTTTCTAGAGATGGAAATTGCATCTCAAATTTTCCCTTTTAATGAGGGAAATATGGGTAAATTTGAAGGCAATGTTGGTCCAGCAATGGGTCCCAACGATAGTCCAAAATAAACCCATAAAGGTTAGAACCACAAAAGTTTTCCTGTGTTTGCTTTACTAGATGGAATCCCAACTGGAAAAAAAACTTTGAGCCCACAATCTTTTGTATCCAACGCACCACTGATCATGCGCGCATTCAAACTTGCGTAATATTTTTCAGCGCGAAAATTGTGCTGACAGAAAGTTATCCGGCATTTTGTGCAGTCATTGACTACACTTTATAATCCTAAAATATCTTCTTCATCCTTTAATAAAACTCCATCATGAGCGACGAAACGGTAGGTAAAACGATCACAAAGGGCTTTCAATCGATTATTTTTTTATAATTTAGTATTAATTCTGCTTTATTTTTAGGCACATGAACCTCCGGCGAATCCAGAAATTCATTTTGAACCAATAGTCTCTTTACCAGCCATAGAAGTAAAATCTCTGGAGGATAACGAAGAAGAAATATTTCAAGTGTAAGATAGAACTATACTTTAAGTCCCCTTTGATTTTTGCGTCTTTCGATTTTCCTAAATTTGACCACAAAATGGTTTCAATCGACGTTCATCGTGAGCAATTTTGTTAACACTAATGGCTGTAGTGACCATTCCGATGTGAAATATTAAAACACACATACTTATAATGAATATTTTTATTGAGTTAATTATTTGATTTATTAGGCGAGCTAAACTATACAGGTATGTATCTGATGGCGAAGAAACCGATTGGAAAGAAAGAGGACTTGGCGTCTTGAAAATCCTAAAACATAAAGAAAAACAGACTTTTCGAGTTCTCATGCGACGAGATAAAACATTGAAAATCTGTGCAAATCATCTAAGTAAGTACATGTGCTGATATCTACATAACAGAAATTATTATTGTTTACTTCATAACAAATATTAATAAAAGCTCTCCCGTGACTGACAGATTGAAATATTTAGAATAAACACAAATGTTTTGGCGAAAAATATGCTTAAATAAGATTTAGTGTTAATATTGCTAACTGAGAAGTGTGTGGTTGCAATGATAATCGAAAATTTGATTGATTAAATTAGGAAATTTAGTTTTATCCAGATTGAACATATAACCTGGTTTTCACTAGCAATGTAAGAACAAGGACAAAATATTGAAAACCTTGGACAACGCAAGCACAAGGATGGAAACACTTTGATCATTCTGCTTGCATTGCCAAAGTTTGTTAGATTTTTTCATTGTGCTTGTGCCTGTGTCGCTAGTGAAAACCAGGCTCATACAATCCATAAAAGTAAAACTTGGTTGCATTTGACTACATGAGTTTATATATCTATGTCTGGATATGAAACATTGCACTGACTTATGACATTAGGCTTAGCACTTATTACATTTACACTTGCTTTGTTTCATCTACAGTTACAAAAGATATGGAGCTAAAACCAAACTGTGGCAGTGATAAAGCGTGGGTTTGGTCTGTAGCTGCTGATTTTGCAGAAGAAGAGTGTAAATCAGAGACACTGGCGGCAAAGTTTGGCAATGCTGAAAGTAAGTGACACAATATACAGCTAAAACTGATTCAGTATTTAAGGTAGTTCGGGACCCTTGCTACTGCGCATCCTGCTCGCGCATCTGAAATCAAATAAAATTTCTCATGTGGTTAAAAAGAAATTTTGCGGTAGAGCCAAAATATGGTCATTCTTGAATTTTTTGTTAAAAAATAACATCATATCATTGCATACGGGCCTCAAAAGCAGCTAGTGCCCATTCCCCCACGTCCAAAACATTGAAATAATCTTATTTTCCGCGTGTTTTTTGCTTATAGCTCTAAAATTAGCACGGTGACACCCGATTATTTTTCCATTTTTATATTTGGCATAAACCCAGCTTTGAAATTTTGAAATAAAAAGTACATGGTGTTCGAGACCAAAACATTGTAATTTTGACTTTTTGGGGGCAAAGTGTGCAAAAAATTAATGAAGCTCTTCATTTAAATCTCCGTAAAATATCTCAGTCGATGTCTTTTCCAAGGAATAAATTCATGAGAGCTATAGCAAAGGGAGCATTTTGTCAGACTCTTATAGCAGATTTGTGAAAAACATTCAAATTTGTTCGCAAGAATATTACTTTCAACAAATTTGATGTTACTTCTTTTAGTTGAAATGGTGCAAAAATGGGCCTTTTACCACCCCCCACAGTTCCAAAACAAGCGCGGTGACCCCTATTTTTTATTTCATTTTTGTTTTTCATATGTGTCAGTCCTTATGTAGAAAAAGTTTTAAAAAATTCTATCGGCGGGAAGTGTGGATCCCGAACTACCTTAATACAAATGTTTTGATTGTTAACGAATGTAGTCTTGTTTCTTCCACATTATGTTTAATAGACTAAACCGAGCTTTTGGACCACTGGTCCATCATCGGGACAATATAAACTTTAATAATGATGCCCACATACAAATCAACTTTAGTTTTGATTGTTGCTTAAGGACGTTCCTGGGTATTGGTCGCGTGCATCATTACTGCGCAAGATTGAGCGCGCGCGCTCATTACCGTTGGTCAAATTAATGATAATTTTTCCTTCATTTTTTTCATCTAAGTCCCAATTGTCTTCGATTGAAAAGCATTGAGTTTATTTTTCTGTAGTTCAAAGTCGATTTGCTACAAAAAAAAGCAAATATTAAACGTTTTATGCGGTAAACGGTAAATTATTAGAACCCAGTCTCCGCGCGGTATTCAAAATGGCCAGATTTTTTTTCAACTTTGCCGCAAGATATCTCGAAAACAAAGGCGGTGACCCCTATTTTTTTCTTTCGTGAAATGAAGCTTTTTATCAAGACTACAACATATGTGAAACACAAAAAAATGACATTACATGAAACGAAGAACAGTACACTTTTGTAAAATAAATCGACCCCTACCTTGGAACGAATCCAGCGACATCGCCTAACTTAAAAGCATCTTTATTTGTAAAGAAAGGCATAAACAATCCTATTAATTCTTGGAAATGGAAGACAACAGTTTATTAATTTTCTTTCCAAATTTTGAAGAGAGTTGATTTCTGTTTTACAACATTTTTATGACTTTATTATTTCGAAAATGGTTGTGTTTAAATACGCGCGTTTTTTCATCAAAATACCCCATTTTCTACGCCTTGTACCTCAAAAACAAACTCGGTGACCCCCGATTTTTATTGCATTTCTAAAATCCTCATATAATAAAATAGCTTTGTATAAAGTTTCATAAAAATGACATTAGAACTTCATTTACCCAGTAACGTCCTTAAGGTAATTCCGTAGTTTTGCACTGCGCACAGTTCTGCGCATATTTCGAATTTTATTGTTTTACATTTCTTATCATAGAGCTATGTCTGAGAAACACTTTAACATAAAAATATGAACAGTTTTCACATTTTCAAGCGAAAAATTACGAATTTCTTTAAACTCGCCCCAGTACATACTCGGAAAAGCTTTGTTATTATTGAATTTTGAAAATATTTATCAAAATATCTCGCAAACCAATACGGGTACCTATCTTTTTTATTTCATAATATCATTTTTAATCATGTTTTTTTAAAACATGTGATCGATGACAAAATTCTATGGCTAGATTTTTCGATATTTCGAAAAGTGTTTTGTTCAAAGCATCCATAAGGCCTGTAAAAATTCGAACATTTTGTTAATTTTTTTTATTTATTTGTCTTCGCTGTTGAATTTTAGTGCAAATCTATTGCTTTACATCGGTAGGCCAATGTATAAGGAGCACATTAAAGCACATTTAAAATATTTGGTGTTGACCAATCTCAGTAAAGAGATACTTTTATGAATGATGCCCATTTTCGAATGTTAGATGCTTAATTGACAAAAGTGGGTCTCGCGAAATCCAATACGGTGACCCCATTTTTTTATTTTAACGTTTTTGATGAAAAACTCAAAATGTTTTAATGTAGAAAGTTTTTTCAAAACTCTATGGTTAGTTTTATTACTACGGAATTACCTTAAATGCACCAATGAATTAGAAAATGAAAAAAAAAAGTTTGATTGTAAATTCCTTGGTCATTGGTTTCAATGCAATCGTTTTAGCTTTGAACAATAGAAAGTGATAGAGTTTGTAAATGTTGATGTACAGATTGTTTGCTCTCTATCAACATTTTTCCTTAATACAATATGGATACTAGTAAAGATTACATTCACAAACCAACATATTCAACTATTCTTGAAATGGTTTCCAGACAAGTTAGTTATTAGCAAAGTCATTTGCATAACTTGGGATTTTTATCTTTTAAGAAATGACAAGTCAAAATGTACATAATAACTTCATCACATGATTACAGTAAACTATGTAACTATATAATATGTGCAGCTTTGTATTGTTTTATGTCTAATCTTTAAACAAGAAAACTTGTTATATGCAAATGACATTGTTACTTGCTAAATCAATATTTCAACTGCACAACCTTTTCAAGAATAGCTGTATATCTTACACAATGTTCATGACTTTCTAGATGCAACAAAGTTCAAAGACAAGTTTGTAGAATGTCAAACATTATTGTCTGATAAAAATACAAAACAATCAGAAGAGCAAGAAAGTGATAAACTAGCTAAAGAACTTGAAGGCTTGAATGTCAAAGAAAAAGAAGATAAAAAAGATGATAGTAAAGAGGAGAAAGAGGAAGTAGCATCCAGCAAAGATTCCAGCTCAACTTCAAAAGAATCAGACACAAAAGAAGATACGAAGAAAGAGGAAGATGATGTTCCTGAGAAGTAAACTAAGGCAATACTAATGTTGTTACAAAAGAGATTGACGGCAGCAAGGTTGTGGAGTGAATGCTATAACTATCCATGGAACATTTAGCATTTATAATGTAACATTAGTGCAATTATTGACTGTTGGCTATTAACAAACTAGAAGTACAAATCATGTATTTGTGAAACTACTTTTAAGCAGTTGAAACTGTGATGTTTATTTAGCAATTTTAGTCAGGAAAGAAAAGGTTTGGCAACAAAACCCAAAGAGAACAAGACATAGAGTGATTACACTTAATTCATGGAATACCAACTATTAGACCAGGGTTAGTGCTACTCCTTGAAATCCTTGAAAAGCCCTGGAATTGAAAACACGTTTTTAAGTGCACTGGAGAAGTCCTTGATTATAGCAAAAAATCTTCAAACTCCTGGAGTACTCCTTAAATTTCATTTACAGCCAAATTCATTGTATCGCGACCCTCTGTTTTTAAACTTTGTTTTGATTTGGTCGCTTCTGAACCGTCAATCAATTTCAGGGGTGGAGTTTATTTTAGATTAACCACTGACAAAACATATTAGGGCAAGCTAAAAAAGCATGAAATTGATTGACGGTTCAGAAAAGACCAAAATGAAAACAAAGTTTTGAAACGACAGGTCGCAATACAACGAATTTGGCTGTAAGAAATCATATTGTGAAAAAATGAATTCTAAAGAAAAATATTCAAAGAGTTTTAACTTTGTTGCTCCATGTCATTGGAAATGTGGCAACCCTGTCAGACAATAATTATGTGATATTGCAGTACTATTATGTGTACAATGTAATAACAATCAAAATTAAACATTTCCAAAAACATTAGTTTTATGGCGTTTTTTGGCTAAATCAAAATGAATTTGCACTGATTTTACAAATTTTTGCACTAGTGTTTATGCCTGAACTGGACTGCTCCCAACCAATCGAGGATTTTGTGCAAGTATAATTAACCAACAAATGAATGCATATCAGATATTCGTGTGAGGTCTAGTGCTACAGTACTTAGTATGCTACTTTCATGCTACTTGTTTGTAATCGTATCACAGTGGTTGGATGCTACTTATAAAACATCTCAACATGACATATGTTCGATTTTATTTCAATGACAAAGGAAGTAAACCATATTAGCTGTAATAAAGAGTGGTTTTAAACTAACTATATTATTTGCTAACATAAATAGGAATAACATAAGAGTAACATAGTTCTGATAGAGTAGAGTACAAACACTAAAACCTTGCAACATAAATACCACTTAAATGGTGCTATTTTATTCGATAACTTTTGCACATATTTTGTGTTTGTACTCTAATTTTTATGTCACATAAAGTGAAATGCTAATTTATAATATTTGAAAACCACTTGGAGTACTTTTTTGACCATGACTAACAAATGCTATGCTGATGTATATAATGAAATACTCTTAGAAAAAATGAAATGTATGATTAAGCAAATAAAGTTTGGATGTTATACATACAACATGTTATAAAACAAAACTTGAATGCTAATTGATTTTCGGTATTTTGCACTTCCTGATGGCGATCTGCATGATGGCGAAGAATACTTTAGTGCAAACAAATCCGTGAAACGCTATGTACTATTTAGTGCAAAATAGAGTACAAACACTACATGTGTGCAACAGTTGTCACTATTTAGTAGTAAATAGCACTAATTAAACAAAAGAAAACAATAGAATTAGCATAAAATAGCATATTTAGTGGTATTTATATTGCACATTTTTCGTCCCACCCAGGGACGAAGATCGATATTATTTTATTTACTTTTAAATTGATAGATATTAATATCAATAGGATTTACTCAATTCAATAGTGATTTATGTCTGGTCTCTGTAGCGCAATCGGTTAGCGCGTTCGGCTGTTAACCGAAAGGTTGGTGGTTCAAGCCCACCCAGGGACGAAGATCGATATTACTTTATTTACTTTTAAATTGATATATATTAATATCAATTGGATTTACTCAATTCAATAGTGATTTATGTCTGGTCTCTGTGGCGCAATCGGTTAGCGCGTTCGGCTGTTAACCGAAAGGTTGGTGGTTCAAGCCCACCCAGGGACGAAGATCGATATTACTTTATTTACTTTTAAATTGATATATATTAATATCAATTGGATTTACTCAATTCAATAGTGATTTATGTCTGGTCTCTGTGGCACAATCGGTTAGCGCGTTCGGCTGTTAACCGAAAGGTTGGTGGTTCAAGCCCACCCAGGGACGAAGATCGATATTACTTTATTTACTTTTAAATTGATATATATTAATATCAATTGGATTTACTCAATTCAATAGTGATTTATGTCTGGTCTCTGTGGCGCAATCGGTTAGCGCGTTCGGCTGTTAACCGAAAGGTTGGTGGTTCAAGCCCACCCAGGGACGAAGATCGATATTATTTTATTTACTTTTAAATTGATAGATATTAATATCAATGGGATTTACTCAATTCAATGGTGATTTATGTCTGGTCTCTGTAGCGCAATCGGTTAGCGCGTTCGGCTGTTAACCGAAAGGTTGGTGGTTCAAGCCCACCCAGGGACGAAGATAGCTATTATTTTATTTACTTTTAAATCGATAGATATTAATATCAATTGGATTTACTCAATTCAATAGTGATTTATGTCTGGTCTCTGTGGCGCAATCGGTTAGCGCGTTCGGCTGTTAACCGAAAGGTTGGTGGTTCAAGCCCACCCAGGGACGAAGATCGATATTACTTTATTTACTTTTAAATTGATATATATTAATATCAATTGGATTTACTCAATTCAATAGTGATTTATGTCTGGTCTCTGTGGCGCAATCGGTTAGCGCGTTCGGCTGTTAACCGAAAGGTTGGTGGTTCAAGCCCACCCAGGGACGAAGATCGATATTACTTTATTTACTTTTAAATTGATATATATTAATATCAATTGGATTTACTCAATTCAATAGTGATTTATGTCTGGTCTCTGTGGCGCAATCGGTTAGCGCGTTCGGCTGTTAACCGAAAGGTTGGTGGTTCAAGCCCACCCAGGGACGAAGATCGATATTACTTTATTTACTTTTAAATTGATATATATTAATATCAATTGGATTTACTCAATTCAATAGTGATTTATGTCTGGTCTCTGTGGCACAATCGGTTAGCGCGTTCGGCTGTTAACCGAAAGGTTGGTGGTTCAAGCCCACCCAGGGACGAAGATCGATATTACTTTATTTACTTTTAAATTGATATATATTAATATCAATTGGATTTACTCAATTCAATAGTGATTCATGTCTGGTCTCTGTGGCGCAATCGGTTAGCGCGTTCGGCTGTTAACCGAAAGGTTGGTGGTTCAAGCCCACCCAGGGACGAAGATCGATATTACTTTATTCACTTTTAAATTGATATATATTAATATCAATTGGATTTACTCAATTCAATAGTGATTTATGTCTGGTCTCTGTGGCGCAATCGGTTAGCGCGTTCGGCTGTTAACCGAAAGGTTGGTGGTTCAAGCCCACCCAGGGACGAAGATCGATATTATTTTATTTACTTTTAAATTGATAGATATTAATATCAATGGGATTTACTCAATTCAATGGTGATTTATGGTTCAAGCGCACCCAGGGACGAAGATAGCTATTATTTTATTTACTTTTAAATCGATAGATATTAATATCAATTGGATTTACTCAATTCAATAGTGATTTATGTCTGGTCTCTGTGGCGCAATCGGTTAGCGCGTTCGGCTGTTAACCGAAAGGTTGGTGGTTCAAGCCCACCCAGGGACGAAGATCGATATTATTTTATTTACTTTTCAATTGATAGATATTAATATCAATAGGATTTACTCAATTCAATGGTGATTTATGTCTGGTCTCTGTAGCGCAATCGGTTAGCGCGTTCGGCTGTTAACCGAAAGGTTGGTGGTTCAAGCCCACCCAGGGACGAAGATCGATATTACTTTATTTACTTTTAAATTGATATATATTAATATCAATTGGATTTACTCAATTCAATAGTGATTTATGTCTGGTCTCTGTGGCGCAATCGGTTAGCGCGTTCGGCTGTTAACCGAAAGGTTGGTGGTTCAAGCCCACCCAGGGACGAAGATCGATATCATTTTATTTACTTTTAAATTGATAGATATTAATATCAATAGGATTTACTCAATTCAATGATGATTTATGTCTGGTCTCTGTAGCGCAATCGGTTAGCGCGTTCGGCTGTTAACCGAAAGGTTGGTGGTTCAAGCTCACCCAGGGACGAAGATAGATATTATTTTATTTACTTTTAAATCGATAGATATTAATATCAATTGGATTTACTCAATTCAATAGTGATTTATGTCTGGTCTCTGTGGCGCAATCGGTTAGCGCGTTAGGCTGTTAACCGAAAGGTTGGTGGTTCAAGCCCACCCAGGGACGAGGATCGATATTACTTTATTTACTTTTAAATTGATATATATTAATATCAATTGGATTTACTCAATTCAATAGTGATTTATGTCTGGTCTCTGTGGCGCAAACGGTTAGCGCGTTCGGCTGTTAACCGAAAGGTTGGTGGTTCAAGCACACCCAGGGACGAAGATCGATATTACTTTATTTACTTTTAAATTGATATATATTAATATCAATTGGATTCACTCAATTCAATAGTGATTTATGTCTGGTCTCTGTGGCGCAATCGGTTAGCGCGTTCGGCTGTTAACCGAAAGGTTGGTGGTTCAAGCCCACCCAGGGACGAAGATAGCTATTATTTTATTTACTTTTAAATTGATATATATTAATATCAATTGGATTTACTCAATTCAATAGTGATTCATGTCTGGTCTCTGTGGCGCAATCGGTTAGCGCGTTCGGCTGTTAACCGAAAGGTTGGTGGTTCAAGCCCACCCAGGGACGAAGATCGATATTACTTTATTTACTTTTAAATTGATATATATTAATATCAATTGGATTTACTCAATTCAATAGTGATTTATGTCTGGTCTCTGTGGCACAATCGGTTAGCGCGTTCGGCTGTTAACCGAAAGGTTGGTGGTTCAAGCCCACCCAGGGACGAAGATCGATATTACTTTATTTACTTTTAAATTGATATATATTAATATCAATTGGATTTACTCAATTCAATAGTGATTCATGTCTGGTCTCTGTGGCGCAATCGGTTAGCGCGTTCGGCTGTTAACCGAAAGGTTGGTGGTTCAAGCCCACCCAGGGACGAAGATCGATATTACTTTATTTACTTTTAAATTGATATATATTAATATCAATTGGATTTACTCAATTCAATAGTGATTTATGTCTGGTCTCTGTGGCGCAATCGGTTAGCGCGTTCGGCTGTTAACCGAAAGGTTGGTGGTTCAAGCCCACCCAGGGACGAAGATCGATATTATTTTATTTACTTTTAAATTGATAGATATTAATATCAATGGGATTTACTCAATTCAATGGTGATTTATGTCTGGTCTCTGTAGCGCAATCGGTTAGCGCGTTCGGCTGTTAACCGAAAGGTTGGTGGTTCAAGCCCACCCAGGGACGAAGATAGATATTATTTTATTTACTTTTAAATCGATAGATATTAATATCAATTGGATTTACTCAATTCAATAGTGATTTATGTCTGGTCTCTGTGGCGCAATCGGTTAGCGCGTTCGGCTGTTAACCGAAAGGTTGGTGGTTCAAGCCCACCCAGGGACGAAGATCGATATTATTTTATTTACTTTTCAATTGATAGATATTAATATCAATAGGATTTACTCAATTCAATGGTGATTTATGTCTGGTCTCTGTAGCGCAATCGGTTAGCGCGTTCGGCTGTTAACCGAAAGGTTGGTGGTTCAAGCCCACCCAGGGACGAAGATCGATATTACTTTATTTACTTTTAAATTGATATATATTAATATCAATTGGATTTACTCAATTCAATAGTGATTTATGTCTGGTCTCTGTGGCGCAATCGGTTAGCGCGTTCGGCTGTTAACCGAAAGGTTGGTGGTTCAAGCCCACCCAGGGACGAAGATCGATATCATTTTATTTACTTTTAAATTGATAGATATTAATATCAATAGGATTTACTCAATTCAATGATGATTTATGTCTGGTCTCTGTAGCGCAATCGGTTAGCGCGTTCGGCTGTTAACCGAAAGAATGGTGGTTCAAGCTCACCCAGGGACGAAGATAGATATTATTTTATTTACTTTTAAATCGATAGATATTAATATCAATTGGATTTACTCAATTCAATAGTGATTTATGTCTGGTCTCTGTGGCGCAATCGGTTAGCGCGTTGGGCTGTTAACCGAAAGGTTGGTGGTTCAAGCCCACCCAGGGACGAAGATCGATATTACTTTATTTACTTTTAAATTGATATATATTAATATCAATTGGATTTACTCAATTCAATAGTGATTTATGTCTGGTCTCTGTGGCGCAATCGGTTAGCGCGTTCGGCTGTTAACCGAAAGGTTGGTGGTTCAAGCCCACCCAGGGACGAAGATCGATATTATTTTATTTACTTTTAAATTGATAGATATTAATATCAATGGGATTTACTCAATTCAATGGTGATTTATGTCTGGTCTCTGTAGCGCAATCGGTTAGCGCGTTCGGCTGTTAACCGAAAGGTTGGTGGTTCAAGCCCACCCAGGGACGAAGATAGCTATTATTTTATTTACTTTTAAATCGATAGATATTAATATCAATTGGATTTACTCAATTCAATAGTGATTTATGTCTGGTCTCTGTGGCGCAATCGGTTAGCGCGTTCGGCTGTTAACCGAAAGGTTGGTGGTTCAAGCCCACCCAGGGACGAAGATCGATATTATTTTATTTACTTTTAAATTGATATATATTAATATCAATTGGATTCACTCAATTCAATAGTGATTTATGTCTGGTCTCTGTGGCGCAATCGGTTAGCGCGTTCGGCTGTTAACCGAAAGGTTGGTGGTTCAAGCCCACCCAGGGACGAAGATAGATATTATTTTATTTAATTTTAAATCGATAGATATTAATATCATTTGGATTTACTCAATTCAATAGTGATTTATGTCTGGTCTCTGTGGCGCAATCGGTTAGCGCGTTCGGCTGTTAACCGAAAGGTTGGTGGTTCAAGCCCACCCAGGGACGAAGATCGATATCATTTTATTTACTTTTAAATTGATAGATATTAATATCAATTGGTTTTACTCAATTCAATAGTGATTTATGTCTGGTCTCTGTGGCGCAATCGGTTAGCGCGTTCGGCTGTTAACCGAAAGGTTGGTGGTTCAAGCCCACCCAGGGACGAAGATCGATATCATTTTATTTACTTTTAAATTGATAGATATTAATATCAATAGGATTTACTCAATTCAATACTGATTTATGTCTGGTCTCTGTGGCGCAATCGGTTAGCGCGTTCGGCTGTTAACCGAAAGGTTGGTGGTTCAAGCCCACCCAGGGACGAAGATCGATATTATTTTATTTACTTTTCAATTGATAGATATTAATATCAATAGGATTTACTCAATTCAATAGTGATTTATGTCTGGTCTCTGTAGCGCAATCGGTTAGCGCGTTCGGCTGTTAACCGAAAGGTTGGTGGTTCAAGCCCACCCAGGGACGAAGATCGATATTACTTTATTTACTTTTAAATTGATATATATTAATATCAATTGGATTTACTCAATTCAATAGTGATTTATGTCTGGTCTCTGTGGCGCAATCGGTTAGCGCGTTCGGCTGTTAACCGAAAGGTTGGTGGTTCAAGCCCACCCAGGGACGAAGATCGATATCATTTTATTTACTTTTAAATTGATAGATATTAATATCAATAGGATTTACTCAATTCAATGATGATTTATGTCTGGTCTCTGTAGCGCAATCGGTTAGCGCGTTCGGCTGTTAACCGAAAGGTTGGTGGTTCAAGCTCACCCATGGACGAAGATAGATATTATTTTATTTACTTTTAAATCGATAGATATTAATATCAATTGGATTTACTCAATTCAATAGTGATTTATGTCTGGTCTCTGTGGCGCAATCGGTTAGCGCGTTAGGCTGTTAACCGAAAGGTTGGTGGTTCAAGCCCACCCAGGGACGAGGATCGATATTACTTTATTTACTTTTAAATTGATATATATTAATATCAATTGGATTTACTCAATTCAATAGTGATTTATGTCTGGTCTCTGTGGCGCAAACGGTTAGCGCGTTCGGCTGTTAACCGAAAGGTTGGTGGTTCAAGCACACCCAGGGACGAAGATCGATATTACTTTATTTACTTTTAAATTGATATATATTAATATCAATTGGATTCACTCAATTCAATAGTGATTTATGTCTGGTCTCTGTGGCGCAATCGGTTAGCGCGTTCGGCTGTTAACCGAAAGGTTGGTGGTTCAAGCCCACCCAGGGACGAAGATAGCTATTATTTTATTTACTTTTAAATTGATATATATTAATATCAATTGGATTTACTCAATTCAATAGTGATTCATGTCTGGTCTCTGTGGCGCAATCGGTTAGCGCGTTCGGCTGTTAACCGAAAGGTTGGTGGTTCAAGCCCACCCAGGGACGAAGATCGATATTACTTTATTTACTTTTAAATTGATATATATTAATATCAATTGGATTTACTCAATTCAATAGTGATTTATGTCTGGTCTCTGTGGCGCAATCGGTTAGCGCGTTCGGCTGTTAACCGAAAGGTTGGTGGTTCAAGCCCACCCAGGGACGAAGATCGATATTATTTTATTTACTTTTAAATTGATAGATATTAATATCAATGGGATTTACTCAATTCAATGGTGATTTATGTCTGGTCTCTGTAGCGCAATCGGTTAGCGCGTTCGGCTGTTAACCGAAAGGTTGGTGGTTCAAGCCCACCCAGGGACGAAGATAGCTATTATTTTATTTACTTTTAAATCGATAGATATTAATATCAATTGGATTTACTCAATTCAATAGTGATTTATGTCTGGTCTCTGTGGCGCAATCGGTTAGCGCGTTCGGCTGTTAACCGAAAGGTTGGTGGTTCAAGCCCACCCAGGGACGAAGATCGATATTATTTTATTTACTTTTCAATTGATAGATATTAATATCAATAGGATTTACTCAATTCAATGGTGATTTATGTCTGGTCTCTGTAGCGCAATCGGTTAGCGCGTTCGGCTGTTAACCGAAAGGTTGGTGGTTCAAGCCCACCCAGGGACGAAGATCGATATTACTTTATTTACTTTTAAATTGATATATATTAATATCAATTGGATTTACTCAATTCAATAGTGATTTATGTCTGGTCTCTGTGGCGCAATCGGTTAGCGCGTTCGGCTGTTAACCGAAAGGTTGGTGGTTCAAGCCCACCCAGGGACGAAGATCGATATCATTTTATTTACTTTTAAATTGATAGATATTAATATCAATAGGATTTACTCAATTCAATGATGATTTATGTCTGGTCTCTGTAGCGCAATCGGTTAGCGCGTTCGGCTGTTAACCGAAAGGTTGGTGGTTCAAGCTCACCCAGGGACGAAGATAGATATTATTTTATTTACTTTTAAATCGATAGATATTAATATCAATTGGATTTACTCAATTCAATAGTGATTTATGTCTGGTCTCTGTGGCGCAATCGGTTAGCGCGTTAGGCTGTTAACCGAAAGGTTGGTGGTTCAAGCCCACCCAGGGACGAAGATCGATATTACTTTATTTACTTTTAAATTGATATATATTAATATCAATTGGATTTACTCAATTCAATAGTGATTTATGTCTGGTCTCTGTGGCGCAAACGGTTAGCGCGTTCGGCTGTTAACCGAAAGGTTGGTGGTTCAAGCACACCCAGGGACGAAGATCGATATTACTTTATTTACTTTTAAATTGATATATATTAATATCAATTGGATTCACTCAATTCAATAGTGATTTATGTCTGGTCTCTGTGGCGCAATCGGTTAGCGCGTTCGGCTGTTAACCGAAAGGTTGGTGGTTCAAGCCCACCCAGGGACGAAGATAGCTATTATTTTATTTACTTTTAAATTGATATATATTAATATCAATTGGATTTACTCAATTCAATAGTAATTCATGTCTGGTCTCTGTGGCGCAATCGGTTAGCGCGTTCGGCTGTTAACCGAAAGGTTGGTGGTTCAAGCCCACCCAGGGACGAAGATCGATATTACTTTATTTACTTTTAAATTGATATATATTAATATCAATTGGATTTACTCAATTCAATAGTGATTTATGTCTGGTCTCTGTGGCGCAATCGGTTAGCGCGTTCGGCTGTTAACCGAAAGGTTGGTGGTTCAAGCCCACCCAGGGACGAAGATCGATATTATTTTATTTACTTTTAAATTGATAGATATTAATATCAATGGGATTTACTCAATTCAATGGTGATTTATGTCTGGTCTCTGTAGCGCAATCGGTTAGCGCGTTCGGCTGTTAACCGAAAGGTTGGTGGTTCAAGCCCACCCAGGGACGAAGATAGCTATTATTTTATTTACTTTTAAATCGATAGATATTAATATCAATTGGATTTACTCAATTCAATAGTGATTTATGTCTGGTCTCTGTGGCGCAATCGGTTAGCGCGTTCGGCTGTTAACCGAAAGGTTGGTGGTTCAAGCCCACCCAGGGACGAAGATCGATATTATTTTATTTACTTTTAAATTGATATATATTAATATCAATTGGATTCACTCAATTCAATAGTGATTTATGTCTGGTCTCTGTGGCGCAATCGGTTAGCGCGTTCGGCTGTTAACCGAAAGGTTGGTGGTTCAAGCCCACCCAGGGACGAAGATAGATATTATTTTATTTAATTTTAAATCGATAGATATTAATATCATTTGGATTTACTCAATTCAATAGTGATTTATGTCTGGTCTCTGTGGCGCAATCGGTTAGCGCGTTCGGCTGTTAACCGAAAGGTTGGTGGTTCAAGCCCACCCAGGGACGAAGATCGATATCATTTTATTTACTTTTAAATTGATAGATATTAATATCAATTGGTTTTACTCAATTCAATAGTGATTTATGTCTGGTCTCTGTGGCGCAATCGGTTAGCGCGTTCGGCTGTTAACCGAAAGGTTGGTGGTTCAAGCCCACCCAGGGACGAAGATCGATATCATTTTATTTACTTTTAAATTGATAGATATTAATATCAATAGGATTTACTCAATTCAATACTGATTTATGTCTGGTCTCTGTGGCGCAATCGGTTAGCGCGTTCGGCTGTTAACCGAAAGGTTGGTGGTTCAAGCCCACCCAGGGACGAAGATCGATATTATTTTATTTACTTTTCAATTGATAGATATTAATATCAATAGGATTTACTCAATTCAATAGTGATTTATGTCTGGTCTCTGTAGCGCAATCGGTTAGCGCGTTCGGCTGTTAACCGAAAGGTTGGTGGTTCAAGCCCACCCAGGGACGAAGATCGATATTATTTTATTTACTTTTAAATCGATAGATATTAATATCAATTGGATTTACTCAATTCAATAGTGATTTATGTCTGGTCTCTGTGGCGCAATCGGTTAGCGCGTTAGGCTGTTAACCGAAAGGTTGGTGGTTCAAGCCCACCCAGGGACGAAGATCGATATTACTTTATTTACTTTTAAATTGATATATATTAATATCAATTGGATTTACTCAATTCAATAGTGATTTATGTCTGGTCTCTGTGGCGCAATCGGTTAGCGCGTTCGGCTGTTAACCGAAAGGTTGGTGGTTCAAGCCCACCCAGGGACGAAGATCGATATTATTTTATTTACTTTTAAATTGATAGATATTAATATCAATAGGATTTACTCAATTCAATACTGATTTATGTCTGGTCTCTGTGGCGCAATCGGTTAGCGCGTTAGGCTGTTAACCGAAAGGTTGGTGGTTCAAGCCCACCCAGGGACGAAGATCGATATTACTTTATTTACTTTTAAATTGATATATATTAATATCAATTGGATTTACTCAATTCAATAGTGATTTATGTCTGGTCTCTGTGGCGCAATCGGTTAGCGCGTTCGGCTGTTAACCGAAAGGTTGGTGGTTCAAGCCCACCCAGGGACGAAGATCGATATTATTTTATTTACTTTTAAATTGATAGATATTAATATCAATAGGATTTACTCAATTCAATAGTGATTTATGTCTGGTCTCTGTGGCGCAATCGGTTAGCGCGTTCGGCTGTTAACCGAAAGGTTGGTGGTTCAAGACCACCCAGGGACGAAGATCGATATCATTTTATTTACTTTTAAATTGATAGATATTAATATCAATTGGTTTTACTCAATTCAATAGTGATTTATGTCTGGTCTCTGTGGTGCAATCGGTTAGCGCGTTCGGCTGTTAACCGAAAGGTTGGTGGTTCAAGCCCACCCAGGGACGAAGATCGATATTATTTTATTTACTTTTAAATTGATAGATATTAATATCAATAGGATTTACTCAATTCAATAGGGATTTATGTCTGGTCTCTGTGGCGCAATCGGTTAGCGCGTTCGGCTGTTAACCGAAAGGTTGGTGGTTCAAGACCACCCAGGGACGAAGATCGATATCATTTTATTTACTTTTAAATTGATAGATATTAATATCAATTGGTTTTACTCAATTCAATAGTGATTTATGTCTGGTCTCTGTGGTGCAATCGGTTAGCGCGTTCGGCTGTTAACCGAAAGGTTGGTGGTTCAATCCCACCCAGGGACGAAGATAGATATTATTTTATTTACTTTTAAATCGATAGATATTAATATCAATTGGATTTACTCAATTCAATAGTGATTTATGTCTGGTCTCTGTGGCGCAATCGGTTAGCGCGTTCGGCTGTTAACCGAAAGGTTGGTGGTTCAAGCCCACCCAGGGACGAAGATAGATATTATTTTATTTACTTTTAAATCGATAGATATTAATATCAATTGGATTTACTCAATTCAATAGTGATTTATGTCTGGTCTCTGTGGCGCAATCGGTTAGCGCGTTCGGCTGTTAACCGAAAGGTTGGTGGTTCAAGCCCACCCAGGGACGAAGATAGCTATTATTTTATTTACTTTTAAATCGATAGATATTAATATCAATTGGATTTACTCAATTCAATAGTGATTTATGTCTGGTCTCTGTGGCGCAATCGGTTAGCGCGTTCGGCTGTTAACCGAAAGGTTGGTGGTTCAAGCCCACCCAGGGACGAAGATCGATATTATTTTATTTACTTTTAAATTGATATATATTAATATCAATTGGATTCACTCAATTCAATAGTGATTTATGTCTGGTCTCTGTGGCGCAATCGGTTAGCGCGTTCGGCTGTTAACCGAAAGGTTGGTGGTTCAAGCCCACCCAGGGACGAAGATAGATATTATTTTATTTAATTTTAAATCGATAGATATTAATATCATTTGGATTTACTCAATTCAATAGTGATTTATGTCTGGTCTCTGTGGCGCAATCGGTTAGCGCGTTCGGCTGTTAACCGAAAGGTTGGTGGTTCAAGCCCACCCAGGGACGAAGATCGATATCATTTTATTTACTTTTAAATTGATAGATATTAATATCAATTGGTTTTACTCAATTCAATAGTGATTTATGTCTGGTCTCTGTGGCGCAATCGGTTAGCGCGTTCGGCTGTTAACCGAAAGGTTGGTGGTTCAAGCCCACCCAGGGACGAAGATCGATATCATTTTATTTACTTTTAAATTGATAGATATTAATATCAATAGGATTTACTCAATTCAATAGTGATTTATGTCTGGTCTCTGTGGCGCAATCGGTTAGCGCGTTCGGCTGTTAACCGAAAGGTTGGTGGTTCAAGCCCACCCAGGGACGAAGATCGATATTATTTTATTTACTTTTCAATTGATAGATATTAATATCAATAGGATTTACTCAATTCAATAGTGATTTATGTCTGGTCTCTGTAGCGCAATCGGTTAGCGCGTTCGGCTGTTAACCGAAAGGTTGGTGGTTCAAGCCCACCCAGGGACGAAGATCGATATTATTTTATTTACTTTTAAATCGATAGATATTAATATCAATTGGATTTACTCAATTCAATAGTGATTTATGTCTGGTCTCTGTGGCGCAATCGGTTAGCGCGTTAGGCTGTTAACCGAAAGGTTGGTGGTTCAAGCCCACCCAGGGACGAAGATCGATATTACTTTATTTACTTTTAAATTGATATATATTAATATCAATTGGATTTACTCAATTCAATAGTGATTTATGTCTGGTCTCTGTGGCGCAATCGGTTAGCGCGTTCGGCTGTTAACCGAAAGGTTGGTGGTTCAAGCCCACCCAGGGACGAAGATCGATATTATTTTATTTACTTTTCAATTGATAGATATTAATATCAATAGGATTTACTCAATTCAATAGTGATTTATGTCTGGTCTCTGTAGCGCAATCGGTTAGCGCGTTCGGCTGTTAACCGAAAGGTTGGTGGTTCAAGCCCACCCAGGGACGAAGATCGATATTATTTTATTTACTTTTAAATCGATAGATATTAATATCAATTGGATTTACTCAATTCAATAGTGATTTATGTCTGGTCTCTGTGGCGCAATCGGTTAGCGCGTTAGGCTGTTAACCGAAAGGTTGGTGGTTCAAGCCCACCCAGGGACGAAGATCGATATTACTTTATTTACTTTTAAATTGATAGATATTAATATCAATTGGATTTACTCAATTCAATAGTGATTTATGTCTGGTCTCTGTGGCGCAATCGGTTAGCGCGTTCGGCTGTTAACCGAAAGGTTGGTGGTTCAAGCCCACCCAGGGACGAAGATCGATATTATTTTATTTACTTTTAAATTGATAGATATTAATATCAATAGGATTTACTCAATTCAATAGTGATTTATGTCTGGTCTCTGTGGCGCAATCGGTTAGCGCGTTCGGCTGTTAACCGAAAGGTTGGTGGTTCAAGACCACCCAGGGACGAAGATCGATATCATTTTATTTACTTTTAAATTGATAGATATTAATATCAATTGGTTTTACTCAATTCAATAGTGATTTATGTCTGGTCTCTGTGGTGCAATCGGTTAGCGCGTTCGGCTGTTAACCGAAAGGTTGGTGGTTCAAGCCCACCCAGGGACGAAGATCGATATTATTTTATTTACTTTTAAATTGATAGATATTAATATCAATTGGATTTACTCAATTCAATAGGGATTTATGTCTGGTCTCTGTGGCGCAATCGGTTAGCGCGTTCGGCTGTTAACCGAAAGGTTGGTGGTTCAAGACCACCCAGGGACGAAGATCGATATCATTTTATTTACTTTTAAATTGATAGATATTAATATCAATTGGTTTTACTCAATTCAATAGTGATTTATGTCTGGTCTCTGTGGTGCAATCGGTTAGCGCGTTCGGCTGTTAACCGAAAGGTTGGTGGTTCAATCCCACCCAGGGACGAAGATAGATATTATTTTATTTACTTTTAAATCGATAGATATTAATATCAATTGGATTTACTCAATTCAATAGTGATTTATGTCTGGTCTCTGTGGCGCAATCGGTTAGCGCGTTCGGCTGTTAACCGAAAGGTTGGTGGTTCAAGCCCACCCAGGGACGAAGATCGATATTATTTTATTTACTTTTAAATGGATAGATATCAATAGGATTTACTCAATTCAATGGTGATTTATGTCTGGTCTCTGTGGCGCAATCGGTTAGCGCGTTCGGCTGTTAACCGAAAGGTTGGTGGTTCAAGCCCACCCAGGGACGAAGATAGATATTATTTTATTTACTTTTAAATCGATAGATATTAATATCAATTGGATTTACTCAATTCAATAGTGATTTATGTCTGGTCTCTGTGGCGCAATCGGTTAGCGCGTTCGGCTGTTAACCGAAAGGTTGGTGGTTCAAGCCCACCCAGGGACGAAGATAGCTATTATTTTATTTACTTTTAAATCGATAGATATTAATATCAATTGGATTTACTCAATTCAATAGTGATGTATGTCTGGTCTCTGTGGCGCAATCGGTTAGCGCGTTCGGCTGTTAACCGAAAGGTTGGTGGTTCAAGCCCACCCAGGGACGAAGATCGATATTACTTTATTTACTTTTAAATTGATATATATTAATATCAATTGGATTTACTCAATTCAATAGTGATTTATGTCTGGTCTCTGTGGCGCAATCGGTTAGCGCGTTCGGCTGTTAACCGAAAGGTTGGTGGTTCAAGCCCACCCAGAGACGAAGATCGATATCATTTTATTTACTTTTAAATTGATATATATTAATATCAATTGGATTTACTCAATTCAATAGTGATTTATGTCTGGTCTCTGTGGCGCAATCGGTTAGTGCGTTCGGCTGTTAACCGAAAGGTTGGTGGTTCAAGCCCACCCAGGGACGAAGATCGATATTATTTTATTTACTTTTAAATTGATAGATATTAATATCAATAGGATTTACTCAATTCAATAGTGATTTATGTCTGGTCTCTGTGGCGCAATCGGTTAGCGCGTTCGGCTGTTAACCGAAAGGTTGGTGGTTCAAGACCACCCAGGGACGAAGATCGATATCATTTTATTTACTTTTAAATTGATAGATATTAATATCAATTGGTTTTACTCAATTCAATAGTGATTTATGTCTGGTCTCTGTGGCGCAATCGGTTAGTGCGTTCGGCTGTTAACCGAAAGGTTGGTGGTTCAAGCCCACCCAGGGACGAAGATCGATATTATTTTATTTACTTTTAAATTGATAGATATTAATATCAATAGGATTTACTCAATTCAATAGTGATTTATGTCTGGTCTCTGTGGCGCAATCGGTTAGCGCGTTCGGCTGTTAACCGAAAGGTTGGTGGTTCAAGACCACCCAGGGACGAAGATCGATATCATTTTATTTACTTTTAAATCGATAGATATTAATATCAATTGGATTTACTCAATTCAATAGTGATTTATGTCTGGTCTCTGTGGCGCAATAGATGTGTGCAACAATTGTCACTGTCTAGTAGTAAATAACACCAATTAAACAAAAGAAAACAATATAATTAGTGCTATTTACTACTAAGTGGTAGGAATTTTCTTAGATTTATCAAAAGGTTTTGATTCAATAAACCATCACATATTATCTAAAAAATTACCATATTTTGGTATCAATAATAGCACTAGAGACTTTTTCAAAAGCTACCTGCATAACAAACAGCAGTATGTCTCAATTGACGGAGTTAATTCAAATGCTCTTTCTATTTCAACTGGAATCCCCCAAGGCTCAATACTTGGACCAATACTATTTCTTATTTTTATAAATGACGTACGCTATGCGGCAAATCTTGCTCACTTAAGGTCGGCACACACTAGGCGACAAGTCGCAGCGACTTGTCCCCGCGACAAGTCGCTTCAGCGTGCACTGGTTCAATAATCTAACCGGTTGGATTTCATGCGGCAAGTCGCAGCGACAAAATTCTGTCGCGGCGACAACAATTTTCGTCAAAAATACTAAGTACACACGGGCGGAAAATATCGCTGCGACTTGTCTCATAGTGTGCACCGGCGACTTGTCCCCGCGATAGGTCGTAGCGACAATTTCCCCCAGTGTGTACTAGGTATTTTTGGCGGAAATTGTCGCACCGACAAAATCAAATGTATTGGCGACAAATATTGAACCAATGCACACTGAGGCGACATGTCGTGAGGACAAGTCGCTGCGACTTGTCCCCGCGATAGGTCGTAGCGACAATTTCCCCCAGTGTGTACTAGGTATTTTTGGCGGAAATTGTCGCAGCGACAAAATCAGATTTATTGGCGACAAATATTGAACCAATGCACACTGAGGCGACATGTCGTGACGACAAATCGCTGCGACTTGTCGCCTAGTGTGTACCGGCCTTTAGTTCTTTACGCCGACGATATGAATTTACTTTATCATGGTAAAAAACATGAAACCATTCAATCAGTTTTGAATTTGGAGCTAGCCTCTCTTCAAGACTGGTCTCTGGCAAATAAATTAACTGTCAATACTACCAAAACAAAATTCATACATTTCGGTACAAAACAAAAGAAATCTCGTAATAATTTCCACTTTTCGCTGAAAATCTCAGATGAGACCGTCAATGAAGCAACTTATATGAAATTCCTTGGCTTGCACATTGATCATCATATAAAATGGGATACACATATAGATGTTGTCTCCCGGAGCAAGCTCCCTCGTGTGTACCAACGATTTCACGCAAAAAAAATATGCTGCACAACAAAATGTTTGCTCCCGGGTTTTGCTCCCTCGTATTAAAACCGGTACACACGAGTGAGCTTGCTCCCGAAACTCACTTTTGCAACATATTTGCTCCCTGGTTTTGCTCCCTCATTTCAAACCAATTTGATATTGTTGCTAAAATCGTAGGCTAGTTCACCAAGCTGGAGATCAACGATTTCAAAAATATTTAGTATGTTCAAACGTTAAGGCCGGTACACACGAGGGAGCTTGCTCCGGGAGCATGTTGCGGGAGCGTGTTGTGGGAGCAAGCTCCCTCGTGTGTACCGGCCTTAACGTTTGAACATACTAAATATTCTCTCATTACATTATCGATTTATCTCAAGTACACAATTACAATACACGTTCAAAATCAAACAAAAATCTGTATTTACCTAGACAAAATTTGAATTATGGAAAATGCGGAGTTAAATTTGCTGCTGTAAAAGTCTGGAATGAGATACCATCAGATATAAAGACAGCGTGCTCAAAACAAATGTTTCGAAAAAAACTAAAGAAACTTTTCATTCATTAAGAATGATTTATTAAACTTTATTCTCCATATAACTAAACATTTGTGCAATTACTTAACATTGAATAATATCTCTTCGTAATTTATAAAAGCTATTTATAGTTGTAAATATTTTTAATTTAACACATCAACGACCCTCCCCTTGTAACATTATGTATTTATAATTTATTATATTAAGGGTGCAAGAGTAGTTTTTAACCCTTCTGGGTTTTTTTCTTGCATCCTTCACAATAATTTTTCTCTTTTTTTTCTCTTTCAATACTGTAAATATATATGTGTAAAATAAAAACCTTTGAAACCTTTGCACAATTTAATTAGTGTGTGCATTCTACGGTGCATTTTCTCGTGATAATTCCATCACCATTTAATCCCTTGGAACAAATCCCTCTCGATTAGATATAATTGCTTTGTGTTCAACACTGGGTCATGACTCACTTTTGTTCAACGAAAACGCTGTGAGATTTTGGCGTTGAACGATTTCAAAAGTGCTGTTGATACTAATAGTTTTCAAACATTGTGTATCGACACGTTCGCATCATGGCAGCCTCGTGTTATTTTTATTTATTGAATAGTGTTCTTTACACTTTCATAACTGTCGTCTTTGCTTTCCCTATCACTCGAACAGGTAAGGAAACACATTCGTTTGATAAGTACTTAGTATTGTATTCTTTGCACTCGGCGCAACTAGTTTTCCGTATCGCTGCCCTTACACCGCGTTAAATGCGTAATTTACGTTAATTTGCACAACTTGCCTTACCACAGCTTTGCTAAAAATGTTGCATAACCAATGCACTTTTGTGTATGATCCTTTAAGGCCGGTACACACTAGGCGACAAGTCGCAGCGACTTGTCCCCGCGACATGTCGCCTCAGTGTTCACTGGTTCAGCAATCCCAACCGGTTGGATTTCATGCGGCAAGTCGCAGCAACAAAATTCTGTCGCGGCGACAACAATTTTCGCCAAAAAATGTTAGTACACACGGGAGGAAATTGTCGCTGCGACATGTCGCGGGGACAAGTCGCTGCGACTTGTCGTCACGACATGTCTCCTCAGTGTGCATTGGTTCAATATTTGTCGCCAATACATCTGATTTTGTCGCTGCGACAATTTCCGCCAAAAATACCTAGTACACACGGGGGGAAATTGTCACTACGACCTATCGCGAGAACAAGTCGCTGCGACTTGTCGCCTAGTGTGTACCGGCCTTTATGAAGAAATGCACAAAATAATTTCAGGCCACGTGCGTCCACGTTATGTTGGATGGATCCAATTTATCCCCATTAGTCATAAATTCAGATCGTCACTAATCTAAAGGCATCATCGGAACATTTTTACCCCGGGTTTAGTGTTTAAAATATGAGATTTGTCAAATCCTCACTTTTTGTTATCTTTTAGGGGTTGAATAGCACTGAAACATATGATTTTGGTATCTTTTTGGGATGAAAAATTTGTGAATCCACGTCCATTTGAAAATCGCCAGGTATATTTTAGGGCCGGTATTTTTGCAAAAATCCGACGAGCATCCCCGATCGTTTATCTCCGGAGTCCCCCTCTCACCCGGGTTTTTTATGCTACGGTTTAAGTTGCGTTTTCAACATTTTCCCCGGCTGGCAATTCTGCAGGTGCATGACTACGTTCACAAAACATTGCAAAGCGGAATCAGAGTCCCAACTTGCATGAATTGAATTTGTGTGCATGTCTTTGTTCTTCTGTTTAGGCAATCATTCTCGAGAAATTCAACCGCAAGACAATTCAGTACAAAACAGTAGTATTGCTGACTTGATTGGTGCTATTAATGAAGGTGATGAAATTGATGTAAAATATTTCAATGTTTTGTTCACCTGAATTTGACGCATTTCAGTGTAGGTTATGATTAGGGTTAAAGTAAAATTGCATGTAAAGCGGAGTATTAAGGCCGGCACACACTAGGCGACAAGTCGCAGCAACTTGTCCCCGCGACATGTCGCAGCAACAATATCCCCCCGTGTGTACTAGATATTTTTGGCGGAAATTGTTGTCGCCGCGACAGAATTTTGTTGCTGCGACTTGCCGCATGAAATCAACCGGTTGGTATTGCTGAACCAGTGCACACTGAGGCGACATGTTGCGGGGACAAGTTGCTGCGACTTGTCGCCTAGTGTGTACCGGCCTTTATAGTTACAATCATAATCAAATGGTAACATAATTGCGCCTTCTTGATAGACCTAGAACTGCAAACAATAGCTGGTTCCCTCTACCCCCTTTACCCCCTTTACCCCTTCTAACCCCCTACGCCCTCTACCCCTTTTACTTCCTTTATCCCATCTAACCCCTTTACCCCCTCTAACCCCTCTACCTCCCCTATCCGCACTCAACGTTCATTTTTGTTGGGCTAAAGTTGAATCTTGCATGAATTTGATTTGTAGATGAAGATCAAACTCTCTTCGAAGGCGATATTGTCCTGTCAAACTTTACACTAGAAATGATTGCACACTTTGATGACAGAAGGAAGAAGAGGAGTGCTGCGAGACCAAGAAAAAACTTGTGGCACACTAAAGTCATACCTTATGAAATCGATAGTAAATGTAAGTTGATTGATGATGGATTTTTGAATTTTTCATTTGGTGGATCAATTGATAGGTTTCTTGATTGATTGATTTCATTATCAATTAATTGCATTATCGATTGAGTAATTGATTTTTTAAATGGCTGATTGATTGTTTGGCTTGATTTTTTGATTGATTGAATGATGTGGATTGATTAATTGATGGTTGATCGATTGACTTATTGATTAATTGATTGATTGATTGATTGATTCAGTTGATTGATTGATTGATTGATATGAATTGATGTGAATTGATAATTCGGGATTGATCAATTGCGGATTGATCATAAAAAGCATACCAATGACTGTTTTTATGTAGTAAGCGATGCACAGCAAGTCAATATAAAGGCAGGAATGCGCACTATTGAAAACCTTTCTTGTCTTCGATGGGAACCAAGAACAAACCACTCTAACTGGGTCAGATTTGTCAATAAAACTGGGTAAGCCTGAATTATCAACTGAACTTATCAACCTACTCAACTGGCGATTGGTTTATTGATTGATTGATTGATTGATTGATTGACTGATTGACTGATTGACTGATTGATTGATTAATTAGATGATTGACTGATTGATTGAATGATTGATTGATGAATTGATTGATTGACTGACTGAATAAATGGTTGATTGATTGATTGATTGATTGATTTATTGAGTGATTGAGTGAGACGGGGGTAAAACGTCACACCCCTTAGGGCTATTGTAAGTTACACAATTCATTAACAATATAGATGCTGGTCAGCGGTTGGTAAAGAGTTCTGGCGAAAAGGTTCTCAAGAGATTTCTGTGGGAAACCGTTGTCAAGGAAAAGGAGTCATTCTGCATGAAATGCTTCACGCCCTTGGCTTCTGGCACGAACAATCTAGGCCAGATAGGAACCAGTATTTAGAAATTATGTGGGAGAATATTGAGCCAGGTAAGGGTTACCATTCCTATCCTATCCTACCCTACCGTGCCCTACCCTACCCTACCCTACCCTACCCTACCCTACCCTACCCTACCCTACCCTACCCTACCCTACCCTACCCTACCCTACCCTACCCTACCCTACCCTACCCTACCCTACCCTACCTCACCTTACCGTATTCTGAATTTATTTTTTCAAGGAAAAGAGTCGAACTTCAATAAGTATTCACATAGCGAAATGGATATTCTTGAAACTCAATATGATTACGATAGTATAATGCATTATGGGAAATATGGATTCAGTCGAAATGGCAAGCCAACTCTTCTTGCCATCGGCGACAAGGACAGGGAACTGGGACAGAGAGAGGGTCTTAGTGCTGGGGATGTAGTGAAGCTGAATCTATTGTATGACTGCTCAAGTACGTAGAGTTTTGCCAAAAGAATATGAGATATTATATATACACTCTAAAAGCTGGTATCTTAAATGGAGCAAAAGTTTATTACTGCGTCCTGAGTCAACACAGTAGACCTTAAGTAAAAAAATCAGTGTTGTTTTGCTTAATTTAAGATCTGCATGCTCTCATATCTCAGGACCTAGAAATAAGAAACTTTTGCTCAACTTATGATTTCTGCTACCTGGGCCTGCAATGGAACACTTTTGTTTCAATCATCATGAAAGAAAATTGGCCCAAACGCTGCACTGACTTGAATGATTTTTATAACAAGATTTTTCCACTGTAGAGTCATCTCCGAATATCTATCATTTAAGTTCCCGCATATTTTTAGGTTTGCATTCCCTGCTCCAAAAATAATAGTTTGCTTTTTTAGAGTTAGATTCATAATTCTCAGGAATACTTTTGCATTTTATTTGCTTAGTAGCGATTTTGCAAATATTAAAATCGTATTAATATGTTGTTTGTTGCAAGTATAAAACTTCACGGGAATTTGATAGAATTACAAGAGTAACAGTACCAACACAGTAAGACAGACTGAACTCTTTCTCAGTTAGTTGAATCTATCATTTCTAACGCAAAAAAGCATAAACAAACAGAAAGTTACTTGGACTTTATTATTAAGAAATATTATCCATACCCATATATTTCAATTATTTGTCTGCATCTTTAGGCCCATCTGGCGGTTGGAGCTCATGGAGCTCGTTTAGTCCCTGCGATAATGCCTGCAATAAATATCGTCAGCGGTTTTGCACCGGAGAGCACACGCAGTCTATGTGTCCTGGGGCTGATCAATATGGAATAGAAACAGAAAACAAACGTTGTCCTCCCTCTGAATGTTATGGTATGTAATGACATATGAAAGTATCCTTAATTCGATATCTTGTCTATATTGATCGTTTTTTTATTAATCAATCCTGAGTGAAATTCTATCTGGTCTCTGTGACGCAATCGGTTAGCGCGTTCAGCTGTTAACCGAAAGGTTGGTGGCTCAAGCCCACCCAGGGACGGTAATATATATATATATATATTTTTTTTTTTCTTGAGTTGATAGATGCTAAATTTCATTAATACTAATTTGATTTAATCAATTTCATATTAAATTGTATCTGGTCTCTGTGGCGCAATCGGTTAGCGCGTTCGGCTGTTAACCGAAAGGTTGGTGGTTCAAGCCCACCCAGGGACGAAGGGTTTTTGTTTGTTCTAAGAAAATACTAAACGTGTATTATGAGTAGTTCAAATCACAATACCATCGATTCCTTCTCTGATCTTATACTCTCAGTTAGTTACTCAGTGGTACTTGAATTACAATATTCTTTTAGAGTCAGTTTGGCATAAGTGGGATACGGAACGGCTACGGTACATCTACGATACAGTAGACAATAGGCGATTTGCATGATGACGTAATATACTACAAATACCAGGATAGTATGCCGACTTTCTTTTGTATTGCAATTAGTGCAAATTGTTTTTAAAAATTTTAATAAATGAAAAGAACTTGCAAAGAATGCTGGTCTTGGTAGTAAAATGACGCCATAGTGTAAATGGCCTATTCGAGCATGGCCACGAATCGATACAATACTATTGCCCACCAAGAAAGTATGAGATAAGAAAGCTTATCCCCGAACCCCATCAGGGGCTCTACTCGTCGTGTTATTTTTAGAAACTTGCTACCAATCTCCGCACTTTTGTCTTGAGATGTTTTGACGATGCGACCACGTCTCCTGCTATCTGGCCAATCACGTTCCGTTCCCGAAATAACTTCAGCTTAAAAATTGAATGAAAGATCCCCTGTTGGGTGTAAAGCCCAATACGGAGGACAAGATGTCTTGTCTCATACTCTCTTGTTCCCACTCATGCGAAAACGACTCTACCAATCCAAATGTTTGTTTCTGCTGTACCAGCTCCTGTGGACGGTCACTGGGGACGGTGGTCGTCTTGGTCAGCGTGCAATGCTTCATGTGGTCATGGTAACCATAATCGTACAAGGCAATGTAATGACCCCCCTGTCAAGTATAATGGTAGCGACTGTGTCGGACAAGGCATCCAGCTACAGACCTGTCTGATTAGGTCTTGTGCTGCAGGTAATGTTACTGTATTGTAGCGATTCATTGACCTCTTCTTACTTGGGCACACGCGAACCCGGGTAAATTCGCTGAAGATTCTATCGATCTGTCATCACTTAAACGCATTCATCCGAAACAATTTTATACAAAAGTTTTTTATTATATATTTTTCCAGCATAGTGTATAAATAAATAAATAAATAAATAAATAAATAAATAAATAAATAAATAAATAAATAAATAAATAAATAAATAAATAAATAAATAAATAAATAAATAAATAAATAAATAAATAAGTAAATAAATAAATAAAAAATAAATGAATGAATGAATGAATGAATGAATGAATGATTGAGTGAATGATTGAATGAATGAATGAATGAATGAATGAATCGGTGTGAATAAATGAATCGGTGTGAATGAATGAATGAATCGGTGTGAATGAATGAATCGGTGTGAATGAATGAATCGGTGTGAATGGATAAATTAGACAAGACGTAAGTCTTGAGTCATACACGCTGTGATCATACTGTCAAAATTTTGTTATTTCAAAGGCAAAGATGATTGTCATTTTGATGACGACCAATGGTGTCACTGGAAAACGGACGTCACTGGAACCAGCCCGTTTCCATGGTTTCTTAGTAGTCGGGGGACTCCAACATCAAATACAGGACCTTCAATCGATCATACTTCAGGAACAGGTAATAAAACATAAGAACAAAGTAATTTACTGTGCGCACGTTTCGCTCTACCGCACAACATATTTCAGTCCCACAAACAAGTACAATACATCCTGATCTTTTATAACATTGCTCCATAAAGAATCCCATTCTGGGGAGTGTATATATGTAACTAAAGTCTGATAAGATGTAAAAAGATGTAATACACTGAAAACTCAAAAGAAAACCAAAAGAAAATATGGATAGTAAAACATAATAAACTGTAATACGTGCATTGCATGTTTTTTATTAATCATACTAAAAACACTTTTTTGATGTTTCACGACCACACACTCAACTGCACCGAATGTGGTTGATGTTGACTGCAAATTGCTAGGCCTGGGCTCTTATCAGGGCGTTGCTTAGATACCATGGTGTAAATTGTATCTACTGCACATGCTCACAACCAAGACAATCGCTGGTATTTCATAACAAGAGATCATGAGATAAGAGAGCTTATCCCCCATATTGGGCTTTACACTCCTCAGGGGATCTTTTCATTCTATTTTTAAACTAAAGTTATTTCGGAAACGGAACGTCATTGGCCAGATTGCAGGAGGCGCGTTTGCATAGTCAAAAACATCTCAAGAAAAAAGTACGGAGATTGGTAACAAGTTTCTAAAAATAGCACGACCAGTAGAGCCCCTTTTGGGGTTCGGGAATAAGCTCTCTTATCTCATACTCTCTTGTTTATAGATAGTATCAATTTCGTTTAATATCAGGTGGGTTCCTTTACTCTGAATCATCTCTACCTGCCCAGATGGGCCAAACAAGTCGGCTTATCAGCAAGGCATTTACATCTAGTAATAGCACACTGCAGTGCAATGAGATGATATTCTATTATTCAATGTACGGCGATGGAATGGGAACGTTGAACATCTACATCAAACAATTAACATCCGGGACATTACACAAGGTCTGGGAAAAATCTGGAAACCAAGGCAACGGATGGCATCGCGGGGAAGTTGCCATAACAACTCCAGAAAGATATGCAGTGAGTAAAATGAAATGATAATTAGTTAATTCAGTACTTCAATCAGCAAAACGTTGTCACTCTGAGGGTCACAACTACTTCTACAGTTAAAAGTAACTCATTTCTTTCATTCCATTTATTCATTTGTTTACTATCAAATCTGTCAAGATGATATCTCAAACAGATAATGAGGTTGTCTTTTTTTAAGTAATTAAACCGACGCATGAGGAAAATGCTTTGGCCTAATAGAATTCTCTATATACGATATATCTGTTTAGGTAGTATTTGAGACGGTCCGAGGGCCTACTTACAGAAGCGATATCGGCTTGGATGACGTCACATTTAGTAATAAATCATGTGTAGTTGCTCGTACAACAGTGCCGTCAACAACTACAAGCTCGAGTCCGACTGCACAGCCGACACAAGGTGAGCTGAATTTGAAAACCGTTGTTTGATTAATCCACCATTATGTAATTGTAATTGAGATAGACGTGGTAAAGGCATTGGACTTCGGGTCCACTGGCCCGGGATCGATTCCCAGACCGGGCAATCACGTGATATCCTTAGGCAAGATTCTTTACTCTCTCAGTGCCTCGTCTTCTCGGATAAGGACGTAAAGCCGGAGGTCCCGTTTGCCTTCACTCTGACTATGTTATAAAGTGGTCGTAAAAGAACCGCAAAGGACGTTAACAAATCTCTGGCAGCCTCACTGTCTGTCTCAGCAACCAGCATTGAGGTCGGCTTGGCGCAAATGTTACAATTGAATAATGGTTTTGATTGAATCAATTCAATATGTAACTGTATCTAGTCTCTGTGGCGCAATCGGTTAGCGCGTTCGGTTGGTGTTTCAAGCCCACCCAGGGACGAAGGTAGTTTCTATTTTTGCATTCATAGATATTTATATCAATATTAATTTGATTTAATCATGTATATAGTGATTTATATCTGGTCTATGTGGCGCAATCGGTTAGCGCGTTCGGCTGTTAACTGAAAGGTTGTGATTCAAGGACAAAGACTTTTTAAATTCTTGAATATTTTTTTTGGTACACAATTAGATCAAATTGACGTAATGTCAACTTAAGCGTCTGCGGCAAAATCACACAGTTGTTAACTGGAAAATGCGTTGGTCGAGCAAACACAGTTCAATTACGGCGATTCATTTTCTTACCACATTCTAGAGTGCAAACACTAAATGTGTACAACAGTGGTCACTATCTAGTAGTAAATACCACTAATTAAACAAACGAAAACAATAGAATTAGCATAATATAGCACTATTTAGCGATATTTATGTTGCACACTTTTATTGCGTGGACGCAATTTAATAGTAAATAGCACTAATTGAAAAAGAAAAGAAAAGAAAGAAAATAATGCAATTAGCATAAAATAGTTCTATTCAGTGGTATTGATGTTGCACACTTTTAGTGCATTCACACTATCACTCTCCTGCTTTCTAAATTACTGTAATGATCAACTATTTGGTCTAATTACTTACTTGTAACTTGCTTGATTTTAACATATACAGCTGATCAATGTGACTTTGGGACGACATACGGGACATATTGTACGTGGTATAATGATCCTAACAATCCTAAATCACGTGACCCTTCCCATAGTTCTCATCGGTACACGTGGATGTTGCATCATGGTAAGACATCAAGCAGTCATACTGGACCAGAAATAGACCTTATCAAACACGGTAACAGACAGTATTGATATGTATTTGTGTTTTGTGATAGTAACCTGTCCGCCAACGTCTCCCTTCCAGGAGACTTTCATTTTTCAGAGTGGGATGTTTCGAAAACACTAGAGAAGCTGGAAACCACTCCGCTACGCGTCGTGGTTTCCTACGCCTCTCTCGTGTTCTCTCAACATCCCGCGTGCTATTTGATCAGACGGAAAACTGTTTTTGTTTTGTTAATACGATTTGATTTAATCAACTGAACATTAAATTATATCTGGTCTCTGTGACGCAATCGGTTACCGCGTTCGGCTGTTAACCGAAAGATTGGTGGTTCAAGCCCACCCAGGGACGAATACATTTTTCATTTTGAATTGAAAGAAAATTTGTATAGGAATACTTATTGTTTGGGATTACTTTTTAAAAAAGGAAAATGTACCAGGATTCTTTCGTTCTCTTGGTCGTAAGCTAAGCAAGGGAGTCTCTAGAATTGAAACAGAAAGAACAATAAAAGTGCTGCCTATAAGGAGGAGGATATTCTCAGTCTCTCACTGCAGACACTCACGAGCATCATGTTATGGGTGCAGCGGCATTTTTGCGTCCAAAGGAAAATCTATTGATTTGTAATTCCTGTTTTTTTGAAATGTGTGTGAAGCAAAAGTCGTCTTTCTTTTTTAGCAAGAATGGAATATATTATAGTAGCATCTGCAAGAGAAAATTCTTCTGATAAATTTGGTAAAACATTTGCCCAGTAATTAATGATAGCGCTTTAATAACCGCTGACCGCCGGAAACGCAAGCTAACATTCACTCATTTCTCGCTTTATTTTTTTTAAACCGAAGTGTTTTCCCAAGTAGGTTTAATTAGGTATACTATCTTCTATTGTGTGACTGTATCGGAAATATACAATCACTAAATATAAACACTGTTGTTTCATCCATCAAAATGCGTCTCAGAGTGTTTCATTTGATGTGTGTTTTGTACAGGATACTACATATACCTTGAAGCGTCCAGTCCATCTCAGCCAAACATGAAGGCTCGGTTACTTAGCAAGTGGTATCAGGCCTCGCCATCCATGTGTTTAACATTTGCGTATAATATGTATGGCGCATCTGTGGGTTCCCTGTGTGTTTTCGTCGATGATGGAACACATCTCAAGACATTATGGGATAAGAAAGGAAATCAGGGAAAGAAATGGCATCACGCCAGAGTGGATTTGTCCAGTTCTCTACCGTTTAGGGTAAATATGACTGAGTAGTTTTGATGAAAAGAAAGTATCATGAAATGAAATGGCATCACGCCAGAGTGGATTTGTCCAGTTCTCTACCGTTTAGGATAAATATGACTGAGTAGTTTTGATGAAAAGAAATTATTGTTGCATTCTGTCTAAAATGAATCTTTTTTTTTTGTTTTTTTTTTTGTAAAGTTCATTAATTTATCAACATGCACAGTTTATCACAATTATATTCATCCCTGAGATGGTATGTGGATCGGATCTTCATCCATCAATTGATACAAAATAACGCCAATTTACCTTCAAAGCTCTCTCCGAATTTGAGCAAATTCATAACCCTCCACTTTGTGATCATAAGAAGACCATAAGAAGACAAATATCTGATAAACAAAAATAGAAAACACAATTATCATCTAGCTCAATACCTTTGTAAACCATAAAACAGTTCAAATAGTTTCATTTCGAAATTTCTATCTATTTTTCAGATTATCTTTGAAGGCACACGTGGTTCTAGTTACCATGGTGACATTGCTGTTGATGACATCACAGTTCTATACGCCAAATGCACTTAGATTTTTTTACTTGATGCATTTTTATATTATATTGATTTTTCTTAATGTATGAATTCTGTTGTATATGTTATTCAATCATTGTTCTGATATAATGTTACATGTAATGTGAAATGTTAGAGAGTTTTGTTTGTGCTTCATCATTTTTCAAATAAATAATTTAATTAGTTAGAGTCTGCGCATGGTTTTAGGAATTGTCTAGGAATTTACTTTAGCTATTTACTTTCTTTGTACACAACGATCAATCAAAGTCAAAGACATACTGAGTATATTTGTCCCAAAGTTTATGTGCAACATAAATAACACTAAATAGTAATATTTTATGGCTAATTTTTACTTCTAAATAGTGACAACTGTTTAACACATTTAATGCTACCATTCTACAACCCCTTTCATCCTAGCTCACCCTCCCTTCCCCCCTCCAACACATTCTTGCTATTGATTGGTCACTAAATAAAATGCAAAGAAACACAATACATGGGAAATAATAGAGAAATACAAAATTAAAATTTAGAAGAAGAACCGAAGAGAAGAAGTTATCATAAAAGAAAATTTTGAAATTTTAATCAAAACAATTTTATGAGATTGCGTTCAAGGATTTCAATGTGTGTATTTAATTAATATGGATTTTTCAATTCTACTGCTCTAGGAAAAGATCATTTTTACAGTTAAATAGTTTGTATAATCAACGTGGTAAGATTAATTCTGCATCATGCAGAATTAATCTTACCACGTTATACGAACTGCTCAGTTATAACTGTAAAAAGCTCTGTTTGTACTTTAATTTGCGTATTGTACGTTTGTTTGTCAGAATCAATCAGACAAAATTTTTAGACAAATACAACACCATGTAATATTGAAATAAGATGTGTAACAATGCTTGACTTCCATCTCAACTTTTTGATGACAGTTAGAATCCTGCATGCTGGACGTTTAGCTCTGGTTCATAACTTAACTCAACATTATGGTGTTTGTTAAAAGCATCGGGATTTTCGTTCTGTTTTTTGGAAAGGTTTCATTGATACCATTACAAGGCAAAGGTAGGTCAGTTTTACATCTATGAGATCTAGCAATACATCAAAATCTAACAATTGAATACAACTTTGTGTGCCGAAAAAATGAATGCAGTAGTTGAGAAATCTAAAAAGCTTTATTTCAGTAGATATAACTTTTATTCATTTTTCAAGCTGCTTACGTGTACTTTGATACTTTTATTTCAATTTAATTCCTTTGTGGTATTGTGTTTATGCCTCGGTTAATTCTTAGCCAGTGCATAACTAATGCATAGCTAATCTGGCACTAAATAGAGGGTATTATAACCGAGTCTACAAAGGAAGTTCTTCTTTCAGTCATCATACAAGTGAGGCATTTGTCTGAATACCATTGAATTGACCCAAACGCTTCACTTAAGTGATCCGTTTTAGAAGAAAATATTTTTCCTTTGCTGACTTATCTATAATATCTGCCATTGTTCTCGCTTATGTGGCGTGCACCTCTACGTTCAGTGAATTACACCCTTTGTTGTTCATTAACCGCACTGAAACATTCATTCACGTAAAAGAGCATTACCATTAACGCGAAGAAGCATTCAGTAACATGAACAAACAATAAGAGCAAAAACAATGTTTGCAAACAATGTATTTCTAAAGAACCTTTAATCTTATTCACTGAGTGTTCACATTATTGAATGCCTCATCGCGTAAATCATCTTTCTCTTGAGTGAATGTTTCAGTATCGTTAATGAACAGCAAAAGGTGTACTTGCACTAACAGTAGCAGCATACAGTCGGGTTGGAATAATTCCGTAATTCTAATAAAACAATAGTACCATCTGCTGCATGGTACCTTACTGTAGGCACTCATACGATGCGATGTACTTTAACATAAAAATCATAAATAAAATGTCCTCTGTATTTCTTAGGGAAAGGTTTTCAAGACAATTCTGCTTCTGATGCTATCATCAACGCTAATCAAGGTATGTTTTGACACTGGTAAACGTTACTGCTTCACTCAATTAGTGCAAATTGTTTTATTAACCGGCTCCAAAGGGATAAAGATTTTGAAAATGAAAGAGAATTCGCAAAGAATGCATGTAGTTGTCGTGGTAGAATGACGCCGTGACCGCCTATTGTAGATCTAGATCAGACGGGTCGATGCCACCAAAATTTAAGAACCTTAATCATGGATCCGCGGAATGGAACATTTTTCTTTTGGATATGGAATAACGAATTCAGGGATCTGTGAAAGGTGTATCGTTGGACAAATTGAAACACTGTATGTTGTTGGTCAGTTTAATTATCTTGAGTCTTTCGATTTATTTTCGAACATTATTGTTATGCTATAAGATCATATGATACTGTAATGTCACTGTTATTATTATTTTACCATTATCATTAATACTGATTTTTAAATCTTTTTGCTCATTCTGTTTGTTTTAAATTTGGCTGAGTTCTGAAACAGATTTATGCCACATGACTTATGATGTCAATGAATTCCTTGATTTGGTTATTTATCTAGCCACCGATGCCACATCACAGCTGTTTGAAGGAGATATCCAACTATCCCCTGAAGACATCGCTTTCATGAAACGTCAACGAACCAATAGCAAGAGAAATGCACAGCGAATGCGTCAAGGAGTATGGCGAACGAAGGTGATCCCGTATGAGATAGACACTCTGTTAGGTAAATGCATTTGCACTCTAATACATAATAATATAAGTACAGCGCGTATATATATTGTTCACTTTTCATTAACTCAAAGATAATTTGATTGTAATGATCCAGTTTGTTTGTTTGTTTGTCACATAAGGAGTGTACCACCAAACGTTTGAGGGAGGGGATGGGTGGGTGATTTTGAGCAAATTACTGCACGCGTATGCTCTTGTTCGTAATAAAATTATATATCATTTTAAAGCTGAATAACTGAAGAATATGATTATGCTATTTGTTGTTCAAGATGTCAAAAATATCGCGAATTGTAGCGCTTCAAATGAAAAGTGACCCAAGAATACATTTACCTCTTCACCTGCGGAGAAAACTCAAACTTCCCCCGCCGGGGGGAGGGATGGGGAACGCCTAAAAAAATACGTTTCCATAGTAAATGTGTAATATTTAATTTCAGTGAATGAAGGCTTTCAAGAGCCCATCGAAGCAGCTATCAAAGAAATCCACAAACATACTTGTATCAGATGGATACAAAAAACAGCTGAACAACCATGGATAAAATTTGTCAAGGGAGACAGGTAACCAAGTAGTATTTATAAAATGAGAATGAGTGTTTTATCGGCAGTTATAGAACTCGTCACGGGTATTGATTTGCTTTGAAAATCACTTATCAATTAATCATGAGCTTAATTAGAACGAGTATTATTGTTTTGATCGGTTGGCACTGAATTGGTTTTAACGTTTATCGCATATGTATATTTTCTTAACCTACCCCGAAACCTAATCCTATCGTATCCCTCAACCTAACCTTAAACCGAACTTTTACCCTAACCACACTTATAAGCGAACATTTGACCCATTTTAAATTTTACCGATGTTTTTTAACATCATTTATGGCATATCTGCAACTATCAGCATTTTTGCGAATTCTCTTTCATATTCAAATTCTTAATCCCCTTGGAGTAGAACAATCTGCAGTGATTTCACTACTGAAAGAAAGTCGGCAAAGTATTCTGGTAGTTGTAGTTAAATACGTCATCATTAAAAGTAGGTTGCGTCACAAAGATCAGTTTTTTAAGTGTATTAATTGAATTAAATTGCTTCTAAAATATCATGTACCTATGCTAAAACAACGTTCTCGCAGAAAGTAAAGGAATACCGAATTCCACATGTAGGTTTCGCGACTGAAAGGTACTGTGGGCTTCCAATAATGATTATTAAATAAGAAGTAATTTTATTCAAATCAGCGTCATTATCTCAAGCTGAAGATCTTCCATGGTCGATAACATGGTAGGCGTGTATATCCTATAGCTATTTATTAAAAAAAACATTACCCATAGACCTTTTCAGTCGTGTAATCGACATCCGCAATCATGAATCCGTCATTCTCACCGACAATGTTTTTTGGAACAGGTGTGTCTATCATATTGCGCCACAGAGACTAGATGCAATTCCTCTCGGGATTGATTACTAAAATAACTATCCATATAAATATCTATCAATTTAAAAAAAGAAACCATCTTCAGCGTCACTGGGTGTGCTTGAACCACAAACCTTTCGGTTAACAGCCGAACGCGCTAACCAATTGCGCCACAGAGACCAGATGGAATTTCACTCGGGATTGATTAATAAAATAACGATCAATATAAATATCTATCAATTTAAAATTAGAAATCATATTCGTCCCTGGGTGGGCTTGAACCACCAACCTTTCGGTTAACAGCCGAATGCGCTTACCGATTGCTCCACAGAGACTATATACATTTAAAAATGAATTGATTAATCAAATCACTATTGATATAGATATCTATCAATTAAAAAATAAAATCCATCTTCGTCCCTGGGTGGGCTTGAACCACCAACCTTTCGGTTAACAGCCGAACGCGCTAACCAATTGCGCCACAGAGACCAGATGGAATTTAACTTGGGATTGATTAATAAAATAACGATCAATATCAATAAATTTGAAAATAGAAATCTTCTTCGTCCCTGGGTAGGCTTGAACCACCAACCTTTCGGTTAACAGCCGAACGCGCTAACCGATTGCACCACAGAGACCAGATGGAATTTAACTTGGGATTGATTAATAAAATAACGATCAATATCAATAAATTTGAAAATAGAAATCTTCTTCGTCCCTGGGTGGGCTTGAACCACCAACCTTTCGGTTAACAGCCGAACGCGCTAACCGATTGCGCCACAGAGACTAGATAAAGTTCTTAGAGGAATTAGTTAAATCAAATAATAATCAGACTTGATTCTATATTTGTGTTACAGATGTGCATCTCGTGTTGGTAAAATGTACTGGAGTAACAGTTTCCAGGAGATCACTCTGAGTTTGGATTGCAACCACAAAGGGACTATTTTACATGAAATGCTTCACGCTCTTGGCTTCTGGCACGAACAATCCAGACCTGATAGGAACCAATTCGTAGAGATTATGTGGGAAAATATTGAACCTGGTAATATCACATATCATATCGTATCGTATCCTGTCGTGTCGTGTCGTAACATATCGTATCGTATCATATAGTATCACATCGTATCGTATCATATCGTATCACATCGTATCGTATCGTATATTATCGTATCGTATCGTATCATATCATGTCTTATCGTATCGTATCGCATCGTATCGCATCGTATCCTATCGTATCGTATCTTATCGTACCCTATCGTACCCTATCGTATCGTATCCTGCAGTCAGCCAGTTGTTAGACAGTCGTTTCTTTTTGGAGTGTATTTTTGTTTGAATTTGAAAATCCTTTTTTCATATTTACAAACCCTAGGACAAGAGAGTAACTTTGACAAATACAGACATCCGTCAATCGATAATCTTGGTGCAGAGTATGACTTTAACAGCATCATGCATTACGGTAGATTAGCATTTAGTTCCAATGGTCAACCTACAATACAATCACTGAAAAATCCAGACAAGTATTTAGGGCAGCGGAATGGACTGAGCGATCTTGATATCATGAAACTCAATGCCCTCTATGATTGCAAAAGTGAGTGCTTGTTGTTAATGTTGTTTCCAGTCTTTTTCCTTATTACTTATATAGTTCGTATCTTGTTGTTTTTTGTACTCCTCTTAAAATGTCTTTTTTTTAACTCGAAGAAATTGCAATGTATGTGAGATTTTACTTATAAACATATTTAAGCTGCATTCAAGGAAAAAAAAAACCATGCACAAACAATTGTTTGTATCCGCTGTTAAAATCATATTTAAAAATTGAAAAAAAGACGAACACAAAAAATCAAAACACAAATATGAATATAAAAAGAAAACAAGTCGGCATTTGTTACGTGACATCATGTTCGCGCATGCGTAGAGCTTCATAAGATCGTTATCATTTTCTAGAATCCACTGGTGGATGGAGTTCTTGGTCTACATTCACACCTTGTGCTGACGATTGTCAAAAATTCCGACAGCGATACTGCACAGCTGTTGACAAGACCGAGTGTCCTGGGGCCGACTATTACGGCATTCAGACTAAATTTGTTAAATGCAGTTCACAAGAATGTAATGGTAAATAGAAAAAAGTCATGTCTTGATTGAATATTATCCAAGATATGCAAATGACATTGTGATTCGTTAAATCAGTATTTCAACTAGACAACCTTTTCAGTCACAGCTGTATATACTTATTTCAAAAAAACGTTCTCGGGGTTCCGAATGTAGATTTTACGACCGAAAGGTACTGTGGGCTACCAATAATGATAAGAAGTAATAATTAAGCAGTGACTTATTCAAATCAGTGTCATTTTCTCAAGTTCAAGATCTCTGATGGTAGATAAAATGTTATGTGTGTCTTCTGTAGCTACTCATTCAAAAACAACATTACCCACAGAGCTTTTCAGTCGTGTAATGGACATCCGGAATCCTTCATTATCACCACCAATGTTTTATGAAGTAGGTGTATATAGAGCGAATGAAGTTTTGGGTTAAGAAACTTTTCGTTCAAAATATCTCTTTTGTAAACAAAAATCGACCAACCGGAAACCCCGCTGACATTCCCTTTGGAAATGAGGAATACAGGGTTCCACTATATAAGCCTTCTCTATCTTTACTTGCAGTTCCTGTCCATGGTCACTGGGGTCGGTGGTCATCATGGTCAGCGTGCAGTGCTTCATGTGACAAGGGAACACACACTAGAACGAGGCTGTGCAACGAGCCTACTCCTAAACGAGGTGGAAAGCGGTGCGTTGGCTCAGCTGTAGACAAGCAGAAATGTGAATTGAAAAGTTGTGATTTAGGTAAGGAGTGTCAATATTATATGAAAAAAAATGTTTCTAGAAAAGACTGAATAACTATTACATGTTTAACATGTTAAATGCTTTTTCAGCAATACAAATTATGAAACTATAACTATAGAATATTCGTGTCTACAGAACAGAACCTAAAAGTCAATTTAGAATTGACAGCTATATTGGCAAGACTTTTAGTGTGGATTCAGAAACAAATCTCTCTCGCTACTGCTACATCATTATAATATTCCTCAATATCTCGCCCTGACGCTTAGCGAACACATGTATTTGATTTAATGTAAACATTTCCCTGCAGGTCCAGATGATTGTCAGTTTGACGCCGATAAATGGTGTCATTGGACCCAGGACAAAACGGACACCAATCCAAATCACTGGGAACGAATAACCGGACCAACTCAGACGTTTGGGACTGGACCAAGTGGTGACCATACATCCGGATCAGGTAAAATTGAATGAAAGGATGGTGAATCAAGCCCATCCAGGGACGAAAATACTTTGTATTTTTTAATTGATAGATGCTTATATCAATAGTGATTTGATTAATCGATTCAATATGAAAACATGTCTAGTCTCTGTGGTGCAATCGGTTAGCGCGTTCGGCTGTTAACCGAAAGGTTGGTGGTGCAAGCCCACCCAGGGACGAAGACACTTTTTGTTTTGAATTGATAGATGTTTTCATTAATACTAATTTGATTTAATCAATTTTATATTAAATTGTATCGGGTCTCTTTGGCGCAATCGGTTACCGCGTTCGGCTGTTAACCGAAAGGTTGGTGGTGCAAGCCCACCCAGGGACGAAGATACTTTTTGTTTTGAATTGATAGATGTTTTCATTAATACTAATTTGATTTAATCAATTTTATATTAAATTGTATCGGGTCTCTTTGGCGCAATTGGCTCGCGCGTTTGGCTGTTAACCGAATTCGAAAGGTTGGTGGTTCAAGACCACCCAGGGACGACAAGTTTTTTTTTTTGGAATTGACAGATACTTATTTTAATAGTATTTTATAGAAAGGTCTGTGTTCCAAGGCAGTTCAGATTGCACATATATATCATTATTATTTTTTAAATGTGCTACTTAATCAATTGTTTTTCAGGTTTTTACATGTACGTTGAAACGTCAAGTCCAGCCTTGGTTGGAAATACGGCCAGGTTACTTAGTAAAACATTCCCATCAACCACAGCGCGATGTATGAAGTTTTGGTGTAATATGTACGGGTCTGGTGTTGGTAGTCTAGGGGTTTACATCAAGAATGAATTATCCATGGAAATGATATGGGGAAAACAAGGCAATCAAGGCGAAGGTTGGATTATGGATGAAGTTACTGTGCAAAGCCCCACAGAATTCAAGGTGATATGCACACTACTTATAGAGTGCCACTAATTTCTGAGAAAGAAATCAAAAAGTAACAGCACTATTGCCCAGCCAGTCGGATAAGAATATGTAATAATTTATATGAATTTCTAAAAACACATTTCTTGTACATGTTCAGTAGCAGCAGATTGATCCAAGTTAGAAACTAGAGTCAAAATACCAACTACCAACCATTATGAAGCCAATAGTTACGCAATTTTTTGTTTTACAGATTGTATTTGAGGCTGTCAGGGGTAATTCTTTTCAAGGAGATATTGGTCTAGACGATATCACATTTACTGATGGATCTTGTGGAATATCGCCGATCATTACGTCATCCCCTACTACTACGTCATCACCTACTACTACGTCATTACCTCCTACTACGTCATCACCCACTGCTACGTCATCACCTACTACTACGTCATCACCCACTACTACGTCATCACCTACTACTACGTCATTACCTACTACTACGTCATCACAAACTACTACGTCATCACCCACTACTACGTCATCACCCAATACTACGTCATCCCCTACTACTACGTCATCACTTACTACTACGTCATCACCAACTACTACGTCATCACCAACTACTACGTCATCACCTACAACTACGTCTTCACCTACTACTACGTCTTCACCTACTACTACGTCTTCACCTACTACTACGCCATTACCTACTACTACGTCATCACCTACTACTACGTCTTCACCCACTACTACGTCATCACCTACTACGTATACTACGTCATCACACACTACTACGTCATCACCCACTACTACGTCATCACCTACTTCTAAGTCATCACCCACTACTACGTCATCACCCACTACTACGTCATTTACTTCTCCTACGTCATCAGCTATTTCAACGTCATCACCGATTACAGTGTCAACAGTAAGACCAGAGCTGATCGGTAGGTCTTTGATTTCTTTCAGCTTTTTCTAGTAGCAGCGCAAAATTATCACTCGATTGTATGTTGACTTGCAGATGATGTATGTGACTTTGGTTCTTCTCAGCCAACTTTCTGCACATGGAATAACGATCCTAGTAACTCTGTCGTATCTGGAGGATATGTGTTTGACTGGTGGTGGATGAAACTACCAACACCTAGTTATTACACAGGACCTACTGCTGATCATACAACAGGACATGGTAAATAGATGATGACGATGAAGTTGTGTAACGCCCACAAATGTAATCCCACCCACAAATGTAATCTTGCCCACAAATGTAATCCACTGTTACCCACAAATGTAATCCACTGTTACCCACAAATGTAATCCACTCTTACCCACAAATGTAATCCACTGTTACCCACAAATGTAATCCACTGTTACCCACAAATGTAATCCACTCTTACCCACAAATGTAATCCACTGTTACCCACAAATGTAATCAACTGTTACTTACAAATGTAATCAACTGTTACCCACAAATGTAATCCACTGTTACCCACAAATGTAATCAACTGTTACTTACAAATGTAATCAACTGTTACCCACAAATGTAATCCACTGTTACCCACAAATGTAATCAACTGTTACTTACAAATGTAATCAACTGTTACCCACAAATGTAATCCACTGTTACCCACAAATGTAATCCACTGTTACCCACAAATGTAATCAACTGTTACTTACAAATGTAATCAACTGTTACCCACAAATGTAATCCACTGTTACCCACAAATGTAATCAACTGTTACTTACAAATGTAATCAACTGTTACCCACAAATGTAATCCACTGTTACCCACAAATGTAATCAACTGTTACTTATAAATGTAATCAACTGTTACCCACAAATGTAATCCACTGTTACCCACAAATGTAATCCACTGTTACCCACAAATGTAATCAACTGTTACTTACAAATGTAATCAACTGTTACCCACAAATGTAATCAGCTGTTACCCACAAATGTAATCCACTGTTACCCACAAATTTAATCAACTGTTACCCACAAATGTAATCAACTGTTACCCACAAATGTAATCAACTGTTACTTTTATCAAATGAAATTCAACACTACCATTATTAAAAGTTATCAGGTGCAGGGAGCACTTTATATAACAGTAACAGTAAAGATGGGAAGATTGTTCTGCAGAGAAAAGGATATCAAACTAATTTGAACAGCCACTAATCACAGGGTTTCCAAGGCGGGATAATGCAAAATCACGTAGAATGCAAATTGCATGTTCACCCTGACGATTGCACAGTTACCTTTTTCTGTTATAGGCCGGAGCCAAATAAAACGACTAAAGACATCGATGGTTGTCAATATATATATATATATATATATATATATATATACTGTTTGCCATTGATTTTGATATTTTATTTTTTTTAATGTAAATCAAATCAACCTGATTGCGTAGTTGAACGTTGCTTGTATTGGCAGATACAAATTGCGACTGACGATTATTACAAACTACGTCAGTACATCGCTTTAATAAAACTGAAATGAGATTTTGAATAAAATCAGTATAGAAAAAATATCTCAAAAGTTTGAAAAAAGGCCAATTTTCTTGTTTTAGCCAATCAGATCAAGCATTTAAACAATACACAATTAAGGTTGGTGCCTATTATTGCCATTACACATCGAGTACTGCGCATGCTGCTGACGAACACTTTCAAAGGCCGATCGTTTTGTGTTAAAAACCGTCCAGAAACACGCTAATTTAGCAATCAATCATCTCACATAAGCCATCTTGAAAATCTCCCAAAATGCATTGTTAATTATTCTACTGTCTAGGGAGGGGCAGGGACTTCTGTGCAATTTTTGCACATTTTTGTAAAATTTCGTGCTTTTACAACGATTATCTTATTAAATTGCACGGGTTCCCCTATTTTTTATTTATTTGTGTGATAAAGTGACTAGAAATCTTTCATACGGTGAGTTTTTTGAAATTTTAAAATTGAAAGACCATGGAAATATTGGTGATATCTTTTAGGGTAGCTAATTTGAAAATGTTAATATTCATGCGTTCAACTGCTCTCGAAATAAATATCTTTCAATTTCCTTACCTTTAAAGACATTTATCTACAAGAATATTATGTGTGTTGTGGTTTAGGAGATATTTCCTTTAGAAATTAAAGTTATATGACAATTTATGATTTTGATGACGTATAACTCATTAAAATGCACGGTGACCCCAGTTTTTTCTTTCAATCTATGAAGTACTGAACTAGTTCTTTACAGTTAGAAAGGAATTTCGTGAAAAAAATACTTAATTAGTCATCACCGGCCTTAACACCTTTATGCATTCAATTACCGTTTGCTACACTAGTTCTTACTCGGAACGTTACTTGAATCATACTCCCCTAATAAGTTTTTCATATTTATGGGAAACGGGCAATATATTTGTACATATAGGGAGGATAACATTTGTGGGTAATAGTGGATTACATTTGTGGGTAATAGTGGATTACATTTGTGGGTAATAGTGGATTACATTTGTGGGTAATAGTGGATTACATTTGTGGGTAATAGTGGATTACATTTGTGGGTAATAGTGGATTACATTTGTGGGCAAGATTACATTTGTGGGTAATAGTGGATTACATTTGTGGGTAACAGTGGATTACATTTGTGGGTAATAGTGGATTACATTTGTGGGTAATAGTGGATTACATTTGTGGGTAATAGTGGATTACATTTGTGGGTAATAGTGGATTACATTTGTGGGTAATAGTGGATTACATTTGTGGGTAATAGTGGATTACATTTGTGGGTAATAGTGGATTACATTTGTGGGTAATAGTGGATTACATTTGTGGGTAATAGTGGATTACATTTGTGGGTAACAGTGGATTACATTTGTGGGTAATAGTGGATTACATTTGTGGGTAATAGTGGATTACATTTGTGGGTAATAGTGGATTACATTTGTGGGTAACAGTGGATTACATTTGTGGGTAATAGTGGATTACATTTGTGGGTAATAGTGGATTACATTTGTGGGTAACAGTGGATTACATTTGTGGGTAACAGTGGATTACATTTGTGGGTAATAGTGGATTACATTTGTGGGTAATAGTGGATTACATTTGTGGGTAATAGTGGATTACATTTGTGGGTAATAGTGGATTACATTTGTGGGTAATAGTGGATTACATTTGTGGGTAATAGTGGATTACATTTGTGGGTAATAGTGGATTACATTTGTGGGTAACAGTGGATTACATTTGTGGGTAATAGTGGATTACATTTGTGGGTAATAGTGGATTACATTTGTGGGTAATAGTGGATTACATTTGTGGGCAAGATTACATTTGTGTGTGGGATTACATTTGTGGGCGTTAATAAATGATGATAATGATGATGATGATAACAATGATGATGACAATGATGACAATAATAATGATAATGACAATGACAATGATCATGGTGTTGATGATGATAATTGTGATGGTGATGATGTTGATGATGATGAGTACAGCGGCCGGTGGCAGACGTTGTTGGTGATAACAACCTGCATCTAGCAAACCTGTTAACATTTGTTTTTAGGATACTATATTTACTTGGAATCATCCCAGCCCTTTCAGAGCGGTAACAAGGCTAGGTTACTAAGCAAACTGTACCAGTCTCCCACTACCGTGTGTTTGACATTTTGGTATCATATGTATGGCGAGACAATAGGGTCACTTACTGTTTACCTTAGCAACGACAAAGGTCGACAGCGCATCTGGGAACTAAAGGGTAACCAAGGTAACAAGTGGATGAAAGCTGCTATACCAATTGCGAACGAGTCTCCATTTAAGGTAAATGCGCATGCGTATAAAAGCTACACCGATTATGTGCTTTGATAAGGGGATGATACTGGTCTCAAAGTCAGCTTTAGTCAATTAAAACCAAGCTCTAGTTTGATTAGCCACTGGACGTTTAAAACTAGTATTCTGTTCTACTTTATGTATTATCTACTTGTATTTCTTTGTTTTGTAGATCATTTTTGAAGGTGAACGTGGTCCTGGTTTCCAAGGAGATATTGCTTTGGATGACGTCAGTGTAAAAAGCGGGAAGTGTTTTGCTTGAATTATAATTAAATTTTAGTTACAATTTTCAATTTTCGTAGTGTTTTAGTTGGTGACGGTGCTGCTTTTGTTAATTTGTTGGAAATATATCTTATTTATGAAAACATATTAGTGCAACAATGAAACCATGGCATGTAATGGCATGTAAAAAAATAAAAGATTTTAGGACTTGATAATTGAGTTAAGATGGATGTGTATAGCTGTAATACTGTTACTATTACTAAATATATTTGAATGCGCCGCTATCTTGGAATGATTAGGTCTTGCATAGGATTGAGACTTTAATGAGGTCGTTACGTAGGATACCAAATTTAGAAAAATGTTATTTAATTGTTAAGTTTCTCTATCACTATTCATATTTTTCATAAATAATACATTTATTTATTGATTATATTTTTCACTCGAAGCAATTTATATATGTCAAGTTGTGGTTACTTACGGAAAATGGCAGCCGGACGCAGACAAAATTTCCCTTCTTCTCTTTAGTCGCTTTATGTATAATAGTTAATTGCGATCGAAACATAAGAATACCCTTGCAGAGCAAGTTGAGAGGAGGGGGGAGGGGGGTGTGATTTTGTCAATTGCGCTAACTGTTGTGAATATATTAAAGTCAATTAAAAACAAATCCAATAACAAATTTCAATCAATGATATCTTTAATTCAAACCTGAATTAACTGAGCTACATTAAAAGTCGCCATGCAATAACATTTTTGGGCTAAAATAATATGACAATAGAAACATTCAAGCAAAACGAAATAAAGCAAATTGTTAACCAATCAAATCAAAGCTGAATACACAAAAAAAAAACCTTTATCCCAATAAATAACTATAAAAAGTTGCGAATAAATGAAATTATCTCATGGTCGTTCATAAGTACTTGTTCATTAACATCAGTCTTCTTCATACTAACTCCTTTAACTTTTGGGATTCCTGTGTGTATTCATGCAACAGGAGGTTGGAGACAATATTAGTTTGATAATTTATTTATTGCGTGGTTCCTTTATCATCCGGGACAAAAAGTGTTCGAATTCATGGGTTTTAGTGTTATCCAAACGAGAAGATTTAATCGATAAGGTTCCTGTGGTATTTGAGGATACAAGTGTAACACTGGTAACTAGAACCCTGGTTTTTTTTTGCATCTCTTCTAATTTTTACGCCATAGGAAGCCCAACAGTTTAAGGAGTTGCAAGTGCAATGTAGACTTAGTAGGAACATTTTTGGTTTGTGACCTTGACGTCGTCCAAGGCAATGTCAGAATTGGCTCCATTTCCTCTCACAGACTCGAAGATTATCTAAAACACAAGGAATGCGTCATATAAATACAAACGATTTGCAAAGGAAGCATAGATGATCGAATACATCTCTCTTTGAAACTTGTGTTTCTCATTATTCACCGATTAACAGTTGGAAGAGCGTTGGCTGTTAACCGGGAGGCTGCGGGTTCGAACCCTCAGACGGACCATCACTCAGTGTCTTTAAATAATTGAGGAGAATGTTCTTCGATTTATAATTGTTAGACTTCGCGTCTTCTCGGATAAGGACGATAGGAACTGGAGGTCCCGTCTCGCCACACTTCACATTAACCAATAATTGGGGAGGGGGACGTAAAAGAACGACTGAGGACACAGGTAACGACCATCCTTGGTGATAGGCATACACTAATACATACTCACTACTAATCAAACTCATGCTTGTAAAAACCGGATTACAAACTATAAATATTAGAGATTGCATTTAAAGCGCATTGAGACATATTGAAATACGCTATGTAAGCACTACATTACATTTGCATTTACATTAACATTTACATTACCTATGGCATCGACTTGTGGGATCACTTCCACAAGCGATATGTGAATCTTAGCCTATGTAATTTTAGTTAAAATAAGCATCGGACAGATCCTTAAAAATTGCAATCTCTGTATAAAATAAGGCTCAGACTTAATTATAAAATTGAAAAGCGGATTGCAATAATTTTGTGTCGAACATTCATAATTATGATATTTTTTACTTACACTAAACGTCTGTGTGCTGTTCAATTCTAGTTTTTCATTGTGCCAATCAGACCCCTGGTTGCCTGACACTGCCCATTGATTTGTTTTAACACTTGTAGTGTCATCTCTAGTGTAGACTTTCAAAGATCCCATGTTAGATCCTTTCATGTGATACCAGAAGTCCAAACAAGCGGCATCTGTAGCATTAAATCCTGATCTAAACATAGCTCCTGTAGAGCCTGCACTGAAGCTACCTGATGTAATGACCATGTAGTAGGTTCCTATAATATATAATAGAATGGAATGAGACTGACAATGATATGATGATGATGACAATGGTGATGACTCTGGTGATGATATGATATGACGATAACGATGGGGATGGGATAAATATAATGTTGATATGATCTAGGATAATGATAATGAAATGCATGATAGGATGGTGATGATGATAATGATAACGATGATGATGACGATAATGATGATAAGGATAGTAATGATAGAAATGGAGATGAAAATGATGATGATGCTATATAACAATGATAACGATTAATCTAATAATAATACAATCATGATGACAATGATGACACGATAATAATAAAGCTAATAATAATATGATGATGATAACAATGGAAGAAAGATGATGACGATGATAACTATAGTGATGGCGATGATAACTATGATGATGACATGATAACTATGATCATTTCCCTAATTTCAATGTTCCTTTTGTTTAAATGTCACTTGTGCGCTTTTGAGGTCTAGATTTGATTGTTTTATCCACTTCATAATTAAAAGTTTCGACCTATCTATGTTTTGGAAAAATTTTAGACTTTGAAAATCTCTCAATGATTTTTTACGATTTTTTAAAGATATATTTTGTCATTTTTGCGAGGAACACATAGCAAATGGTCCTTTTCTAGGGTTCGGAACGTGTTGAAGACCGCTTTACATTAGCAAAAGATACATAAAGTTATTTCTTCTTAAACGACTATAATACTCACAGGCAAGGTTGTAGGATTGCTCTATGACTGCAAGTCAACTCAAGCTATATATTACTTGCAAACCTGACTGCAGATCATATTTTAAACTATGATACAGACACACCCACCACGAAAAACTTTATATAACATGGCGGAAGTAACGGCATATACGGATAATATGGATAACGTTAAATTAGTCTGAGCGCAAAGATATGAGTATAATATACTACATATACAGATTATAAATATTGTTAGTATATTATATTGAGTATGTAAAACTTTATAAAACATGGCGGAAATGACGGCAAATACGGATAACAGGGATGACTGTTAAATTAGTCTATACGAATATGTGTATAACATACTACATATACAGATTATAAATATTGTAAGTATATCATATGATATGGTGCACATTATAGTATATATAGTCACACTCTCTATGTAAAACTTTTTAAAATATGGTGGATTATTCGGAAAATACGGATAGTACGGATTTACTCTAATTTAAGTTCTATAATATATATTATATCATATATTATATATATTATATATATTATATATAATACTTGTAATGTAAAACTTTTTAAAATATGGTGGATTATTCGGAAAATACGGATAGTACGGATTTACTCTAATTTAAGTTCTATAATATATATTATATCATATATTATATATATTATAATATATATAATATAATATATATAATATTTTTAATATATTCTTATTTAAAATTATCCGTAATATCCGTATGTTCCGTCATATCCGTTATATAGTTAGAGTTTTTGCTGATATATATATATAATATATATACTTATCTTATATATTATATAAACACATTTTATTTATTACAAGAAGTATATATTCAATATATTCTTATTTAAATTTATCCGTAATGTCCGCATATTCAGTCGTATCCGTTATATATGTAGAGTTTTTACCAATGGGTGTGGCACATTTAACCACAACCACTCTGTAAAACTTCATAGTATGGACCTACTATGATATATGACTGTTGTCAATATATTATATTGATATGTTTATATGAAATATATTTTGTATATCAACACTAGTGCATAGAATATATATTCACTATATTCTTATTTGAAATTATCCGTAATATCTGTACATTCTGTATTATCCGTTACAGATATAGAGTTTTAGCTGATGGGTGTGGCACATCTAGCATACAATGTTGTTATTTGTGATTATCCATGATCTCCGTGTATTCCGTAATATCTGTCATGTTTTTAGAGTTCTACATTATGGGTGTGACCCGATAAATGTTCCTATGATGTTTTTTAGACTTTGTATTGGAGTTTTGAAAACATTTTACTGCATAATACGTGAATACATGTGTTTTATTAGTAAAGTGGCTTTGCAAAGCTAAGTGGTTTCAAATACTCGAACTCGTTGGTAATGACAATAGTGGTTTATTTAACTTGAACAATAAGGACCTTTGTGTCGACTACATAGCAACATGAATTTCGCAAGAGTGAAAAGCTCTGTGAATAAACCTGTCTTAGAAAATAATGGCTTTCAAGGTCAAGTTCTGGTGTTTGTTTCCGAGGAAAATGGTTTTGAAAACGGTGAGCTTTTGACCTTTATATGAACTATCTGGACCTTTTGTGTTATCTTCATAACAACGTGAATTTCGTAAGAGTTTACTTTGTTGTAATTCATTTTGGGCTCCTTTGTTCCACGTGAATTCTTCACGCCGTTCAGAGTATAAAATTCGGAACGCTTTTGGTTTTGGTCTTTCTCGACAAGATGCCAAGAGCAACACAACCTTGTAGACAGCTCAACAGTGAATCTATTAAAGCTGCATGTCTTTGCGGAACGGCAAGCAAAGATCTTCTCAAATCATGGAGAAACATCGTTCAACTAAGAGACAAATGTGACTCGGCTATATCAGGTAACTTTCTTGCTTTCTCAAAAGCTTTATGCGAGATTTAGCTTCAAAATATAAAACTTATTTCAACTAACGTCTTCTTTTAGGAATTCCAAATGTGGCGTTCTTCTTTAGTTCAATAGCAACGCAGGACAGTAAGAGAAAGAAGCAAAAAATAGAAGACGACAACTACTCTGATTCTGTTGAGAATGAAGAATCTTTGCAAAGTTCTGCACCTCCAGCTTCATACGAAGCACATTCTGTAGTTAAAAAGAAAAACCTGCGAGCAGTGATATGGTATTGGCTTGCACTAATAAAGCCAAATGGTGTCCCTGCCAATCCGTTACTTGTTTTAAGAAGTCTCATTGAATGTGGAGTGGAGGCCGATTCACGACAGGTATCGAGCCTCAATCAGGGCAAGTAGAAAGACGACTTTCTGACAAGTTGACAGTCCTGGTAAATGACATAGATATTAGCCAAATACACATTCACCTTTAAGTGTGATCCGAGAGAGTTTGTCAACAGTTTAGCAACTAATGAGTATTACAAACCACGTCTGCTCGGCAACATGCGGAGAATTATTGATTTAATGTCAGATCCATATTGTGAAGTTATGGCTCCACTACGTATCGACTACGATCTTATCGAAGTAAATAAAGGTATGGCCTGGTCCATTAAAGAACGCAAATTTCTTCCATGCCCTATTCCAATTCCATCCAACAAGATTGGTCAAGTTTCGCCTAGAGCGTTTTGTAATTACAACCACAAAAAAGAACCAGAATGCGTGTTTATTGATGTTTATTGATTAATTAATTGACGTGTGATATTTTTTCAGTATAGCAATTGAATTCAATTAAATCATAAGATTGTAACTAACAAATATTGTAACTTGCGTAGAAAACACCCCAAACAAGGAAACGCCAATCATAACTATATTATAGTAAATAAAATAGTTAATAAAAACAATTAAGGAAATTGTAATTGACTTCGAAACATACGAATTACAAATCATGACAAACTAATTTATTATTTTTGTTAGACAATAAACAATACAGGAATTGTCGTTTTGTTTGCTATTTTTGCGAGTGATAATATTTACATTGCTGCTCTATTGATCGCTATGATTTTGGAATTTGCGCATAGCTCTATTAAGTAATGAATTAGCTGTTCTGCCTTTCTGAAATCTATAATCTCGATCCCTAAGAATTGTTGACCATTGTCCAAACCCATATCGTTTGATTCCTGCTTTCAAAAAATCGTCTTCCTCTGCACTGAATAGCATGATCTTTTTCTTTTTTGGTTGCACTTGTTCGCTCGAAGTTTTTTCCTGCGTTGTTCCCAAACTTGAATTTGCAGTGTCTGTGTTTTCTTGCTCTTTTTCGCTACTCGGGGAGGAGGTGGGACTATTTGAAAGTCTTAAACTCACGTCATCATCTACTTGCGAGCCTTTATCCCCGTGCAGTTTTTTTAAACATTCGTGCGCTTTGCTAGCAATGTCACGTGACCTTCGTTTCTGATAATGCACTTTTGCCACCACTGAACTGTGCTTTTGATCTTCAGAAATTGCTTCTTGTTCTTTGGTGTCGAGTTGTTTTTGACTTGTTGTCTCTACGATTTGTCGATATCGAGTTGGATGAATGTATTTTCCCGTAGCATCGAACACCATCTTTCCCATAAGTTGGCCAATTTTGGTGTGTTGATTTCCCTTTTTGGTCACCAGGACATAGTCGCAATTTGGTTTTAAAAGAGGGCGGACGTGGCTTATATAGGCATCCAAAACTTGAAGACTTGTATCAGTCAAACATAGAGTATCGAATCCAAAACGCGCAGCAGTCTTGAACTTTTTCTGGTCGATAAAACCACCATTAGCCTTAGCTGTTTCAACCATGTCTACTGTCAAGTACTGATAGGTCATAGGGCGCGATCCTTTCACTTTGATAAACAAATATACAGCAACAAACTTAGAGTGTCGATGTCGAGATCGCTAGTCCATTGAAGTCTCATCATCTTAGAAACTGTTTTACGGGCTCGCTTTAGATACACTTCTGTGGAAGTGAGATTGCGCAGAACATTATCTGAACACACCCCATGAACTTTACGAAAATCAATCAAGTCACTTATGGCATCCAAGTATCCAATACGTCCAGCATGGCCAAGACCCCAGTCACTTTGCATAACATCGACAAATCTAAATAGAAAATTAGGCGAGCTCAAACTAAAGTCTATCCAGTCCCAGCTCAATTCTTCTTCATCGTCAACGTCTTCATCTTCACAGCAAAATTTGAGATACTTAAAACTTCTTCGTACAACTTGCATAGCTTGATTCTTGCTTTTACATCCTCCACCACTGCCTGTCAGCCATGTTTCAAACTCTTTACCAATAGTTGTAGAAATATCAAATGATGGCACTTGTTTTTTGATGCAACGTTCTTTATCTGAATTAGGCGATGCTTTAGAGTCTTCTTTCTTGTTAGCATTTTCACTCGATTTTGCTGGTTCTTCATCAAAGTAGTAAAACCAACCATGCTTGTTTTTGACGTGTTTTCTGCATCCTCTTTGTGTTGAATACCCATCGTGATCACAATTCGGTACTGGACAGTGAAATAGATTATCACTTTCGTCTTCTTCTAAATGTAATCTGTAAAATGTTCTTCTAATGTGTTCCCTATTATATGTATAAAGGAACATTATTGCTGGACAAAAGGAACTAAACGTTCCTTATTAAACCAATACAGGAACGATTGTTCCTTTTTGTCAGTAATGGGAACATCAATTTTATAACTAGGAACAAACTGATCCTTTTTGTCTGATTAAAAAGGAACACTTATTCCACTTTACGTTAATAGCAACAACAGCACGGACCTGTTTATTCCATAGAGGAACACACGTTATGTTACAGGAACGTATTGTTCCACTTTAGCACATACTGTTCCGTTTTTAAACTACTTTTGTTCCGAATCATAGTCTCTTCAAAAGGAACTATTGTTCCTTTAGAGTAGTTCCTATTCAATCAAAAGGAACTTGAACCAAAATTCGAGGAACACTTCAAAAACAACCAAATGGTTATAATCAAATAACAATAAACAGTTTTAAAAATCTAACACAAGAAACAACATTCTGGCACTCCAAAGAATATTTCTACTCATTTTCAATTTGATTGGTCTTGTAAATCACGAGAAATTCATTGTCATCGAATTAGGGAAATGTATATGATGATGGCGATGATAACTATGATGGCGATGATAACTATAATGATGGCGATGATAACTATAAATAAGGGTTCAAACGCTAGGGCGAGGTTTTGCATTGGAATTCGAGACCGAGGGCCGCAGGCCCGAGGTCTTGAATTCCAATGCAAAACCGAGCCCGTGCGTTTGAACCGGTTTATAAACCAGGCACGCCCCAATTCTATTGTTTTTATGCGAGATTTAATCAGGTCTTTGGAATTTTATTGGCATTATAAGTCCACGGTATTCAGTACGGCGTTTGTTGAAATGGAACGGATTTTAAAATAGATATCAATAGTATTTTTGTACTAGCTCAATGTCGTTTTCAATAATTTATTCTTATAAACCAGGCACGCCCCAATTCTGTTGTTTTTATGCAAGACTTAATCAGGTCTTTGGAATGTTATTGGCATTATAAGTCCACGGTACTCAGTAAGGCGTTTGTTGAGAGAACTCATTTTACAATAGATATCAACAGTATTTTTGTACTAGCTTAATGACGTTTTCAATAATGTATTCTTTGCACTCTATAGTCAATTTGAAAATGTTCAGTTGTTTACCAAAATCTTTTCTAATTATAGTACAAGTTTAAAGAGTACTTTGTTTTGCTAGGACGGCTGTGTTTTTGTTAAACAATATGCACAACGAAAATTAAAGTTCATTTTGTGCAAAAATGAAATTACATGAGCCGGGTCTGCATGTGATAGCTGCGCTGGTGAAGATGAGTTTAAGCGACGATGAAAAGAGTATATTTATTACTCCACAACATGGTGGTTATTATCCAAGCCAACAACTTCCTGGCTTTAGTGAGGATATTGTTGATTTGCTAGAACTGGAGAAAAACAACGCAGAAGAACACATGTCCCAAAATAGCTCTGCTCAAGAACTGCCCGAGTTGGGTAATGTAATTGATACGTTTTTGCAACGACTGTCAGAGAACAAAGAAGAACCTGTAGAGAATCAAGCGCAAAAACATAGATTTTCTCGTATTAGTCATTAATTTCATTGTAGTTCTTGCAGCCTTGATTATCAGCAGAGAAGAGTGGTTGTGAAATATAGACCTGGGACGCAGGTCTTGAATTTTGAATTCAAGACCTATCCCGGGTTTATAACTCAGCCCCACACTCCCCTGCTGATGATCAATGCCGCCCCCGACTTGTATAATGTCGGTCTTCCATTGATTTTCAAAACCCACATAGAACAATAGAATTGGGGCGTGCCTGGTTAATAATGATGGCGATGATAACTATAATGATGGCGATGATAACTATGATGATGACATGATAACTATGATGATGGCGATGATAACTATAATGATGGCGATGATAACTATGATGATGGAGATCATAACTATGATGATGACATGATAACTATAATGATGGCGATGATAACTATGATGATGACATGATAACTATAATGATGGCGATGATAACTATGATGATGACATGATAACTATGATGATGACATGATAACTATGATGATGGCGATGATAACTATGATGATGGCGATGATAACTATGATGATGGAGATGATAACTATGATGATGACATGATAACTATGATGATGGCATGATAACTATAATGATGGCGATGATAACTATGATGATGGAGATGATAACTATGATGATGACATGATAACTATGATGATGGCATGATAACTATAATGATGGCGATGATAACTATGATGATGACATGATAACTATGATGATGACATGATAACTATGATGATGACATGATAACTATGATGATGACATGATAACTATGATGATGGCGATGATAACTATGATGATGACATGATAACTATGATGATGGCGATGATAACTATGATGATGGAGATGATAACTATGATGATGACATGATAACTATGATGATGGCGATGATAACTATAATGATGGCGATGATAACTATGATGATGACATGATAACTATGATGATGACATGATAACTATGATGATGACATGATAACTATGATGATGGCGATGATAACTATAATGATGGCGATGATCACTATGATGATGGAGATGATAACTATGATGATGACATGATAACTATGATGATGGCGATGATAACTATAATGATGGCGATGATAACTATAATTATGGCGATGATAACTATAATGATGGCGATGATAACTATAATGATGGCGATGATAACTATAATGATGACATGATAACTATAATGATGGCGATGATAACTATGATGATGGCGATGATAACTATAATGATGGCGATGATAACTATAATGATGGCGATGATAACTATGATGATGACATGATAACCATAATGATGACGATGATAACTATGATGATGACATGATAACTATAATGATGGCGATTATAACTATAATGATGACATGATAACTATAATGATGGCGATGATAACTATGATGATGACATGATAACTATGATGATGACATGATAACTATGATGATGGCGATGATAACTATGATGATGGCGATGATAACTATGATGATGGCGATGATAACTATGATGATGGCGATGATAACTATGATGATGGCGATGATAACTAAGATGATGGCGATGATAACTATGATGATGGCGATGATAACTATAATGATGGCGATGATAACTATGATGATGGCGATGATAACTATGATGATGGCGATGATAACCATAATGATGACATGATAACTATAATGATGGTGATGATAACTATGATGATGGCGATGATAACTATGATGATGACATGATAACTATGATGATTGCGATGATAACTATGATGATGACATGATAACTATGATGATGGCGATGATAACTATAATGATGGCGATGATAACTATGATGATGACATGATAACTATGATGATGGCGATGATAACTATAATGATGGCGATGATAACTATGATGATGACATGATAACTATGATGATGGCGATGATAACCATAATGATGACATGATAACTATAATGATGGCGATGATAACTAAGATGATGGCGATGATAACTATGATGATGGCGATGATAACTATAATGATGGCGATGATAACTATAATGATGGCGATGATAACTATGATGATGGCGATGATAACTATAATGATGGCGATGATTATGTTAGTAAAATGATTGCATTTGTCTGGTGTGATATTAAAGATTATGTCAATGCTATTATTATAACCTGCTGGCGAGTGGTCAGCGGCTGGTCCAGTTGTTGAAGAATACGATGGGGCATCTGTTTGAACCCAGTCATAGTAATTATACTGACTGTCTTGTGGATTATTATATTCATTGTACCAACCACACATATCATATGACTCGAAATCACAGCTGTGGCTATTCTCTGAAGCAAAACATAATGTGTGGTATACATATTTCAATCAACGTTGTCGGAGAGAAAGGTGATAGCACAACCAAAATGAATCATGATTTTATAGCATTGAGAAATAATCAGCAATAAAATCATATCAATGATGCTAACTTCATAAAAAGTCCATCGGTGACAATTGGCTACGGTTTGTACATGAATTGCAGCAATAGAGTCCTTGCATGGGATGACATAAGCTCTTGTTATTCTAAGTTCGTGACAAAGAACCTATTCAATCTAACAGGAATGGTTTCTTACGGTTATTCGTAGAGCAGGTCTGGGTGTTGCAGGCTTGCGTTTCTGTAGTGGATCCAACACAGTTACTTCCACCATTGCTGGGTGCAGGACTGTCGCATGCACGTGACCTTTGCTGAGAACCGCTGGCACATGATTTACTACAGGAACCCCAATTACTCCACATTCCCCATTGGCCATTCACTGCAGAAAGACAAACAAACTAGTAAGTCAACCAATTCCGAGTCGAACCACTTTTACATGATTTACTACAGGAACACCAATCACTCCGCATTCCATATGACTGTTCACTGGGGACAGTTAAACAAACTAGTAAGCAAACCAGTTCGAACCACTCTAACGTGATTTACTACAGGAACACCAATCACTCCACATTCCACATTGACCGTTTAACAAACTAGTAAGTCAACCAGTTCCGAGTCGAAACACTTTCATATGATTTACTACAGGAACTCCAATCACTCCACAAACTTAGTACAGTAAGCAAACCAATTCGAACCAACAAGGCATTATTTTACCTGCGCATGCGCTGAACTGCTGAGCCAAACAATTGTATGGCGGGCTCTTCACTGGAATGACGCGCACAAAGCCTATATTGTCAACATGGCGCTTGTCGTGTAATATTTTTTTTACTATCTCTTGTTGTTCTTGCCTTCTTTTACAGATGTAAAAAAACAATGTACAATATAAACGTTTATTTCATTTCTTTAATATTTAATTCATTGATATTAACAAATAAACAACCATGAAATATTTATTCCCGCGATTTAAATCAGAAGTCATTGAATCAGTACGCCAGAATGTCAGTGACAGGTCAATTTGAAGCCATGTTTTGGTCTCTTTGCCAAATTTTACCAGTTGTTCTCACCTAATAACATAAAAGTGTACATAACATAGATAAGAGAACAAGTTATAACTCAGTGGTTGATGTTCGAGAATTCATGTTATGACACAAAATTAAATATTCATGAACAACAATATTCAAGGTGAATTTAAACTTCGGACCATTGTAATGTCAGATCACCGATTTTGCCAACACTGATAAATGGAATTGTAGCACACGAATTGGGAAGATAGAATTTAGAGCTGCAAGGCTATAATATTCTCTTGATTTGAAAATGGAACCGATAATCTCTCTGCCGCTAAAACCACCATTCGGATAATCCGATTTCAAAACACATAATGAAATAAAAACATATTTATCATACACTTACCTAAATTCATTGATTAGAACCATGTCTTTTAGTAAAAGGGATGAAACAACAGCTCTTCTCAGGCAAAAACAAGCAACAAATTGCGAAGATTCTTCGCACATATTCGCAGAATACTATTATTTTGACTCCGTTTAGCGAGGCATCATCAATCTAATATTGAACGACTGGAACTTAAGCAATAACCTTAAAGTTATTTAAAACTATGCTGGACTTTTCTATGCTCCAAAATGTTTTAAAGGTGGAAAAAAATCCATCGGTATACCAAGCAGTTATGAAATCCGACAGCGAACGCTATGAGGATGAGGTGTCTCAAAAGACAATTTCGCGCATGCGCAGGTAAAATAATGCCTTGTTATTCGAACCACTTATGCATAAGTTATTACATATTGCAAACTTTACATCTAATAGTACATCACAAGAATTAACCACAATTGACATAAAAAAAGAGGAATCAAATTAATAGCAAATAAAACTAAAAAGAATATAAACAAACAAACATGTAAACAAGTGACAAACATCCATGAGATATCCATGTCTATTAATATATGCTTAACAATATGACCAAGTTTTAGACCAGTGAGAATCCCTGTGAACTTACTGACGCAAGATGAACAGCTAGCAGATTCTTGCTGAACACCATCAGAGTTTGAACCTGGGCAACTAGCAATGGATTCGACGGTGCAAAATCGTTGTTTCACCTTCACACACTTGGAATTCTCATCAACATGACATGGGCCATACGCTGACCAAGATGACCATGGGCTAGAACCTAAACATTTCAAATTGTTAGTCTACAGTTAATTTACACTACAGATCAATCCAGTTAAGCGAACGTTGGAAATGGGGGACCCCAGAGCACACGCCATTGAGTAGGAATGGCGCTGTTGCTGATAAGTGCGCGAATCAGGGCGATAGTGACTTCTATCGTATATCTCGTGCTTAAAGCTTGGAAGCTTTGCATTTTCGCGAAAGGGAGGCAGTGGCGGATCCAGGATGTTTTTAAGGAGGGGGACCAATGGGAATTTTTCAACTATTTTCGTTATATCCCTTTTGGATTCTCATTAGCATTTTCTAGTACGTCATTCATTCAGTTTATTTATGAGAATAAAACACTCAAAATGTATTCGTTTGATATCAGTTATTTTCTTTCAGTAAATGAAATGAAAAAAAAAAGTTGCTTTTAATTTATAAAAGAAGTAACAAAATCATTACATTTTTTGGGGGGGAGGGTGCAAGTCATCCCAGTCCCCCTCCCTGAATCCACCCCTGGGAGGTTTGACTTGAAAATGGGGGAGGTTTTGTGGGAGACCAGCTTATTTCTAGCTGAATCGAAGCTGAAAACTGTACCTAAAGTAATTTATAATCTGTTTAAGACCAAATAAATCTCAGATATCATCTGTATTCTTGGACTTAAATTTACGTATTATAGATGAATGAATTTATCGCCTTACCAGATGTGCAGTCATACAACGCCTTGATTTTATCAAGATCCAACTGAGTAAGACCATTGTCCTGACCAAGTACTTTATTGGGATCGTTCTTCGCTTGGATAGTTGGCAAACCATTCTTGGAAAAATCAGTCCTCCCATAATGCATCAGGCTACTGTAGTCATAATCACCTAGTATCTCGGAGTTTTCAATAGTTTGTTTGTTGAAGTTATGCGCTTGACCTAACAAAAAAGAAAAAAAAATAGCAATTCAAAATTTTCAATTTTATTTTTTTTGCTTTCTACTGCTTTAAATCCTTTTAAAAGTAGGACTGAACTAAAATACACTGGGGTAGCGAAATTAAAACGTTTTCAAATTGATTCACTTAAGGTATCAGCCAACCCAAATCGGAGCAACAATACGTTTTTTTCGATTTTTATATCAATCGATAGATCTTTGAAAGATCTACCACTTAAGATGTTATTTTAAATAAAAAAAAATCCTAAAAAGCAAAGCTTTTTTGCTTTTTAACTTTTTTTCTTTAATTGGTTTAATTGTATTGCAGACAAATTCTGTCAAAACGGATTAAAATCTCCTCTTGTATATCGTGTTGCACTTGTAACGACAGCAATCACAACTGTAACGCAATCGCTTGTGCATGTTGGATATGCGAGAATTATCAGGTCAACTTCATGGTAATTTACCCATTTACTGAACTAGAATTGATTTGTAACAACCTAAAGAACGTTTTCCTAGCTTGCAATAAAGATCTTTTGTTCGTTCTGTGTCAGTTTTTATTAGTGTAACAGCATGATAATTGCCGTATTTTCATGAGCTGTCATCATTCCTCTTCACAGGCAGATATCAATCTGACATAATCTCATATAATCCTGTTATCGTCCAAAAATGTTTTTTGCTCGTATCTCGAATTGAAAATTTGAACAAGTTTTCCGTATATTTTCAACTCCAAGTCAAAAACCAATCGTTCAATTTTTCAGAAATTTTAACAGTCCGCTGTACAATAACCAAGCTATGAAATTGTGTCAGGGATTTTATTTTTTTCGTCTCATTCAAAAGTTATTGCATCTGTTCTAAAAGCATTTAGCAAGTTTATTTACTCCAAACTTTAAAACACTGTAAAAATAATACGAGCGCATAAATAAAAAAGCGCAGACACAATTTTGAAAAGGAAGATATGGTTAACATGTTACTTATTTTAAACGATTTTTTTGTGAAATCCTTCATGACTTGGAGTTCAATTTATGTAGTAGTATAGTTTTCAAGATAATCACTATTTTCTCTTTTCTGTTGAAAACATTTCTTTTTAAATGTAATATAATGGAAAGAACATTTAGTCAGCTTTCAGAAAATATATAGTTTATTGAAATTTATTTTAAACTGGGAGCGCTTAAGCGTCACAAGAACATGGTGGTCATTTGGGTTGGCTGATACCTTAAAGGATGCATGTTTAAAAAAGGATGAAAAACCACAAAGTGTTGAGTTTCCTCTCTGTAATATAATACTTTACATCAGTGACAAAAAAGTTGTCGATATTATTGTTGGTAATATTATTGATAATAAAGACGAACGCTAGGAAATTACTACGACGTTTCGACATCGTCCGATGTCATCTCAAGTATTTAATATAAACAGTGAGAGCATATTTAACGTTAATAATTATATTTAACGGTAATATTATTATTATTACTATTCCTCTATTATTGAAAAGATAGTTTCCAAAGTCCTACCATCCATGATATTTGCCGAGTTGATGACTACATATTGGTCTCTGTCTGGACGAGATTGTTCGTGTTGGAAACCTGTCGCATGCATCATTTCGTGTAAAATAGTAGGAACATGATTGCAACCATCACCAACAGATAGTTCCTGTGCTCCAACCCCTGTGGTCTTACCAACAAACGACCAGCAACTGCAATGAAACAGAATATTAGGGGATTATCCAAAAAGCGGGCCCGAAATGGCGGCAATTTTCGAATTTTACAAAATCTATACAATAATAAAGAACGAATCCAATTCACTGGATCACGTTGGAGCGCAGTGTTGTGTGTCGACTTGTAACAGTTGACTCATGTATAATATTAGCAAAAGATGCCCTTGGCGGGAATCGAAACTACGTCTCTGGTACTCTACAGCCATACAGTAAAAACTCGCATAAAAGAACACTCATTTTTGGAGTTTAGGCTGGTTGCGTTCTTATTTAATGGGTGTTTTCTGAAAAACCTAATCATCGGAAATAAGAGCGCAGATAAATGCGTGTGTAATGAAACTAATAAGAGCAAAATTAGTTGAGACATACCCATCTTTCTTGACAATGTTAACGTATTTGGTGTCAGCAGCAGTCTTCGGTTCCCATCTAACACAGGTCTTCTGGTGGAAAATATTTATTGCTGACATGATCTCTGAGGTGCCAGCGCTCTCTAGCAGAAACCAAAAGTTCATAAGTTCATTGCCTGATTTCCATCAAAGAGACCTGGGACGAATTTCCCATGTATTGCGTCATTCTCGTTCCCAGTGCACTGTTTATCAGTCATGCGCTCTCGCAAAACGTCGCAAGATTTGAGCTTAATGTGGAGGATTCCTCAGAGAGTTGGATCATAGCTCGGTTTGAAGATACAACGGTCTGGGCACGAGAATGGTGCCCGGGGGAGGGAGGGTACTTCCTTCAGATCTGGGTAGGGGTGTTCCGCTGGGATCTTGTAGGGATTACCCTGTTTATGACAAAAAATACCTAACTTCCATACCCTGTTTATGACAAATTACAATTGTTTACAAACATTATATGATTTGTATAAATATAACAATTCAGACGCACGTGCTGCTCTTATCTTTTTTTAAAGTCAACAATCTTATTTCTACCAATTTCCTGAATGCAAAATAATTTTTCTCATTTTTTGGGCCCTGAGTATGACAGGAAATTTGGATTAAATCGGAAATAGAGTAGAATTGGATACCCTGTTCATGACATCAAGGTCGAAAAACCATACCCTGTTCAGCGGATCATCCCCGTATAGTCGATATAGGGTAGTACTCCCCCGGGGAATGGTGTTAATTTGTGTCAAACAACAGAAGAGTCTAAAGTTGATTTGAGGGTATCATTATTAAAGAAAGCTCGGTTCAATCTATTAAACATAATGTGGAAGAAACAAGACTGCTTTCTTTAACAAAATAGTCGATCCTAAGTTTGCTTAATAATATTATCACAACGTATTATCTTGATCAAGTGAATTTTGAATGTGATAAAAGAGTTCAAACTTTATGTAAAGAAATAAAAGAAACCTGTCGATCTGGTGCAATATCCACACATTTCCCTGTTCTTTGTATTTTTTTAATGCTTTTGTCTCTCATTTTTCTGGATCAACGCCAAAGTTTTTGATTGAATAAATAATGATGCTAGAGTATAAACACTAAATGTGCACAATAGTTGTCTTAAATTAGCATAAAATAGCCTTATTTAGTGGTATGTGTGTTGCACACTTTTAGTGTTTGCACTCTGTTATTCAAAATTCTGACTAGTTCCTTGTCGAGAGTTAGTATAGGCTCCTCTTAAGACGACGACGAGTTTGGACTTTATTTTTGTCCAAAAAACATGGGCCTAATGTTGGGCAAAATTATACAGTTTGTCCCAAGAGAAAATGAGCTAAGAGAACCTATCCCCCATATTGGGATTTGCATACATCATAAGCCCCGTTAAGACTGTTTATTGTCGCCGAGTTATTTTAAGAACGGAACGTGATAGGTCAGATTGATAGAGAAGAAATAGAGGAATTTTGTGCTGGCGTTGAAGATTTCAAAGGAAGAGATCTCCAAATTCGCAACAACAAAAAAATAATAATAATAATAAAATAAAATAAATGAATAACAATGCTGGATATGTTAACATGTTCCCCAGTCGTCTTTATCTTAAGAATAAGATTTTAGCGGGATTGGTAAAAGGCTAAAAATAGCGGCCTGGTTTCTTAAATAGCACTAGCGGGTTTCCTGATGGGGTCCGGGGGCAGGTTCTCTTTCGATTCTCTTAGCTCATTTTCTCTTGGTTTATCCATGTTTGTGCATGTCAGATTGATAATATATTCGTAATTTTAAGCTCAAGAGTTACTTAGTAACCGCACAGTCGCCATATTTGATTTTGTTCTCGTGTACAGGACGTCTATAGGTGGTGGTTTACCCAGTCCTAATCGACCATTCTATTGTCAGGTCCCTACTCGATTATGTGCCTGGGAAAACTCATCCAAGGCCTCACAGTTTGAAAGCAGGCAATGGAAACAGAAACACGTGGAAACAGAAGCTCATTACAAGCTTTGTTATACATTTATCACTCCAGTCAACTGAGATCACTTACGTATTTCAGAGCTTAAGACATAAGGGATTCTCTTCGTCCTCCATATAAGACCACGGTTCCTCATAGCATTACGCTTAGAGATCCTTTGAGATTTTTTGTACTTCATTTGCCATCCCTTGGGTGTTTTGCCATTGCGGAGTATTCGAAGTTCATCTGGGCTTACCATAATATCGGACTCGAATAGTCTGTTGATCATACCACTCCCTAAAAAATACAGTTCAGTCAAGACAAATGCATATATATAAACAAAAAAACAAACAAACAATGTTTTAATATACCTGTGTTTATCAACTCAATTTTTCCGCTGGCAGATTTTAACTTCTTCAGCTTTTGCTTTACAACCTCATGTAACTCTTAAATGAAGAAACAAAGACATAAGAATACCTTGCAAGAATACCTCGTTGTCAAAATTAACAAAAGCAAAACAAGCAAGAAAGCAAGCACAAAAAAATAACGACCGGAAGAAAGGAGAAAACAGAAAGAACAAAGAGAAAAAATAATGTAGAATTAAATAGAAGATACAAACCACGAAAAGAAAATGCTAAATGAAACAAGGATGGAAAGAAAGAACAAAACAAGGAAGAAAAGAAGAAATAAAAAGAAAGGAAGGGATAAATAGAAGGATGGTAGAAAAGAAGAAGGGAGAAAAAAAGGAAGTGAGAAAAGAAGGAAGGAACGAAAAAAGAAGAAAAGCCATGAAGGAAGTAAGGAAGGAAGGAAGGAAAAAAGGGTGGATGGAAGGATGGATGGATGGATGGATGGATGGATGGATGGGTGGATGGATGGAAGGAAGGAAGGAAGGAAGGATGGATGGATGGAAAGAAGGAAGGAAGGAAGGAAGGAAGGAAGGAAGAAAGGGTGGATGGAAGGATGGATGTATGGAAGGAAGGAAGGAAGGAAGGAAGGATGGATGGATGGAAGAAAAAAAGTTGAAAAGAAGGAAAAAAGAAAAGAAGGAAGGAACGTAAAAAAGCACGAAAGGACAGACGAAAAGGAAACAAGAAAAGAAAACAAATGACTGAGAATTAATGAACGGACAAATCATTGCAATTTCCCTTACTTTTTGGTCTATAACGACCATTTGTACTATCCAGAAACACCGCACCAAGAAGAACCACTATAGCCAGTGCAGACTTCATCATTGTTAAATGTTGCAGTAAGGTGCCTGAGCGATCGCTCGGCTCTTTCTTATATAGTCACGACAAGTTAATTACCTTTAATCTCTCAAGATGTTAAAAATCACACATCTTAGCTAAATAGCTTATTAACAGCCCCCTTGCAATGCTTAGCCGTATCGATCATCATCTCATAAACAAACATTTTTTATCAACAGAACAAACTGGAAAGATCTATACAATTGATACCTTTTAAACTTTGATTTTAATAAACTTTCCGAAAAGTACAACAATCTTTATTCGACTGGGAATTTTTTAGTCTACAATTTATATTACCTAACATAAAATAATGGATTAGCAAGTTGCTAAAAGAGTTTGATTAATTATCAAAATGTAATTAAGGAAAGTTTCCGGCTATCGGGAAGTGATGTCGGGCGGTAGGGATGAGTGTCCAGAAATTGGAAACCAATACCTAGACAAAAAAATACTTCACTGATCTGAATTATTTTCGTCCTTCAAAATTCCAAACTCGAATGAAAAGTCTATTTTTCAAATAAAAACACTCCTAAAACTACTTTTTTCAAAAAAATTCAACAAACAAAAAAACAAAAACAAAATCGAATTTGATCTTATCATATATACTAAAGGGAGAACACTTACTCCCTCCCCCAAGGCTACTCAGAAGTAGCTTACTGTCTTGGATTTGTAGAGGAAATATTTCTACACAAGATATCGCAAGAATTTCTCAAAGTCTCAACCCTTAAAGATTCGAGCAATTTCGATGATTTTATCATGTACATCAAATGTGTTCTACTGTTCTATCCCTTCGTTACTATTTTTGGATTTTCAAATCATGATACAATATCTGATAAAAAATGAAATGGTAAATAAATATCATATTTTCAAATATAACAAACAAACAAAAAAAAGATTAAAAAAGAACTCCCTGTTTATTTTACAAGACAAAAAGTTTTATCTCCAGAACAAAGAGGGTTATATCTTAGCAACTGTGTCGATCGCATGAATAGATTTACTCACAGCAAGTGGAGATCGTCTGATACCGATATTTACAAATGTTAGAGGTAAAAACTAGTAAGAAATACTAGACAGGACTGCGTCGGTGTTTCTAGAGACACAGTTGTAAATGTGATAATAAGTTTTACACCGTTGAGTGATGATAGCGACTGTTTTACAAATATTAGATTGAAGCAATCACCAATATACATATACAGTTATTCTTAAATTGGTTATCCAGTCGAGAGACAATTTATTCATTAGCAAATTTAGTCATTTGCATCTTATAGCTTAAAAGAAGACACTGGAAACTTGAGATATGCAAATGACATTATGTTATTATTTGCTAACTCGGTATTTCAATTAGACTAACTTTTCAAGAATAGCTGTAAGTATCATTCATGAAGATTCCGATTGCACAAAACCCTCGAAAAAATTTCCATCGAATTTTTATATTACTATAGTCTTTTTCGTTGCGCGAGGTCCCGTCGGAGGAACCAAACCCCGTTTTCTAGAAAATTCAGTAATGTTTTATTGGAAGTGGAGGTAATTGTTTTTGTGTCAGTGAGTGTTGTTGTCTCGTTTGCGAGGTCTCACAACATTTTCAGCATGAGATCGTAATATTTATAAATATGGAAAATGAACTCAAGAACATTTTGATAACTATTTTACAATTTTTAATGATATGATTACTTAAGGAAATCTCTAGAGTCAAGATAAACTGTTCTAAATACCGTTCTTTCTATCTATCTGGCATAATCCCCCATGAGCTCGCCTGTCACTTTCTTGTCGCCCTTTGTCATTGCGATTGCTTTTTTAAAACATTTCGTTACTTCGATACATATCATTTCAACTTGTTAAAAACTATTTTTTCTTTGATTTTCTTGCTATTTTTGACACTTTAATTTCATATAATTTACAAATAGTATACCTGCTTATGATGATGATTGTGTGGTTTCGATAATTTTATTGACGAAATTAATTTTGAACAGAAAAATACAACCCAAAAGAGTCTTGTGTATCTGTAGCCCAAAGGGATAGCACGTGTGGCTATTAGATCCTATTAACCAAAAACTTGGTGGTTGAAACCCATCCAGAGAAAAAGGCAGTTCTTATTTTTAATCGTTAGACATTTATATTAATAGTAATTTGGTTTAAAAAAATATATTTTTTTTGTTTGTACATGGTCTCTGTGGCGCAATCGGTTAGCGCGTTCACACCCAGGGACGAAGATCGCTATTATTTTATTTACTTTTAAATTGATAGATATTAATATTAATTGGATTTACTCAATTCAATACTGATTTAGGTTGGTGGTTCAAGCCCACCCAGGAACGATAATTTTTTTTTCTTATTTTGAATTGATAGATATTTATATTACAATATAAAAATCGCATTTGATGTTAAGATAAATTAGCGTTTTCAATAGATTCATGCGTCAAAATGTAAAAGACAATCGGGACAGGAATTCAAAAGATTCGCAAAAAAAAAAACCTAACCAAACCATTTTTTGATTTTCAAAATTTCCATTTAAAAATAAAATTCGGTATTTTTAAAACTTTGTCGATCAAAACCAAAAAAATGTGTAGGTTCCCACGCGTTTTTCAAACGTTAGCGAGATTAAAAGAAAGAAAGAAACGATCCGAAGAGATGTGAAAGAACCAAAGATGTGAAATGTATAGTGTGCGACTAGATATATTTATGGTTCTGTCTGTGACTCATGAAAAGTTTCCATATAATAAAATAAAAAAAGATGAGAGAACTGACAATTTCTTAATCAAAGCTAGTATAATTGCATTCGGATAACAATATTATGATTCTTTCTAAGGCCCACTCCTGAACAAGAATTTGGTAGAAAAATATTCAATATCATATTCAGAGCCCTTGTTTTTCCTCTCCAGCAGCGGATAACAAGGGCTCTGACATAATCCGATTTTTGCTCAAATTTGATTGGTTATTGAATTATGACAAACGCACAAGCGCGAACAACCGCAAACAAATGTTTCGCCCTACGTCCTAAGAATAATAAAAGGAATGACCAGAAAAGTCATTCATGTGAGCCGGATAGTCAGCGGGTTCGCCCAATCGACTTCGGGACTGCATGTAACGAACACCTCATTGAACACTTTCAACAAGAGTACATGATATAAATGTTGCATGAAGAACATACCTCTATCGAACATATGAAAACAAAATGTTTTGTTATGAAAAGCTTGAAAGCTACATTTTTTCTGTTCTAAGTGACTGAATTCACCTCTTAAATGTAATAGGTATTTTTTTAAATCGTAGGAGCTGAGATTATCAGACATTCTTTTAACATTAAATTAGCTAGTTAATTAAAAGTTTCGACTTCGAGATCCTCTTATAATAATAAAATACGAGACTCCGAGAACCATAAAAAGTGCCTCCGATATTTCGTGACTTGGTCGAAATTTGCCGAGACCTGCATTTGTCAAGGTACCATTCGCCATCCCTTTGCTTCGCACACTATTAATGGGCTCTTACGGTTTCTCTGTGTTTTAATTCCAATATTACGTAGCATTCACAAGCCTTCGAGAAAGATTTTGGTACGGAACACAGTATTAATTATTTCAAAAAGTAACTCTTATGAAATTCATAATGCATCCGTCCTTGCATGTTGATATGATGTCATGTGTGAAGTACAACAGTTTCCAAAAACGCGAATTTTAAGCATTAAAAGGAAAACTTTCCTGTTAATATACATGGCCGTAACCAAGAGGGGTGCACAGGTGCACGTGCACAGGTGCACGTGCACTCCCCAAGAAAAGCCAAAATATCTGCTCATCCATCCCCCTTTTTTTTATTACAAGAATTTGCATTCTTAGATTTGCAATCAAGGGCACACTGTGCTAAAATAATAACCGAAAATACCAAGAATAAAGTCATTCAAAAGAACTGTAAAGCACAATAAGAGCAATAAATTGTAATACCGGTGGATGGCTTTTTGAAAAGCATGCTAACTTTGTGATAAATATAACAGCTACTAATTAAAAAAGGCTACTAAAAACTCATCAATGGTCCAAGGATTTTTATCTGAAAGTTCTGGTTACGGCCCTGATATAGAGAGATGACATTTTCCCATTTACAATGAAACCCCATATTCTCCAAGGATTTGTGTGGGCAAATTCAACTTTATGCATATTTCTACACCTACCAAGTCACAAACATTAACCTAATGCTCATGATTCACGTCTGTCTGGACTGCGTCAATGTACTACCAAGAATGCGGTAAGCAATTTTTCAAAATGGAAAAGGAAACCAATCATTACGAAAAGTCACTATTCATTTTATTTATTAATGATACATGGTAGATTTCTTTTCTGGCTGGGCAAATGTCAAAAGTATCGCAGTTTGTGAAATATTTGTGATAAAACATACGTTCTGCATACATTTCTTTGGATCGAGCAAACACCTCGATGATGAAAAGCAGCTGACTATGGCGGGCTCAAAATGGTGACTTTTCTGGCCATGGTAGCACACACGGTAGACTTGTCCAAGTCGACCTCTCTGATATTCATAGGGAATTTTGAAGAGGATTTATGGGTCATAATGAATTTATTTTCATCTCATTAAATTCAGCGCACTAAAAGCACAGGAAGCCCAACAAGCGAGCGCGCGTACATTCCAAAAAGTCCACAGAAGAGGTCGACTTGTACAGGATTTCCATTTGCGTTTCCCGCCAAGTAAGCGCGCGGATAGATTTTGAAACATGCGTGACCTGAGTTGATGGCGCATAAACAATTGCGTGGGCGTCCATTTTTCAACGTCTTTAACCTTTTTACCCTCGATCCAGGCCCTCGATCGGCACTTTATTTTTGCCCGTTTTTGCCCTTCTGTTTTTACAAAATATGACAACAATTCCGAAAAATCTTGATTAGAATCAAGAACGAGTTTGCTGTCAATGTTTACAAGAAGTCGCGATCACATATCATAGACGTTTTTTCTCGTCCGGACGAAAAAGTAAGTCTTGTTAGAACATTGAACTTCTCACAGGAACGATTTTCAGACAGCAAGACATTTTCAAATCTTTTTTGTGAAAATCAGGCTGACAAAAAAAACACACACAAAAAAAACCGCGTTGTTTCTTTGCGTGACAAACTTTCTTGATTGACAGGTTTGTGAAGCGCGCTGATTGGCTCATTTTACCTTTCTATAAAAATTGTTTGCTGACCCATTTTTGGGTCAGTAAATTTCGCAGGGAATCAAGTTGGAAAAGTCCTTCGTCCTGCGGGAAAATTCACAAATTAAGTTGATTATGCCAGAGTCATTGTTTCGCTGGGCGAAGTAACGAGGATTCAGGTTACGAGATTGAAAAATATTTTGAGTTGATGCGCAATAGAGATGCGCGTGGGCATTAGGGGGCACCACCCTTAATACTAATATTTGACTAAATTAATTCAATATGGAATTGTGTATGGTCTTTATGGTGCACTCGGAAAGCCCGTTTGGCTGTTGATCGAAATTTTGGATAAACCCCACCCAGTAAAATTGAGTAAAATCTGTTAATGACATTGTGATTCAATGCAATTTACACAAACTTTATAGCCACAGGCTTAGACGTATAGTATGTTCTTTTGTATGAAATCGAATTCATGAGAAAATGGTATTTGTACGGTGCCTTCAATTTTTCTATCCATTTCTTTCATAAGTTATAAGCAGCAACAAATTTCAGAGAAAATTAGTTTCATTTATTGTTGAATATCTTTTTATTTGAGTAAGACGTCATACATACATACATGGCCTTGCGGCGAACAGGTTTTAAAAAGTTCACTATAATATTGTTCAAAACGATTGAGCTCAAAATGTGACTTGTCTAGGCCCTATCACTGAATGCAACCTCACAAGTAAAAATGTTTGAAATGAGCCATGTTTAGTGAGCTATGAGAAGACTGATATCAAGTTTACTTACGGTATGTAGGACGTTTCCAAAGTTTGTGATTTGGGATATTTATTAAATCGATTTTATCACTGAAAGCAACCTCGTAAGTAAAAATGTTTGAACGAAGAAGAAGACTGATATGATTATTATTTACATTGTGCATGTAGCACGTTTTCAAATTTTGTTATTAACTCATTCTTCCTGGAAATCTAAAAAAAATATCTCTTCCCTTTTTTCACTATAATTATGCATCTTTATTCATTTCCCAACGTCAAAGCCTTTTCAAAAATACTCCGTCCTGTCTTCCCACGTTACCAGTAACTATTATACTATCTATTTCCATTGGGTGGTGTTACTGGAAAGAGTTTGTACCAGGCCACTATCCGTCGTGATAACATCAAACGGTCTAAAGAAATTTGTATTTCTCCAATTGGACAGTTTTTAGCAAGATAACGATGGCTTTCCCAAACACATATCTAAAATCAAAGTAAAGTTTGGTTATCAAAATGAACTTCATTGGGCACAATATTCATACAAATGCATGTTCACAGGTGAGTGTCGGTTGAGATTAAAATTAAAAGACTTTTTCTTTCTAGCCTGAACTGGAAAAGTCTATGAAGTCGGGACATTAGGCTATTCTGCGTTGAACTCACCATTTTCTCTAGTAATTAAATACCAGGTTAATTTCTCTTGATACGAGAAACTGAAACTAAACTTATATAATATGATAACTTTAACACCCATCCAAACTCGGTAAATGCTCAGTGACTGGACTTTGTTCACCATCTAAACATTTTTTCATTGTCCAGTAGTCAAATGGTCACATTTTTAGCGAGGGGCCAATTCGCCTTTTTGGAATTCAGAAAGGGACTGGGGACGAATTTAGAAATATTTATCTAATAAAGAGCGTGTCTTCCCAATTACTGAGTATGGCATAGCGCCTGACTAAAAAAGTGAACTGAAGACTATCGAATTTATTTATCTATTCATAACGTATTACCAAACCTTACACTGAGTTGTTTGTTGTTCAAGTCTTTCGCTATATATTTGACTTGACAGTTGTAAACTGGATGCCTGTCGTGTCGAACTGTCGATGATTTTCTTTTAAATGTTTTTATGTTCTCACTTACAAGATATGTCTTTACATATGTATCTGAAATTCAAAGAGAATTTGTCAGTGGCATTGTTTGTACATACAGCGATTTCAAAAGAACGTTTTGCCAAAACGTTATTTCAAGGGACTTTGTAGTGTCGCTCTGACGTTTCCACCCAAGGAAACCACATATCAAAGAATTGTTATCTGTCGTGCAGGAACCCTGTGTTTTTCAGTATCTTACTTGCTACCATTATAATGCAGTTAGAGCATATGCATGCTGACTGTTAAATAATGTTTTCACTACAATGACTGTACGTTTTGGACGATTTAAGGCTTTAAGAGCAAGTATTTGTAAGCATCAAACAAAGTGGGAAATGAAAAAAGCCATGCCCCATTGAAACTTTGTGTGCAGGTAGGTTACCTAGGGGGATGCATGAAAACACCCCATTATAGGGTCATCAACTGCATTGTTGCCATGGCAACACCAAAGCTTTGTTTCCACGCCAGATCCATTTTTTGACCAAAACATTTAGTCATTTGAAGCACAAATGTAAACACACCGTTCTCCGTTACATTTTATTGATTCCTTTAGATATTTCTTGCAGTACTAGGTCCACCCATAGGCTTTACAACGAGCATCTTAAATCTGGCTAGTTGTCGATATACGTAGAGAAATATTAGATGCAGTTGGAGGTGGTGTCCGCCATTTTGAACAAGTACCAAATCAGACCCAACTCATTTATTCATATCTCCTAAAGTGGAGTGAGTTGAAACTTGACGTTACTAGCACAACTAAACCAAGGAATGATCTTTACGATTTGATAAAAATTTCATTGGGAGCTAACATTGTTTGTATGTAGCAGCTCGATAAATTATGCTGATTTTTCGAAAATCCCTATAATTGCCTATATTGCAAGTGAAATTTATCAATTGCAAAAAACATCAAAACTAGTCAAACAGACACATAAATGTTCTTTAGTGATCTATTTTATTGTTTATAGTTTTTACAATAGGTTCAAAGCGATGATTTCTGCATGATAATCAGTGTCTCTAGGCCTACCTCACTGAAGTTGCTCACTTTTTCATCGCTGACAATATATTGGTGGACTCTCACAGTTTATCCAAACATCCTGGCCAAAACAATTCATAAAAAATGCCCACAATGTCTCTTTAGATGTCTTTGCAGATAAAGTATATCCGTTTACAATGGATTCTGGTTGTTTTTTCATTCAAACATTCATTGATGCCTTCGTCGTGTTTGTGAAAATGTCGAACTTTTTCCGGCAGTTCTGCTTAATGTTTTACATCAAATCATTACAAATTGTGCTGCAAATAATATTATCTTATTATACAGTCCTCTGCAGTCCAATTTTTAGAATCAAAGAAGCGAAAATATGTTTGTAGTAAACTGAATTTTCGAATCAATGTTGTTTTGCTTCAGTAACCTAATTTTTAGGGTAAGACCGCTGAACACAAAGAGTGTATTTTAATCATTTGTCTTTTTTTTAATATATTTTTTTGATATATATATTTATTTACTTACTTATTAATCTATTTATTAATTGACCAATTTAACTACTTAATTATCTGTTGTGGTAAAAACATAAATTATACACAGTAAAAAGAAGAGAGTGCTTACTGGCATTTTGGACGTTAGTCCTTCGTCGGAGTAAATTATCTATCTATGTATTTGTTGTACCTATTTATCTATATTTTTCATATATTTCTTCATGTTTTCATTGATGTGTTTATTCATTCATTTATTAATTTTCTCATTTGTTTATTTGTTAAGTTATTCATTTATATATCTATGGTTGTCTATTTATTTATTTTGTCATTTACTCATCAATTTATTTATTTTTTATTTGTTTATTCACTGATTTATTTAATTATTTACTTGCTTAATAATTTGTTTATTTGTGCGTTTATTTATTACTTTATTTAGTTTTTTTAGTAAATGTTTGTAAATTTACAAATAGATCTTCCGTTTTTGGAAATTTACGTAATTATTTATTTTCTATCTAATTCCGATTTATTAATTTATCGTGTTTTTTTTATTTATTATTTTTATTGTTTATTTATTTACTGTCATTCAATTTTATTTGCACTTTTCAGTCTCGTTTCAATTTTTTTACTGGGTCATATATGTTTTTGTGCTTTCCTATATTAAGTAAATTTCAATTACAGATTGAAAATAAGATGAATTTTGAATGGGCAATAAATAAACAAAAATTGAATCAATTAATGAATTAAAAAAATGAATAATCAATTAATCATTCATATGATTAATTAAACTTATTATTAAATTTGTTATTTTTTAACTATTCAACTTCTTATTTCTTATTTTTTATTTATCAATTAATCTATTAATATATATATATTAAATATTTCAAAGATCATTTCTTTCTTCTGAAGTAATGAATAAAAATAAAATAAAAATTAATGAATAGAAAATAGAAAGGAAATTGCTAAAAATAATTAAACCAGGAAGGAATAAAGAAATTAATACAATAATAAACAAGTAAACAAACAAATTAATTGATTAAGAAACAAATGAATAAAAATTGATGAGTAAATAATTTAATTAACAATAATATAAAGTCGTTTCCATATGAGTGGAGAACCAAAACTCATACCATATTGTAATCGTAATCTCTAAGAAAAATTGCATTTTTATCGTAGCGAAAATGTATAAATGATATCGTTTCCCACGACCATGCGACAACGAATCTATAGGAGTAAAAAACATTAACAAATAATAAGATAAATACATAAGATAAATACATAAATAGATAAATAGAATAGATAAATGAATAATGAACTAATTTATTAAAAAATAAGTAAATATATGAGTGAAATAGATAAGCGTTCAGCGGTGTTACCCAAAAGTGTAACAAAAGTGATTTGAAAGTGAGTTTAACAAACATAATGCAACTTCTTTGATTCTAAATACTTTTGCGTTTGGACTGCAAAGGATTGGATAATAAGATAAGACAGCTCACACTGCATTTGCAGCAACATTTGTAATAATTTGATCAAAAAAATTAAGAAGAACTGGGAAAAGTTCGACATTTTCACAAACACGACAAAGACATCAATGAATGTTTGAATGAAAAAACAACCAGAATCCATTTAAAATGGATAGACTTCGTCTGCAAAGACATCTAAAGAGACATTGTGGGCATTTTTAATGATTTTTTTGGCCAGGATGTTTGGATAAACTGTGAGAGTCGACCAATATATTGTCAGCGATGAAAAAGTGAGCAACTTCAGTGAGGTAGGCCTAGAGACACTGATTATCATGCAGAAATCATTGCTTTGAACCTATTGTAAAAACTATAAACAATAAAATAGATCACTAAAGAACATTTATGTGTCTGTTTGACTAGTTTTGATGTTTTTTGCAATTGATAAATTCCACTTGCAATATAGGCAATTATAGGGATTTTCGAAAAATCAGCATAATTTATCGAGCTGCTACATACAAACAATGTTAGTTCCCAATGAAATTTTTATCAAATCGTAAAGATCATTCCTTGGTTTAGTTGTGCTAGTAATGTCAAGTTTCAACTCACTCCACTTTAGGAGATATGAATAAATGAGTTGGGTCTGATTTGGTACTTGTTCAAAATGGCGGACACCACCTCCAACTGCATCTAATATTTCTCTACGTATATCGACAACTAGTCAGATTTAAGATGCTCGTTGTAAAGCCTATGGGTGGACCTAGTACTGCAAGAAATATCTAAAGGAATCAATAAAATGTAACGGAGAACGGTGTGTTTACATTTGTGCTTCAAATGACTAAATTTTTTGGTCAAAAAATGGATCTGGGGTGGGAACAAAGCTTTGGTGTTGCCATGGCAACAATGCAGTTGATGACCCTATAATGGGGTGTTTTCATGCATCCCCCTAGGTAACCTACCTGCACACAAAGTTTCAATGGAGCATGGCTTTTTTCATTTCCCACTTTGTTTGATGCTTACAAATACTTGTTCTTAACAATCAACACAAAACACCAAAAAGAGTACAAACATACTTTCAAAAAAGGTAAGCTATTACCAAATACTGATATGAAATGATGACTGCGAGAAGGACAACTGTTTTAAGGCAATTTTGTGATAAATTTTAAGTTAAAGGTTCTCTTGGCGAAGCATGACCACATAACAAAGGTGTATATGTCAATAAAAGAATACCTACCCAATTTTTCACCTTTTTTACTTTGCTGAGATGGTAGTAGAGTAGCTCGTATGATATCTACTACAAAGAATCCATCATTCTCGATCACTAGGCCCACTCGTACATACCCTAGATCTACGATAAATCAACATGTAAATACACCATCGCGTGATTGCAGACATAGCAATTGACAGGAACAATAGAATCTTGAGTAAAATCATTTTACATTTTATAAATACTACATAGAAAAGTCATGAATAATTAATGAGTGATTTTCAAAGTAAATCAATACAAGTAACAGTGATAGAGATTTACCCTAATTTGCTTAAAGCTCTATTATCTCATCATGAAATTATATTTTTTTAAAAGTTTTTGTACAGAACAATATAAAATTGCGTTTAGATTCTTAAAATTGAAACTCGTGTCAGTTTTATCGGCGCTATAGATACGCGGCCTCACGTCACCTTGTATCTATATCTGCTGATAAAACTCTACTTCTAATTTTATTAATACCACTTCTAACTGGAAAGAACTTTACCATCGTTAAGCTATGATATCGTCTCTAAAATAACTGCACTTCAATCAAAACTATAAATATAGGTGCATTTTAGTGGATACAACAGTAAGCCTAGTTAAAGCGCACGGGCTGTCAACCGCGAGCCCCAGCCATATCCACTCTAAATAATATACTATACAACTATTAGGGATTGTCAAGCGCATTGAAAACTGCTATATACGCACTACAATACATCACACCAATAACACCAACTGAGTCTTTTTTAACCGATTACACTAATGTATTATGCACTTAGAATGACTAGTGTGTTTGTATTTAAAGTTTACCTTCTCCAAATGTAGCTGAAGAGCAGATTTGATTCGGTCCTGTTTTGTTGAGTTCAGGTTCGTCACCAAACGAGTGAGAACTGTTTGACATTTTCTTTTGGCTGAAATCACAAAATTGTATTAAATATGCTGTACATGCATGAATAAAACATAAAATGATATATATATAAAATGATAAGCAGAATGCATTTTTGTCATACAAATCAACTCATAATGGACTTTGAACCACTGACTATTTTACGGACGAGTTCTAACTATGAGTGCCAGTGGCGGATAAGAGGGTTCCATTTTGGTTTCACATTTTCTAAAGAGTCGTTTGCGTATTGAGTAGAAAACGGTACCGTAATGTAACAAATGTAATGCAATGAATTTTGTTATGTAGCGCATTTCACAACGTCTCAAAACGATTTACCATTCAATGCATGATGCATTTTCATTTTTTTATTACTTGATTATTATTGCTCGAGGAAGTTTCCGTGGAACTCAAGGAACCCCCTTGGATCCGCCATTGAGTGTAGTTTATGTGAGTAAGCAAGATGAGTAATCAAAGTGCTCAATCCAAAACCTTACCTTTTGGTACTTTCAGTGTCAGAATCCCGTAATCTAAATAATTTTCTTTTTTTCTTTTTAACTATAGGTGAAACATCTGATACGCTGCTCTCAAAATCATCCACAGCCGACGAAGCTGGTAGCATTAAAGAAGGAGGGCTTGAAACTGATTTTCTTTCTGGAGGATTTTTAGTTTCTTGAAAATCATACACAACAGTCGTGTCTTTAATTGTTCTATCTGACCGAGAACTACCACAGCAGCTACCACTGGATCCAGTATAGATTGAAGCAAGCTCATCTTTTGATGAATTGGAGTTCCAAAAAGGGCAGTTTAGTCTTGGGGAGTAAAGGAAGACACTGCGATTATCTGTGTTTCCACAAGGTGTAGCCGGTGCACTATGAATGCGGGGAACCGCTGCAATAATAAAAAAAAAGGAATCATATTGATATGAATTTGATCAGCTAAGTTATGTATTAGGTTTGATTTTCACGGCTGTCTACCCCATTGGTTACCAGTCTTCCACGACTAGAAGTCACTAGTCGTGACCAAGAGGTTTCTGGAGCGGAAAAATAGCGCTTAAACCAATGAAAGTATAAGGTAATACACGCAGTAATTGCACGCTGTGTAATAAATCTAAAATATAGATTTATGGGAAAAATCATAAGGCATAATAAAGCAGTATGATAAAAAAAATCCTTGACATCATTTTCATGGGTCTGTCACCCTAGCAACGGTCACATGGCGACAAAGTGACAATTTGGAGTGTTAGGAAACCCCACCCCCACTCCACCCTCGCCAGGAAACATGAAAATGTTTTAAAAGCTCACCTAAAGTTCCCGGAAGTATTGAACCTGATTCACTCAAACGCCTTTTGTTTTGTATCGGCTTAATATCTATGGAAATAGAAAGAATTATTTAAAGTTATATAACGGGAAGGAATAAAACAAACAAAAGAGATAAAGAGAAAGAAAGACGAAACTTGGATACAAAGAGAAGATAATTTAATATTTAGGCAGATCAAGACAATATGAGATAAGAGAGTTTATCCACCGTATTGTGCTTTACACTCGTCAGGGGATCGTTTAACTATATTTTGAAACTGACATTATTTCGGGTACGGAACGTGATTAAACAGATTGCAGGAGGCTTGGTCACATCGTCAAAACATCTCAAGACAAAAATGCATGGGGTGCGGAGATTGCTAACAAGTTTCTAAAAATAGCATGACGAGTAGAGCCCCTGATGGGGTCCGGGTATAAGATCTCTTATCTCATACTCTCTTGGGCAGATGTATTTTAAGGACATTAATTAAACAAATGATGAAATGTAATGAGACAAGGAAAAAAACAGAAATAGCTGCGGCGATATTGAACTCTCCGCGAAGTTTTGAACAATATGGTTCGATATTTTCACTCTTTAAGGAAAGTAACACAAGAGTTGAGGATTAGCACAGCAAAGCGTGAGAGAAACTGGAAAACTGACAGTAGTACTAGCTAGAGTGAACGCTATGGACATACCAGAAACAAAACGAGACTGAAACAAGTATTGCAACAAAAGTTAGTTAGTTATGTTATAGCGGAACTCCGCGTGGTCCGAAGATCCGCGCAAGTGGAGCACCATAATTAAGAAAATTTGGTAAACCATCGAGCTCATTTCAAATTGAACACAGGAAGCCCGGAATGCAAAAATACGTAAAACGCACGTACGTCCGCGTACATTCACGCACAATTTGCTGACCAGTTTTACTGAGCCGAAGTTTTGGCTTCAAAACTTTGATAAATTTTAGACGCGCACGTGTGCTGACATTAGGAAATTTGCTGTCCTCGACACACAAACACAAAAAAATCCGATTAGCACATTTTTTTCAGTTCACAGAAGTATTTATAAATTTTTTTCACTGAGCTCAGTTGAAACTAAAAAAGACGTATTTCTACAATAGACAAGGAGCACGAAAATGATAATGTTAAGTTGCTGGCTAAAAGAGTTTTGACCGGAAAAAAAACAACAAAAAACAGGCAACAACAACAACAAGAAAACGAAAAAAAAAAACGAACAAACAAAAACAAAACAAACAAACAAACTCGCCGTGGCTGAATTGAACCACCAAGATCTTTCAACAAAGAAAAGCAAACGAGCTGAGTGAGAAAGCGTGAGTGTAGATTTAATTTATATACAATGTATGTTGAAGCTCCGCCATTAGCTTTACCTAATTTTTAAATTAGATAATAAATACATATAAAACTGATTCTTACCAAGTCTTTCGTCAAAACTTGAGAAAAGACGTTGTGGCAAGGTCTTGTTCACTTTGAATGCATGCCCACCAGAATCGGTTTTTCTTCTTTTGTTGTATGTAAAGTCATCATCTTTAATAAATTCATCACGTGTAGACATGGTTCGTACGATGCAGCTACGAACATTCCATGATGTTCTTGATATGGTCTTGAGGAACTCGTCATGCTTTGCCCCAGTGGTTAATACAGAGTTGATTACTACATAAAAAACAACATCAAATCAATCATGTAAAAAGAAATTGGAAGTTAGGTCTAATAACAGGTTTTCACTAGCGACGCAAGCGCAAAAATAAGTACGGAAACACTTTGATCCTTGTGCTTGCGTTTGCGTTGGTGAAGGTTCTTGATATTTGTTTCTTGTGCTTGTGTCTGCGCTTTCGCCTTTAGCGAAAACCAGGCTTCAGGGATGTATTTTAAATGTTTGTGTGTATATGTGGTCGTTCTCATTATAAGTTTTTGATTGAATGCAACCGGGCGAATATTCCGCTTACACGGGATCACACTATCCGGTGAGTACAAATTTGGGACCTATAGTCTCGAACGATCAAATACTTCGTCAGGTACCTTGTAAACGGCGTCTAAAAGTAACATTAAAATATATACTAAAGAACCCCCGGCTTTACAATTCACCAATATTGTAAATTATACACCTCCATTGGCACTCAGTATTGATTTATATCCTCTGTTCAATTGCCAAATGTGGTGGTTTGGCAAGACCAAGTCTTAACACTTAACACTGAGTCGAATCGCACATTTTGCCAACTTTGCACTGAAACTTACCATCACTTGTGACGGAGATAGTAAATCGTCGAGAGGTTGGTATGGTAATCTTGTCAAGTAAATCAGCGTTGTTATCAATGTTATGCCAACAAGGGACATTACATAACACCTCTTGAGTTAGTTCAACGAACACCTGAATACAAATACAAATATATAAAAATGAGTAATTATTACCAGTCTTGCAGTTTTCTACGTTCTCCATGCATTTCAACGTCCCAGCGTAAGTTTTGATTGTTTCAATTTAAATTATATCAAAGACTTGACTTGCATCCAAAACAATGATGCAATTTTTTTAATTTTTGCATATTTCAGAATTATCCTAAAGAAAGACGAAAACTAGCGTTTATCAAAACTGCTTTAGATTCGTGTGGAAAAAATGAAAACGATTTGAATGCTCTGAGTGTAGACACCAAAAGTTGCAGATATAAACATTTTTGGATACTTGCAATCAAGGCTTGCTTACCCCACCAATAAAACAAGGAACTTTCGATGCACGATCACTCCAAACTGACACTTCTAGCGATTTTAATGATAGCTAGAATTTGGCATTTGAATAAAAGAAAATAATTAGAAAAGGCAGATGATTAAATTTGGTTTTCAAGTGAAATTCGTGTGTACAAGTTCCTAGAAAGGATCCTTGTCCAACACCATTGAAATTGAAATCCAAATATTGCTCTTACTTGTTCGGCGGTGATGTTTGAGTAAATAAAGGTAAGGTTCCAGATGGGATGGTTGTTTTGGTACTCAATATTGGTCTTGAAATGTGTCGATAAACTGTTATAAAGAAACAAAACCTTTAAATGAATTGTTTGTGATGTGATGTGATGTGATGTGATGTGATGTGATGCGGTGTGGTGTGATGTGGTGTGGTGTGATGTGATGTGATGTGATGTGATGTGATGTGATGTGATGTGATGTGATGTGATGTGATGTGATGTGATGTGATGTGATGTGATGTGATGTGATGTGATGTGATGTGATGTGATGTGATGTGATGTGATGTGATGTGATAATAATGTCTCAATGAATGCGCTTTAAAATCTCTAATATTTATAGTATGTACACCGAGTTTACAAGCATGGGGTTGATTAGTAGCTAGTATTTAGATATAGTTTGTATATTTACACATTCTTACGTTTTTTTTGGCAGAAGATTCACGACTGCATATGGATTAGGAGATTCAGCAAGATTACGTAGAGATAAACTTTGTGCTCTGAGTATCTTTATAATCAGGTTTTGTCCTTCAGGGTCATGCCACAAGGATATCTAACAATGGATCGACAAATGTATAGTCCTTTATTATTTCTTGTTTAAGTATTAAAGAAAGTTAGCCAAGACCTTACTAATTGCGGAGACGCTCTCCCATACTCACTACTAGCGTTTACTGTTTTACACACATCTTTGCTTATGTAGATTTTGATTTTTTTTCTGGAGAAGAGGAGTTGAAGAAATAGTAATAATAATGCATTTTTTGGTTGTGAATGTACTGGCGATAAAAAAATAAAGTAATGACGACGTTGATGATAATGATTATAATGGGAGTGGGAATTCAAGTATAGAAGGATGTTGCAATAGACCTTTTTGGCTTTGTATACAAATTGCCCATTTCAGACCATGTGACACTCTCTAGGGAATGGTTCTTTTATGAAAAATGCGTTAAAATATTTACATCTGAAAGAATCATTTCCAAGAGTCACATCACAGGATGTGAAATGGGAAAATAAACATGGAAGCGAGTAAGGTCTATTGATGGTGGTGATTCTGGTGTCTTTGGTGGTATAGGCGATGATATTAGTAGTGGTCGTGTAGACGATGATGCAACTATACAATGGATATAACATACAATATACATTATACAATGTTGTCCTTAAATATATGAAATACATTCGAAACATAAATCGGTTGTTGTATGATTTTAGATATGTACCTGAATTCGTGGCTTGAACGTAGCACCAAAGCATAGCAGTTGCTGGAAGTCAAAGACATTATGTAATACACAGTATGTGTATTATATAGGGATATACTTCACAGCGATGATGAAAATATTATTAATTTTTGAGATGAATGTGTGATGGTAATGATCATGATTTCAATCAAAATGAAATGATGTTGTTGATGATGATACCGGATATGAAACGACAGCATGTTGATGATCACGAAATATAAAAGGACAGGGTGTTGATGATACCGGATATTAAAGGACAGGGTGTTGATGATGATACCGGTTAAAAAAGACAGGGTGTTGATGATGATACCGGATAGAAAAGGACAGGGTGTTGATGATGATACCGGATATAAAAGGACAGGGTGTTGATGATAATACCAGATATAAAAGGAAAGGGTGTGGATGATGATACCGGATATAAAAGGACAGGGTGTTAACATGATACCGGATATAAAAGGACAGGGTGTTGATGATGATACCGGATATAAAAGGACAGTGTGTTGACATGATACCGGATATAAAAGGACAGGGTGTTGACATGATACCGGATATAAAAGGACAGGGTGTTGATGATGATACCGGATATAAAAGGACAGTGTGTTGACATGATACCGGATATAAAAGGACAGGGTGTTGACATGATACCGGATATAAAAGGACAGGGTGTTGATGATGATACCGGATATAAAAGGACAGGGTGTTGATGATGATACCGGATATAAAAGGACAGGGTGTTGATGATGATACCGGATATAAAAGGACAGGGTGTTGATGATGATACCCGATATAAAAGGACAGGGTGTTAACATGATACCGGATATAAAAGGACAGGGTGTTGATGATGATACCGGATATAAAAGGACAGGGTGTTGATGATGATACCCGATATAAAAGGACAGGGTGTTGATGATGATACCCGATATAAAAGGACAGGGTGTTAACATGATAACCGATATGACAGGGTGTTTAGTAATAATGTTAATAATAATCATGCTTTCAATGTTAATATGTTAGAGCTTACGTTTAAAAAAATGTCATATTTTCAGTATATATCGAATGAACAGATTTAAAACACCAACTTTATATTTTCTGAAAATATCAACTGTACCTCTTTTACAAGCTTTTCCAAAGATACGTTTTTGGTTCCCAGCAAAGATATTAGTTCTTCTTGTGAAGCGCAACTTTGTGCTTCGCGAGCTGAAAAACATCAGTAAGCATTGTAATCATAAACCATGTTGTCCACATTTGTGAGAACCCACCCCACGGATCGTATGATAGTTAGCATTGTATCAGTCAAGGTTAACGTTCGTCACCGGTTACTGTCAAACCCCGAATATGGACCAAAAAATATCGTCTGTATGGTAGGGAATTTGATCCGAAATGGCGGACCGCTTAGTCCAAAAACAGGTAAGACGAGTGGAAAGTATACAAGCCCTAATAGTGGGGCATTTGCCATTCTACGTTTTTTTAATGACTAATAATTCACTTGTTTATTCATATTTTTTTCATGTTTGCATCCTATCACTTCTAAATTTAGCCTTTATTTAATTATAACATATGTATTTAAAAATAAATCAATGTAAACACTATTGTGATTTTTGGACATACCATAGTTGGCCCTTGTTTTTTCAATAGCATCATTGATAATTTGACTTGAAGATGGTCGTGGTGAGGAGCTTTTGCGTTTTCTATTCAAAGTCGAATCAAATTATAAGAGACGGACAAGCAAGTAAAGAAACGGTCAAAATGGAAGCAGGTAAGCAAGCAAGCAAACACGCTACTGCAAACAAGCAAGAAAAAAAGGAAACACAGGCTATTTAAGTTTTTTTTTTTTTTTTGCAATCATCCAATTTACTCTCTTCAGACTTTTGACACGCAAACGTTTTCTCTGGGCAGTCGAAAGACGAACACCTGTGGCTGGTTGCACGAAGCATGGATAAAGTTATCCACTGAATAAAGTTATTCACTCCAAAGGATTTCTTTAGAATTTAACCGCTGGATAGCGATTTATCTATTGGATAGCGCTATTCCGGTCGCACAACCGGCCTCTGGGAGACAGAGGTTTGACGTCACAGGGAGGCTAATTAGCCGGATATCTCGGACTGATTCGATACATACTTTGAATGTCCTACTACTATGGAGACAGTGTTTGGTGACGCGCTGATTGCATTCTGTGTCCTTTCAAATGTAGCATCGATTAGTGAAATGTTGTTCCATTCGATGATTTGATCCCCTACCATTCAGTAATAGAGATATAGATACACAGTTAGCATAAGATATACGATATACACATGTATTACATCCAAACGTTGAATGTGGAGGGATTCTCGTTGTCTTAGTTTCCTGGGTTGACTCTTGTGTAAGCAAGTACTACCTCCCTCCTGACCCCACAATGTTCGCTTACCGTACGGAAGATCTAGAGTCAATTGCAATACCGTGAGAAATATCACTCGAACTGATAGTCTAACAAACAGTCGGACTCACTAAAAGAAGATATACTGAATGACAAACTGATCACTGACGAGAAAATAGACGGGTTAGCAGGTACATTGTAAATGTATGATATGAAATAGAAATACCAAAACATGGTTAAGTCGTGGAAGACTACTCTATATTAAAGAAGACGGGAATGATCGTTATACCTTCCAGTGCTCAAAATCAGTGATCTGGTGCCTTTTAGGGTGTCTTAGAGTTTATTCAGACAAACATCAGTTTTTCAATTATTTATTTTATGTTTGTTTTCCCAATAAGAATAAGATAGTGATTGGATTAACTTCATATCCGTATATCGATTGCTTGATTGTCTGACTGATTTTAAGCACTTTGAGTTGGTCCCTTTTATAGATAAAAATCATGTATTGCCACACCCAACAGAATAAGACTTTGGTACTTTTGAGGGGTCATATTCCAAAGTTACAATGATTATTCCCCTCTTTTATACGCAGGAGTTATCCTCATAGGAAAATCATTCCCACACTGTACCTTTGCTTAATGATTTGCTTGCTTTACTTGCAGGATTCACATGTGTTATGTAAGCACCCATTATACCGCTTTCCGAGGATTTACCACCAGTGATACGGACGCCAAATGGCATACCTAACAAAAACAGATACTGAAAAAACCCTAAACAGATACAAACTGGTAACAGCCAAGATAGTGAAAGAAACGAAAGGAATAGTAAACATCGAAATTACTACACGACACATTTTATCAATGATAGCCTTATGTATGTGCTACAGACTTATATTTCCTAGAATATCACAATTATTGTTAAAATATGTAAATTTACGCGATGATTATTTTGCAATTAGTTACCATTTCGCATCGTTGATTAATATAAAACGTCTTTTTTTATAAATGGAGTGTTTTCTAATAGATATTTTGTAAAGGTACATTGAATCAGCCCTTTGAATTGTATTACCTTGATATTCTGACGAGAAATTGCTTTTAGTAAGAGTAAGACGTTCAATGATTGGTCTGCCTTGGGACGTCCTCATATTATTTTGCTGTCGCTACAAAAGAAATAGAAGTAAACAACAAAACGTATCAGCGAGTTTGTCAAATGTACTTCTTAGTCCGGTTGCACAAATACATTCCTTAATAATAACAATAATAATAATAATAATGATAATAATAATAATAATAATAATAATAATAATAATAATAATAATAATAATAATAATAATAATAATAATGTTTATCCGGTGGGTAGCTCTATCGAGGCTACGTGATCCCTAGCTGTTGAGTGCTATCTTCAAACGGTTCCACCATACTTGATATTTTGTGCCCTAACAGATTCAAGACTTTTTTTTACCTTTGACCTTGGCATTCCTAGCTTATGACTTTCGCTTTTGAATGGAAAATGAAAAGAAAAGAAAATATATTATTTCATTTATTTGTTCCTTTGTTCAATAACATTAAATGTGAAATGAAATTATATTGTATATTGCATATGTTTATTACATTTACCGCTTTCACGCACATTTGCACTAAATACAACATCACTTTCAGGGCTACCTGTGTAAGCCCAGGCCATTGCACACACATTCGAATTCAACACGACAGGTTTACCACGTCAACGTACCCAGAGTAGTTGCTATCAACACTCGAGTTTTCACTGTCGGTTGCCACGACAACATTTAACGCCGGAACACTTTCAACGCATTCTTCAGAAGGAGTAGGAGAAAAACAAGAGGTGTAATAGTCACTTTCACCACTAAGTACTACGCTATCACAGTCCCGTATTGATGAACGCCGCTGTACAGGAAGACTGAGGTATTCAGGTTCTGGTTCTTGAGGTTGGCTGATTGAATAGGACTTTGCCTGTAGGCACAAGCACTGATGTTTAGTCATAATTAAAGTTGTCATAACCATTGCCTCAGTTGACAAGAAATTCGCATTATTTAGTTATGACTTGATTTGCTTTCTGTTTCCTCCTTAAATTAAAAGGGCAATAGTCATCTTTTGACTGTCCAGGCTGCCATGCTACATTCTGTCATGACTTTTACCCATCATTCCTAGTGGTCTTGGAATGACCTATTACTTTTTGGTGATGACAACGTTATTTGAAATAGCTATTTATATGCAAACAATCGAATCATATGTCGTATCGTAGGCGTATCAGTCATAAGGTGTCTCGCTTATGCGTAAACCTTACCAGAAGCTGACGTACTGTATGATTTCAGAACTAGGACCGTTTTCATGTGCAGCTATATTTAATACAATACAAATTTGTACTTGTAAGCAGCTGCAATTTTACAGACTTGGATTTTTCAATAGGAACTTTTTTCAATATTGCTGTTTTTTCATTCTACTTTTTTTAATATACTGTATTTTTTAATAGTGTTTTTTAGTAGAACAATTGTTGATTACTCCATGCAAATTTTGCAAGTCACAAGCCATCAATGTTGTAAGTTTACCCTGTACTGACGTATATATCAACATGTCATCACAAAAAGTCTGTTTTCTTCTGACTCTGTAACCCATTTATCGGTTTATGCTTACCTTTTCTAGAGCTTGATCATTCAGTTTATCCAGGAAAAATTGTGTGTTGGCAATAGTTGCATTTTCGCCAATGAACCAGTCGCCGGTAGATGACAGAGTGTGTTTTTTCTTGTTGCAGAGTAAGCAATTCCAGTCCTGATAACAAGAACAATCATCTAACAGGCCTAGCTGGGGGCCGGTTTTGGGTATTTGGTATCAAGGCTATTTTTTTCGTGTATTTCAAGTATCATCAAGCAGTGAGCAATCATACTGGGTATTTGGTATCTTTCACATTTTTTTATATCAATAAATTTGGGTATTCAGCATCATAAGCCATCCATGAAATTTAGGTATATTTGTAAATTTCGGGGAAAAAACCTTTTGTATCCAGGTAACCCTCAACCCCCCCAGCCAGACCTGAATTAAATACAGCAGGTTATATTCCGAACTCAGAAAAATACATTCGCAACTCGCAAAATATCCACCCATAATTACACGAAAAAACACCTAATAAGATATATTTACTATTATTATAATCATCATTTATCATCGTACAAAACTACAAAATACCTGATTTCCTAAGTCTCTCTCTCCGCACCGTGAGCATGTTTGTCTTTGGCACAGTTTACAGCATAGGTTTAAGCAATCAGCTACTTTGATTTTAAAGCAGATCTTGCAAAGACTACTATCTTGTACTGTCTTTTCACATTTTGAAAGTCTTTCTTCAAGATGATGAATCTCGATGCTCAAATCTCTATTAGAACAAAGATACATCGAGTAAATGTAATGTAAAGAACCTGAAGAGACAATTTAACAAAAAATGATAAAAAAGGAGGTATTTAATATTGATGGATATAAATAATATTGTTAGCAGAGACATTAACCAACCGCAAACAAACAGACAGATAAATACAAATATTTTTTAACGAAAAACTAAGACTTTTTGGACCATATACATTACGAAATATTTAGGCACGTGTCAAGGATATGGAGAGTACGAATAATTGTTCAGCTTTGCCAATTAGAAATTGATATTAGAAAAATTTGACATTAGCTCCATTTGGCAAATGAATTTGAGTAAAATATATATATATAATATATATACATATACAAAATCATTTGTCAAAGTTACCGTGAAATGACCCTTAAACGAGTTTTAAAATTCGTATATACCACCCATCGTACCTTCGCCTCTCACAAGTAACATCTTCAAACTGTTTTTGACGTAACAACACTCGATAAAGCGTTGTAGATTCTTCTCTAGTTAGCTGTGAAAAGTCGATGTGCTGTGCCATTTTCACACGATGACCATATGGGTGTACATTGTTTATGATGTGATCCAACATCAGATATTAATTCGCTTGCCGGTTTGTTCAAACGCTTCACCTTCCTGAAATGTAATTGATCAAATGAGACGATTTCAAAACTAAATAAAAATCTATAGAACCTATAAACTATAGAATACAGCTGCCGATAACAGCAACAACTACTTGTAAAACAGCAACCAATTCAACCAACTAAAAAGGGAGTAAACTAATTTAACTAGTTTAATCTTGAATAACCAATTATTACTATGGTGATCTCAGTGACCAGGCCTTTGTACAGAAACAAACAAACAAACAAACAAACCAATTAAAAACAAGCACAGGACAAATTAATTTGTGAAGGGGACATGCAAACGCGTGAAAAATGGCATCTATGCTGGGTTCACTTCCGATATGCATTTAATTTTGTAGAACGACCATGAGGGTTTTTAAAAAGCAGAAAAAAATATGCATAGCCGCTACAATGAAAATATTTGTACAAACAGTTGATAATTCAAAACAACCAAAAAACCAAAAGTATGAAACAGTACACACAAGGGCATTCGGTTCAGCAGAAAGTACCCATGTAGTTTTGTCTCGTGTACATATACGGCTATTCTTTTGAGTCTGACCTTAAAACAAGAGAACTGAAAACTTGAGATATGCAAATGACATTGTTATTCGCTAAATCAGTATTTCAACTGGACAACCTTTTCAAGAAGAATAGATGTTTATATGAATATGTGTGGAATAGGGTAAAATAACGATCACAAAATCAAAGGAATATGCCAATTGGCTGAACACCAAACCTCAGGTGGAAATTATAAATAAAAAAATAAAATAAATATTTTACACAGCTCATCCACATAGCACTTGGTTAATCTTGAGATGGACGCTTACACAATTACTACCCCTACATTTAAATTTTAAATTTTAAATAATGAAAATTATTTTACACACATCTTTTCATACATGTTGACTTTTTATTTTCCATGCCCGTCGTTAAACGTGTTATTTAGTTGTCGTTATAAACGAATAGACTCGTAGCCGACACACCTCTAGTAGGTACCGATTTCATGTGTTCAAAAATATCGAAATATATATGATAAAAAAACAGTATGAATGTAGTAAAATGCAACAAAAACACAACGTCTACAATTTTCTAGGAAAAAGAAAATTATATTAGTGTATTTTATGATCGGTTTTCAAATAGAGGACAGGAAAGAAATTCCATTAATCATATATATCTAAAGGTTCTTTTAATCTAGCATACATACGACACAATATTCACCTTACCCTTACGAAGTCCGGAGCAGTAACTTCTCCCTGAAGACTAGAGTCCGCCGGACGAGATATCAAGAATAACTTCAATCTTCGTGAATTAGTAAAAGCATGGACTGTAACGTTCAGGTATCGTTCGGTAGAGAATGTTTTTTTGAACAAGGTACTGTAACTTTTCTTGTGGTTTTCGTATCCAATACGTTTTGTTAATTGATTGACTGTTATGAAGTTATACGCTTATTTAAATTAAGCTGTATGTAGGTAAATAATCTGTTTGAGATTTTTTTTTGTAATTTTGATCGATAAAGTTATTATTGAAGTGTTTATAATTCTTGTTGGAAATATGTATAATTCTCGTAGATTTAAGCTTTGAACCTTACACCTACCTCTCACTTGATAATAAATATACGTAGTAACTGGACAGAAATTTCCCCTAGCAACCATGTGCCCTTTTAAGGATTCTATTAATTGCAATCTGGAAGGGTAAAGATTAAAACTCCTTCACATATCGTTTAGTATTCAATGTTTTAGCCTACATCCAAAAACGCATTACTAATCTACTCATATCCGTGGTCCAATGTTGGTCATATGCATAAAGTTTTATACCCATAAAATACTCTCTTTATATAGAGACACATTGAATAGTAATGAGATTACTTTGTATGGTAGTAAGCAACCTCTGTTCAATCATGTGACCCCTTGAACTCTCAAGCAGCAGAGTCGATACAAATTGGAAATTCTGCGCATGATCAAAAGGGCCATCAGTCCGTTTTATAACTAATTTTGCTTATTTTTCACCATTTCATTTGAATTTTTTGTTTTATAAGTGTTGAAGTTTTTGAAGCAGTCTAATAAACTCGCAGGTCGTGTTTTATCAGGTCTAAAAGCCCGAGCGTCCTGCTCGTTTTTTAAACAGTACTTAAAAGACGGTGTAGGTCCTTTGCGTTCTAAGGAAACGTTATTTCATGACATTTTGTGACATTTTACGACGGTGGTTTAAGAACCCGTTATATTAGAACCGGAGGCCACGTTTCATCTTGATCTTGGTCAAACGTACGTTAAATATAGAGTGACCGCCCATCAACTGAACATACCGGATTGACTGCAGTGGTTTTCAGTCGTGATTTAACAGACATTTACAGTTTGGACGGGCCTTATTTTTTCCAATGTATTTATCAGAAAAATGAACATAAGTTGATCACTTATTGAATGAATTTTCAATCAGTTTTGAATTTCATGATTTGTGAAGTTTGCTTGGTAGCACATTAAAAAGAAGTAATTGAGAATTTTTTCGTCTTTAATTTAAATGTCACAAGACGTTTTTCGATTCGTACTTTTGAAAACCTACCTAGAAGTGTCTCTATGACAAACGGTACCTTGAAATGTGTGTCATGCTGACTTTTTTATTCGAAATCTCCTTTTTGCGCGTCTTGAGTCTAAACGTCGGTACACACTAGGTGACAAGTCGCAGCGACTTGTCCCAGCGACATGTCGCTTCAGTGTGCACTGGTTCAACAACCCAACCGGTTGGATTTCATGCGACAAGTCGCAGGGACAAAATTCTGTTGCAGCGACAACAATTGCCGCCCAAAATACTTAGTACACACGGGGAGAAATTGTCGCGGGGACAAGTCGCTGCGACTTGTCGCCTAGTGTGTACCGGCCTTAAGCCACTTGTCTAAGCCGATATGGGATCAGGCATTAAAGTAGGTCAAAACGTTTTAATGTTGAACTGAATTTTAAGATTTTAAAATAAAATTAAATATTTCATAGTAGTTAGACTCTCGACTAGCATCACCGCTGCTGCTAAAACTCTTGACCAATTATCAGCAATTTTTAATCAAAATCAATTCAGTTTTTTGTTACTACAATATTTTCTATTTACATAAATTTGAATCTGAATTTGTATATAATGAAAATGGAAAAGATTCGATGGAATAAACATAGTTTCGTTTTGTTAAAAAAAATTGGTTTCGTACTCAGTATCAGCTCTATAAATAGACTATTACAGTCCTTAAAACCCCCTAATTGCGCCTCCTGCAATCTGGCCAATCACGTTCCGTTCCCGAAATAACTCAAACACACTTTGTCTAGACATTAGAAATACTTGAATAAAAACAACCTCGCCATGTTCGTTAGTCTTCTTTGAAATTAAAAACTAGTTTATTTCTGAACCTTTTCTTACGCTAATATGAAACTACTTCATAATCAAAACTAAAATATATATTATGTTTATATTTCTAGTTCAGGTTTTCTATTTCTTATCCTTTTTATTCGCATACTGCATAATTTACTTTGAAATTGCGCCACATTGTCTAGACAAGTTGTGTTTGATTGACGGAAGAGAATCGACGACTTTTTCGAGCGACTGTTTTTTTTATGGTTGTGCAGGATATTTTCTTCCTCCCTGCATGATATTTTTTACACATCTGCCGTGCACGGTATTTTCTTCTCTGTTTAAGGCTTTGCTCCAAATGTTATTTTGGTATTTGCCCAACTCTCCCCCCCCCCCCCCCTCAAATATCTAATGGTCCGTCCCTTAGCGACGGGCGCGAATCAATGAAAACAGTGATAAACACTGCTGCGAATGAATGCGTATTTCGACGTCTTGATTACCCAGATGTTCGTAGTTATGGAGCTGAAATATTTGGTTGACACTTCTTGCAACAATTTGATGTCATATAACAAGACTGATGACAATTTGTCCATCTCCACGGTTCGTCCCTTGAATGTTTAGTTGATCGTAGCCAGCATTAAAAGAACCACCACCTCCAGCCAGTCCGATATTATTGTCCAACACTACACCACCACCACTGTATCCACCCCCTCCTCCAGGGGAGTAAGCCAAAGCAAAACCTCCTCCACCAAATCCCCCCTCGCTAGTACCACGTCCTCCTTTTCCACCATTGATGAAGCTCTTAGGTGTTTCTCCACCTATTGCGTCTCCGTCAGTAAGCAGTCCGGCACCAGCCGACGAGAAGAAACCTGGGGACAGTGACTTAGTTTGTATATCGTACCGCTGACCACCCTGACCGTTGCTTCCTCCATAACGGCTCCCATTACCACTTTCTTGGCCGGGTTCACCATCACGCTGTATTCCTTGAGCTGTTATCCCCCCGCCACCTCCCCCACCAGCAATAATCAAAGGTGTGCTATTCGTCAAGGTGACAAAACTTCCTCCACCCCCACCTCCAGGGGATTCAGTTGATATTGTTGTTGAACCTTGTTGTCCTACGAGAAGTCGTAGTTGTGTTCCTTTCTTTAAGGTAAATGAACCTGTAATTCGTGCGCCATTACCACCGCGACTCCAACCAGCACAATTTGATTGACATGTACCATTTGCACCGGATGCACCATTCGCCGTGATGACATACTTTCCAGTCATTGGTACTATCCAGGTTTGAATACCATTGTCTACCTGGACTTTTCCTTCTAAGTTACTGTCCTCATATCCCCTGATATTGGTAGGCCCTTCTTGACCTCGTCCGCCAAGAGTCGTGAATACAAATGTTTCTGACTGAACAGATATAAACCAACTTAAAGTGAAATCTTTATGAGATTCAATATCTTCTCCGGTTGGTACAGCATCATTTAGTTCACATAGTCCTGATACCTTGTAGTTGACAGACTTGCATGAAGCGTGCATCAGACAATATTGAGTACATGTTATAAAGCTTGGTGTGGTTCTCCATCCAATAACATGGTTCTTGAGTCGCGTGTTGCATTTCTGTCTCATAAACGAAAACTTTTCATCTTCAGATCGCACTAATCCAGACACTGTAGACTGTAGGCCAAGAATTAAGATGAAGATTTCTGTTATGAACCCATCCATTGGACCTAAAAGTAAGGAAATAGATATTGACCGTTTGACTTGACGTTATTCTACCGAACACTCAAAAAATCCTGTTCAAACTAATTCACACCTTGTTCCGTTTTACATTTTGTGCTTTCTGTCGCATGGTAACAATCATGACTTAAATTAAACAAGCGAGCCACACGAAGAAAGACATTTAATCGATTCAAATATATCAATAGACTACTCGTACAAGATATATTTTCTCTACAACATTAGAGTATCAGAGCCTGGTTGCATGGATAAAAACATCTCTCAAGGCTGAATAGCCGAAACGTACAAATAAACAACGCTTATATAGTTAAAAGTTGTGTGGCCTTGATTCATTTTATTCTACTTATATAATCAGTGAGAATATCCCATAATATATATAATGATATATAATATATAATATATATCGGCTGCTTCTTTTTCATATGGATCTGGCTACTGAAGATTCGCAAAAAACGATTTTCCTAGAAAGTTTAAAGTAATTTGACTCCAATAGGTTTTCACCACCAAAAATGCACCATTTTTAATGGTTATAGTCCAATATAACCAATCGAAATCCCTAAAAATGAATAAAATGCAGACTTTAACCAATCGAAATCACTAAAATTGCGCACCTTTTGATCAAAATTCGTAGACTATACACCACCCAAATCTCACTAAATACGATAAAATCACTCATTTTTTTACATTTTGGTAGACCACACTCCATGCATTTTGGTTAAAAATCAGTTATTTTCTACATGTTCATGGTCTATAGTCCATGCATTTTGGTTAAAAATCAGACATTTTTTAGCATATTGTTGGGCTATATAGTTCATGTATTTTGACGAAATGTCACTCATTTTTGCGTAGTATGTTGGCTATAGTCAATGGATCTTGTTCAAAATGCAGTCAATTTTTCATATTTTGGTGGGCTATAGCCAAATTTTTTTTTGGTAAAACAATCAGTCAATTTCACATTATTTATCATTTGGCGGGCTATAATTAATGCATTTTGAAGGAAAAACTCACAATTTGTTCGTTTTGATGGGCTAGAGTCCATGCATTTTGGTCGAAAAACAAACAATTTTTGCCATTTTGGTAGCATGCGAAAGTGAAAATGTCGCAAGTCAAAAAGCGAAAAATCAAAACTAACTGGTGACAAAATGAGTAGTTCTTAAAATATAACTGAATTGAAAATTAAATATCACTGGTTACAAACTGAGTTGTATTTTATTTGTTATTTGACTTTCACTTTGGTCACTTTTGCTTTGCTCAAAGCATGACCCTTCTCGGCCACCGTACGCTATAGTCCATGCATTTTGTACGAAAAACGGACATTTTTGGTCATTTGGGTGGGATATAGTCCATGCATTTTGGTCCGAAAAACGCACATTTTCGGTCATTTTGGTGGGCAATGGTCCATGCATTTTGGTAAAAAAAACCCGACATTTTTGGTCATTTGGGTGGGCTATAGTCCATGCATGTTGTAGAACAAACGGACATTTTTGGCCATTTTGGTAGGCTATAGTCCATGCATTTAGTAGGAAAAACTCACATTTTTGGTCATTTTGTTGAGCTATAATCAATGCATTTTGGTCGAAAACGCACATTTTTGATCATTTTGGGGGTATAGTCCCTGCATTTTGTAGGAAAAACGCACATTTTTGGTCATTTTGGTGAGATATAGTCCATGCATTTTGTTCAAAAACTCACAATTTTTGTCCTTTTGGTTGGCTAAAGTCCATGCATTTTGTGGGAAAAACGGATATTTTTGGTCATTTGGGTGTGTTATAGTCCATGCATTTTGGTCGAAAAACGCACATTTTTGGTGATTTCGGTGGGCAATGGTCCATGCATTTTGGTCGAAAAACGCACATTTTTGATGATTTCGGTAGGTTATAGTCAATGCATTTTGGCCGAAAACGCATATTTTTCGTCATTTTGGTAGGCAATGGTCCATGCGTTTTGGTCGAAAAACGCACATTTTTGGTCATTGTGGTGGGCCATAGTCCTTGCATTTTGTTCAAAAATGCACATTTTTGGTCATTTGGGTGGGCTATAGTCCATGCATTTTGGTCGAAAAACGCACATTTTTGGTGATTTCGGTGGGTTATAGTCAATGCATTTTGGCCAAAAAACGCACAATTTTGGTCATTTTGGTCGGTTATGAATGAATGTTTATTTTTTCTAACATCAGTATACATATTTGTACATTTGATATAGGTTAGAAAAAAAATATTAATAATTTACAATATATAGTTAGTTATAGTCCATGCATTTTGTAGGAAAAACGGACATTTTTGGTCATTTTGGTGGGCAATGGTCCATGCATTTTGAAGGGAAAAGTCACGTTTTTGGTGATTTTGATGGGCTATAGTCCATACATTTTGGTCAAAATACACACATTTTTGGTCATTTTGTTGAGCTATAGTCCATGCATTTTGGTCTAAATTAAAACGCACATTTTTGATTATTTTGGTTAGCTATAGTCCATGCATTTTGGTCGAAAAACGGACATTTTTGATCAATTTGGTGGGCTATAGTCCATGCATTTTGGTCGAAAAAAGGACCTTTTTGATCATTTTGGTGGGCTATAGTCCATGCATTTTGATCGAAAAAGGCACAATTTTGGTCATTTTGGTGTGCTATAGTCCGTGCATTTTGATCGAAAAAGGCACAATTTTGGCCATTTTGGTGGGCTATAGTCCATGCATTTTGTAGGAAAAACGGACATTTTTGGTCATTTTGCGGGCTATAGTATGCATTTTGTTAAAAAAACGCACAATTTTGGTCATTTTGGTGGGCTATAGTCCATGCATTTTGTAGGACTCGGAAAAATGCACATTTTTGGTAATTTTAGTGGGCTATAGTCCATGTTTTTTTAGTCAGCAATCAGTGTTTTTTTTACATTTTGGTGGTAGTCTTTGCATGTGTGTGAATTTTCAGTCATTTTTTGTCCAAAACTTCCACCAAAACCCCCACACTTCCACCCCCCCTCCACACACACACACACACACACACACACACACACACACACACACACACACACACACACGCACATTGTGTGGAACTGATGGTGCACTGTTGTAATCTTGAAGACATGCAAAGATGGTGTTGTTAATCAGATCTGTCTCATCTTTCTATTGTATAACCCAAACAAACAAGTTGTGATTCGACGTTTGCACGCAACCATGTTTCTGACATGAAGCAAACGTCAATGTCAGGTAGCATGAAGAACGGGAGCGGCATCACTTACACACAGTCTAGCGTCTTTAATTAATGTTTCATATTCACACAAAGACATACTTATCAATGTATACATATATCTATCGCAGCCAATCAATATCTAGATACTAATTGAACATAACCGTGTCATTACTGTGAGAAATGCATCCGAACGGTTGCGATTGAAACGCAATTGTTTGTGACCATTTCATACAAGATCAATGAATTTATTTTTTTCCTTTAATTTAAGTTCCCTTTTTGTCTGTTATAATCATTTGACATAGACATGCTGAATACATATTGTGGTGAACTATATCGAATCATATCTACGTCTATATATCCTTATATCTCTTTGTTATTAAAATGATATCATATGATACATTGTGTGTGATTTTCTTTTCAAGAAAAGAGAGGTAATTGTTTGAACAATATGAGAAGAACAAATAATAAAAAAGGGACTGACCAAGAGATTTCATTTTTTTTGTTTTGAAATCTTGAAGGCTCTTCAGTGCAATGCTACACATGGGCCCAGTTTAACGAAGAATGGAAAAAGATATTTACTGTATAAAAATTATTAACTGCATGACTAAAATTTCTTTGTATAACATTTATCCTCTGGATAGAGATTTATCCGGTTGGCAGTGCTATGAAAGCTTCTACCAGAAGCACATAGCAGGATAGCTCTATCTATATGAAAATGACAAATCTTTTATACAGCGGATAACGTTGATTCTGTTCGTGAACAACGTTTTTCAGCTTTCGTACAACTAGGGTCAGGTGAGTACTATGAATATATATACTTTAACTTAGTAATCGGACGAAAAAGGTTATCTTAAAATTGTTTAACGTAAGTCAATGTATGCTTTGTTTCCCCAATTGATGGAATAGATATACATCTTTTGATTAAAATACTACAGTATACTATTTGACTAGTTTAGAAATCACATATAATGAAAATAATTAAGCGATATTTGATCAATTATCATTATTTTATTGAAGTCTAATTCAAGATGATTAATATTCAATACAAGTCGTTTGTGCATGAAAAATCTGAATTAACCGTGTAAACCTGATCTGTGATTTCCTTGATCTTCCAAGATGAACAGGTGATACGTCCAAAATGCCCAGACAATCAACAGCATCTTTCAGCGAACTGGGTATTTTTTTCGATGAAATATCTTATGACTGGATTTTTTCTCAAAACTGATTGGGCGTTGTATAAGTTTGAAATAAAAATACAGTATGAAGCTATTGTTACCCGATTATTAGAAAAATAAACTTAGCTCAAATATTACAAATATTGAAACTTAGGAAACTTTGTCGAAAGGTGCGCTTTTCTTATCTGCATTTCATCTCTTTTTTTTGTGTGTTCTTTTTATCTTTTTAACTTTTTAAGAACAAACTAGGCAGTTTTGCTAGTATATAAAACGCTATTTTTCACTGGAAATGCTAATTTAGTCGAACAGGTATAGAACTGGGTTGACTAAATCAAAAATAAATATCATGATCATTTCTGTGTATTGTTATTGAGAGGATATAAAAAGGTAATTATTTCAAGTGCTCATTGCTGCAACAAAACCTCTAAAGAGAAAAAGAGCTCAAAACCTTTAACGAAAATGTGAGAAAAGTGAAATCAATCAAATAAAAAAGATAATAAATAGATAAATATCATTTGAGAAAAAAAAAAAAAAAACAAAAAACACACATCATACCTTTGTTGTATTTTTTGTACCAGGAAACAGTTTAAGCTAGTCCTGATCCAGTATAGTAAGTTTTTCTCATTCTTTATCAAAGTGTATGTGGTTTGCCTGACCGGTTATTGCTCGCCAAGTCAGTTTACCTAACGTATTTGCCCGTCTGTCTTAAGGTGACACTATCAAGTACGTTGCTTAGCAACGCCCCATTGATGTGAAAACACTCTATGTCTTGTGTGTTGAAATAAGAAGAGTAGAAATAAGTCGTTAGAGAAAATGTTTCTGACTATTGTTAGCTTTGTGTGATCTTTTCTTTTCCAGAATGTCATCTGATTGATTACTACGGAGGACGTTTATTCCTGTTTATTCTACAGTAATTTCTTTCTCGAAACGATATACATTTCGCTTGTTTCTATATAATAGTAAATAAAGAGAGTGACACGGGGGGGGGGGGGGGGCAGAATCCGCAAATTCGCGGAAACAAAATTGCGGCAATTTGCGAATCCACTTCGAAATTCTATTTAAAATCCGCAGTTGTATTTGTGTAGGTTCCACAAAACATTCAATCAATACTCCGGACATAATTAAGAATCAGAAGCATAGATGACTTCCAATTTCACTGTAAATGAAAAACGTCAGTTGGATGATAATCAGTAAGCTCCATTTCGTCATTTTTTTGAATATTTAACTCAAATTCGTAATTAGTGAAAGATTGTCACATCCGAAAGCATTCATCTCAAAAATATACCAAAATCATAAGTTTTAGTACTATTCAACCCCTAAAAGATACCAAAACGTGCGAATTTGGCAAAAAGAGACCAAATCGCTGATTTTTACCCCTAAAAGATACGACGAGTATCCTCGATCGTTTACCCTCGGAGTCTCCCCCCTCAAAATCATACGTTTCAGTGCTATTCAACCCCTAAAAGATACCAAAACGTGCGAATTTGGCAAATCTCATATTTTTAACCCTAAAAGAGACCAAATCGCTGATTTTTACCCCTAAAAGATACGACGAGTATCCTCGATCGTTTACCCTCGGAGTTTCCCCCCTCCCGAGCTATGAACACGTGATCATACTGCTAAAACGTTGACTCGAATTAAAGTTTTAGTAAAGTTTTTGTGGAACGTGACGTTACGCCTGCAAGTTGCTTTTTTATATTGAATACAATTATGATTTTTTTTAGAGATTAAAATCTTAATATAGAGCTGTTGTATTTATAATACTTTTCAAATTATCAGTCTGAATGGATGTTTGCTTTTCATCTGTAAAAAAGTGAGATGTTCACTAAGCGGCTGTACAATCAAGGTTTTGCATGTTTATTTCAGACGAATGTTTACTTTTATAATGGCTTTCAATTCATGTGTAATACCTGCTTATCAAAACGAAAATAATGATAGATAAACCAACATTGTAATGTAGAGCAATATAAGTTAATATGTTTTTGTGATATGATATGTAATTATGATTTACTTTTGATACTGATCACAACCACCGTTCTTGAATTGAGCTTGTTTTTTTCATTCAACCACATTAAACAAGATGACGGATGTCGTAAAAATAGAGCACCTGGTTGAAAATTCAAGAAAACAAATCGTCACAATTTTTCTTGCAAAGGCAACGTTAGCTGCCATATTATGACAGGCACGTTTCAGTTTAAAGATGTTTTTTTCTTGTTTCTATTTCGGTTTACACACCTACTATACAATGTCTCATATCTGCATACTTGTTTACGTTATTCTTACACTGAGAGAAAATGATCGCTCTGGAATCTTCATGGTTGCCCTATACTTCATATTCCAGCTACGCTGCATTGTAATGTGTTAGTATCGGACTAAAATACTGAAGAGATGGGTTCGATTCCCGCCCCGGTCTCCAGAGTCTCCATCTTGCACTGACGGTATTCACAAACAAGCATGCCCGGCGTACTTGCCCGCAAATTGTATAATTTCCGCCAAAATTATCCACGTGATTTGCTATTGAAAAAAAAATGATAACTCTTCGGTCTTTTTCGATTTTTCGCTTCTGTTCAAATTTTTGAAAACGTCACACCTTTTTAGTCTTTTGGTTTTGTACAAATTTTCAAAAAAATGTCGCACTTTTTTTTTCGTGTGAATTTTCGAAGGAAAACAATACTTTTTCCAGCTTTTTGCTTTTGTATAATTTTCTGAAAAAAAGTAATGCTTTTTTCAGCCTTTGGAGGATCTGACGATTTTCGGAAAAAACATTGACTTTGCACATTTTTCGAGTTTGAAAAAAGTATGAAAAAGTTAAGGATAATTCAGACAGTAGTTTTTAATATAGTTTTCGAAAATTTTCATGTTTTCTTGAAAAAAATAGGGTGACTCATTGATAATCATTAGCGACAGTGACATAAGGTAGGTTTAATTCTAAGAAGTGGAAAAATCCCTACTATAGCTAGGATTCAAATATTACAAAAAAGGAGAATTGCCACATATTTTCACTGATTTTGTTGTTATGGTGTTTTTAGTGATGCCCTCGAAACGACACGGCCAAAAAATAGGCGCAAACATAAAGCTTTTCAAGGTACACGCCGGTTGGTCTTCCTTTAGCAGTATCGTCTGATGTGGCATGGGTAGCGGAGAAAACACTGTCTTAGCTGTTTCGCTGCGATTGACAGACTCACTCTCAGTCGGTTTTACGGTTTGTCACGCAATAACTACGTAGATTTGTCACGGGTAATGTTGGACCTTATTTTGTTTAGAGTCCTTCTAATTTTTTCTGATCTGACACAGTCTTGACAATAATCTCTTTCATATGTGAGTCAAGTGTTGTTTGTTGTAATGTGCAGCATTGCACCCTCAAACGTTATTTTAACCTGAGCAGTCCATGGGAGCATCTTAGCTTAAAGTGCACCTATCTGCTTTCTGGAAAGCATATGAATTAAAACGTTTTGTCGGTGATATTGCTTCTGAGAAGAATTTTATTTTATTTTCATTAAAAAGTGATTTCTTATAGTCAAAGTTCGATAAAATATCCTTTTTCTGTGTCATGGCCGTGATTCTTATTGGAATCTGGCAACTTAGCTTGGCCTTGGATGACGTCATACATTTAGACGCACCTCGATGAGACTGATCCGAGTCGTATTTTTCGTCTTTTTTGTTGAAATTTTTTTTCCCAAAAGCAATCAAAGTTTCATAGAATGTTTAAAATGTTCTAAAGAATATATTAAAATTCAAAACTCGTAGTGCTTAAGTGCACTTTTAAAAAGTTAACAAAAACATGTCTTTATTGGGTTTTGGTATGAGATTTTTCACCTATTCAAGTTAAAATATATAAAATAGATCACTTCATCGGGTTTTTATTTAAAAATGCATTTCTTAAATACAATTCATATTTCAATTTAAATTGAAAAGCAAAACCCACCTTTTTAACTTGAAAGCCCTCCCTTTCAATTTGATTGGATGAAATGTTATGAGTCGAATGTTTGATATCATACATATATAGTGTCGCACCTAAAGTGTGTACTATTCATTGCTTGTACCGTACCTAATGATAACTAATAGTTTCGCATTGCACTTCCTCGTGAGATTGAGATCGAGTTATTTTCAAAATATTTAGTTAATGTCCACACTTCCTTACATAATGACAGCAAAATGATTCCGTTTCCTTAAACAACTCAAATACTGTATTTCAAACACACTTTCGTTGACTAAAGCATGACGCAAGAACTGTCTACTGACCAATCAAAACACGGCGTGTCATCTCAAGTACATTCGTCTACATAAAAACATAGGATAGCTGGTTGTTGGTTAAATAAGAGGAATTATATTAAATTTTATCATGTAAGATATATGCAGACGGGATTAAAAATTATCGGAAAAAAGGCAGAAGTTAGACAAACTCAGCGTTGAATACTGATAAAGGTTTAAGCATGCGATCTAAAGCGTGTTCAAGGTGAGTAAATACTACTATTTTGGTGCACATTTTCAGTAAACTTTTTGATATGTACCTACACTGATCACAAATTCAGTGCGCGACGACAAATAATTTTTCTTTGCTTTCTCTTAATTTCCATATACGGTTGGTTCGTTTATATACTACATATAGGTAGGTCGTTCCACCTAGCAGAAACAAGCCCTTTGCTTTAAGTGTCCCTAATTGGAAAAAAGGAATCTAAAAAAACTTGCCTAAATCTATGTCTTCATCTAAACAGGCTCCATGAGTTTTTTTTTTTTTTTTCACTTTTGTGTTTATTACTTGTTTGGCGCAGTAACGGTCGGTTACTGAGAATCGGTCCATTCTCTCACAGAACACCAGTATGTCCGTTTGGCTACCTTATTTAGTGGTATCCACTATCCTGCCAGACAATGAAGAATACTATGACAGATAGTTCGTCCAGGCCTTAAGTGTACCTTTTATTTAAGAATTTTTTGACCATTTAATTTAGAAATCCAAAACTGAGAGGTATTTCAAATTGTTTTCGTTACTTTAGGTGTTGATGTTATTTGTTGACTTCTCAAAAACTCAAGACACACAATAAGAACAAGCTATTTCGAATTCAATGGGTTACAACAACAAAATTATTAATACTTCGATGTTTTATGTAATTCTACAAAATCAAGTTATTGCTTGTTTTTATTTTTTAGATAAATATTCTTTATGCAGTTAATTAAATTCAAAGTTATATATATTTCTAGATTAAAAACTCAAACCATTACATTTTTATGCCAGGAAAATACTGTTTTAACCTAGCAAGGTACGTTAGTGCTCAAGAAAAACAGAAATACTGAAAAAACAGCATGCAACAAAAGACTGCTCCTATCTATCTTATATTATTGTGTCAAATGCGCGTAACAGTTCTTGGCCTTCATCGTTTTTTCTGCTCTTACAGCAAATATTAAAACGTTTTAGTCATACCAACATGAAAACACCTGCAGAATTTTGCATGTCATCGACACAAGTAATATATTTTGATATTTTTACTGAAAATCCCATCCCTTCCATGCTCAAACAAACAAACCTGAATCGTGACCACATATCTAAGAACTGTTTTTTTTAATATAAAAATTTCATATGCGAAAGAAATTCTTGATTAGGGTTGTGTGTAGGTCCGGGTGTGTTTGTGTCTTGTTCACATTGTATGGATTGTAGCCAGTGCATTCTTGACATAAGACAAATATTGTAGTTGCATTGTGTCTGAGTATAACGGGAAGCGATTCATAAAACGTGTACACAGTGTTCATGTAAATGCATAGTGCTGACGATGATGAAGATAATTACGACAACATTGAAGATGATAATGATAACAAGGATAGTGATGATATTATGAAAACGATATTAAAGATGATGATGACAACGATGATCAGATGATAATGATGACAACGATGATCAGATGATAATGATGACAACGATGATCAGATGATAATGATGACAACGATGATCAGATGATAATGATGACAACGATGATCAGATGATAATGATGACAACAATGATCAGATGATAATGATGACAACGATGATCAGATGATAATGATGACAACGATGAAGATGATAATGATGACAACGATGATCAGATGATAATGATGACAACGATGATCAGATGATAATGATGACAACGATGAATATGATAATGATGACAACGATGATTAGATGATAATGATGACAACGATGAAGATGATAATGATGACAACGATGATCAGATGATAATGATGTCAACGATGATCAGATGATAATGATGACAACGATGATCAGATGATAATGATGACAACAATGATCAGATGATAATGATGACGATGATCAGATGATAATGAGGACAACGATGAAGATGATAATGATGACAACGATGATCAGATGATAATGATGACAACGATGATCAGATGATAATGATGACAACGATGAATATGATAATGATGACAACGATGATCAGATGATAATGATGTCAACGATGATCAGATGATAATGAGGACAACGATGAAGATGATAATGATGACAACGATGATCAGATGATAATGATGACAACGATGATCAGATGATAATGATGACAACGATGAATATGATAATGATGACAACGATGATTAGATGATAATGATGACAACGATGATCAGATGATAATGATGACAACGATGAATATGATAATGATGACAACGATGATCAGAGGATAATGATGACAACGATGAAGATGATAATGATGACAACGATGAAGATGATAATGATGACAACGATGATGATGACAACGATGAAGAGGATAATGATGACAACGATGAAGATGATAATGATGACATTGATGATCAGATGATAATGATGACAACAATGAATATGATAATGATGACAACGAAGAAGATGATAAATAGGACAACGATAAAGATGATAATGATGACAACGATGATCAGATGTTAATGAAGACAACGACGATCAGATGATAATGATGACAACGATGATCAGATGATAATGATGACAACGATGATCAGATGATAATGATGACAACAATGAAGAGGATAATGATGACAACGATGAAGTTGATAATGATGACAACAACGAAGATGATGATGATGACAACGATGAAGATGATGATGATGACAACGATGAAGATGATGATGATAACAACAACAACGAAGATGATGATGACAACGATGAAGATGGCAACAATGATGATGATGATAATAATGATAATAATGAAGATGATAGTGATAACAATGATAGTGATGATGATAATGATGATGCTATTGGTGTTGATGGTAATGATGAGTGATAAAATTGTCACGCAGATGGTTATGATGGCAGAGTTGTAATTATAATGATGGAGACATTATGTTAAAAACGTTACTCTCTTCATGGCGTTGAAATTGCACTATTTCAGCATTGTGTTGTTTTTTTTTTCAGGCTCAAATTAGTTCACTGGTTCATATTTCTACTAAATACAATCGATTTTGTATCGGGAGTCACTCGTATCAAGATCGACGATGTGTCGTATTTCGAAACAGAAATCAACTATGTAATGTTGAACCATGTATTTTACAGTCTGCAGACTGCAACATTGTTGTTATGCGCTCAAAGGTGTCTAGTTAAAAGACGCTGCCGTTCATTTAACTTTAATGCCCAAGACCACGATGGTCTTTGTGAGTTGAATGATTTTTCTACAAATGAATTATCGCAACGCGAAGGAATTATCCACGGTCGATTGATAGACATCGAAATAGACAATTACATATTCACTAATCTTGGAGCGCAAGGTAATACGGGTCCCACAAGTCTTTCACAATACACAGGAACAACCTTACAAGGACAGGTACAGCTTTCAAATGGAATCCAAATATGGAAAACACCATATACGGGTACTTACGTCATCAAAGCTCTTGGAGCTTCCGGAGGAAAGGGAAGTAGTACTGGATGTGCCACGTGGACTTTAGGAGGAAAAGGAGCCTCCATTACTGGCACGTTTACTTTACAGAGAGGAACCAAACTAAAGATACTGATTGGTCAACAAGGACTAACACAAATGAACTTTCCTGACAAACCAGGGGGTGGTGGTGGGGGTACTTTTGTAGCACTGTATAACGACAATACTCCTTTAATTGCAGCCGGAGGGGGTGGAGGTGGGGGTGTTAGTTGTGGATTTGTTGGTAATTCAAAAGGTGATCCTGGTCAAGATGGGCCAAATGGGACTTACCAGGGTGGTAGTGGGGGTAATGGTGGACATGTTGTTAATTTAGATCCTAGCAATACACTACTAGCTGGAAGTGGGGCGGGATTCAGGGGGGACAGCAAGGGTAATGTTATAGGTACCAGTGCTAAGTCATTTATCAATGGTGGTCAGGGGGGAAACGGTATCAGTGGTAACGGTGGGTTTGGAGGGGGAGGTTTCGGGTGGACACACCCAGGAGGGGGTGGTGGATACTCAGGGGGTGGTGTTATTGGTAATTCAACTGCAGGTGTGGGAGGGGGAGGTGGTTCGTTCAATGGTGGTACATCACAGCAAAACAAAGCTGATGTAAATACGGGTGATGGAAGAGTATATATCAAGTGCTTGGTTTAATCGAAACAGAAGATCGAATGAATGTTACTAATTTGCTCTTTCACAATATACAAAAAAAACAACTCCCCTCCACTCTGGCCATGGAACAATGTTGCTGTAGAATTGCATTGCATAGATAAACCATTACCCCTCATAGAAAGTGACCAGGAGGCAAGAAGTAGGTTTAGAAAAGGGGCATTGTAGATGCCATGCACTGAAATTGTTTCAACGTACTGTTTTGTCAGCCAGGCAGCCTTGATAACTAAACAAAAATTGTAACGTGACGTCACATACGTTAATCAGTTTAAAAAATGTAAATACAGTATATAAATATTTGATTTAAAAAAGTCGAAAAGTAGTTTATGTTAATGAATTGATTTGTATACAGCAAGTTCGGCTTTCAGTCTTGCAACTTCAGCATGTTCTTTTACTCTATCGTGTCGTTCTTGCTCCAATTGAACTTCCAGCTGACTCGCCTGCGACGACAACACAGTAACAGAAGTGAAATTGAATTAATGTCACAGCACTTCGTATTGTGTTGCATAGTATTGTATTGATTTAAGGGATAGAGCCGTTTTCGTATGAGTGGGAAACAACAAGTCTGCATCTTAGTCAATCGACGTATTATATGCATTGTGTCTCGATTGTTGATTGGTTGAAAGCTAGACATTAAATCATACCAATGCATTTAACAAAGAGATTATTCTGTAAAAACCTAGATTGTTGCATTTTAGATCACCAAGTAAAAAAAATAATAATAACAAGGATTAAAGAAGTATGAAGCATATACATGATGTCGCAGTTTTAGCAAAAGACACTGAGTCATTTCACAACCAATTACGAGGAAATCTTTAACAAACAGTCTCTTGTGTAGCAAAAACAGGATAACCAATAAAGTAATCTCCAAATCAACAGCCCGAGGAAAATTCCGGTTGGCGACAGGCGGGGATGATCGTCGAATCATCATTTAGGGGTCAAAATAAGGAAAATCTGAAAAAGATTTTGGACCTAAAAGTCTACTATTAGTTGTAAAATCATATGTTGTCATGTCCAATTTCGTAAGACTCCTGTATCGCTCAGGGGGAACTTTTGACAATTGGCAGAGAAGTATCCCCATCGTATGATAAATGGAAGCCTCTCCCCCGGGATCAACAGCAAGTCAACAGACAGTCATTTTAAGCTTACCTTAGTATGTAAATGTCTTATTTTATCCAAAGAAACATTGTCTACTTTTTGCTTCTGACTTCTCTCTGCAATCACGTCGATCAGCGGCATATCCCTAAAGACAAAGTAATTGGCTATTTTCAAAGCTCAGTTTCTTTCTTCAAATACCGGTAATTACCGCTGAATGAAAACGTATAATTCTTATAAAGAACAAAAGTTGAACAATATGGCGATGCAATGAAAATCGGAACTTGAATCTTGGACCGCGCGTCCGCGGGTTCATGAGTTATATCATCATGTATTTTGGAGCTTATTCCAGTGTCTGGAAAATGAAGCAATTTGAAGTATTTCTACTCTGGATTAACGTTTTCCCTTGCAGAGTTTCCTGTCCCCATTCCTGTATTAGATTGGGAAAAAAAAGAGGTTTTAACTCAAATGCACGTCTCACGCGTGAAGTTAATGCAACGCTTCTACCATAGTATCAGAAGAATCTATAATTCGGACTGTTTCATCAATAGCCTAGAGCGTCATCCTTTTAAGTCATCCATTTATATTCATTGCACAAATCAGGACATTAGAGTACCTTATATATTGAGTGTCTAGACTTGATGCCAGCAGTCCTCTTCTCTTTTCGTAATGAACCATTTTTAATTCTTCCTCCAGTTCTTTGTTCCTGAAAAAAACTTGAAGTTCAATATCGTTTTTTTCTAGTTTTTTTTTTCACACACAAAGTTCATTTGAAAAAAAGCATTACTGCGGGAGGCTAGAATTCCGTCCTTGTCATGATGACCCACACTCGTGTCTTTTAAGACGTGAAAGATGTGAAGAAGATGAGGCCTAGTCTGGGACCTAAACTTGCCTTAACTCGCCGAAACTCGCCCAATCTCGCTGCGAGTTAAGGCGAGTTTAGCTCCCAGACTAGGCCTAAGTTGTGTGAACCATTAATTTACGAGCCGCTAATTGTTCGAGTTTTATGCTATAAACCGGAGCAAATGTCACTCTCCAAACTTTACAGAACTGCATGAAAGAAAGGAAGCTGACGAGCTCGCTCCACTGTTCAGTAAGCTGATGATTTCAACAGTGTAATGGATTTGAGCTTAATGGCGACCCAAATTGTCAACTGACACAAATCTAGATGATCACCCTAAAAACATACAGGAGACAAAACAGTTATCAATTGATGAGCATGGTTCACGTATTCATGAGCGGAAACACACGACGTGACCAAACCATAACCCGGGCAAACTAACAGCCATTAGACCATAATTTCTCCTGTAATAATGTAGATATGTGATGTAATGTAATTCAATGCTGAATGCAATGCAGTGCAATCCAATGCAATGCAATGCGATGCGATGCGATGCGATGCGATGCGATGTGATGCCAGAGCTAGAGACAAGTTTGAAAAGAGGTCAAAACGCTACAATGCAGAAAGCTAAATAAAAGAAAAAAATAAGTACAAGAAAAAAGGGGATAAATAACAGGGAAACGTACCTTTGCACAATAGCCTGTTCATGAAGACTATTATCTCGCAAACTATTGGTCAGTTCTAAAACCTTCAATTCTGCTTCTCTTTGTTTCATTTCGCTGTTGTTTCGTTCCATTTTAGCGGTAGAGAGCTCTCTGTTTTTTTCGTCTAACACAGCTCTAGAAGATAATTTGATTAATAAACTCATCGAGAGAGTATCTTTATATAGCCAGGAGAGTATGAGATAAGAGAGCTTATCCCCGGAACCTATCAGGGACTCTACTCGTTGTGCTATTTTTAGAAACTTGTTAACAATCTCCGCACTTTTGTCTTGAGATGTTTTGACGATGCGGCCGCGCCTCCTGCAATCTGACCAATCACGTTCCATTCCCGAAATAACTTCAATGAAAATGAGTGTAAAGCCAATGCGGGGGATAAGCTCTGTTATCTTATACTCTCTTGATATAGCTTCATACCGTTATAAGAGGAGGATCCAGGATAAGGGAGACCGGTGTCCTGCCTTTTGATTTATTTTCATAGATAGTTCTTTTAATTTTTGATTGATAATCAGGAATGTTTTGATTAGTGTTTCCCACATTCAAAATTTCTGGATCACTTTTTGGATTAGCGCCCTCCCCCTCAAAATTTCTGGATCATTTTTTGATTAGCGCCCTCCCCCTCAAAATTTCTGGATCATTTTTTGATTAGCGCCCTCAACCCTCTAAATTTCTGGATCCGCCCCAGGTTATAAGGAGAGATGGAATATTTTACTGTCTTTAACTCATAGATAAAAGCTTACTTTAGTTCGCCAATTTCTCTTGTTGAAGATTTGATTCGATTTTCACACTCGTCTTGTATCTGTAGAATAAAATGACCCAGGATATCATGTTTAGCTTTTAAAATTGTAGTCGAAGACAAAAATTACTCAGTATATTTAGAATAAGACTGTCAGATTTCCATTAGTAAACGTAATGCTGAAATGTTTTTGCGCTCACGCAGACCTACTACTACGACTACGTACGAATTTCAAAATAACACCAAAACTAATTTTAAAGCTTAGCGTACATGCTTTTTAGTGACTGCCTACTTTGACAAAAACTCAAAATAAAATATATGTAAACGTGTACTTTTAAAAGAAAGTACAACAATGGTTGACAAAGAGAGCAACGATCGTTTCTGATAGTTTGATGACGTAACTCATCCATACTGTTTTTTTAAGTAATGATCCTCGTAAGAACGTGCAACTAAACGGGAACTTTAATAAACTAGTGCGACAATTTCTATGACATCTGAAACTGGAGAACGTAATAATAATAATAATAATAATAATAATAATAATAATAATTTATTTCTTGTTAAGCGCATCCCAATATTTCTCGATGCGCTTTACAATTTATCAATTGTTAATTTACAAAATTATAATAAATGATCTATTCAGCAAAAATATATAATAATAACAATGGTAAAGATAATTAAATTAAGTTTTCAAAGAGATAGGTCTTAAGCCGCGACTTGAAGACATCTAACGATGGCGATTCACGTACTTCAAGTGGTATCCGATTCCATAATCCTGGAGCACATACACTAAAAGCCCTGCCACCATAGCTGTCAGTTCTAAACCTTCGTTCTTTCAAGCGTAAATGATCGGCTGATGAGCGAAGTGATCGACCTGGTCTATATGCTTGAAGAAGATCTGTCAGATACTTGGGAGCCATTAGGTTGACAGATTTGAAGGTTATTAGCATAAGTTTGAAAATGATACGCTTAGACACTGGCAGCCAGTGAAGATTGCGTAGAACAGGGGTGATGTGCTCGGACTTCGTAGTTTTTGTAACTATACGAGCAGCAGAATTCTGGATTCGTTGCAGCTTTCCAAGGTATTTCTCTGGAAGACCATACAATAAACTATTACAGTAATCAATTTTAGATGTCACAAAAGCATGGATTAGTCTTTCTGTATTGCCCATGTCCAAGTATTTCCTTATGTTACCAATACGACGCAATGCAATAGCAGCAGATTTACAAATGTTCTTTATATGTATGTCCATCGTAAGATGATTATCCAGTCGCACTCCCAAATCACGAACATCTGATTTTGTCAAAATCAAATTGTCGTCAATATGTATAGATCGAATGGCCTGACTTGGAAGATGACGAGATGAAAAATGGATAACTTCAGTTTTGCTGCTATTACAGATAAGTTTATTATTCATCATCCAGCTGATTATATCTTTTGCACAATTTTCTATTTTTGTTAAAGCTGGTATAGGATCAGATCTTTTGACTACCAAATAAACTTGCGTATCATCGGCATACATCATAGGTTGGAGACCATGAGCACATATAACATCTTCAATGGGAGCAACATATAAGGAAAATAAAAGAGGTCCCAGAACAGAACCTTGTGGGACACCATATGTCAGTCTTATAGCATCAGAGGATGTATCTTGGATGACAGTTGAGTGTGTTCGTAAACCCAAATAAGACTTAATCCAGTCCAGTACTGTACCTGTTATCCCATATTTGCCCTGAAGTCTATTGACCAAGATGGTATGGTCAATGGTGTCAAATGCAGAAGAAAGATCCAAAAGTACAAGAATAACATCATCATGATTATCCAACGCCAAATTTATGTCATTTGCTATCCGAAGCATGGCTGTTTCTGTGCTGTGATTGCATCTGTATGCGGACTGGAAAGAACTGTACAGGTCGTTGACCAAAAAATGGTAATTAAGCTGAGTCGACACTATTCGTTCCATTATCTTACCTATAAAAGGTAAGTTGCTTATAGGCCTGTAGTTCTTGAGTACCTCACGGTCAACAGACTTAGAGCTGTGAAAACATTTCATAATAATTTCCAGAAAGGTAACACAAATATCATTTCAATTTTTTTAAATAAATTTTTTCTGCTGTCAGAGACAGGAACCAATGGCAAGCAATGTTAACCTATGTACTTTTAATGTTGCGTGATCGCTAAGTACTTATGTTGGAGATGCGCTAACATGAATATGGGCATGATAAGGACCGAAATCACGTGATTGCTCCTAGTGTTGCAGCGTATTGATCGTATTTGCATCATGACGCTATCAAAGCATTGCTGCACCAAAGGTACCTTATGGCAAGTTGCGTCTCGTTTGTCCAGCTCGGCTTGTAGAGTAGAACAACGTCTTGTTTCAATCAATAACTTCTCATTCAGCTCTGCAACATCTGCAGACTTTTTTTGAAGAGAATCTAAAAACGGCAAAATCAAGAAAGGTTATTGCAAATCATAACAGGATAATTCTGCTTGCAGGATTTGCATGTGGACCTAGAAAGATTCTAGGTAGTAATCTAACCCTTAACCAATTAAAATTAAAATGTTTTCAGCAATAATCAGGACATATATTCTACAAAGACCAATTGAAATTAAAATGTTTTCAGAAAAAAATCAGGACATATATTCTACAAAGACCAATTGAAATTAAAATGTTTTCAGAAAAAAATCAGGACATATATTCTACAAAGCTTCTAGGTAGTAATGTAATCCTGGACCAGTTAAAATAAAAAAAATCTTTTCAGCAAAAAAGACATATATTATCACAATCAGAAAATTCAGTTGTTTTTTCATGATATGTCTGCAGATCGCAGTGGCCGATGGCTGTGATGAGTGATCGGACTAAGACGCCATTTTGAATCTGCTTCTAAGGTATCAAGGAAGAATTTAATTCAATTATATATAACTCAAAGATATTTCAATATATTACAAATAAACTACATATCAAGCAATTTTCTTAAAAACTGTCATTCGCATCCATAACCATATTTGGTAATCTTACCTTATTTGGTAATTTTCTACTATCTACGGTCGAAAATCTCGGAAAAATTATATGAAAACGTCCAGAGATTGTTAGACTATTAAATATTCGTAATATTAGTAACGTAGTAATTTTCTGAGATATTTTCAAAGATATTATCAAAAACATGTCAAGAAGTAGTTCAAGATCAATTAAAAATCAATTGCCGTCAAGCACTATGATGTCATGGCTTGTTTACATGAATAAAAATGCATTTAGTTCTGGCGAAATATTTTTCCTTTAATACATTTGGCATTGTACTTATACTTATAATTTGTTCCAATATTATAAGTGAACGTTTACCCTATTTTTCATTGATTTTAAGATATTAAATCCCCTCTTTTGCCCATGATTCTGAGCAGTAAAACAATGGATTTGTTTACATGTGACGTCATAGTGATTGTGGTTAATTAAATGAGGGAGATGAAACCTTTTAAGGTAATTCCGTAGTTTTGCACTGCACACAGTTCTGCGAATATTTCGAGTTTTACATTTCTTATCATCAATAGATACAGAGTTATGTCTGAGAAACACTTTAACGTAAAATTAAAATACGAACAGTTTTCACATTTTCAAGCGAAAAATTACGAATTTCTTTAAACTCGTCCCAGTCCACACTCGGAAAAGACTTGATATTATTGAAATTTGAGAATATTTCAAAAAATATCTCGCAAACCAATATGGGCACCTATCTTTTTTATTTCATAATATCATTTGAAATCATGTTTTTTAAAACATGTGATCGATGACAAAATTCTATGGCTAGATTTTTCGATATTTCGAAAAGTGTTTCGTTCAAAGCGTTGATGAGGCCTGTACACATTCGAACATTTTGTTAATTTTTGCTTTATTTCTGTTCGCTGTTGAATTTTAGTGAAAATCTTTTGCTTTACATTGGTAGCCCAATGTATAAGGAGCACATTTAAGCACATTCATTTTTTTTTTGTATTGACCAAGCTCAGTGAAGAGATACTTTTATGTATGATGCCCATTTTTGAATGTTAGACGCTAAATTGACAAAAGTGAGTATACTTTATTTTTCTCGCGAAATCCAATACGGTGACCCCATTTTTTTAATTTATATTTTTGACGAAAAACTCAAAATGTTTTACCGTAGAAAGTTTTATCAAAATTCTATGGCTAATTCTATTGCTGCGGAATTACCTAATTTGTCACTTGTGAAAACAACGCACGTATCTCCCTTCTTATTCAAACTAGGCATCTTACCTTGAATTGATTCCAGCTTCAGTTTTGTCTTTTCGGTATCTTTAGCGTATTCTTTAAGGAACGCATTATCTGTCTTAAGTTGAGAAAGAGCAGATTCGTGTTCTTTAGCATCTCCTTTGTACTTCAGTAGAGCCAGTTCAAGTTCTTTGTTGATAACATTTGTTTTATTTACTAAAGCATTAAGTTCTTCATTTTCCGTCATCAATCTAGTAATCGTTTTCTGGAATTCTTGAAGCTCATTATCTTTATCTCGTAAGTTTGACTCAATTTTCTCTTTTTCGTCTCTTAGACGAGCGAAGTACTCTTCAGATTTCTTGATTCTTTTTCGTCCCTCGTGTGCTTCCTTCTCGAGCTTTCTTTCGATCTCTCGTATCTGGTCTTTGAGGGAATTATTCTCTTCGTTCTTCTTCTCCAAATCGTCTTTGATTGAATGTTGTTCCTGTACCTTTTCGTTTAGATATCTTTGTGCAGTCTCTGCGGTGCTGAGCAAGTTCTTCAACTCTCCTATTTCGTTGATTCGTTCAATAACAGCTTTCTCCATTTGCTTTACTTTTTCTTCTAGAGTATGTTTATCGGCCGTTAGACTGTTAGTGTATGATTCCATCGTTTGAGTGACATCTTTGTGTGTTTGAATAGCTTTCTCATATTCTTGCACCAAAGCATTACGCTCTTTCGTTAGGTTAGCAATAACTTCCTCGCTATGTCCCAGGTAGAATCTCACTCCTTCGAATTCCCTCTTTAGACTATCCAATTCCTCGTTTTTTCTTCGTTCAAGATCTGAATTCTCTTGTAATAAAATGTTCTCTTTATCTTCCAAACTTACGACAGTATTCTTTAAAGATATGACTTCTTCTTCGCTCTCTCTCAGTTTGGCCCCGAGTTCAAGCAAGTTATGATCCAGTTGTTTGTTTTGAGATTCTATTTCACCGTTTCTTCGTTCGAGGTCAGTAATCAACGATTTTTTTTCTAACAAGATGTTCCTCATGCTCTCCATCTGTTTATCAGAATCATGTTTAGCAGACTGCAATGCAGATAGTTGTTTCATTAGTTCATTCTTTTCATGTATGTTCTTTTTCAGTGATTGCTTACTGTCGCTGCTTGCTTTGTTCATCCAGCCCAGTCTTTCTTTAATAGCAACATTCAACATGCCGGCTTTGCTATTTTTTTGCTCTAAGTCTATTACAACAGTCCTAAGTCTTTTCATTTCACCTTCAAACTCTTGCATCTTTTTCTCTTTTTTCTTGATTTTTTCTTGTAGTATAGCATGTTGTTTCTGAAGCTCTTTGTTCTGGTCTGTCAGAGAAGCCTTGTGTTTAGTTAAAGAGGCTACAAGCGATTCTTTATCCAGGATCAGATTCTGCATCTTGTCACAAAGCGCGTTGGTGTCCTTCAATTCTGACAACTTCTTATTCTTTTCTACTGTGATGTTTTGGATGATCTTTCCTGCTTCTTTCACCATTAATTCTTGTTTCTGTAAACGTAGCTTCACACTGTCCAACTGCTGTTGAAGTTCTTTGTTCGAGGTTTGTTTACTTTTAAGCTCAGTTTGCATATTTTGTAGAAGATTTTCTCTTTGCCTTGTTTTAATCTGGAAATCTTTTAGGAAATTTTTCAAATGTTCTTCAAGTTTTGTCCTAGTTCCTTCACTTTTTGTCAACTGTTCTTGGAAATCGGAACACTTCTTCACCAGAACGCTGAATTCATATTGATGATCACTCTTTAATTTACTGAGTTCCTCTTCCTGAGAGAGCACACTTTGTTCTTTGGCTGAAATTTCCTTGTTCAGAGCATCGATATGTTGTTTGAGGCGATTGATCACTTCGTCTTTCTCATTTAATGCTTTCTTGGTTTTGCCTGTGGTTTCTTGGGTAAACTTCTTAAGACCTTTGAGATATAAAATTTTTATTAATTGGAAAAATCGATAATTCATGCTTGAAGTCGATAAATGAATAGAATTAAAATGTCTGTATTTGTCTATCGGTCTGCCTGTCTGTCTGAATCATGAAGATCATTTGAAAATAAATCAGGCCTTTTCCCAAAAGGGGGAGCAACGATCTCTCTGGGCCTCCCTTTGGGTCTCCCACTGGTTCAATGTGCCGATTGTACAAAATTATTTGCAAGGGATGATTTTTATCAATCCATTAACTTTCTTCAGGCTTAGTGGCCCATTTATAGCTTGAATGTAGAGAAGTATATGTCCAATTCATGATCACCTGCATGGTGTAACTGGTAGAGCATAAGCATGTGTAGTAGATCATTTGCGAGCCGTGTAGTAGCCGTTGCATTTCACTTTTTTTGTACAGAATAACATGAATGTAGAGTATAACTGGGATCACGCATGCGTCAAATTCAATTGATCAAGAAGATTAGTTATCTATTGTTTCAACTGTATGGAACGCTTGTGAAATTCAAACGACCTCTAGGTAGAGCAATATTATCTGATTTATTGTAATTTTTTAATATTGATAGAGCATTCGTTTTTAAATAAAGTTATCTATCTATCTATCTAACTTATCAAGTAGCCCATACTTACCAAAGATTGTTTCGTCTTTCTTAGCCAACGCTTGGTTGGATGAATCAATAATTTTTTGTATTTCAGCATCTTTTTCTTTTTTCAAGCTTTTGGTAGTCTGCTTTAGATCGTCTCTCTCGTCGGTAGCTTTACGAAGTGTTTCTGTTTGCACTTCTTTCATCTTATCAACATCTTCTCTATACTTGCTATAAATGAGCTCATGCGCCTCATTTTCCAGTGCCAGTTCGTGCTCTTTTTTCATCAGCATTTCAGTAAGATGTGATACTTCTTTCTGTAACTCGCTAATCATCTCATCTTTCCTTGCTTTTTCTTCGTCAAATGTCGTGTTCAGTTCTTCTAATTTTAGGTCGAGTGACTTGTTTGCTTCAGATAAAGAAGATTTAAGGTTATCAATTTCCAAATTCTTTGAATTTATCTCTGATTTCTTGAGACTTTCTAAATCTTCTAGTTGCCGTTTGAGTGCAGCGATTTCTTTGTTGTTGTTCTTCTTGCTTTCGGACAATAATTCTTCCAAGTTTTTCCTTTCCTGTTTTTTCTCTTCAATGACATCCTGATAGTAATTGTTAACTTCTTTCATTCGCATTTCGTGAGTTTCTTCGTACTTTTTCAACTCTGCTAAAAGAATTGTGTATTTCTCCATTAACTCCTTTGAATCATTTTGACACTTTCTGCGATCATTTATCTCTTGTTCGAGAGCAAAGGCCAGCTTTTCAGTGTTCATTTCAAGGTTTTCTCCATTGGTCTTAGATTCTTTCAAAAGGTTTTGCAGTGAAATGATCAAATTTTCTTTTTCGTTCAAAATAACACGAAGAGACGCGTCTTGATGTTCCAACTTACTAAGTCTGTCTTTTTGACTTTTTAGTTCCTCGCTTCGAAGAATCATTTCTGTAGCTTTCAACTTTTCTTTCATGAGTTTGAGCTCGTTTCCTTTTTCACGCAAGAGACTTTCGCAGAGTTTTAACTTGTCTTTTAGATCCCCGCTGTCTTTTTTCTTCACTAGTTCTTCCTCTAACTGTCTTTTCAATGATACGATTTCTTCATTGTTGTTTTTCTTTTCATTTTCCAAAGTTTCAACAGTCTTCGTCATTTTTTGAAGTGACTCTGTTTTGCTATTAAGTTTAGACGTAATGTCGGCGATGTTTTTCTTCAAACTTTCATTACAGTGGTCTAATTCGTTCATGTTTTTCTGCAAGACGGCTATCTTTACATCCTTTTCCATTGATTCTTTTAAAGCCTTTTCTAGTTGCGACTTAGCATCTTTGTATGTGTCAATCTCATCTCTAGCTTTGTCTAACTTTGCTTGGAGACTTTGCAGTTCTTGTTCAGTTTTCAATTTGAAATTTGCAATAACGCCAAGGACACTTTTTAAACTTTTGTCGTAGCTATAAGTTGCACTACTTCCGATCTTTTCTTGGACTTTGCTTTTTGCAATTGCGTTTTCTAGCTGTAGATCTTTTACTTCATGACAAAGCTCTTCCAAAATTTGTTCTTTTTCAAGATGGAGTACTTTGCATTTTTCATTAGCAGTTTCCAAGTCTTTCTCCTGAAGAAGCATCTTCTTTTCTAGCTCGTGTCTTGTCTTTTCCCATTTATCTTTCTCGTTCTTAACAACTTGTTCTATGTCATAGAGAGCGCAATCTTTTTCGTAAAGCTGGTTCTTTAGCTGGTTTATTGTTGTTTCATCGATCGTTATAGTGTCTTGGAAATTTGAAGCTACTTTCGTGAGATGATGTAGTTCATCTTCTTTCGAAACAGACGACTCCTTTAACTTGTTCAACTCTTTTTCAAACTCTCTTTTTTCTGCTTCAAAATTTCTCTTCAGCTCGCTAAGTTCTCTTTCTTTTTTTATAACGTTTTCCTCGTTCGCCTTTTTTAATCGCTTGGTTTCTTTTTCCAAGTAATTTTGCGTTTCCCATAGAGAAAGCCTAATCTCTTCGACATTCTGCTCCTTCTCCTTAACTGTCTTTTGAAGACTTGTGACGTTGTGACTTAACTTAATACATTCTTCACTTTTGGAATTTAATTCATTTTCTATTTCCTTTAATTCCGACGCAGCTTTGGCCTCCCGTACTTTGATATAATCGTTCAGCTTTTTTACTTCAATATCTCTATCTCGGATAATGAGCTTTGTTTCTTTAAGAGCATTAAACAAATCTTTTTCTCCTTCCTCGGTTTCCTTCAGTAACGATTTGTACTTATCTACCTTCTCTTTCAGTAGGGTGATTTGCGCATGATCGTGGCTATCGACATACATATTGTCCTTCATCTGCTCCGCCATTTCTTTCAAGCTGTTCTTTAGCGAAGCAATTTCTGCATCTTTACTGTATAACATTTCTTCGTACATTTTGCGGCCATGAATTTCATTCGTTGGAAAAGTGTTGTCTTTCTCGTTTTCCTTCCAGAAAGAATCCATTATGTTCCGTTGCACGCTTGGAGGGCTTTTTTATTGGTACACTTTTCCTGTAAATTCATCAGTTAAAAGGTGTCCAAATACATAACAGCTGCTTTCCGAAACTAAACTGCAAGCATTCGTTTGATGTGTTGTCGAAAATAAATTGTGACGCAATCAATGGCGAGCGTCTATTTGCGCGCGCCCGAGTTTTGGAACACAGGAAGCCCGAACATTGCCAATTTCGATCACGACAACTAAAATATTACTGAACAGATAGATAAGGATTGCACATCAGTAGAAATAATTCTGTTGGCTCACAAAGGTTTCACATTTATAGAAATGTTCTGGAAAAGCGAAAACATAAAGACAAACATACTTCAACTATTGCTCTCTTAGCTTCTGTATTTAATCATGTCGTTATTATCTATGTTGCATCGGCCAATTATGGCAAGCTGAGATTAAATATAAATGAAAAGCAATTAATTCAATTCAAAAATTAGATAATTATAATAACAACTCAGTGTATCAAAAACAAATAGCAAAGCATATATTGATCCCTGTAGGTTCCCTGTGGTGCGTCATGCTGGCATATCTCTGGCTGTTGGGTTTCCTGTTGTGCGCCATGCCGCCGCCTCTCTAGGTGTTAGGTTTCCTGTGGTCCGTCTTGCTGTTATATTTTGTAAAGTTTTGTCCTACAAACGTGATGTGGTTTCGAGAATTGTGAGCTGGTTTACATAAACACAGTTTGTTTTCTAAATCTCATATTGGCATGTAAGCGTCAACACTTGAAATAGGGAATTTATATTAAACAGTCATTACTACTATCACTACCAGCATTCTTTGCGAATTCTCTTTCACATTCAAATTTTCAATCCCTGTGGAAATCAATAGAACAATTTACACCAAATGCAATACAAATGAAGTGGGCAAAGTATTCTGGTAGTGGCAGCATTGCACCTCATAATGCAATTAAGTCGCCTATTGCAGTACAATACCTTTCTCAAACTTATTAATTCCTCAGTTATTAGTTACATATTTACTTTGCATAAAGATGTAGATCAATTTCACAGGTAAAGAATTATCGAATTAATTGTTTTACACAAACGTTTAAATGATAGACTACAAACTGACAATAGTTGTTTTACGAGTTGCGGTCGTTAATTATAACTAATCTTTGTAAGAAAGCCCCGTCCCTTCCCCTTATTAGATGTGATGGGGACAGAGGAGACGTATTATTCAAGATGGAAATATAGCAAAAATTCAAACACGTATGAATTATTCAAAATTTTTAACTTGAAATTCTTTTTGATCAAAATCCATTGTTCGCCTTTCGTCTTTTTTTGTATCATCGTTTTGTCGAGGTTGTTCGTCAATGACGTCTTTAACTATCTCCTGAAGGTCCCATACTGTTTTGGCAATGTACAGCAATTTCAAATAACGGGCATTAGGTCATTCCAAGACCACTAGGAATGATGGGTAAAAGTCATGACAGAAATAAATGCTTTTATCTTTTTTGACGAATTATTGTTAATTAAGTTTTTATATAAAGTCATGACAATGTAGATGGGCATCTTGGACTGTCAAAAAGATGAATATTGGCATATTGCGCGAATAGAAAGTAAATCAATTCTTTACTGGTCCTAACTAAATGGCGCTGGATTTCTTTTCAACTAATGCAATAATTATGACAGTAATATTTCTACCCATCGTTCCTAGCAGTCTTGGAATGACCTATTATTGTCTTTTGGTGATGACAACGTTATTTGAAATAGCTATATACATATAGCGAGCATCAAACTAAGCCCTCCCACTTGCCGCTGGACGTCAGGTCATATGAAGTCCAGTGGCTCACTGCGGTGAATCACGTCTTGTTTAGTTCTGCTCACAAATGCTTCACTGCCCATGGAAAGGACCAGTTGTTGCTAAGTGGCTCTCATAACAAACATTTGATCGGACTGTTAAGCCTGGGCTTTACTAGTAAAATAGATGCAAGCATAAGCGCCAACAAAGGAGAGGACAAAGTAATGAAGTTAAGCGTGTAAACATCACATGAGCCTGCAATTCCTAAATTCTCTTGTTTTTCTATACATAAAATACCAAATATCGTGACTTGCATGTATATACAAATACTTTAAAAGGTTATAATCGTAAAGAATCGCTGTACTATTCATTGATTGCTTGTAAAACTGATCAACCAAGAATCAATAAAATATGAATGATTGTGTGTTTAATTGCTTCTCGGTTGAATGATGATAAAATCCCTTAAGTACTTCATTAATTACGTACGGGCTATGTGAATGAAGACATATTTGACATTTTAATGCTTTTGCATGCTAGCATTGCATTAACGTTTTTCTCATCACGCTCGTCAGATTAAACGAAAAATTAAAATTAAAATTAAAATTAAAATTCATCCCTACTTCGATTTTATTAGTTCTTTCATTCATACTTCCATTCAATTGTTCATTCATTTTTTTGTTTGCTAGTTTATCTACTATAGATTTCTATTTTTGCCTTTTCTGATATGTGCTGTTTATGAAATTAATTCTAGTTCTTTTAATTGCAAACTAACTATCAAAACAAACAATCCTTCAATTCATCATCGTCAGTTCGTCTCTTGTCTCTTTCTACTTACTCCACCCCTGAGTGGTTCTGGGTAGAAACGTCTGCTGAAATGTTTATAATTATTATTTTTCTAATTCAGTTGATTTTGAATTGGTTTTTGCAAATCAAAATTGCTTTGCAATTATGAGTGAAACGTAAATGAATCGTACTATCGGTTGAAAGAAATTACTAGAATCAGCCATGTTATTTTTCAAAACTGCATTTGACACTTTGGTGATTTCAGTACAGATTTTTCCAAGCGTGGGAGTTCATCGATAAAAAGCCGAAATACAAAATACTATATAAAACGTTTTAATTTTTTCCCCTAAGTAAGACTAAAAATCTTTATTTAAATCTAGCTATTTTGCATTTTCTATTGATGTGTGTTAATTGATGAATGAACTTATAATAATTAATAGAAAACCTGTCTTTCTTCATTTCCTTTTTTAATGTTTTGTATTTGTTTTTGTTTGCTCTTTTCATATTTGACGGTAAAGTTTGGAAAACTACGGAAAACCACAGTCCACTTGATATTTTTGATCTTCACGGCTTATTGCATAATGACGAAACTAAGAATCAAATTAAAACAAAACATATTTTCAATTTGCGTGCTTTCACATTTTTTCGTTTTCTTCTGAATAATCTTATTGAAAAATGTCTCCCATTATTTTTCCCATGTTTCTTGAACAACGCACGACAGGTTTAGTAATGTGAAAACTGTATTTGTTATCGTATTGGAATAAATAGTATTCATATGACGTTTGTAAGCTGACTGCTGCCAAGCTTCTAGATCTTGTCAAGTGCATCAGCCTGAATCGTCGATCGATATATCCGCATGCATAAAAAATTCCATTCACTCATTTCTTAGGGAACATTAATCGAGCGCATTGGCTCTGTTCATAAGACAAACTTTACCTTCGAAAAACAGCTGTAAAAAAGGAAAGGTTTTCAGGTGAGCCTGTCGTGCAATGTAACTGCACTTTTAATAGACTACCGTTGTTTATTTGTATAATACAAGATATAGTTTTGTTATAATATTGAACAAATGAGATTCGGGTTAGGCATCGTTAACGCGATTTGAAAATTTTGTTTTTTTATAGACAGTGCAACTTAAGTTATTCCAAAAAGAAACTTTATTCGTAAAAATTGCTACATTTTGTGCGAACTAAAAGTTGAAAGTACTTGAGCTGAATCGCTTCAACATAGAGTATTTCAGCCATAAGTGTCTTTCACACACCACGCATAAAAGATAACATATGTGAACATATGTGAACATTCGTACAGTCGCTCTAGCTATTCATGGCGTGACTTTAGTTGTAAATTCAACAATAGTCATTTTATTCAATGAGTACATCTTCTAATCACAAAAGAAAAAAAGAAAAAAGGACTTTGAGATTCAAAATGACGCCTAGTTTGTTGATAAGTGGAAATCAATCATGTTTTTCAAGAATTCACGGTATAATAGTTTATAGGTGAAAAATTGAAAATATTTTTAAAACCAAACGATTTCCTTTTAGGCGATGTATAGTAAATAACTCAAATAAATGTACATTTAAGTATACTGTAATTTCTATTTGCCAAATTATTTTTTTTGCTCGTTTTTCATTTCAAATTTCTTTTCTTTTTGTCGACACTAGTAATCCTTTTTTTCTCATTGAGAAAAAAAATAATTTTGCTCGACGGTTTTTTATCAATCACGCGCTTCATAAACTTGTCTACAAAACGGCTTAATTTTTTTTTTTTTGCATGATTTTCTTTTAATCTAATATCACATTACTCCTATGTAAATATTCTTAATTCTCGCTTACATATTGTCAGTATACATTTGATCATCATTTATACTTGGATTGTACCGCTCACAAACAAGTGTAAAAACAATGCCATGATTTCTGATGTTTATAATTCGGCTTCATTCACAATTTGAGCATCTCTTACTGCTTCATCGGTTTAAAAGATTCAAGATCGACTGTTGTTTATGCTTTAAAACATATTCAATGAATGAGAGTGAGTCTGGATGTGAAGGAGTGTCCTTCAGAACAGAATATATTTACATTTAATCATTCGTTAACATTGACACAAGGAGGTCAGGGGAGGGTGGAGGGGGTTGGCTTTTAATTGATCGCGATTCACGAACGTTTTTTCATGAATTCATGTTTCACAAAATAAGAAAAAATAGCTTTAGCGATAGTTGATGATGATGATGATACTTCAGCAGAATGATGCCAATGTTCGAAAAAATGTCATCCGAAAATACGGAGTAAAATTACTGGAATGAAATGAATAATGTATGAATTTTGCAAGTGGTTTGCATAACCAGAATGTGTGTTCGTAACTTCCATGCGTAACCAATAGAGTCAACCAAAATGTTTAGCGCGCCAAAAAGTTGTTGTACGTAGCCAATCATCGCCATAAAATATGGCGGTTTTTTAGTATTAATCTTTATATAAAACAGTAATAATATTTTATGAACTAAACTAATTAATATTCAGTAGTGTTATATGTTTTTATTTTCCTTGCATGAAACACACTCATTTTCAAGTGTTTATTCTTTGGCTAGATCATATTAATAACTTTCGACAAGAGACTATAAGAATCGATGATATTCTTATTCATCTATATTATTGGCAAAAAAGAACATATTATGATAATTTTGCTTGTCTTAAATAAAAGGGTTAACGACAAACCATTTCAAGCAAAAATAATGGCGATAAAAATATCGAAAATTGATGTATACTACACTAGACTCATATTTTTCAATGCTTGTTCCCAGTCCTTTCCCTGCCTACTAACCTTGCTATTGAATATAAAATCTTCTATTCCTAAAAGCACAAGGACAACTGCGTCTGAAAAAAAAACATAAATAAAAACGCAACAATAACAACAAATAAGAAAAATAGCAATGACAACGTTCACACAAAAATAACAAAACAACATCAAAAACCGAACAATTACAACCAAACGTGCAAAACAACAAAAACAACAACACGGCATATAACAGTACCGAAATATATAAATAGACCGGTTTCAAGTACTTCAAAGCTTAGACTAAGACTCAATTGTAGGTAAATTAACAAAAGAGTCGAAACAAAACCATTGGCATTTATATTGTTTTTGTTTGTGCATTGACACGGTATGTACCTCGTACAAAAGAATATATCTCATACTATCGAGGCTTAGCCTGAGCAATGAAGAACATGAAACTGGACTATTAAGAACTGCGTCAACCAGCTTCTCTGCTATTTTAACGGTATATAACAATTTTACACAACACAAGAAACGATTTTTTGTAATAAAAAAGTTGAAATGAAAAGTATTCGGATAAATATTCGAAAGCTTCTGTTTGGAAATTTAAAGTAAAAAAGACATTTGATTCAAATAAAGGTGAAAACACACCTATTCGATAAGTTGTTTAGGAACAGTATCAAATTTGCCGCAGATTAAATCTAGACACTGTTTGTCTCAATAAATCATGTACTCGGAAAATAAAGTGGTTTTTCAAAAACCTCGTAAAAAAAACGCGTATATATAAAAACTGTGATTTTCAAAACTAGCAAATCATTAAATGTTACATAAAAGCAAATTTAGGTTATAACAAGGTTCTTAAGTTTTAATATCAATTTCATATACATAATATTAATCCGCTACAGTAGGTAACAAAATTAAACATTGTAATCGCCAAAAACTGCAATAGGACATCCATCTATTTCGGGTGTAAATTAACTATAAAAGGCTGTCAAAAAGAATGCCAAATATTTCTTTCTTTGCCGTGATGACGTACTGGCCAAAGCGTGCATAGCTGTCGTGTTTAAATCTTTATTTGTTCTTTCTAGAAGTTTATTTTTGTTCCGTTGTGAAGTGTATAGAATTGTAGAGCGGTTATATCGTTCCATAACAGTGCGTCTGTTATATAGTTGTTCGTCATGCGTGAAACTAGTAAACGTGAATATGGCACGGTGACGTCATAATACAATAACTTAACCTTCGCATCAGTCTCGCACTATTAACTGATTAAACCAATATGCAAAGTATTGTCCTTCGCACCCGCTGACACAGGAAGCCCGACACTAAAAGCGGCTGCGAAGGAGACTAAATACAAAGTACAAAAATGAAAAAGTCAAATAAAAAAATTAATGTAAACTGTGAGATAGTTTCAGGTAAATTGTTGTACGTAGGTTTCATATTAGCGGTACAATCTTTGTTTGAGCTACGTATATATTAGAATAGAAAAGTAAATCATTAGATTGAATAAAGTTAATTCTTGAATTAGCTTATTTGCCTTTGAGTGTGGAGATGATACCGGGGCTTTTCAATTACCGTTTACAGTTGTCCTTTGGGGGACTTTACGGACTACTATATGCAGTTTACAAACATGAGTATATAGAATAATTGTTAGTGGTTATGGGCCCGCTGTTAGTAAGTATGGTCGTACCTAAACTCTTTGATGAGGAAGCAGACAAAGAGAATATTTCTGTTTCCGTATGTAGTGTTATAAATGAAACGAATTGGTATGGCATATCGTGTGTATCTATCAGTGATAATAACAATATAGAATGCACGCACTAAAAGTGTGCAACATAAATACCACTAAATAGTGCAATTATATGCTAATTCTTTTTGTTTAATTAGTACTATTTACTGCTAAATAGTGACAACTGTTGCACACATTTAGTCAGTTTGAACTCTAATAATAATGACTTTGATACTAATAACTCGCACTTTTAACATAATTAAATAAATAATTTGATATAAGTTAATTACGGGATGCGCATTCATTATATTTTGCATTAATCTTTTGCAGATTGATTGACACGATGAGGTTGCTAGTCCTAGCAGCCATAATATGGCCTGCTATGGTAACATATGGCATGTCTGATCCAGTTTTACCTCCTAAAAATTGCGACGATTTCACATTCCCTGATTCCGTCAAGAACAAGACTGTTGCTATGGTACATCAAGAGTACAAAAACTACACCCAGCAGCATAACATGACCATTTCAAGCTGTAATGAAACCACTGCGTTTGATCTCCTTTCTTTTGCTTTTAATACCATTGGAAATGAGACCGAGACGGCAAAAGCTCTGGGACTTGATGGTAGAGTCCAGTGTATGAAGTATCTTAAGTTTACCTTGAAGGAAATAGCTCTCCAAAACCTCAGAGATCCAACTACGTTTCCTGGGCCAAAGGTTACCATGTTTCAACTCTATGAAATGCAGATAAATGACACAACATATAAGATTTTACAAAATGTCGAAAACGTCACCTCAACTCTAACCAAAAGAGGCGTTATGGTGAACCATACCATCCATCAACTGATCCAAGAAGGTCATTTCAACGATCAGTCGAAATTCTTTCTAATGTTATGCTTTGCTATCAATGCCAGTGACTTTGACGATACAGCAAATCAACTTCTCTTTAAGAAAGAACTTCTTAACATCACCATGACTGAAATGGCCGATCGTTTATTCACCGATGTACGCACTTTTCAGAAAGATCTCTCTCTTAAATGCGCAATTCGCCACCTCCACTCAGCTATGCATTGGCTTAAGAAGCTCCACGATTTTCTGAAGCAACAACGCATGGCGTACATGAACCAAACTGTTGATGCTTTATTTGAAGAAAAAGGCTTGACCAAGACGAACACAACTGTATTCGCCCTACTTAAAGCCATCTTCACCACAGATCATCTGACGTTTTTGCAGTTCTTTGGAGCACGTTCGGTTGATTTGAATGTCCTTGAATTCACGGCGTCACATTTGGAGATGATCACGTTTGTGAATGCTGATGTCATTTTCAATTATACACTCAAAGAATTGTTTGGCTTTACATTTATGCACACACACATTGTCTTACAGTACAGGATGAATGTTGTCCTGTCTAAATCAAGACATGAACTCATTCTGAAACGATACAATGTCACCATGAACGATGTAATGACCAAGTTTAATTTAACAGATGACATGATTATGGCTTTGACAGAGGTCCAGTTTGAAAATCACGTAATACGGTGCTTCTTAGTCAAGTATGCAGAGTCGCAAAACATTACTCTCGCAGAACTAGAAGCAAGATCAAATATCTCATCGGGTGCCCTGTCGAATACAACAGTATTTAATTTTGTAGACTTACTGTTCAAGATTGGTAAAGCAAACATACTGAGACACATCAAAGAACAGAGATCTTTGGATGGAATAATTGTGGATCTTAGTGGTCTTATGTTTGAAGATCTTAGACTCCAGATCATCAAGGAATGGCAGCCATTGTCTTTAAATACAACGGGATTGTCGATGCTTTCTATATCCTATCTGATATTTCGAAAGCGTGTGGATCCAACAAGAATGTACAACATGTCGTTCTACTATTTCTTAAATAGTTACATGAATCCACCATTCTTATCTTTCAATCAGCTGGTGAAAATGTATTCTTTTGAAGAACATAGTTCACGCCTTGAGATGGAATTCCGAAAGTACACTTTCCAAGAGTTCTGTAGGTTTGCTGGTTTAAAGAAATACGAGATCTACACATGGTCATTGAAGTATTTCTTCACATTCATCTCTAACAAGATTATCAACAGTAAGTATTTTATCTTATGAAAAATTAACGTCTTCACCAGCAGCAACTTTGCCTAACCCTGATACAGCTGCAAAATCACGATTAAAAAAATTCACACTTCACTTGTAAAATAGCAGCTTCGACAATCTCGAATATAGGCACTGAACAATAACAACTCGTATAGGAACTCTCACCAATCCGAGCACATATTAAACTTGTTAGAGAGGGAGTGCCCGTAATGTGGTAAATGTAAACGTAGGCCTGAGCAAGTTGACGTTTTACTTAAATCACCTTCCCATTGCTTGTGTTCGTTAATTATGACTATTGTTGCTGCACTTTCATACGAACAAAGAAATTTGAATGTGAAAGAATTTTAAAAACTATTCTGGCGTGGAGACGTTTGTAAAATATCATTTCACTTCACAGCTAAAGATATAGTCCATGAACTCACGCATGCGTGTTTTTCCATCCGCGTACTATGATTCACGTTTCACACACATAGTTCAAGAGGTATTGATGTATGCGTTTAGGAATTATTTTGTATTTGATTTATACGACCCAGTGGCCATTATGCCATATGATTTTCGTTCTAGGAATAGAATCAAAAAAGGATATGATAGAAATAAAGTCGTTCTCATAAGCCCATGCCGGAAGTGATCACTAAATTAAAACACAGCAGTAGACTATAATTTTAATTGTTTTCCCTTTTGTAGTTAGTGTGTGCACACTAGAGTGCACGCACTAAAAGTGTGCAAACGTTGTCACTATTTAGTAGTAAATAGCACTAATTAAATAAAGGAAAACAATAGAATTAGCATAAAATAGCACTATTTAGTGGTATTTATGTTGCACACTTTTAGTACGTGCACTCTAAAGGCCGGCACACACTAGGCGACAAGTCGCAGCGACTTATCCCAGCGACATGTCGCCTCAGTGTGCACTGGTTCAGCTATACCAACCGGGTGGATTTCATGCGGCAAGTCGCAGCAACAAAATTCTGTCGCGGCAACAACAATTTTCGCCAAAAAATGTTAGTACACACGGGAGGAAATTGCCGATGCGACATGTCGCGGGGACAAGTCTCTGCGACTTGTCGCCTAGTGTGTGCCGGCCTTAAAAGTCTGCAACATAAATACCACTAAGTAGTGCTATTTTATGCTAATTCTATTGTTTTCTTTTGTTTAATTAGTGCTATTTACTACTAAATAGTGACAACTGTTGCACACACTTAGTGTTTGCACTCTATTCTTTATCTAATAGCATTAGTTGTTTTGAGAGTTTATGAGAACCATGCGGCTAAGCCCAATAACGAACTTCTTGCTACTGATGTGTTGTTTGTTTTGTTTCAGATGTGAATGAATGTAACACTAACCCTTGCGCTCAAATAGTGGGTGTGAAGTGTAGCGATCATCCCTTTGGATTCACTTGTAAATGTCCAGCTGACAAGAATCTCGATGCGAACAAGATGTGTGCTGGTATATTGCATCATTTTATTCATCTTTTATAATAAATAGTATCAATCAATAACCAATAATTTGAATACCGCTATATTATATTTATCAAGACTTCCACTGGGTCTGATCATAATTCTCATATAGTCTCTTTCGAGTCTCTTAATCCTGACCGGTTTTAAAAAACGGTGTCGTGGAGAGGCGATCGCACAACCGAAAGCAATAAAAGCGGCAAAATTAATGATGCTAACTTCTGCAATGACAGCCGGATGATTATGGTTTGGACGTGAATTGCACTAATTGTACAACATATTTACAATGAGGACACTCGAACCGTGAACACTTTGTGCTTTTTTATCCTTTTTTTGAACATGCTTCCTTTAAGTGAATCGATCTGAAAACGTTTTCTTTTTGATAACTCGGTGTATTTGATTTCAAGTCTACGTTTTTAGAGGATTTATAGAAATAGAAAACTCAGAAAATGAAAAACCAAATAAAGACAAGTGTTCATGGTTCGAGTGTCCTCACTGTAAAGGATTACAATCTTTTGGCAGCACTTTTTCATATTTTTCTCCGTTATTGTTTCTTGAAATAAGTGTACAAATAACGTAATACATGTTTGTAGATATTGACGAGTGCAAAGAGAAGACAACTCCACCCTGTAGAAATAATTCACACTGTGTTAACACAATGGGATCATACGAATGCAGGTGTAACAAGGGCTTTGAGGATAAGAATGGCGCTTGCTCTGGTAAGTGAAATACAACTACCCTTCAGCACAGCAAACACGCTAGTACATTTAAGTTAACGCACGATTTCTGCCAAAACAACGTTTTGCACATAGAGTGTGTTTTTGCATGGATACGACACGATACCATACCATACGACATGAAACGACGCGATACGATACGACACGATTATAACACCGCAATTAGCGATAGAGCATTTTACATAGTTATGTTTTTTATTGTCTACAGATATCAATGAGTGCGAAAGAGATGCTTTCATATGCTTTGGAGGTGTCAATGTTAATTGCACAAACACAATCGGGTCCTTTAGCTGTGACTGTAACAGGGGCTTCAGGTTCCATCCCATTTACAGAATATGTCTTGGTAGGTGAAATGATTGGTTGATTGGCTGATTTACCGATATTTATCGACTGGTTGTACTGACTGACTGATTAATTGTTCATTGTTGAATTAACTATGTTTGGTTGGTTGATTGATTAAATGATTAATTAATTGATTGGTCAATTGTTTAACAAATATTTTATTTATTATGCTGCTGACAGACATCAACGAGTGCCAAGAGCAACAACCCTGTGCGGGGATACAAAACAGTGTCTGTATGAACAATAGAGGCAGTTATGAATGTTTATGTCCAAGAGGCTACAAACCTGTAATGAAAGGTCCAACGCTTATCAGCTGTGAAGGTAAAGTAATAACCAATATAACTAGTTAGGAAGGCAGGCAGGCAGGTAGAAAAGTGAACAACAAATGGTTTCATGTACTCAAAAATTGATTTAATCCATTAAATATGTGTTTAGATATTGATGAGTGTTCGAATTCGACTCTGAATGACTGTCACGAGCATGCTACATGCACAAACACCAGTGGCAGCTATACATGCAAATGTAAAGAAGGATACATGGGCGATGGGAGACAGTGTAAAGGTACGTCATTTAGAATAAACATCTCAATTTAAAATAAACCAATGAATTTATTTGCTATACGGGGACGCCCATAATAAACCTGAGACTTTACTCTTGAACAGGGTGTGATTTTCCACGATTCTATTGTTGGGATAAACTGAACACACAAAAATAGACATTATATTACTGAGTCTAAAAACAATATCTTGCTCGTTTTCAGTGGCTGTTGTATTGTTGTCTTGCAGCTCGAAAACTATTTGAAGTAGATCCCTCAAAGGAGAAATTTATTCCAAAACACGGTAAAATTTACTTGCCATTTGAAATAATGTACGGCGAGAAAAAGCACAACAAATTATACGTAAGTATGACATTGTCACATCAGGGCTGGGTTGTTCAAAGCCCGATTAGCACTAATCCTGGGTTAACTCTTAAGAAAACCTATAGCGTTAACCCTAGATTAGCACTAATCGAGCTTTGAACAACCGGCCCCAGAACAACAACCCACAACACTGCACTACACTACACCTTACGTCACTTCGATTGTTCTTACCTCTTCAGATATCTACCAATGGTTTCATTTCAATTGGTAAACGTTACCGCAAAAGTTCACCAAAGATGTTAACGGACTTGAATAAAGATCTTTGGGCAGTATTCTGGGCCAGCACTAGTCTCAGGTTTGACTCGTCTGTCAAGTATTGTGAGTTGCTTGATGGGGACAGCAGTTCGGCTCCTCTGCTTGACAAAGTTAATAAGTTTATAGCTAATTCAACGAAAGAAGAAGGCTTCCAAGCCACATGGGCGATGATTGTCACATGGCGAAACATGTATCCATATTGGTGGCTCTCGTTTCTATTCTTTTTCTACCGTGGGGAGGTAGGATCATCAATGTCTATGTTGTTACTTTCCTATACATTGCTTGTCTTGTGAATTATCTTGCACTACAGCTAGGGATGCATCATCATGAATATCAGAGCTGGAAAACGCGCTGGGCTGATCTCCACTCAGGGTCTTGACAAAATAAAAAGAACATGCATGGTTAATTTTTTATTGTTTTCTCATTGTTTGACCACAAGGCCGACTTGTTCAGTAGTGCTAAATGAACTGAGCCATGCAAATCCAGAAGTCGTTTAAGGAGGTTGCACAAAAAATAAAAAAATAGAAAACTTTAAAAGCCACTGTATTAAATGCAAAAATATGCCACCGTCAACCAAAAATTACAAAAGGAAAACCCAAGATTTGGTTAAAAATAAACATTTATAGCAGTATGTGTTATTTTCATTTTTCGATATCTTGCTATGATTAACATTTACGCAAAATAAAGGGGGTCTCCGGCGGTGCTTTGTTATAAAAAAAAGAGGGAAGGGGGTGTCCAGTGAACCGGAGTACACCCCTCTAATTCCGCCACTGGAATGTTCAGTGGGTGGACAATGTTCAATCGTGTTAGTTACATCAACAATTACCGAACCTTTACAGGTAAATATATTTTTTTATTTTTTATTTTACTTTCTTACAGACCAACACGTTCCAAGCTGTTGTGGCCACTAACGGTAGTACGACAGTAGTCACTTACTTGTACGAGGACGGTGGCATGAAATGGTTTACATTAGGCCGGCGTGCTGCAGTTGGTTATGCTAACAAACATACAAGAAATGGAAAACAGCTCGATATCTCCTTTACACCAGAAATCTTTGACATCGACCAAAAAACCTACACTGATCCAGCTGGTAACGATCGCAAGGGATGTCTAGTCTATGTCTTCAAACCACCAACAGTAGTAGAGCCCACTCCAGAGGAGAAATGTCTCAACTGGATCATAAAAGAATCTCGTCGTGATAACGAATGGATCGACTCTCTGCCTGAATGTCCATGTTATCAGAACGCTATACAAGAGGATCCAAGGTTCGCCCTTTTGACCTCACGTGATGGGGCAGCTTGCTATATTATGCGAACACGAAAAAACAGACCCAAAAAGAGTTGCTGTTATGACGAGAATGGAGCTCTTCTTCTTAGTCCTGACCCGAACGCAGGGCGAGCAATAAGGTACATAAATAATAATAATACTAATCTTTTACGGTTTCATTGTTTGCATTCAATATAACTTGGTATTTATGCAATATTTTCAGCCGTTATGCTGATGCGGACGTGCAAGCCTTCACATGGTGTTGTCTTGAGAGTACCGAAGGATGCCAAAACTTCTTCCAACTTCGACCATCTGATAAAAGCTGCAGTGAGCCTGAAGAACAAGAGCAAGAGGAAGAGGAACAACAATGTACTTGTAGATGGCAAATTGGAATTCGAAAAAGAAAAAGGCGTAGAAGGAGAAGGCGGCCCGTCAGAAGAAGTTCGTATTGTCGTACATAGGACTTCGTTGTGGATTATGATAATGATGATTGCAGTGGTGTTGATTGTGCTGATGGTAGTGATTATATGTTCCATAATTTAGCCTTTCGACTTTCGACTTAATTTCGTATGATGATGATGAGGATGTGCATAGTTTCAGTTTCATGAAAAATATGAGTAATGTGATAATTTAGCCGCCACAAACTCCCAGGTGTTTACAATCAACTTATTTGTACTTATAATGTACAGAATAAGTTCCTCTGGGAGTCTCCATCGTCTGAATTAAAAACAAAACACTCTGAAGAAAATTGTAGTTTCAGTCGAACATTTTGTAATCCTTTCCATTTTAGTGTAAGTTGTAAACCAAAGCTAACATTACTACTGTATGTGATATATAGTTGCTGACAATGATTGTTTGCTTGCAATGCAGTGATATAAACATGTTAATCAATGAATATTGTTTATTTAGGTTGGATGTTTGGTGATCCCCACATCACTACCCTTGATGGTTTTAAGTACTCTTTCAACGGTCTTGGTGATTTTGTCATGTTGCAAACTAAAGATAGATCAACTGTCGTCCACGCGAGAACACAACGGCCAACAGTGGAAGGAAAATTATCAAACGCAACCATTTTCTCTGGTTTTGCTTTTCATTCAAGCATGAACTCCAGTGTCCAGGTACCACACCATTTTATTTGGCAATAGACAAAGAATATAATTAATCTCCTTGATCGAGGGAACATTTGTACGTAGGTATTTTATTCGAAGGCGTTTTGATATCTTCATGATGCTCAAAATAGCGCGGACCCAAAAACTACGACATAAAATGTACTTTCCCAATTCAAAATTCAAAACTTTCAGACTTTTTTAGATACTTTCGTATTGTGTAGGTCGTCATAATAATAGGCGCGCTATGATTGGTCAATATTTATGTTCAGAAATAGCATGGAGGAGGATTTTTTACATTTCCGGGCACAAACATACCTTGGTTAATTGTTGGTAAAAATCTTTATGTATAACATAGCATCAAGTGTTTATCTGCTCTTTTGCAGGTCCTATTCGACAAAAACATGGATGGCAATATAAGTATCACGACACATAGCCAACCCAACAACTGCTCAAACTTTGGATTTTCTGCTGCGGAGGGCAAGGAGCTGGATGGCTTCCTTTTCAAAAAAGTGAACAACACATTAATCGTGTTGTTTGATAGTGGTCTAGCAGCCGAGATAACTGCTGGAATGGAACTTCTTCAAATCTCTTTCTCGATACCAGTGAACGATGTGTTCAATAACAAAACGGAGGGTCTTCTTGGATTGCTTAATGAAGATATGAATGATGATTTGATGTACCCAAATGGTACAACCATATCTACCAACTCATCTGACAAAGCGATGTTTTATTATGGTCTCGAATGTAAGTTTAGTGAGGCTGTTGTTGCTATTTTGCATTGATTTAGGCAGACACGTTTTCGTAGTCATCAAGTAATTAATTGTTACCATTACGAGTGCAAACCCATTGCCCCCAACAAAGTGAATACAGAATCTACAAAAAACGTAACATTGTGTTTTTGAACCGTATTTCAGCATTTTGAGCCGTTGGGGACCGGAATCTTAGACCTATGGAACCCGGGACCAAAAAAAGATGTCTTAACGTTAATGTTATTGCTTGTGTTCACAGGGAAAGTGCCCAGTGACAAGGCAATATTCATGAATGCCACGACTTGCGTGAAACAAAATGTTTATTTCGATAGTTCTTTCACCCCTGTTTTCCTAAGTGACCTCAATACAACGCAGGCTGAAGCCTTCTGCGGTGGCAATAAAGAATGTATGCTTGATTTCTTCGCGACTGGAAGTCCACAATTTGCTCGAGCAACGCGGATTTATGACGAGAACAATGAAAGAATCAAGAAAATATTTGGTGAGTTTTCATTGTTAAGAAGGTGTTTCATGGGCTCGCAGCTTATAAACATTGTCTATCTGCCTTTCTCTATTATGTTGTTACTGCATACATTTAGTTTATTAACTTGTCTGTCTGTCAGTCTGTCTGTCTGTTCGTCCGTCTGTCTGTCTGTCCGTCTGTCCGTCCGTCCGTCCGTCTGTCTGTCTGTCTGTCTATAAACTGATTTATTCTGACTGCTAAACTACTTCATTACATAGATAACCGACCTCCAACCATCACGGTGACTCCAAAGGAAGTACATGCTACCGCTGGTGAAGAGTTTACAATAATGATAAAATCAGATGATCCTGACAAAGACACTGTCTCTCTCAGTGTATCTGGACTACCACAAGGCGCCTCGTTTAACGCAAGTACTGGTAAATTCATATGGACTCCTCCCGCTGGACTGATGAAAATGAATATCAAATTCATTGCCAGGGACGATAAAAGTAAGTTTAAATATGTAGTCAACTGGATTTGACTCTGATTCCTAAATAGCTTTCTTCTCATTATTATGAAACGTTACTACTAATTAATAGTGTAAAAACGATTACAACTTCTATCAGAAACCAATCATTCCATCAATCAACCAACCAATCATTGAAACCAACTAACCAACCAACCAATCATTCAACCAACTAACCAACCAATCAAACAATAAACCAATCAAGTAACCAACCAATCAAACAATCAACCAACCAACCAATCAACTAACCAACCAACCAACCAACCAATCAACCAACCAATCAACTAACCAACCAACCAAACAAACAATCATCCAATCAACCAATCAACCAATCAACCAATCAACCAATCAACCAATCAACCAATCAACCAATCAACCAATCAACCAATCAACCAATCAATCAACCAATCAACCAATCAACCAATCAACTAACCAACCAACCAACCAACCAACCAACCAATCAACCAATCAACCAATCAACCAATCAACCAATCAACCAATCAACCAATCAACCAATCAACCAACCAACCAACCAACCAAACAAACAAACAATCAACCAATCAATCAATCAACTAACCAAACAATCAACTAACTAACCAACCAATCAACTAACTAACCAACCAATCAACCAATCAATAATAATAATAATAATAATAATAATAATAATAATAATAATAATAATAATAATAATAATAATAATAATAATAATAATAAACTTTATTTAAAGTCGAGTGCGTATGGAAGTGGTTGCCCAATCTTCCGAGCCAGGGGCTCATGTTAAAAAACGTTCGACAAATAATAAGATAATTAAGATATATACATAAAATTAAAATTTAGAATATAAATATAAAAATTTGAATGTATTAATTTAAATGAAAATGACGCATCAACATTAAAAACAAACAAAAGAAAAAAAACACAAAAGAAAAAGTTAAAACACAGTAAAAAGGGTAAAAAAATTGTACATGAATATATACACAAGACAATGATTTGTTATGGTCATGTTAAGCATGACATACACGTACATCCCTTAAAATCTATTGAGTCTAACCTATTGCGAAATTCGGATGACGTTTTGCTAATTTTTACTGAGTTAGGCAAGTTATTCCACATATGAGATATAATATAACTAAATGAATTATGCATAAAAGCACTATTATAAGACTTCTGTTTTAATTTATGACCGCCTCTTAAATTATAATGAGACGTTCTAGGGTTAAAAAGTTTTGTTATGTAAGACGGACCTGAGCCTTTTAAAGACTTGTGCACTAAATCTAAAGAGTAAATACACCGTCTACGTTGTAATGAATTCATGGATGCTAGATTAAGTAATTCATCATATGATCTATTAGGTCCTGCTTTAAGCAAAGATCTCAATCCATATTCATTAGCAGATTCTAATTTTAACTTTAAAGATTTACTTATACCTAAAAATAGTGGGCTACAATATTCTAAGTGTGGCAAAATATATGCTTTGTAAAGACTAATTAAAACATATTTAGGAATTAAATTCTTGATACGGTTAAGAGCTGCTATTTTAGCATATACCTTTTTTAAAACCTCTGTAACATGAGGTTTGAAACTAAGAGTACGATCTAGTGTAACACCTAATATTTTAAGAGAGTCCTTACAAATTATTTCATCATTATAATGTTTGAAGTCATATTTATATTTGGAGCTGCCCAAAGTCATTGCTTGTGTCTTAGTTGCATTGATATTTAAAAAGTTCTCTGTAAACCATGTAGAGAGAGTCATAATGTCCTTGTTAAGTAGGAATTCCAGTATTACAGGAGACTCGTCAGAACCATATTGTGTTGTGTCATCAGTATAAAGTCTTAGGGACGAAATAGACAAGTCAGAGCAGTTTATGTCATTAATGAAGATGTTGAACAATAATGGACCCAGGTGGCTTCCTTGTGGTACACCGTGTTGGACTGGTAGCCAATCTGAGAAAATGTTGTTACACTTCACCCTTTGCTTGCGCTCAGATAAATAAGAGCAGATAAGCTGAACAGCAGATCCATCAAGCCCATAAGCTTGTAGTTTTGCTAGTAACTAACGAACCAACCAAACAATCAACGAATCAACTAACCAACCAACCAAACAATCAACCAACCAACCAACTAATCAACAAACCAATTGCAACTAGCCAACCCGCCAACCAACCAATCACCCATCCAACTAGCCAACCAACAAACCAACCAACCAACTGAACAATCATTTTTTTATATCAATATCCATAAAAAGCAGGTTGAGCATGCGCAGTAGATAAGTTGTGAGACAGAAATCCGTAAGGTCTTAATGGTGTAAGATGCACAATGGCCTCTTAACCACAAAAAATTATGGCTTATTGCCTTAATATTCCGTAAAAAATCAGCTGTGTCCAGTAAGAAATGGTCCGTAAGCATCGTGCATCAATAGTGATATGAATTCACACCACATGGGATGTTTCACCACGAAGTAAAAAGTGTTACTCATCCCTTCACGCTTATTAACCTATCAACTGGTTTATCCTAAACTAGATGCATCATCATCATACATTCTACCTCTGCGATACTGTGACTGTAAAAACATTAGTAGCGGTAACCAATGTAACTTTAACCTCACCCAAAAGACATATGCCAACACCAGCTTGCATTTGGTCGAGTGCAACTGTACCGAGCGGTTTACTGGGGAACAGTGTGAGACTGAAGTGGATCCATGCGGCGACAGTCCATGCTATGAGAACATAACTTGTACAGCAACGAAAAACCCATTTGGTTACAAATGTGGACCATGCCCCAAGGGAATGGATGGAGATGGCAAGGTTTGCAACGGTATGTTGTTAATATGCTTATTGATGCCACTGAGTTTTTTTTCTTTTTCGTGTTGTCGTTTTCCTAATAGACTTGAAGCAAGATGACATTTTACCCCCATCACGTCTCTACTATAATAGTTTTTAAATTTCGTTCATATTGAAATTTCTTTATTTCTTTGAGAATATATGAACAATGTTTGTGAAAAGGATTCTGAAATAGAGGCGGAAGAGTAAAACGTCACCACGCTTCAGACTTATTGATATTATCCCATTTTACTCACTTTATAGACCAGTTCATAGTTTTCAATGCGCATATAATTTTTTTCTCCGGTTTTATCGCTGTCTTTTGATTTCTAAAGAAACGGAAATGAGCAAGTCGGGATGAAATTGCATTCCAATGAAAACGCGATTCTCAAACAACGAACTGGTTTATTGTCTTCGTAATCATTGTCCTTATCGTAATCGTTGTTTTAATTTTTAGTGGTTAAAATTGCTTATTTGTAGATTTTGACGAGTGCCGTAACGCTTCCTACAACAACTGCACAGCAGCGGAGAAATGTGTCAACACGATCGGTAGCTACCGATGTGATTGCAAACAAGGATATAAAAGAAATGACGCTTCCAACAAATGCGAAGGTAGAAAGAAAAGATAATCTTCATATTTATTTCAGCTACCAGTATCTATCAATCTATCAATCTATCAATCTATCAATCTATCAATCTATCAATCTATCAATCTATCAATCTATCAATCTATCAATCTATCAATCTATCAATCTATCAATCTATCAATCTATCAATCTATCAATCTATCAATCTATCAATCTATCAATCTATCAATCTATCAATCTATCAATCTATCAATCTATCAATCTATCAATCTATCAATCTATCAATCTATCTGTGTAAAAAGTCATCTCTAATAACGTCGTAATTGTTTATAAAAGATGTCAATGAGTGTGAACAGCAGTTCTTGGTCAAGAAATGCAAGGATAACAGCAACTGTGTGAATACCCCTGGAGACTACAACTGTACCTGTAAACCAGGTTATAAGGGAGATCCACTTAAAGGATGTACAGGTAAATGATGAGTTGTAAGAAATACCAATACACAGTGGCCTTTCTTTTTTCAACAATGAAAGAATAAAAAATATCTGTTCTCCTTAATAACACCTTATTAACTATATATATTTGTCAGGGTCGTACTAAAATCATATTATTATCAAATTGATATGATTGCAAAAACGTTGTAAATATCTCATGCAAAGTAGATATAAACCGATGTTGTTGTTGTACTCAGTTCTGGGCCACCCGTATTGTCCGTAATACCGGGGTGAGAGTGGCCGTTGTATGTGGTTGACTAAAAGATCAACATATTCATAATTTCATTCATTGTTATTTGTCTTCAGATATCGACGAGTGCCTTGGAGATGATCAAGTATGCTATGGTGTTAACTGTAACAACACACCTGGTTCATTCAAATGTACTTGTAACCCAGGATACCAAATAGAGAAACAAGCTGATGGCAAATGGATTTGCAAAGGTGAGACTATGACACCACAATGACGTAACGTCTTAGATATATTGGGTCATCTTTGTACTATCGTTAATCATCATCGCCTTTCATCACGCATTATCATCATCATTACAACCATTGTCCATCACCTGAATCGATCCATGAAAGTAGCACTCGATTACTCTTCTATATATATTGACCATATTGACTTTCATCGTCAATACCATTCCCGGTACCATGTCTGTCTGCCTGTCTGTCCGTCTGTCTGTCTGACTGTCTGTCTGTCTGTCCGTCCGTCTGTCCGTCTGACCATATTGACCATCATCATCAATACCATTTTCGTTGTCATGTCTGTCTGTCTGTCAGTCTGTCTGTCTGTCTGTCTGTCTGTCTGTCTGTCTGTCTGTCTGTCTGTCTGTCTGTCTGTCTGTCTGTCTGTCTGTCTGTCTGTCTGTCTGTCTGTCTGTCTGTCTGTCTGTCTGACTATATTGACCATCATCATCACCACAATTCCCGTGGGAAACATAGCGTTACGATAGTGCGACGACGAGACAAATGGATTGTTTTGTTAAAAACTGTTGTTACGATACAAAAAGGTACTGTTCCCCGGAAACAATATCGAATTGCATCGTACGAATAATCTTGAAAGAAAACAAATTCCACTCACGTGAAAACAACTCTATGCGGCGGATCAAGTATATCATAGTCAATACGGCCGCATCTTCAAGAAATGTTGTATGTAGTATTTATAAAACACGAATTCGAATTTTATAAATTGCGTCTAAAACTCAAAGGTTTGTTTATATTTTTCCATAAAAAACTCGAAAATTTTTCAGCCTTATATCGGGAGAAAGTGGCGTTTTAAGTTTATGCAAATTACGACAGTTCTATATCAGTAGTTATAGAACTCGGGTATTGATTTGCTTTGAAAATCACTTATTAATCATTCATGAGTATTAGAATATTTATTTACGACAATCACGTTTGTTTCTTTTGCAGATATTGATGAATGCGAGTACCCAGTCAACAACAATTGTGATCAAGTATGTAAAAACATACCAGGATCATTCTTATGTTCCTGTAAACAAGGATTTGTTCTCAAGGATGATAAACACTCATGTTCAAGTAAGGGAAAATATATTGATAGTCTGTCTATAGCTTCAGTGCCGTGTTATGAATCAAGAAAAAATGAGCTAAGAGAATATATTCCCGGACCCCATAATGAACCCCGCCAGTGCTATTTTTAGAATAACAGCAGTTATTACAAATTGCGACAGATTTTGTTATTACAAATTGCGACAGGTTTATTACAAATTGCGACAGTTATTACAAATTGCGACAAAGTTATTACAAATTGCGACAGGTATTACAAATTGCGACGATTATTACAAATTGCGACAGTACACTCGGCGACAATAAATGATGTGTGCAAAGCCCAGTATGGGGGATAGGTTCTCTTATCTTATGTTCTCTTGCTATGAATGTATGGATATTTTGATAGAGTTTAGCATAGTCATCTGGGGCCGGATAACGCTATCCACGCTATTTCTAAAGAAATACTATGGAGTGTATAACTTTATCCAGTGGATAACTTTATCCACGGTTCGTACAATGCAACCGATCCCAGATGTAGATGAACAAGCTTTCAATGTGGTCATTATCTAATGGTGCTTTTTTTCAGTTGCTTCTGATAGCAAGTGTGATTCTACTAAAGGTGGATGTATGCATACCTGCACCAATTCAACCGGCAACGTAACCTGCCATTGTAATAAAGGGTATAAACTAGCAAAGGATGGCAAAGCTTGTCAAGGTAATGTATAGATAGTACGTAATTGGTGATCGCCAATAAATCGGAATAAATTTAATGGACAGATAATGAACGAGTGAACGAGCGAATTAACAAAGGATGAAGCAAATGAATTTGTTTAGAATTTATTTACAATCATATAATAAATGAAAGTAATAACGATTGAGTCAGACACAAGACATGTATTACTGGACAAATAATGAACGAGCGAATTAACGAAGGCTGGATTAAATTAATTTATCTAGAATTTATTGAGAATCAAACAGCGAATGAAAAAACGAATAATTTGTCTTACCGATAGACTTTCTGACCATCGAACTCACTTTTGTTTATCTGTTGTTGTATCTGTTAGATGTGAATGAGTGTAGCAACGGTAATGGTGGCTGTAGCAACGAGACTGGTGGTTGTAACAATACAGCTGGCTCCTACAATTGCTACTGTAACCGTGGTTATAGTCTCCAAGGGAACAAGAGGACATGCGCAGGTTAGCAAGCCTCTAAAAAGCCGGCTCCAAACACCAACTGATTTATAATCCACATTTCACGAATCACAGATAATAAACTTACCTTTTTCATTTTTCGGTTGCAATTTATCATTGAAGTGATATTTCATAAATCCCAACTTGGTTTTATAGATAAGCTTAATTCACAAATCACTGAAAAAACATCCAAGGCAGCACTGTCGGATCCAGGATTATTTTAAGGAGGAGGACCAATGGGAATTTTCCAACTATTTTCGTTAATATATCCCTTTTTGGATTCTCATTAGCATATTCTAGTACGTCATATTCATTGCAAGTTCATTTATGAGAATAACAAACTCAAAATATATTCGGTTGATATCATTTATTTTATTTCAGAAAATGAAATGAAAAAAAATTAAGCTGCTTTTAAATTATATAGAATAATTATTACACTTTTTTTTTTGGGGGGGGGGGGGGGAGTCACCCTAGTTCCCATCCCTGGATCCGTCCCTGGGCAGAGTCGGTGAGCATGCAAGTGACTATCTAACTTTCTACTCTTTTGTCCGCTGTAGATGTCAACGAGTGTCAAAACGATAATGGTGGCTGCAAGTGTGCTCGGCAAGGTAGATGTAAGGCTGAATGTGTCAACGATGAAGGTGGATCACATTGCGCCTGTAAGAAAGGATACAAACTTATGAATGCCGACAACAAAACGTGCGAAGGTAACATGATTACAACTGATTACAAGATGACTCACCTGTACTGTAGGTTATAGCATGGCCCAATACGTTTTTCTCCTTGACGTTGCCCCATGCATCAGGGAACCAGGGACCTAACACAAACTTGCCTTGGAATATGTAATCCCGGGCCGTAGACCCTTGCAACTCGGAATCCAGGCCTTGGGACCTGATCCGCGCAACCATGCAGACCCCTTCAATTATGAAATTCCGAAATCCGATTTCTTCCTAGAATCCCTTACATGAGGTTGAGGGGAGGGGTAGGAGGTGCGGATGGACGCTTGATATTGGAGCCAGACATTTCGTCAATTTACAATTATTGATAACACGGAATTGTTTGAACAGGTAAATATAATGATAGTGTATACAACCCAGAGATCAATGCATGTACAGTCATTAGGTTAGGGTTTGCGGTTAGGGTTATAATTAGGGATATAAAAACTTTCATTTATTTTAGATTTGAACGAATGTGAGAGCGAACCTAACATCTGTTCTGTAAACCGGCTATGTACAAACGTGGATGGGGGCTATTACTGTAGCTGTAAGGACCGAAGAATGTTCTCTGATGGAAAGAAGAAATGCAAACGTGAGTCTATATGGAGTAACGCTTCTATGACATTTTAATATGAATGAATGAATGAATGAATGAATGAATGAATGAATGAATGAATGAATGAATGAATGAATGAATGCATATATGAATGAATGAATGAATGAATGAATGAATGAATGAATGAATGAATGAATGAATGAGCTGAAATTGAAAATGAACAAATAACTATTTAATAATTGTTTGAATGAGCAAATGGAATGCATGATTAAAAGAATGGATTAACGGAATCAATGCGAATAAATAACAAACAATTTAATAATTTTATAAATCAAATTATTAATCAATAGATGGAATTAATCAAATCATCTGGCATTAATAGATGAGTCTCATAATTGTATTTTATTTTATTTTAGGATCTAAGAGGTACAAGTTTAGCATGCGTCTGCTCAAGATCACTGGGACGACCCTCCAATGGTTCAATGACTATGAAAATGAATATTCTGAGAAATCACAACAGCTCAAGAGGCAAATTGTCGACTTTGTAAGTAGACCTTTATGAAGTCAAAATCATATGGCAAGTAAAGTGTTCATGGTTGAAAAAACCATGACGAAAGTCAAATATTTTCTAATTCTGAGGGGAGAGAGGGACTCCAAGAACAAACGAACGGGGATGCTCTTATTTTCAAATACCCCTAAAAGATGCCGCGGGACATTTTTCAAAGAGCGATATAAAGCACATCTGTGCGAGAAAACATATACTAGTGGCCAGCTTATCACGCTGATTATTTTTGCAGTTGGGAATTTTCTTCAGAAAGATATTTGGTGTAAGATACATGGGTTGTCGAGTAGTGGGACGATTCAGGTAAGTGCATAGTTCTATTGTATTTGAGTGTTTATCTATTGCCATGGTTGATAGGCTAGCTGTTTTTTTTAATTGTTTGGTTTAGCCCAATAGTTTGTTTTACATTTCTTTTCAGTTTTTTTTTTGCTTTTCAAAATTGTCGTATATATAATAACAAACACAATGATTTTTATTTATGAAACTGGTTAACTATTTAAAGTTTTCGACTAAAAAAATCAGATTCGATATTTACCGCTTTGTGATGCGTTACATTACGCTACGCTACGTTATGCTACGTTACATTGCATTATGCTTGTTACGTTACGTTACATCACATTACGAATGTTACGTTACGTTACATTACATGACATATTTTACTATTGATTTGTTGTACAGACGAGGTAGTGTTCTTGCTAACGTGTCGGTCAACTTTGACGCTGAGTCCAACGTGACAGCGAGCGAAGTAAACACTGCAGTCCAGGGGCAAGACAAATTTGATGGTCTTGAAGTTGATCCAAAAGCAAGTGCAGTATCAGGTATCCGTCTATGATGATACTTATGATAAATGATGATTATAACTATCGTTTAATATCAATTACATCACCATCATTAATATACATTTAATAGAACACTAATATTAACGATAAACACAACTCCATTGCAGACATTGATGAATGCTCTGACCCTACTCTCAACGGGTGTCACGAACACGCTACATGTACCAACGAACCGGGAACATTTAGCTGTTCTTGCAAAACTGGATATCAAGGAGATGGCTTTGACTGCAGTGGTAAGAAATCTATACAATTTAAAAGTCAAATCAAATAACTCTTTTCTTCGTTGGTTGTTGTAATGTTCATTGTAGTTTGTTTCGACAACCCCCGTCAACCCTTAATCTTAATAAATGTTTTGTCCCAGCTTTAGACCTTCACTGTCATCGTCAGGAATAGAATAGCAATTCATTTTCAAGACGGAATCTCTTTACTAGAAATAACATGTTTCTCCGTTCAAATTTCAAATCCCTTAATTTGTGAGTAGATAAATTGGCGATTGTTGGCGTGGCTTTAGAATTGTGATAGTTTTTGACATCATCGATATGCAATGGTCAAGAAAATGCTACATAATTGAGTAAATTCCCTAAAATTTTCTGGAGAATTTCGGCTCAACGACGCGATGCGACGCAATGCTTGAAAACGCGGGTAGCCAATGTAGCCTATTCCATCGTTCGAACAAACCAGAAACGGATGCCAGGAAGACTACCTGGTCCTAGGAAAAACGACAAAGTGCCATATTCTCATGTAAAATATTCTTTCAAAATACAAAAAAATGGCGATGCCATCTTCTGGCAATCAGGCGTTTCAAAAAGTAGTAGCCTAGCTTTTTTACTGCTTTACCCATTGACGATTAACGTTTCTCTCTCGTTTACAGCTGCCCCCAAGAAAACTGACGACGGTAAGTGGATAAATACAGTATCAAGAAATAGCATCCCTGTTAATATTTTGACTGATTGACATACTAGATGTTAGGAATGGACGTGGTAGATTATGCCTATTGTAATTTGGATTCATTCTACTTGGATAAATTCTTTGGTCCAAAACCGTGGTATGTCTTGCGCAATACCATGATCACTACGGATTCTTTTGTCTTACGCGGGAATTACAATCCCGAATTTCCCTCATGCACAGACATGAGGGAAATTTAGAAGCGAAGAAATCCTTTGTCTTTTACTAATTTTTCTTTCTTGCATATATTATATAGAGGGAAATTTAGTAAAAGACAAAGGATTTCTTTGTCTTCTAAATCTCCCTCATGTCTATGCATGAGGGTAATTTAGAAGAAAATGCCTTGTCTTCCTCGCAGGGACTACCTATTGGGACTACCTGCTAATCACTAGAATAAAACGCGTTCTACTTATAAAACTTGATGCTCGTTTCCAATGTGGGACACGTTTCACCGTTCTTGTGCATCGTGTTTCGCAACTTTGCGCATGCTCGACCACAAAATAAATTGAAAATGACAACTTCAGGTTTATTTTTCTCTTTGAATGTTTCTTTTTTTATCTTCCTCTCTCTATATATTTTTTGCAAATAAGTTGTGATTTTGTTGTTCACGCTACCTTGACTTCAAACCCGCACGACTAAAACCGCTCTTTTTTACTTATTTCCTCGGTAATCATGGTATTACAAAGTAATACCATGTCACTCGGGAAATTAGAGATTAAATTTCCACGAATACCTCGGGAAAATTTAATCACTAATTTCACTCGTGCCCTGGTATTACTTGACTATAATTTTTCGAGGGAATGGTCGATTCCAAGTCGTCGTCCTTCGTTTCTTTTTACTATTTTTTCATAAAGGCTTCCAACCATTATCGGAAATATCATCAATATTTTGTACATGGATTTATATTTGTTTTGCTGTACATGTTGAATCTTTGTAGGCGACGACGACAACAAAAAACTGATGATCATCTTACTGTGTACTCTGATCCCACTGGCTATCATCATCATCATTCTCATCGTTTGGTGCTGCGTCAGAAGGTTAGTATCAAGGTTAGTAGCCAAAAATAAACTATTTTTTTTAATATCTTAGGTAATGATCACTGCTCACGTATACACCTGGGGCCTGTAGCACGAAGCCTGAATAGGGCTATCCACCGGATAAATCACTATCCAGCAGATAAATCACTATCCACCGGATAAATCGCTATCCACCGGATAAATCACTATCCACCGGATATATCGCTATCCACCGGATAAATTCTAAAGAAATTCTAGGGAGTGGATAACTATATTCAGGTTTTGTGCAACCGGCCCATGTTAAAAAAACTGAACGGTGAGAAAATTACGACATAGTTCATAGTAGGATACAGATTCAGCAAGACCCGCGAAAGAATGTGTAGGCTTTCAATAATGATGAGAAATAATCAATGAATGTCAATCTGTAATCAGCATCAATTTCATCTTCTAAGAATTGTAAGAATTATTTTCCCCACTTTAGTTCTTTAGACTCTATTACCCATAGAACGTTTCGCTACCGACATTTGGCATTCTCTTAGATAAGAATTTTCAGTTGGAATTAGACGTATATAATAACTTTGACTGTTCAAAGATTCAAAGATTTTTTGTATTTTACAGGTCCATTAGATCCATAAGTTAAGATTTATTTTATAATCCCGGCCATGTGTGAACGTACTCATTTCACGAGACAAGAGCACAACAAAGAAAATACAGTCTCTTGAGATGCACTTTCTAATATGCTTGTTAAGGTCATTGTTTCTTTGTATCAACTTTGATCATTAAAGGAGTCGTTTCAGCTATGATGCTTTGCGACCTTGTGGTCTATCATATGCTTAGAGAAATAAAATCTCTTCGACTTTCTGTACACTCTGTATCAGTTACGCCATACAAGTGAGTTTTTTAGAGGTCCTTATGGTTATTGATTGATTGTTGAAGATATTTTGTATAGAATTTTGTTTAGATTTGTTTATTTTACCAATATACATAAACAATAACAGAGGCGCTCAAAGCATCGTGGCTGAGACGACTCCTTTTTATTTAAAAATATCGCTCGAGCTTCAATTATCTATTTTCTCGTCTTAGAAGTAAAAAAGGAAACCTTTATGTGGACGAAGGTCATCAAATGAGCTCAAGCAACATCTATAATTCGCGCTCAAATGACAGGGGTGAAGTGTATTATGGCAATGAAAATGGACGCAGAGGAAGCGAGGATTCAACTACACAGGGAGGGACGTACGATATCGCGACGGCCAGTTACTATGACAATGTTACTGTTACTACCGAGGTACGATTACGCACACAGCGAGGATGCATGGAGGAATGAATAAATAAATGAACGTATGGATGGATGAATGGATAAATGAATGGATGGATGAGTGAGTGAATGGATGGATGGACGAATGGATGTATGTATGGGGGAATGAATAGATTGGATGGATGAATGGATGAATAATTGAATGAATGGATAGATGGATGAATGAATGGATGGATGAATGGATGAACAAAGGAATTGATGAATAAAAGGGTGGATTAATAAATGAATGGAGGATGGATGGATAACTGAATGAATGGAAATATAATAAAATGAAATAAATGAAACGGATGTGGATGAATGAATGAATTTTTAAAATTTGTACTGATTTATTTCAATGTTAATCTCTCATTTCAGAACGGCTCCAAGGAGGCAGCATTGTAATTTCCAAGGCATCAAAAGTAAAATCGATCACGATAAAAGTCAAATTCCCATCAATCATCAACGTAGAATAGGCTTCGCAGCATATAAAAGCAGCGATCAATTCACTAGATGGAGCTAGCGTACACCATGAACATGTCTTAAAAACAGCACCAACAATTAATAAGAAAATGTATACGCCGACATATATGCACAGTACATACTGATCAAGTGTGACCAAGGTGTTTAACATGTATTGCATAGGATGAAACTCAACAAAACCCACCACGAACTAAAAGAATTAAAAAATATATACACTCGTACACAACTTTACACAATAGTATACTTACTATTCAATGAGGATTAAGAAGAACCAAGAGTCAGTGTCATACATGTAAGAACACCTCATTGCACTGAAAAGTAAGAGTAAACAGCTAAGCGTACGCAATTTAACATCTGCACGTTCGAGGATATAGTAGAAGCAAGCAGGCGTTAAATATACGAAAACGTCAGAACGTTCGACCATGAAATATGTAGGAACACTACAGCAAAACGTACAAGAGTAAACGGCTACGCGTACGCAATTTAACATCTGCACGTTCGAGGATATAGTAGAAGCAAGAAGGCGTTAAATATACGAAAACATCAGAACGTTTGACCATGAAATGATGTAGGAACACTACAGCAAAACGTACAATGGAGTATTAACGTTCGTTACTGTTCCAGCATTAATGAATTATAACGGCAAAGTGTGATATTGGATCACCTTACTAAGTAACAGAGAAAATTAATTGAGATTTTTTTCTCGCTTACAAACTTGATTATCTATTTACACAAAAGACAGTGTCTACGTTCTCTCAGGACTTGCTCATTAGTGAGGGTGGCTACATTCTCTCAGGGCTTGCTCATTTGAGGGTGTCTATGTTCTCTCAGGGCTTGCTCATTAGTGAGGGTGTCTACGTTATCTTAGGGCTTGCTCATTTGAGGGAGGGTTTCTACGTTCTCTCAGGGCTTGCTCATTTGAGGGAGCATTGGCTACGTTCTCTTAGGGCTTACTCTTACGAGGGAGGGTGGCTAAGTTCTCTCAGGGCTTGCTCACACGAGGAAACGGATGAATCTCTTGTTTTTTTAATCCCGAGAGACCCAGTTAACAAGACTTACCACCCCCTCCATGTGAATAGGTGCTAAGAATCGTAGTTCGTTTGATCAACATATTTTTGAAACGCTTTTAACGTATTTGTACTGCACTTTTTAATATGATAATACACCAAATAAAGCAACTGTAAACAATACTTGGGTCTGCTTATTCTCTCTATATTCTATATGATTTGCTATAGCAACAAGGATGGCACAGTTGGTTATGGAATATCTGTGCAAACAAGCTGGGGGTGACAGACGGTTGTCACACGCATACCATATCTAAATAAAATGCTTGCTTCTGAAGTTTAGAAACATACCACTTGTATATTCCACCAAGTATGTGTGGTATGTTTATATCAATTATTCTTCTCAAACAGTGTAATTTCCTATACTAACTCGTGTTTCAAAAATGAGACAAATAGGCTTTCGCAAGTCATCCATGAATGTTACAATCCAGTACTCATTCCTTCAAGAATTTGCTGACTATATCATTAAACTCATCAGGGTATCGTAGATGTATGTTGTGTCTTCCACCGGGCCACATGTGCAATAAAGAACCTGCAATATGCTTGTGCAGGTACTCGGATTGGAATTGCGGAACCATAGGGTCTTTTTCGCCATGGATTATCAATGTGGGACACTTAATCTTACGCAGTGCATCTTGGCAAAGATTTCCATTTTTTTCCTTGAAGACTTTTTCAATTGCACTTAACCAACCTGCCCACATGGCCCGCAAGCCTTCTGCTCCATATAAAGCTGAATAAGAAGAAAAACATTCATTGTTTTACATGTTTTTGGTAACAACAACAACAACAACAATTTAATAAAAAAAAAAACAGAGACTCTGAGACACTCATTTTAAATTCAAGATTTCAAGATCCCAGATAAATCTCACAAGACTTCAGGAGAAAAAGTTTCAGGAACCATTCGCATGCTGACAAAGACATATCTGCGAAGGAGACTAAATCTTTGTTGACTTTAAAAGCTTATTCTTACTGAGAGACATGCTGATCATTATTAAATCAATTTTATTATATACTTGAGATACTACACACGTTTTTATTGGTTGAAAAGCATGTTCTATTACTGAACAAAGCATGCTGATGACATCATTTTTTCTTCTATTTAATAAAAATAATTTCGTTGAAAATCAAACTGACCTTCCAGAGGATCTCTCATTCTAGAATTCCATTTATCAACATCTCTTGCCAATTCATACATGTCAAGGTCTTCTTGAGTAACAGATGCATTGGCACCCCATACTACAATCTTATCGATAGACATAGGATTGTTAGCAGCTAAAATCATTGCTGTTATACCACCGTCACTCCATCCTAACAATGAATACTTGGGATAGCCTGAATGAATGAAGACAAGAATAAAGTTGTGAACACATAAATGAAAAACTTAACCATGGTCTGAATGTGTCAACAGATAGAAATAAACTCTAAAAATAAATTGACTAGCAAAAAAAAAAAAAAAAGAAAAAAAATGAGCAAAAATCACTGACATTTTTTCTAGAATAGCAATACGTACTTCATGTTTATAAACAAACAAATTGTTATGTTAATGTGCCAACCAGAACAACAATAAGCTCTATTGAAATAATGGCCAATCACTGTCTGGTTGGCACATGAATAACAAAGGTTTACATCAGCTGAAGTATCGCTATTGAACTTTAGTTTAACCAACAGTTAACAAAGATGCATATTTGTAACTGACAACCAACCAATGTCAGGAAATTGAATCTCTGGAGACATTTGGACCACCATTTGGACCATCCATTGTAAATAAATGGAATAGCTAATGATGGATGGATTGAAAATTAAAGAACAAGGAAGATGGCTGAAAAGTTATTAGTTATTTAGTTAGCTACCACTGGTAGCTACTGAGTTGGTTGGAAATAATTTAATACAATGTAAATGTGCATGTGAGAAATTGATTCAGCAAATTTAATTTCAATGGCCATAATCACTAATATTTCAATTAACAACATGTCGTATTGATTATATATTAATTTACAAACTGGTCAAAATTGTTAAAATATAGTTAATTATTGATAGAGTGCAAACACTAAATGTGTGCAACAGTTGTCACTATTTAGTAGTAAATAGCACTAATGAAACAAAAGAAAATAATAGAATTAGCATAAAATAGCACTATTTAGTGGTATTTATGTTTCACACTTTTAGTGCGTGCACTCTACATCAGTTTTAAACAGTGCAATCTAAATACCTACCTAACTTCCTCATAAGTTCTGCAGCATCCCATGCGTCACGAACAAAGAAATCACTTGGAAAATCTCTGTCAGGAGGCCTAGACTTGCCATAACCTCTAGGATCAAACGCTACTACAGTAAAACGATCACTAAGTCCTTTTAATTGAGGTCCAAAGTCGCTTTGAGTCGAGCCTAAAGCTCCGGGCATACACAAAACTACATCAGAGTCCGATCCGGCTTTTTCAAAATGCAAGTCAATGCCATTCACGGTAATTTTATCAGACACTGAGCTGCTATTACTACGCTTTGACACTCCAGTAGTAAGTTTGGATAATATTCTAAGGTTAGGTGCAAGGTTTGAGCAACGGCTGGTCAAAGAAAGTGCAGATCGTGTTCGTGATATAAAGACGGCCATTTTGTTTTCTTGTAACGCAGGAAGCCCGCACCATTGCGCGCGCCACTCAACCAACACTCGTCGACGTACTCTTTTCAGATGATTTTGCGTCACACTTATTGCACGAGACTGTATATGATTAATGGTATTTTTGGTGTTCGATACACATACATCATGTATACAAACATGTTACAACAAAAATATATGTATAATTGGATAAAAAATTGGAAACAAACTAGATTTTGTGTGTATCCCATCTCCCCAGGGATAAACACCTTGAAACGTAAATAGAGCTACTGCGGACGTTTCATCAGTTTACAAATGACCGTCTTGTAACCCTAACCCTAATCCTAGTTCCCAACCTTAAGGTAATTCCGTTTTGCGCTGCGCACAGTTCTGCGCATATTTCAAAATTTTTGCTATTATGAATTTTATCATAGATTCAGTAAAAAAACGCGACATTTCTGTAACTCGACCCAGTCCATTCCCGGAAATATATAGATTTTTTACACATTTGAGGTCTTTAGACGGCGAAAGCACGAAAACGAACTCGAGCACTTATCTTTTTTATTTTCTTATTTTTTCAAGAACTATGTTTTCTCTCACATATCTAATTGTCAATAAACTTCCATGTCTAGTTTTTGAGATATTTCAATAAATGTGTCTTGAATAGGCACTTCGACTTCCCTCAAACACTATACTCTATGCTAGAAATTTAGCATTTTTGGTTAGAAAAAAACTTTCTCTGATCAAATACCCATATGATTTTTATATCCATTTATATCTTAATGGGAAAATAGCAAAATCAATTAAGAGAATTCTGTATGTCTAGAAATATTTATCGACCAGTAATTAGTTGTTTTTGAATTTCGAATTTTACTCCCAAAATACAAAACATGGTACTTTTCAAAAAATTCTCGCGAGAAAACGAGTTCGGGGACCCCAGTTTTTAATTTCATCTTTGAAATAAGCAACTCAAAAAATATTGTGGAAAGTTTCAAGGCATTTCCATGTTTAGTTTTATTTCTACGGAATTACCTTAAATGGATATTTCAGTTTTCAAAACCCAGAATTGGACTAGAGAAGATGTGAAAGTTAGGCGAAAATGAGGCCATGCACGCCTGCTTTTATGGTAAAAACAAACAACAACAAAAAAACGCAAGAACCCGAAATAATATTTCGACCCGCTGAACTCCAAGAGAGACCCCTCCGTCTCTAGATCGACAGGCAGAACTGGGTCATATCTTCGCCGGATGCTGATCTCAGTAACGCAAATGACGTCAATCAATTGAATGAGGAACTGCGGCATTTCGATGTGTGAGAGCATTTCTTTACAATGACGTAACGCTCTGAGAAGCTCATAGAAATATCTAGCAATATGATTTGAAGTTTTAACCGGAGAAGAAGTAGAGAAGAAAAAAAAAACAGTTTGGTCATAAGGAGAAGAGTTTGGAAAAATGGAAACAAAAAAAGAAAAAAAAGAAAAAAATTAAATTTTAAAAATGTATAGACAGTAAAGTTAGACTTTAGATTTAATCTTGTATTGATTTATTGTATAAATCGTTATTATTAATATTGTCCATATCAGAACGTCACCGGCAAAGCATAAAGTGGCAATTATTTGTTTTAAATTCTCAATACTGAATGAATTGCATATTCTGCTTTATGTTGTCCAATAATCTTATGGGTTGTCGATAGTAATGTATAAATACTACATATAGCAAGTGAGCGTTATAAAGCATATATAATCAAATATTCATTTATTCTCGGGACATTTATCTTGTAACTAAACACACTCTCTAAAACAAATAAATAAACATGCAGGTATGACCTTACCTCAGCCATCCAAAATTACAACATTGAAATACAGAAACAGATATCCCAAAAAGCAATGATGTTATGTCTCCTTTATAATAATATTGCAACTGATATAGTTATATAGTATGTATATACTTAATTCCTGACAAAAAAAATCGTTGTTATTCAACTGACTCATTTTTAATAATTAATGAGTCTAAATTAATACTATACATACAACAGATGTACAGGATGGACCATCACATGTACAAATATTGTCTGTATTGTCAAATGTGGCCAGTGTGATGGTTTGGTTGATGAACAGTTTTTGAACGTGATTTCGCCAGTTGGGTGAACTCGTCGAAATCTTCATCTCCGGAGGCCGACATGAGATGATGTCCTATGGGGTCCGTATTGCTCCTATTACGGCAATTTTGTAACAATTCCACTCGTTTATCTATCACCATAAAGTCTTTGGTAGTTGAAGAACACATATTCACTTCCTCAACGCTTGAACCATTAGTTAACTGACGGTCTCTGAATCCATTTTGATTGCTGAAGCGTTTTTCATTGGGTTCTCGTGCAGTTATGAGATCCGTTTGGAAACCACTGAAGTGATCGTGGTCGCTGCGTGCATATGCTCGCAAGTTGGCCTCACGAATAGCCGTCGCTTGAAAACTCTCATAGTTCATTTTGAAAGCAAGAGAAAGTGTTTGAAAGACTTCCTGAGCCTTGGACTTCGAATCACAAAGGAAAATGTACGCTTTAAATGGTTTTTCCGTGCGTTCCCGCGCCACAAACACGAACGCCTTTTCATATGTTGCGTCGACGTTACAATAAGTAACTTTACTGATTGGAAAACTTGCAACTAGTTTTCCAGACACGTCCTCCTTCACTGTCAGACTTTTGTATGTTACAGACATTGTCATTCGCTTTTTCTTGTCGTCCGTTTTGGTTTTACTTTGTGCCATCACTTGAGCAACTGGCATGTCGGTGTTTCCGCTACCTGTACCAAAAAAGCTCGCAACTTCTATCGACCCCATATACTGCACTGCAAACTCTACTCCAACTAACAGCCTGTCTTCATCGTCAACGCCATCTTGCCTAATCTGCTGATGTCCTTGAGGAGAATATTTCGAGCTTTTTGAGAACAACATGATCTGGTTGTAAACACAGTAAGAGTTAATGTCTTGTGATGTAGTATGATGGACTGTCGTACGACGATATGGAATTTCAGGCATTGACATTTTGACCTTTGTCTAAACAATAGACTTGTATCTTTCGATATGCGACCCCGGGTATGGGACCCTTGTCAAAACAATTAGTATCACAAGTACCGGTATTTCTGCTTTAAAAGCAGAAATGATCAATTGAAGATTGACAAAATCCATCGGTAAGATGATGTGAATATCAAAGCACTATTTATTTTGAGATTGAACTTCCTACCGGCTCTTTGCTAGAGCTTTTACCGAGGCTCCCCCGAACAGCATGTCTACAGGTTCTCCCTCCTGAATAGCCTGTCTTCAAGCTTCCCTCTGAAAAGGTTGTCAGACGAAAACATATTTTAAAAAGCAAAACACTTTACTATTTCTCCGTTTACTATTTATGCAGGCTAGTGGGTCCTGCGCCAAAGAGAGGAAAGAGAAGGAGAGAAGAAGAGGAGAACTGATATTCCATCAAAGTCACGCAACGTTCCCTTAACGTCCCCTTCTTCTCATCATTGAGTGACTTTGTCGTCACTGGAAGTCAGAAATACCTGGAAGCACATACTAGAGTGAGTCTAGAGTATCTGCAGTTACGAGAAGTATTTTGTTTCTGTTTCTATACCTACAGGTCGTATGAATGTATTACGTCACAGCTTTTGAGAGATTACGTGACGCGTGAGGACAGTAACTCCACTGAAAGAAAATTTTAGATATTTGAGGGGGGCTGGGCAATTTTTTTTTAATTTTTTTTTTTTTGAAGGATATTTTTTTCCCATGCGATGGTTGTGTAGGATATTTTCTTCCTCCCTGCACGATATTTTTTATTGGCACATCTGTCGTGCACGATTTTGTTTCTCTGTTTAAGGCTTGCTCGATATTTTTTGGGTGGGTATTTGCCCACCCCTCCCCACTCAAATATCTATTGGTCCGTCCCTTAAAATTTAACTTCCTTACATTTTTCCCGCCATTATTTTACTCATGTCATCCAGCAACAGGAAGCCCAAAGTAAAGACTGCATATTGCACTGGTCAGCGTAATCCAAAAATAAAAGCTCAGCAAAACAACGATGACGTCAATTCTTTCTGATTGGCTGACACATTACTGTATTTGAAGTTTCCATACCTCCAAACAACCATTGCGGAAATAGATCCTCAGGAAATTGCAAAGATTCTGCAAACTTTCATCTAGGTAGGTATGATTTTTTTGCTATAAAAATCGTAATTCTCTATGAGAACTCATCATTTGATTCTTCTAGAATTGTCATCGATGTCTGATTGTTTTCGTACTCGCAACCTTATCGTGAAATAGCAACTTTCGCCTTCAATATTCGCACCATTTTGGAACTTTCTGTTTAGAATCTCGCTAGTTTGCAGTGTGGCTGCCAAAATATATACTAAAGAATAGGATATTACTATCCAAATTTATACTTTTAATAGGAATCGAAAGGTTCCAACTTTCAACATCTTATAGTTGCAAAGTTTTGATCAAAGGATGTCATGAGCCACACGCGTTTATAATAATATTTTTTTATTGATGTAAAATATATTAGTTATCAATCTTTATGCTTTATCACATCGTCTAATTTTGATACTTTAGTTGGAGAGAACTATTGCAACTTAGTGGGCATTTCAAACCATACTATTAAATCGTGTAATAAATTTATATATTATTTTACATAATTTTATATCAACTTATTCATAATTTTTTATAGCTCGAAGTTTCAATCGAAAGGATTGAATTTTCAATATAGAATTTAAGGTCACCTTTGTTTGAAATGTCTATTGAAATATGAACTATTTGTACAATGAATGTACTAAGTTTGAAAGATGGTAATTCAGTAAGCGATGAAGGTGACAAGGGGACGTCATGCCCTGGGGGGGTACTACCCTATATCGACTATACGGGGATGATCCGCTGAACAGGGTATGGTTTTTCGACCTTGGTGTCATGAACAGGGTATCTAATTCTACTCTGTTTCCGATTTAATCCAAATTTTCTGTCATAATCAGGGCCCAAAAAATGAGAGAAATTAGTTTGCATTCAGGAAATCGGCAGGAATAAGATCGTTGACTTTAAAAAAAGATAAGAGCAGCACGTGTGTCTGAATTGATATATTTGTACAAATCATAGAATGTTCGTAAGCAATTGCAATTTGTCATAAACAGGGTATGGAAGTTACGTATTTTTTGTCATAAACAGGGTAACCCCTACAAGATCCCAGCGGAACACCCCTACCCAGATCTGAAGGGAGTACCCCCCCCGGGACGTCATGCAATCTTTCATCTGGAGAATTTTGCATAAATTCGTGTCCCTCATTGTTTTAATTTCACAAAGATTGTAGTTTTAAGCACACACTATACTAATTGAGACTGATGTGAGCCAAAATTCAAAACTGATACTTTTTGCTATAATGTTTTCAGTTAAAGAATGCTTTAAAGACTCTTAGTAAATTTACATGTATTAAAGTATTGACAATTTTGATTGACAAAATAACATTCAAAATAGCATATGATGCCAGTGAAAATTTTCAGTTGAAAATTGGTCTCTTTAAATACTCTAGTCTGATCTGTTGGTATCTGATAGTGTCATTATCACCATGGCCAGTAAGATGCATGCCAAGGATGAGGAAAGCATTTATCGCATTCCGCCATACTACTATATCCATGTGCTTGACCAGAATACAAATGTCACCAAAGTTGAAGTTGGTCCAAAGACCTTTATACGCCAGGATAATGAAAAGGTAAGAAAATTTACAAAGTATAATTACTTTACATTACATTTCAATAAAACGGTTTGTTATTCATAACCAATTTATACTTTATAATCCCTCTCATGAAATTATTGCTAGATAAATAATAGGCACTGGTTAATAAGAAATTTCTTCATTTTAAGCCTTCGGAGTGACTGAACTTTTTAACGATTTTTGCATTTTTGGTTGGTCACACCGCCACACCCTTTTTATAGGACACCTGGTATCCATTTGGGGATGTATTTTTGAAAATTGCAGATAAGCATACCCAGTACTTTTTCATGGGATTCCCCCCTCTTTCCCCCCCCCCCCCAGAACACTAGTTGATTGTTCAGCTTAGGATTCCATTCTAGAGCAGGAGAACAGGTGCATGCTTCTGTGGAGATGGTGAAGCAATTTTTGGCTTTGTATGTAAATTGCTCATTTCAGACCATGTGACAGTCACACCCTCTTGGGAATGTTTCTTTTATGAAAAATGTATTTTCCAAGAGTGACATCACATGGTTTGAAATTGTGAAATGAACATGGAAGCAAAAAAGATCTATTATTGCATCTCATACTAACCTATATCATGATGATTGTTCATACAGGTCATTGTTGGTCCATCCAAGATGATAACAATACCTCCTCGCCATTACTGCATTATTGAAAATCCTGTAATGAGAGATCCTAAAGAAGGCAATGTTATTGTTGATGAGTATGGACAAATCAAGCTGAGACATGCTGATCAGGTAATGAACAGTGCCAAGCTGTCAAACTATTAATTGATTTAATTTATAAGTACACTTTTTCTTTAATAATTATGTATTTAATTTTTTGTTTGTTTGTTTGTTGGTGTGTTTGATTGTTTATGTGTTTGTTTGTTTATGTGTTTGTTTGTTTATATGTTTTGTTTACTGTGTTTGTTTGTTGGTGTTTCTTTGTTTGTTTATGTGTTTGTTTTTTACTGTGTTTGTTTGTTTGCTTGTTTGTTTGTTATTGTTTGTTTGTTTGTTGGTGTGATTGTTTGCTTGCTTGTTTGTTTGTTTATTGTTGTGTTTGTTTTTTGTGTGTTTGCTGTTGTGTTTGTTTGTTTGTTTGTTGGTAACATGCATCTCTCACAGCACCATCATGACCTATACATACAGTTCCATCAGTTCCTAGATACAATATGCATGCATATAAGCACCAGTCTTAGTCCTCTTACTACATCTTTGTCCATTTTGTTGTAGGAAATCCGCCTGGCTCAAGATCCTTTCCCTCTGTTCCCTGGTGAAACCATCAAGTTAGGAGTTACAGCTTTGAAGATTGTGGTTGCCAATTCTGCACTTCGTCTTAGAGCTGTTCTTGACTATGAAGATGAATCTGGAGAAAAAAGAGTTGCTGGTGATGAATGGCTCTTTGAGGGACCAGGTAAATTTTCATATTCAAAATTGGAGTGCCATCACAAAAGAGTATTTTATGTCTGAAAGACGAAGTTAAGTTTGAAAATGATTGAAATGTGGCATATTATGATAATTTGTTAATCTCTGATTAGCTAATACACATCTTCAATCTATGAAACTTCCTTTTTTATTGTAGAGCAAATGTAGGAAAACCGTGAAATCAAAACTAAATGTTAACAAATAATAGCTATTTTGGGAACTATTTGTCACTAGCACTCAACAAGAACAATACTATTTATAAGTTTATTTTTATTTCATGGGCTTCCTGTGTTTGCAATCATTGCAAGATGTTTTAACTTTGTTTCGTGGTTGCAATGAGAAAGGGAGAGAGTCAGTCCAACGCATTTGGAGTCAGGTTGACTGTAACTCTTTTACATCATTTTTAGGAACGTTGATTCCTCGTAAAGAAGTTGAAGTAGTGGAGACTATCAGAGCTTCTATTGTTCAGCCCAGCCAAGCTCTCAGACTACGAGCAAGAAAAGAAACTAAGGTAAACAAATTTGATTGTCTGATGTAACTGATTGAATAACTAACCACCTTTTACCTACTGACTGACTGACTGACCAACTGATTGATGTACTGGCTGACAGAATCACTGACTGACTCACTGACTGACCAACCAATCATGACTGACTTATTGACTGACTAGTACTGGAGTGATTGATTGACATCTGCCTGAAGGTGACTGACTGACTGACTGTCGACTACCCACTGAATATTTTGTATATCAGCTGTCTTATTGCCTGGCAGACTTACCCACTGACTAACTGAAGTAACTAAATGTTGAATTGTCAATTGAAAGATTGATCAACCTTCGTGTTGAATAACAAAATTAAAATGACTGAATTACTTATTCACTGACTGACTGACTGGATGTTTGACTTAATGGCTTAAAGTATAATAATTGATCATTTTCTGTTTGAAGGATCGTTCTGGTAACCTCAGAGTAACTGGTGAAGAGTGGTTGGTAAGAAGAGTTGGTGCTTATTTACCAAGTGCTTATGAAGAGGTCATTACTGTAGAGGATGCCTTTGTCTTAACTGAAAAGGTGAGATCTGTGACATGTCATATTATTGTAAACCTACTTTGCGCCACAACGTCTCCTCCAAGGCATGACTCTTTGGCCATGGGCTCTGTATAAAGAGATATCTCTCAGACATTCTTGGTACTATGATACTTTCAGAAAGCACTGCATCTTCGTGCAACAGGGACGTTCAAGGATGTTTATGGAGTAACAAGGAAAAATGGAGAAGAATGGCTCGTTACCATGAAAGAAGCTGAAGCTCATATTCCTGATGTTTATGAAGAGGTAATGAAAACGAGGCATAAAATGTAAACAAACAAGCAATCATGCAAGCAAGCAACTACAAACAATTAAGCAAACAAGCAAAGAAACAAACAAACATTAGCCAACTGTTAAAAACAGACTTAACAAAGATTAAAAAATGGCAGCAAAATTTAAAAAAAGTTTGCCTGATATCAATTTTATTTTTTCCCACTTCCTTTCTAGGTACAAGGTGTTGTTGACATCACTACGTTAAACAACCGTCAGTACTGTGTTATCCTGGATCCAATAGGCAAAGATGGAAAACCTCAACTAGGACAGAAAAAACTAATCAAGGTACGTGCGTTAACTGTTTTTGCGTAAAATACTTCCCGCCATTTTCAGAAAGCGTGTGTGCGTGCGCGCTCACATTTTTTTGTTCAGTCAAATTGAATGGATTTTTTGCCATAACAGCAACTTATACCAAGATCCCCCAAAATTGCATATAAAATTAAACAAGTAAATTATTTTGCGGCGTGTTTTTGTACAGATTCTACTTTTAAAGGCGAAAAAATTTGAAGAGAGCTTATGTTTTTTTTCATTTATTTATTTAATTTATTAATTAATTTATTATTTGTTATTTTATTTATTTATTCATTCATTCATTCATTCATTCATTCATTCATTCATTCATTCATTCATTCATTCATTCATTCATTCATTCATTCATTCATTCATTCATTCATTCATTCATTCATTCATTCATTCATTCATTCATTCATTCATTCATTCATTCATTCATTCATTCATTCATTCATTCATTCATTCATTCATTCATTCATTCATTCATTCATTCATTCATTCATTCATTCATTCATTCATTCATTCATTCATTCATTCATTCATTCATTCATTCATTCATTCATTCATTCATTCATTCATTCATTCATTCATTCATTCATTCATTCATTCATTCATTCATTCATTCATTCATTCATTCATTCATTCATTCATTCATTCATTCATTCATTCATTCATTCATTCATTCATTCATTCATTCATTCATTCATTCATTCATTCATTCATTCACTTATTTATTCTTGCAGGGAGAGAAGTCGTTCTTTTTGAGTCCTGGTGAAAAGTTAGAACAAGGAATTCAAGATGTATATGTTCTTGGTGAAGACGAAGGACTAATTCTAAAAGCACATGAAGCTTTCCTTGACAAAGATCCTTTAGATAAAGATGACAAGGTTTGTGTTTGAACTGAAATGATACGCAGTTTTCATAATGTACTTTCTTCTAATTTCATATTTTTTATTTAATTTTCAGGGAGTTTTACGTAAGCCGGGAGACCGCTGGATGATTCGTGGGCCCAGTGAATATATTCCTCCAGTTCAGGTTGAAGTCTGTGACCGAAGAAAAGCAATCCCATTGGACAATAATGAAGGTGGGCTGGTTCAGTTTAGTAATGACCTATTATTATAATTGCGTAAGATGCAATCTCTAGAATGACACATGGTAAACTGTACACTGACGTAGCTTTATAGGTTTATGTAAAGCAAACATGGTACCAAAGAGTTTTCAGATAGCTTTAATGTTCGCCACGTCAACAGGATTCAGGACCCGCATTTATGCATTTATTATTGAAAAAGAAGTTTCGAATTGATTGCGCCCATAAAGGGTCGCAAATCGTACAACCCTCCGCTACATCGCTCCTGCTGATGGACCATAAAATATCGTTATTAAAGTATTCTAATTGCGATCTTTATATTTCCAGGTATTTATGTGCGAGATATCAAGACTGGTAAAGTACGTGCAGTTTGTGGTCAAAGCTATATGCTAACGCACGACGAGGAACTGTGGCAAAAGGAGCTCCCCCCTGCTGTTGAGGAACTCATAGCTGGTGGCAAGGACCCCCTGGCCGATAGAGGTACTCGTGGATCAAAAGCTGATGGAGGTAATTGTTTCTCGTTATAATTAGTGTGCTATTCAGGATGGTTAACACGTCTGTGGTTGGTTTCTTGTAATGTCCTTCATGTTTTCGTGTTACTGTCAGCACACTAACACCGCAGGGTACTCTCACTCTTATAGAGTCGTTTTCGTTCAAGTGGGAGACGATATGGTTAAGATACGACTAGGATACGGCAGCGAATTCGAATGCTTTCTTAGAAACTACTTGTTACTGTTTCCCACTCATACGAAAACGACTCTATACCTGATTAATACCAGAGATGACAAGTCATTTTTTCTTTTGTGTTTGTTTGTTTGTCTATATTTCTGTCAGTTTGTTTGTCTATATGTCTGTCAATTTGTTTGTCTACATGTTTGTCAGTTTGTTTGTCTGTCAGTATGTTTGTGTGCTTGTTTGTCTTGAGTACTACGTTTGGTCCTCTTTCTTTGCACGTTCAGCCACTAAAAGTTATAAATGTTGACAGCATACTCGAGGCAACGTAACAAGACAAGAGTCATAACATACAGAGTGCCTCATAACGCTGCCGTGCAGATTTACGATTATAAAGAAAAGAAAGCTAGGTGAGTGTACCTAATTCGTATGACCCTGGAAAATAGTGATCATACGCTTTCTTCCTTTTCATATTGAGCTTTTATTGCCTTGAATTTGTTTTTATTTACTTCGTATTACGCGGATGTACGTGTTGTGCAAATGGCATGCAGAAGTTAAGTAGCATTTCTAATTATATGATTATTTTCATTTGTACCTCTTGTTCTCCTCTGAGGCTATGAAAACCGACAGGACACATGCACGGTAACTGGGTACTCAGTTTTCTTTTTTATTATTTTGCTGTCTTAGAGTGATATTTGGACCTGAGTTGGTCATGTTGGGCCCAGATGAGCAGTTCACTCAACTTAGTCTGTCTGGCGGGAAACCCAAGAAACCCAACGTGATTAAAGCCCTTTGTCTGCTTTTGGGACCTGACTTTTGTACTGACATCATTGTGGTGGAGACCTCTGATCATGCAAGACTGTCGCTTCAGTTATCATACAATTGGTGAGTACTTTGTCAGGCCAGACATTCGATATGCGATCGTTATAACTTGCTGTAGACTGATAATCATTTTTGTTTTGTATTTTTTTAGGCATTTCGATGCTTCAGATAAATCAGACAAAGAAGCTGCCAAGTTGTTCTCTGTCCCTGATTTTGTTGGTGACTCGTGTAAAGCGATTGCATCAAGAATAAGAGGTGCTGTAGCTGGTGTGCAGTTTGACGATTTCCACAAGGTATGCTTTTGAGTTCAGTTTCGCGGAAAAAAAGACAGAAAAGACGCTCGTAACGCAACGCTACTCAAAGTGGTAACGTCCGCACGGTACCATAGCTGTTTCTTTGCTGACTATATCATTTACGATAGATTGTATTCGTGCTTGCAGAATTCAGCCAAGATCATCAGAGCGTCTGTGTTTGGTTTAGATGAAAACCACAAAGTTCGCAACCGGTTCACTTTCCCAGCCAATAAACTGAACATCACCAGTGTTGACATTCAATCCGTTGAACCAGTCGATCAGAGAACCAGGGATGCCTTGCAGAAATCTGTACAGCTTGCCATTGAAATAACTACCAATTCGCAAGAGGCAGCTGCAAGGTGCGGTTTGTTTATCTGTTTAGAAGTGTATTGTAACGTGGTGCTTACTCATATAGCGAATTTCCTTAAGCCTGATCTTTACTAGTTGAGTAGACGCAAGCATAATCCATCAAGCATACACATTTTTCTTGTACTGTCCTACAATAGACGCAAACACAAGCGCAAATATAAGCATAACGGTTTAAACTTTGTGCTTGCGCATGTGTTTACTTCATGTGTTTTCTACATGCACAGTGAGGATAGCGCTTTTGCTACTCTGCGTGCAGTGCCACATTTCTGCCCCGCCGAAAATGCAAAGAGAAAACTTTCACATTGAGGAATAGTCTTTATTTTCCCTCTCAGCCTATTTTAGTTGATGGTGACGAACCTCAAGCTAAACTCGGCTGAGAGGTAGCCACACTGGCATGCCATTTCAATGAATTGTATTTAATCAGTTGTTGCAACTAAATCATCAAAGATTCGTCCCACGTACATACATACTAATTGAATTACCAGGAGCAGTTGTGCGAATAAGCTAGATAAAGATATCCACTGGATAAAATGATTCAATCCATAGGATTTATTTAGAATTTATCCGATGGATAGGAAATTATCCTGGCTCAGGCTGAATAAACACACTTTTAAATAGAATAAAGTGACAAATGTACTGAAAATAAAAATGACTGTGTGTTTATGTTATCAGACACGAAGCGGAACGTCTTGAACAAGAAGCCAAAGGACGTCTTGAGAGACAGAAAATTACTGATGAAGCAGAAGCAGAGAGATCTCGAAAGGAACTTCTAGAATTGCAAGCACAGAGTGCTGCTGTAGAATCTACTGGTCAAGCTAAGGCAGAAGCACAATCACGTGCAGAGGCAGCTAGGATCCAGGGCGAGGCTGCAGTTCAACAAGCTAAACTGAAAGCTGAAGCTACTAAAATTGAAGCCGTAAGTATCCATTGATAGGATTGCTGTGGTAGTAAAAAACATGCACAGGAATCCTGGAGCGTGTTGAAATGTGAACTCAAACACAAACCGGGAAATTGTAAGCCGGAGCATATAGAGAATTTGTCTGCGCATGTCAGAAAATTTTAGCTCGCGGTCATGTTTACATTTTTTTCTACGACCGGGGAACTTTTGAGTTCCAATCGCAATCTTAGTGATCTTCAATTTAGGAAAATATAAATGGATACTTAAAGTCTATCACTTTGTAAGGTGCTGTGACTAAGTCAAGCAAATGTGGAGGTTTTTGATCTCAAAATATTTTTGAGCAAAAGTCCGCAAAACGAAGAAGAAAACACAAACCTACTGCATTCGTATGAGAACTGCTGCCAAAATTAAAGAAGTAGCAGAAAACTTTTTCCACAGATTAACAATCAAAGGTCACGGGAATTGTGTGGTACAAAATGATTTCTTATTGAGGATCGATTTTGTGGAGTGATGAGCAGATTATTTGCGCATTTTGCAAGTTTTGGTCAACTTTCCTTCTTGATAAGTGGTATGTTTGAGGGGCTGCGCCGAAGCTAGATATAAATGATGCGAGTCGTCAAACCATATTCTACATCACAGCATTATTATTTTTTTAAGAAATACTGGCCAAAATGTGATATTGCGTTATTTGTTGACGCCATGGTTGTGTTTCTCCTCTCAAGCAATTTCGACTGATTTGAATACCGAACCTGAAATTAGGTTAGAATGATCTTGATTAATCCAAATAATTGTGAAAACACAGATGAACCACCAAATTTTGTAAATTCCTGGTCAGGCTTTTGTTGATATACTTCTATCTTCACTAAATATAAACTTTAACTCAAGCACGGAGAAGATTTGTCAGTCTTACTCTTTGGTCAATTTTTTCGCATTGATTTGTCGAGAAGTCGAGCTTAAATGTTATGCGCCGCTAAGTTTTTCCTTGGTATGCTTTCTTTAATAATCGTAGATTAGTATTATACTTTTGGTTTTCGATAGAGTATTGGCCAAAATTTTTGATCGGCAGTCAAAGACGACCTAGTCTTGTTGTGAAAGCGGCCATATTCCAGAATCTTGCATGTTTATAAACAAACAAATTGTTATGCTAATGTGGAATAAGAACTATAATAAGCCGTACGGAAATAACGGCCAATCACTGTATGGTTAGAACAGAGACTTTTGACAGCTGAAGTATCGCTTTTGTGAATTGGGATTAAAGGGGATTTAGAAGGTATTTTTCTTTCGCGTGATTATAGCGGCTTCTACCATTAACTTACGACATGCGCAGACAAATTCTCTATATGCTGTAAGCCGGAATATGTAAAACAGATATTGCTCAATGCGCATGTTGAGTGTATGAAATGATGTCATTTTCTCTAGAAACGCACCAGGCGAAAAAAAAAAAAAAAAAAAAAACTCGGACAATGTTCGAATTCTTCAATACGCTAAAATTCCTACCTTTCGACACATTTTTTCAGACATCCTTGAATTACATACCAGATTTTACGAGAAGATAAGAATGAGTAGAATTTACTAAAAAAATCATTCGTTAGGGTTATAACCACTTAAAATTACTATTTAGCCTACTATTTAACTATTTAGCAACTCACTAGGCTTTCAAAACCAGCTTTCGAGTCTTTCAACAATAACACATATCGATGAGTAAATTGGATGGTTACAAAAATGTATGTGTTAAGTTATATTTTCTTTCAGTATGTTTGGACTTTTGTTCAAAACAGTTTCAGGCTGAACGTTAAAGGAGCCGTCCCAGCCAGGGTGCTTTTCGTGCCACTGTTATTGTTTACGTGACTAAAATCAAGAGAGTATGAGACAAGAGAGCTTATCCCCCTATTGGGCTTTACACTCATCAGGGGATCTTTTCATTCTATTTTTAAACTGAGGTTATTTAGGGAACGGATAGTGATTGGCCAGATTGCAAGAGGTGCGTTCGCATCGTCTCAAGACGGGGATAAGCTCTCTTATCTGATACTCTCTTGGTAAAATCTACAAAATATCTTCAAAAATCAATCGATAACAAATACGGAGCTGTAAAGAATTCATTTCTATGGCGTGTGTGAAATAATGTGGCGAAATTAAAGATATTTTATTTCTCTAGAGGCCATTTTCGGTCACCTCGAAAATAGCCGTTCTATTACATACATAGACATAGACCACAGCACCGTAAAGCATTCTGGCTGAGACGGCTTCTTGAAAAACATTGCTTTTGTTGCTCAACGACTTTCTTGTGCTTTGACTGCATAAAATCATTCATAAAATCATAAAATATTAGTAGCTCATTACAATCGTGCATGGCGTATTGTCAACATTGGGAGATTCTAGTATTTAGGAGAATCTTGCACAAAGGCCTGACTGAGAAGCGAGTCGAATGGCACAAAGCTGATGTCCTAAATTAGTATAGTTACAACAGTTCTGCTCTCAATTGTCAAAGGTTTCGAGCTTCACCAGTAGAAGCCAAATAAACACAAATTGTGTGAGCGAGTGACATCGACCCCCATCTGGTTATCTCGTGAATTTGTATCGCAAATTCCATGAGATAAAAGTTGCGTAGGGATCCAAGACGCGCTGCTTGTGATTAACGTGTTTTTTTGTTGTTGCTCTTTTTGAAGTCAGTCATCGTTATTTTTTGCTTTTCTGTCTGTTTTTTTTTTAATCGTTTCAATGTGTTCTCTCGGCTTGATTATTCATTTTCACTCTTTTAATTGTTGTTTTGAATGGTTTTGTTTGCTTTCTCGTTAGCCGTTTAGAAAATGTCTGAATACACCGTTGATTATTTCAGCTAACGAAAATGAACTTTTTAATTAACGCAGTAAATTAACTTACGATGCGCTGTAATTACGAAGAATTTCAAGTTGACAGAGATATTAGGAAACACGAATACTTGTAAAGTAAGAAAAGCAATTGATAATAACACAAATGTTAGTAAAAGTAATAAAAATAGAAAGTGCAAGACAGATGTGAACGCACACATCAGACAAGAAAGCAATCGACCTTAGTGTATTTTTTACGGAAAAAGAAAATACAATTTCCGGCAGCAACTTACCGTTTGTGTTCAATGTAATTATCTTGGTGTGGGAAAAACAAACAATGTAATCATCTGATAGCTAAAAATAACATGATTACTCATTTGGTTTTTACACGCAACGAACTTGTATTTTTATTAATCTATGCCAATCAACTCAATTCTTAATTTACTATAGTCACATCGTCAATTGTTTTTTGAATTTTGTTGTAAAAATTATTGCTGGTGATGATTATTGTTTTTCATGTACGTTGTTATGTTTATTTGTTTCATGATCTGCATGTTATGTAGTTTATTTCCTTCAGGTTTGTTTATATAGTCATCAAAAGGTCACGTGACCACATCTAATCAACCTCATGCTTGTAAAACCGGATTACATACTACAAATATGAGAGATTGTAAAACGAATTGAGACATTAGGTGAAATGCGCTATATAAGCATTACATCGCATCAAATCATCAAACATCACATCACATCACATCACATTACATCAAGCAGCTTTGCGAATGCCAATATTATAAACGCTGACGTCATGGAATATAGAGGGAGTCAGTAAACTTGCTACTACGACTAAATGTGATTTGCCCTTTTCAGTCATTTGTTGACATCAAGTTTAACATGCATTTGCTTTATTGGCGATGACCTCTTGTGCAGGTCGCCCATAGCTCTATTAGTCTGTCATCTTGTCAATAGCGAAGAAGAGGGTTGGCTCTGTTTCCTTCTTTCTTCCATTTTACAATATTCTATAATTTAACTTGATTTTCTACAATTACTTTTATAGGAATCAGAACTGGAGCGTCTGTCAAAGAAACGCGATGCAGAGCTCGGCTATGAAAGCGAGCAAAATAAACTAGAAATCACCAAGGCTGAGGCCATGGCGAGTATCGAGACTGAGAAGTTTAAGAACATGGTGTCAGCTATAGGAGCCGAGACGATCCAGGCTATAGCCACTGCTGGCCCTGAAATGCAGGTATGTAGTTGGACAGACATGTCAACTTACATGCAAGTAGGTTGGCCCAATTAAACAGACAGACGTACAGACAGACAGAAGGAAAGAAAGAAAAAACAGTCAGACAGACAGACAATCAGAAAAAAACAGAGACAGACAGAGAAAAAAACAGTCAGACAGACAGACAGACAGACAGAAAGAAAACAGTCAGACAACCAGACAATCAGAAAAAAACAGAGACAGACAGACAGAAAAAAACAGTTAGTCAGACAGACAGACAGAAAAAAACAGTCAGTCAGACAGACAGACAGGTAAATATGCAGAGACGGGCTGGCAGATCGACAAAACGTGCGTGCATCCAGTTGGTATTTAGAAATATAGGGGTGCGTCCCTTTTTATATACATGCCCTTTGCCATGTTCTGTTATAGCCTGCAACGTATATCACTTAGGAATAGCTAGCAGATTAATGAAGGGCGGAATCGCCCCTCGGCCTGAATATGTTCAGACTCCTGGATTTGAACTTAGACTTAAGAAAATTAGTTTTGGATATAGAATTTCTAATATTGAATATCAGATAGTGAATTGCGTAGATAGTAAATCTCAGAAAGAAATCTCAGATAGTGAAAAGGGGTTTCGAATCTCAGATAATGAATATTGAAAATAGAACATCTCAGATATAGTGAATATATATCTCTCAGTGAATCGAGAATATCAGATAAATCTTTTTCGACAATTTTTTTTATTAGTACGAAAGGTGCCACCTTATGGATGGACCATTAGATATTTGAGGGGGTGTGGCAAATACGAAAGAAAGATCGAGTAAAGCCTTAAACAGAGAAAAAAATCGTACTCGACAGATGTGCAACAACAAGCCAAACATGATGAAAAATATATCCTGCACGGCCAAATATCCTGAAAAAAAAAAAAATAAATAAAAAATGCCCGACCCCTCCCCAATTATCTAATGATCCATCCCTTAACTGACGTGTTTATGTATTGTAGGTCAAATTGCTGCAATCTCTTGGTCTCAAGTCTACGTTAATAACCGATGGAAGTTCTCCTGTCAATCTGTTCAGTACAGCACAAGGTCTGATTGGTGCCCTTGGTGCTGGCGACTTGGAGTGAGCCAGTCCATCCCCTCACAATTTAGACGAATTTGATTTCTGTAGCATTCATCACAAACGTAATAGGCTAGACTGCATGACATAATAATAACACGCCCCACGTAAAGATTATATCAAGAAAAAATTGATTGTAAAGTTTAGGTCGTTGTATGCACTTAAAGTCCTTTTCGCATGGGTGGGAAAATTGTACGGCTACAATAATGCTGATAATTGAAATGTTTTCTTAGAAGACGGCAAAGCATTCTGGTAGTGGTAGGTAAATAGGTAATCATAGAAATCGCCTATTTCGTAGAGTGGGAAACGGTACCATGTAAATCGTATAGTTATCGTTATTTCTAGGAAAATTATCGAACTATCTGCAGTATTAGAGATGTCGTAACCTCATGAAAAACATATTTTAATTATAGACTTTACTGAATTAAAATTAAAAACAGGATCTTCTATTGATGTCTTGAGGATTTCGTGTTCCATATGATAACATAAACGAATTTTTCGTAGCCGAAACGTCAATTTTGTAAAAATATCGTGCTTCAAACCGAAAAAACCGTCTATGATAGGATCTTCTATTCTCTTAAATATGTCAGTGTTTAATTAACTGTATCTTATAGAACAGTTACGAGGAAGATTGTCATTTCTAGTACTGAATTCTGGGAATATACGAGCCCTTGCTACTGCGCATCCTGCTCGCACATGTGAAATCAAATAAAATGTCTCGTGCGATTAAAGAGCCAAAACTTGGAACTTCTTGTAAAAAAACCCATTACATACGGGCCTCAAAAGTATCAAGTGCCCATCGGCTCACGAGTTGCGCTCGTTTTTCACTTATAGCTCCAACAATAGCTCATGGTGACCCCAAATATATTTCAATTTTTATATTTGAAATAAAACGAACTTTAAAATTTTTGAATAAAAAATATATGTTTTTCGAGAGCAAAACATTGTAATTTTGACTTTTTGCAGTGAAGTGTATTATAGCGAAAGGAGCATTTTGTCAGTCTCTCGAAGCAGATTTGTAAAAATCTAATTTTTGGCAAGAATATTATTTTCAGCAAATTTGATGCTACTTCTTTTAGTTGAAATAGGGCAAAAATGGGCCTAGTACCACCCCACAGTTCCAAACCAAGCACGGTGGCCCCAACTGCCTTTATTGTGTTTGATATATACAGAATATTACATATGGTGGCACGGAGATACGCATTTTATCTTTTCAGGCAAGATAGAATTCGTGTCTCCACTGAAGGAGCCATGCAACGTTGTGTTTATTATACAAACACGAATGAAATGTCAAAACATGTCATTTTTTAGGTAAACTTTGCAACTTTAATAGTTTAATTTGCAGTGTTGAGTTTAAGGGGCTAAGCAATTGACTTTTGGGTGGTGGAGAGAGGGGGGATGTTGGAAGATTTTGTTCTGAGTAAAGTGGCGAGAAGACGATCCGCATTGAGGTTATATTAACAGGTTCATGGGGTCTCGTTTTTTCGCGATTTTTGATAGTTTTTACTCTTTATTAAATGGTGGTTGGTATCACACTTCGCTAACAAATTGCATTGCAAAATTCAACTCCGGCTTATTTTTAATCAAGTACAATATTGAAAATTGCTCACACAATTTTGTAGCCACGTATGTGATGACTTTCTTTCTTTCAATTTTCTTTTATTTGGAGCGCTAAAACTTGCTGTATCGTTTTTCGCTTTCGAAATAAAAACAACATAGTCATTATCTTCAGGTATTCAGCTTTAAAACGATATATAATTTATTCAAATAGCAAAAGATCCGACGCGCTGGCCTTATTTTCGCGAAGAGACCCCGTGAACCTTTCCTGTAACCTTAAGAGGGCTCAGCATGCCTCCTTGGGGAACGGTTGCACCTGACTGCGCTATCGTTTTAAGTGACCATTGAAAACTTATGCTTCAATTGTTTTCGATGAATATCATACATGCAATTGGACCTTTGCTATATTGACCAATATAAGCGCAAGTATTGTTGGTATAAATGTATAGATTTGCACGTGATCGTTCATGATGACACTTGTGACAGTAATTGACAAAAGAGCGCTCACTGACGTTTCTGGCTCTCATCGTACACGCGTTAACCGTTGTCAATGCTGTTTTTGCTATGTGAAGGAATCGCGATGAAATCTTTGAAAAGTATTAAATATCAATTTTATATTTGATCGGATCATTGAGTTTTAATTGGCCAATAATTGACCTAGTAGTTGTGTATTAGTTATATATATCATATCCTTATACATACTTCATTCAATTTAACAGCGATTCAATTTACAATCGACAGGTAACTTCTTCATAAGTTGTTTATTCAGTCGAAACATAATTTATTATATCCAGCCATGTGGTCGTGTAGGATTGGTGACTAGTCGGTAACAGGTGCATGTTAGATTAATGAGTTCGTAGTTCTCAATGGGATGCGTCGATAAACATCACCATGGTTTGGATAGACAACTATACAAAACAACAATGTTACAATTATATGTCTTACTTTATATGCCTTGAAAATCGATTATAGAGATTAGATATCATCCACAAGGAAATTAAGTATCATCGCGAATATTTTTGTATCATAATTTACCTCGTAATCAAGAATGTGGAAAAGAGAAGTCGTGTGTTTATACATAAATACAGAAGTAGATAGACAAGTAAGTTTTAAAGCTCCGTTGGCTTGATAAGGAGTTATCTCACTCGGCTATCAATTGCATAGCGCCTCACAGATCTATTACATCATACCGTTGAAAAGATACAATATTAAATCATCGATAACCATCAAAAATATGGAGATGGTTTAATTGAATTTTTAGTTCATAAACAGATACCAAATATAAGCCGCTTAGTTGACAAGTCGGCATTAATCACATGCAAGATGTTTTTTCTTCTTGGCTTTGACCAGCGATTCGTTGGAGAGTTAAGTAGCTATTCAATAATCGTTCAACCTTTTATTGTTCGATAGTAAACCCACTCCATGGGCGACATTATTTGTGAAGTCGAGGGTTTTTTTACCAAACACTTTACTCTGTCACCAAGGTACAGGCATATTTTGATTTCAACTAACAGTCGAATAATTGAAAACCCAAAACTTTGAGGTGTATAGAACTAGCATATGAATAAATAATCTAGTGTGTATTTCGCTCAGCTGCAACAGTTGAAATATTTGGATTGATTGATAACGTAATGATATTCTAGCTGGCGTGACGGGATAATCAGTTCACCTTACATAAATACCCAGTCTTCTGCAACAACAAGACGACTCATTGACTATCTATCCGGCGACCCACACACCACAATACCGGAAAGTAACTCAAAGATAGAACACACTGAGTCATAGTGGTTAAAATGTAGACGACCAAACTTGATGGCTTTATCAAGGGAATGGATCGTTCTTCAGTCAACTCTTTAAATTCAAAAAGAAATCTCAAACTACCTCCTATCCAAGGAGCTGTGCCTGCTACTTTGTACGGTGAACGAAATTGGAATACAACAACCCGAACTGTTCAACATCATCGTCGACGTTCTCGACCTAGAAATGACCTTGGTCTTGCGAGTAATTTTCAATCTTTAAATCGAGTGGATTTAAATTCAAGAGTTGAATTCCCTCGCGAAAAAGCTGCAGCAGTGTTTACATCGCCGCCAAGACAACACGTTCAAATCAACTTAGGACATGAATTCCCTAAATCATACACCGTTTTACCTCCTATCAACCATCACAAGAAAACTAACACAATTACTCGACCAAGAAAACCGCCTGTCAAACAAATTCATCATAATAATGTAGAATTGTCTATTGAACAAAAGAAAAGTCCTGTCAACGACGAACCGAAACCCCAAGCTACGTCGTGCGCAGAGGCTGTCGACAAATTATCTGAAAAGAGACGAGAAAGGTTACAAGAAAAACTGAAAACATCGGCAAATAATAATACAAATAAAGAAAGTATAAAAGAGTTAGACGATACATCAACTGGTGACAATTGTAACAATAATAACAACAGCAACAACTACAATAATGACTGCGATAACAGTCGGACCGAAGAAGAGCAAGTAGACATTACCAAAAGAAAGAAAAGCCCCACATTTTTTGTACATGTAAAATGTAAACGTTTTGGACGGCGGAATGCCGTATGTACTGAAAACGAACCAACTTTAGTTAATGTGACGGATCAATTAAAGGAAATATTCTTGAGGCGAAATATGGAAGAGATGTATTTAATTTAATATCAAACAGTTGATTCAACTAGTGCAGCATATAATCTGACGGGAATTGATTTCACTAGATAACTGTTTGTTTAAGCTTACAAGCTAGTCCGACACTGGAAGAATCGTATTTCGCAGCTAGAAAACCACATTTCTAGCCAAAGAAACTTAATATTCAAATCTCAATTGTGACCTTTAGAAACTTTAAACCATTCTGAAGAGAAGAAAACTTGATGATGTTTAATCTTTGGAGCATCTAAAACAAATGGATAGGAGTAAACTGCAGAAATCTCTTTTGCTAGACATATTAGATGACTTTCTTCTCATCTCCGTGTTTTTTTTTTTACTTTAATTTGAATCAACTCACACTTGTGTGTGCCCAATTAAAAGAAGATCGATTCAAGTGGAAATAATAAACTTTGCCTCTTTTTTGGAAAAAGATTGAAACAAAAACACCTTTCTAAAAACAATTTTACAGAACGAGCGCCGTAAAATGGTGGCAGATTTTCAATGCCAGTTTATCAACAAGATTCATCCAAAATGACTTCAAACTCCGAACTTGCCAGTTTGTGGTAAAACGAAAGTAATCTCAGTGCATGACCGGGGTTATTAACTCAGCGTCTTTATGAAAAAAAAAAAGAACGGAGAAAAAAGAAAAGAAAAAAATATTTGATCAAACAGTGGATTAGAACGCCATTAAGTGTAAAATGTATTTATTTTCTATCTATGTCAGTGTTTAAAACTCAAGTCATGATAGCCGGGATGCAGTAAAATAGGATTACACCTAGCGTTGGTAGAAAGTAGCTTCTAAAGGTTGTTATGGTAACCAGTGAGATGTTCATTTTAGCAGCTGCCATGCTAACAAGCTCTGTATTTACATGTAAAATTTGTACATACAAAGACATTAAATTCAATTTGTAGTTAAAGGTTTTATTAAAAATCTACTAATAAAAAGTGCTTGGAGACTAAAAACACTATTTTTCTTCTTCTGAAAATTGAGTGGATGATTGGATGTCTTGACTTGGATCGCATTTCTCGTTGTTTCTATGCATTAATTTAGTATTTTAAAAGATTTAACTTTAGTGTTTTGTTTTTGTGCATTTTTTTTCTGGAACTTTAAAAGATATGTGCTTTTTGCTCACTTTAATTTGAAGAGTGCAATAGAAGAAAAGCTGAACAATCCACTAAGCTTTGAATTGTAATTATTTTAAATACAGTTCACCTGCTGCACGGCAGCCATATCTTTGCTCAATAACTTCACTGACAGATCTGATTGCTCAGTCAAACTAAAGCTGTCACTGCTCAACGGAACAAAACTTAACAAATACTCTTTCTTACACATGATGTTCTAATTCAATTCGTTCAGATAAAAGATTCAGAGGAGCCATTTATAGTTTAGATAAAATAAATAGATAAAGCAAACAAAAAGGAAATGATTTGCCATCTTCATATTTAAGTGTAAATGAAAGATCAAATAAAACAGAAATAATGACATTTTATGTTCGTGGAGAGATGTAATAGATAATTGTTAAAATGCAGGTTTAATGAAAAGGTGAATTGTATATTTTGTCTTTAAATGAAGGTTTAAGTCAGTTAGATTCATATATACATGTGATAATGGATAAAATAAATCTCAATATAATATCGCTAAATGTCAACTTAAGGACAACGTACACCGACACAAAACACCTGATTGCCACGTACGTAACGATGACTACCAAAATCAACGGGACTAGCAACCTGCAATTGCCAGAGGGGGGGGTACGATCCTATGTAATCGCCATATATATATATATATAACATATATATATACACTCGTTTGCAAGAACGTTGTAGCATACATTTATACAAATATCTAATGAGATGCGAGGCAAAATAAGCCGTTTTTACACACGAAAAGCACTGTTTTATAATCTGTTTGATGTAATAGGCAGGAAAAATATATTTTGACATTCATTGAATGAAACAAACAATAAATAAAGCGAGTTTAAGATTATATATTAGATATTTGTATAAATGTATACTACAACGTTCTTGGAAACATATATATATGTGTGTATCCTCCAAAGGATATGTTTTTACCCCATTTTTTCCCTAATCAAGTTTATAGGTTAATTGGTGTGCACTACAGTATTTTCACAATTTTAACAAACTGCTATCAGTGCGCGTGCGAATCGATCTTTTGTTTTGCCTTCTTTTGCCTTTCAAAATACAAAAGAAAGTGAGGAATTAGGGATAACATCGCATGCGCACTGAAAGCGATTTTATATTGTTTTTAGCATGTCTCACTTTATAGGTAAAACGTTTTAATTATAACGTGTTTTTCTAATTTTACGCTTCCGTCGTCGGTACGTTTGCTGGACATTCTGTATCACAGTGTTTATGGTCATTCATTATGTTATATGTTGTTACTATTGGCTTCCAGGTCTAACCTTTTGCTATTGGAACGTGCAACTGCGATGATCAGTTCATTTTCCACCAAGACGAAATGCTAAAATGCACGTTTTAACGTCTTTACACATACAATATTTCGCTTTCTGCTATTGCTTGAAAAGTGAAAAAGTGACAAATGTTTTTAATTTATTATCCCTGAAAAATGACGCACAATTATCAGAACAATCCTGAGATGTTACGAGTTTTTACACTCTTTAGGTGGACACTGGGCCTCATCTAAATACAATCTTAAATTACCGACTTCCCTAAACAGCTGTCTGGCACCGTTCCAATTAAGGTAACATGAAAGGAATTAATCCATGGAGAGATGACTCCAATGGCTCAACGACTAATGAGCAGATCACTGCTACAGATCAGACGTGACTTCACCTTTACTTCTTGTAGATGGTATCTCCCAGGGCGGGAAAGGTCCACACGAGAAGAATTACCTTCTACCATACCATACCAACTATGCACAGTAGAGATCAGGGATCTGGGCACAGAGATGCTAGCCAGTGTGCGAATGGTGGTCAGCGGTGTTCCGCCCACGGTCAAGTAGGATGATATTTCGATTAATTGATTTTACTTGATTGGTATCATATACACATAAAGACCAGTAGATCTTAGTTTCCAATGTGGCCCAGAGGGTTACGACGAAAGGCCTCCCTTTTTCTTTAGTGGGATCATTGTATTCTATGACTTGGTTTCAGGAAGATTGGGTATAAGGAGAAAGATTTCGAGTATTCAATTCATTAATATTTCATCGTTTTTTTCTTTTCAAATGAGAATGGAAAATATACTAATTGAAATCCGTCAAATTCAAACGACAATTTATGTGTTGATTATCAAGACACTAATTAATGACATCAATAAGCCTATTGTTTGTTAACGAACTAAATCTCACACAGTTTTATTTTGAAAAGCGTATATCTGATCAGTTGATCAGATTTATTCAGTCGTTTTCAGTAATATCTTTCTAATCGTTTACCGGCACTAGTCACTGTTTGCCTAGCCGAATAGCTTTAACTGAGATAATGAAAATAAGTTGGAACACAATAAAATGAAAAATATAAATAATTGATTGATCTGTTTTGTTGTTTGATAATTGTATTGTCTCACTAAATTTATTCGTTTGGCTGTTGTTTTTTTTTCTTTTTTTTTCTCGAAACCTCACACTTGCATCAAGAAAAATCACATCTGCAGGACATCTCAATAATCATGTTGCGTGATCACCCTTTTCCACAATATTTTTTCAAAAACACCTCAGTAACTTAAAAACACAGTAGGCAGTTTTGTTCGAACATATGCCACTGCATGGATTGATATATAAATATAATACACCTATTTCAAAAACGTTATCGGAGAGAACGGCGATAACACGACCGAAAGGAATCATGGACAGTAATTAAAATCCAATAATCTCGATATCCAACGTAATTATAATCAAGCCTCTAAAATCTGCTGATCGCTCTAAACATTTGAAATTTTCTTTATGCTTTATTTTGCTAGAGAAACTACAATTTACTTCCCTGATAAAAATTCTGTATTCGCTCCTGAATGACAGCGTTTTTTCAAAGCCAATTACTGATATAGTGTATTTAGATCCTCTGACAATTAAGGATTAGAGATCTATGTTTTATACCAGTCAATGTTAAATAAAGACAGCATTATGGCATTGCTGTCGTAAACTGTCATAAACGAAGATCATTCTGCCACTAATTAAACAGTATTCTCAGCTAAATTGTACTCATAAACATGACAATTACCAACAATCGTTTTTAAAAAGGGCATTTGTGACTACTTAAATTGTACCTTAAGGACATTTAATTTGATTTATTGTCATAATCTATCGTTTTGAGTGGTTGTCTGTCACGTCGAGTAAACACGTTGCTCCGACAGGATTGAAAAGGGAACAAAATAAATCTAAATTTGAATACGGTTTTTTTCCTTCGTGAAAGTGGAAAAGGTCTAGGTGCAGCCTCAGGCTATGTTGATATCGGATATAACTGATCGACTGTACCTTTTGATGGTATAGTAGTCAAGAGAGAATTGTTACCTTTTTAACAATATATTTTCCATGAGTGACCGACTGACCTGCTCACAAGGTATTTGCATCATGGAAACACTTCAAGATTTGGTTTTCCATTTTTGTCCATGATAAAGCAGGGGGCCGACAAACACTTCAACCCGAGGAAGCAATTTAACTCAATTTAACCACTTATAATTCATTCACTTGCGTAGTAAAGCCAGAATTATATCTACTTTAACTACTCATTCGGGTGGAGACTACCGGTCGTTCACTGAAAACATTAAAAGAGACTGAAAACTAATACGACACCCATCGCCCACTTATAGCTTCCGTTATATCAGGTACATTTTGTGTATAAATGCCTGTTTTTCACACACCAAAAAAGGCGGGCAAAATAGGAGAAACCGTGGCCAAAAGGAATTGTAGGCAATTATTTATGAAAATATATTGATGTGACTCATGCACAGACTATAACCTTCTGTCACCGATGGACTTTTTATGAACTGTCAGCATCATTGATATGATTTTATTGCTGCTTATTTCTCAATGCTATAAAATCACAATTCATTTCAGTTCTGCTATCACCTTTCTCTCTGACGTTGTTATCACCAGGGACCGCGGAACGTGTGTTGAATTGAGGGGGTGGGGGAGCGGGCTAACGACCATCAAGGGCGGAAGTTAAATTTTATTACACAGATTATGATAATAGTAATAATTATCCCCCCCCTGCTCCGCGGTCCATGGTAATTCACTGACAGCATACCTAGTGAAAGTTACTGAGGTGCACTTTAAGGTTGGTACACACGAAGGAGCTGAAACGCGCTCCCACAGCATGCCCCAGGATCAAAGCTCCCACGTGAAAACAATGATTCGCACCAAAACATTTGCTCCCGGCTTTTGTTCCCTCGTTTTAATGTCGTTACACAGGATAGAGCTTGCCCCTAAAACACGTTTCCGTAATAGATTTGCTCCTGGAGCTTCTTCATTTTATCAGTTTAATGAGGAGCACAAGGTTATGCATTACAGATACTGGCTCGACTTTAAAAGCACATTAAAGAGCATCGAGGATAGCTGAGTTACTTTAATTTTCTTTTTTTGTCTATAATGAAGTTTTGATACTGGAAACGAACCAATATAGTTTGAAGTATAACGGAATAAGGTACAAATATCTCGAAATATCTCCAACACAGTTTTATGAATCAGAAATAGTTTTTTTTATTGTGTGTGGTGCATGAAAATTATAAGTGCATTAGTTTTACAAAAAAAAAAAAAAAAAAAAAAAAAAAAAAAAAAAAAAAAACTCATTATTTGTTTTTAACATAACTAACCTTAATAAATTCAACTTTTTTTTTGTTTGAAAACCCAATTACAAATAAACTACGCTTCACATTATTTTGACGGGATTCTATCCATGTCAGGGTTTTTACAGAGTAGCTCAGGCCTAGTTTTCAATACAGGGACAATACTGTCCTAACCTAATACTTCAAAACACTTCACAACTGTTCCAACAACCACAAAGAGCCAACATCTACGATCGCAAATGTAAGATTCCTGTGCAATGACTTGATGGTAGTCACTGTTCTTATATAACTTAGGTTTACATCTAGAATCAGCTTATCGATCTTTTTAGATCAAATTATTTTCAAGCTCCATAAGCCTTGTCATAGTGATTCCAATAAATGTCCCCGTAACTCAATCATGTACAATTTTGCAGTAGAATGTGGCCTGTTTTAGAAGATGTCCAGTTCATTCCAGTTTAAATGCTTCAAGTACAGAGACAATCTCATCCAAACCAAGATCTTTAGCCAGCACCAAAGGAGTTACTGTGGCTGGTATACCCATCCTAACTGAAGGATCACATCCTAATGACAAAAGCAGTTCTACCATCTCTTTATTACCTAGAATAGCACATCTATCTTTAACAACAGTATCAGAGCGTGTACATTGATACCTTTGAACACTGGTTGACAATGTGACCGACGTGTGACATACAAGGTGCCATTCTTTTCTTGAAGGTCCAAATTTTTTTTTTTTGGGGGGGGGGGGGGGTTGCCTTATTTTAATTACCGCTAACTAGATTACACTAAGACAAATGTTTCATTTAATAGTCAATGACAAAATGGCCAGTGAGTGTGAACCATGAGTAATAAGAGTCAGACATAGACAGATAACATTTCACTCAACCCCTCCCCCTAGGGTTAATAACGCCCTCTCCCTTGGGTTACATCTCTCAATCTCCAAGTGGTTATTTACTAATTCTTCCTTATTGTTAATTACCCCCTTCCCCTGGGGCTCCTCAACCCATCCCCCTTGGGCTACTCACCCCTCTCCCTTGGGTTACTTACCACTTAGAATGGCTAAATGAAGAGGTGTTGCACCATCACAGTCACCATTCCATGCATTCATATCAGCACCAGTGGCAGCTACGATACGCACAATGTTAAGATTACCAGTGTTGACGGCAGCATGTAAGGGAGTGTTACCAGAACTGGAAGATCTTTTATTCACATCTATTTTACTTGAGCATTCCTGTACAGTTGAGAATAGACTGAATTAATAATAATGACAGGGGAAGACCCAGAAATCTTTTGGGGGTTTCCTGTAAATTCAATATAACTTAAAACTAATCTCAATGTAACTTGTCCTGTAGCTTATATAAAGTTTTCATTGGATGTAAAACGGTATCAAATTCATATATATCAAATTCATGCTCCTACGTAAGCACAAAGTAATTTAGCATCAAGAAATCATTTTCTTTTCAACTGAGCTTTATCATAAACATACAATTCATGTTAAATATCTCTAACAAGAGTCTAAGTCATGGCTTAGAAAGCAATGGTGATAATGTTCTTTTGAATTTACCATGTTCAATAGTGATATAGCATAGTGACTGTTCAAAAACAGAGGGTAGGGAATGGAAAGAGAAACTATTTGCCACAAAACTATGAACTAGTAGAGATTTACACAGTAAATAATTATTACACCAATATCCAACAGAGGTGGATTGTGCCCCTCCCTTCAAAATGCCTGGATCATTTTGATTAGTGCCCCCCCCTTTCAAAATTTCTGAATTTGTCGCTGATCCAATGCTTAGAAGTCCATTTGCCTCCATTCTCAAAACAACATTCCCATGATAAAATTGCCCTAATGCACTTCTCAGATCAACACAACTTCACATAAAATTGTCATAAAATCCATTGTAATACATCAAGAGAAGTGGGATAATTATCAAAGCACAGCATATCATGTACTGTATTATATCATATCCAAAAACTAGGACATTTGAAAATAAACCATTCCTTTAGGAACAAATTTTGTCAAATTTCCTATTAGATTAATTTTGGTTATTCTATCCGTAGGTAGTAGAGGAGACTACTAACTATGTTCCATCCCCAACATAAATACATCATGACATAAATCATGTTTCATAGTATTTTCACTTATTCATTCTGGGTGTGGGATAGGTGAAGTGATTCATTAAAACAGCTAATGTCAATCAAGAGACATTACAGAGAGGACACTTCAACCATAAACACTTGTCTTTACTTAGCTTATTTTTTTTTATCTTTCTACTACTTCAAATTCTTTTAAAAACAAGGGCTGCACTGAGTTATCAAAATGAACTTTGAAATCGATTCACTCAAAAAATGCATGTTAAAAAAGTATCAAAAAAGCATGAAGTGTTCACGGTTCGAGTGTCCTCACTGTAAATCAAAACTAGCTATATAGTACCTTCAGAAGAAATCTTAGCATTTCTTCTTGTTCACTCAGAATTGTTGCAAACAAAAAACTTTTTTGATCTGTGCCATCATTCAGTTCAAAGTCATAATTATACAAGAAATATTTAAACACTTCTACAAATCCTTTCTGAATTGCTTCAAATGAAAACCTCTTGGCTACTTGACACAAATCACTATTTTGTGGCTCTTCTGGTAGATGGGTTGAGTTTTGTATACAGTGAATTTGCTTATAGAATGCTACAACGCCTGATGCAATGCTGACAATCGCAAAAGCCCTTGTTGCCAAAATAAACTGCACAAATTGTTTATTAGTTGTAGAGCATTTAACATCACTTAACAGCTTTCTATAATTCTCTTTACGTCCACAGCATAAACACATGAGTATATTTAACAAATGAACACTACTCTGTGAAGGAGAAAATTTGTGTGGATATTCCCAAACAACAGCTTTCATAAATGTTGTGATATCCTGCTCTGTTATTTGATTTCCTTCAAGGCCAACTCCAAATGCGAATTTTAACTCATCCATGACAATACTATATTCCAATGAAACAAGCTCACTGCGTTTATTGGGGGACACTTCAGTCAGCCAGAAGTTTGCAAACTTTATGAAAGTGTCTCCTAAAAGAATCCAAGATGATAATTCAGAAACAGTTTTATTAGCTCTAGTTAGCCACTCAGCTACTATTGTTGCATCAAAAAACGACAATAAAGAATCAAAGTTAGTCTTAACGGGCTTGTAATTTCTAGTAATGCTTGACATCGGTCGAACTAAACCAGATTCTGAGCTCAAGCTCGGTGTTGGGCTTGTCGGTGGTGTATTTGAAGAGCTACTACTCTTGCCTGATGACGATTTACCAATTGGAGGTAATGGTGAGCTTCGTCCTGACGATCCTGGAGTACCTGTAGGGCTAACAGGACCAAGGACTTTCTTTTGGGAACGTTTTTTCGTTGTTGTGTTCAAGGTCTCCTTGGGAACTGAACCAGATATGGCGTTCAAATCCTCTGCGCTTTCAACGTCATCTTCAGGATGATAAGACAGCCTTGACATACATATCAATTCACGAAGGTCCCTTACACTTCTACTCATCTTGAAAACCCTATCACCTTATTATGAATTCTTCTTTTACTATATTATTTTTCTAAATTTCAACTCATCCGTCAAAACATTGCCCGCCATTTTGAAGGTATCGTATCCAGTCTCTCTCTAAAAATCTGACCGTGATGCCATTTCTTGATTTGATATTTTCTTCACGCTTACTTTTTCCTTTAAATGATTTTCAATTTATACTTCAATGATTTTCTGGATTTGCACAGAATCCTTTTTATGTTATTTTCAGTACGAGCAAACGATTTTCCCCCTAGTTTTTCAAAGCTTTTTTGTGTTAGATATCCCATGAGCCTTTACGCGCTGAGGGTATATAAGCCATATCTTGCACCACGTGTCTTCCTCTTTCCACCATCTTGGATTTGTGAACGGCAAAGTGTTGTGGTTCACCTCTTTTCAAACGAATACGTTGACCACTGTTAAACATGGTAAGTATATCCATTTCTATTCTTATAAAATAATGTTTGAGCTTTCCCAGAAGTGACATTTCGGGGAATAAAGCTGCTCTAACGAGAAGATATCGAAGATAAAAATTTTGCTGGAGCAACGTGTGCAAATTTTAGTTTTGGTGTTCTTTTTTAGTCTGTCTATAAAGAAAAAGGAGCCGTTCCTGACGAGGAGGTCCAGATCCATAGGATCCGTATCACCCTGACCAGCCGCAATGTGAAAAGTCTTGAAAAAGGTCAGTAGGAGCCATTTATAGTACTGCCGAAATCGCTTAACTATTAGCACTGAAAAAATCACGATCAATCGTATTTTGATTTCTGCTTTACTTGTGTGACCATTTGGAGCACTCTAAATAGTCACGTGACTTCTTGTGGACGTTGCCGATTGCTCACATAAGGTCATCTGACCATTAAGAGCCCTCAAAAATGGTTGTTAGTTAAGCAAAAATCAAAATACGTTTATTGTTATTTTCTCAGTGCTTACAGTTTAGCGATGTTGATAGTAAGTGATGGCTTGGTCCCAATGTGTGTGATTGATAATACTTGGTCAGTAATAAAATTACTGGGGTAATAAATAAAATAGAAAAATCTTAAGGTCATTTTGACTCAGCGACACCAAATAGTGGCTGACATTTAGATACACTTGTATTTTGATTTTAGTTTGTGCTGATTTGATCCGTGGTGCTAAGGAAAAGAAACTGAAGGTCAAGGGACCTGTGCGTATGCCAACAAAGTACCTGAAAATCACAACAAGGAAGACACCCTGTGGTGAAGGTTCCAAAACCTGGGACAGATTTGAGATGAGAATCCACAAGCGTCTTATTGACCTTCACAGTCCTTCTGAGATCGTTAAGCAAATTGTATCCTTGATTTGAATGAGATTAGTAATATGCTGTGAAGTGAATAGATTGTTGTGGTGCAAATTAAAAAAAAAACATGGCCAGACAGAAATATTTCAGAAATGTTTTTTACCCAATCAGAATTACTTTTTGGTATGGTTAAAGAGCATGCTGTCTGTGATTGCCCAAGGAACAATAACAACATTCCTGAAATATTTCTGCCTAGCCAAAGTTTTTAGATTCACACTGTAACATTTAAAGATGTATGAATAGTCAAGTGAAGGAAATGTCTTTCTAATGACAAAAACTTGTGTTTTGGAATTTGCAGCACAACAATGTAAACTAGACCCTGAATTCAGGGTTTACTCGTGCCCAAGAACGGAGGTTCTTAAAAACCGAAAACAAAACAAAACAAAAAACAAGAAACAAAACGACACAAAATATGCAATACGGTTTCTCTGCGACATCTCGAACTTGCCTTAAAGCTCTTATAATACCACAGGCAGCCCAAGCAATCTACTCGCTTCGCTCGCAGCAACTAGAAGGCAGGAAACTATCATCCATACCACATCTTCTTTAACGGCAAAAAATACTCCAAAATCAACAAGAATTACACAAAAACTACATCAGCATAAAAGCTCAATAAACAAGATTTCAATAAATTGCACTTTACTTCAATTTTTCACGAAAAAATACTGCACATTTTCGCTTTTTCTTTCAAAATTCGGCAGATTTTCCAATCAGTTGAAGAGTGGACCATAGCGAGTGGACATTATTCGTTGTTTGCCCTTTAACCCTTTCGCTCCTGTACCGGCCAAAACCGGCCGTAGAGAACTACCTTGCTTTAAAAAATCATATCCTCCTGAATTAAGTCATTAATGCCATAAATCACCATTCAAAGCAAACACTAGAAATGTGGCTAACTTTTAAGTATCATTCAGGTTGAAGAAACTAGCAATTTGGGCAAAAACATACAGTTCAAACTTTCAAAAGCAGGAAAATCACGTTTTTTCGCTATTTTCAGATGTGGAAAATCACACATTTTGCAGGTCGAGTTTTTTGGCAAAAAACCTTGTCTTCAAGCAAAAAGTTTCATATCCTAGGAAAATTCAGTCCTTCTACTAAGCGTATGCAAGTTTTTCAAGTTTTATTTCATTCTACTTACAGCGCTAAATCCCTACGAACATGCCTATTTCGAACTACACGTGTTTCGACAAAAATACCACTGCAATGCATTCTGGGAAATCAACCAAATTTTCGGCAGCCGTCATAGCCTCCCCCCATTTCAAGTTTTTTTTTATAAGTCTAACGCTACCTCGGAATTCTGCCGAATTTTCAGGCTTGTTGTGTTCTTCTATCACCACAACTTGCAAAAATAGCCGCGGCAGTCCGAGAATTTGCCTCTAAAACAGTCTTGAAGTGATGATTTCTTCAACGGTCACCAAAATTCACGAGTGCGAAAAAAACACGAATTTTAACTGGAAATCATCTCACCAGCTTGATTTCTTTCAAACAGTAGACTCATCACAACTAGAAAGCTTAATGATGCTTTTCCAGAAGCGTTTAGAGGCAAAATAATAGCAAAAAACAACGACGAAATCACGAATGATGCGAATTCGTCAAAGTTCTGATTAGACTGAAAACCTGTTTCTAACGTGTTAAACCTGTTTGCCAGCTTCATGCCTCCCCGGTAACACAAAAACACAGGAATCTTGATCGAAGCCAAAAACAAACTGCTCTGGACGAGCTAAAAGTTTGTATGTGTCAAAAAACGCCTAAAAACGCCAAAAATCTCCAGGAGCGAAAGGGTTAAACAAAAAAATGAAGTCACGTGACTTGGGGATCTTTCCCCCCCTGGTGATACTTAGGGTTGGGGTTAACTCAAAACTAGGGTTAGGGTTAGGTTTGCCTGACTGGGTTTAGAGATTTTGCTGTTAGGGTGTTGGTTAGGGTTAAGATTTAATTTTTCCTATATTGCACTCTATTGGCTCTGCCCTGGTCACGTGACCAGCTCTTGACCCACCAAAATGTTATGTACAAACTCGATACTGCCCAATGACTATTATGAGTAACTTCAGGTTTGCTCCTTGTGCTTGATTCTCAAAATGGGTACCCCCTTTCTTTTACACCCAGCCTACCCTTAAAAAAAGCCTAAAATAGCCATTTTTCAAAGTACCCTCCCCCCCTAAATCTGCAAGGAGTGCACCTTTTGAGGTGAAACCTCACACACAAATTCACCTTGATAAAACAAACTTGTTGGTAGAGTTAAAGTTTAAAAATACTCATTTGTGGAAAATAAATAATTTTTGTTTAACCCTTTCGCTCCTGTACCGGCCAAAACCGGCCGTAGAGAACTACCTTGCTTTAAAAAATCATATCCTCCTGAATTAAGTCATTAATGCCATAAATCACCATTCAAAGCAAACACTAGAAATGTGGCTAACTTTTAAGTATCATTCAGGTTGAAGAAACTAGCAATTTGGGCAAAAACATACAGTTCAAACTTTCAAAAGCAGGAAAATCACGTTTTTTTGCTATTTTCAGATGTGGAAAATCACACATTTTGCAGGTCGAGTTTTTTGGCAAAAAACCTTGTCTTCAAGCAAAAAGTTTCATATCCTAGGAAAATTCAGTCCTTCTACTAAGCGTATGCAAGTTTTTCAAGTTTTATTTCATTCTACTTACAGCGCTAAATCCCTACGAACATGCCTATTTCGAACTACACGTGTTTCGACAAAAATACCACTGCAATGCATTCTGGGAAATCAACCAAATTTTCGGCAGCCGTCATAGCCTCCCCCCATTTCAAGTTTTTTTTTATAAGTCTAACGCTACCTCGGAATTCTGCCGAATTTTCAGGCTTGTTGTGTTCTTCTATCACCACAACTTGCAAAAATAGCCGCGGCAGTCCGAGAATTTGCCTCTAAAACAGTCTTGAAGTGATGATTTCTTCAACGGTCACCAAAATTCACGAGTGCGAAAAAAACACGAATTTTAACTGGAAATCATCTCACCAGCTTGATTTCTTTCAAACAGTAGACTCATCACAACTAGAAAGCTTAATGATGCTTTTCCAGAAGCGTTTAGAGGCAAAATAATAGCAAAAAACAACGACGAAATCACGAATGATGCGAATTCGTCAAAGTTCTGATTAGACTGAAAACCTGTTTCTAACGTGTTAAACCTGTTTGCCAGCTTCATGCCTCCCCGGTAACACAAAAACACAGGAATCTTGATCGAAGCCAAAAACAAACTGCTCTGGACGAGCTAAAAGTTTGTATGTGTCAAAAAACGCCTAAAAACGCCAAAAATCTCCAGGAGCGAAAGGGTTAATGTTATGTTTCTCTCAATTTCGCAAAGTTCAGCCAAAAAAGAGATCCTTTTAGACTTGAAAAGTGACCAAATAGTCTCCTTTGGGTAAGATACCAAAAGATCCTTTTGAACTATTTGTCTTTTTTCGCTTTTGTTAATACACATCGCTAAACAATCGTTCTTCAAGTCGAGTGAGCGAACTTCGATATGTATACGTCTACAAGCTCGAAAATTCTCACTTTCGCAATGAATTTCTTGCTACTTTTTGATCTTGTTCACTTCTAATAATTCTTCTTAACAATTCCACGAATTGTTTTTCCTTAAATTAAGTTTTATTTAGCTGTTTTGATGCGACATGGAAGCATTGGTTTTAATTATTTTTTTAGCTGTTTTGATGCGACATGGAAGCATTCGTTTTAATTATTTAAAAAATTGTTTATTAAAAAATAACTGATAAAATTGCAAAAGAAGGATTACTTGAGAACAAAAAAAAAGTGAAAAAAAAAAAAAAAAAGATTGGCCGTTCGGAGACTTGAACCCAACTACGTATATATAGCCTAATGAGTTTTGTTAACAACGTATTTGGCACGATGGCAAAGTCGGCTAAGACGAAGTAACAATGATGCTAAGGGCACAGGTTCGAATCCTGGCGCTGGCGCATTAGAATTTCTTTCTTTGTGAGTTAATATAATTCGGTCAGACCTGATGGAACATGTCTGAACTTGCCAAAATTTCTAACAGCGAGAAAAAAAAAAAAAAAAAACTGTCTGCAGAACTATACTCGTGCCCTCGGCCTAAGGGCCTGGGCACGAGTAAAAAAAAAAAAAGAAATTATGAAATACTGTAGAGTCTGTTATGAATTACATTAATTATGTTTCTTAACAATTTCTGTAGACATCAATCAGCATTGAACCAGGCGTAGAGGTTGAAGTCACCATTGCTGATGCATAAACTGCTCTCAAAGCTTGTGATTGAAAAATAAAGTCATGAATTAAAAAAAAAAACCTTTTATGTTTGTTTTTATTATTTTGTTCGTGTTACAACCATTTTTGTTGAAGTGCAACCCTCGAAGATAAGATTCTCATCTAGGAGTTGTCATTTTTGTGGACGTCTGTCCAAAAAGCAGACAAAGTTTAAGGCAGACTGTTGTATTTGTTTCACAGTGAATACTTTCTGAACAATTTTAGCTTCGAAGGGGTACACTTCAACGAAAATGTTTGTAACAAATGGGATACTGGTACATTTATATTAGTTTAAGTGGTGGGGCCCATTCTTAAAGTGATGGGGACTAATGTGAAAATCCAAAACCCCCACATGGGAAACCTAGGGTGTTGATTGTTTAATAAAAACACAAGCAATATTGTAGTTTCATGAACAATACCATTTTCACTCCATTTTCTCCCCTTCAAGAAATCAGAAGTGAACACACGTTAATGTTTTATTAGCCAAGTCAGTGCAATCCTACCTATTTTTTCAACAGTTCAAACAAGGATGCATGCTAGAAATCTTTGAACACCCGTGTGCCCTTGAGTTTGCTTTTATTTTGATTTTGAAAAAAAGAACCTATAGCAACTTTTTAGAAAACACATGAACTAAGAAACTAAAACTCATTACATTTTATACCTCGTGTAATAATATAGGATGCTAATTTTTACCAGTGAAATTCCTATCATGTTTCATGATACATTTCTAGAAATGGCTGTGAAAATGGTGGAAAATGCTCACCTTTCGGGCACGCTTTTAGATTTTACAACTGCATTTTTTTAGAGCACATAATGGGTTTATCTCCGGTGTAATATAATTTATGCTGCACAAGTGAGGTCACAATAGTGAGTCGTTTTTAAAAGACAATACTCCTTTTGTTTCTCTGTTATTGTGACCTCACTTGTGAGCATAAATTATATTACACCGGAGATAAGCCACATAATGGGTTCCCAATGGTTAATATTTTGTGATCTTTGATATGTATGGAGCCTCTGTGATCTGATGATCAATCTCAGTTCTCTAACATTGGAAATCTTTTCTTTCATTTTTTTTAACAACATTCACCTTCCCCTGTTGAAAGTCTGGATAGACCCACCATTGCGTTTTTAGCTAACATTAAAACAATTTCTTACAAAAAAAAAAAAAAAAAAAAATAGTCTGTTTTGATAAGTTCATGATCAGCCTTTCTGTTTCAAAACGACCCAGGGGCTCCCAGGGGACAACTTCAGTGTTTTTTAAGAAGTCACGTGATCACGCACGCTGGTATGTTCACATTCGCGGGAGATATAAAATGATGGCGTCGTTTGAGAGAGTTTGTAGTTGGGTTGACATCGATTTGCACAGTGAAGATTGTCAAGAAACTACCTCAATATCTGACGAAAATACACCACTAACTCCAGAAGACATGAAAACCATGAGAAATCACTCAAAATTATCAACTAAGATCTATTCTCCATCAAGAAAGTCGATAAGCAAATCGACTGGATTCACCGTCCATGGCTCGCCGTCTGCATCGAAACTGGTAATGTTTGTCCTTTATTTCTCCATGCTTCTCCTTCATGTTCTGTCTAATTTACCCTTAAAAGATTATGCCTGAACGTTTTAATTCTTTTACCAGCTTTTTGGAGCATATCGGGCTGAATCACTATATTGTGGATGTTCCCACTCTCTTAACTTTCTATCAATAAAATAACAATCGCTCGATCTTCTTTCTGAATCTTTTAACGGATTCCTTTACATTACGTGTAGATTATTTTTTGTTGTGTAGGGCAAATCACAGGGTAATTCATCTGAAAGGAGGAAGACATTACAAGTCTTGCAACCCGCGGCTGATGGCAGAGGAGGCCTCGTAGGAAGTGGAGGGGCTGTTAGAAGACAGGTAATGAAATGACATTATCATTTTATTTTTCTCACAGTATATGTTACAGGTATTTAGTGACTTTCTTAAGAGACAAGCTATAACCCATAGCCTCAGCCTTCAACAACCTTTCTTAACTATTTTTATTGTTTTTTTTTTGTAAATAAAATCTACCATAATAGTAATGTTCATTTTTATTTTTTCATTTATTTGGATGTGCTCTCAAAAAGGTTCATTGCCATGTATTATACCTTTTAAAAGATGTACGAATGACATTGTCTTCACTACAACAAATAATTATATTACGTTCCCAGTATCACTAATATCTTTATATCATGTTTAAGATTGCAATTTGTCTGCATTTTCGTTCTTGTTTATAGCAAAAGAAAACTTCCAAGCCAAAAGGAAAAGATGTCCTCAAACAAAGAACTCTAAAAGACTGCAGCACAACAGTTGCAGGGTCGTCAGACTCTGATTCCAGTAGCACAAACATTGCCAAGGTACAAAACAACTCTAGACTATAATAGCTGCAGATGGAAAGGTATATTCAAAGATGGCTATGTCTAGCTATTCACCCTACTCATCACAGAATAGATTATACTGTTCACATACTATGAAACATGTCATTGCTACTAAGTTACAGTGTAGTAGTACTAGTAGCAGTTAGTTGCATGAATATTAACTCCCTATGTTTTTCAGACTGTTGATACAGCTAGCGATGAAGCCTATGAATTGATGATCAAAGGTAACAAAACTAAAATTAAAAAAATAGTTATCTATCCAGAGTATTCATGATGTTCATGGTTCTCTGCTTTTTTAGAGCCAGCACCTGAGAGATACTGGCAATTGCTTGCTGAAGAAAGAAGAGTTGCTTTACATGAAGCCCTAGATGAAAACCAAAAGGTTTGTTGATGTTTATAGACCACTAATGGTAAATGTGAATATCATCTCTAGCATCATAAAGCCATGTAAATTATAACCTTTAGGTAGAAATTTGTTAAAAAAGAATATATAATTGTTTTTGACAAATTTGATGTGGCTTCTTTTTAACTTAAACATGGCAAAAAAATAGACCTAGTTAGTTATAAAACAAGCACAATAACCACGACTTTTATTGTTTGCTTTTCACATCCTTGTCAGACATTGTATAGAAAAAAAAATTGAACTGGCAGTGTGAGTCCTAACCTACATGATCTCTTTTAAGTCATCGGAGGGATGTCATCTTCATCCATTATCTAACCACATCACACAATGTCCACAGTTTTATTGTTAATGGTACAACATCTTGTGAACTTGATAGCTATGCAATGAACTAGAAGCTCTCAAAGAAAGATGTAAAAAGCTAGAAGAAATAGCCAGTCAAGCTGAATACTTTGCAAGCCTGTATTCTGTAAGTACATGACAATGAAATAATGCCCTTTATAAATTATAATACGACATTTACATCAATTTACCATATATGGTCAAAATGCAATGCAAATACCCAGCCGTGTTACACAGTAAAAAAAATGGTTTGCAGAAACTGGTTTTAGCGCTCATGCTTCTTGGCTTAAAAAGACATTTGATCTTTAATAAACTTCTGCTATCTATTTGCATTTTATTTGAAAAAAACATTTTTTTTTTCAAAAAAATAAGCCTGAATAAGGGTTCCCACTGGATAAAAATTATTCACTGCACAGATTTTCATCTTCAGTATTTATCTGTTGGATTGGGATTTATACAGTGGATATAGCATTATGCAGCCCCAGTATTGTAAATATAGCAGTACATCAATACAGACTAATGTCCTGATATAACCCTAGTTGTTGCTTGTTTGATTATTAGATGGTAATGGAAGGTGAAGCACCAAATCTCGATGAAAGTGATCCAATCATTGAAACCTCTGATGAACAGTAAGATAATTATACTTAATCACTGTAGTTTTAGATCTCTTTGGATACTACAATATTGCTGATTAGTTTCTTGAAATAACAGTACTTTATTATTGACATTTCCCAACTCTTACAAAAAGGACTCTTTTTTTCTTAAAGTATTTTGATTCAGATTCTCTGGAGGCACACCGACCATAAAAAAAAACATGGCAAAAATTACTTTTAAGTTAATTACCATGCATCCCCTAGTGAAAAGGAATCTGGTAGATTTTGACATGAAAATCTGTACAAGTTTATATGTCCTTACTTGTGCTTATTTTGCCACTTATTAATCATTTTTCATTTGCTAATCATTGCTTGACCAACATTTGTTTCAGGATCAATACAAGCAATGAGTCCAATGCAGAAGGAGATTCTGATTCAACATGATTGATCAATATATAGAGGTGAAAGTTTTAATTTTGTTTTAGAGTACTTCAAAAGCTATTTAAAAAGACACCAAGTTAATAATTGTTTATTTCACCATTATTTACACCGTCTGAACCATATGTACAAGTTTTGTTTATGCATGTAAAGGCAGTTTATTTACACAGACATTCTTGTTCAACATAGTTGTTTTGGTATGGGTGGCAAATGGTGCTATACTGTAGTTTCTTAGAAAACTTTCAAATCATTAATCTCATATTGTAGTCATACTGTTTCCCACTCATACGAAAACTACTCTTTCACAGTTATGTTACTGTCTTTGTTGCAGAGTGGGGTGGGGGTACTCCCATTTATGGACTATACAGGGATATTTGCCAACAGGGATATTGTTTTTGTGGTTTTTAACATGAACAGAGTATTCCATAACTTTTTAAAATTTTCAAAGCAAGAGTTTCCTGTCATATTTAGGGTATCTACTTTCATATTAACCAATCCTGACTACTAACTGGTGTCAAAAGACAATACACAAGCTGATATAACAATTGAAATGGGAATTTTATGCTTTTTATCACTCATCACTTTTGTCCTTACTTGGTTGACAAATTAATTCTGTTGTTGACATTAAAGGGGTAACCTTTTAAAGTTCCTAGCAGAATACCCCTACACAAATCCAGGAGGAGTACTCCTCTCCCCCTGCAACAACCAGAGAAAGTATTTTACAAGCATAAAGTAGATCTTAATATAATCAACAAACTTAAATGACTATGTAAAACAGTAATAATGTCTTTAATCCAATGATTGATATTTGATAGTCTGGTTTAGTTTGATTATTTTGAAATAGGACATTGACAGTGGAATCAAAATATATTGCTCAGAGTTATCAAGACTTTTTTAATTGATGTTTATTAAGAGTTCCATTAATTATTTTATTTAAACATGTAGAGTGGTTTTCAGAAATCATCAAAAAAAGTGTCATATCTAAAAATGTAGTAAATGTGACAAACTGTAAAACCAAAAACACTGAAGGAACCAAGGAAATCCAAAGAAAATAAAACAAGCGTACAAGGTGTGATAAATAATTGTAAAACACTAAAGTGTGTTTCACCAATTTTTGGAAACCATTCCAATATTAGAGTAAATCAGCCAACAACATAGTAATATTTGATGTAGATAAGAAATTTATTATGGATTATGAATATACAGTTTTATTTATTTTCATTTACAAATTGTGTTGTTCTTTCTTAATAATATAATTAATTTTTGGCGGAATCTCAGTGACTCGAGACGATTGTTAAGAAACTTTATTAGCCCAGAAGTGCTGAAAATTTCCATAGCCCTCTCCCCCCTCCCTCACCCTAATAATTCTCATGTTACAGAAATAATGAAGTGTGGTCATCATGTTTTTTAAACCTTGTTTTGGTTACTTACAATTCTTTAATTCTTTAATCAATGTAATCGCCTATAGCTAAGCTAATCTTGGCAATGGTTGGTCCTTGATGTGAGACAGACACTGAGGGTGGTCACTGCCAGAGATTTGTTTACGTCCTCAGCGGTTCTTTTATGTCCACCTTATAACATAGTCAGAGTGAAGGCAGACAGGACCTCTGGTTTAACGTCCTTATCCCAGAAGACGAGGCACTGAGAAAGTAAAGTATCTTGCCTAAGGACACAACGTGATCGCCCGGTCTGGGAATCGAACCCAGGACAGTGGACCTGAAGTCCGATGCCCTAACCACACCACGTCTCTCACAATATCTGTACACAAATTCTTAGAAACAGTTACATTATTTACTAGGCTACATTATAAACCTTTAGTTAATAATTATATTACATGTGATAAATAACAGCAATTTTAAGACACTCATTTACAGAAACCACCACTGATTTAACTTGGGATAATATACAGGTAACGATTTTATGAGATGATTATGTCCATCGTGCAAAAATTTGTGCCATTAGTTTTGCTGTATATATACTGTTTTGCAAAATGTTGCACAAAAAATATTGCACATATAATTTAATATAATAATAATAATGCATTGTTGACATTTGCACAGCAATTTCTTTGAAGTACAATATCGTTATTTAGAGCTGTCTTAGTATTAAATATTGGTTACTGGCTGCAGCTATCTATTTTCACAACTAACAGTATGTACATATGCAATAAGAGGAATGGTGGTCTAGTGGCACCATTTAAAGGTTGCAGACTTCTACTAGCCAGGGTTGGATTACCAGACTAGGCAAGACACATCACTCTCTCAGTATTACTCCATAAAAGCTATTAATTATAGTAATACTAAATAAGTTCAATCTTTTGATTGCACTACAATAACTTCACTTACTTTCAATCTACCAATTTTTGTTGTCTACTTAGATACTGGCACTGAATCTATAATGTGAATCAGACAATTTCTTGGGAAAACAATAGGTGTTTATTGTCAGACCAAAATAAGTCGTTAGATTTAATTGATTTGGAGAAAATTTGAAAATTATCCGAAAGTATATACTTAAGCCATTTTTTGCTTTGAACCCTTAAATTATTGGTACATGTCATAGTATTAACTCAAAAAAAGTTTTTATCAGTTTCAAACGCTACTGTCTTTGTGTGATAGTTTGTATTTGTCTTGCTGAAAAGGAAGCATTCTATAGCCAAGTTCTTTCCACATAAGAGATCTTTCTTTCCTTGTTCTTTTGATGACATCATTGTTCTCAAGAGCACGTCTAGCCAAGTAGGGAAGGGTTGTTTTGATTGGTCCATAGGGAACTGACTTGTAGACTTCAAAACCTTTGCTTCCTGTAAGGATATAATTGCAATGTATCAGGCCATCCAACAAATGCATTATTATTATTATACAGCACTGTACCATTTAAAGCTATACTTGATCACCGGTACAGTCAAATCTTGACTATCTGGACCTTGGTTATCCAAATATTGATTATTTTGACTATTTCTTTTTGTCCCAAAAATTTTGAATTTAATGAGTTAGCTTTCAAGTTAAAGTATAATTAACAATCATTATTAGTTAAAATGTTTTTTTTTTTGTTTGTCTTTGTAACAGAAATGATTGTGTTTATCTCTGCATACATGTACTCGGACTCCATGCCATTCAATTTATTATAGATATTTGTTTCTTATTATTTGAATTACTTTTTCATTTGTTGGATTGTAATTTTGGTCATGTTTTTGATGAGCTAGTAAGAATTGGGTTTGTATACCTAGTAAATATGAGACTTGGTCACACATTCCATAAATTTGTGCAAATGATACTTGACCACTTTGATTGTCAATTCCCAACTTTGTCATCCTGTAAATAATCAAAATACAATATCATTATGAGAACAACAATTTATTGTCAGCTTAGTACAGTTGGGAGAGTGTTGGGCTGTGGGTTCAAACCCTCAGCTGGACTCAGTTTTATATCCAATGACGAAATTATGGTGAAATTACAGTGACAAAAGCAGTTATAATACCTCTGTGCAGCTAATTTAATGGATTCTTCATTATGTGTTGCCACCATAACTTTTGCTGGAGTACATGCAACTCTTTCAAGAATGATCTCTACAATTTTATCATATGATTGACAAGTATCTTTGTAAGTGTCATGTATAGGGTCATCATATCCCAGTTGCTTTGCTCTCTTTCTTTCGGAATCTTTGTAGGCTCCACGGACTATTTTGGCAGCAAAATAAAAGCCCTCCTTTGACATTAGCTGTAAGTCAGCTGACAGTCTATCAACAGTATCCTACCATAGAAAATACCATCTCTCTCAACTATCTCTTCTTCAAAGAATAACATTCTCTTCATCATTCTCTTCAAATGCAAATTATTCATGGTTTCAATAGCCACAAATTATGGAGATCATGACCATAATCAAGGTGGGGTTACAGGGTGCTTGTGACTCTTAATTGAAGGGTTCAAAGCGAAAACGGCCTAAGTGCATTCTAGAATAATTTTTTCGAATTTTCAAATTTTCACCAAATCAATCAAAAAAGGCATCTGACGATTTAATTTGGTCTAAAAACAAACATCTTCTATTTTTTTCCGAAGAAATTGCTTGAAAATGGACATTTTTGGAGATTTTAGGGATTTTTTGAGTCGTACAAACTTTAAGCTTGTCCAGGTTAGTTTCTTTTTGGCTTCGATAAAGACTCCTGTGTTTTTGTGTTACTGGGGAGGCATGAAACTGGTAAACGTACATGTTTAACACGTTTGAAACTGGTTTTCAGTCTAATCAGGACTTTGACTGCGATTTTGTCATTGTTTTTTGCTATTATTTTGACTCTAAACGCTTCTGGAAAAGCATAATTAAGCTTTCTAGTTGTGATGAGTCTACTGTTTGAAAGAAATCAAGCAGGTGAGATGATTTCCAATGAAAATTAGTGTTTTTTTCGGCAAATTCTCGGACTGCTGCGGATTTTTTTGCAAGTTTTGGTGATAGAAGAACACAACAAGCCTGAAATTTCGGCAGAATTCCGAGGTAGCGGGATGCTATGTCGGCTGCTGAAAATCTGGTTGATTTCCCAGAATGCATTGCAGTGGTATTTTTGTCGAAACACGTATAGTTCGAAATAGGCATGTTCGTAGTGCTTTAGCGGTGTAAGTAGAATGAAGTAAAACTTGAAAAACTTGCATAAGATTAGAAGAAGGACTAAATTTTCTTAGGATATTAAACTTTTTGCTCGAAGGCCAAGTTTTTAGCCAAAAAATACTGGACATGTTAATATTAGGTTTATTAGTCCCCATGAACACTGATGTCGAGATTTGCTTGTTATCATTTTTAATACATCGACAGAAAATCCACAAAACGATAAACGATACAAATTGAATTAAAGTTTTTGCATTGAAAGTAGAGTACATGCACTAAAAGTGTGCAACAGTTGTCACTATTTAGTAGTAAATATGCATATTCACTCGGGTATTTTTATCATCCTTATACAAATTTGTGCTTTTCACGCAAGAGTGAACGGTTGTGAAGCAAAGCGAAAGTGTATCTACAGGCCGAATTTCACCTTTTTCGGACAATTTCTTCCTAAAAAATAGATGTTTATTTTTATACCAAAATAAATTGTCAGATGCCTTTTTTGATTGATTTGGTGAAAATTCGAAAATTTGAAAAAAATTATCCTAAAATGCACTTAGGCCGTTTTCGCTTTGAACCCTTCAATTGGGACACACCAATGACAAAACTTGGTTATACACCTTTCAAAGATGAAGATCTGAGGGCTACATTTTTGTAGTAATTACCCTCTTTGGTACATACCATATGGTCTGTTTGTACTTTAGATATAATAATACTAGCAATTATAATATTTCACACTTATTGCCGAGTATAGTAAAGAGTGCAAGTTACGAACTCACTTGGAATAAAAGAATATACATTTCCCAGTACCTTTCTATAAGCTTGATAGGTCCCATAGACCCATGGTATGTCTTTATTATGTTTACTTTGTAGAGTTAGAATCATTTGATGTATTGCTCCTTCTAAATGGGAGTATTCGGCATCTAAAAGAAGCCTGACATTTCTCTTCACACTGTGCTGTGGAATGAAGTAAAGTTATTACATGAGTTATGAAATGTGTGTGAATAAAAATGATATGATATGATGGTATGGACTGGGCCTCAGAAATAATAACAGGGTTCGCGCTACTCCTTGAAACCTTGAAAAGCCCTGGAATTGAATAAGCGTTTCTAAGGAAAAGCCGTTGAAATCACAAAAAATGTTAAAAATCCTTCAAAAGTCCTTGAATCTTGACATTCTATTTGTTGATCTGTCTTTTCTAATAAAAGAAACATCAATAAATTAGCACATGATATGATGTCTGTGAGCGTATTTGAACAGTGGCGTATAACAGGTGGGGTTCCTGTTGGATGTATTTATTGTGCGCACGCGTCGTTTGCACGACAGATTCTTTAAAGTTTGAAGGTGCGTGTTCCTTGTTTCTCTCGTATCTGTAAAGTCGAAAGCTTTGAAAGCTGTTTCATGGACAATAAAAGAATTTACTATGTAAAAAGTTTTAAAATATTAATTTTTCTCTATACATTGTAAATAAAATCAACAAACGTTTTGGGAGATACAATAGAAGAAAAGCAACCTAAATTGGTTTTCCAGCCAGATTACGGCATCTAAAGCTACAAAATGTGTTCAGTGACTGAAGCAACTCGATCAGATCAGGTAGAGAGTTTGTCGCTGTTGTTTTTAAAGAAACGTTTAATAGTCAAAAGCATTTAACGTTCACTTGATGTTTGTCTGAAATGTGGCAAATTATTAAATATGTAGTGATCTTTTGCTCATGAATGAGTAAAACAAACTTTCTTCACGAAAATGCAATGCTGTTTAATAACTACAAATAGCTCCAGCCTTGAACACTATGTAGAATATTTTAAAACTCGAAAGATCAAAAACCCGAGTAAACTTTTACTCGAGATGCCATCTTAGTTTGGTGTACAATTGTCTTTCTAAGGAGTGGGTGGTGGGGGTTATAAGGCAAATATTGTCAGAATTTTGTATTATTTCTTCACAATGTTTCTATAGAAATAACGGCTACGATACATATCGCTCTTTAATCCAAAGAATCAAGGATTTTCAATTATTACGTAACAACACAAAAAAATGTAATTCAGTGGGAGTACTGACATATCTGTACAAAAAATAGTCCTTGAAAATGGATATTTTTGTGCTTGAAAAGTGCTTTAAAAGTGCTTAAATTTTAGAATGATAATGTAGCGCGAACCCTGTAATATGACTATGACATAATTTATCATAATTAAGGAATGCTGGTACTAGTGTAGTAAAATGACAACACAATGCAAATCGCCTATTGTTTTGTATTGTTGGTGATCTTGTGTACTCCAACAGGTAAACCCTAATGATCTACTCAACTGAGTGCATTGACTTCAAAAATATGGTATTGAAGAAGCATGGTGGTATTTGTTTTTATAATAATACCTTAGCAAGGGCATCTATTCTACGTAGAGAGTTCTGTAGGTGTCTATTTTGGTTCACTGTTAATCCATCCACTAAATCCAAGTGCTGTTAACATAACAATTAAGAATTTCAAGCAAAGTCATGATTAAAGAAAAAATTATAACAGTTTTAATTGGTTTCATGACCATGACAATCCATTGTAGCAGTACATTCCACCACAATTTAATAAATTGTAAATATTTTTTCTGTCTTCAGTAAACATACAATCATTCCTATAACATTATAAATAAGACTTACATATTTATCAGTATCAAATCCTCTAGCCAGGTTGTTGACATCTAATCCATTGGGTTTGTGCACTTTTGTTTCGTAGGGCTGTAGCATCTTACTGAGGGTAGCCTTAGATAAAAAGACAAAATATGGTATTACGGATTATGCTGAACTACAAATTTGATTCAAAATAAACCATCAATATTATTAGTACTTATAATATTCATGAATAATTAATGAACCCAGAACCATAAAAAATCACTACCGTGAAGGCATTTGTATATCTGATACAGAAATCGTCCTGATTTGCATAAGGTTTATTTATCTTCAGTTTAAATATCTCGGCCAAATTAAATCTAATTTCAAAAATATTAATCTAAAATAGAAGCATTAACCTAGACATTTCATAAGTAATATACAATATTCGCGTTCGATCTGTACAGAATATAATTAAATGGGGGGTCTTGAATTTTTTCCAAGTCTGAAAAGGGGGGTATTGAAATAATTTTTTGGCTATCAGGGGGGGTCTAGAAATTTCATAAGACAGATAAGGTAAATATGAGGGGGATCCTGAAATTTATTTTGTTATTTGGTAATTAATCACCCATCCCCCCCCCTCCCCCCTGCCATAAATAATGAACGGTCCCTTATTGTGTATTATTAGTATGGATGCCTGAATAAATAACTAGTTTTCAATTTTCTTACCAAAAGTGAAGGGCTGCAGATGGCAGAAAACCTCATTTGTGCAAAAGAACCAGGCTCTGAAAAACCAATTCATGATAAATCAATAAAATACACAAAAGAGAAAGAAAGAAAGAAAAAAAAGACAGTACTCTAAACTTTGCCTTATATGCTTCTAATAAACACCCCCTCCCTTTTACTTATTAAAATATTTTACATATTTCACTCAATTTCACTTCCCCAACTGCCATACATCATGAAGCCTCTTTATGACATTAAATTCTCAAATTCTGATATTCTCAAATTCTGTTTTTATTTGAAATCATTATTGAACTGATAGTTTCCTTCTATTTGTTTTTTTCTTCTTATTTCAAATAGCAAAATTAATACTAATTTTAATGACTAGGTTACCTGTTTTCTCTACGCAGTCGTGTAGCAGTTCAGTATTACGATTTAAAAGCTCTTCTCTGTGTATGACAAACAGTTTTACTTTAGAAAATATTTTTTATTATTTATGATAGGGAGAGACATGGTGATAATGAAAATGTAAATTGTTCATCTTTTTTTGACTGACCTAACTAATATTGCTATAAACAACGTGGTGTATAACAAACAATCGGGACATATTATTTAAATTAATGATTGGAATTCTGCCTCCCATATCACACTGTCACTGCACTGATTTCTTCAATGCCACATACTTGAAAGCTGGTTACAAACCTGTGACAACAACTACTGAGACTCATTGTTGGGCACTCCCAGCGCCTTACAAATTAAACTCCCAGCGCCTTAAAAATTATCAAGTTTAACCAAATACTGACAACATAAACAACACAACACAAACAAAAACAGAAGACTGTCTTTTTGAAATGGCTTTTGTGCAGGCTGCTCATGAAATGTCAGATCATACAAAAAGTATTTCCCAAGTATATATTCTCACTATGACAATCAATCTACATCTATTCTACCCGAGTACAGACCATTACACTTTTATAAAATATTTTCATATCACTAACTTGTTTTCAAATTCATCTGGGTTATCATCTACATCATCCTCTGTTGGGACCAATAATATTGTTCTTATACCACATTCCTTTAAATGTGCAATATTCTCCTGGATGTCTTGGTACTCTTCCCCAGCTACAAACTGGATGTACATAGTTTTCTTCATTAGGCTGTTAAACAACTTCTCTCCAAGCACAGTCTCAGCAGCTTGCATTAACTAAAGAAATGACAAATATACAGAAACCTTATAAATTGTAGTTAGATTTGCTTTGATGACAATGACTTTGTAACAAGTCAAAACATGTCATTCAAAAAAACATATGTCAACTTTCCAACTATGGCACGTTCGGACTAGATCATACATTTAATTGTTCAATCATTTTATTCATCCATCCATTCATCAGATTAATTCAAATCCATTACAATTTCAGTTATTTAATAATCTTACATCGATTCCACGAGCTGAATGGCTAAAAATGGCGAATTGATACCATCCAGGGTGACTAAAGCCAACATATATCAAATTAAAGCTTATGAGTAGAATTTGAAATATTATTAATTTGATGGGAATATTGTTGGAGTAGCTTAAGGGTGTCATGTGATCTTGAAAAAATTCATAATTAGCATATAAACCAATGATATAGTGATTGTGCTAAAGTGTGACTTTTAGCATATAGTCCTACTCATTTTTCATTCATTAATTAGTCGGGCTAGCCGTATGTAGTTTAGTTTTACCTTTTTCTATCTGGCAATGTCACATATAGTCCAACATGCAGATGCTTTACGAACTAACAAGACTTCACGAAGTCATTTCTTGAAGATGTCGAAGAAATCAACTGCTAAGACGATCAAATCTCATACAAGTCACACCGTCCATGATAAATCCACATGTCTAAAACATATCTATGAAACATACATTTCGACCCAGGTTGATTCAACAAAACGAACATGTCTAAAATGTGGATAACCAGCTAAAATGAGTTCTCACTAGTTCACACCAGATCAATGATGACTGGCATAGCAAAAATATTACAAATGGCAATACAAATGACAGTGACAAAACAAAGTATACTGAAGTTAAGTCCTCAGAAGATATAAAATGCAGCAAGGTATCATACCACAGGCAGCCCAAACAATCTACTTGTCTTCTTTTCAAAATGGTGGTTCATATGAAGTATGTGAGTTCGAATCCCACACTGGGAGACTTGAAAAAAAAATTCTTTTCTTATCACTTGATTTTTAAATCATATTTTCCTTACTATGTTTACTTTTTTATTTTTTTTATAAATTGAATTTTTCCATTCACGATTTCTATTTTTTCCCCCTTTATTACATATATTGCTAGAAGGCTGGAAACTATCATCCATACCACCTCTTCTTTAATGGCAAAAAAAAAAAATACTCCAAAATCAACAAGAATTACACAAAAACTACATCAACATAAAAGCTCAATAAACAAGCTTTCAATAAATTGCACTTTACTTCAATTTTTCACGAAAAAATACTGCAAATTTTGCCATTTTCTTTCAAAATTCGGCAGATTTTCCAATCAGTTGAAGTGTGGACCATAGCGTGTGGACATCATGTGACCTCACAAAGCAAACCAGTAGTACCAAAAATCCCCTTGTGGGGAGGTGTGCACAACAAAACATATGAATTTGGCGGCAGGACTCCATGCAACTACTTCGGTACAGTAAAAGAGGTTTACATCGTTCTAAAAACCTCTAAAGAAATAAAAATTTTTTACAAAATATGATTTCATAACTTGGAAAGTTACCATCAACATAGTTCTTGATAACTATTTCCGAATTCATACCGTCAATTTACAAATGTTCCGTGAATAATCTACCATTGAGGCGGTGTCACAGCGTTTTCGGCACCCCCAGCGTTTTGTGCACCCCCGAACGAAAATCGACTGGGCACCATTATATTTCTATCCCCACACCTACCCCTGGGCCAGTGAAACAAACTGAAATAAATCAAAGATAAGTCGAAGAAAAGAGCTCTCAGAAACTTTGTAATGAAAATAACTTAAAATGAGCGAATGTTTTGTAATGAAAATAAAATAAGCGAATAAGTTTGATTAATCTCGAACAATACAGATTTATTACACGTACGACTAAAGGTAAGCAAAGCAGATTGTTTAAAAAAATGTGAGATGTAAATATAATCGAAAAACTTACCGGTGGGAGTTTGAAATTTACTTTTTTCGACGTTTCAACGCTATCTTTTTTTATAACTATCATGGACGTACGGTGTAAATTATGTTACTCAATAATTATGTAATTCAATGACGCTGGATTGAATGTCGAAACTGTCGAAAGGAATAAAGTTCTGGTGAATTCAAGCTTGCTTACGTTTTTCTTATCCAAACTGTGAATTAATCTCTGCACATTACTGTGAATTGTTCGAGATTAAACGTATTCGCTCATTTTAATTTATTTTCAATTGATAGTTTCATAGCTCTTTCACTCTTTTCTTCGACTTTTTTTTATTTACTTCAGTTTGTTTCACTGGGGTACGTGTGGGGATAGAAATATACTAGTGCCCAGTCGATTTTCGTTCGGGGTGCACAAAACGCTGGGGGTGCCGAAAACGCTGTGACAGCTGTCTGGAGCGATGAAAGCGGTTGCAAGCAGATTGTTTGGTTAAGCACTCCTCCCCTCGAGGAAATTTGAATGGTCCACGCTTCAACTGATTGGAAAATCTGCCAAATTTTGAAAGAAAATGGCAAAATTTGCAGTATTTTTTCGTGAAAAATTGAAGTAAAGTGCAATTTATTGAAAGCTTGTTTATTGAGCTTTTATGTTGATGTAGTTTTTGTGTAATTCTTGTTGATTTTGGAGTATTTTTTTTTTTTGCCATTAAAGAAGAGGTGGTATGGATGATAGTTTCCAGCCTTCTAGCAATATATGTAATAAAGGGGGAAAAAATAGAAATCAAGAATGAAAAAAATCAATTTATAAACAAATCAAAAGTAAAAATAGTAAGAAAAATATGATTTAAAAATCAAGTGATAAGAAAAGAACTTTTTTTTCAAGTCTCCCAGCGTGGGATTCGAACTCGCGTACTTCATATGAACCGCCATTTTGAAAAGAAGACAATTAGATTGCTTGGGCTGCCTGTCATCATACGAACAGATCAAGGTCGAAGAATCTCATTAGTGCCATTTCGCGCTGCAAAACACATACAATTTTACGTAAAGACTTCACACTAGTTTAATATATGTTGGCCTTCGTCCCCCGATTGGCAACGAAAAGGGCATTGGCCCATGGACTAATCTGGTTAAACCAGCTGGTCGAGTCTCCAACAGCCGCACTTCATGAAGTTTGCAATGAAATATTCTAGACGAATCTAGTTTATGCTTTCTATACAATCTGATAATGAAATAAAAACACTCCAAAAGCAACTTTCGTAAATTCGGCAATTATTATCAAATTGAATCATACCAAAAGAACTTTTTCTGTAGCTCATTCTAGAACTGAACTGATTTCGTGTGTTTACGTTTTATTGTGTTATAGAAAAAAACTAATTGTACTGCATACCAAACTCTCAGTTGAACAACTTACCTTCAGACTATTTCTCACGAATATATTTTGAGTACAAAGTTTTAAAATAGCCACAGAGCGGATTATTTCGGTGACTTTCTTTGCTTCATAGAATCGATGTTTTGAATCGAAATCTACTACGTTTACGCCATCGTCAAGAGGTTCTGTTTTTGGCTGAGAGAAAGTCGACAAGTTTCTTCCATTTTTGAAAAAAATGTTGAGTTTAAATGGTCGAAGAAGTCTTGGGTATCTGGAAATCACTTTCGCTGCCATGACTAAAAATTTAGGTCAAAAAACATTAGCTTTAGTATTTTGTGCTACACATACTTCGATGTGCGTGTTTTGCTTTGCGTGTCGACAAACCAGTTAAACAAGTTTTTCAAGATGTAATAAAAATGCAAAATACCAGTATTCGGAGCAGTTATTAAATAAAGAAGGCTAAAACTGAGGTGTTAAAATTTATCATTTACAAGAATTTACGGCCTTAGAGGTTGAAATTTTTTAATTATTTTCAATCACGCAAACAAAATGTCTTCAAGAGAAATTCCGAGTTTAAATAAATAATAAGTAATAATATTACTGAAGTACGCAGATTCTAAATGGACAAAATAACGTACTGTTCGAAAAACGTCCACGTTTGTTTTGTACAACATATACACTGACAAGTGTTATGGTTTGTGTTGTGAATATTTATAAAATTGGCGGTGTGGTTGGGGGCTGGGCTTGTCACGCAACGCGTAGGGACTAAACGCCGGAACCACCCTAGCCTGCGTCTACGCAGGCTAGAACCACCCACAACGAGCCACAACGACCCACAACGAACCAAAACAAACACCATGTAAATCCAAAACGAGTAAAATAGATCAGTAAATACCACGATTATGCTAATTTTCCCCGCAACATTGAAATGGCTTCCGAGTCTATATATAACACAGTATGCATCTTTCCACCAATCACAGCAAAGCATTCCCACGCCAGAGAATAAAAAGCGAGTTCATAAATGAACTAGACCCTGAATTCAGGGTTTACTCGTGCCCAAGAACGGAGGTTCTTAAAAACCGAAAACAAAACAAAACAAGAAACAAAACAACACAAAATATGCAATACGGTTTCTTTGCGACATCTCGAACTTGCCTTTAAGCTCTTATAATACCACAGGCAGCCCAAGCAATCTACTCGCTTCGCTCGCAGCAACTAAAAGGCAGGAAACTATCATCCATACCACCTCTTCTTTAACGGCAAAAAATACTCCAAAATCAACAAGAATTACACAAAAACTACATCAGCATAAAAGCTCAATAAACAAGATTTCAATAAATTGCACTTTACTTCAATTTTTCACGAAAAAATACTGCAAATTTTCGCTTTTTCTTTCAAAATTCGGCAGATTTTCCAATCAGTTGAAGCGTGGACCATAGCGAGTGAACATTATTCGTTGTTTGCCCTTTGTTATGTTTCTCTCAATTTCGCAAAGTTCAGCCATAAAAGAGATCCTTTTAGACTTGAAAAGTGACCAAATAGTCTCCTTTGGGTAAGATACCAAAAGATCCTTTTGAAATATTTGTCTTTTTTCGCTTTTGTTAATACACATCGCTAAACAATCGTTCTTCAACTCGAGTGAGCGAACTTCGATATGTATACGTCTACAAGCTCGAAAATTCTCACTTTCGCAATGAATTTCTTGCTACTTTTTGATCTTGTTCACTTCTAATAATTCTTCTTAACAATTCCACGAATTGGTTTTCCTTAAATTAAGTTTTATTTAGCTGTTTTGATGCGACATGGAAGCATTGGTTTTAATTATTTTTTTAGCTGTTTTGATGCGACATGGAAGCATTCGTTTTAATTATTTAAAAAATTGTTTATTAAAAAATAACTGATAAAATTGCAAAAGAAAGATTACTTGAGAACAAAAAAAAAGAATTTCTTTATTTTTTCATTAGAATTTCTTTCTTTGTGAGTTAATATAATTAGGTCAGACCTGATGGAACATGTCTGAACTTGCCAAAATTTCTAACAGCGAAAAAAAAAAAAAACTAGACCCTGAATTCAGGGTTTACTCGTGCCCAAGAACGGAGGTTCTTAAAAACCGAAAACAAAACAAAACAAAAAACAAGAAACAAAACAACACAAAATATGCAATACGGTTTCTTTGCGACATCTCGAACTTGCCTTTAAGGGTCCTGACTACTTTAGAACAACAACGACGCTTGAAACCTGTGCCCGCGAGCAATTTACCGCTGAGAACACCGCGCGCGCGCCAAATCCCGCCAAAGGACAACATAAGAATAACACAAGGAGCCTTCGAAAATTATACTTCAACCAGCCAAAACCCTCATTTTTTGCGCGGGACTCTATATTTTTCTTCATTTTTTCTGAAAGATTTTGTAAAAATCTTTCTTTTGGCAAGATTTGAAAAAATCCTGATGACTTTTCAACTTTACACGCGATGGTAAGTGGTTTAGCGTTTCACTTTTCAAAGCGATTTTAAGTCAAAAACGAAAACAAAACTGTAAATTTTGACAAAATTTTAAAACATATATGATTTATTTTCCCGTATTTGTGTAAAATAATGTCTGGTTGAGATTGTCTGTAAAAACTACGTCAATAGCTTTATTAGTTTTTGAATAATAAATTCTTTTGTGAAAGATGCATTTTTCGACATTTGTACTTCAAAAATGTCAAAACATGGTTCCGTTCAAAAAATTTTATCTCGAAAACGGGCTCGGGACCATATAGCTTTCTATCCATTTTTCGATTAATTGATAAATTCTCTATAAAATATCTTTCTAAGAAAAAATCGTGATGACTTTTTGCTTAAGTAATCAGGACCCTTAAGCTCTTATAATACCACAGGCAGCCCAAGCAATCTACTCGCTTCGCTCGCAGCAACTAAAAGGCAGGAAACTATCATCCATACCACCTCTTCTTTAACGGCAAAAAATACTCCAAAATCAACAAGAATTACACAAAAACTACATCAGCATAAAAGCTCAATAAACAAGATTTCAATAAATTGCACTTTACTTCAATTTTTCACGAAAAATACTGCAAATTTTCGCTTTTTTCTTTCAAAATTCGGCAGATTTTCCAATCAGTTGAAGCGTGGACCATAGCGAGTGAACATTATTCGTTGTTTGCCCTTTGTTATGTTTCTCTCAATTTCGCAAAGTTCAGCCATAAAAGAGATCCTTTTAGACTTGAAAAGTGACCAAATAGTCTCCTTTGGGTAAGATACCAAAAGATCCTTTTGAAATATTTGTCTTTTTTCGCTTTTGTTAATACACATCGCTAAACAATCGTTCTTCAACTCGAGTGAGCGAACTTCGATATGTATACGTCTACAAGCTCGAAAATTCTCACTTTCGCAATGAATTTCTTGCTACTTTTTGATCTTGTTCACTTCTAATAATTCTTCTTAACAATTCCACGAATTGGTTTTCCTTAAATTAAGTTTTATTTAGCTGTTTTGATGCGACATGGAAGCATTGGTTTTAATTATTTTTTTAGCTGTTTTGATGCGACATCGAAGCATTCGTTTTAATTATTTAAAAAAATTGTTTATTAAAAAATAACTGATAAAATTGCAAAAGAAAGATTACTTGAGAACAAAAAAAAAGAATTTCTTTATTTTTTCATTAGAATTTCTTTATTTGTGAGTTAATATAATTCGGTCAGACCTGATGGAACATGTCTGAACTTGCCAAAATTTCTAACAGCGAAAAAAAAAAAAAAACTGTCTGCAGAACTATACTCGTGCCCTCGGCCTAAGGGCCTGGGCACGAGTAAAAAACTGTCTGCAGAACTATACTCGTGCCCTCGGCCTAAGGGCCTGGGCACGAGTAATAAGAAAATAGAAAAATGAATGATTTATGAATCATTGATTAAATAAATGTGTAGAATAATGGGCGATTGAGAAAGTCGAATTTCACAGTTTTAATTTTGTGTGTGTGTGTGAATCCGTACTTCCTTTGTAATATTATAGCTTTTTTCTCATGCTTTTATTTTATTTTCGGGTTTTATAGTGTTTCATATAAAAAAACGAACTCTTGCTAGTTGAACAACTTACCTTCAAACTATTTTTTCACGAATATATTTAAAGTACAAAGTTTTAAAATAGTCACAGAACGGATTATTTCGGGGATTTTTCTTGCTTCATAGAATATCGATGTTTTGAATCGAAATCAAAACGTTCTGTTTTTGTTTTTTTGCTGAAAGAAACCCGACAAATTTCTTTCATTTTTAGAAAATAACATGAGTTTAAATGGACGAAGAAATCTTAGGTATCTGAAAATGACTTTAGTGGCCATGACTAAATATGCTTGGGTTTTTCGTACTGCATATATCTATATTTCTATGTGCGTTTTAGTCCCTGCATGCATGAGCACAGGCAGCCCAAGCAATCTACTTGTTTTCTTCGTGAGTTCGAGTCCGGCACGCTGGGAGACTTGATTTTTTAAACCAGATTTTTCTTACAATTTTTGCTATATATAAATTGAATTTTTTCATTCATGATTTCTCTTTTTTTATTACATATAGTACAGGAAATGAAATATACAAAGACAATGTATGTTATGAATGAAGTAGTAGTGGTGTGGTGGGGGTGGGGCTTGTCAATGCAGGTTTGAGAGACCTTGAGGTCCTTGAGTACGGAAGTGATGATGTCACAAATAATTATTTTATGAATTATTAAATTTTGATTCTCAATTTAAATAGAATCTCTTTAAAGATGCTCACATTGGAAGTTTCATCAAATGAGATATGAAAGAAAAGGGAGAGCCTGCACACAAGCCCTATGTTTATTGTGTCAGTACGGTCACCAGAGGCAGCAAATTCTGATTGGTCGAATATGAAGGGTGAATATGACAGCTTGAAAATAAGTTCGAAAAGATGACTTAGCATGTTATTAATAAAAGTGTTTTTGATGGATAATGATTTGTTTACAAATTTCAACTTTAAAAAGGGCTGTATATATATAAAGCATAACTTGGCGGATGTAATGGTTTTGCGAATGCAGAATTTATCAAAACTTTACAACTAGTATTATGATAATGACGAAGCAGTAGTTCTGAAGTGGTTCAAGCAATGAACGATAATGGTATCCTAGAATAAGACTTATCTACTCTCAATAATCGGTGATTTGAAGCCTTCCCAAGTTAAAGCGCTTTTCATTTTATTTCACTGCTGAAAGAGAAGAGATTCTTTGTTGCAATTAAACTACACCAGCAGCTAGTAGTTTGTTGTGTAATTGTTATTATCGGTCGTTTGCTTAAAGATTTGTTGGCTTCGCTGAAGTTATAAATATGGTTATTAATATTTTCAATTAGCTAATAATCTATTAAGATAACTGTGTTTTGTAGAAAATAATTACAAATAATAAAAACAAAAACAAAAACATAGGGCTTGCGTGACAGGCTCTCCCTTTTCTTTTCCTTCACCTCGATCCCCCTCCTTGCCTCATATCCTCTCTCCCCTCCCCAAGAGAGCTGCAATGCAGGCTACAATATTAGCCAAGAGTAAATCAGCCAACAACATAGTAATATTTTGTGTGTAAGAAATTATTTTATTATGGATTATGAATATATAGTTTAATTTATTTTCATTTACAAATTGTGTTGTTCATTATTTATAATATTATTATTTGGCGAAATGTCATGCAGTGACTCGAAACCATTGATAAGAAACTTTATCAGCCCAGAAGAGCTGAGAATTTCCATAGCCCTCTCCCCCCTCCCTCACCCTAATAATCCTCATGTTACTGAACTAATGAAGTCTGGTCATCATGTTTTTTAAACCTTGTTTTGGTTGCTTACTATATCTATACACAAATTCTTAGAAACAGTTACATTATTAACCAGGCTACATTATAAACCTTTAGTTTATAATTATATTACATGTGATAAATAATTACAGCAATTTTAAGACACTCATTTACAGAAACCACCACTGATTTAACTTGGGATAATATACAGGTAACGATTTTATGAGATGAATTTGTCCATTGTGCAAAAATTTGTACCATTGGTTTTGCTGTATACTGTTTTGCAAAACGTTGCACAAAATGTATTGCACATATAATATATATTAATAATAAGCATTGTGACATTTGCACAACAATTTCTTTGACGTGCAATATCGTTATTTCGAGCTGTCTTTAGTAATTTTGTTTACTAGCTGCTATCTATTTTCACAACTAACAGTCTGTACAATGCAATAAGAGGAATGGTGGTCTAGTGGCACCATTTAAAGGTTGCAGACTTCAAGTCTACTAGCCAGGGTTGGATTACCAGACTAGGCAAGACACTTCACTCTCTCAGTAACTCCATGAAAACATATAGTAATACTAAATAAGTCCAATCTTTTGTTTGCTTACTTCACTTACTTTCAATCTACCAACTTTTGTTGTCTACTTAGATACTAGCATGGAATCTATAATCTGAATCAGACAATTTAATATTTTCAAAAAAGTTCAAAAACCACTTGTTTAACTTGTAATTATGCAATATGTTGTAATATTTTAAAACTTTTATTTTATTTTTAAATGTTTTGTAATCTGTGTAATAATTAGTAGGTTAAGAGCCACCTAGTGGATATACTACTAATAAATCCGTTATTATTTATTATTATATTTATTATTATTATTATTATTATTATTATTATTATTATTATTATTATTATTATTATTATTATTATTATTATTATTATTTCTTGGGAAAACAATAGGTGTTTATTTTCAGACCAAAATAAGTCGTTAGATGCCTTTTTTAATTGATTTGGTGAAAATTCGAAAATTAGCTGAAGTACATGTATATACTTAAGTCATTTTTGCTTTAAACCCTTCAATTATTGGTACATGTCATAGTATTTACTCAAAAGTTTTTATCAGTTTCAAATGCTACTGTCTTTGTGTGACAGTTTGTATTTGTCTTGCTGAAAAGGAAGCATTCTATAGCCAAGTTCTTTCCACATAAGAGATCTTTCTTTCGTTGTTCTTTTGATGACATCATTGTTCTCAAAAGCACGTCTAGCCAAGTAGGGAAGGGTTGTTTTGATTGGTCCATAGGGAACTGCCTTGTAGACTTCAAAACCTTTGCTTCCTGAAAGGATATGATTAAAATTCATCAGGTCATCCAATAAAAATTAATGCATTATTATTAATATACAGCACAGTCTGTACCATTTAAAGCTATAATTTATCATCGGTACAGTCAAATCTTGACTATCTGGACCTTGGTTATCCAAATTTTGATTATTTTGACTATTTCTTTTTGTATCTTATTAGTTAAAATGTTTTTTGTTTGTCTTTGTAACAGAAATGATTGTGTTTATCTCTGCATACATGTACTCAAACATTGCACTAGGACTCCTTGCCATTCAATTTATTATAGATATTTGTTTATTATTATTTAAATTATTTTTCATTGGTTGGATTGTAATTTTGGTCAAGTTTTTTGATGAGCTAGTAAGAATCAGGTTTATATACCTAGTAAATATGAGACTTGGTCACACATTCCATAAGTTTGTGCAAATGACACTTGATCACTTTGATTGTCAATTCCCAACTTTTTCATCCTGTAAATAATCAAAATACAATATGGTTATGAGAACAACAATTACAGCCGAAGTACAGTAGGGAGAGTGTTGGGCTGTGGGTTCAAACCCTCAGCTAGACTCAGTTATATATCCACTGACGAAATTATGGTGAAATTACAGTGCCAAAGCAGTTATTATAATACATCTGTGCAGCTAATTTAATGGATTCTTCATTATGTGTTGCCACCATAACTTTAGCTGGAGTATACGCAACTCTTTCAAGAATGATCTCTACAATTTTATCATATGATTGACAAGTATCTTCATAAGTGTCATGTATAGGGTCATATCCCAGTTGCTTTGCTCTCTTTCTTTCGGAATCTTTGTAGGCTCCACGGACTATTTTGGCAGCAAAATAAAAGCCCTCCTTTGACATTAGCTGTAAGTCAGCTGCCAGTCTATCAACAGTATCCTACCATAGAAAATACCATCTCTCTCAACTATCTCTTCTTCAAAGAATAACAGTCTCTCCATTCTCTTCAAATGCAAATTATTCATGGTTTTAATAGCCACAAATTATGGAGATAATGACCAGAATCATCAAGGGGGAGTTACAGCCGAGTGCTTGGGCCTCTCCTTTCAAATGTTTTAAAAAATTGACTGATGATGTTGCAGATGTTATAGTGACAATTAATTGGGACACACCAATGACAAAACTTGGATACACCTTTCAAAGATGAAGATCTGAGGGCTACATGTTTGTAATTACCCTCTTAGGTACATACTATATGGTCTGTTTGTACTTTAGATATAATAATACTAACAATTATAATATTTCACTCTTATTACGAACTCACTTGGAATAAAAGAATATACATTTCCCAGACTGTACCTTTCTATAAGCTTGATAGGTCCCATAGACCCATGGTATGTCTTTATTATGTTTACTTTGTAGAGTTAGAATCATTTGATGTATTGCTCCTTCTAAATGGGAGTATTCAGCATCTAAAAGAAGCCTGACATTTCTCTTCACACTGTGCTGTGGAATGAAGTAAAGTTATACATGAGTTATGAAATGTGTGTGAATAAAAATGATATGATATGATGATATGGACTGGGCCTCAGTAATAATATGACAATGACATAATTTATTGTTTTCAGACTCGCTTTCATGGACATGCAGGTTTTGATAGCTGTAGCTTTACTTATCTCCATAGGTATTAATTAATTTGTATATGAAAGAGAATTCCCTATTAAGGAATGCTGGTACGAGTGTAGTAAAATGACAACACAATGCAAATCGCCTATTGTTTTGTATTGTTGGTGATGTGTACTCCAACAGGTAAACCCTAATGATCTACTCAACTGAGTGCATTGACTTCAAAAATATGGTATTGAAGAAGCATGGTGGTATTTGTTTTTATAATAATAATACCTTAGCAAGAGCATCCATTCTACGTAGAGAGTTCTGTAGGTGTCTATTTTGGTTCACTGTTAATCCATCCACTAAATCCAAGTGCTGTTAACATAACAATTGAGAATTTCAAGCAAAGTCATGATTAAAGAAAAAATTATAACAGTTTTAATTGGTTCCATGGCCATGACAATCTATTGCAGCAGTACATTCATTTTTGTGTGCGATGTGCCTAAACCGCCGATTTATTCGACAACGAAGATTGTGGTAAGAAGCGATCGAAGAAGCCACTTTGTTTTCTGTTTGAGTGATTCAAAATGGCGTTGTTGCCACTGGGCCGACTAGAGAGTTTGATTTAAGTTCATTTGAAGTCTTTGAGCTCATCCAAATTTCATTTGAGTTTTGGAGTTTTGTCGAAATTGACAGTTTTTGGCTTCTTTTTCATCAACACCTTGATTCGGCTCTGCCTGAGATTGGGCTCCCTGTGGTCTCTGAGTGACATGCGCAGTACGAGGCAAATTTCCCAAACTCTGCTTGATACATAGACTGAAAGGCAAACTATGCCCTGGCCCTCCTATGGGTGGGGTACCCCAAGTAAAAAGACTTACATATTTATCAGTATCAAATCCTCTAGCCAGGTTGTTGATATCTAATCCATTGGGTTTGTGCACTTTTGTTTCATAGGGCCGTAGCATCTTACTGAGGGTAACCTTAGATAAAAAGACAAAATATGGCATTATGGATTACGCTGAACTACAAATTTGATGTAAAATAAACCATCAATATTATTACTTATAAAATTCATGAATAATTAATGAACCCAGAACAATAAAAAATCAGTACTGTGACAGCATTTGTATATCTGATACAGAAATCGGTTTATCTTGAAATATCTCCGCCAAATTAAATCTAATTTCAAAAATATTAATCTAAAATAGACGCATTAACCTAGACATTTCATAAGTAATATACAATATTCGCGTCCAATCTATATGGAATATAAAATGTCCTGCCTTCGGCTCAACATTGTATATTCCATACCAATCGGCCACTCATATTGTATATATTACTTAGAATATTATTATGACTGTGTCACTGGGGTCAACTGCATGTTTAACGTGTAAAAGAATGGTCAAAATGGTCAATATGAATTTGATCTAAGTTTAGATATTTTTCATTGGTTCTCAGATGCAAACAAATGTAAACACAATTCAACAGCTTCAATATCAACTTTTTTATGTTTTCTTTTTGCGTGGCAAACATGTGACTTAATCGTGACACTTAATAAGCTTGCAATCTTTAATTTAGTTTAATTTAATAATCATTTAAAAAATTAAATTGAAAAAAGATTGTAAAAGACAATGAAAGTGTTGATGTCATTTCATTCAAAGGCTGTAATAATTGTTATTGTGTATTATTAGTATGGATGCCTGAATAAATAACTAGTTTTCAATTTTCTCACCAAAAGTGAAGGGCTGCAGATGGCAGACAACCTCATTTCTGTAAAAGAACCAGGTTCTGAAAAATGAATTCAATAAATCAATAAAATACACAAAGAAAGAAAGAAAAAAAACACACACACAAAAGACAGTACTCTAAACTTTGCCTTATATGCTTCTGATAAACAACTCCTCCCTTTTACTTATTAAAATATTTTACATATTCTGTCTCAAGTTCACTTCCCCAACTGTCATACATCATGAAGCCTCTTTATGACATTAAATTCTCAAATTTGGATATTTTCAAATTCTGTTTTTATTTGAAATAATTATTGACATCATGATGATAGTTTTCTTGTACTTGTTTTTTTCTTCTAATATCAAATAGCAAATACTCATATTATTTTAATGACTATTAAGGTTACCTGTTTTCTCTATGCTGTCATGTAGCAGTTCAGTATTACGATTTAAAAGCTCTTCTCTGTGTATGACAAACAGTTTTACTTTAGGAATTATTATTTATGATCATAGGGAGGGACATGGTGGTAATGAAAATGTAAATTGTTCATCTTTTGTTGACTGACCAAACTAATATTGCTATAAACAACGTGGTGTATAACAAACAATCGGGACATATTATTTAAATTAATGATTGGAATTCTGCCTCCCGTATCACACTGTCACTGCACTGATTTCTTCAATGCCACATACAGCAAAAACCATATGAGCGTTTAATGAGAACATTTTGATGGTTTCTTTAGACAATTTAAATCTTCCAGTGTTGTGTGAAATGTGAACATTTCTAGGGGCGGAGCCATCACAAGAGACTTTTCATCGGTTTACGAGTGAAACAATGTCTGATCTCCTTGAAAACACCACATTTAATTGAGTGAGTAAAAAAAAAACGTCCAAACAAATGTTCCAAATGTTTACGTTTAAGGCTCAAACAGTTTTTGCTGTAATTGAAAGCTGGTTACAAACTTGTAACAACAACTACTGACTCATTGTTGGGCACTCCCAGTGCCTTACACAAAAATTATCAAGTTTAACCAAATACTGACAACATAAACAACACAACACAAACAAAAACAGAAGACTGTCTTTTTGAAATGGCTTTTGTGCAGGTTGCTCATGAAATGTCAGATCATACAAAAAGTCTTTCCCAAGTATATATTCTCACTGTGACAATCAAACTACATCTATTCTACCCGAGTACAGACCATTACACTTTTATAAAACATTTTCATATCACTAACTTGTTTTCAAATTCATCTGGGTTATCATCTACATCATCCTCTGTTGGGACCAATAGTATTGTTCTTATACCACATTCCTTTAAATGTGCAATATTCTCCTGGATGTCTTGGTACTCTTCCCCAGCTACAAACTGGATGTACATAGTTTTCTTCATTAGGCTGTTAAACAACTTCTCTCCAAGCACATTCTCAGCAGCTTGCATTAACTAAAGAAACGACAAACATACATAAACCTTAGAATTTGTAGTTAGATTTGATTTGATGACATTGACTTTGTAACAAGTCAAAACATGCATGTCATTCAAAAAAACCTATGTCAACTTTCCAACTATGGCATGTTTGGACTAGATCATACATTTAATTGTTCAATCATTTTATTCATCCATCCATTCATCAGATTAATTCAAACATCAGATTAATTCAAATCCATTACAATTTCAGTTATTTAATAATTTATGTTTGTTTTATCAATGAATTTATTTATTTGCTTATCCTGGAATCTTTTCAAATGCAGGATTTCAGGATTAAAAAAAAGTATCTGTATCATTCAGTCTAGCCTCCTCCACAGGCATCACTGTTATGTTCACGGATGGGTACGGGCTTCCTTTGCTTGGGTTTCCTGTGTAACCGAGAGAGCCGGAAGAATGGGACGAGAAGGGGAGGAAGCAGTAATGCCTGGCAAATAATAACACAAATTTAGGGTACCCCCAGTCCCAGATGTGGTCCACAAGGGTGATAATGTGTTCCACTTTGCTCGATATTTGGCAGGCAACTCCTTTCCTTTTTTTCTTCCTTTTTTGTCACTAGTCCCGCTCAAAAAAAAACCGTTGCAAAGGAAGCCCAAAAGAGTTTTTTTATTAAAGGGAGCAAAGAGTTGCCTGCGGAGGAGGCTACATCCAGTCCACAAGCCAAATGGCTAAAAATGGTGAATCAATACCATCCGGGGGGACTAAGGCCAACATATATCAAATTAAACCTTATCACGAGTAGAATTTGAAATTATATGATGGGAATATTGTCGGAGTTGCTTAAGGGTGTCATGTGATCTTAAAAAATGCATCATTAGCATATAAACCAATGATATAGTGATTGTACTAAAGTGTGACTTTTAGCATGTAGTTCTACTCATTCTTCATTCATTAATTACTTGGGCTAGCCGTAGTTTAGTTTTACCTTTTTCTATCTAGCAATGTCACATATAGTCCCCCATGAAGCTTTACGAACTAACAAGACTTTACGAAGTATTTTTTTAAAGATGTTGGAGAAATCACCTGAGAAGACAATCAAATCTCATACAAATGCACACCGTCCAAGATAAATCCACACTAAAAGATATCTACGAAATGTACATTTTGACCCGGGTTGTTTCAAGGACTGCCTAACATAATGAACATGTCTAAAACGTGTGAACCAGCTGAAACGAGTTCTCACTAGTTCACACCAGTCAGTCACAAATAATTTTACATGTATTGCAATTTTAGATTAGCTCTTAATGGAAGAAGAATCTATTGATTAAACTATTATTAAGTGCCATCTCAATATTGGCATTCGCACTGCAAACACATACAATTTTATGTTAAGACTTCACACAAGTTTGATATATGTTGGCCTTCATCCCCACTGATTGGTAACGAAAATGGCATTGGCCCAAGGACTAATTACTCTTGCCCAGGCCATAGACCGGGGGCACGAGTCTTAAAATGAGTTTTTTTTTTAATCCAAGTCGAATGTCTCTGCAAGTTCAGACAAGCCTGAACAGACTACGTCATTGTCCAACATTACCCTCCCCTCCCCTTCTACAACATTAACTCTAAACCTCTCTAAACCATGTGATGTCACTATAATTACTATCTCTACCCTGCAAAAGCATACTCGCATCATACCTTACTTTGAGAATATGTCATCTACTCCTCTTTTATCCCTCTGAATATTTTTTTGTCCTTCAATGTGGGAAAAGAAGTGTGTCCCCATCAACCTTTTAGTCTTAAGAACGCTGCGCGTTTGCACTGGTCATTGAGAGACTTAGCAAAACAATCGATACCCGTCTTCCATGAGCACTAAACAGGAATCCCACGCTTGGACATGCTGGGACGCCTTGCAGTTCATGTACTATCTTGGATTCATGATTGGTCAATCTAGTCGTCAATCTATTGATCGACTTTTGTTATGTATTTCCCGTACCAATCATACCTATACATATGATGAAAGTTCAAGCAGATATTACATTTTGACCACCATCAAGAGTAATTTCCTTCGTGTTTTGTTGATCTTGGTCTTTGTACTTCTACTTAGTGATGATGACAACTAACTTCAATGGAATCATTACCTCTTCTTGTTTTGTATATACATTTTCGAGTAAATTTAATTGAAAATCTATGTCATGGTTTGCGGTTTCTTTTCGCACATTTATTGATGTTGCTGATCGACTCGCACATAAAATACTTGGATAGGTAAAGGACAAAAAAGTACAGCTCATTTACATGCATGAAACATTTGATGAATAAAACACATGTTGTGATATTTTACTTTGTTTTTCGCTTTAATATTATCATGAATATTGCATGTCAAAATGCAAGTTTTTGATGATATTTCAATGTATTTTCTGATCCTTCTGTAATTCAAGAAGTGGTTTGTAATATCATAACCGATCAGAATGACAAGAATGATCACAATGAATAACAACTCATATCAAGGCCATCAAGGCCATAAGTAATCACTCCACCAGAGTGTCTAGTCTGGTTCAACCAGTTGGTCGAGTCCCCTCGGGTGGAGGGGGGTAACTACCCTATATCGACTATACTGGGATGATCCGCTGAACAGGGTATGGTTTTTTGACCTTGGTGTCATGAACAGGGTATCTAATTCTACTCTATTTCCGATTTAATCCAAACTTCCTGTCATACTCAGGTCCAAAAAAACGAGAGCAATTATTTTGCATTCAGGAAATCGGCAGGAATAAGATTGTTGACTTTAAAAAAAAGATAAGAGCAGCACGTGTGTTAGCCTCTAACACAGGCATTCTTAGTGTCGTCATAAAAATTGAGAGAATTTTTATGACGACACTAAGAATGCCTGTGTTAGAGGCTACACGTGTGTCTGAATTGATATATTTATACAAATTATATAATGTTTGTAAACAATTGTAATTTGTCATAAATAGCGTATGGAAGTTAGGTATTTTTTGTCATAAACAGGGTAACCCCTACAGAATCCTAGCGGAACACCCCTACCCAGATCTTAAGGGCGTACTCCCCCCCCCCCCCCCCACCCCGGGGTCGAGTCTCTAACAGCCGCACTTCAAGTTTGCAATGAAATATTCTAGACGAATCTAGTTTATGCTTTCTCTACATTAACAATCTGATAATCAAATAAAAACACTCCAAAAGCAACTTCCGTAAATTCGGCAATTATTGTCAAATTTGATCATATCAAAAGAACTTTTTCTGTAGCTCATTCTAGAACTGATTTTGTGTGTTTACGTTTTATTGTGTTACAGAAAAAAACTCATTATACTGCATACCAAACTCTCAGTTGAACAACTTACCTTCAGACTATTTCTCACGAATATATTTTGAGTACAAAGTTTTAAAATAGCCACAGAGCGGATTATATCGGTGACTTTCTTTGCTTCATAGAATCGATGTTTTGAATCGAAATCTACCACGTTTACGTCATTGTCAAGAGGTTCTCTTTTTGGCTGAGAGAAAGTCGACAAGTTTCTTCCATTTTTAAAAATAATGTTGATTTTAAAAGGTCGAAGAAGTCTTGGGTATCTGGAAATCACTTTCGCTGCCATGACTAAGAATTTAGGTCAAAAAACATTAGCTTGGGTATTTTGTGCCACATCCCGGGGGGTACTACCCTATATCGACTATACGAGGATGATCCGCTGAACATGGTATGGTTTTTCGACCTTGGTGTCATGAACAGGGATTTAATCCCGGGATTTAATCCAAATTTTCTGTCATAATCAGGGCCCAAAAAATAAGAGAAATTAGTTTGCATTCAGGAAATCGGCTGGAATAAGATCCTCCCCTTCGTAAGCAATTGTAATTTGTCATAAACAGGTAAATGGAAGTTACGTATTTTTTGTCATAAACAGGGTAGCCCCTACAAGATCCCAGCGGAACACCCTACCCAGATCTGAGTACCCCCACCGGTGCCACATATCCTTCGATGTGCGTGTTTTGCTTTGCGTGTCGACAAACCAGTTAAACAAGTTTTTCAAGATGTAATAATGAACGAGTAAATTATGTACGAAAATCCACATAAAAATAGGAATGCGATTCATACAGCAGTCAAAACACAAGAAAAAAAGGATATAAATGAGGAACTGAGCTGCAATGATATTTTTCGCAGGGTCCACAAGGCAATTTACAATGATAACTTCAATAAAAAACTAAATAAACAAATAAACGAACGAAGGACTAAAAATAAACGAGTTCATAGATCATAGTTAATAGAGGGGAATGGTTAGGAAGCCCGGCAAACTTCAAAGAGACAACTCTTTGTTATGATTTATGCTTGGTCACGTGGTTCTGAAGGTGCACACAATCAGCAGTCTGTCTAAAGCAACAAGAGAGTCCTATGACAACAAACTATATTCTACGTCGATTTTAATGACTTATGTTGTTTTTAGGAAAGTTTTAAGTAGTCAGAGTTTTAATGAACCATGTCAGGTCGTAATTGTGAGGTATTTGGTTGTGGTTCATGTCGAAGAACGAAAGGAATTGGCACACGAAAGTTCCCTTCGCCCGGCTGTCAACGAGAAGAATAGGAAATAGCGCGAAGATTGGCTGTAAAAGTCAAGAAAGACATAAGAAATGGACGCCAATATTCGAAACCAGATCAATCACGATCGAGTATATACTTACGAAAAGCATTGTGCACCCGAAGATGTTGAAATATATAAGTATTTCTTGTGATTTTGCTGTTTTTGGTAGCATAAATAATCGTGGCGCATATAGCAACCTATAGCTAGCAATTTATACTATCGCAACAAAAGGGAAAGAAAAAATAATAATAATGCAAAATTAATGATTTGAACAGAAACTTTAATATTCTTGTTAGTTATTGAATATTAACAATAAATATAACTTTTGTTGCTCTTGATGGAATAATAAGGATTGTTTGGCAACTGAAATTTCAGAATTGGACTCCATTAATTTGACAGCACTTTCAAACGTTTTTAGTTATACCCGCAATATCTACAGCATAGATATTAGTTTTAGATATGTATTGTCGAAATTGTTTGGTATCAAAGATTTTCTTTGTATATTTTGAAATATGCCATATACCTTGCTTTTATCACTCGTGTCACGATCGAGCCTTAATTAATTCTGTGTTAAGCCAACTCACCAGATTTGAAATTAACTTTACTTGAATTTTTACTTTGATGTTTCTCAGAATTTTTTTTACAACAATAACTACCAAAATGCTGCCGCCCGGCTATTTTAATTCCTGACAGAATAGTTCCAGTTGTTCAGGCTGTTTGTAATCGGCTGGCTGCAACGGATGTTTAGTTGCTAATCGTAGCTTGTTGCAGAATTTCTGAAAATCATTACAATTTATAAATTCCAGGTTGAGCCTACAAGAAATAGCACCATTAGATGCTTGATATAGTAGTAAAATATAAATGTTTTGCTTTTCTGGGACAAAGATTATGCTAGTTCAGATGATTTTGACACGAAACTCAGCTTTCTCATGAAAGTTATTCGAGTTCTATGTCTATTGTCCTTTCAAACTCTCACCAAAAATAACTATAAGATGATTATGCGTTCAACATCAATACAAATAATTAATGTTTTGTGGTGGGAGAAAGGTTTTGACGTCAACACAAGGACAACGAAAGGCAAAATTTAGTGTCAGATGTCCGATCAAAGTCTTCTGGCGGTGAAAACTTTCTTCATACACCGTGCTCAAACAAAACTTCTAACAAAATTATGCTGACATCTTCAACTAAAGCCGTAAAATGCTCTTCCATTTCTTCATCTTGTTCTAGTAAGTCTAAAAACAGCCTCAAAATCATCGCCAATCAAGGACAAATTCTCTAAACCGTCCGCCATGTTCGTTGTACTGTTATGATCGAGAGTGTGCACCCTCGTGATCACGTGACGTCCCTGTTCAACCTCAGATGAATGCCTATTGTTTCCCCCTTTGAAGTTTGCCGGGCTTCCTAACCATTCCCCTCTACTAACTATGCATAGATGAATAAGTGAATAGAAAAATGAATGATTTATGAATGATTAAATAAATGTGTAGAATAATGGGCGATTGAGAAAGTCGAATGAATCGAATGAATGAATTAATGAACACACCAACACACAAACAGATAAATAAATAAATAAACGAATGTATAAGTACATAGACGAATGATTTGTAAATCATGGATTAAATAAAATGTATAAAATAATGAGTGATTGAGAAAATCTGCGTATTCCCAGGACGAATAAAAAATAATCATAAAACAATATATATATATACAAAATAAAACAAACAAACCTGAAATAAAAATGAAGCAGTCAAATTTCATAGCTATTTCTTTTTTATGTGAATTTGGGTTTCCTTTGTGGTAACAAGTTTGAAAACGAGGCAATATCGGAAGCCTAGGAACGAACTTCCAAACAATATGGCGGACATAACATAACAGGAAAACAGAGATTTTCAAACGTTCGTAATTTTCTGTGTTTTCTGTTCCAAATAATGAAAATGCCATAGAAAGATATTGTGCACGGTGTTATTTACTTTTGGTAAATATGGCAGCAGTTGATTTGATATTAAAGACGTTGATGCGATCGAAAGAGTTCTTGGACGCAGAGGAAAAAAACTGGGAAGGTGTTGCAAAACTAATTCCAGGAGCAACCGCTCAACAGGTACTAAATAATAGGATGTATTAGTTTTGCAGTTAACGAATGTTTTTGTGTTTGTCTTTCTTTATTCTAGGCAATAATGTTTATTTTCATTGATTTATTTTTCTTTGGTGTTGAGATGCTTTGACCGACGATGCAGCAAAAACCTTGCATAAAGAATTTCAACAAAGATTGAAGATAAACAATTTTAAATGTCATTGAGATATAACCAATACATTATAAATTAATAAATATTTGAATAGATATACACTTAAAACCTTAATAAATTTTAGGCAACTTGATTTATTCCAAGAGCAATCCAAATTCTATTGTCATTGCTTTTTTGTTGTGGTTGAATAATGGATTTTATGTTGCCTGCTTTCTTCACTTTGGGTTTCCTGTGTTAAGGCTTTTTTCTTTCTGCACAGCTTTCTCTCTATAAAAATCCCCCTCTCCTCCCCCCCCCCCCCCCAAAAAAAAGGTAAAAAATATGTTTCCTTCAAAGGAGGATTAACGTATCAGTTCCTGCATATCAACGCTAGCCCACACCAAACATTAATATATTTTTTGATTAGTTGTTGACTGTATGTCTGTGATAATAAGAGAAATCCCCAAAACTACTAACTTTAATAAAATAATTAAAACTGTAGTCAATTTCTGAAAAAAAAAAAATTATATGTTTTCTCGGCTGGAGTTGATAAAAAGTTAATGGACTATTTATCTGGCATAGTGTTAATGATGCATGGCCTAACAAATTAGTATAAATGTGATTGAAATTTAATATATTATTGTTTTCGGTTCTTGTTAGTGTTGTAAACGATGGAAAGAACTTCAATCTCAGCTAGGTCACTTTCCTGGCTTTCCAAGTCAATCAAATGGTGTCCAGAAAGTCTTACCCAGATTGCTTCAATCTAATTTGATAAACAGTAAAAAGTCAAAAAAAGAGAACAGTTATAATAACATCACTGGAGGCAGTTTGTCAAAAAGTAATGTTTCAACATCAGAAGGTTTAGTTGAACAAGAAGACAATGATGAATCGTATTCAGGTACTTGATATAATGTTTTGGGACATTTCATCACCTGTACTGTTTAGTTAGCTCGACTACAAAGTTCATTTTTTCCCTTCCTGCTTGGCATCTGACATTTCTTCCATTTTGAAGGCATTTGATTATGTTTGCAAGTTCACAAAATTTGTTGTTTTCATTCAATAATTATTCTGAAAAGTGGGATTTTTTTTCTCTCTGTAATACCATTTGATATATTATCTGAATGGTTTAATAATGTACAACATTGATTTATTGACTTGCTTTAAACTTGTAAGTGTTCCAAACACCCTCAAAGAGCCCACATTGAATAGTTAATATCATTGAATAGTTAGTAACAGTGTCTCACATTGTTTTATTTCTTTTCATGGTGATATCATCATGCAGAAAAAGACAGGTAAGCAAGCAGCCACTTGTCTGTTTTTTTTTATATCATTATTATCATTTTAGATCATTATTCAATAAGTGCTAAATTGTTTTTGTTGTAGACATTTACATTTGAATATATTTTATTTATTTCCAAAGCTCAACCAAGAGTCAAGGGAACTCTGACATAGATCAGGTGAAACTTTGATTTATAGAGTCACTTTCTAGTTTCCTGCAACACATCAATGCTTTCTGTGATTTGGTATTTTTGCTCACTTCAATCAAAGCTCCAATAACCACCTGGATGAATCATGATACATCTAGATTATTTTCATAATATTAAATGTCGTTGTGAGTAGGCAGGTAAAAAATGTTCAAATTTGAAAGCAGGTCATTGAAGTTCTTAGTTTTAATAGATGATGATAGGTTTCATTTTCCAGGAAATGGAAAACTGCAGCTGCTGTGAAATGCTGTGAATTCTTGGAGATCATTGCTTTAATACTACCTCTCACTTAAAGTTAATAATTCTGTCAGTATTATCATGTGATTAATCTTCTTATATTTTGTAACCTCACCTAAAATGTTGTGTACACCAGAAGCCAAAAATGGAAAGCTCATTTAATGTAAATGATGTTTTGTTGTAGAAACGTCACTCTAAACAGTTCTTGCCTCAAAAGCCCCAATCATCCAGAGAATCCATATCACATGGGTAAGTGTATGCGTATGCCTGTTGACTGCAGTACCACAACTTTTCCATGACATTATCTGTTGGTGACACAATTAGCATCAAAGCCTGATACTGAGGTCAGAATATGAAAAAAAAAAACACTTTAATTTGCTGTTGAAGATTGATTGATCTGTGGCAGTCTACAAAGTCATTTTTTCATTGCCTAGTTGTGTGTATTTTCCAAGCAGGAAGTTATGTCCTTGTATATATTAATGTTTAGATGGTGATTTTATATTCTCACACACCACTGGGAGCTTATTGTCAAGCTGACCTCTTTAATCTCAAAATCTCAATTATCAACTTACATAAACATAATTATAATAATTATTACAGTTGAGTAGAAAACTGCAACAAGGGTGGGTAGGCAGGGAAAAAACGCAGAGTCAATGGCGGACAGCGAAAAAGCAACTGTAGCAAAACACCTATCACATCTTAGTTCAGTTTATGAATTTAAGTAGCATTTATTATTATTAGATGTAATGATTTGAAAGGTTCTTTTTCTTAATTTAGACCCAACATGGTGATACATGTTTGTGACGAAAGCAAAAATTGTAAGTTGATATCTGATCTGTTTTTATATAAGAGGGAAGGGAGAGGAGAGGGTGTGGCTTACATTTGGGTTTGATATTAACACAGAAATCCAACTTTATAAAAAGGACATAAGAACAGCCTCAAGTCATACATACAAATTATTATGTGGGAGCATACCCCCTCAAAAATTGCTTGTAAATAATTCTCTTGGGTGTTACCCCTCTTGTTGGTAACAAAAACAGCCCTTATAATAACAACTGTATTGGATAAAATACACAGTGTCACTTAAAAATTGTGCATGATTTTCAGATGGCCCTCCTACGATTTTTTTGTTGCTTCTTGTTATTCTTATTACTAGAAAATTAGTGTGTTTTTGAGTTGTTGTTGGGGTATCCCCAGGAATTTTTATCTTCTATTGCCAATGTAGAATACAAACACTAAATATGTGCAATAGTCATCACTATTTAGTAGTTATATAAATAGCACTATTTAAACAAAAGAACACATTAATAAAATAAGCATAAAATAGCGCTGTTTAGTGGTATTTATATTGCACACTTTTAGTGTTTGCACTCTACTATTGATTCATTTTATTTATTTGTTAATGTTGGTTCTAGTGAAGCAGGATTTCAATTGTCCCAGAGACCTACTCATCAGAGAGATGCGCTATTTTGCTGAATATCTATCAGTGGAAGCACAAAGATGGGAAGAGGTTGACATTTCAGTGCACTGTGATATACAGATCTTTGATTGGTTGATGAGATATGTCAAGAAAGGCATCGGAGAGAAGAGTAAAGATAAAAAACCTCAATTAGGTATTTCATGCAGTTGTCTCACAAACACATTGAAATTAATAATATTTGCTTAGAGAACAGTTGAATGCTAAGTTGAATTATACATTATTTGATTCCCCACAAGGCCTTTTAGTGACTGTGTACAATTATTATATTTTATTAATTAAATAATTATTGCACAAATTATATTTTCATTGTCTATAACTTCTGCCCATTTTCTTACTAGATGTTTGCAAATATAATTAAAAAAACCTTTTATAGACTCTATTTAATTAGTAATTTTTACATTTAGCATACATAACTAATCACACTCACTAGTACCCCTACATTAACTATTTTACCAGACACATTTTTGCACACAGTTGATTTTTGCATTGAGGGAGGAAAACCAGAGGACCTGGAGAAAAACCCTTGCGACGTAGGAGAGAAACAACTCTTATAACATACTCTACGCACATATAATCCAGCTGCTGAGCCAAGGCTCGAACCCGGACCATAGCGGTGAGAGGCAAGATGCTTAACCACTCGGTCACCCATAAAATGCCACCCATAATATATATTTGTAAAATGTCAACAATTAATTATCTTTGAATATAACATTCTATTCCTTAAATTACAGAACCAAATAATGTCATCTCAATATTAATTTCATCTGACTTCTTGAAAATGGATGCTTTGGTAAGACATACAGTGCAATTTAGATGTTGATTTACACAAAATGATATAATTATAATTCTTGCTAGTTGAACTGACATCTGTTACGGTATATATTTCATACCTAACCAATGCATAATAGCAAATACTCCAGGTTGAGTTGATTTGTGCTTTAGTGTTCATTTGCTTAGATATTGAGGTTTTTTGGTTAGAAACACGGCGAGTTGTGTAGGTTTACATGTTGGCTAGGTTGTGACAGTCTTCATCAGAATCTATGTTGATTTGCTTGTTCACTCATTTACTCTTGTATTTCATTCATTTTTATCTGCCATTCATCCATTCATTTTCTTGTCCATTCTTTCCTTTGTGTATATGAATTCTTAATTCTTAATTTGCCCATCAGATCATCCAACTATTGATTTGTTCATTTGTCCATTTTTTTCATCCATCCATTTATTTATCCATCCATATTTCTTTTATTTATTCAGTCCATGTGTAAGTTCATATTGTCTTGGAATTTCATTTAATAGGTTTCAGAATGTATAGAATATTGCCATGAAAACATGTCTTCCATTGTTGCTACTCCTTGTAACATGAACTGCATCAATGATAAATTAGTTACCAGGTAAACAATTCATGAATCATTTACAAATGTAATTGTAGGGCACTACTTTTTAAAAAAGGTTGTTTTCTTAAGACTTGTTGTAACATTAATTTATACTCTGATCAGGATTGCAGATCTTTATAACCACAACCAACTTGATGATATTAAAGATCGTAAAGACAAGTTTAAAAGGTATGCAGCAGACATAGCCATCATCACTGTCATTCTACTTTTTTTTAAGGCTAGGTAGGATAGAAAGTATAGATTATCAAATACATGTAATTATCACATTACCAAAATTCGCCTATTTAAGTTCACTCTATAAAAGGTTAGAAGAAAGTGTCATGAGCATAGTGACTTGTGTTTTTTAGGCGGCGTTATTCAAATCTGTCTCTTCGCCCCTGCCTTCAAACAAAATGGTATCTGTACTGGAGCAACATAGAGCATTGATCAGACTGTAAAGAAAATTATAAACTCTCAGCTCTCACCAAATATGATTTGATTGTTTTAGCAAATGTTTGTATCCCCTAACATTAAAAGGTTATGTGCATAATAATAGAGACAGGAAAAAAGAAAACTGTTTTAATTTTGTATTAAAAATTTCTTATTCAGTAAGTTATACTGCAAGAAGATCGAAGACCTGTTTGACTCTACCAAACCCAATCTATATTCACCAGCAAATGCAAGCACAATGTTCAAGTAGGTCAAGCAAGTAACATGCATGTTTTCCTCACAATAATAAACTTCAATCAGTCCCTACTCTTTCCTCTGGAGCCTAAATTAAAGAGACTGTTTCATACCAAGTCTCCATTTCACAAATTCTCAGGTCTTTCTAGTAGGAAAAAGTTTCCTCAGATTCTGGATGAAAAAAAATAGGAATGATTTTATTTTGTGATGGACACACTTGAAAAATATTACTTAGTTATTAATAAATATTTTTTAAATTTTCAATTGAATTTATTTTTCTAGGTGTTCAGCCTGTAAAAGAATCCTTACAGCAGAGTCTGAAAAGAAGCTTCATTGTGTACCTAGTAGGTTAGAATATCTCTTAATATATTAGCCGGTTTTTTAATTACAATAGTGAATCCATGAGTGAACATACAAATAACTAACTAAGAGTTTGTTCACAGACTGATGATAAACAGAGAGGGAAGAGTAATATACATCCATTTACGGTATGTCTTGTAACTTGCCTAAGGTTAAGTTTCTCTTCATTGTATTGTATTGTTTTCAAGAAAGGTCGCATCATGTAGGGTTGTACCAACATGCATATTCTAAACACGACATTAAACTGGAAGAAGGAGTATGGTTTTTGAGAAAACAAGCCAAAGAAATATTTTAGGAGGGGTATGCATCTATTGGACTTGTGTACAGCTGGAGCTGACTCTGCTCTTTAATAATAATAATAATAATAATAAAAATAACAATAACAATAACAATAACAATAGTAACACAATCTCACTGCATACTCATTAACTCATCGCCAAGTGAGTTATGGGAAAAGAGTCCGCTACTGCCCTCCTTCTAGCGACGTGCATATCTACGTAATAACACCCAACAAAATACCGCAATCTACCACACGAAATCCAACCAAACAAAAAATGTTTAATGTTCCTTCCATTACTCAGAATCTCTAAATATCTACAAGGTATTAACAAATGCTGCACGGCCACGGAGAGCCGATGAATCTCGCGTGAAAATTACCTAGACATTGGTGCTATAAACAGATGTGCAAGGTACCGTGATGCAGCCAGGAGAAAATTGTGCGAGGTTACTCTAGTGGCTGATCGCCTCTAAATTATCCGGGTGTGATGGTGGTCTAGCGTCCAATAACGATGTATCCCCTGAATGGACCCTACCCACGAGAAGGGTAGTTGAATTAACTATATTGGATATCCTAGTGTAGTGACTGACCATCCCCTTGCTGCGCCAACCTAAACACTGAGAAATTTCTTTCTGGGAGCAGCCCAACATGTGAAGGGTATTAGACAGACCAACCCTGAAACTATGCGGTGTTTCTCCACAATTGATTTTGGCTTCTGAAAGGTATTTCCGCAAGCGATTGTTGACCGCTGACCCTAAGAAAGGGTTTTCACTCACAGCCTTTTTCCTATCTGTGGATCGGAAGAAAAAACCCCGTGATAGGTCAACGCCTAACAAACGGCATGCTGTTATATAATACTCAATCCATTTGACTGGGCAAACTCCCTGATTACAAAAAGGTTCTAATATAATGAAGCGTGGGGCGTCACCTCGCGCAGTCTTTGTGAGCGTTAACTTAAGTAGGAACCCCTTACGATCTTTAAGCCTCAAAACCTGATTAGACAGGAGCCGACCCAGATCCGACGCCCTATCCCCGGTAAAGAAATCAATTACAAATAAAGCGGTATCCCTAACCAAGATGTACTTTGTTATCGCTGAACAATGGCTACTACTTTGAATAGAAGACCTGAGAAAGTCTATCAACTTGGTAAATTTTCTGAAAAACAAAGGGATCGCTTGTGATGGGGTGACCGCACCACTAGCCTGCTCCTCCCGAACAAACTTTAAGTATGCTTTGACCCGGGGATGCGTGACCGGATTTGAATCATGCAAACGACCTAAATTATTAAATAAAGATCTAAGCTTGCCCAGCAAAGAGTCCACCCACCCTGCAGCCATTGAAGCGAACAGGGCAGCTGCAACCGCTACCAGAGCATGCCTGAGAATGGACCAAAGTTCTGCCTGATCTGTCCTTGCTCATCAGAAACTTTATGATGTCGTCGGAAGTGCATGAGGTTAAACATTTTGAAGGACGCATCGAGGCCAGAAAGTCTGTAAGCTGTCGTTCCAAAGCTGATTTTTGTCGTTGATAAGGCTTAGCTTTCGATGCGGCCAAAAATGCCTTGAATCGTTTATCTAATGATGCGTGATCCACAACCGTGCTTTTTCCACTCGGGATGCGCCAATGAAAAGGTGAACCACATGCCTGACAAAAGTTGGCGTCAAAATCGCTCGGATACAAACATGCCGAGCAGCGCTGAGCTGGCTTCCAGGGTCTTGCAATCTATAAAAGATGAATGCGACGTCCAATTAACAAATGCACCTCAGAGCCCAAAGGTCCCATTGAAGTGGACGCGGGAGCCATTGCGCAGAGTGAGAAGGAAAAAGAAGTACCGACGATGAGCCCTTCTTCCCAAAAAGTAAGCGGTCTACCACAAATGCCTGCAAAGTTGCCCACCAAAACTGCCTTGGTCGAAGGTCAGGAACAATAAGTGTGAAGGCCCTGTGGTATTTCTGGTCGATAACATAGCGAAGGAGGGGTCCAATGAGTACAAACGGCGGAAAGATGTAGACGTTGTGGCCGAATGGCAAACGACTAGAAAATACATTCACACCGCTGGAACCAGGTGTAAAACATGGTGTGAAATGTGGTAATGGAGCTCCGTTTCTATCCTTTTGGCAATTACTGTCTAGGGACATTAGGTCAAACGTATGAGGGCCGAAGAAGCGGTCAACCGACGACCACGCCTCCAGACTCAGCATACAATCAGAGTCTAACCATTTACGTGAAGGAGCGTCAGCTGGGTTGTCCTTTGAAGGTACATAAAACGCGTGCACACTGAAGTTCCCTTCGCGGCTACACTGGAGAATCTCCTTGACAATGGTATTCACAGCAGAATTTCTGCATCCGTCATTATCCAAAGCAGACTTCAAAATAAGGTTATCCACATGGACATCAATTCTTGCATTGGAAATGTGCTCCTTGAATGCGACAAGAGCATTCAGTAGGGCCTTTGCTTCAAGAACGCTAATATCTTCATTCGCATCTGCAGGCCAATAGTCTCGTGACAAAAACTCGCAACCATCCTTCTTCAAGATAGCACCCCAGGCAATCAAAGACGCGTCAGAGAACAAAGAAACACTCAGGTGACGTTCTGAGCGCCACGGCAGACACTCAGTCCAATTATCCAGGAAGCGCCAGAACACGATTTCCTCTCTAAGGACTTTGCCGATGGGCATGGAAAACCTGGCGGTGCGACATAGCTGAGAGATGGCCTTGAAGACTTCTCTTATATACAACTTGCATCCTGGAACCGCCAAACTGAAGGAAATCACCTTTCCTGAAAAACGCTGGAGCGTCTTGATGTCAATGCAGCGAGAGGAAAGGATTCTTTCTCTCAAAGAGGCGAACTTCTGCTTTTTATCGTCGGGCAGCAAAAATGCCTGCTGATACGAGTCACAGATAAACCCTAAAAAACGCACTGATGTGGACGGGATACAGCATGCTTTCTCAATGTTTATGAAATAGCCGGCCTCTATAAGCAAATAACACAAAATATACGCCCCAGCTATGGCAAGCACAGGGTCAGCAACCCAACCACTCCTAGTAATACCAGGAGAAAACAGCTGCCCTACATGTCTATCATCAATGTACTGCGACACAGGAACCCCAAACGAGAGTGCGGCACTGGTGACTGCAAGTCCGATATTGTGATAAACATAAGCTCTTGCCTTCCAACCAAAAGGGAGGGTGCGGAAGACAAAATAAACGCCCTTAAACTCCAGACCAAAATATCTGCGTGAAGAAGGATGAAGGTTGGTATCCGCTTTTATCATCAAAGGTTGTCTGAAAATGGCCTGGAAGTACATAGCGGGGAAGGTCCGGTAGGTGGTCCAGACGGAAAGGTCTACAATCCACAAATTAAGGAATCGCTCATCGTGACAAAGACGAGGTTTTGACGGTTCTATGGTAATCGGAAGCGTCAAGTGCGGTGGCTCGACCTCTCCAGCTTTGCCCCAAACGGAAAGAACACCGGCTGAAACCCAATCAACAAGTGTATCGGAGATGAAGCCCAGAAAAGTATCACAGATTCTGGAGTTCTTTAACCTCATAGGAGGCGGTGTTGGAGAATTGAAAGTGCATCCCTTAAAGTTCCCTTTGAAAGGTCGGAAAAACCGCTCGATGCGAACACCCTCGCGAATAATATCCAGCAAATTAACCTTGGGGCTGCTAATGTCCCGAAGTAGATCCTCCCAAACAGGCAAGTGGTTATGCAATTCACCTGCTTTGAAATATCCAGGGTCACGAAAATGAAGCTGCTCCAAAGATGCCAAAGAAGGCGAGGCTGTAACCATATCCGGGGAGGGTAGTGGGCCAACGAAGGGATGGGACCCCTGTGATATACAGCGTACCCTACTCTCTCGGTGGGCTATGTCAGCCGCAACAACCTTGCTATAGAACAAACACGAGTCCTAAGGAGAAATAGAGACCACTAGTGTAAATACACTTAAAAGGAAAAAGCCCACACACCACAGGGACACCACCCCTTCGCTGACCCGAGCTCCGAGCATAAGCCCGAAATTGAGACACTGAGCAGGCCCCCCCAGGTCAACGAAGAAATGGAGCGAAAAAACAAAAACCGAAACAATGAACACAAGGTGCATGCGCCCGAGATTTATTACAATTAATCGTAGTAAAGTTGATAGAAAAATATTAAGTTATACAAAATCATTTCTGAACACAGTGCAAACGTCTGGCTAGAAACGGCCTCTTGCTTGACCCGGACGCCGCCCGCTTCGACATGAGCGAGCCATATGGCCATATTTGTGGCACCGATAACACTGGACTTGATTAAGCAATGGGTAAGGTGCTGATCTACGCAACACAGCTCGGCCGCGACCCCCTGTTAGGTGTGATGTTCCAACATTCTTCAAGATTGACGTAGCGTCCTTCGCCACCTTTGCGCGGACTGGATCACCCAACAGGCCAAGGAATAGCCGCTGTAGCTGGATATCGTCTAACACCTCCAACCTGGAGGAAACTTCATCCAGGGCTGCGGAGTATTCTCTAGCTTTCTCATGTCCCTCGCTTCTTGCAAGTCGAAAAAGGGATTGTAAAAGTTGAGTAGCCTCGTAGCGATCAAATAGCCGGCTGGGTCTATTGATGTGTCTACGCAATACTGATAGTGCTGACTCCGAGGACTCCATACTCCTCAACTGCTCCAGGGACTTGATCTTGTTCTCTAAAGTTTTTATACGATTTTCCGTCTAAAACGAAAGCAAACACAGTCTCAGCCTAGCATGTCCACACTGCTCTAACAAGGAGGCGAACTCCCAACTAAAAATGCGACATAAGATATGCCGGGCGAAATGAAACTGTACGCCATAGTAATGACAGCAAGCCAAAATATTTCAAAACTGGCCAAAACAGGCTCTTAATAGTACGCGCCCAAGTATATAGTCGGCAGAGTGATATATTAAACGCGCCAGCCTTGAACACGTGACTAGGACCCCGAGGAATACAAATGAGCACTTCGTCTGGCGGGAAACTAAAATTGCATGAGCAATAACACTCCATCCTTACGCTTTATACCACGTGACTAGTACACACATAAAAGCACCACTAATCTTTCCACCCTCTTAGGGAAACCAATAACGATAGTCTATGAAATACAACACGTGACAACAGTAACTAACAAAATACAAATTAACTTCCATCTCTGGCGGGAAACAAACAATACAACTTCACCAGAGGTAAACACGTGACTAGAATGATTAATGAAATACAAATTAACTTTCCATCTCTGGCGGGAAACAAACAATACAACTTCACCAGAGGTAAACACGTGACCAGAATGACCAATAAAATACAAATGAACTTTCCATCTCTGGCGGGAAACAAACAATACAACCTCACCAGAGGTAAAACACGTGACTAGAATAACTGATACAATACAAATTAACCTTCCATCTCTGGCGGGAAACAAACAATACAACTTCACCAGAGGTAAACACGTGACTAGGATAACTAATGGAAATACAAATTAACCTTCCATCTCTGGCGGGAAACAAACAATACAACTTCACCAGAGGTAAACACGTGACTAGGATAACTAATGGAAATACAAATTAAGTTTCCATCTCTGGTGGGAAACAAACAATACAACTTCACCAGAGGTAAACACATGACTAGAATGACTAACAAAAGCACCCGAGAACTGCGTCCTAGGCCGAGAACCACCAAAAACTGAACCAATGTAAACGTAAACGTGACCCGAGAATAAAAGTAAACCTTAAACTACCGTAAACCGTAACCAAATGAAGGTGAAGGTAAAACAAACGTGACACAAAAGCGATACAATAAAAGAAAACTAGTAGAGCGAAGATAAGTAAACGGGTCAAAAATGACTAAAGAATGACAAAGGGCTACAACGAAACTATGTGGCTCCCCACGGACCCGACGCCGAAGAAATTAAAGACGACCAAAAATACGGCAAAATTATCGCAATATATAATGAAAATGTGTACCCTAGAAACCTAGGTAAAAGGAGATAAATTACCTCATCTACTTGCCCAACGGCTGGCTCACCCACGGGCCTGTTTTGCTCTACGTTTTGTTGAGCTACTTCTTGAGCGTTGTTCTCTGCGTTGACATTCTCCGCAGCATCCGGAACTTGATTTTGGATGGTCTGCAAATCTGCTGGAGGCGGAGGAAGGTTTTCAGCCATGAATAAACTTGTGCTTGTGGTGTTTGACGCCCTTGACGAATAGTGAAGCAAAAATTGTGCTCGTGGTGTCGTCGCCGAGAAAACTGACCACGAGTCCGACTGGGCTGAAATATTTATACCCGCGACCGCAACGCATCATGCATGCCCCTACAGAGCACGCCCACGAGAGAATGTGACCGTGTTTACACAACTTTAGCTCTGAGCTAATTAGTTATGCAGTGAGAATAGCAATAGCAATAGCAATAGCAATAGCAATAGCAATAGCAATAGCAATAGCAATAGCAATAGCAATAGCCCTAGCAATAGCAATAGCAATAGCAATAGCAATAGCAATAGCAATAGCAAATAAAATAATAATAATAATTGAAGTGTAGAGTATTAATTGTATTCTGACTTATTAGCACTAGGGTTAGCACTAGCACTAGCACGAGGGTTAGCACTAGCACTAGCAATAGCCCTAGCCCTAGCCCTAGCCCTAGCCCTAGCCCTAGCCCTAGCCCTAGCCCTAGCCCTAGCCCTAGCCCTAGCCCTAGCCCTAGCCCTAGCCCTAGCAATAGCAATAGCAATAGCAATAGCAATAGCATTAGCAATAGCAATAGCAATAGCAATAGCAATAGCAATAGCATTAGCAATAGCAATAGCAATAGCAATAGCAATAGCAATAGCAATAGCAATAGCAATAGCAATTGCAATAGCAAATAAAATAATAATAATAATTGAAGTGTAGAATATTAATTGCATTCTGACTTATTGAAGTGTAAAATAACATTTATAGATAAAATGTTCTCATGTGTTCCATTGTCAAGCACTTTACATTTCACATCATTTTATTCTAACCAATAGTGATGCAAACTGGAATGTTAATGACTATGTGCAAGGACTCAGAGAAAAACTCAAGTCATGGAAAGAGGTTTACTGGAGGTAACTAACATGATTGTACAGATAAATATCATTGTTTACAATATTAAGAGCTAGCTCTATACATTTTATTCGCACTCCTTTGACTGAAAGTTCAATATGTAATTAATAATAATTACATTAATATGCCGCATTTTCCATGGCAAGATGATTAAACATTGCCATATGTGTCAAATAACAGTATAGATTGCAAACTAAAGTGAGAGTTTGAACTTAGAGCAATATAATATATGAATATGACATGGCTGTCAACCCCCGGCCGTTTCTGATCTTGAGTTTTCCCATTGGAATTTCCGAAGCAGAAAAAAAAAAAAAAAAAAAAAAAAAAAACATGTTCTACGCATCTTTCTATTCATAATCTACAGATTCCAGCGTATATTTACCTTCTATAAAGAGGAAATCACGTTAGATAAACAGGAAAATCGATTTTTCGCATTTACCCGGGAGATTTGGCACTGAAATCTTGAGACCGGGAGATTTGTCCCAAAATCTGGAGACTCCCGGGTTATCCGGGAGAGTTGACAGCCCTGATATGAGCCAGAGTTCTTTATGAAGATTTCAAAGTTACACAAAACCTGCAAGCAATTGGACACAAATATTTTATGTTTATCATTTGAATTGCATTCAAATTAAGTATAATTTGGCCAAGATTTTTCAAGGTGAACCTTATGCAAATCTGGGCTAATTCTGTATCAGGATCTAAAGATATCTTCTTGGGGATGGACCATTAAATATTTGAGGGGGGCTTGGCAAATATCAAAAAAATATCAAGCAAAGCCTTAAACAGAAAACAAATATTGTGCAAGGCAGATATGCCAAAAAAAAAAACATATCCTGCAAAACCATCATATGGGGAAAAATATACTGCAAAAATAAATTGCTCACCCCCTCCCCCTCAAATTTCTAATGGCCCATCCCTTGGTAGTGTGTTGTTCTGAGGTCATGGAATGAATGTGATAATGTATGTTGCAGGTTATGGGGCAGTATCAATATCTTATACTGCTATCGATGTGGATGTTACTTTCCATGCATTGAACTCGGTCATTGTAGGTACCATCCATCAAGTGCAGAATATAATACCACTGACTCTATTGTTGGAGTATATCCCTGCTGTCAACAGAGAGTATTGAAATTTGACACTATCGGACAACAGCAGGTAAGTTAACATGTAAAACCAGATTACATACTATAAATATTAAAGATTGTAAAGGCTTAGAAGTGCACTGTGACGTTAGTGAAATGGGCTGTGTAAGCACTACATTACATTGCAATAGTTGATGATGGTGGTACTAGTGATGGTGATATTTGACACTTTTGGACTTGACTTTGCACGTAGTCTGATGGAAATGATGATGATGACAATGATGGAGATGACAATGTTGGTGATGACAATGATGGTAATGATGATTTTACTGGTGATCAGGTGAGTGAAAGTTGATAATAATTGTTGCTGTTGATATTGCACAATTATTGGTATAGGACAACAACAGTGACATTGACAATTAACTCCATGATTCCAGTGAAGATGATGGCAATGACCCCCTTCCTTACAGCATCTTAGACTATTAACATTGGTCACTTTAATTTTTTTAGGGTTGTAGTTTTCGTGATCACCGGGTATCTAGAAATATCACTATTTCTGGTCCTCACACAGATAAAAGCACTCCTGATGATAGCAATACTGGAAACAAAGGTATGGATATTGTTAAGGAAAAGAAATTCAATATAGAGATTTTTATCCATGTAGTTTTTGAGCAATTAATAGTCTGTGCTAAATTATTTTATGTGTAAACTGCCAAACTAATGAAAGATCCAGTGTATTTTAGTCTACCCTACCTTGGTCATTCTTTTTCAGCCACAGTTTGATTAGTATTGTTGATGTGTGCCTGGGAATTACTTATGCAGGGGCAGCAAAGTTTGTTTGACAGGAAGAGTGGGAAGGCTATAGCTAGGTATAAGAGTCATCCATTTGAATTAAGTTATCCATCAAGTAAGATATATCACCAGGATGAAAATGTGTAGTTTTTCCTCTTCCCTCCCCTCCCTTATCACATCCCCCATTATGGACCCCATTCTATCTTTAGTTTGTCTTACTTCAGTGATTATTAATTTTTCATTATTCATGTCTAGAAGATGCAGGTGGAAATGAAGAGATGGTAACACAATCCCTTGTGAAAAGAAGTAGTAAAGACAGTGAGCACAGAGCCAGTGGAAATTCAACTCCAAATAACGATGTAATCAATAATCCAATAGTTGTAGAAGATCTTTATTCTCATAGAAACCTAGTAGATATCCCATCACAAAGACTGATGAGTGCAAGGTAATCAGCCTTACCAGTATCATCATCTACAGATTCATCAGCATCATGAACATTGTAATCAATAGCATTGTAACAACATTGGGAACCATTCTCAACACTGCCATCATCATCAATAGTATCAACAGCATCATCATCATCTACAGCATCATCATCTTTATCATTAGCATCACATTAACAACACTGGGTGCCACTATCAACACTGCCATCATCAGCATCAGCATCAACATCATCATTATACATATTTATCATTATCAACATCATGAACTGATTGTTTTTAAGATCTTCATCTTTTTCCCTATGATGGTCAGTTGTCATATTCCTTTTCGCAAATGTGAAAGTTAACAGAATAGAGAGTGTTGTATAATATTTGCAGATACAAAACCGGCCGTGAGGTCGAGTATCTGTAGATCTTATGTAGTAGGAACGTCAATAGCAGCACCAATATACCAACAACAACAGTAGCACAACTCTTCGAACCAATGAGTAGCAGAGCCCATGCACAGCCCAACATGCCAGCTGGACTGATGTAGTAGAAGTCCTCCCTTTTAACGCCTCTTACTCATAAGTACGATCAGTTATTAACTAAAGATATTTAAAAATACTTTCATGTAGAAATGCTGAGTTGGATATTTTTGCTGTTGAAGAAGATGTATTGCTTAAGCAATGCCAGTCTTCAGATGGTGAGGTAAGCAAGCTTTACATTAATCAACAACAACGAGACGAATATGTAAGGTATACTACGCGCTAAACCTTGCTATACAGCCCCCCCCCCCCCTCAAAAAAGAAAGGAAACAGACAAAGCATATGCACACCATCATCTATAATAACTGTTTTGTGTTATTTTCAGGGTAGTGCAGGTGTTCTCCCCGATGCTATTGACCCCAGTGAGAGGAAGACAGAGACACAGGTATAAGTCATCATTGATATATTTAATAATATAATTTAAAATGGTTTGTTGATTTGTATTACGCAAATGTCGAGTTTTTTTAATATGTAAGCACTTTTACAAATATGTGTTTGTATAATGAATGTAATTTAAAACCATGAATATATCTACTCGCCCAACCCCCCTCCCCCATATGAAGAACATCACATTTAAATACATTATTTTTGACAAATACGTGAAGGTTATATACTTACTGTATTTGACAGCCTTTGCCTCCAATAAGACGCAGTCGTAGCCGTGGTACACAGCGGATGCCTATGAGAAGGTTAAAGGGACCACCTATCAAAGACGATGAACAGGATCACGGTGAAGACGAGGATCAACCTGAATCTGAGGATACAGAACCAGAAAATAAAGGTAGTATTCTTAATTATATATAGAATGTCTATAAAGTGAATGAAGGAATTAAGGAATGAAGGAACGAAAAATGGATGGATGGATGGACGGACGGGCGGATGTGTGATTAAAAATGGACAATTCATGGGGCAAAGACAACATGAAAAAGGTTCAAAGGACGAGAAGATTTTAAATTTGATTTTGATTTTCTTACCTTTAGGACCTGTAAAATCAAAACCAACAAGAAAAGTACAGTCAGCATCAAGAAGAGAGTATGTCTTGAAATATGATTTTAAAATAATTATTGTGGCAATGATCGTATTCCAAGTGTGGCAAATTTTGGATGATGAGGATTGTAACGGTTTTGGCGTATATTAAGTTATCGTAAAATTATGATAAATAAGTATGAGTGATGACGTTGGCAAGTCATTAACTTTTATTATCCTTCTTAAAAGTTAGTAATAAATTACCTAATTGTACATAGTTGTTAAATGTTATTATAGAAATATTGTAATTTCTAATGTTTTGTGTATTTTATGATCACGGGATTTGTGATTCATGTCAAGGAAGTGGACTATGGTAGAGATAACCTCTTTCGCCTTCTTTCACAATTTTACTCGTTTTAAAGTGCTGTTTCCCCTGCTTCTAAAATTTTTTAATGAACTAAATTATACTGAAAATCCAATAGTCAATGTATGTCAAGTCAATATAATGCTAACTAAAACAAGTTCAAGCCTATATGCGCAAATAATGATGGTGGTATCATCACGGTGCTGTTATAGTTGTGATTGTATGTGGATATTGTAATAATTAAATCATCATTTTCAGTACATCTGACATAACATTTCTTTTAGTTTCAGTACATTTAAAAGCTACAAGTGGGATTTGATGAGATCGTCTCGCTGGAACCAAGACGCACAGAGGGAAGAAGGTTATACGTTCAAAATGTTATATCAGACTTGACCTTCTATTTCTTTTTCCTTTCTTGCACGTGTGTGTGTGTGTTATATTTTAGTGTATGTTTTTTTCTGAATTACTTATTACAAGCTATAATTTCTGTGCCTTCCACCACCTGTATGTTTTGTAATATTTTATTTACAATACGGAAAACAATAAACCTTGTATAGTGAACCCTTCCTCCTTCCTTGGCCTTCCTTACTTTCATGCTTACATGATACTTTCTTTTGTCCTCTCTGTTTCTAAACTATAAAATAAACGAGTCGTTTTCTGTATGTTTCAGATCAAAGGCGAATGAATGAGCTCGTCATATTTCTAACCAATAAGAGACAGGCAAGTCAAACGCCGGATCCTGCTGACAAACAAAAACCCAAAGAGGTAAAGCAGCAGTAACAACAACAACGGTCGATTACAAATCGGGTAGTATACAAATCGTTTTTTAGTGGCGGATCCAGGCAAGGGGTATTCTTAAATATTTTTCCAAAATATCCTCGGTATTTCATGCTTACTGAGTAGTGCACCCCTCTCCTGAAGATGGTGCAACCCCTCCTGAAAACAATCCTGGATCCGCCCCTGGACAGAATGGAGCTAAACGTCGTTGTTTTGATTATAGTTTATTGGTGGTTTGTTCTCCAAATTGGAACATCAATTTCGACAGTCCCAGCAACTGGTCAATAGTAAAACGCAGCCCGGCAGTACGGTATCTCTTATGGGGTAAGTATCCACCTACCTCCCATATCAGCATTTATTAATTTATATGCTAAAACTCATGAATAATTAATAATTGATTTTCAAAGCAAATCAAATCCCGCGACGAGTTCTGTAACTACTGATATAGAATTATCTTAATTTGCATAAACTTAAAACTCTATTTTCCCCCGGAAAAGTTGAAAAATACTCGATTTTTTCTTGGAAAAATAAAATATAAACTTACGTCTGTAGTTTTAGGAACAATTGCTAAACTTCGACTCCGTGTTTTATCGGCGCTATACGCGGCTTCGCCTTGTATCTATGTCTGCCGATAAAACACCCATTCTCATTTCATACTACCTATATATATCGCGTATAGTTAGACTCTTTCAGAAATGCAACATCAAAGATATAAACAAATGAGATGTTCATTGTATTGGCCTGCCGTTTTACAGCGAGCTTTCAGAGGCCTGTGCCAGGATGTGAGAATTTCCTTCATTCTATTTTTCTTTTCTGTTTAGTTTTCAAAAGCGTATGTAAAATGTGTAATTATACAGGGGTAGTGAGTGTGAGAGAAAGTCCATAATGAGCACCATGCCAGGCTAAATAAGCTTGAGGCAAAAAAAGTAATTTATTTGTCATGATTTTTTTAACTATGTCGACTATAGCTGACTAGGCAACTGCAACAGCGTTCACCAGTTATTGACAGTGCATACCGTATACCCCTATCCTAGCGGTTCAATCAACCGCATGAATGAATTGCTGAAAAGATGCCATGGTCATGTATGTTTTTGTTTGTTTGTTTCAGGTCGCGTGTTCGTAAAACAGGCACGAAGACATGACAGTGGCCATAAGAATTCAATATGAATTGCTACCAATTCTCGACAAGAAGCAAGATTCTCTTGGAGTTCCTTCTAATAGATATATTTTGCAGTTAACCATTCGTGTAATCTAACAAATAACTGAATTTTTGCACTTTTTCCGAGCCAATGTGCCGAGACATGATCAGTCGCTATCCAGCTCTTTCAACTCAAAACTCAATAATTTGAAATTACATTCTCTTCAAAGTGTTTTTTTTTTGTAGTCACTTTGGAGTCTTTTTCTTTCATCCATTATTCTCCCCGATGCTGCTTTTTATTCGCTTTTTGTATCTTTGCCTTTCAGTTGGTATTTCATTTTATCATGTAAAACTGGAATTATTGACACAGTATCGTGAATTGTACACAATTTTAAACTATTTTAAAGAGTCGTTATTTATAAGCCAAGGCATTAATTTGCGAATTGCTTCCAAAATGTGTTTTTAAATACAATTATTTTATTGTTATTAATAAACCATCAAATCAGTGTGAAGTTTTGCTCATTTTTATTTCATATAACATAAAACATGCATATTTTTAACTGCAATAGGTCTAGATTTCGACCATATCAAATATAATTTTGCAATGACGGAAGTTGTCTCGTATTTTTTTCTATTTTTCCTGGAATATTTTATATTCTAACAATTGCAATAACCAGTGAGAAATGTCCGGTGTCAAGTTGCGTATAACATTTTCATTTTTGTTAATTTTTCTATGCTACACGACTCTACTTCTTTCCCGCTCTCGAAACCTTTCCTCTTCTTGTCGGATTCTCCCGTTTTGTTTCGTCATTCGTTGTCTTCTACCCCGCATCTCTTTTTCTAACTCGTTAACTAGCTGGCCGTTTATCATTCTGTGGTGTTTTCTTTCTCGTTCTTGTTCGTGAATGCGTATTCGCTGGCGACGGCCATGATGATCGTCTCGTTCTTTCTCCATCTCTCGTTCTCTTTCACGATGCTTTCCTGCCTTGTGATGACTTTTAATGGCGTGTTTTGGAGGGCTGTTTAAGGTTTTTGTTGATGTTGCCTCTCGTTTAGTGTTAGAATTGCCAGTAAATTTATTTCTAGTCATATCAGAGAGTAGTTCTCTGATTAGCATCTCTTTTTCTCGCGCTAACTCGAGTTTCAGTGCACGCTGTCTTCTCGCATAATCCTGCAATGAGGTACCTTTTCCGTTTATCCGTTTCGTTTCCATTTTTCCTTCATTTTCGACTTCTTTCTTCTCTCTTGAAACACTAATAAGTGCCCGTTCGATGTCACTCAATTTTTCGTTGTTCTCCTTGTTGAATTCTCTAGTTTTGAGATGGTGATGATGGCGAGGAACTTCATCTTTTAGTATTTCGTTACGGTGAAATGACCATGCACTGCAGATCGTAATCGCAGCGAAGAAAATCAACGCATTCCGAAGGAAGCCTACAAGAGAACATACAGGTGTTACAGAGAAGCGGCGTTACTCTTTTGAACTTATTAAGATGCGTATTAGTTTTTGTGTTTGGTATTATTCTTGCAATTGTGTGTATTTAACAAAATATATTTATAAATATATTGTTATGAATTCTCATAAGCCTTTTAGGGGCTGTTTATATGGAGTGAGCTAGCCCGGTTTAGCGGGCTGGTTTCTTTTGTGTTCAAGATATCAGAGCGTAAAAACAAAGGAAACCAGCCCGGGCTGGCTCGCCTCATATAAACAGGTCCTTACTGTTCTCGAAGCGTGAGGTTAATTTCAAGCTAACAGAATGAGATCCACTGAGCATGGCCGAAAAGTCAATACTTCATATACTTCGTGCTTCAAAGCTTAAAACTTCTCTTCACGTTTAGCGCTGTGTGTGACGGAGTTGGCACAAATACATAAAACATGATGATACTTCCTTTTTTCTGTCAAGTTTTAAAATTCGAAACGTTTACTGCTATGCGTAAACACTCTTAAACAATAATCGTACTACAGGAGCAATTTTAAAAACATCTGATTTTTGAACTATAAACAAAGGAATTGGACTCACATTGCGATGCTTCAAACTGCGTTGGTGGTTAGTTTTATTGAAAAGCCATTCGCAATAAAAAGTGCAACTTATTGACACTTTATGATAGGAAAAAACGCAGAATTTATAATGTCAACAAAGCCTTTTTTTGTTTCTGTAATATTTCAACGAACAATTGAAAAACTAACTTGACGTGCGCGGTAAAAAAAACTTCCTAGAATCAAACATTACCGTCCATCAATTAATGCCAGTTTTTCTCGGACTTTTTCAAACATATTTCTCGAGAAACAATATATCTGATTATTTTAGAAAGTTTGGAGCTATCACTTAGAAAGCGAAAATTGAATCGCACTTATTAAATAACATTCAGTCAAAAAAACACGGCCTTTCTTGCAGTGAGAGTTGTGTGAAACGCGGCGTTGCTACACACTGTTTCTTCAATTGCGATAAGTAATCTAGAGGTTCTTCTGCTATATTCTATATATCCTTACCTTCCATGGCGAGTTGTCTATTCTGCAGTAAGTATTATGCTTAGTCAATGAGGTTATATACCCTTCAAAAGCGTTCCATAATGCATTAAACATGTTAAAAAGGTCTTAATCCCCACCCTCGCCAACACAAACAGATGTCATTTTCACAAATAGTAAATAATTCACCATCAATTAAAATAAAATACGAGAAAAAGTGACGGATTTCAATTCAGTATTCATTGTAGGTAAATTACAATCGATTTATAATGCATTGATTTTAACACCCAGGTGACTTGGTCAACTTAACTGTGAGAAACTGCGCGATGTGATGTTCAAAGAGATGACTTTGATTTCCGTTGTTGATTGGTTATGATGTAAAAAAGCCCCATTTTTTTCAATTCTCATAGTATTTTTAATCGAATTTTAGCAAAGCCCGTACATTGAAGCACTCGCCCGAAGCCAGTTTTTAAAGCGGCATTAACACTAATAAGAGGATAAAAAATAGTGGGTCTTACGTGGGCTGAAATGAATTGATTTTAACACTGAAAAGTTCTAAACCTAACGTTACTAGTTTTGAGAGTACAAGAGATATAGTATATTTTATACTAACTATATACATCAGTTATCAATAATTTGAAGAAAAATAGCTAGTGCTGGCCCGCGCACCATCTACACAATGTATGGCGGGAAACCCAATCTAAAAGCTTTGAATTGAGAGCAAACGGGTTAGAAGTGAATATCGAAAATGTGCTTCGCTATATATATATGGAAAGGACTAAAACTATATACGTGTCGTTCATAATCTAATAAATCAATTTTACTTTTACTTACGGCACAAATGCATTATTACAATATTGTTGATGCATATAACGGTACAATTCAATGTTTATAGATTGTGAAGAATTTCATGTGGATACGTGCATGGTTCTGCTGTGAGATATATTTTTGGCGTCATGATCACAAAACCAATTTCATTAAGTCACTGATGACTGTTGGTAGTCACTGAATCAGCTACACAAAGAATACATTGTACATATATTCGCCATTTTAGGGATCCATCCATCAGTCCATTGATAACTATTAATATCAATTTTTCTTTCTTTGTTTTTATCCAAAATTTTCTGTTTCTTTTTTCTTTTTTTTTTTTTTTTTTTTTTGTTACTGGCAACGGTTCTGTCATTTTCTGAACAACTGTTACATTCCCATCCATCCAGACAAATAGAAATTGACATGAAAATAGAAGGATAAAAAAAGGGCAATCGGCTAAACGTTTTCTTTTTAGAAAATGTCACTTAAAAATTCAAAAAACTTAAATGAAAACTATAGGAAAAATATATTGGATACATTCAGGACATCTTTACCCATAGTACCTTGGGAGATGTGGCCGTGAGAGACCTGAGACTGACAGCTGAAGAAAGAATAGACTAAAAGACAAAAACAAAAAAGTTATATGTTTATTTCGAAAAAAAATACTTTAAATTTAAGTCGATAATAATGGCCGAAGGATCTGAGAGGACTATTTCTTCAGATAGCAGCGTTTTAGCAGTAAAAAACGACACGACAAATGCTCAGAAAGCTGAAACGACTGGTGAGACTGAACACATGTTTATTATGGTTGTCGAGGCCGCTGACTAAACTTGTTTTATTTTTTTTTATATTTGTATTTAGACGGCGATTCAGATTGTTCTTTACAAGAAATCGTCGAAGTAGACTACCAGCCTGACTGTCCAGTTTGTCTTCAAGTCGCTTTCTATCCTGTCAAACTACCGTGTGGTCATATTTTTTGCTTCTTATGCATCAAAGGAGTGGCGCTTCGAAGTCGTAAATGTGCGATTTGTAGACAAGCAATTACGGCAGAATATTTTGATAAACCCGTGTTAGTTAAAGTATCAGATCAAATACAGACTACTAAGATTGATTTGAAAGAGAATACCACCCAGGAACTGACAGAGAATGAGTATTTGTGGTATTATGAAGGAAGGAATGGTTGGTGGCAGTATGACGACAAAACTTCTAAAGAAATAGAGACAAGTTTTAAAAGTGGCAAGCGATCATGCACGCTTCTTATTGCTGGCTTTCTGTACTTGATAGACTTTGAGAATATGTTTCAAATGAGACGAAATGAGCCCGGCAGACGGAGACGGATTAAGAGGGACAAGTGTGACATAGAGAGCAAAGGTATAGCTGGTATTAGAAAACCACAACCTCCCCCCAACTCTACAACTGATCCTGCTAATCAATCGACCAATCAATCAAGGGCTCCTGTAGATGGAGCTTCTACAAAGAATGATAACCAGGGGGGTGCAAGCAGCTCTAGTCCTGTTTCAGGTTCTCAAGATAACTCTTCTGTTGATGACCTGAGTGAGAGCATGGAGTCAACAACATTGACACAGTGAGCTCAACTGAGCACATGACTGATGCATTATCTTTCATCTAGATCCATGCTTTGAGCAACCGCTCATTATCCTTTTGAAGAGCACCAAAACTATTCGTTCAAGAATAACGTTTATTCAACATGGTCTTAACATTAATAGTATTTGCAGTGTACTATCTTCAAAGGTCCATTTTTCAAGGGAGGGGGTCAACAAAAAAGCTTATAATGTTTTATGAGCTTGCAACATTGCTTCTTGGTATCTCTGTTGTGAAGATAGAACAATTCAAACAAGTGTTTGGACATCTTTATGATTCAATCAGTTTGAGAATAGGCAGTCTGATGGCATTCTTTGCAAAATGGTGAAAAAAAAACAGACTTATTCTGACATAATTGTAGTCTGCATGGCAAGGTGTTCAGAAGGGAAATTTAAAAGGGGTGTGGGAAATGATGTGGAGGGAGGGAGGGAAAAGGACAGGCTAAAATGAATGCTGCTTTTACAGTAGTCTAGAATTTTAAAATAATCTTTCAAAAGTGTTTTGTGATTGAGACCTTCAAACATGATTGGAGGAAATAAAGCAAATCTTTGTTCTCCGTCTTTCTGTGCTTTTGTGTTTATTGTAGAACAAAGAGAAATACCTCCAATGTGTTTGAACCTTCACACAGTTGAAATTCACCCTGGCTGTTGTTACATGATGGTACAAAACATGTAACTTTTTAATGCCCTATTGCATTATGATATCACAGTTTGTTTATGTGGGAGTAGCATCAAACCTTATTCTGATAAAGACTACCACAGTGTAGCCGCAACATCAAATTTGTCAGCATATCATGCTTCAACCCATAAAATCCTTTCTAAAATTTGCAAATACAATGTCTACATCTGTGGTACATAATATCCTGTGTATTTCCTACTTCTCTTGATGAATTAGAAGAGATTTTTATTAGAACAAGTTAGTTTCTGTGGATTTGCTTGGATTTGACCCCCTTCAACAACCATAATGCTTTGCATTTAAACAACAGATTGTTTTCATGCGACATAGTGGATCAGAGCAATTATGGATGATAGTTTCAAACATTCTCCCATATCAAATGGTTTTTTTTTTACAAAAACTTTAATTTATCATCTTTTTACAGCCATGATAGTTAAAGTCCCAAGACTAGAAATCAACCACATTTTCCAGTATAACGTCCTCCCACACTTTGTACCTACAAATGGAACAAACACTGCCAGCCAGAATAGAAAATAAGGTGTTGTCCTGTACCATGGTAACCGTCGGCGTCTAGGGATACCAGGGAAGGTACCACCATTTAGTTGATAAAACCTGTCGAGAATTCTGCAAGGATTACAAGTTGAAAGAAAAATTCTCAATAATTGATATAGCAACAAGACAACTGTTTCCATCATCTTATTGTGGCTAATAAGCCAGAAGCGTGATGACGTTTTACCCCCATGTCTAGACCAGAATCCTTTTCACATTTCTTTTGTTCACTAATTATGACTATTGTTTCTGTATTCAAGGGAATATAAAATTTGAATATGAAAGGATTTTAAAAACTATTATGGTATAGAGACGGGGGTAAAACGTCATGCTTCAGGGCTATTTAATTCACACAAGTTCTGTTGTTGATTACAAGTCACATTGTCACTTCAAACTTACTGAAAGTAACATACAAAAAAAAAATAAAAAAAGTTGTGGAAAATGTTTGTGCAGTCACAGATGGAAGACGGTCACTTTGTTTGATTTGTGGATCAATTATAATTTTCTGATTTCATGCACTGTTCATGACCAAAAGGTACAACATTGAAAAACTGCTTCTAGTCTAGAATTTATGGAGGATAATAACAATGAAATACTAACTTGTCTTTCTCTGCAAAACAATCAAAGAGCCACTTTTTCCTGTCTTCAGAACTCTGTTCACAGCAAAAATAGCATTTATTTAATAAGCGAAATGATTGTTGAATGATCACTGAGGATCAAGAATGGGTCATAGTTTGTTTTGCCCCGCTCTCAAAATGGTCAATGACTGCAGGTCAACATTAAACTTATATCATTCCATTTTCAAAACCAGTGCAGAAACGTTAACACATACCTTTGGAATATCCTTTGCTTCATATCTGTGACAATAAACATGGATTTGCTGTCTCCAAGATTCAAGGAAGTCTACAAAATGACAAATAATTATAGTTGAGAGACAGTATTAGGAAGTACACAAGACATGCAAACTGAGTTCTCTCGGTGTTTCTAAATGAAAAAAAGAAGATTTTCAATGGTGTACTGATGTTTTGGTTGTTAGAGTTTGTTTACGATTGGTTTGTTGTTAGAGTTTGTTTACGTTTAGTTTGACCATGATCACACTGTTGATTGTTCTACTGAAACATTACAGTAAGTATTCAAAGTATACCCGTGCATATAATAGCCCGTTCTGTGATCCCTGTTTCCTTGAGGAGGCATCAGTCACTTACTAGGCATACTCTTTGCTGTCTTTCGTGGTAATACATCTTCATGAGCATCTTTATATGCAATGGTTAAATCATAGACTGCATCAATGTAGTCATGCAACTTAGCAATACTTATCTGCAAGAATTTGATGTCAATTGATTTAGTTATTGTATTTTATAATTAGTTAAACAATAAGTTCAAATATTATTATATTTAGATAAATGATTGTGAATGCTTGTCGTATCTTTTTTTTTGGGGGGGGGGGGAATCAGCAATTCAGTATCTTTTAGGTTTTAAAATATGAGATTTGCCAAATCCTCACTTTTTGGTATCTTTTAGAGGTTAAATAGCACTGAAACTCATGAATTTGCTATCTTTTAGAAATAAAAAATTTGTGAAGCCATGCCCTTTTGAAAAAGAGCTGGTATCTTTAAGGATATTTATGAAAAATTTCCAACAAGCATCCACGATCGTTTATCTCCAGAGTCCCCCCCCCCCCCCTTTGGGATATTATAGCCTACTTAGTTGCTTATAGCTACATGATGTTACATGGTAAACAGAACTACCTTATGCTGTATAAAATCTGTTCCATTACATTTTTTTCTAAACATTTACAGGATCTTGCATGTTTTGAGTGTAATCATGTTTACCTAGTGAGTCGATATAGGGTACTACCCCCCTAACCCCCGCCCCCCCCCGGGTGAAGGGCTATTCCATGATCCATGAATTTCAACCTTCTTCAGCAAGCCTGCCTAAGTGATATCTCCATGACTAAACCGATGTGTTGCTGTCAGAGTGAAACTTGCTATTTCTGGTTAAGTGCAATGACTCAAACACTATACAATACTAATATTCAATACAGGCTATAGTAGGTGTCTAACTAAGTATAATTATAATCATTAGTTATAAACACTTAAACAATTATTATAACCTACATAGCGCTTTAGGAAGGGGTGGTTCCCAATATCCCTCCTTGTCCCAAAATCCATTCCTCACCCCTTCCCTAAGGGCTGCTATGCAGGATGCAATTATTATGAAGTCTTTATCAAACCTCAGTTGCTCTGGACCTGGGTGTAAGAACATGATGTAATTCTTTCAGTCCTGGTGATAATAAACACAGCTGAAGTCAATATACTCAATTCATTCTAATCAAATAATGTATTTATCGATTCACATGACATTTGTGTATGTGCGTGTGCCATCACCAGTTCATGCATCGATCTATTTGCCCATTCATTCAATCATCCAAGCAATCATTAATTTTATTTGCAATTGATGGTGTGTTCATCTTGTCAATCAATCAGTTATTTCTCTAAACAGCTGCATATAGAAAAAACACAGAACTGATGAAATGTGTTTATACCTTGTTTCTTAGCAAATTCTTGACTTTTTTTGATGACTTCTGGTTTTTCAACTGTATATCTGGTGCCTTCTGGGAAAATCACCAGCCATATCTAAATCAATGAAATACTCTTTTAAAAAAACGATGAGAGAAAAAGTAGTTTTCAGAAATTTTATATAGATTCAAGTAGTATAAAGTAAAAGATACATGCTTTATTACTTTAACAGGGTACCGGTATCAATATATTCTTTTAAAACCAGTTGAATCTGAGATTTTATTTAATGAAATGATGATTTTCAATTATAATGGGGATATCCAAATCATTTGTGACTGCATTGGCAGAGCACTAATTTATGTAATGGCGGCCCCATACAGACTAAAAAAATATTGTACTTCATTCTTAGCATTATTTACAATGTAATATATAAATGGTACTTACTGGAGTCTTGTATGTTTTGTAATGTTGAAGTTTTCTAAAGAAGGACAAACAAATGTGCTGAATTGAAGTAATGTACCTCCTTAAGCTGCTTTACAGAAACTCAAATGGTGTAATATTATTGAAACATGCATTTTTATGCTTAGAAATATTCAGACTAATATTTAAGCATAATTTTGTCAGAGAAAGCTTAATGTTGAATTCAATCGTAATTTCCATTTTAGTACTTCAGTATAATTTACAGTCATTTTAAGAAAGCTAGGTGAGTTAAGCAGAAGGTTTGAATATGACAGTATTGTCCACCAAGTGCAGGCATTTCTGTTTGGACTTGGTGACGGCTGATGTTGCGTTTTGAGAAGTGCAAAAGATGACATGTCTTCTGATCCAAAGTCAACAACTTTTGACAGATAATAAATATTTATAAAGCCATTTCCAGTCAAAATAAGGAATGGGAAATCAACTTTGGATATTGTGAGGTGTATGGAGGTGCTTACAGACAATACAGAGACTTGGCAAAATTGGACTGTCTTGTGTTTCCCAATAGTGTTCTTAGCTTTTACTTTTTGCCTGTTGAAACAGCCCTGATAATTATGCTGCTTTTTACATGGCAATCTAAAGATTTTTGAAAATGCACATGAAACCAGAGAAGAATATTAAGTCATACTGAAGAGTGTGATGGCCAAAAGATTGACAAGCTATAATGGATTTGCATACCTTTCTAATTCTTGCTGCTCTTGGTTACCTCCTCTTTTAACATAAATACATCCATGCTGGAAACACAACAATATCATTATCACCATGCAACTACAGACTGGTAATCATGCAGGCAATCCCTCTCAATAGCCAGGACATTGAAGTGATCCGTCATGCTTTTTCTAAAAATGATAGTGGGAACAAGGGGGACCGTAGACAGGTTCCCTTTCTGTTGTGGTATACGTAAGTATAATTGACACATTTTTCCAATGCTTCATATTAAGTACAACTTTTCTCATTTTCATTGAAATTTCTTTTCAGCCAGACCATCCTCCCTCAAAATCAATGTTGCCTGGCGTTTCTTTTCATACCAAAAACACCGGAGTGGTATGCAATATATTATTGATGCAGGGGAGAGGCAGGCTTATACAAATACTGAACAAAAAAAATCAATCATTAAAGCTTGAGTGCCAACAAACACAATAATCTTATAGCTCATCTTCCAACTAAGTCAACCACCAAGCAGTGATGTAGCATTGTAACAAAAGATTTACCTGTCCAAAATAGAACCCATAAAGTGGTAAATATCTAAGACCATGTTTAAGAATATATCTAATATTTCCAAGAGAACCTTGTCTTATGGCCAGTAGATCAGCTACTATCCAGTCAACTGAAAACAGTTCAAAAGGACACCAAACTTAAAATAACTGTAACTGTAACTGATGGTTAATGATTAGCTTCCTCAGCAGGCTTCTCCTTTCTTTATTTGGGCTTTCTATGGAGAAAGACTGGATCGAGAAGTAGCTCTCAGTTTTTCTTGATACAGGGAACCCAAAGTAGAATCGTGGTTAATAGTTACTTATGATAAAGATAGCAATTGATGATGATAGTGCTGCTGATAATATTAATCACGCCAGATGACAATGATGAAAATTCCTGCAAGGCAAGTAGCACTATTTGGATGTGACCGCACATTTCAATTAAAACAATTCACATTACCACATACCCGTGCACTGGTGGTTGCAGATCAGGATAATGTTTTCTTGTTTATTCCAAGGGATGTGGTCACCATACAGAATGACCTGCAATCAATGACCTTACATTTCAACATGGTTAAATACAAAAATAGGTGGCTTACTATACTTTGCGAAACAAAACGAAATGAAAATTAGTACTTTGCAAAACGAAATATTTTGCAAAGTATAATTAGTACTTTGCAAAATGAAAATTTATACTTTGCGAAAATCAGATTATAGGTCAATTTAAACACATACATTATAATATATTATTGTAAATTTTTAAAGATGATAAATAATCATGTTCAAAACCTGTCCTCTGGAACAGATGCACAGTACATCATATGATGTCGTACACGTCAGATTACATTATAATATCTGTGATGATGATGATGACATTTGTTTTGAACACTCCTCTTAACACACCCCCATGACGTCATTAAACAATGATTTGTTTTTTTTTTACTGATTTAACTTTACCTCTGCTCCTGTGTACGTTTCAAAGAAGAAACAAATCAACGATTGATACATATCATACATGATTTCATCTCCTCGTTCAAAGGCACGACGAGGTAGTACACATGATGCTAGTCGCCATGTTGTCCACATGGCCAAGTACTGTGGTGCAACTCCAAGCATTATAGCTTCTGGAACTAAAAACCTCAAAGAATGAAGCATGTACAGTACGCTCAACATACTGGAAAAACTATTGTTGCCAAAATTTGATAGAAATTTAAAAATTTATCACAAAAAAAAGTGTGAATCGTCGTCATCAAACTGGACATCACTTGCACGTTCACCTTGAGGTTAAAATGAGAGTTCCTGTGCTGGATATTTTTCGGGGAGACTGGTGGCTACTTCCTCGAAGTGAGGCAAACCACCGAGCCAAGATTAGGTTTTAATTTCACAATTGTGTTTTTTGTTTGCCATTTTGTACATAAAATTCAAACTTGTTTCATGAATTTGTTGCACTAAAGGTAAGTGATGTTTTAGAAGTTTATCCGGCATTTCAGAAAATGTAATAATTCTGCATTTTAACTTGAGAATTTGGCAGAGTTTGACAAGATTGAACATGGCGTACTGGCTTTTAACATCTAGTTTCCCTAAAAATCATATTTCCCACTTAAAACACCCAATCTTTCAAAATAACGTGAACCAGAATTTGGCAGAGTTTGACAAGATTGAACATAGCGTACTGGCTTTTAACATCTAGTTTCCCTAAAAATCATATTTCCCACTTAAAACACCCAATCTTTCAAAATAACGTGAACCAGTAGTGAATTCTGATAGTTCTGTGATTATTTCCAGACGTATCCAATCGATGAAACCGATAATCGATGACAATCGATATCATTCGATATCAATCGATGACAATTAATCGATTGATTTCGGAAATTGATGAACAATCTATAAATGAAATTTGTGTGTGAATCGATTAGCATCGATTATCGATGTCAATTGATATCTTAATTGACATCGATTATTATCGGTTTTTTTAGGTACATAGCTGAATAAAGAGACCTAAGATTGTTACAAATTTACGTTTTTCTCTTTGATTTCACAAATAACAATTACAAAGTGTAATCTCGGAAAATATAAAGTCATTTTTAGATATATATACAATATGAGCGGGCGATTTGTATGGGCTGCAAGCGAGCTGTTTTAAATCTGTCTGCCAACGTCCCTCGGCTATCACTGACCCTCAATCCTATTCCAAAATCATTATCCCCTCTAACTCGGCCTTTAATTCAAAAGGAACTGGCACAGGTGCCTTTGACGATCGCATGAACGATGACTGAACTCCCGGCCCTGAGCTGCTATATTGACCTCGTATTTATTTCAACATGTGCCTGAGTATTGTGTTTCCTGGGATGCTAAGGATCGTATGAAAGATCATTGATTGGCTATCGATTGGCAATCGATCAATATTTCTTGTGTGTGAATCGATTGGTCATCGATTGGCAACAGGCAATCGATATTAATCGATAGACTGATATCGATTGTTATCGATTGATCGATTGGATTTCCGATGATCGATTCACATTGATTGGTTACGTCTGGTTATTTTTAGAACTAGACGACTATTTCAGCAATGAAATTGCGTCGAGTTTTCATTTTCACTTTTGCTCTGCTCAAGACGTAATGACATGATTATCTTTTGTTATTTGTTTTCGTGACACAAACTACAAATTACGAGTTAAATCCGTAATTTTGGTAATCTAGTGTAGAGGATACAAAAATTATGTATTTGTTATAACAATATAGAGCTGGAAATTTGAATTTTTCTAAGCATTGAATTTGTTTTTCCCTTAAAAATTGGACAATTCAGTTCAATCTCTTCAAAGGAAATATCCCGATGTAAGTTACTCATATTTACAAAGGACCAATGTAGCAATGTTTTTGTTCTGTTCACCTATAAAACATATCTTCTCTTTGTATATTCCTATTTTAAAGGAGCTGGCTCAAACAAAATATGCTCTGCACAACTCTGCTAGATTATTTATTTTTACACATGAGTAAAATATATGAATATACATATTCTTGGACACAAATAGTTGAGAATGTTTGAAATTTGCACAGTTTCATGACTATACACATCAATAGTGGACCCTCCCTCCACCACCAACGATCAATGTTGTTATTCAGGAGAGAGAAACATCTTCAAGAACACAACAGGAGGCTCATGTAATGAAAGACTGAGTGATGTATTACAGCAAACATACTCAAGAAATGTCAAAGTGTGCTAAGAGTCTCATTTATGTCCAAGATTGTAGCTACAAAACATATTTTAAAACCATCCAATATCCAATAAGAAACTCTAAAGAATTCACTTTTAAGGTGTGTTTAGGACAGTGTAGAAGAATTTGAAGATATCTTATTCATCTAAGAGGCTATTTTTGATGCCACTCTGAGCTAACACATGATAGACCACAGTGGCAATAAACAACCTGGTTGGCCATTTATAGCAATTTTCCTATTAATTTGTGTGTAGTTATTCATTTTGCTAAGTGTATTTGAATGAATATTGTTTCAGCCATGGATGACAGTATCCAGATTATTGAAGACGACGATGATGATGATGATGTCATCGTCATTGACGATCCTAGTCCCAACAAACCAGCAGTACCAGTGGTTATTCTGTGTGATTCAGATGATGATGATAACAATGATAATGATACCAATTTTAATGGGAAGGATAAAAGTGATTTAAATTGCTCAAGGGCAAATAACATTATGATCAATCAAACTACCAAGCAGATGAATGATTGGTATGAACAATATAAGTCACAGGGAACAAGAAGTCCATATTATACGTGCCCAGAGGTGAGTAGTTAATGTAATAGTTGTATTGGAAATAATGGTTGGAAATTTGCTGATCCAAGAGGGAAAAAATTAGAGAGACTTTGAGCAAGTCTAGAGGTGGTGTTGGTGATGCATGTTGGTGGCGGGAATGATAATGGGGATGATGTTTGGAGGTGGCGGTGATGAAGATGTTGGTAGTGATGATGGTGGTAATTATGACTTCTCTGCAAAATTATGGTTGGAAATTATTTGGATCAGCCATAGGCCCTGCTGTTGTGGTCATCTCAGGTCAAATATAATAAATTGGAAATAAAAAGTGATAAAGCAATAATTGTGTAAAACAAGGTGTTCATTTTGCTTTAGTAAATGTACTTTTTTCCCTAGTGTCTGGCCTCTCTGTCAACAGTGTACTTCATTGATCGACACTTTCAGGCAAGACATCCAAAAAGTGTACATAGATTTCAGAAAAACAAACAGAACCCTGATACATTACATATATTGTCTGACTCTGAAGAGACGTCACAACTGAATGAACCTGAAACATTGTCAAGGAACACTCTTCTTCCAGATCAGAGACTGTCACCATTAAAAGAAAAGAGTAGCTCAGGTGCACGGTGTTTGAAACTGAATCCTCTTCCGCCAACATCTAAAAGGCCTAGCAATTCTACAACAAATACAAACTCAATACTACCTATACCCGTAAATTTGGTTTCTCCTCTTCCTCCACTAGCTTCTTTGAAACCTGCTGACTCAGCTTCTTGTACAACGTCTACTGCTTTAACAAGCACTATGATCACAAGATCTTCTGTTCCAATGTGGAATAATAATCCAAATACTCCTCTAAGGGTGATGATCTCAGATAGAACTAAAGAGAGAGTAGTAAAAGTTAACTCAAATAGAAATAGTAATGCAACACAAGAAGGAATTTCAACAATAAATTCTGGTGATCAAAATGTTTCTAATAATACAAACTTGTCAGGAATTGGGGAGGTGCAAGTTCATTCAATGAAAAAAGTTGACAATGATATCTGGACTAGATTAGCAAGAATAAAAGATGCTATCTTCAATAAAACAGGCTCAAGTGATGGTACTACACAAGTGCCAAGTTCTGATGATCAATGCAAAATTCGTGTAAATCGCAGAGCTAAAAGAAAAAAACTTTTTTCTAAAAACAACTTGCAAGCCACTAATTCAAAGGTAAATGATGTCACTGGTGATGATGAAGCACAAAACAAAGGCATATCACCAATGTCATGTGCAAACAGCAGCAACCAAGGGACAGTCTTAAACACTGCGATACAAGACAACACTGTTGAATCAAGTTCACAAGATGCTATATGCGAGAAACGAAAGCGTAAAAGAAGAAAGGTAATAAGATATAATGTAATCACTAAATGTGTGCAGCATTAATTTTAATTCTATTGTCCTTTTTTATTTAATTACCTATAGTAGTAGTAACTAGGGTGCAAACTCTAAAAGTGTGCAATAGTTAATAGAATTAGCATAAATTAATTAGCTCTATTTAGTGGTACTTGTGTTGTGCACTTTTATTGTTACTTTGTATCTCTAATAATGATAATGATGACCCTGGTTGCACTATGCCGGATAAATTTGAAAATGCAACTTTTGTTCCAATAGCGATACTTTATGTGTATAAACAAATGAATTGTTATGCTAATGTGCCAACCAGAACTACAAATGGATCTATTGAAATAACTGCCAATCCCTGTCTGGTTGGCACATGAATAACAAAGGATTACATAAGCTCAAGTATCGCTATACTGTGACAAAAATTGCTCGTTAAACAGTGGAATTAGCATAAATTTGTTTTGAAATCATGCATTTTAGTATGGATTATAACCGGGTAAATAAAGTTGCGTTTTCAAATTTGTTTAAGGTATCAGGGGACCCTAATGACCACTGTTCGCTTTTCTTCGTATAGGGCGCAAAATATGCAACCGATTTCTATGATTTATATATCATCTGAAAGCTGAATAGTTGATGAAAACAACTATGTAAGAAAATATTGACAATTTTTCAATTTTTTTAGTAAGTGGTGAAAATATAAATTTATACTCCGTTTTTTCAAAAAGTCACAGTACAGCAGAAATTTATCCGATCAAAACACACTTATTGTAGTCGTAAAGACGAAAGATTGAACTAAAAAACCGTGTCTCCGATTTTTGATTTTTTGCCTCGTTCAAGAGATATTGAGTGATTTGTATAAAAATCGTCAAAAAATGCGATTTTTAACTTTAGAAACAGATATCTTCGCCACGAGGGCATAACTCAAAAATCGGAGACACGGTTTTTTAGTTCAATCTTTCGTCTTTACGACTACAATAAGTGTGTTTTGATCGGATAAATTTCTGCTGTACTGTGACTTTTTGAAAAAACGGAGTATAAATTTATATTTTCACCACTTACTAAAAAAAATTGAAAAATTGTCAATATTTTCTTACATTGTTGTTTTCATCAACTATTCAGCTTTCAGATGATATATAAATCATAGAAATCGGTTGCATATTTTGCGCCCTATACGAAGAAAAGCGAACAGTGGTCATTAGGGTCCCCTGATACCTTAAATTAATATTCAATCTGTGCTATAGTTTTAAAGCGTATCAAGACTACATTGCATTGCATGTACATTATCTTTTCATACATTAATAATGTTGTGCCTTATCGTATCTTATCATGTCATTTAAATTTGATCAGAAAGGTAATTGTTAGTCTCTCAATCTAAATGAAAATACATCCTTGCTGAATCTTTGCCAAAGACTAAATGTGTTAAGTTTCAAATTGAAATCATCAATCAACAATCTCTTTTAAATTCACTCTGTCATTACTTTCTTTTTATTCTATAGATTGAAAGAAATATATTTTTTAATGCTCTAAAAAGAACCAAAGGTGATTATCCAAGAAGATGTGAATATTTGCAGATAGAGAACAAAGATAGCAACTACTCCTCATTTATTTTGACCTTGAGTATTGGTCCAGCCAGGGCTCACACTCATGACATCCTGCACAGAAGTCCAATGTTTTACCAACTGAGCTAACCAGTCTACAGTGGTATCTAATCCAAAATGAAATCTGTCATCAAATGTTGAACCTGTCCAAAACTATTCTAATATGATTGAGATGAATATGTTTTTCGTTTCAGTTGATGGTTCCAAGATTACAACAAAGAAGCCTATTACTTGTGGACTAGTAAGTTGTAAACTAAAGTTTCACAGTGAAACAAATGATCATTTGCATGATTTTCAACATCTATGGGATCTGTCAGTTCAGTTATTACAGAAACTCTCTGTACTGAAGAAGTATATTTCTGTGTGTGAAACATTGCTGTATCATTTTTTAACCATAATAGGCAATTTTCATGATGCACAATGACATACTGCAACTTCCAGTAAGAATGCTTCGCCAACTTTCTCTTGAAGTGTAGTTAGCACCAATTGTTTTTATAATCTCCAGAGGGATTAAGAATTAAGAAGTTGAAAGAGAATTTGCAAATAATGATACCTGGTAGTTGAAGCCAAATCATGTCATATTGCAACTTACCTTTTTCTTAGAAAACAAGCAAATCCTCTGCTTTATCATAGAGGTAACTGTAATATCGCCATTTTGCATTACCACACCATTTAAATCTGTGTGTGTTGAAAACGTTTGTATGAATGGATGTTATATTTCATGGTTTACTGCAGTTTCCCACAACTGAGACACATGGATTGATGATATTGCTTACCATTCCTGTTAATCAAGACCCCAGTTATTATCCAAATAAAAACCAACCAACCTTATTTCATCACAAAAACGTTTGTACTAACATTGTATACAGGTTGGAAGTAGTTTAGTAAAGTTCAGCGTTTTGATTGATTTGAGCAAAAAAAACTAATGATTAACATATAGAGCATTCAAGACTTTTGAGAAAACAGAAAACAGAAAATTGAAAAAACAAATCAGAATATTTCGGTGGTACAATGAAATAGTGTTATTAAATGTGTTACTGTAATTATTCTTTAATTTTAGTGTCATAGAAGGTTCTCTGACTTCCAAGCCAGAAGAATTCACAATAAAATTTTTCACAAAAAGAAGCCTTTTCATTCAAAGTAAGTTGACTTACTTATGTTACAACAAATAAAGTTACCCTTTCATGTCATGACAATTAATTTTTTTTCAAAGAGCAATATTTAATGTTGTTTTGTTTTTAAAATGTGTTTGTTCAAATTTAAAAAAACATTTTTTTTTTGCAGAGTATCTCCTGTCCCTCCAATCACCCAAAATCCACCAGATGTAGGTAGACTTTCTCAGATGAAACATATTGTCTTGGTAAGTTTTTACTTACAGCATGGCACTTCTTTAAACCTATTATTATTATTCATTATTTCTTTGATTTATTCATTTGTTCCATTCTGACATTTTCTTTTGCAGCAAGACAGTCAGTTGATCAGTCAATTAATATGCAAAGCGCTATGTACATACAAATGGAACATATACTATTTTTATATAGTGTAATAATTTATTTTAAAATGTATCATAATTATAATTATTATTTTGTCATTCAATTACTCATTCATTTATTTATTTGTTCATGTGCTCATTCATTTAATCAATTTATATATCTACTAATTCATCTATCCTGTTGTAGATTGATGTTGATAACTGGAGAAAGGTCTTAGAGTCTGATTTAAAGTTTTCCCCATCCACCTTTGTGTGGGCTTTCCATGGTGGTTCAACAATATGGCAGCCATCACAGTCATCTATTATCCTCAAACACTTACAAGATGAAGACTGCTTTTATTTACACCCAAAGAGTGGCACATCCAAAGATGCAGCAGACTTTGCATTGTGTGTGCAGGTACGAATTAATAGGATAATTTTTTAGATTGAACATGTTGAATGTTGCCAGCCCAGTTTTGAGTTTTTATTAATGATCAGCCATGATTGTGGATGCAGTAACAGTTTAATTCACTTCATTGGTATTTATTGTTTGTGAAAGTATTCATCATGTCAGCATCATTAGCATCATCATCATTATTGTCATTGTCATCATCATCATCATTATCATTGTCTTCATCGTTATCATTGTCTTCATCTTTATCATTGTCTTCATCATTATCATTGTCTTCATCATTATCATTGTCTTCATCATTATCATTGTCTTCATCATTATCATTGTCTTCATCATTATCATTGTCTTCATCATTATCATTGTCTTCATCATTATCATTGTCTTCATCATTATCATTGTCTTCATCATTATCATTGTCTTCATCATTATCATTGTCTTCATCATTATCATTGTCTTCATCATTATCATTGTCATCATCATCGTTGCATCATTTTTGTCAAAACCACCACCTCCATCGTTATCATAATAGGTCAAACAGGCTAACGATATCAACATTGTCTTTGTAGGCTGGTAAGCTAGATGTTCAGCTACCAAAGGAGATCCCATTCACAGTACTGTCTGGAGATGGTGGCTTTAGAGAACTACAAAACCAGCTATCATTATCAAAGCGAGCAGTACATCTGGTGAACCCACACCACAAAACTACAAACACTGTGCTTAACATACTCAATAGCATAGCTGATAGCTAGAGTGCACGTCCAAAAATGTGAGATATACTTTATGCTCACAAGTCACAATAAAGGAGAAACACAAAACTGGAAATTAGTGGGTTATCCCCTGTGAGATATACTTTATGCTCACAAGTCACAATAACGGAGAAACAAAAGGAGTTTTGTCTTTTGAAATCGACTCACTATTGTGATCTCACTTGTGCAGCATAAATTATATTACACGAGAGATAACCCAAATGAATGACATTGTGCAGTGTCTAAATTGATGGATCTATAGTCTGTGAATCTATTGTGTTGTGGTCAGTTGAGCAAATTCATTATACCTGTTTGTTGTTCACGAGTTTTTGAAAACCCCATATATATAAGTTTTTTTCTACTTCGTTTTTGTTATATTAACTGCATTGTAAAAAAAGCATAACGATGAGACCAACACAGACAAATTCACATGCATTTCGATTGGTAATCATCTATATAAATACCTGTAATTATATATATGTACATTTATATGCAAAAAACATCTGATGCACTTTACGAAATAAATAAAAAAACTTCTGATACACTTTACAAAATAAATTTAAAAAAAACTTGTGATACACTTAACAAAATGTATATTATTAAGATGTGACCAATTGTTTTATTTTTTATTTATTTATTTTTTTTTTTGGGGGGGGGGGACTAGAAATTTTGAAAGTGGGTGGGCACTAATCAAAAAATGATCCAAATTTTTTTAGTAAAACAATTACTGATTATCAATAAAAAATTTAAAAAATTAACTGTAAAAATAAATCTAAAGGAAGGGCACCGGCCCCCATGCCCCTCCTTGGATCCGCCTCTGGGAGTCTGTTTGTTTTCTAATTCCAAAGGATACAATCTTTGGATGCATGGCTCATTCTCAATTGTACAATGTAGGTACAAACAACTCGAAGATAGCGTTTTATCAGGTCTAAAAGCTGCACTCGGGCTTTTAAACCGCATAAAACACTCTTGCTGTTTTACTACTATTTTAAAAACAGTCCATACCTTAACTTGGAGATCTAAATTTGTTGACCCTATAAATTATGCAGGAAGCTTCTAAAATTATCCTGAAGGAGGGAAATGGTGAAGCAGATACCCGAGTATTTCCAGGTAGAAACGAGTTGCTTTACAACTATTTTATTTCTTTTTTTTTTAGTGCATGTGTTTAATTCATTGATGTATCCGACTAATCGTGAATGACATTTCACTTACACCTTCATAATATTTCATAGAAATAAGAGCAATTGTCTTTCTCATTATTTATTGCATCATTGATGGTGCAGTTGGGATGATGAGGTTTTCCATTGTGTAGTTATTCCAGTAAACTAACCTATGACAGAAGGTTCTTTGCCTCTTTCTATTACTTAATTCTATTATTTGGCTATCGAAGTGCTGGTTTAATAGTTCATGGATATCTTAAGTATAAATTCTGCAATTTGCAAATATTAATTTATTTTCCTTACTCTTCCTTTCTATTTCAAAGTTCTTCCTTCAACTGCTTGTCAGATGAGCAATCAGCTTTCTTTCTCCTGTAAAGCTAAGTCGCGAATGCATAGCTAGAATATTGTCGACCACCATCACATCTCCCTGTTGCCAGTCAAAACCAACAGCGTTGCTCCAATTAGCGTCTCGCACGTTTTGCAGCACATCAACATCAACTTCAGTCCCGTCGCCGTACTGAGAATGTGTGGGGTACATCTCGTCAGGGAGGTCAGAATTCTCAAACATTGGCGATTCTTTATAGTAGGTATTATGGTGGACGTTAACTTGATTGAACCATACTGGTTCACCGGTAACTGGGTGTGGAACGATGGGCTCGAGCACATACCAGTAAAAAAGACTGCCATTTTCATTCCATCGATAGTTGAAGCCAGCTCGTTGAAGAAAATCATCCACGGCCTACAATATAAAGGTAAGAACAGATAATGTGAGCGTACACTCTTAGTAGGCAGGACTATTAGATTTACCCATGTGTGCAGTGATTCATACTGATATATCACGGCTTTCGATTTTCATGGCTAAAATGGCTAATACCTGTCGGTGTACCATTTTAATGTTACACGTGTTGACTAAGAATTCAATGAGCAAGGACAGCATGTCAGTGTTGGTGGCCTCCGGTCAGGCCAGGTCCAAGACCCCAGTGAATGACTGAGGTTTCCATTGGAGTGCTCGAGAATTACTGCAGTTTGCATTGCATTGCAGCCAGCACAGACACAACTGACCGGTTGCGATGTGCAATCAAACAAGTTATTTATTTTTATGAATGAATGCGGAATGAATGGATGGGTGAGTACATTTGTCTGTCTGTATAGTCCTTCCAGGTTCAAAGCCCCTAGCATGCATGTTATCAGGTAGAAAGCTAAGCTAAGATGGAGAAGTGCGCAAAGTGCAGTAGCTTACTCTCTTGTCCCTATTCATGAAAGATTGCTGCCATGATGTATAAAGGTTCTCCTTGATATCAGGCAGGTATCGAAGATAGCGGATCTTTCTCTTCTTTAGTATATCAACCACTTCAGGGTCAAGGCTTTTGAAGACTTCTGAGTTCTTAGAGATTGGCGTCAGGCCTCCACATCCTGGCTGTGGTGGGGTTAGGCAGCAAAACATCACCTGTCGAGCAAAAAAATGCTAACAATAATATAATTTATCTATGGCATCCACGTATTTACCCGTGGTAGTGTATCTAGACACGGGCCCTACATGAATTGTTGGGAACTATCAAATATATCAACATTTCAATATAATATGGATCGTTTAGCTTAATCGATGAATTCAAGCTATAGATGAATACTTCGAAAGACAACTGTTAAAATAAAGCAATGGAACTATTGACGGCAAAAGATTATAAGGGTGCAGTTCTGACCAAGCCCGCATACTCACAAACCTCTGAACATATTTCATGCAAGTCGGCGCAATTTCAAAAGATTTGACTGGTAGTTTTTCTGGCATTTCAATAGGACTGCAGTCAAATCTTGCATTGCGTCATTCTCGAACCCTGAGAGTTAGACAATGGTGTCTGGGTCCAAGAATGGCATTGCGTACGATGTGAAAAGTTTCATTGTAATGATACAGCACACAATACCTTTTTTGGATAAATAGTTGAACAGGCCATCTCGTTATGCAGCTCAATGGTAAAAGCTGGAGGATCATCAGTGGACGAATACACTTCGTCTGTTATCTCATGCCGATTGCCAGTGCCTCCTTCATACCCTGTAGCTTGATAACCAAGGGAACGTGTGAATTCTTTAAACTCTTGTGGCCCTTTGATTCCTGTACCACGAAACAACACAGCACCAGCTCGAGAAAGGTTTTTGTCAAGTTGCTGTCGACAAAATTGCCCCAGCTCTGTAGCAGTGACTTTCTGTGGGTTTTCAATCTGTAAAGCGTACGGGAAGTCATGACGAGGGTCTGCTAGGTATTTCGGCATTGTTTTGCTCCATGATCCTGGTAAGTACTTTTTGCCAGCTAGAGGGTTGTTGTCTCTTTGTTTGAGGTCCGACGCCAAAATAGGACTTGCGAGGACTTTGGTTACTGATTTGAAATCCGGTTGTGAACTCAGGCCCTTACACAATGTTAATTTTGGCGTTTGGGATAGCACTTTGGTTGCTTTCGTGAGACGAAACATGACGATATCTGGTTAAACAAAGCTGAAGAATATGAGAAAGGCACATTAGCTTGAGACAAGAACTGAGACAGTAATTTAAACACCTCTTTTCAATAAACGTCGGGGAAGAAAATTCAGTGCTGACTTATAGTGACAGGCCGGATAGCTCGACCGAAACTATGAACGTTTTATAACATTTGAGAACTGATAAGAAGCAATATAATCATAAGCATGTCGATATATATGCCAAAACATAAGAAAATCATTAGATGGCAATGTTTCGTATACACCACTTATGCAGCAATCTTAAATGCCCACACAGTTCCTTTTGGTCATGTCATTCCAATCCCTTGAGATCGACCTAGTCCAAGCTGTATGTTTTTGCCGGTATTTATAAAACAGCTATATTGCTGAAGATGATTGAAAGGATACTATATTGATTCTGGATAGATTAGTGTTAATTTCCATAGTGTATAATTGTCTGAGTAAATATTAAAATCAGATTTACAGATAATTTACAGTTTATTAATTCCCAGCCTGTGTATATAGACGTCCACTCCCCTACAGGCCGAAAAAAAGAAGGGAGCGTCTGTGCTATAAGTTCACAGTTACCATTGAATCTCTGTTAACTCATTGATGCCACTGAAGGAAAAAAATACCCACCTCATTTGATTGACAATTTTGCGCTGAATTTTGTTGTTCGAAAGAATGAAATTGCATACCGTGCTGGTAACTGTGGCAATTAACAACGTCAACACTTAGTGGTATCATAAATGCATGATGTCTGCAAAAAGGATTTAGTTTCTTACTTTAGTTTTTTACTTTTAAAAATTGTTAATTAGTTGTTTATGTTTCCTAGTATAAAAACAATCAGAACAATCACATTTTCACTGTCGGGCCAGTGATGGCCAAAAACAAGCAGTACGAACAGGTTGTTAAATTGGTGAATGGCATGTAAAGGGGTTTCGTCAGTGTTGCCAATTGTACCAGTGTTGAAATTACTGATACATTATTAGAAGGACTGCTGAAGTTTTAAAAGTATATAAAGAATTGATAAAATTGTGCAACTAATAGCGATACTAAACGATGTCGGATCGTTCATTATGTTAAAATGGCAAACCTCCAACGACGAAGAACTCAACCCATGCAGCAGTATTTCTATTCATATCATATTACAAATCGACATTCACTTGTTTAAAAATGTCAGTACATCCCCTTAAAAAAATAATTGTTAAGTCCACATAAATGGATTATTTGTTTATTTTAAATAGTTGTTTTTTAGTATAGCTATCTTTCATAAATAACTGTTTGCTGATATAATACTAAAGAGCACTTCGTTCATAAGTTGAACCCTCGTTATTTTCCCGTTAACAAGAAAATCCATACACCCCAGCCTGAACAAATAAAGTTTTTTCCCTGAACAATAAATGATCAATAATACCAAATCAATACTTACCAAGATCAAACATTTGAATCCATGTAATGAAGGTTGAACAATTCAGTTGTGTGTTCGACCAAAGTGTGTGTTGACCAAAATAAACAATCATTCAATAAAACTGATAACAGTTTCCGAGACGTTTTGGTACGATGAACAAAACATAAAGACTCACACCCACCAACCAGGCTTGACTTAATTAGTCCCCTGCCATGGGTTAAACAATCAGCTACACAATCTAAGTGTAATCACATCCTATATGGATAATACGCATCCATTTACTTTTCCACATGACAAGACAACACTCCCCTCACGCAAACGCACAAAAGGGATTTACTCCGGCCGGCATAATATCGGCTGAGTCATGTTTCACTGGGTTATTACTAAAATTATCTACATGCATTCGTTATAGCTTACTTTTGTATCCTACAGTGCAATTTCAATTCCCAATTCACTGCTTCAATTCTCCATCAAAGAAAGGTTAACATGACGCAGAGCCAAGTAGACAATAAATGTCGCTCAGTTCACTGATTTAAGCCGACTAGTCGTCTCATAGCTCGGTGCTCCTTCCGCATCTAATGGTTCACAATAGTTAGTGAATGAGGAAGGAAGCGATAAAGCAGACTTTGCTTCTTCAGTTATGTAGTGATCGGAAATAGATGACAAAGCCTGTTTTAATACTTCTTGGATACATCGCTACGCTTCGACGGGCGTAGTTCCAGATCCTTCAGTTTTCCTATGAATACTTTTTAAGCACAAATAGTTAAGGCTTGTACTGCTTGTTTGAGTACTACATAGCACAGCCGCGGCGGGAAACGTCGAGCATGTCTGATCACGTCTTCCACTCTCCGTGGTAGACCTTCGCCTTACCATATCTTAAACTCCTTAATCATCTTGCTACTACGGGGACTAACAATCTCGACTACACTTTTATCATGCCATTGAAAATATTGCGTTTTCAAATGACGGCAAAGACCGTGTGTACTTTATCTGCATTGGTCAACCATATATAAGCAAACCCCCCGTCCCACGGGCAATATCGGGGGAATTATTTAATTATTGTTCGCCTTTAATTCCCTATTGTCAAACGTTAATTCCCTCGCTAATCCATGGGGGTCGGGGTGGGGGGCGAGCTTTCAATTGACTAATAATATGACGTGTGATTCCTTTGACCATGAACATAAATCCAAACAACAATTCGGATGCAGCGTAACATGGATTTACAAACTTCGATAGAGTTTCTAATAAAAATATTGATACTAATTTTTTTAATTTCACATATTACAATTCTTTAATATATTACAATTTTTGTTCGTGATTTTCCTAAGTATACTGTTTGATTGATAATTAATTTTGAAATCAGTAATTCCTCTTACATATCACGAATATACAAGAATCAATACAACCACAATATTCACTTTTGGCAGGCCGGGCCAAGTCGAACGAAAATGATGGAAGCGATTTTGTAAATGTTCTATATAAAAGTGGATGCTATTTATGCCCAGTTGCAAAAATCAAGTCCATAGATTTAGTAGTTTTTGGAGAAGAGGATATTCATTCAAGACAAAAAAAAAAATACTCGTCCAGCCTAAAGGCTTTTTGGTACCTTAAAAGGTCGTCCAATCCCAAATCTCTTAGCCCCATTTTTGCAAGTACGCGTATCCAATGAAAATATCACATTGCACTGAGGTCCAGCCTCTCTATTCACAATATATACAAACGTCAAAAAGTCAACTCAACAAAACTGAAATATCCAAAGACAAGAAGGAATGAGGTAAGAGAACTTATCCCCGGACCCAATCAGAAGCCCTACTCGTGCAATTTTTAAATGCGACTATTTTCAGCTTGTTACCAAGTGTTTTGACGATGGGACCGCACCTCCTACGATCTGACCAATCACATTCTGTTCCCCAGATAGGTTGGTTTAAATCAGACTGAACGGGTATCATGTTGTGTGAAAAGGCCAGAGTGAGGGATAAGTTCTCTTAACTCATTCTATCTTGCCAAACCAGACCAGTCTTGAGCTCTTAACTCACGAACACAACTGAAAGAGTCAGGTTCAAATCATAATTTACAAAGTATGAGGCCAATGATCATGGTAATCGTTTTTTTTATCTTAATGTACATGACAATGCACTTTCAACACTTGAATTTAGACCTGATATTGTTTTCTATAAAGTATTTACCATCTTTTATACGGCTCCAAATATACATATCATAATCCTGGCAAACATTTCGATATTCACAAATCTCTTGACCTTCATTTCAGCCTCATACTCGAAAATGATGCTTTGAACACGACAAATACGATTGACATCGTTCTGCATGACATCAGGATCCCCTGAAGTGAGTCATAACAATTAAATCAACAGTATTTTGTCCCCTCATGATTTCTTTAGCCACTTCCTTATGCGACCAGTGAAGAACGTCTTTACCGTTCACAGAATGAATAAACATTCGAACCTAAACACAGACAAACAGACGAGGTTAATGCATGAGCAGAAAAAAAAATGAATGGGTAGATAAACGAATAAATGGAAGCTTGAATGGATTGATGAATGAATGTATTGACGACTGAATGAATGGATGAACGGATTAATGAATGAAAGAAGGAGTGAATGAATGGATGGATGAAAAGATGAATAAATGGATGTATTGATAAATGAATGAATAAATGAATTAACAAATGAATGAATGAACGAATCAACGGAAGCATAAATTCTAGAAAGGATGTAAAGACATGAATGAATGTAGTAAATAATGCAATTTTACCTTCAGTCCAGCAGCAGCAGCGGGCCCTTCAGGATCGACAGTCTGTACATAAACAGGCTCTTTACCACGAACAACAAACCCAAAACCAACTGAATCACTCATAATCTGACATAAAAAATGACCATGTGAGGGATATCAAAAATGCTGCAAAAGGAAACTATTACTCGACTTCTTTTCTCTTCAATATTTTATTGAAGAAAACCTATTTACAAATAGGGGTCACTGCCATATGACCCTGCACAATTATTGGTCCTTGAAATCCATCTTTAGAGTTTCAATGAGACAATTAACAAACAAGTTCATGATTTAATGTAAGATGGTTAGTGGGCTACTCAAAAAACCAACGTTTGTTATTATGAGTTATTATTATTATTATTATTATTATATTGTTATTATTTGAAAATATTGAGGCAAAACAACCCAACTGTGATTTATAAATAATATGCCTGCACTAGTTGTAGTGAGTTTTACCTGTATAGTTTTCATAGCATAGGGTCCTGTCGAATCTAGTAGTTCATCCACTGTAATTTCCCTTACAATAACTACAAATAAACAGAATTATCATATGTCACAATGTGCAAAAAAAACACATAAAAACAACAACAACAACAAACAAACAAAACAAAACAAACTCGATAATAAGCCTTTGCAGTGAATTTACTAAATTTATAAAATACTCTTTATTGGGCCTGTTAGGCCTTCTGCCCACAATGACCCATATGAATCTACAACAATATTATGCAAATTAATTAACAATATTATGCAAATTAATTAACAATATTATGCAAATTAATTAACAATATTATGCAAATTAATTGAAAATATTATGCAAATTAATTGACAATATTATGCAAATTCTATGCTTGATGAGAAAAAACATTGAAACAATTGTTAGCACTGAGAAAACTGTTGAATGTCATAAGACGACATATACTCTACCTGGTCTAGGAGAAGAGTTGTCAGGGCTGATACTTGATGGAGACACGTCTGGACTAGTTGGACCTGCATGGTAGACAAAATAAGATATCTGTTATGGGATTCCTTTGTGTGATTGGGATTCCTGTGTGATTGCATAATAAACTCTTTCTGTGTTGGAAACTGCATTTTGACAGCAGCAAAAACACCAAATGGAAGCAAGCTTTGACGTGTCTGAGTTTTTGATTATAAATCTTGTTTACAACCACTTACTATAAATATGTCGTCCACTGAAAGGAACAGGATTAGAGCGATTTGTTATCACCAGTGGCGGGACCCCATTTGTCTTTGTAGAAGCAAGAACCTTTCTACTTATTAATGGAGAGCCTGTTGCAGCTGTTGTGAGTTCACTGCAGTCTATCATTAATAGTGCATCCAGTAGCTTCTTGCAAACAATTTTATCAATCACAAACTGATAGTGTATGTTACTGTCATCTTTGAAATGGTGGTCATCTGTAACTAAACCAATTAAATATAATATATAAGATAAAGATAGTCTAGCAAGATCAGGAGTGGATCCAGGACTCGAAGAAAAGGCAGGGCCATGGCCCCTTTAAAGAGACAAAATTAACATTCTACTCAGACAGAGTAAAGGCATTTCACATTTATTGAGGGGGACATTGGGGTTTGTGGTGTTCTCCTTATTTTAGTGCGGTGTTACAGTGAACGAGGCTGAAAAATTGCAGTATTGCGGTGATGTAAAACCTTCTGATGTGCGATTTAAGTTAATTTATGTGCGATGTACGGTGAAATGAAAACTTTTTTAGGAGTTGTGATTTTAATCTAACCAAAATGTGTTTTTGTTCACGTGACTCATGAAAATATGCGGTGACAGTGTTTTGTTGAATTTTTTGCGGTGTTGTGGTGTTCACCATCAATTTTTTTGGTGTTGTGGTGTTCAAGACTCCCCAATGTCCCCCTCTTTATTAATATTTTTACTTGGTAAAAGGGTAGAGGAAATAAGGTCCCTTTGTCCCCTAAATTAATCTGCCCAGAAGTGGCTGTTGTAGGAAGGGGTATAATAACAACCCAATCCTTGGTTATCTGTAAGCCCAGCTGGGTTTCACTGGCAGGGAGGTCTTTCTTTGCACTGCAATACCTTCAATTCATAGCTTCATTTTGGTTGTCTTGTCTAAGCTGCCAATCAATTTTAGGAGCAGCATTTATTAACATTAACAAATTACACAGGAAAATTTTTGTGATCCCCACAATGGGTTTATTTTGGATGATCGTTGGGAAAGTAATACAAAACATAACATTGGGTTCAAATTTACCTGTATTTCCCCTATAAATCAGAACATTTCCCATGCAATCCCACCTTTGGAGACTTGGGAATTCATTTTTTTCCCTGTGTTAACAGTGCACCAGAACGTGTAATACTAAACTACAACCTATGAAATTGATGGTATAAAAGACCAAGTCTCAAAATTAGAACTGAGGAAAATGTATCAATGGTGAATTTGGCATTAGAGAGACTAGCTAGAGCACTTCAATGGTGTTATACAAGTCATTTAGTGACAAATTTACCATGTTTCATGACACCAAGCTCTAATAGTTCTCTTCCCAGCATAACGGCTTCAAATCTATCAGAAGTCTGACCAGTCTCCACCAACCAATCAACTAAAGCACTTCCAATAAAACAACTACGATATACATAATCCTCACACTCCTGATTCTTGACAATGTTAACACCATCACATTTCATCCTGTTTAAAAAGAAAATAATTCATTTTAGTAGATTCAAGGTTTTTATTTTCCAGTGATACTTAAAGTTAAAAATATTGTACAAATATAAGGTAAAGACTGTGAAAGGTACAGGAACTACTGCAACAGTATAAAAAGAAGTGGCATAAAAAGAATGTACATGAAAAGAAAAGAAGGGAAGTAGAATTTTTTTTTATTTCAGTGACAAATTTCAGTAAGAAAACTATAGATTCAATTGGAAAAGTGAAATGAAAGAAAAAGAAAAATTGGGAAACATAGGAGGGGATAGGTAGGAAGTAAAATGAAACGAAGAAATAAAGAAGGCCAAAAGAATGAGAGAGAAGAGTAAAAAAATAAAATAGGAATAAAAATGGAAGACAAACATGGGATGAAGATTTAAAAAAGGACAGATGAGTCATAGCAAGGAAGTGCAAAAAAGCAAAACAAGTTCAGAAAGCAAGGGTAAAATTGGGATACAACTTATCAAAACTTAGGATAAGAAAAAAAAAGTTTTTTAATAAAGCTAACTTTCAAGATTTGGGAAAAATGGTTCTATATGGTAAAGCCATACATATGCCTTACATGTCTGAAGGCCACCACACACTGGGAGAGATGTCTTTGAAAATTAGTCAAATTTTATAAATGAATAAGTTCAAACCTTTGTGATATGTCATATGCTTTCAGCACTAGTTGAACATCGTGTGTGATAGGAAAACTATTGTCATCTAGGCGAAAACGGTAGAACAACATCTCGTCTTTAAACATGTGATCATCACAAACTGAAACAAAATATAACAATACATAGCTTGAAAACAAGATAATTGGCTATGTTGAGTTTGAGTTTGCCAGATCGATGATTATTAATGTATTTCTTTTATCTTTCAAAAAAGTCAAATATTACCTCTTTAGATTCACAGGAAAAAAATTGTGATTCCCAAAATGGGTTTATTTTGGGTTTTGGTTGGGAAAATGCTACAAAATCCAACATTGGGTTCAAAATTGGGATTACCAAAATGGGTTTATTTTGGGTTATCGTTGGGAAAGTGCTACAAAAACCAAAAAAAAAAACCATTCTGGGAATCACAAATTTTTTCCTATATTGTCACATATCTATACCCATAGTGGGGGTCGGAGGGGGGAGGGGGGGTGAAAACAGGGAAGAAGGATAGAGTTATTTCCTAAATAAAAAGCATTAATATAAGGAACAAGGAATAAAACTGAGACCCCTAAGTGTTTCAATCAAAAGAACGTTTTGTTTTTAGTTGAAAATCATCTTGAATAACCTTTGTCATTCTCTGAGAGTCAAACAAGCTGTTTGTTGAGAACAACTTAATACAATTTCGGTATTAAATAAAAATGCATTAGTTCGTGAGTTTGCAAAAGCTTATAACAAATCCACAATTCATGTTTTAACACGATTTTAATTAGCAAAAGTGAGAAAATAAAAAGATTCAGATTATAAAAGTTTCAAGTGGAAATATAATACTGAGGAAAATTATTGGTGTTCACAAATGCCCCAAAGCCTTGTTTGTATTTGATTGCACTCATGCAAATCAGAAATGTACAATGTTCGCATCGAAAGTTTAATCGAATTTTTTGAATGAAAATATCACGAGTTTAGTGACAAAAACATAGTTCTTAAATAACAGCAAAAACTTAATTACGACTTTTAAATGCCCGATTGTAGTTTATAAAATATATTAGGCGACTGTGAACACGGTTATATAATCTACCTAAATGTACAAGAATATTCTAAGTACCTATTGTTTATTTGGATTGGTCATGCATTCTAGACCACATGGTCGATCACATCTTTATCCCGATCTCAAATTAGGATTACAAACTAAAAACAATGTTGTGCTTGTACGCCGAAAAAAAACGTATCCTCTGTTTAAGATGAAAGATATGTTTGATATTTGTTTGATGCATTGCTCTTTTTAGAGAATCGATAGATGTGATTAAATTGAAAACATTTGATTTTGAACAGCGTATTTTAAGACTGGAGGACACAAATGAATATCAACTCAGTGCAATATTTCGAAATATAATTCTAGCAGAGATTATAGTTTCACATCGATCTTACCATGGTGTAGAATGTTGTTTTCTTGCAGTACACACATGGTCTGTACAGCTGCAAACCTGTTCGGCGCTTCTCCATGTTTCACAAGCCAGTCGACTACATCTTTGCCCACAAAACAGCTTTGATACATTCGTAAATGGTACCTACGGTCCTTGATCATTTCAGGGTTTCTTTCTGAATGAAGCCTTGTTCTAAGATGTTCAGATAATAGCAGAATATGGATGTATTTGGAGGAGATTCGCTCCATATTTCTGCTTTTTGCTTCATATCAGATTTCCAGCTTCCAATGTTGATATTTGCAAAAAGAAACATGATATACCTCACCGCTTACTGATATCACGGGCTCGCAAGTAATTTCCCGCCAAAATTCAATTTTGAGGAAAACCGCCCGCGGGTTCATTTATGATTATGTCGTTTTTCAGTTCGGATTTTCTCAGAAATAATTATTATTTTCAAAAACAAAATTTTGTATAAAAAAACTATAATCGTCAGCAAAAATACCGGTTTGTCATGGCACATGGCCAAAATTACAAAAAGCGAAAATGGAACCCCGCGGGATCAAGAAAAGTGGGGAATAATGTGGCCGTTTTTCCGTAAGAGGGAGGGGTGAGAACGGATGTACACAGGCTGAATAATATGGCGTTCAATTTCCGCCAAAATTCGACTTGCTCAATTCAACATTGTACTTTTTCTATTCGACCTTTTTTTATAATCGGACATTCAACTTTGTTGTTTCAAGAATCCAACATCCTATGCTTCATAGTCCGACTTGCAAGTTTTCTAAATATTGTCGATGTTTCTGCAATCGAACTTTGTACTTTCACGAATTCAACATTCAACTTTCTCGCAATCGAACATCCTTCCGCATGCCACTTTTGTCCAGTCAACGCGGGCTCAGAAAATACCAATTCCAACACTGTTGGGTAGGGGGACGGGAGAAAAAGGTAACTTTCCGTACCCCCAATGGATAGCTGTGGAACTCAAAGTCACATAAACCCTCCCCCAAAGCAACATATTTTTTGTTTTGTTCGCACTTACGGAGGATTGAAACATGGCCGATGATCGACTTAAACGATGTCAGATCTGCCCTTCTGAAAGTGGCAGATCGTCTTTCGACTTTACAGTGAGAAAAGACTGAAGGTGAGTTTTTCTAGTGAAATAGTGAATGTAGCTGTTAATTGCGATCGTAAAATGTACTGAATGTACAGCAAAAGTTGACCATGAAAAGCACGTGCTTATCATAGAAATGATTATTTAGAAAAAGAAAGAAAATAATACTTACAAGCTACAATTTTGACGGGAATTAAGAAATCACCGTGCAGCCATCTTGTTTTTCTAGATCACGTTGAACAAAACAAAAGATGTTGCTTTGGGGGACTGGAGGGTTTATGTGACTTTGAGTTCCACAGCTATCCATTGGGGGGTACGGAAAGTTACCTTTTTCTCCCGTCCCCATACCCAACAGTGTTGGAATTGGTATTTTCTGAGCCCGCGTTGACTGGACGAAAGTGGCATGCGGAAGGATGTTCGATTGCGAGAAAGTTGAATGTTGAATTCGTTAAAGTACAAAGTTCGATTGCAGAAACATCGACAATATTTAGAAAACTTGCAAGTCGGACTATGAAGCATAGGATATTGGATTCTTGAAACAACAAAGTTGAATGTCCGATTATAAAAAAAGGTCGAATAGAAAAAGTACAATGTTGAATTGAGCAAGTCGAATTTTGGCGGAAATTGAACGCTATAGAATAATGCTTAGCACTAACACTTTGTGGCCAGACTCGGGGCAAAAAATGCTGCTCCATGCAGGATCAACATAGCACTGATCTTCGTCTACATTTTTTATATACCTAGCAGAAGACGAAAACAACTGCCGAAATCAATCCGTGGATAGCTAGCTAGTAGTTTTGAATCAAAGCAAAACACTTTTTTAATCACAAAGAATATATATTATTTTAGGTTTTAACATTATGATCATTTCTCACGTTTTGTTTCCAAATTCAAAACATTTTAAAAGTCGTTGTTAGTACATGGTCTGTTTTGTTATTTTATTGTTCATATTGTTTAACTACACTTTAATTTTTTCAAAAGGCACTGCCTCATTTTAATTCTACCTTTCTATACACGTTTCTTGTTGTAAAGTGCTACGATATTGAACCGTGCCGTTCTTTGTAGTCGTTTTGTTAACTCTGTTCAATCCAGAAACTCTTTCCGTAGAACTTTGCTAGATCCGCAAAGAATATTTGTCTAGTTGAGTGAAACACTGGTCGCACAATTTGTGTCCTTCCTTAGTCTTGGTCCGTGTCAGAGCCATCGTCGTCTTCTTCTTCGTCAGCTATGTCAGGCATTGGGAATCGCAAGATTGCGGCAACTCCTGATAACTGTCCAAGTTCTAAGAGACAAAAAAAAAAAAAAAAAAAAATTGAATAAATAAATAAATAAATAAATAAATAAATAAATGAATGAATGAATGAATGAATGAATGAATGAATGAATGAATGAATGAATGAATGAATGAATGAATGAATGAATGAATGAATGAATGAATGAATGAATGAATGAATGAATGAATAAAAATAAAATTAAAAAAAGCAAAAGTAAATTTAAGTTAAAATAAGACCAAATGGATGTTTTTTTTTCAAATTTACTGTGGTAAAGCGCTTTTTTCTTGATTTCTTTCTCTTTTCTTTCTTTTTTTTGGGGGAGGGGTGAGGGTCAGCAGTAGTTTTGAAAATGTGATTACGAAAGAAAACGTACGAGAGTGAGGAAGATTAATGTTTACTTACGTTCACCGGAGACATGTAAACTTGAGAAAATTCTGTAAAAACAAAAACTAATTAGTAATTTTATCTTCTCATGAGTATTAAAATAAATATATATATTTGTCTCCACCCATTCTTGTCCGGAAAGTAGAGAAGGGCCTGGGTTCTAGAATGGTTCCCATCACATTTTGACGTCCTATGAGTCAACACATCTTTGCAAATCCTCGACTACAAAAGAGAACGCAATTTTAAATCTTAAAAAACTTGCGTGGACAGGGTTTTCAATGTCTTTTTGAATAAGCGTCTGAGTAAATGAAATAGGCGTCTGTGTCCCAAAATGTACAATCATATTTTTTTACGAAGTACACTAAATAGCCGGCGGTAAGATAGGCGGCCCTACATCGCCGCTAGCCGCCTGTTATTGAAAACCCTGGTGGAGTTTGCGGTCTTTTAAAACGGGACCAATCATACACTCACTCACAGAAGCGTTTGTGCAGTCACGCGTCACCTAATCTAGACACGTGTACAGGTAGTTACAGTAATATTTGACAGTCATTGTCAATACTTACTTGACTTCTCCTCCATTGTCTTTAACACTTTCCACAAGGTTGACGTATCTTTTACGCGTTTGTACATCTGCTGATCTGAACATAGTAGAGTAAATAGTAAATATCTGTACACAGTAAAGTAAATCAGAATATAACAGCTGGTCTCACAGGAAGCCGACGTTGCACACTGTCCCCCTTTTCCATCAATGCTCCTTTTTACCGGTATCTGAAGCTCCTACAAGCTACACAGAATTAATTTTTTTTAAAATTCTCATCATCTCGCAATAGAAAATATGACTTACAAGTGTTAAATTAGCATTCTTATTAGAATATATTACGATTTAAGTTTAGAAGTAGCGTGACTTATCAAGACTTTTGAAGCCAGGAAGCCTGGAGCAAGAGTGAGGAGGCATAATTAATACCTAAAAAGCTTGTCTGTAACTAAAAGAGTCTCAATGGCCATAGCTTCATTAGCTTTTTCGATGTGACGAATACTGAAAAAAGAAAGAGAAAGTACCTCAAAGAAAATATCAAGAGACTAACTCAAAAATATATAGATACAATTGACAACTAGTCTTGTTTAGAGATGGGAATTATTTTCCAATACAAACAATGCTATCACAAGTACCATCTACATTCTGATTCTAAATTAGCTTTATGCTCTTGTATCACATATCAAATTGAGACGAGAATGCATCCAAGGGTAGTGTTTCAGGGGATGTTCCCTTTTGGAAAAGGCAAGATTTATTTTCATAAAATAATTCTTTAATATTATCAGTAACCCCTGCTGAAATCTATAAGAAGCACTTTCCTCTCTTTAAAAAAAACGTGTGAACCAAACACACTTTTGAAAAACTTAAGGGGTATTTTTGAAAAATTCCCTGCGACCCCCCCCCCCCCCTCATGCCCCCGTGGATGCACAGCATTTCAACATCTCAGTCTGGATCCTTTATGTGAGGTCTTAATATAGTGCTGAAAGCTCTACACAGCCTGACATTAAATACACTATTAACGACTATTACCCTTAATTAGATTTTAATCTTACCCATAGTATGCTCTATCTGGTTCAGTTTGTAGAGTAGAATAAAAAGTATCCAGGGCTTTCACTTCACTAGTAGCCTATCAGAAATAACAGTAAATTGAGGTCTGCTGAAAAAGATGTAGTCAGGAGCTGGAGGGGGAAGGAGGTCTAGAGGGCCTTAAAACCCCACCCCTCCCCCCTCACACACTTTTCCCAATGATTATCACTTAATTTCTAATTTGTTTAGTTTACTTCCACCTTTGGTGGTTTTTAGCTTCTAACTATAAAGGCTGATTTACACGGTACGATTTGTCGCGTGCGATTTGTAGTATACGACTAGTCGTGGGGTTCAAAACGTTCTAAAACTAGTCGTAGGACATTCTAAAACACGTTTTAGAGTGCGAGCGATTAGTTTTAGAAGTTACGACTAGTTGTATACTACCAATCGCATGCGACAAATCGCACCGTGTAAATCAGGCCTAAGGGTTACTCGACGGCCCTTGTATTAAACAGAATAATAGTATATGCCACCATTTGGTATGTCAAGTACCTTAGTATCCGCAAGCCTGCTTGCAATTGTAGGATCTGATAAAATTTCTAAAAGAACAAAGGGCAAGTTGTAAAATAATCAATGGGTGATGGATGGTAATTTGGTTTGATCAGAGTGAATTAAATATGTATTGAATGAATATAGGTTGTAACATTTGATAAGTGAAATGACGTTTGGATGGTTAAAAGTGAAAATGGATGGATGGATGAATGGGTGAATGAATGCATAGCTCACAACTCATCTACTGCACATGCTCAATCTGCACAAGCAAATAAGTCACTGATCAGGTAAAGGAAATAAACAATAGCATGTACAGCTGAATGAATGCATAGTTTATATTGATTTGTGATTTCAATCTCTACGCTTTAGATTAACGTAAGTATTCATAAGTAACGTAAGAGTTTAGGGGGTGAATAGGGCTGATGTGGATGATACTTATTTTTCTCACCTTTTAAAGCATGTTTATGACCTGACGATGAATGCACCTGGAATGTCAAAAAACTGATCAATAATTGATGTACTTTTTTTTTCAAAACAAAACAAAATCGAGACTATGCATTTCAATAAAAATTTGTCTTAATTTACATAAAGTTTATTCATGATTTCTCCACACAGATTAGTAATTTAAGTGGAGCCTTGGTTGAATGTGCATTTGAATGTCTAACAAGATGAAATATAGTGTGGATTTTTGAAGTTAGCTATCTGCAAAACTTTGCAAAACATACTCTGATTTTTATACTAGATGGAATACTAGTGCATGCTTTTTCAATAGCACATAAAAATACTACAATATGTTTCAACAAAATCCATCATTACACAGGTTTTTTTATGACGAGGATGGCTAAAAAGAAAGAATGCTAACCCCCCCCCCCCCCACCCCCCAAACACATACACACACTTTAAGAACTGCTCCACCATTCCTGTTAAAACAGTTACATACCAACATAAACTTTGATTTGTTTTCTAATAAGACTTTCCATTCCATTTTTGTTGCTTGTTGAATCATATAATCATAGAACTGATCCTGAAAAATACATAAAACTCAGACATCAGACTTAGAATAACAATATCAAATTAAAGAGTTTTTTTCCAATATAAAGAGTTTTTTACCATGATATTAGATAAATATGCAAATTTATTCAAACAAATTAGCGTAATCATTTTACCTTCACGAATCCAGGACTTCCAAGAAGAACACACTTGACAACTGAAAAATTAAAAAGATTGTGAAATAAATGTCACTAAGATACTGTTAAGGTAGTACCGAATCTTCAGAAATCGTCAATGAATTTTTTTTTAAATCCTGTCATTTGAAGATTATTGTTGGGGCATTCAAATACTGGAAAAAAATTATGTGGTCACCGTATTGGCTTTCGAAGTATAAGACGTCAAAAACTGCGATTTTTCAGTTTTCCGCGTGTATTTAAAAAAAATCTACCTCAATTAAAAAATTCAAATCACTCCCATCCATTTATAGAAGAAAAGCAAAAACCTGTTCCAAAATATAGGTATTGAGTGTAGAAAGCAACATTCCTTGTATTCGGGTAAATTATATGTTCGTGCGGAAGTCAAATGTTGAAATTTGAAAAAATTGGTAAATGAACTTCTTTTTTTCTCTCTTTATCTAAAGAATAAACTATGCAGAATTGAATGAAAAAGAAAAAAATGGGGGTCCCTGTGTTATTTTTGGAGCTATAAGCTAAAAACACACGAAAATTGTTGTAATTTCGATGTTTTGGCAGGGAAAGCATGGGCACTAATTTCCATTTAGGTCCATATAAAGCGTTTCAAACTAGTTAATTTTGAGTGAAAAGTCCGCGAATGTCCAAATTTTGCCTTTAACGCACGGTTTCAATTTAGCTGCGCAGGAAATTTTATTCAGGTCCACATGCGCGCGCTGAATGCGCAGTAGCAAGGGTCCGGTACTACCTTAAATGACAGCATAAAATATATTCAAACTTACCATCAAAATTAATGTGTCTCAGAACACCTTGAATAATCGCATCATAAAACTTTAGAAGTCCCTGAACACAAGGCAGTACAATAATATTACATTGCTTAAAAATAATCTTTGCTTAACTGTACCCACTTATAATGAAATGTAGTGCTTATATAGGGCTCTTTCCGGAACATCTTCACATGGTTTCACATTTTGTGATTAGCTATTTTTTGAACTGTTCTATATGTAAAGAGCATTTGTATTTATGTAAGAATATTATTGTTTTGAGCATAATTTAATGTGATGATTTTAACTGCATTTAAAATTTGTTTATTATAGAAACCAAAATTGGACAAATTAGATTTTTTTTACAATGATTACCTTGTCATGCTGGGCACAATAACCTTTTCTTTTCCGAGGAACATTCATGTCGATTTTAGCTCTGACGATGGTCATGCTACTGGTTACCAAGCAGATATGACACAAACCTAGAAATTAATTAGAATTAATGAAATGCAACAATAGACAGTCATTTCGTTCAAGTTACCAATTAATTTTGATGTGATTTACAAGTTGATTGTCTCCATGGTCAATTTTAACAGCCACCCAGTTGGCTCTGACAGTTGCAACTGGGAGCACAGGACTATTGTGTAAGAGGTTACTGGTTTAATACCTGTGGTAGGACCAAGACTCAGGTCTTGGAGAAATTAAGAAGAAATTGCTGTCTTTGTAATTACAGCTGCAAATGGTTAGACTTCTGCATCTTTTTGGATACAAACTGGAGGTCCATGGTGTTCAACTACACCAGTCACTTATCAACTAATATTCAACAACGCATACTAGTAGTCAACAGTTACCTTCATGTAAAATGATAGCAGCTAAATCTGCATGTTGTGTAGGGTCACAAGCCATTTCTGGAATGAAGATAGCAATAAAAATTTAAAAAACGTTTGATGATAACAGAAGTCATTCTTAGGAATCCTCATGGTTGTGCAATTTGTAATGCATAATAATTTTTTACATACAAAACATGGTAAAGCTATATGCTAATCTTGGCTAGAAAACAATAGATTTACACTGAGGCTGGAGTGTATAAAATACAGAGAATGTATGGATTTACACAGCCAGCCTTTGTGTGATTCTATTGTTTTGTGGCCAGTCAAGTGAATGCAGGGAAGGTCCATGTGCTATTAACAATTACGGTTAGTACTAAAAAGTTGTAAGTATTGAATGAGCAAATTTCTTACCAACTCTGTCTAGAGCTATAAAATCCCAGTGGTCCTTTATAAGAGTAAATTTTCTATTTAGTTCAAGGTCTATTGTATGATATGCACCCATCTATAAGTTAAAATGATAACAATTATTGTGATGAGTAATTGGTGTTGTCAAAATCAACTATTATCTAATGCAAATTACAAACAGTCGAACATGACTGTACCTTTTCATCTTTGCAAATCATTCATCATTTCAATAACATAGTCAATCTTACTAATCATAGACAATTAATGCAATCATAAACAATTAATCAATCAATCACTGAGATAATAGATCAATCAATCAATTAATCAATCAATATTATTGATCAATCAGCCACTGAGATAATAGTTCAATCAATCAATCAATCAATCAATCACTGAGATCATAGATTAACCCATCCATCCATAAACCAACCAACCAACCAACCAACCAACCAATCAATCAATCAATCAATCAATCAATCATGAATCAAGAGGCAGTAGAATTATTAACCTACTTTAACAAACTGATTTTCTTCTGTATTTCTTCCACTAACTCTCAAAACACAAGCTTGTGTGTCAAACTCAATATTCTTGACAGCAAGAGTGAGGGTTGTCCTTATCTTGCTACTGCTGACTGATCCAGTAGCCGACTCTGTCTGGACTTTCCTAACAAAAAAAAAGAAGGTATTACTGCCAATGACACTTGGAAGACTGTGGTTTGTCACAGCTGACTCCATGGATATAATTTCTCAGGATGTTGAGTGTGACTTTTTTTCTTTGACAATGTTTAGTGTAGATTGGAGTGCCTATAAAAAGAGCATTGAAGAGAGGGAAGTTGGTAAAAGCATGCACCTTTGAAAGCCTAATATACAAAACTCTGGCTAGGGAGAATTGGGTAACTACTCCATGTTTAGATGGCACAGCGCATAAAAGACTGTTTCTCACTCAATCATATAATTGCAACGGATTTGTATAAGTTTTATTCAAATGATATTCAACACAGTTTTTTTACTGATCATGTTTCCGCTGAGCACTGTATCCATGGTAGCGTTTAGAAAATAGTTGTATTTAACATCATTAATATAATACCAAGATACTACATCATTCCTGTAGCTGCATTCCATTATAATAGCAACAGACTCGGGTAGGCTATAAAGCTACTCTGTAACACATACTAGATTAAATAGTACCTTATTGTTGTTGATCTGAGACAATCTCCCACACCAATAAGATTGTAAGCATGCCACATGTCCTCTGCTTCATCGGGAATCAATGTGACATGCCTGAAACAAATTAGTATGAAAGTTATTTTTTATTAAATTTAAGATTATCTGAAGATTTAATATTATTGTTTTCATTTAAGGGTGATTTCATAGTAGCTGTTATGCATGGGAAAACAAACCATTTTTGCTGTTGCTTGTTACTATTTGATATACCGAAAATTTTTTATAATTATTCAATTTCAATCACCAAATGGAATAGAGTAATAGAGTGTTATATCACAATATAACTTTTTTTCTGAATTTTGGGGAGTTCCAATAATATTTTCAAACACTGCTAGCAAAAATATAAACTATGGTAAAAATTTGACAAAAATTGAGTAAATATTAGCTGAGATGTAAAAATATTGCCATACATTTTCTCTTGTTCTAGCACTGGTGTCCAAAGGTGTAAACAGACACCAAAGCAAGAGAAAATGTATGGTGGCATTTTTCTATTCAACTGTGCATATCTCTCAAATATTCACTTGATTTTCATCAAATTTTTTACCATAATTAACATTTTAGCATGCACGTTATGAAAATGTTATTGAAACACAAAATATTCTGAAAAGCATTCCTTGTTATGTCATCAATTTAGTACTCTATTGAATAATGTCAAAAATGGAAGTAGTAACAGCTACTGCGAAACAACTTGTAAATATTAGGTGAAATGTCTCTTCTTGCCTAGCAACACCATGAAGTTCAAACCTTGATTCAAAGTGTAAGAGATGTCACAAGGGAGGTTCTAGTGAGTCTTTAGCCTAAAGTTTTTTAAAGCTACTTCATTCACCCCTAGGGAGGAGCCCCTGTCATTAGTGTTTATTACATCACAGGGGTGGTCCCCCCTAGATTTTCATTGACTTTGAAAACCCATCATAAATTTCAATATTTAATATTACAACTGCTGAATCAATGAAAAGTGTTGAAGTGAAATGTCATAAGAGCAAGAAAAATTTCTGGATAATTTTAATACATGATGTACCGATACATCCCTCTTTGGGGAAAATACTACGCATTTCTGCAATGTAATAAATTCAATAAAATACCTCCAATATCCCTGTAAATAATGAATTCTATTGATAAGTTAACAATTTATTAATGTATCAAAATTCGCAAGTAATTGGTTATATTTGTATCTATTAATAAATTTATTTAGTTAATCCGATGGCAGAACACAAGAACTCAACTCACTAGTACAGAAGCACTGCTTAGCAGTTTAAAAACAAAATATCATCAATATCATCTAGTTTTTCGGTAATTTTTGTTCATTATTTGCTTATCAAAATAATAGTACAATTGAATATTGTATGCCAACATTAGTACAGAAAGTACAGTATTGTGTGAAATATTTTCCTCGCGATCATCGATAATTTGAAGATCAGAATCAGCGCTGTTCTCAGCAGAGTTTACTTATAGTCTTTAGTATAATAAGATTATTTCACCTTTAGCGATTCAAAACCATTAACAAAACATGTTCACACTAGCTAGCTATGTTTTTGTAAATCTTAACAAACTTAACAGCCACACAAAAAGATTTAGTATATAGCTTGACGAATGATGATGTGTAACGTACTAGGCCACTTAGGCGATGCGCGATGAGCCGAAAGCTATAAAATCTAATCAAATCAAATTATAATCCCTAAACATTCTTACCCACTACTGTCCTTCTCAAAACTCTTGTTCACAAGCTTCATTTTGAGTGTTTACTCTGCAATGATGCTGCCTTAGTTCAAACAAAATTTCATCATCTTTTTGCTATCCAATGTATTGATTGTATGTGCCGCCATTTTGAAAGATTTTGATGGATAAATGGCTTGGTAACCAAGCTTGTTGGGAAATTCTGAGAAGCAACGCCTGACTTTTTCTGCAGTACTCCACAATTTTTAACCAGAGAGCTTCATGTGTTTGTTTTAGTTGTTTTATTTTTCGACATTTTTGGTTGTTAATATTATGACTGATTACGAATCTTTAGAGAAGAATGATAATATTCTTCAAGGAAGGGGTGATATGTAAGCAAACGTTTTCTTTGTATCAAAATGTTGGCGTACAACTAAAGGTGGAATTGCATAACATGAAAATAATATTTATCTTCATAATTTATAAATAGGTTTGGGGGTATGACTATTGATCTGACAAAGGATGACTACAGCGATGAAGGTTTTAAAGCTATATTGGAAGGTTTGTTTGATATTTCCAATAGAAAATCAACGTTTGTGACATTTATTTGGCATAAAAATCTTCTTGACAATATTTTGCTGACTATTGTGCTAGTCTCTAAAACAGGGCATCCTAGGCTCACCACAATAAATTCCCGTGATGAGACTATTAAAGAAGGCCTTAATTAGAAGCTGATATTATGCCACCAAAAATTATATCGAGAATTGACTGCACAAATGCATTATATAATTCCAAAAATCTAGCATGCACTTCATTTGCTATATGTCATGCAATATCTTTATTCCCCAAGAATCAATGAATTGCTACAAGACGTGTGGCATTAGAGGTGTGTGGATAAAGATACCAATCAATAAATCATCCTGGATACCAATAGCTGTGCAGGTAAAAAATCAATCAATCAATCAATTAATCAACGAGTTGATCATGAAAGTCATCAATCACAATTATTTCATCAATTAATTAATTAATTAATTAATTAAAAATCAATCAGTCAGCAAACCAGTCAATTAAACCATCCATCAATGCATCCATGGTTTATTTTCTTAAACAATATAAACAACCAATGTTACTTTAACCATGCATTAAGTCAGTCAATCATTATCATTAAAATAAATCATTTATTAGTTCAATGATGTAACCAATCTTGTCAACCAACCATAGCACTGCACATACTATTCAAAACTTACATAAGCATAGTTAACTGCCATTGATGCAAATTATGATTTGATATTTTCTCTCAGCTAGGATTTGTGTTCCATCACTGTTTTCCATCATTTATCATGATGACCTGTTGGCTACCAGATGATGAACCTAACAAGTTGCCTGCATTTGCAACATCATCCATCGGTAATATAATGAGAAAAATGTTGTTAATTTCTCTTTTGAATAAACATTATAATTTTATCTTTTATTTGCAGCTATATAGTTCACACTTTAGTCATATATCATATAATGTTATGTTTTATCACATTTCGGAGTGTTGTGTGACAAATAAAACTGGAAACAAGTTGAAGGAAGCTGACAGGATTCAGATAAAAGTTAATGTACAACCAAATTCATTTGTTCTATTGACGATCCAAACAATGTTATTATGACAGGTTGGATCAAATTTTTGATTGTTATCTTGTTGTTGATTGATCATTCTAGGGGTTGGTGGTTTTGTTGTTAATGATGATGGAAAATTACTTGTTGTCCAAGAAAAATATAGAACTAATGATCATTGGAAACTACCTGGAGGAATGGTAGACCATAGTAAGTATAAGCAAAAAAAAAACAAAAACAAAAAATTCATATAAAAAAAGGGTAAATCTGTTCATAACAATGGTACTTATTGATGTTTTTGTGCCTGGAAGTCTTCACCCTATCCTGAAATTGCAAATTGATTTCAATATAGTGGTTACTGTCTTCATCAAATCTCAGAAAAATTTTACAGCAGTTTTTTTTTTTCTTTTTTTTTTCCTGCAAAGTCAGACAAATAAATTTCTGCTGCCATTTAGTGTTTTTTGCTCCTGTCAATCAAAACTCTGATCACCACTCAAAATAATACAAATTAACTAACCAATCATGATTCATTGTGATAAAGTTCGTATAAACATTGATATGTGTCTAGTAGGTGAGTTTAGGTGAAGTAGAAAAGCAGTTCTGTGAAGTTCAGAGTTTTGACTGCCTGGAGGAAAAAAAAAAAAAAAAATCAGGATGAGAATTCGAGTGTTTTAGTTTTTAGAAAATTACAGTAATGTTATTGGGTTGTCCAGCATTGAGAAGGAGAATGCCCTGATTAGTATAAATGCCACATATGCATGCTGTATGCAGAATCACTAACCAGTATATGAATATTGATATATTGCACTGTCACTTCAGAGGAAGATATAAGAGCTGCTGCGAAAAGAGAAGTGTTAGAAGAAACAGGCATCGACACAGAATTTGTCTCCCTAATTTGTGTCCGTCACATCCCCAACTTTCGCTTCGAGTGTTCAGATTTGTATTTTGTATGTGTGCTAAGACCACTTAATACAAATATTGAAAGAGACCCAACAGAGATATCAGCCGCACAGTGGATGGATGTAAGTAGGAAATTTAACAGAGGCATGTCATTTTATATGAGATACAGTTTTTGGGTTGGGGTTTGCCACTGCAGTTTTTTTTACTCTGTTCGAGGCAAAAAATTTTCAAATTAACTAAGATGTTACCAGGATAATTTAGCTTAGCTTTTACTTTCAAAATAAATGTACTAATCACATATCCAATAGATTGATTCTATAGAGTTGGTCCAAGATCAGTCTACATATCCATGTAAAAAGTAATAGAGTCTAAGCAGTTCTGTCATAAACATAATAATAAGTCAACCATATTCTACGAAGTTGCCTAGTATCATTTTTATTGATCCTGGCAATAAAGTACACATCTAGTCATGAACAGTGCTATTACCAATAGAATCCAAAAAATGTTCGCACATTTGAAATATTATTTCTGATACAAGAAACTGAATTGATAATCATTTGAGTTGGTCTCTCCTGTAGATGGATGAATACATTGCAAGTCCTCTAGTCCATGAAGCCAACAAGTTTATAGCAAGATCGTACAAAGAACAATCGTCCAAGATCATCTCAACTGATATGTTTCTGTTTAAAAGAGACTTTGTGATATATTCTATTGAATCTCCCTCAACTGCAGCTGTTATGAATAAGCTATAGCACAAGCACATTTGATTTAATTTTTAACCACTGAAAAGCAAGCCTATCTAGATTCATCAGTTTGGTGCTCATTGGCATATTTAGGGGGGTCACAGCTGGGTGCCCATGACTCCCTTTCAAAGTCAAATACAGTATTATTAAAAATATATATTTGGCTGCAAGTCACATCACATGATGCCATAGTGTCAATATGGTATGATTTGATCCTCTTAAATGACAAATCCTGGATGTTCCCATGGTGCTTAACAGCAATTAGTCACCATGATATATCTTTAAGTGTGCTTGAACTGATGTTACAAGTGATGAGTAATACCATTTCACAAGTAAATTGCTCCAAAATTATATTCACAATTTTTAATAGGGAAGTGAATGGGATAGCAAGAAAGAAATTATTACCTCCATTACAGCTAAAATCGTTGCATTGTGATCGGGCTCCTTTGCAGCCCTGACTGGATTTTTTTTCTGCAACAACTGTCGATCCACCAAGGAGAGCCAACAATTGATGTTGCAGAAAAAACAAAATCCAGTCAAAGTTGCAAAGGCACCTGGTCACAATGCAACGATTTTAGCTGTAACGCCTTAATAATTTAGTTTAGGAGGTAGCAATTTTCAGACTGCTACATATTATAAAATGAGATGCATAATTACATAAGAATAATTGAAATAACTGCACTTTAAATTGGTACGAGCCTCTGTTGCATCCATTCCCATTGAATGATGTACTGGAAACAGATGTGCAGAAGGCTAAATTGGTTCTTCAAAATTACAGTAAATGTCCAGTTAAAGCTGCTGACGCAACCTAACATATTACTACAGATGGCAGTTGTTAATTTTGTTATTGTCCCTTGCATCTTATTAGATAATGTACAACTGTCTGAACACTACCACCTTTATGATATTGGCTGTATGTGGTTGGTAGCTGGTATTGGTGATATTTTATACAATTTTGAAATTAATTGAATGCATTCTTACAAAATTGATAATCAGTTGCTTTCCCTTAATTTACATGATTAATAAAAGGCTATCAACCAATCAATATTTAGTTGATTGGGTCATTTTCATGAAATCACAAAAGGTAACCTGCTTCAATGACACCCTGGGGTTTTATCCAAATTCAGAACAAATTCACAGACACAATAAGTCTTTGAAGTAAATTTATTACTTCTCATCAAGGAGAAGTCTAATGATACTGAGTTAGCAAGTAATGATCAACTTATTCATCATACAATGTTATAATTTCATAAAAAATGTTCATATTATTTACAAAATATTATGCACAGAATATTTGTCATAGTTTAGTTGAGTACAAACACTAAAATTTAAACATTTAATGTTTGTAACAGTTGTCACTGTTTAACATTGTTTTTAACCAGCTGGCTCAAAAAACGTAAATTCTAGATTGTTGAGTTTCATGCTGATTGTGTTATTTCATAACAATAAAAAAGGGTGTTTCAGTTCATCAGAGGTTCTTTTATGATGTCAAATGTCCGACGTGAGGTGTTTTCATAAATAATATATTACATGTTCTCCCATTTACAAAAGTTCCTAGAAACTGTCTTTTTTTACAGTGACACGAGGTTTATTCTGGGATTTGAAGCTCCTTGTCAACCAGTTTATGTTGTTTTTGAAGTTTAAGGTTTCTGGTAGTAGTTTCTAGCCCCATTTTTTCTGGGTGACGATTGATGCTACGTAGTATCTTTATAGATGATCTTATGTACAAGGCCATTTCCTCTTGAGTACCATACATATTATAGCTGTAACCATGGATGTGATGCTATAGCATCTTTATTTCTCTCACCATAATCATACAATAGCTCTTCTCCAGGTTTGATATGTTTTGATGCAACAAGTATAAGATAGGGATCATCTTTGATTGATATTACTTTGGTTGTACAGTTGCCACTAATACTGTGATTGAGAAGTCTTCCAATTCGTCCTGATTCGCTTGTAGCATCCACACTGATAAAGATAATAAGGAAATATTAAGTGAAATTGAAGAGTGACGATCTAGATTAATGCAATCTTGTTAGAGAGACTTTTTTAAAAGTGAGGTCCTGACTGTGTAAAACAGACACAAATAAATGTCCTTTGAGTGAGAAACCAGTGCAAGAAAAATCAATTATTGGCTAAAGTAGAGACATACTGTATGGTGGGAGTACAGTGATCAAGCAAACTCAATAACCATTTTAAATTTTCACAATGAAAAAAAAGGTCACTAAAACAATAGAGAGCATGTGGTCTAATAATAAAAGGTTTTCTTAGGTTGCCTATACTCACCAGTATTTTTTGTTTCCAAATACAAAATAGTACATGTAACAACCGATATCTTTATTTAGTGAATATTTTTCTTCTCTTTCCTTGGCTGTGTTGAGGTCAATCAGTTCACCAGCATATTCGCATACTAAATCTCCACGTTCAAATGTTTTAGAAGCAAAAACTCCTCTTCCTTTACCTTCAACCTTTCTAACCTGAATTATATAAAGTACTGTTAGAATGATTTGACAAATACTGGACAGGTATATCCCAACATTTCTTGTGCTTCTGTTTTAAACATTATATGTGTTGTCTTACAAACTACAAGGACCAGTTGCTTAAAGCCTAGATAGCACTATGCATTGAATAAACCCATATCAAGTGGAGAAATTATGAAATAAAATGAATTACATATGATGCAATGTAATGTAGTACTGCTTATATAGTGCATTTCACTAATGTCCCAATGTGCTTTACAATCTTTAATATTTATAGTATGTAATCCAGTTTTACATGAGGTTTATTAGTAGTTAGTAGTAATATATGTCTTAGTGTAGGCCTATCACCAAGGCTGGTCGTGACCTGCATCCTCAGTCGTTGTTTTTCTTTTCCCCATTACTGGTTAATGATAACAAGTTATCCAGCCCTAATATTGTGCAACCAGCCCAGATTGATTTTGTTTCATTTGACATAGATGTAAGTTTGTATTTTTCCTTTATTTCCATGTATTTAGAGAATACTAACCTCTAGTCCCTCTTCTTTGCCTTCCAGGATGGCTTCTTCTAAACTCTTTCTTTTCTCTTCCTAAGTTCGTTACAGAATGAAAAGATCAGTTACGTACACTCAAAGGAGTTTACAGTCAAAACACCTCAAGCTTTTTTCGTCTCAAATGGTGACTTTGTTTCAAATGCACTAGACTGGTCGATTTCAAAATTGAATATCCAAATCGAAAAATCAAATCAAGATTTAAAGAATGAAATCAACAATAAACAACTTTTGGTGGGTACGCTTGAGGTGTTTTGACTGTAACTTTCTTGTAATGGTCATGCATCTACTGTCTACTGAACCCTGGCCTTGCCAACTAAAGTACCAGAGTTCTCTGCACATATGCAGTGAAAAACATACAATATTGTGTCGGCTTTGTATGAGTGGGGAATAGTATTACATTGTAGCTGTATTTTCTAAGAAAACATTTGAAATGATCTGCTGTATCGTTTTTGCACCATTTCAAATAGCCATCTTTGTCACAGCTATTTGTGAAGAAATTTCTAGCTTTGAATATTAAATATTATTACCTCTAGTTTAGATTTACACTTTCTCTGACTTCTTCTTACGGGAAAATGTGATGTGATTTCTGACTGTTTTGATGTTTCATCTTTCTTGTTGCTTTTAATTTAAACAAAATGTTTTCCAGTTTAGCAGACGATGAAAGGACACCAAACAACGATTTTGTTTTAGGAACCAACAACACCGAAATACTACTCATCGAACCAAATACTAAATATGACAATTCATACCTCCTTTTTTTCGATTTCTTCTTTTTTCCAGCATCAGAATCTTTCTTAGGGCTGAGTAATTGCTGTCGTAATGCTGCAGTATTTTTAGGCTTATTCTCGTGGTCTTGTTGCGAGGATTCACCTTGCTGATCTTCTTGATTATTCGGTTTGTTGTCTTTCTCCGTTCTGTTAGTCACTTTATCTTGTTTATTTTCGACTTCACTGGTTATCTTTTCAGATGGAATTCTCATTGGCTGTTTATCATCAGTTTGTGGAGATTTAGAGGTCGGAGGAGAGGAAAAATACGAAGAAATTTCTCTAGATTCACCTGGAGATTTCGAGGTCGATGGTGATGACAATTGCTACAACACGACAGACAACAAACATAAATTTAATACACTTCCAATAGCGATAAACAATACCGACTTGTTAATGTGCAAGTAACGATAACACACTTACTTGTTTTTCTGCTTTCTTCCTCCCGGCAACAGTACTTGCACCTTTTTCTGATTTCTTGTTTTCTGCACAACAAAACAAAGAGCGAAAATCAATTTCTTCTGTTCGTAAAATAGGCTACAACCCAACAGCTCGAGACAACTTACTTTTAACAGGCATAATTAAAACTTTTCAGAGGTTCTTTTGATAATAAAATTATGGTGTAATAGTGAAAAAAGTTCATAAAAGTTGAGAGCAACCAACTAGCATGCACTACAGCTGTAACACAGTTTCCATCCAGGCGCATTTGAATGAATTTGTATTTTGCAACACCTTTTCCCATTGGCTAATTTTACAAAGGTTGTTGCTCTCTGAACCAATCAAAGCAAAGGTTATTGAAATTAGCTTCGTGTCTACCTCGGGTATTTTTCGGGAATGGTTCGGTCTTCCTATCACGCACCGAACGCACCCCGGTTGTACGAAGCCTGACTGAAACTTACCTACTGAATAAAAGAAGTCAGCTCCTTAGCATTTCTTTAGAATTTTTCCGCAGAATAACGATTTATCCGGTGGATAGCGCTATTCAGGCTTTCAGCAACCGGTTCCTGCTACTTGATTTCTTTCTCAGTGACCGCGAAGATTCATGGGATTTTAGGGATTTTGTGGGGGCTGACTTGAGGGCAGATGATCAAAACAAGTGTTTTTTATTTATTTATATTTTTGAAACCATTTTGTATGTTGCACTTAGCAGAGGAGTCAAATGTCAAAAAGTGAAAAATTCAAAGCTTAAGCTTCATTCATTTTGAGTGTATTATTGGGAGGTGGAGCAACAAAACTACTTTTTCGCCTCAACAAAACATTTCACGGTCAGCAAAGCATGTCAGCGTCTGTTTTCAGCTTTTATACTTAGTAACAAATAATTTGCTTAAATCATAAAAATATATACACGATTATATATAAATTAGAAAAAAAAATCAGTTTCAATCAATCAATCACAATTTATTAATTTATTTATCTGAAGATAACATAAACTGACTAGGCCATACAATTTTTAAAAGACAAATGAAAAATGCTCAGATGAAAAAAAGTGAATAAACCAAAATAATGGTTTTTGTGATTATTCAAGACAAATTATATTTCATTACATTTTTCACAATCTTACAACTTTTACCGGCTTTAAATTCTATTTCGTGTTTTCCCAGTGGGTGTTCATGAATGGTTGCGTTAATGACGAAATTGGTACGTAATGGATTCAAATCACCAATATGTCTCTAAGGAGAGTAGGCGTTGAAAAGAGAGTATAAGTCGCATAATTACAGTCTCAAATATTTGCGTCGCCTCAATGCAACCATGGAAGCAGAACTAAAATGCTCAAATTTTGTACAATTTTGTGCACGATATTTTCTGTAAATAGCTCTAAGATTTCTGCGAGTGTTATTTTCTTTTTATAGCCATTTTTTGTTGTTTTTGGCTCGAAAGTTATAAAAAAATATTCCTTCAGCATCGAAAGGGAAGTTGAAAATATTGTTATTGGTCTTCCTGCATATCTGAACGATTCAAGATCGTGGCCTTTTGTGATTGGCTTAAATAACTCTCTTAATGATTGAACTTGTCAATCATATCCATATTTGGAAAGTGCGTGACGCAATTTGGCGATAAGTTTCAGCGATCACAGAAGTAGTGTAGTAAATTTCAAAATACGACAAGGGAAGGTTTGCGTAAAAAGCTTCTCAACAAATTATTACACAATGGAGTCACCGAATATCAACAGAGAGGCAGTTTTAAAATCTTTGGCACTCAATGAGACAAATTCTGAAGGTCAACCGCGAAAAAGAAGAAGATTAGATAACTTAACAGCAGAAGAAAGAGCCCTTCGAAGGTAAACTATTATCAGCTGTGAAGTTCTATTCAAAAGGCTTCCTCGGGATTCCAATTAAAATTAATATATATTAACAAAGAAAATACTAATTTTTTCGCTTATGATTTTAAAATATTTCTATGTTGTGTTCACAGAAAATTGAAAAATCGTGTAGCGGCACAGACTGCTCGTGATAGGAAGAAGGCTCGAATGCAAGACTTGGAAGACGCGGTGAAAAGACTTGAAAGAGAGGTAAAACAATATTACAAAAATAACATAAAAAACTGTCTTATTACATTAAATAATCTTTTAGTCTTATGTTGCTGTGTTTGGCATTTTTCAGTCGAATTTTTATATATTTATCGTTGCATTTATTTTTCGTGTGGGTTGAAGTGAAATACGATATGCGTCGGTGAAAGTCCTCAATTCAATTCTTGCTCTTTCGAATAAATTAAAAGCCGACAAAAGCCATCTTGAACCAAACTTAATAGTTTATTGTTATCCTTAAGCTATGTTAAGCCAAACGAAAGCTCTAACACATGCTGCTATAGCTGTGCTTTTTTCAAAATGATATATCGAGTTCCTCGTTATGAGTGTTCCGGTTTGAAAGAGTGTTTTGTCGTCACACAGACAACAAGAATTTTAGCCTGTCTGTTCTTGCCATGTGAAATTTAATACGAGTTGAACAGTAAATGGCCTTTCATATGCTAAGTTATTATATCACTATTGATATCAGAGACAAAAGACATATCTATTGTTATTTAACCGTAAAAGAATACCCGCAAAACTTCAACTTTTGTTCAAAAAAGACATGTTAATCGTTCAATATTTAATCTGCTCGCACATATGTTCCCACATTTTTTTCTTCCTTTATTCAATTTTGTTTAAAAAATAGAAAATAAAAAAAAAACATAAGGGAGAGGCAGTTTCTTCTTTTTTTTCCCATAAGTCTCACATGGTAATTCCCCTTATTGAATAGCCTTTTTATGACTGTTTAAGTAATCACCTGCCAATCAAATGCTCATTTTGAATGTAAATGTCGTTTTTGTTTCCATAGAACAAGAACCTCAGAGACACCAATAAAAGATTACAAAAACATACAGATACTCTCTCATCAGAAAACTCAGAACTTAAAATCCGCCTGGGTCTAACTCCACCTGTGTCGCCAGAGTCATCACCGAGCCCTTTATCGCTACCTCCCAGCCCTGAACCTTCTCTAAAAGACGAATCACATAACGGCCTTGTTGTGATCAAAAAAGAAGTAGAATCTAAAGAGTTTGCAGCGCTCATAGCTTCTCGGCAGCAGAAGAATCTGATTCTGTTTCTTTTGGTAGTCACGACTTGGCTAAGGATCAATTCGAGGTAAGACTTGCACAAGATTTTTCTCACCTATCAAGCATTTGTTTAGGTGTTGTAAGTTGCTAGCCATGTGGCATACCATGGTAACCTAAAAAGAAGTGGCAACTCTCTTGGAAACTTTCACATATGATATTAGCACCTGAAACAATTACCACAATTATGATATAAATTATAATAACTTAAGTGACAAATTAGAGACGTAATTATTATTAATTTCAATCATTTAACATTTTTTGCATATTATTAATTGCTTGAAATTTGCATTTTAGTTAGACTGTATCAAAGATGACCTTTACGCGAGGCCAATATCTTTAAACTTTTAATAATGTTTATTCATAATCCACTCTTGTATCCTTATGGAAGGGTTCATGGTTTATTCTTTTTGTCCTGTATATATTTAATTGCTTACTTTTTTTCAGATTTCACTGGATTTGTCTCGAAATTAAGATATTTTATGATAAACACAAGATTTGATTTAGTTTTGAGGAAAGTTTTTTTGACTGTGAAATCAAAGTACTAACAGCTTTGTTTTCTTTTTTTTTATTTCAGTCTCAGTTGTTTGTTGGTCTGTTTGAAGATGCTGACTCCAGTAGCGATGACGATTCAGAAATTTTCGAGCCCAAGCAAGAACACAAAACCATCACATCATGCTGCAGAGCAACTAGCAATGGTGCAAGGTCGTTTAAGGTCAAGTCTGCTAGAGACCAAGATATTGAAGCCATTACAACACAAGAAATTGATGGCATCATGGGAACAAATGACCACATTGAATCCATTGATGACATCCTAGGATATAAGAATATGTCCATGGAATTAAATGAACTGGATGTTGAGCCTAGTACACTTAGTGATAGTGGCATCAATGTCTGGGAGGAATCATTCACTGATCTTTTCCCCTCTCTTATGGCAGTTTAAATTATTCTCTTGACAAGGAAATAACTTTTATTTCATAGGTTTGGCTAATCTTTAGCTATTTGACAGTGTGAAATAGTATTTTCCAGTACTATAATTGTCCTAATTGACAAGCCTGCAAGGCAAAATATACCTGGTGTAATCAGGTCCTCTATAGATAGCTGGTTAAGCTGTCTGAAGTCAGTTGGAATAATTATTATGTAAGTGAAACGCTCAAAAGCTACTCACTTAATACAATGATGCTCTGTTGTCCATTTGGTCACATCTTTGATGATGCTGTCATGTCCCACTTGACAAGCATAATGGAAAGAACGTTATCTTCTAATAAAAAGAAGAAAAGCAAAATATATGGTACATTGGTACCAACCAGAGCTTCCAACCAAAATTTGTTAATCACAAAATATTTTAAATATTAGTTTCCTAACGATAATTATAATTTGTGTTAACCAAATGCAAAATGAATATTTTTAATACACAAAATTGTTGATGTTATCAATATATCCAGTATTATTTTATGTACAAAGAATTACTAATTACCAATAGAATAAAATAAATAGATGGAATGATTCATAGTCACAATCAATAGAATGAAACGGAAATACTCAATATTCACACGTACTTGTAAAACTTGTAAAGGGTTTAATGTTAATCAATTGGTGAATGTTTCCTCTTAAGACATGACTGGTTGACTTTAATAAAGTGTAATGGGTTTAAAATCTACCATTGTCTATTTGTATTTATATTGAGGAACTAATGCAGTAGGGCCAATTCTGATTGTTCAGATTTGTTGGCTTGTTTTGACAGCTTGTAGTCTCTGTTTGACCAGTGATTTGTTTGTGGAATGAAGGTGAGAATGAAATTTAATGAAACACATGGAACTCCAACTCCTCCCCCACATATACTTCCAGATTGATGATATAAGATTACAGGAATTAATCTTGCTTCCTGACTTCCATAGGTGTCTTTGTTTCCTGTGTGAGTGTGATGTAAAAAGAAGAAAGAGCACCACATTATTTCACCACACTCTCCTTAATCTCTCTCCCCATTTCCCCTTATATTTTCCTTCTCTCTCTCTCAAAAAAAAAAAGGGAACCCATTACTATCTATGAAGGAAGCTACTCCTTTCCTCGCCCCAATCCCCCTCCTTGCACCAAATCCTCTCCCCCAATCCAGAATTTGTTTCTAAGTTTGTGCTTGTTCCTCTGTTACATAGAGAGTAAAATACTAAAATAACTTAATGCTGGTATTCTATTTGTCAACATTCTAACAAGGAATATTATTAAGCTTCTACAGTCATTACACAAAATATTTGATTTCAACATGCATTTAATACAACCAAAGTGTAAAATTCATACACCTACAAATATAAACATACATCATCTATTTACATTTTATATCAATATTGAAAATGTACACCGATTCATATAAAAATAATTATATCTCACAAATATCACCAAAAGCATACAATCGAAATGTTTTCAACATTGATTAATCTATATAATAAATACAAAAAGAAACAAATTTGAAATACCTAGATTTTTAAAGCTGAAATATTATGTTTTAAAGTCAATGTGACATAGTATTTAAGTCATGCAATTCAACCCAATAGCCAACAGACTGGCTGCTACTTTTTGGTAGTTCTGTTATGTCTACTGCTTGACAGGATTTCACACCATTGCTAATCTGTACAAAATTAATAAAATAGATGTATCAACTAGGCGATGGGTGGCCAAGTAGTGAGAGTTACAGATCTATGTTGGTCTTACATTGGTCAAAAATACTTTTTTGAACTGAGTCTATTCTTTTGTTGCATTGTTGTCTCTCAGGCAAGTGTTTTCCTCTGAAATATCAAGTTTTCCTTTCTCAACATAAACCATTTAGGCAAATATGGTGTGGGAAATGAATGAAGGAATGTAGGGAGAAGCGCATGTGAGCGACCATGTGAAGAAGAACCACTAATGAATATGAGAAGTATACAATTCTTATAAATAGCAGGATGGCAAACATGCCAGAGAGAACATTTAGACAAAAGGACATATGTTGTAGAATGTGTTGAAGACATTCAATACGTTTAAATTTATTATGACATCACTGTTGATATGGTGGTAATTCACTACATCCCATCACCATCTGTTGACTAATCAGTCAAGATATTCATAACAATAATTCTAAACCACAACTCCTTGACCAGAACTAATTGTTGATTTAAAAAAGACACCCACCATAAAATTAGCATTTTTTTAATTGCTGCTGGCTGACGTACCATTTTATTGCTCCTAGAATTTGACCTTTTTAATAAACCACTTCCTTTTCTTGGTGATGTATATGGATCACTTGTCTTTCTTGGTTTGGCTTCTTGTTCACTGAGGTTTATAAAGAGAAAAAAATTAATCTTCTGTAATAATAATTATTGTACAGGGCTGGGTTATTCAAAGCTTGATCAACACTAATCCTTTAGCACTAATCAAGCTTTGAGCAACCGGCCACAGCTCACTAGACAGATTCCATAAGTTGGTCCCAGTTCACTCTCTGTTGAATGGGGAGGAACTGAGATATCAAATTTGATCTACATTCTGAAAATGAGAATGGACCAAACATGGCCAGATTCAGGATTGTTTTCAGGAGGGGGTGCACCATCTTCAAGAGGGGTGTGGTTTACCCAGTAAACAGGAATCCTGTTATATATTCACAATATTTTGAAAAGAAATATTTGAGAAAACAAGGAGTTGAAATCCTCTTCAGGAGTGGGTTCACACCCCCTACACCACCTCCCACTAGAACTGCCACAGCACATGTTTTACCTAGAGGTAGATGCTCCAACCATAGTAGTTGACATATGAACATCACCATTGACTGCATCAGCTGAAGGCTTCCCTGTTCAAACAATGATAGGACAAAATATCTATAAGTTGGTTATCGTATGATGAATGTGTATGCTAAAATCATTAATCAGGTCATCTGATAGAACACTTTAAAATTGTACATACAATCCTTCACTACTCTTTTCAGAACAAAAAAACTTACAGCTTGCTTGAATGGAAAGTTGACCAACTGGATTTTTCTCTAATTGTCAGAATCTCAACTTTTAGCTTACTTTGAAGGCAAAGTACTGTTAATTATCGTAATTAACAGTACTTTGCCTTCAAAGTAAGCTAAAAGTTGAGATTCTGACAATTAGAGAAAAATCCAGTTGATCAACTTTCCATTCAAGCAAGCTGTAAGTTTTTTTGTTCTGAAAGGGCTTATCTCCAGTGTAATATAATTTATGCTCACAAGTGAGGTCACAATAACAAAGAAACAAAAGGAGTATTCTATTTAAAAACGACTCACTATTGTGACCTCACAAGTGCAGCATAATTTATATTACACTGGAGATAAACATAATTATGGAATTGTTGAAATTTTATTTTGCTTCCTTTTTCTTGTTTGTTTGTTTTATCTGAAGGATATTTATTTTCCAACTTTCAAATTTCATCAGAACTTGACAAAATAGCACTATCCAATCAGATTCAAGAATAGCACAGCCAAATCCGTACAACAATCAATACCTTTTCTCTTGACAGTTTTCTTTTTCAGTAAAACAGCTTTTTTCCTCTTGTCTTCATCACTAGTAGTCCCACCACTTGTTGCTGATTGGTCTGACAACATTTTCCTTGCTTGGAAGCCAATATACTGGTTATGGATCTCAAGTTGATTGGTCCTCCTGAAAACACACATTGATCATCACATTGAATTTAAAAAATAGATACAGACAAATTGGAAATAAGAAAATAAGATGGCTGTAATCTATACAGTCAGATGAAATTAATATAAGAAATCAGATAGTCATGCAGGATGATTTCAATAAGTCAGACAGACAGACAGGAAAATAAATAAAATGACACTATAACAATTATAGTCAATCAATCAATCTGACACTCAGACATCAATGGACTGCAGCACTATCCTCCAGATAAATCCCTATCCACAAGATACATTCTATAGAAAATCTATGCAGTGGATTACTTTATTACCGAGGCTTCATTTCCCTTGTGCTAAGTCATAAAATAGTCATGGTTAGACTGGTACACTATAGCCTGGATAGCGTAATATCCACTAGAAATAAATGGTATCTACTGTATGCCGGATAAATTCTTCCAGGAACTGTGCAGACAGTATTAAGTAACGTCAAACAACCTTTACTTCACCATCATGGTTATTACTAATAACAACTTATACATATCTAACACATCCATCAGTCCACCACTAAGTGACTAATTTCATTAAAATTTGTTTTGAAAATCAAACAATACAATCATGAAACTTGAATAGCCTACCCAAGTCGCAGGTCAGCAGGACACGATATGGCTTTGATATTAGCAGCCAGCAGATGGTTAGGCTTGGGGATTTTCAGCAAAGGGCCCTGTACATAGTAATTTAAAAAACAACTTCAAAAATAAATATTTGATGGTCTCCTCTTCAAGACTGAGGCTGGGTAAAAGAAAATTCAAAACTATTTTGCCAACTATCTGGTAATCACAATACATTTTGTTTTTAGCAACTGTTCTTCGAGATGGATGCATATCAATGAAAACAGTCATTGGTGAAAAAGCATTCTGATGTCAAACTTACTCTTTTTGGAAGCTCTAAGGACACTCTCAATTGTTCTTTACTCTTGTAAACCTAACATAAAAAAGAGCAAACAATGAACAAAATCACAGCATGCCAGATGATATTTTATTACTTAAAATTGTCATGTCATACTTTGGTAGTGAATAATTCTTAGATAAGATACTATCAGATGATATGATACTAGCATCAAAACTAAAAATGACAATACTGCTAGCACCTGTAATTATTACTATGATCTAATACTAACTATTTTGTACAGCCATTGATTATTTGTTGTAAAGAAATACCTGCAATCCACTGTTAATCCCTGGTATAACCTTGGTAGAAGAAGAAGATTTAGCTAATGTACTATTTGAAGGCTGTGAGAGACGTCTAGGTACAGCAAGGCTATTTAGTCGCTTTAAAGCTTTAGGTTCTTCAATCCCTCTCTTCATAGCTGAAACAAGCAAACGCAAATTAGTAAAAAAAAGTCTAGGTACTAAACAAACGATTCATCAAACATCATTGTGTAAAATTATAGTAATCTGTGTGTGACTGAGCTGGGACTTGAAATAGCAAGAACAATTGGCCTTCCAAAGTTTTGGTATTTAATACACAGAGCAATAATTATTATTCATATGTTCCCCTGTGATTTATATTTTGTTTTGGCCTGAAATGATCATTTTGGAATACCAAATCTACAAAGTGGCATATTATTTGGCCATTAGCAGGCTGTTATTTCAAGTCCTGTAATAAATAGTCACATGACCCATAATATCATTAGCTGGGATCCCGGTATGTTGCTCGGTTGCGGGTCCGCACAATGAGGTACTTCCCGCACAATTCCGCACAATTGAGGAAATTTGCTCAAAACCCGCACAATTCAGAAAAATATGGCAAATTTATGCACTTATTTTAATAAATGTCACTTTAAGAAGTTAATCTGGTGATTTCAGGTCCTTTTTTCTAACTTTTTGGTCAAAATTCCACTCACTCGAAGTGAAATTTTCAAAACTCGTTCGTCAAAAACAAAATGGCGTCCATTCAATTGAGAGAGACTGTGCTCTAAGAAAAAAAATGCAAGGCGTTCCAAACTTTTGTCATACGCTCTCGCGACTTTATTACGAACGATAATCTAGCTCTGGAGTCAAGATATAAACTTTGTAATTAGAGGTATACTTGATTAAACACTTATTCTCTGCCCAAGACTTTGTAGAAAGGCTAATTTTCTACAGAAATACGAAAAAAACGTATTTATAGTTAAATTATTATTGCGCAATCCCGCACATTTTACCGCACAATCGAGCATTTTTTCCGCACAATTTGACCTTGAATTCCCGCACAATTTGACAATTTTTCCCGCAACCTACCGGGATCCCAGCATTAGCATAAATTTAAAAATGTGATGATAGATTGATTTTATATTGTCTTACCATTAACATTCTGTGTCATCCTTTCTGTAACTTTCTGAGCTGCAGATGAAAGGCTTTCACTTGACAAATCGCTAGACGATGTGCACTTGAATGTTGAACTAATTTTCTGCCTTGTAGTGGCTGTTGCCCCAGCAACTATGCTGCAATTGTTGATGATAAAATATAATGTAAGTCTCATGTATGAGTCAGTTGGATTAGGCTTTGATAAATTCAGATAACTTAAATCAATCATCAATTATCAAAAATGCATTGGCTTTTATGTTGTGACTTCAGACTTTTTTCAAATTGAATATCATCTACTGCACTCATCTTCAAAATGGTTTCTTAATGCAACAGAATGTAATGTTAATACACCATGTGCAGTTCACCTATGTCTTGTATGCAATCCAGTTTTGCAAGTATGAGATAATGTAGTTATAGGTAGCATGATTATTAGTAAGTACGGTAATTAGTATGTATTAGTGTAGGCCTTACACTGAGGATGGTTGTGACCTGTGTCCTCAGTCCTTCTTTTAATGATGGTGTGGCTGAAGATTCAAACCCACAGCCTTCTGGTTGACTGCCCAATGCTCTCCCAACTGAGCTAACCTGTCAATAGCAGGGAGTTGAGCTATAGGGACTAAAACCCACTTCTCTCCTTTCTAAGGCTCCTAAAGGGAGCTCCCTAAGAGCGTACCTCCTGGGCCTTAAGCAACCTACATTTTAGCTTTCCTATTAGTAATCTCTCTCCAAAGTCCATGTTTATCATTACCTGGAAGTTTTAGCAGCGACTCTGGATAGCTTTTTTGGTATAGATGGAGCATTCTTAGCACTTCTTATATACCGTTTAACCCAATTCTTAACACCTTCTAATGAACTAAATTCACTTGTTGGTATTCTGGTCCAGGGATTTAAGTTGTTCATGTCAAGAACAGAAACAGCTAATGAACGACCAACCTATAACAATAAAAAATAAATGTGACCATTATAAAAGTGTCACTGTCTAACAATATTACTAGCAGATAATGTCAAAGTAACATGAAACTTAAAGCAGTCACCTCATCAATGATGTACCTATAGATCTTTACCATGTAAAGAAAATGTCGAAATATATCATCTTTATCTGAAAGACGTCTCCCACATCACACTTGCCACATTACAATAGCAATATTCCAAAGTTTCAAGGAGATAGCTCATGAACCAACCAATTCATGATTATTTGAAGATTTCTGTGTGATTGATTTATGTTTGATTGAGATTGATTGGTTGGCTCTTTTACTGCTCAGTTACTTGTAGGCTTTTGTTCAATTATAATAATTGTTGGCTAATCAGTAGACTAGTTAGTAATCATCATACTGGGGCTGGTATCAACATGCAGTGACATACCTCTTCATAGATCTCTGTAGTAAACTTGGGTGGAAAACCAGGAGGGGGAGGAGGGGTAGCTCTACCACTATCACATGTTGCTGGCGGCACTGGGTTAAGTATGCGACCACTGTTGTAGTTACACTCAAGGGTATAGCTAAAAAAAGTATTATTATTAGCGTCAGTTTATTAATTGAAAATCTATTAATATCTATTAATATTTTCATAATATATTGAGTATCAAATTATCTATATTGAGTTATTACAGGCAAATTCAATGTATCGCGACCCGCCGTTTCAAAACTTTGTTTTCATTTTGATTTTTTCTGAACCGTCAATCAATTTCATAGGGCGGAGCTTGCCCTAGCACGTTCTGTCCTTGGTTAGTTTAAAACAAACTCCGCCCTTGAAATTGATTGACGGTTCAGGAAAGACCAAATGAACACAAAGTTTTAAAACAGCGGGTCGCGATACAAAGAATTTGGCTGTAAGTCTTTTAACCTTACCTATGGACAATAGAAGTTGCTTTAAAAATAGCCACCCTTCCACTTCCTTCCTTTGACATACCATCTCGCTTATCCTTGGAATACATGTTCTTCTCCGTGAAGTTACAACCAGTAAAGTCAAAGTTAGCAGAATTGATTGACATTATTTTAGGATACATTATAGATTGCACATAATTGTCTTCGTTGTCGAGATAATTAGCATAAACAAAGCATCCTCTTTTTGATGCATGGCCATGTAAGTCAACATAGTATTCTAAAGGGCCTTCATTAACTGTGTCACTAGATTCTGAGAAGCATTTGCAAACAGAAATATTATCATTTATATCTGGTAATGCATTTAGAAGTTTCTCTTCATCTTCATTGTTGATATTTTTGTTGTCACATTGTTGTGTGTTAACTGTTTTGTTATCGGAGGTAGAATTTGAGTTTTCTTCAATAATGGGACCATCATTTGCACAGAGATTGTGTTTGCTACCTGCTTCATTGCTAATCGAGTTGTCATGTTCGGTTTTGTTATTATCAAGGTCTGGTGATTCAGCAGACACAATAGTCATGCCATCATCAGACTTTGTTCTTACTATACTCTCACTGTTTTCCATTCCTTCTGGTGATAACCTCTCACCAAGGATTGAATCATTTTTATCTGTTATATCACAAGACTGAGTCAAGGAAGCTAAAGTACTATCTGCATCATCCTGCATCTCTTTCTCCAAGTCAGTTTTCTCATCAGACCTTTGGTCTACAAAGTTATTATTTTCATTCTGACATGTGCAGACTTTGTCTTCAACTTGTTGTCCTTTTCCATGGTGATACATAACCACAGACTTTGCAGCATTTATTGTAGGATGTAGCACTGGATCAGGATCTAGGTAGACTCGGTTCAGGTTCACACCACGGGAATCTGTTCTATAATGTCCTCTTTTGACACCATCAGGGTTTAACATGGGAATTAGTTTGAAGACATACTTTTCACGCAGCATCATGGCTCTGGGATCATCACGTCTTAGTATAAAATCAAGAAAACCATTGAAGACAAAGCTTGCTGGGGTTTCTCCAGGGTGAACACGGGCACTCAGAAAATACACCTGGAAAATACAACCACCAAGAATTCTTATCACAGATTTTCAACTAGCGTTCATGCAAGTGCAAAGGAAAAATATTCAGAAGCTTTGCTGATGCACACATAAGCAATAGAATAAAAAAAAACAATCTTTTTGCGTTTTATGTTGTTAAGAAATTCAACCTGGAACTACTAAGGTGGTAGTGTTTACTATGATTATTTATTGAATACACATACAGCCCCAAAAGCTTGTCTATGTATCATATAATTATTGCTCACATAATAAGATAGACTGAGATTTAGAGCCAGTCACTCAATTTTAATTACCTAACTAATCTGTTATGCACAGTCTACTATTTTGAATACACATGCAACCTCATGCTCTTTCATTATGCAGTGGTTCTATGGACATACCTTTTTCCCTTTGAACCGATGAGGTCTATCATATTCAGCATCAGGAAAGAGACCTTCTAGCCTTTCTTCTCTTTTATCAACCATTCCCTTACATGACGTCACAGTCAAAAGATCAACTCTTAAACCATCCAGTGACTTACAAAGCAATTCACGATAGAAATAAATATCTGTTGATGAATTTCTTGGTGTCATTTTCTTGCAACAGCTGAACATTAGATCCAATGTGTCGAGTTGAGACTGCAACTGGGTGTACGAGAAAGGATAACAAAATGCAAAATAGTGGACGGCATTACGCTGCTCAGGAAAACGGTACATGAATGAAAGACGGAATTGGCCATCCACAGTCTAAACAAAATTAAAGAAAAACAAGTTGTAGTTGTAAAAAAAATCTATCTCAAGAATATTTAACAATTTAATTTCAATCAATGTTAAGGAAAACTATTCGAATATTAGCTGAAAATCAAGCAATTATAAATGTAATAAATAATGATTCATTTAAAGTTATGTGCTTGATGCTCAGCGCAGGGTATTATTATGCCTGGTTGATTCCACACCTACTCTAATTAACTGTGGTCTAATCGTTTATTGTGTTCTTGTGAATGCCTCTTTGTTAAAAGTTATATATCACACCAGAAAACATGTACACGTAGAAATAAACATTTAAACGATACCTCACAAGTCGGTCTATCTCGAATTCTTTCCCATCGATTTCTACCAGGGACAATCTTTACGAAAGGGCTCATTCCTTGATTGTAGAGCTTGCCTTGTCGGTTTAAATTCATGATATTTATTTTCATCAGCTTGCCTGAAGAGCCTCCCTTTACGCCAAAATGAAACCATGTTCTGTTAAGATTCTCGTATTCAGTTCCTACAGCATCAGGCCATGTCCATATATTGTATTCATAATCAGCAACACACTGAAAAGTAGACACATCTTCGTTGGCATCTTCACAGTCTTGTTTTACTCTTTCAACCTTTGCTAAATTCCCAGAATCGAAGTTTGAAAAGAAAGTAAGCGGCCCTACACGTTCTTCCATGTTTATTTACAAGAACTGAATTACGTTTTTGGTCGTTTTCTCGACATATTTGCTCAAAGAAATTGTTCACGAATTACTTGAACTGAACTATGGCTACTAGCCGCCATTTTTTTGGCAGTTTTGAATCGATCGTTGCTTAGAAACCGAGCGTGAAGTACTGGGGCTGAGTCCTGAGCGAATTATTTCTTTTTTGCGCGCCGGCCGACATTTCCTTCGTTTCATCCACTCCAGTTTGGAATGCTTGAACATGGAGTAAGGGAATGGTATGGTGCTTTAAGAAATTAATCTTATTACATGTTTGTTCGTGTAATACGGGTGGATATTTTGCGAGTTGCGAATTTATTAAAGCCAACAAGCGCGCACGCAAGTTTATACGGCTGGGTATTTGCACTCCCCTTCGACCATATATGGTAAAATAACGTAAAAGTCGTATGATAAATGTACGTAAAAGTCGTCAAATGCTTTTTTGTATCTTATTAGATATTTGTATGAATGTACAATCTTTCTGGGCGATCGAGTGTACATATTTTTTTATATATACATTTTTATTTGCTTTTAATAGAATTTGGTACTTTTAATATTATACGTATAAAATATATGACATTTTTCATTTAATAACTCAACTTTAACAAATTGCTCAAAAACTGATGCACGCAAATGTTTTTTGGTGCGGTGCAAATGCAAGAAAACCATACAATCAAAAAAAAAACAATAACAACAACAACCTTCACAACTGAACAAGAACCAACAACTACCCCTCAACCAAAGCTCAATCAATCAGACATAAATATACATGAGACATCGAATATACGCATTTATCTTGACTGATTAAGTTCTGGTTGATTAATACTGAACGGAAAATATGTGTTTGCGTTTGTTTTTTGTTTTGACTGTTTTTGATTTACCTAATATGCATTTCAGTTTTTTTTTTAATAAAAGTGAATTATTTTCGATGATTTTATATCTTTTTCTGTTTTGTTCAAAATGTACAACGAACGCTCGGTAATTTTTAATCATTACAACAACATTTGTAACTATTTCAACGTCATTAGAATAAAAACATTAAAATGTCAGCATGCATAGTAATTCTATAAATAATTAAATAATTCTTGTCAACTTCTCATTCAGGTTGTTTTCTCTGTTTTTAGGGCTTCGATAGCACGTAGTCTTTTCTGAAAATTTAAATAAATAAATAAATAAATGAACGAACGAACGAACGAACGAATGAATAAATAATATCATTGCTTGACGTGTGTATAATATCCATTCATGTTTGTTAAAGCAAATAATTCATCCCCGTGCCATGGTATTACTTATAATAAGTTTATAGTTAAAAAAACCTTTTAGAAGTATTTTTGGGTTTCAATATCATTTTCAAAATAAAACCCAGAAGAAACTTTAATTTGTTACCCAGTTTTTGGAATCTTCAGTAGTAATGAGATCAATGATAGCATGTAACAAAGCTGTCGCATTCTGGTCTTGTGATGAATCAACCACGAGTCGTAGGTATGGTTGAGCGATCTTTCTCTCTAGTAGTTTGTCGAGCTGTGCACGTAGTTCCTGACAGCGCCAAAAGACATAAATATAAGTAGCTATAACTTACATAAACATATATTGTTGTTGTTGATGCATCCGTTATCATTAACAGAACAGGAAATTACTAGTATGTAACATGGTTTAGTTATTTGACAAGTCCTTCTGCGCCATTTATTGATTCAATTATTTAGTCTTCGCTGCATTCAAGTATTCATTCATTCATTCGAATTCATTCATTCGTTCGTTCGTTCGTTCGTTCGTTCGTTCGTTCCAGATTATGATAAACATGAATGAAAGAATGAATCAATTAATCCATAATCACTATATTTCCTTCGTCCAACTGTTTACTCTTTTAGCAATTTATTATTTATTCAATCCAATACTTATTCGCTATTCGTTTGTTTATTCATATATCACCATGCAAGGGAATACACTCAAAATGTATTTAATGTATGTACGATTTGTCGCATGCGATTTGTAGTATATGACTAGTCGTGAGGTTCAAAACGTTCTAAGACTAGTCGTAGGACTTTCTAAAACACGTTTTAGAGCGCGTGCGACTAGTTTTAGAAGTTACGACTAGTCGTATACTACAAGTCGCATGCGATAAGTCGCACCGTGTAAATCGGGCTTAAAACCTTGAAATCCAGAATCCAAACCTTGCGAACCTGGAATTCAGAACCCAAACACTTGGGATTCGGAATACTCCAATTGGGATCTAGAATGCATACCTTGGTATCCGGAGTCAAGAAATTTGGAGTATGGAGTACGGGCATATACTGGATTCCTTTACATGGAACAACATCATACCTTAACCAAGGTAGCAATCTTCTTGGGTGACTTGAAGCGTATGAAGTCATCAACCGCAATAATCTCACTACCTTCTTCGACAAGAACACTAATATCGCCACCAAAGAACAAGAGTGGATATGGTGAAATCATTGTACAATCATGGATGAAGATCTACATAAAGAAAGAATAGTTAAACTCACCAGCCAGGAGATAAAAGAAACAAGTAAAATTAGAGGTGCTTTATGCACACTTCCTTTTGTTTTTCATCTTCCTTATGGGCTCAGGGATAGTATTGCTTCGAAACCAAGTTTGCCTTTGCTTGCGCGTTTCAATGAGAGTAACAGAACGATATCTTCAACAACATTGTGCTCAAATCTTCAAAACCAAGCAGTAATGCGATATATTCTACCTTAGTGGATTTGACTTTCTGGTGGTAGATTAGCCAGTTATTCTCGTAGACTTTAGTCTCGACGTTGACAGACTTTGGATGAATAGAGACTTTACCATCTTCGTGTGTGGACAACTTGGGAGGACTATCACAAAAACACAGCAAATATTGAAATAAACGATATTTACAGTGTCGCTCTCTGAGATGAGTTCATGTCAAACGATTATCAAACAGATGCCATTTTCAACGTTATTGACATTCCATAAAGCGAAAATCGTCAATAAACTGTTCGACGACATTCAGATTTCCTTTCAAACTTCTAAAGGCCGGTACACACTAGGCGACAAGTCGCAGCGACTTGTCCCCGCGACATGTTGCAGCGACAATTTCCCCTCGTGTGTACTAGATATTTTTGGCGGAAATTGTTGTCACCGCGACAGAATTTTGTCGCTGCGACTTGCCGCATGAAATCCAACCGGTTGGATTTCGTGCGGCCAGTCGCAGCGACAAATCAGATGTATTCGCGACAAATATTGAACCAGTGCACACTGAGGCGACATGTCGCGGGGACAAGTCGCTGCGACTTGTCGTCTAGTGTGTACCGGCCTTAATGCTCAGCCGTTGTTTATTTTTCATGTAACGTATAAACAGCTATTCTTGAAATACATGGTTGTCCAGTTGAAATACTGATTTAGCAAATAGCAAAGTCGTTTGCATATCTCATGATTTTCATTTTTTAAGAAATGATGGATCAAAAATTACAAAATAACTTCATCAAATAATTATGATAATATATGTAACTATACAATGTGTGCAGCTTTGTATTTAAAACAAGAAAACTGAAAACTTGATATATGCAAATGGCATTGTTATTCGCTAAATCAGTATTTCAACTGGACAACCTTTTCCAGAATAGCTGTATATTCTATGACTTGTTTCGTGCGAAAAGAAAACCCTGGCATACAATGCATCCTGGGTGAACGTACTAATTCCTTGGCCTTGCCCTCACACACTGTGCCTTATATGATGCAACTTTCACACTACCCTGGTCCCAGAGATTTACTTTATTCTTCTATAAAACAGCGTGAATTTGTCTGAAGAATAAAGTAAGCCTCAAGCTACTTTCACATCAAAACTGTGGAATTTGCATAAAATTGCTCCAGATTACAGCAGATTGGGTGTTTATGGCAGGGTCATAGCTGATGTGATGTTTACTTACTTTTTGAGGTTATCACGATGAACAATTTTTACAACATTTGGATACAATCCTGCACACAGGACAGCTTTGACGAGTTTTAGGTTATCTGCAAAAATGACAATTTAATATGAACAAACAACAATTTCGCACATATTAGTTTTATGCAAACAATTGACTTATGAATGAGGATTACAACAATAGTTTTGTTTTCATAATACTAGTTCCGACAGCAATAGAAGCATGCGTTTATCCAAACTTTGTTAATTCTCTACTTGTTTTTCAAATTTACATACGGCTCAGTGAGACAGAACAAAATGCTTTATACTAAATTCAGCAAGAAGCTGGTTTCTTATGAAGCCAGTGCTGTGTTCTTCTCCCTTTTTTCTATAAATGCTTCTTTTCATTGGTATTTAAAGCTACTAAATAAAAACTACACTGAACAAAAAGATTTTGAAAAATTGGAATGAATAAAGACAAAAGGATGTGCTCAGGATTTCTGAAGACAGCGCACAAACCAGAGAAGAAAGAGATAAAAGGGCTTTGTCTCTATTTGAAATGGTACAAACCCGAGTTATGATTGGCTGCTGGATCACGTGCGTTGTTGTTGTCAAGGAAACCAATGTTACAAAGTAGCCGGGCAAACTGGGTCTTCATGTTACACAACATCTGAAATAATTAAGAATTTGATTATACGTCAAAGGAGACACCAGAATCTACATGCTTTTTTTACTGCAGCTAATTAATACAATATCCAGATTAGCTCTTTGCTAGTACTTTAGAAAAGGAATACATTACAATGTCATAACGAACTCATGTTTTGGTGTTTTCTTCGTCCTCTGAAGACACAATGCTGTATTCCAGACAACCACATCTACCTTGTTACGGAAGTGAAATTACAGACAGAGAGCAGTGAGACTGTACAGACTGTACCTGAAGAGTTTGTTTGGAGAGAAAATTCTTCCAACAGTATGAATTCTCATTATCATGACGCTTGGCTTCTTCCCATCCCTAGATATTCAAGGGAAAAAGAATTAGTTGATTGAGTAGAAAAGAGGAAATAACTGACGCCTTTAAACGGCACGTTTAACTGTCTGAATACAATGAATTTGACAATATATTAGTTATCTACCTAGCACACAAATCCAAAAACAAAATGAACAAACCAATAAAATACCTTATAAGCAAAAAGAATTGCTAGATGGTCGCTTTTGGTGTCCCCTGCCAACTGTCTGCGAACTTTATCTGCTTGCTCCTTCTTATCCTATAAAAAACATTCAATCACATACGCTTACAATCCTTTTTATTATTCCATTCCTCCACATCATAAATACAGCTGTTTATCATCATCATTATCATAACCACCGTCCCCACCATTAATAGAAGGTTAACCAATACACACGGCCTGTCCCTGAAGGAGTATTCATCATCATCACCATCACCAGCAACATCAGGATCACCACTACCTCCGGTAAGCGTACCTCTAGTCTATCATCATACGCTTATAGCAGTCATTTTTGAGGTCACTGAACCACAGAGACATACAATCCCTTCTTAAACATTGTTTCACTCACCAACAGAAACAATTCCTAAGAGTTCGTTATTGACTATTAATTGATTTTGGAAGATATATTATTTTTTCAATTTGATATTTTGCTTTTAAGAGAACAAAATAAAAACAAAGGCATGCAAAGCATGGTGGTTGTGGTGGCTTCTTTAAGCATTTTGTTAAACCATTATCACCTCTAGATCATCATTCATTATCCTCATACAAATTATCATCACCATCATACATCACCATCATCTTTATCATCTTTTTTAACCTACCAAAGGAAAAACAAAAGGATCTTTAAATCCTAATGTTGAGGCGATAGTTAAAACTGGATCAAGACAGGAAAAAATGGCACCAAACAAGATGATCTTGCCAATACGAGGATCAACAGGCAAAGCAGCAAGGTGGTACCCCAATGGTGTTAAATTCTCGTTTACATCCAGAGCATTCTATACAAAAATAAACAAAAGCATCTGGTGAGCATGAGGCATATCATATTAAATCATGTTCACCAATTAATTCTAACAAAAGCCACTATGAAAAAGCACACTACAAGTACGAAATATTAATCAATGGGAGAACCAGAGGCCTGGCTGCAAATGAGGGAGAGTGTGTGTGTGTGTGTGTGTGTGTGGGGGGGGGGCAGTGCTCCCCAATAAAGCAGACATAATAACATATTATCCTTCAAGTTTTTTTAACTTTAAAAAGTTGCCCCCTCTCCACCCCTGAGATTTCTCATCAAAGTGGTTTGAAAAGTCACCCAAGCCTTGGATTTGGCCCTGAAGTTTGTATAGCATTGGATGCAAAGGAAATTGAGGTCTCACCAGTTGTCTTAAGGTGTCTAGTGCATTCTGCACAGCCTGAGGTGATGGAGGCTGTAGGGCTTTTGATAAGAACTCTGCTACCATTCCTAACTTGAGAATCTACAACCAAGCAAAAATTAATAAGTAAATAAGTATACAAGCGAACTATTAGACTTAGTATTACAAAAAGAAAAATAAGAAAAAAAAGTGAAAGATTCACTTTTTTTCTTATTTTTCTTCAGTTTTGTGGACCAACCAAGATTAATAGAACAAGAGTGAAAATTACGAATTCTGACATCAGTCTATAGTAAATGAATGATTCCTAAATTCAAAGTTTTTTGTTGTTATTCATTTGGTAAAATGGCAGACAGTGGAAGACTGGGGCTGACTTATGAAATTGTTCTAAATTACATGAGTGAATGTGCGAACAAATGAATGAATGAATGAATGAATGAATACTCCAAATAAGTAATACTGGTAAATAAATTCAATAATATCACAAGCTACTATTTTGTAATGTTCACCTTGATCTGGAGGGCTATCTCTTCAAGTGGTGTTCGCAGCATCTCAGGCATTTGATAGTCTATCAATTTCTCAGCCTGCAGCTCAGTGAATAAATGAAAACAATACCCTGGTTGGACTCTGAATAAAGAAGAATAAAATATAGTAGAAGATGACTCAAAAATACTTATTTCTCAAAACTACACAAACAGTCTTTTTTTCAAGACAATACAAACAATATTTCTCAAAACAACACAAAATCAAAATTACAGTTTTCTCCTGGCTAAACAAACATTTTCTCAAGTCTGACTTTTGCAGACAGTTTTACATACAGTCATTTTAAATTAGGCTGTGGGAAAATTTCCATGAGCCCTTTAAATAGATGCAGTGTTGTATTGTAATTCATCCTGGCTGGGATCTCAACAAGCAGGCCAGCCTACCTTCCAATATACACACAACTTCTTTTTTCTCAGCGAATATTCAATCTGCCTTGGTAAAGCAGGCTTGCCTGCTAACTGGGCTGGCTTGCCTCCATATAAACAGAACCTCAAACTACACAAATTCTATTCCTCCAGATTTACCAAATTAATATTAAAATTTTCATAGACAAAAGAGTAAGTAGCAAATGCAGCAATTAAACTTTGAAAACATCCATTAATGTATTTATCAATAATTATTCATTAATTACATTCAATGTAGTTCTATTAATCACCTTCCTGCACGTCCACGCCTCTGCTTGGAAGAAGCTTTACTAATCCACACAGGAGAAAGACATGAAATCTTACGAGATACATCATATGACTGAAAACAGTAATATCATAATAATGGTGGGAAAGTGTCTTTTAGTATCTTACAAGGGAAAGGTGCAAGCCATCTGAATGAAGAGTATACATACCTTCTCCTTAGCCTTCCCACAGTCAATAACAAAGACAACATCATCTATGGTGATACTAAAAATAAAAACCAAGCAAGCTCTTAACTCAGTACTAATTTCTTAAGCTGACATACTTTTTATCAGGAAATATAAGGAGTCAACAGAACAATGTTAACAACTCTTCATACAAGCACTGAGAAAATAGAACTCATAGCAAGTTTAGTTGGCTTCAAAAATGTTTTAGAAGATCCAGTGTGATGCTTTATCTTTTCACCTGACTTTATTACTACAATAATATTATTTTATCATCAATGGCTCCCATATCCTGAAGTATAATAATAATCAAAATGCATACAACAGTAGGTCACTGACATTTATACCTTGTTTCAGCAATATTTGTAGCAAGTACTATTTTTCTGATAGCAAGTGGAGGTCGCTCAAACACTTCACGCTGAGTTGCTGTCGGCATCAAGGAGTGTAGTGGAATAATACGGTATTTATCTAGACATAACAATATTAACATAATTTATATAAAGAAAAAAATCTAATAATTATGATGAAGAATAAATCAATGAATAATATGAATGAATATATTTATTTAATGAATGAATGAATGGACCAATCAATCAATCAGTCAATAAATAAATAAGTCAATCAACCAATCATGCAATCAATCACTAATGACATAAGTTACCTGTAGAGAAGACCCTTGCTGCTTTTAGTTTATCATGTACAATACTGATATCATCCCATCCTGGAAGGAACACTAGAATAGCACCGTCCTGTAAGAACATACACATCATGTGTTATTAATACTGGTACATTATTGGTTGATCCAGCATACAGTAGAGACTGTGTAGTATGAATTCTGACTAATACATTGATACAATACAGCTTTTCAGTTGCGCTTAGACCTTGATAGCATCTTAATTATTCTTTTGGATTTGAAGAAAAGTCCTTGTTCACATTGCCACAGACTGCAGTCAAATTCAAAATAATAATAATTAGCATGCTATTGAGACTGAGGTGGAACTAACAAGGTTTATTGCAACTACTGGTAATCATCACTTACCATCATGCGTGAACAAATATGTGTAATAACCTTGACAACAAGATCCTTGTCAATCCTTTCAAAGCACATATTCTCTAAGCATTCAACAGTTGAAGGAGAAAATCTATGATAAATTATATTTACCTTAGTTGATTTATTATAATTATAGGCTTTCAACAATATAGACATACCAATGAAAACATATTTTAGGTATTAATATTTCAAATTCATTTCTTATCATCACCTCAACTACACACTTCTCATGCATACAATGATGGCATAATTATAAGGCAGCATCATTAATATCAGCAATCTTGTCATTATTTCTTCATTGTCATCATTATCACTTTTGGGTGTCATCTTAATCATCATTATGGTTATTACCAATAAATTGCAAATCATTAGGATTTATCTCCGCTACCATAATCAGCAAATATTCATGATTGTATTGTACCGTCTACTAATATCAATAAAATAGTTTCTTTTCTCTATTTCTTCTCTCTCAAGGTCTTCCATAAAGTTGGGGTTTTCTCTTGACATTTTCTTCATTTTTCTTCTTTCCATTATTTCCTGTCTTCTTTGTCTTTTGTCTTGTTTCCACTGGGGCTCCCATCTTTGATGGTGATTGCCTGATGGCGACTTCCCTTGATAGCTGAAAAGAATATTGAATAATGTTCATAGTTCAAAATGAAAAAAATATCCAGTTATTCAGAGTTATTATCAATGACTTCCCTTGATAGCTGAAGAGAGTATTGAATAATGTTCATAGTTCAAAATGAAAACGATATCCAATTATTCAGAGTTATTATCAATGACTCCATTCTCAAGGGGAATGAAGTCAACATGACTAAAACACATACAATATCTGATTGTATATTATTCAATTTTCATTTTGAATTTATTCATGAATTATTGAATCATAGGCTTTCAAAAGAAACAAAAACCTTGTCAGAAGGTTTATATATGATAAAACACTGCTTTTATTCTATTGCAAGAATGAATCATACCCTATCATCTCAATGACTTCCTCAATATAAAACTCCTTGACTGGGAATGTAAAACCTGGAATGTGAGCCATTGGACAGCCACCTGAAGAACAATAACAAGCTCTAAAACTCTAAATATCCATTTTTCAGCCACACTCTAATTCTCTTTTTATCATTCACATTCCAATTTCCATTCACTTTCCATTTCTTATTCAATTCCAATTCACATTTATTATCCGATTAACATTTACTGTAAATGGACCTATCGTTAGGTTCTCCATGTTGGCTGCTGAGTTTAAAATCCTCTGATTTATAGGTGGTCTCAAATTTCACTTTAAAAAACACTCAAAAACTTTAATTTTGCGTTAAAATGTTGCTCAACAATAAAGATTGATATCGAGGTAACATTTGTGACTGGTTTCTTGGACATTTTAGGGCTTAATTTAGCAAGTTCATTCTATTTCCTGTTTGACTCTTGGTTTTCTTGAAAGCCTTGACGCTGGTCAAGAGGAACAAAGACTCTGGGTATGAGATTGCCATAAGTCTTATGATTCTTTAGTTTATTGAAGGCTCTACCAAAATGAAAACTTTTACTTAGAGGTTAACATATGATCTCATGTAAAATCTTCAGTCAGCAATTAAAACATGATGATCGTATGAGCAACTGGAAACCTTAGCTTACCAAAGAAAGCTGAAAACTGTTCTGCGTTGAGTGTTGCACTCATCAAGATCAACTTCAGATCAGGTCTGCAAGAATGATTATTAGCAAATGAATGTTCAAAGCTTTTTTGTTGTCTTTTTCTAAATAGTTAAATGAGCCATCTAAGCCAGTATGTATTTCCCTTCAAACAATTAACCAATGTACATCATTTCAAAAGCTGAAATTTAACAACTGTGGTAAATTGTATAGACATAGCTATTTTTGATTTCACAAAGATGTACAAAATGCCCTTTGGTTACCCTCAACTCATGAGGTTCGACAGCTCACTTGAATACTTGACTAATTATTTTTGAATAAAACAGTTATTATAACATTTTTTCCATATATCCTGATAAGAAGAAATATCAAGAACTATCGAGAAACTACGAGAACATTGTTAGACAAATAATAAGTGCTAAAATAGATAACTTCCAGAACATTCATGAACATACTATAATCAGATAAGTTTTGTTAAAGGACATTTCTAGAAAGACTCTAGAATATTCGTTGTAAGAAACATCTAGAAATCTATAGAACGTCGTACTTAAAATAAACATTATGTAATTAGCTATTTTTAGAAACACAGTTAGTATATAAGCAAGACAAGCTCTCGTGAGTTCAGATCGCATCGAATCGTTTAGTAATCGTAGAATATCAATAGAAAAAAAAAGAGTAATCGTCTAAAAAGAAGTTAAACCTGTAAATTAGTCAGGAAAGTGGAATAAAGATCCTCGGAGAAAATAACTTTGTGGTTATCTCGACACCATATCCCCCATTGCATTATTTATATTACCCAGAAAAATGAGTAATAATTTTTTTAATAAATAATTACAAACACTTGATACTTACCGCATTGGAAGAAGATCCTTGGCAATAATTAACAGGAAGTCTGACATTAAATCTCTTTCATGGATCTCATCAATGATCACATGACTTATATTACATAGCATCCTATAGAATAACAAGGACACTAAACAATCAGCGTTTGACCACACAGTATCAATCAATCAACCAATAAATTTCACACCCTATTGACAATTTTAGAATATTGCAAATTGTGTATTATTTTATCATCGTTATAGCTACTTGCCTGGGTAGAATCCTAACAGATGCGATTGCCGTGTTAATAAAATAACAAATTTGTAGACCCTGTTTATGATCATACTACCCTTGCATATTGTTTTTTTGATGACAGATAGTAGTCAGTCTTGGCTGAAAGCACATTATACATTGTGTCTTCAAATTTATCTTTCATACAGTCATGTAGTATAATAATAATAATAATAATAACTTTATTTCTATAGCGTGCATATCTAAAATTCATGACGCTTTACAATAAAAATTCAAATATATATATGTATACAAAAATTAACTCAACATAAAAAAGGAAAGAAAAATCTTAACAAGATATAAAATATAAAAGATATAACAGTTCAGAGTTGTCAGTTCATAAAAAATTTATAAAACTATATAATTGAAAATGCTTTCTTAAACAAATGTGTTTTAAGTTTTTTCTTAAAAGTGCTGATATTAGTGCATAATTTCATTTCATATGGTAGATCATTCCATAGCCGTGGTGCAGATATTTCAAAGGCACGCTGTCCGTAGCTCTTCAGATGGAAGCTTGGCTGCTGCAGAAGCAATTTATTCTGCGAGCGTAGGCTACAAGCTGGAACATACGGGGAGATAAGGTCACGTAAATATTGCGGTGCCTCACCATGTAAAGCTTTGAAGGTCATCAGGAGGATCTTGAATTCAATTCTGTATTTAACTGGCAGCCAGTGGAGAGTAATTAACAGTGGAGTTACATGATCATACTTGCGTGCAAGAAAGACAAGCCGAGCTGCAGAGTTCTGTATCAGCTGCAGTCTATTGATGACATATTCTGGGAGGCCAAACAGCAAGGAATTGCAATAATAAATTCTTGAAATGACAAACGCATGAAGGACCAAAATTGTGGAGTCTTTATCCAGGAATTTACGTATTTTACATATGGCACGAAGATGGAAACAAGCCGTTTTACAGATGTTGGTAACGTGAGGGACAAGCGACATTGCCTCATCAAAAACTACGCCTATGTTTTTTGCTGTTTGTGCTGCTGGCACGATGTCATTGACAATACATATAGAATGTAGAGAAGGTCTTGGACGTCGAGAGGATGAGATAACCAACAGTTCTGATTTGTCGCCATTTAGTTTCAGTCTATTGCACAACATCCATCTTTTTATTTCATTCGCACAGGTTTCCAGTAGAGATCGTTTGGTTTCTGTATCTTCCGTATCAGCTGAGTTGAATGTAACATAAAGCTGTGTGTCATCAGCATAACAATGAAACAAGAGACCATGGCGTCTTGCTATGTCTCCTAATGGTGATACATAGAGAGAGTAGAGAAAAGGACCCAAAACTGATCCTTGCGGTACACCATGCTCAATTGTGGAGTAGGCTGATGAAATACCATCCACTTTGACAAACTGACGTCGACTAAGAAGATATGATGAGACCCAATCAAGAGCTTTGCCAATTATTCCAAAGCGGTACTTCAATCTGGAAAGGAGGATTCCATGGTCGATGGTATCAAAAGCTGCAGAAATGTCGAGTAATAATAAGATCACAGACTGATGTTTGTCAACAGCAGTTAGAATATCGTTGTGGATGCGAATTAGTGCAGTTTCTGCACTGTGTCTACGTTTGTATGCAGATTGGTATACCTCTTGAAGATTGTTATTGTTCAGGTAGCAAGTGAGTTGGTCAGCAACAACCTTTTCTATAACCTTAGCAAGGAACTGAAGGTTAGAAATTGGACGAAAGTTCTTGAATTCACGATGATCAAGTGACGTTTTTTTCAGCAATGGCTTAACCATAGCAACTTTCAGTTGGTCGGGTACAACAGCAGACTCTAATGAAAGGTTAACAATTTTTACAAGTATAGGACAAAGTTCAGTCAGGCATGTACGCATAAGAGAGCCAGGAAGAGGATCCAAGTCACATGATTTACCACAGGATGACTGTATTAAGGATAGAAGTGTATCTGTTGAGACTGATTCAAAAGCTTCTAACGTGCAGGTTATATTACTGTCATCTGAGATGATGTTCTCTATGTGCTCTGGAAGTACCAATTCTTGATGGATGGTTTTGATCTTAGCATCAAAGAAATTCATAAAGTTTTCAACAAGGTCTTTAGTTGAACTATGTGGTGGAAATTGACTGTTACTTGCAGCTGCATTAGTATGTAGTAATTTACCAACAGTGTTGAACATCTTTTTGGGATTATCACTATGACTGTTGATGAGATCCTTGTAGTAGTTCGATCGTGAAGATTGAAGAAGATCAGTTACAACATGACATTGTTCTATATAATTTGTACGGTCAGCAGGATCACGTGATCGACGCCATTTACGCTCAAACCTCCGTCTTAGTCTCTTTGCATCTTTGATATCATCATTATACCATGGTGCTGCAGGTCTCATAACAACACGACGTTTTTTGAGGGGAGCATGAATATCCAAAATCCTCGATAACTCTGAGCAGTATATGGAAACAAGGTCATTTACATCGGAAGGAGCATCAGTATCAGAACCAAGTGAGTCGATAATGTCTGATTTCAGTTGATCAGTATTAACTGATTTAATTTTACGCGAGGAGACATATTTTGTTGGAAAGGCCGGTTTAGACAATTTCAGGTTGCAGTTAATAACATTATGATCCGATATAATTGACTCTGTCACAGAGACAGGGTCTATTATATCCTCTCCATTTCTAGTAATAATAAGATCAAGAGTATGGCCAGAGCGATGAGTAGATTCACAGACATGTTGCTTCAAGTCAAAAGAATCCAGCAGTTGAAGAAAGTTGATGCTTATAGGATCAGATTTGTTATCCACATGCAGATTGAAATCACCCGTAATCATCAGTGCACCTGGTATAATAGTGTAGTGTTCAAGTAAACTTCCAAATTCCCTCAAGAATACATTGCAGTTAGATGAAGGGGGACGATAGATAATCAAAATATGTAAAGTAGTAGAACGCCAGTTTAACTTCATATCAGCTACTTCAAATGTAAGAAAATTTCCAACATTGTCAGCTGTAGTTAAAACAAAATTTAAAGAGCTTTTGTAAAGGAGTCCAACTCCACCACCACGAGTATCCCTAGCAACATGCTGAAATTGATAGCCAGTAGGAGTAAGATTACCAATCAAAACAGAGTCCAAATTACGAGGACGAAGCCAAGTTTCTGTGATAGCTAGAATATCAACATCATTGTCCACTACAAAGTCCTTAACGACATCTGTTTTATTGCAGACAGATCGGCAGTTCAGAAGACAAAACGAGCAACGTTTAATGTTGACAGATCTATTGTTGCATTTGATGTATTTCAGGTTCGATGGATTTCTACGGCGATTTGATTGATTCGTATCGTTATTGTTGCCTTCTCGCGTAGAAACAATGGATTGAATGGCAGCATTGTTCGTAGAGGAGATAATGGATTCAACTACCTCATTATTCATAGGCGTTGTAGTTGATGATGTTGAACTACTGAGATGAATATAAATTAAGTTTTGAAAATTGACTTGTCTCGGTTCAGTAGAATTGAAATTATTTATGTTAATTTTTGAAGTAATTCTTGGATGTATTTCGTGAATAGCAGATTGTATCTGTCGTCGACGAACACCGCGGAATCGCTTTAATAGACCCATTGATCGAAGAACATCCCATTTTTCCGGTTCAAGCGGTTTGATCTGGTGCTTTGTTTGGCGCGAAAATTGAAGTGTTTGAGTCATATTAGATCGTTTCCACCAAAACCGCAGATCCAAAAGCGAAGACCTTGAATATCTTATCATAGTTGTGAAGTTAAGGATGTTAACTAGCGATGGTGAGAATAATTGAATGAAAAATCCGCAGATTTACGGTTGAAAATCTGAATTGATCAAGAGCGAAAACAAGGCAACCACATTGATGGTGCTCATTAACATTAAAATAGTATAGATCAACATGGCCTCATTTATGTAACCAAGGTGTTTGGAACATCACCAAAAGTTAAAGATAACAACCAAAAATAAAAATAATATAATAATTTGTATTTGTGACTTACTTATCAAACAGAAGCCATCGCAATAACACTCCAGTGGTGCAATAAATAATAGAACCTTTGGTACGAGGTAGTTTACTGATTAGAAACAACAGAAACAACAATATGCTTGCTTACAAGAGCAGATCCAGGATATTGGAAAAGAGGATATTGGATATTGAGAAAGAGGGGGCAGGTCAATTAAAATGGCATTTTTGAATCTACATCATTTTTTTTAATTAAAAAAAAAAGGAGGATATAGGATATTGAGAAAGAGGGGGCAGGTCAATTAAAATGGCATTTTTGAATCTACATCATTTTTTTTAATTAAAAAAAAAAAATTAAAAGTATTATCGGCCCACCCCTAAATTCCGCCCCTGTGCTTTGATTTATTTATTGCATTTTGTACTTGCACATTTGCCTGATAAATGTTTACATGTTGACATTTGTCTGGGTTTTTTTAATTTCATTTGAATGTTTATTTGTTTGAGAGTATATTGTGTGTGTGTGTGTGTGTGTGTGTTTGTCTGTGTTGGTTTATCGGTCTAGCTGTCTTTTTCCACATTTTTTTTTACCTTTGTTTGTGTGACATTTGTTTTTTCTGTCTGTCTATCTGTCTGATCTAGATTATTCAATACATGCTAGATATGATACTATATTAGTATTATATAATTATTATAATTATATTATTACTACATACCAGTCCAATCGTATTTGATAACCAACACTATGACCCCCACATGGTTCTCCTCTTTCATTAGCAACTCTTTCTGCTACCTGAAACACCATTCATAGTAAGCTTGAAAACTTAAAATGGAAGAATTTAAACTCTTGAGGTGGAAGGGGAATTTCCTGCAAGAACTTAATCAAAAAGCAAAACAGGTTTTACGTGACTGTGTGATTATTGCAGATATTATAATAATTGTAGTTCAAGAAAGTAACAATACACAAAACTGTAACCAAAACTATCGAACCAACCTGAATCCCACACCCCTTGGAATTTCAGAACTTTGAAACATACAATAACAAGAGCCTCTGAGCCTCTGTGTGATATTTTAATTTGTTATCCATTATTATCACTCAAGCCATGCACACTTGTTGTAAATGTAATGATAAGTTGGACACTGTAGAATGATGGTCGAGAAAACTGACATTTTGGACATTAGACAGTCCTTCATTGGTGTCCAACTCATACACACGTGCCTTTATTTAGCTTTTTATTATTTTTCTGATCATTTTACTGCTTCAAACCATCTAAAAACGTAGGACTGAACTCAAATGCACTGAGGTATCAAAAAGTAAACGTTTTCAAATCCATTCACTCAAATGATGCATGTTAAAAAAAGTATTAAAAAAGCACAAACTTTTCATGGTTTGAATGGCTTCACTGTAAGTACTCACAGAAATGGCACTAATCCTTCTTGGTTGGGTACATGCTATTCTACACAGGGAACCCTGTCCTTTGTTGATTTGATCATCAAGAATGAACTGAGCCACCTGTGAATATAACATCAGCAAAATTATTCAGTGAAAATTGCTGTGAGAATAATTTTAGCATGAATTCTAACTTCATCATTCCATTAAAATTGTATGATTTACATTCTGCACTTCACCAGTCATTTAAAGACATGATACTTTTAGATTAAAAAAAACACCCTAAAATCATTGTGTTACACATTAAAATGGAAATCACAGTACTCACATTTTGTGATTGGCTAGGCATTGTGATATCCAAATCGCACAAATAAGATTCAAATACTTGAGTACAAAAAAGAAGAGGAAGGAGAAGAAGAAGAAAACGGAAGAGGATTATGAACAGTTGTTGTTTATGGACAGTATTATTCATCTAAACTGGCATTGTCAGTGTTACCTGAGTTGTTCATGGACAGTAGTATTCAGCTAAACTGGTATTGTCAGTGTTACCTGAGTTGTTCATGGACAGTAGTATTCAGCTAAACTGGTATTGTCAGTGTTACCTGAGTTGTTCATGGACAGTAGTATTCAGCTAAACTGGTATTGTCAGTGTTACCTGAGTTGTTCATGGACAGTAGTATTCAGCTAAACTGGTATTGTCAGTGTTACCTGAGTTGTTTATGGACAGTAGTATTCATCTAAACTGGTATTGTCAGTGTTACCTGAGTTGTTCATGGACAGTAGTATTCAGCTAAACTGGTATTGTCAGTGTTACCTGAGTTGTTCATGGACAGTAGTATTCAGCTAAACTGGTATTGTCAGTGTTACCTGAGTTGTTTATGGACAGTAGTATTCAGCTAAACTGGTATTGTCAGTGTTACCTGAGTTGTTCATGGACAGTAGTATTCAGCTAAACTGGTATTGTCAGTGTTACCTGAGTTGTTCATGGACAGTAGTATTCAGCTAAACTGGTATTGTCAGTGTTACCTGAGTTGTTCATGGACAGTATTATTCAGCTAAACTGGTATTGTCAGTGTTACCTGAGTTGTTCATGGACAGTAGTATTCAGCTAAACTGGTATTGTCAGTGTTACCTGAGTTGTTCATGGACAGTAGTATTCAGCTAAACTGGTATTGTCAGTGTTACCTGAGTTGTTCATGGACAGTATTATTCAGCTAAACTGGTATTGTCAGTGTTACCTGAGTTGTTCATGGACAGTAGTATTCAGCTAAACTGGTATTGTCAGTGTTACCTGAGTTGTTCATGGACAGTAGTATTCAGCTAAACTGGTATTGTCAGTGTTACCTGAGTTGTTCATGGACAGTAGTATTCAGCTAAACTGGTATTGTCAGTGTTACCTGAGTTGTTTTTCCACATCCTGTTTCACCACTGATGACTATAACTTGGTTCTTATTAATAAGACTTAGTAATTCCTATAACAAATTCAAGAACAAACACAGTCATTCTATTTAAATGATTGCATGTCAAAGATGTCATCAAAGTATATTAGAAATACATTTAAAAAAGGGCTCAAAGCGAAAATGGTTTAAGTATATATACTATTATAGATATATTACTTAAGCCATTTTTGCTTTGAACCATAATTTATAATCTGTCATGCAAAAAACACATCGAGCATCTAGTTTCTAGAATGAAACTTGGACAAACTTATTCATTTTACAACATGTAATAATCTATTAGATTTTAAACAAGATCATGTGCTTCCATTAGAAATTGAATTGTCTGCATTACCTCTCTCATTTTATAAGATGGAAGCTTTGTTCGAAATTCCTGAAAAAAGAGAATATTTATTTGTTAACCAATATTAATGTAGTTAGTAAAAAAACAGGAAAATACATTCATGACACTTGGAGATCTTCTTGTCATGAGTTCAATCTTGATAGTGAATTACACACTTGAAGATAACTTTCATATCTTTGCTATGATTATTGTTAACTTTATTCATTCTAAAATAAATACAAAATAAAAACTTTCTGTAATCACTTTTCTTTATTATTACCGTACCTGCATTTCAATGTACTGTCTATTAGATGTCTTCTTTTCATCTAGCTCTTCCTTTAACCGTTTATCCAATGGTGTGTCTTGTTGCAGATTTTCAAATGGTGAACCAAACATAGATGTCTGTTGATTGGTAGAAGGTCCAGCACTGGTTCCTTGCAGTTCATCAAACATTATAGCATCACCTTGTTCTGATTCAATATCATCCAATGATGTCTCCAATGGCAAATAATCTACAGAGAAATAAGAATGGCTTTATTCACTCAATCAGATTTATATATGAATTGTTATATCAATATTATATCTGTTTAAAAAAATCTGAATACAAAATTACATGTAATGTCAGAAATAGTAAATTGAATGTAGTTTTTAGTTTTTTTGAGGCAAACATTTTAAATGTTAGTCCTTCCTTGGGGTAAAGTGAATGAAGAAAGGAAACAAAAATTAAAATAAAATAAAAATAATAATAATAATAATCTCAAAGGTATCAAAAATAAAATGTTAGAAATATTGCAAAAACGAAAGAAATACACAAATTTCAAATCTCAATTCATGAAGGTGGAATGACGATCAAGTGTGATGAATGAGTGAAATAATCAAACAACTCTGTTCACTTCTCCATGAGTAACGCTGTTAATAGTTGCTGTGGTAAAAGCTATTTCAAGCTCCAACCTTATTGCTTACCCTGATCTAGATCTTCAAACCAATTTCCACTGCTGGCTGTCGAAGCCTGGCTCTGTGCACCTTCATTTTGTGTTTCCTGCTCCAAGTCCATTCCTGTTGCAGCTCCTAAGGATGAAAATAAAGACAAAACCTAAACAATGACACATGATAAACTTTGACTATTAGACAACACAAATCACATGATGACTTTATCTATTGGGAGTAAAAACAACTGTCTGTGATAGTATACTGTCTAATATAACTTGCTTTTTTATAATGTAAAAACAAAGAAATTTTCAACATATTATTCTTTACCAGAATAGGATAGATCTAAAGATGAAGATGGTTGACTTGACGAAGACTGGTTATCCTTCTGAAGACTTTCTAGAAGATTATTGATCTTTTCTTCTTTATGAGAACTCATGGTCACCACATCTCGCTGAGAATGAAGAAAAGTCAGACTAATTAAGTTCATGTGAATAAGACATGATTCATAGGGACTGACCTAGGTGTGAATTGGGTGACTTTTCATGACCCCCATTTTCCAGAATATCTCATGGTTGGGAAACATTAATTTATTCCTAGTAAGTAATTTCTTTGTGTTTGAAAACATCAAAATTTCATACTCTTAAAAAATTACTGTATATGTTTATTTATTACAATATAATTGTATCAATGAATATAATATAATAATAATAAAAATAAATAATAATGAACTTTATTGTGACAACACTTGTCAGTAGCTCTGATTAGCTTGTGTAGCTTTACTTGTGAAAGAAAGTTAGGGTAACAGCAGGGATCGAAATAGCAGCCTGTCAATGGCCTAATGACAGCAAGCCACATTGAATATTTTGCATTAAAAAATGATTAGGCTATACAGAATAGAAAGCATAAAGTTGACAGCTAAATTACCTACTCACCTCTTCCAGTTCTTTCTTCCGTTTTCTCTCTTTGCCTCTTGAAGCATACCACAAACCTATTTCTTTACCAGTCAAGCCTGATGGGTGTCCTCTTCTTCCTCCTCGACCTCCACCTCGACCTCCACCTCGTCGATCTCTATGTCCACCATGACGAATACCTACCAAACAATATACAATCAATTAAATTGCATTCCCAAGTCACACTGTAATATCATTTTCATTGATAACAACCAGGCTATTAATGGATTATCAGATACGATATCTCAGATAATACCATGATCACCTTGGATTCTTTTGTCTTCCGCGGGAATTACAATCCCGAATTTCCCTCATGCATAGACATGAGGGAAATTTAGAAGACAAAGAAAACCTCAGGAAAACTTGTTAAAGTCTAGGGCTAGCCACATAGCCACGTAGCCAAGTAGATGCATAATATGTTTTAATGGCCAGGTATAAAGTAACTCCAAGCTGACAGTTCTTGCACAATTTGCAAGCACCCACTGCACATTACGGATGCCGGTCATTTCGATCCAAAGTCAATTCGATCCACGCACTTTCGGTCGATTCGATCCACACCACAAGTCGATTCGATCCACACCATAAGTCGATTCGATCCACATTTATATTTATATTAATATTGGTTGAAATGGAAAGATTTAAGTTTTAAAATAATTTATAAAACTATTTGTCAAAGTTTTGCAAATATGAATTTTGTTACGAAGTGGCTACGGGTACGTCAACCGTACCCCGACTTGATTTGCTATTCGTATGGGAGTCAAAAACATTTTAAATTTTTACAGTGAATCTTTATATTTTTGCTAAAGAAAATACGATATAATCATTTAGATGGGCTAAGCGATTATTATAAGCTTAGTTAAAAGATTTTAGAATGATTTTACGAGTCTCTACATAGGTGACAAACGAAATGTTTGCGACACTTATATGTAAATTTTCGTACTGATCCTCGACTATTTCGCCAATAGAAAAAGATTTCCTTATTTAGATGGATTTGGCGATTCTTTTGGACTATTATGCTAAACGATGTCACATTGATACATTGACTGAGTGATTCTCATAGGTTAGGCAAACTCTGAGAATTTAAGAAATTTACATCGTGACTGACATGTATCGCACCTCAAAAAAACTTCGAAATAACCTCCTCAAAATTTTTTTTGCATGCTTGGAAAGATGCGAAAAATAAGTGCTAGCTCTTCCAGAGGAAATCTTTTTCTATTAGCGAAATAGTCGAGGATCACTACGAAAATTTACATATTAAAATGTGGTTGTATAATTTTTACAGTAACGCCATTGTGTCTTTGTTGATAAGTCGGTTTAAAAACTGATCAACGATATCTTTCGGTAAAAAACATTCATTAAACCAAATTAACATTATAATTATCTTTAATTGCTGTATATTTTGCATTCAGTTATAACAGAAAGAGCTGTTTGTTTCGTTTTTTTTTTTAAGTTTCACAAATGATTGTTATTTCGAGTTTTGTTTACTGTAGTTACGATCGGTTGTCGGGCAAACAAACACCACTTTCTCTTTCCAACTTTAACAATTAAACATTCATATCTTCCCTAAAAGAGGTTTTTGAAAAGTAACAATTACAAGAGACTATTAAACTAGCTTATTTAAGGCTCTTTTGAGCTATAAATATATGACAAAATTCTGAACCAGACGAGCGTGGACAAAACGTCTACTAGAAAGAGAAGCCATTTAAATGCTTCTAAATTCGCATTTTGAGTTCCTTCTAAAAAACTTCCTGAAAATATTTATTAGTTATCATGTTTGCATCTACACTATAATACATAATTATTAATATAAATATAAATGTGGATCGAATTGGCTTGTGGTGTCAAGTACAAACAAAAACTCGAGTCGACAAACAAGTCGACTCGACAGCGCGGAGTATACCAAACAAATCATTTCTTTAAAAACTTTCACAAACGTCCTTCCATCATTAAGTTCTTTCAGATTTTACAAAAATCAATAAAGTCAGTGAAGTTAAAAGACAACGAGATTGATTGACAACACCGTAATTTGTAGACATTGCAATTTATGTGCGCGAGGCGTTTCATTTTTCCATGCGATAAACAAATTAATACTTAAAGAAAACTTCCATAAACATCTTTATTATTTATTAACAAATCTTAGTCCTTGTATTCAACTCAAATACATGATTATTTTGTTTAATATAAATGTGGATCGAATCGACTTATGGTGTGGATCGAATCGACTTGTGGTGTGGATCAAATCGACCGAAAGTGCGTGGATTGAATTGGCTTTGGATCGAAATGACCGCATACCCACATTACTGTTCAAAGCAAATGCATCTTTTAAGTAAAATAATTCACATTAAAGGTTGGTACACACTAGTTGTCCCCGCGACAGGTCGCTTCATTGTGCACTGGTTCAACAATCCAACCAGTTGGATTTAATGCAGCAAGTCACAGGGACATAATTATGTTGCAGTGACAACAATTTCCACCAAAAAACATTATAGTACACACAGTGGAAATGTCGCTTTGACCTGTTGCAGGGACAAGTTGCTGTGTACCAACCTTAAGAAATGGTTTAGTAGTAGCGCATGCTCCATCATATGTCATGCATTCCATGCAGGATTCCAATTTATATGAAAGAACCATATATAATTATATAATGAGTAGCACGACTTCAAGTATATAAACTGAGTGCAACTCTAGCTTCTTACCCAACATCCAATCAGAATGTGTTGTATTTCTGTTTGGCAAATATTGATGTGTTCCATCATGACATGGTTTGACGTGGTTCATAAGAGATCGATGTTTACAAACATTTTTACAAAATCGTTTGTATATTTAGAAACAGCTTAATCACACAAAGTCCACTCCGTGTCCTGTGACTCAAGATACACAACATCACGTAATTACTTACCTCCTCTGTGCATTATCACAATAGAGAAGAAGGTTTCGGCGGCGAAAGGATGAAATTTTACATGCTAACACTTTCCCTTCTGTCGTTCGCCATACTTGAAAAGCAATGAATTCGACAGCGGATTTCAAATGTGTTCGTTATGCATGCGCAGTACATGTAAAAATGGTATACACCGCTTTCCTTACTTGCTACCACGAACCAAAACAATATTGTGGAATCGGAAAAGAAAATATGCCTTCTATCTGAATCATTTTTAGTTTGAGATTTTCTAAGCAATACAGTATTTATGGCTGAGAAAAGCGTATCAAACAACAAAGAGTTTATCTTTGTATGTGATCTAGAGGAAATTCGACGAAAGGTTAAAATTCAACGGTCAGTTGGAGGTCGAGAGGTTGCTGTTTTTTATCACAAGGGAAATGTTTATTCAATGGACCATCGGTGCTACCGTAAGTGGTTTATCTACAAGGAATTCTAGATCCTAAAAGAAAAACATGCAATCTGTGTATTATTCAGTGAAAATAACTTTTGTTTGGGAAGGGGTCAGGTTTAATAATTATAGTAGGGATTGGTTAAAAGAAGCTATATTAAAGCTTAGCTAATCAGGGAAACGGAGCCGGGGGGCTAGGGGAGGGTGGATAAGAAATTTAGCTTAACCTACTCCCCACCCTCCAACACAATCGAAAAACTGTTATGCCGTCCCTGCTAATATATGTCATTTTTGAAGCTTTCACTGTACCCGTCATTTCAAAACTTTCATTCTGTCTTTTCTGTACCTTCAATAAATTTCACCAGGTAGAACTTGAGATACATGTTCTGTCATTCCATCATGGTTTACTTCAATCCTAGAATTGATTGATGGGCCAGAAAAGACAATTTCAAAAGAAAGTTATTGAAAGGTGAAGTCCGGCAGGTCACAATACAACTTCCTGCTAGCAGAGTCTCTCTTGTTTGTGATTCCTGACAAGAAAAAAGAGTGACTCTGCCAACTCGAGAAGCTTAGTTTGATATGCTGCAGTCCACAACTGTGGACAAACAAAAATAAGCCAATTAGCTACCTAATTAAGTGGCATCTCTACAGGATATTCAAGCCTCCTATATCACATGCATTCTGGTTGCTTGGATACCAAAGAGTGTACCCGATAAGAAAAGCAGCCTCAAGCCGGCAGAGTCTCTTTTTTCTCGTCAGGAATCACAAACAAGAGACTCTACTAACTGCAAACATTGTACAACGAATTTGCTGAAATTCAAAATGTTGGATGACAAAGTTTTCATTTTATTGGTGGTGTAGTCATGCAGTGTGCTGCATATATCACTGTGATATATGAGCACAAGAAGTGGGTTTAAGCTCCTACTACATCACCCTGCAGAATAATATTTATTGGATGTATCTTGGTTTTAAACCACTTAATCCATATAGCCGTGTAACCAGGCATTTCAGCCATGCTAGCTATTTCCCAGCTACATATGTAAAAGATTTCACTAAATTGATTGACAGTCTAGAAAAGACAAAGTCAAAATGACGTGTCTGAGGTGCAACAATAAAGTATTTATTCTGATTTAGATGCAGGAGGACCACTGGCAGAAGGAGACATTGAGGTAAATGCTGCTTATATCTTATATTACATAGGCAAATACAGGATTTGAGTATTTTATATTTTGTCATTAATTCCCACATTTTTTTACGTTGGATTTTTCCAGGAAGTCCATGGTCGAACATGCATAGTTTGTCCATATCACAAGTACAAAATAACTCTAGATAACGGAGAAGGGCTCTACTATGCGTTCAACCCTAAAGACTTTTGCAAACCACCTAAGCTGTGCTCAAAGGGTATCAAGCAAAGAACACATCATGTCAACATAGCTGACAACAAAGTTTTTATTGCTTTATCTGACACAAGAGAACCAAGAGACTCAGACTATTACTCATCTAGTGCTTTTAAAGCCACTATGTCATTATCATGACATCATTGACAATCATCCTTTGAAAGGGAAAGAGTCTTTTTCCCCTCTACTAACTATGTTAACATATATGAGCATGTGAGCTTATTATTATTATTATTTTATTTATTTCTTTGTTTGTTTGTTTTTATTCATTGATATATTTATTTATTTATTTATTTATTTATTTATTTATTTATTTATTTATTTATTTATTTATTTATTTATTTATTTATTTATTTATTTATTTATTTATTTATTTATTTATTTATTTATTTATTTATTTATTTATTTATTTGGTGACAGCGAGAAGAAATGTGATTTGGTCAATAGGCGATCTGCCTAATTATTGCGTCATTTTAATACGACTACTTGCAAATTCTCTTTCATATTCAAAATCTTAATGCCTTTGGAGAATAACAGAACATGCAGCTTGTGCTAATTGCGCTACAAAAGAAAGCAAGCAAAGCATTCTGGAGTTGTATAATGCAAACCGCCTATTTGCACCCTGCATGCAACCAACATTTATTTACGATTCAGACAAGGATATAGTACTAGTGGTTACGGAAAGATGCTGTCACTTTTCATTTTTGGATATCTGCAGTGCTGCCAAGACTACAATCAGGCATTGACTTCTTGCAGACACTACCCTTACAGTAGAGACGTTTTTGGAACTCTCTCTCAACATAGATGCAGGAGATGCATACACAGACACACAGTATCATTTTACGAAAATATTATCAACAGATAGTGTGAGCATTGATACAATGCTTTAAACTGAGTGGCAAGATAAAATTTAAAGGCAATAAGCCATGGCAAGATGGACCATTTTGAAGCATGTTAAAAAAAAAACAGACTCTTTGAGAGAGACGTGGTGGCCTAGTGGTTAAGGCATCGGACTTCGGGTCCACTGACCTGGGTTCGATTCCCAGACCGGGCGATCACGTTGTGTCCTTAGGCAAGATACTTTACTCTTTCAGTGCCTCGTCTTCTCGGATAAGGACGTAAAGCCGGAGGTCCCGTCTGCTTTCACTCTGACTATGTTATAAGGTGGACGTAAAAGAACCGCTGAGGACGTAAACAAATCTCTGGCAGTGACCACCCTCAGTGTCTGTCTCAGCAACCAGCATTGAGCCGCACAGTTATTGGAGCCTAGCTCTGTTGTGTGATCTTACACATACGTGTAAAAGCATTATAAATGTAAAGCAAGTTTACTTGGAACTGGGAAAATCCTACCGCTGGGTTCTTGCTAGTAGGCGAAAGAGCTTTTTTGTATGTGAGAGGATCGAAGCGGAGCACTACAGGAATGGGTCTGGAATCCTAAGATAAATATTCTTTGGCCCTGGTAGGCGAGTTATCTCTAGGGGTCAGTGTCCTATACGCTATGATTACGCACGTGCGTACTAATTGAACTTACCGAAAATTTTGAAATTTTTAACAATTGTTTCTTTTTTTTTAATTTTATTTGTACGCAACCAAGACTTCTGTGATGAAAAAAAAAACATGTTTATTAAATTGTAAAATTGAATCTAAGCACGAAAACATGCAAGAACGCAGTATTTTTTGTCCAGTTTACTTAAGTTATAGATCATATGTACTTGTGCGTACCTGAAAAAAGGACCACTCTGATCTCTACGTTTTCGTTTACATGTGTTTAACTAGTGTCAAACACAAACCCTAGTAATAGGTTCTTCCTACCTGTTAGACAGGATGATCCTAGTGCTAGGAATTAGTATCCGAACGAAATCTGCAAATGCCCAGTAGTAACTCATAGTTAATGTAGGGGAGTAAATGTATGAGATAGGATGATATGCCTGCTAGAAAGATGCACTCTCGAAGGTCAGATAAATCGCTGTAATCGTTTCGAGGCAAGTTACTGAGGTAACTGTTGTGTCTTTGCGAGGAAGGTAATAGGACTGCCAATTTCTCGTGTGGACAGACTGTAGTTTTTGAAAACGGTTTTGCCTGTCGAAGAGATATCACATATGGAACTAACCGTTAGTTTGACTGTTGAAAGTGTGGCTTGTTGTTCGTCAACAGAGTCGCTAAACGAAATTGTAGAAGACAATATGGCTATATAACAGCGCCTGGAAACAAGTAATTGAGAACCCGATTTGCAGTTCATACTTACCTGTTTAATGTTTAATTAAAAGTAAAATTATTACAACTAGACGACAACTTATTTTAATGTAGAATTCTAACCTAAGAGTTTTCTCAAATGAATAGCAAACAAAAAGAAAAAGCACTTGTCAGTTTTCTATTCTTTTGTCACTTGGAGACTCTTGAGTTAATACTTCTGTGAACAAACTATTAGAAACTGTAGTTTTCAGTCGCGACACAAATGTTTAAATCTAAAGTGAGTCACGATTTGTTGAAAAAATAAAAATACATGTAGTTCAGCTTTTAGTTGTAACTTCGAATTCTGAGCAGGATAATCAGCGTAATATTGAAGATAAATTTCAGGTTTCCATTTCCAATTAATTTCTTCATTATTCCTGATGCGTTTGGAAAAGAGGTGTTTCCTTCCTTTTTTTCAGTCGCTTTGCGACACCTTAATTTTTTCTTGTTTTGTGTTTTCACACATTTGTCAATATCTTGAAATTCAATGTACTGACTGGCGACTTTATAAGTATTGAAATTGAAGACTTTCATATTCATATGACAATCCATCCTCGTTAACGCACAGGTATCATTTTTTTTCCTCTGTAGGATTAAGTACAAAAATCAGTAGAATTTCAATTGGCCTTTTTGTTTAAATTAAAAGTTAAGACACCAGCATGGCTGCAATGTTACCAATAACGGTAACAAAATTCAGTAACCAGTGGCAACTTTGCACGGCCAATACAAACTGAACAAAATATTTTTCATCTCGCACTAAAGAACATTATAAAATACTTTTTACATACGTTTTACTGACATGAGAAGGTATTTTTGTTAATGAATAGTTTAGTATTCAAGAAAATTGAGGGAATGTAGACAGTGTAGCTACGCCAGATGTTTTTGCATATGTAAATGTAATGAGATTTCTAGAAGCGATTGGAGCTCAACACGGTAGCTGCAGGATTTTCGTTTAAGTGTACACAAGAATAATACCGAGCCAAAACACAACAAACTGCAGACAATTCCAAACCTTACTGGGGAAAATGATCGTTATTATTGCAAGAATGATTTCAACAAATAGACGATAATTTCAACGAGATGAGACGCTCACATTGACTGGAAAAAAGTCGTTCAACGAACGAAAGCCAGTCAGAACGCTGGGATAAATCGGCATTGCAATTAAAGATAAGGTAAGATTGGCAAATAGTTTTTGCACTTTTCTCAGCAAAAAAGATGTCCCACAGATTAACTCGTTGGGGAAATTTTCGACAGCTGCGAAGAAAAATTGCCAGTCGACGACTATCTTATGTCTATGTTGAATGAAAAGGGACATGAAAGTAGAAATTGGAAATGGTGCATAGGAACAGCATCAGACGATTTGAAAATTATACTTTATATACGAACTAAAAACAAATCGACAGAAATGGTTAATGACGGAGCAAAGAATGCGTGAGTCAGACAATAATATTAATCCTTATTCTTTTTAGTCTATGGGAAAAGAGAATGATATTGTTGTTCGTATAGTCAAAAGTCAAACTTAATACTTGAAAAGTTTAATGCATTTTAAAACATTTTTATAAGTGTATACTCATTCCTGGGCCTGTTAAATAAGCACACAATTCATCAAACCTTTGATATATGTTATATTCCCGAGCCAGTTTAATAAGCACTAAACAATTCATCGGAGCTTCCCGGTTTCGATTTTTTTCTCTTTCGCTTATTATTGCGAGACTTAATTTATGTCGCATTCAAGTGTGCGAATCTTCGTTTTTATAATTTTAAGTAAACTTTATTTCGTTTCCCAACAAAATTCATCATAATTGAGTCCGTGGCATTGTTGAAATTAAGTTTAATTAAAACAATGAATTTTCGTTTTCTAATTAGTACAGATGAATCTATTAAGTACCAAAACATTAGAAAACTATGATTAAAGTAAAGGAAATGTTAAAGAATTCAATGACTAAAACAGTTGACAATTATTTCCTTGATGATGACGTCAAAATATCAATAATATGAATTAAATATGTGACATATATAAAAATACCAATAAGATGAGCTATTGTACAGACAACGCATACTACATGGACAAATGATGTATTCTACAAATAATCCCTTTTTTGCCGTTTTTACACGTTTCACAACAAAGATTCGTTTCTTTAATTTTTGCAAATCGTCCTCAACTTTATAATGATCCAAACCATTTAAAATGTCCTCATTACGGCGATATAACGACTTTTAAAATATACTTAAATAATAAGCTTACTAAAACTGTGAAAATTTGTTTGTGGCACCAATTAAAATGTTTTCGCCATTTGTCTCTAGTATTTTTCAAAGTTGTCATGAAACACTCGACTCCGCCATTTTATAGGCTTTGTTTAACGGAGTCGGCACGTCTTGTTTTACCTGTAACTTAATTTAACTTTTTTCTTTGTTTGTTGTTTATGTCAGTTTTATTTTTATTTTATTAAAACTTCCGTTATCTTGATTCTACCTTTTTGATAGCTTGTTCTCGCACTTTTGTATACTATTTTAGTTCTTTATTCATTTCGCTGATCCAGGGACGTAACTAGTAAGGTTTTTTGGTTTTGAAAATTCCAGCAATTTACGGTACATTTCTTTAATTTCTTATATACAAAATTGGTGTCTGTTTGCATTTGTCCACCATTTTTTCATGCGGCGGTTTTTGGACCTCCCTTAAGCCCCCTTTATAAAGAAAATGCAAATTCCATGCACAACCTCTAGCATTTTAGCTTACTCTGGCCGCGGCTTCCTGCACCAACTAGCCAGTCGATCACTGCAGGTGATTTGCCTTTTTTTTCATTGTCTCGTTTCGTTCTTTGTTTTGTTATAGTGGACTTCGGTTTTTCTTGGGATTTTAATTTTTTATTAGTTTTTATTGTTTTAGTTCAAGCTTTGTTGTCTGAAAATCAACGATTTTCACCAGCTTTTCTTTTATCCTGTATGTTAGCTGCAGTCTAGTTTTTCTATTTGTTATTAAAAAGGCTAACTCTCTTTCTCTTTTCTTCACTGAACGTCTCGTCTCATTTTAACTACACCATGATTACTATAACCTTTTCTTTTTTTCCCACATGAAAACTATAACAATCGGCTTTCACGCAGTTGAAGGTGGGAAAAGCTTACAAATTACATTTATGTTTCACCCTCCCTCCCTGATACCTCCATTTGTGCTTATTCGACAGTTACCATGGCAACAACAATTGTAACAAAGTGATGAAGACGACTACCTAATTAATTGAGGTTAGCTTTTATTATGAATTGATTAACGAGTTAACCGCTCTGTATGAAAATTGAAGCCAACTTGCCTACTGTAATGAGCAACGAAGCGAAAAGATATAATTAAAAGTGTCATCCTAGGCGATGTGCCTGTTCAAGTATTATTTGTTTATAAAGTGATCACAGTACATGCATACCAGCTCACTGCTCGTTCAACATGATGGTGATTAACTAGACATCCAGGAGCGGATCCAGGATTTGCTGTGGGGGGGGGGGGGGGTGCACGACTTTCAGGAGGGGGTGCACTACCCAGTAAGCATGAAATACTGAGGACATTTTGAAAAAAAATTAAGGATACAAAGACGTGAAATCCTTTCAAGAGGGGTATTTGGTGCATCCTCTGCACTCCTTACCTTCTGGACATAGATCCGCCACTAACATCTGCCGCAGGAGGGAGGGGGTGACTCTATTGTATGCAAATGAGCCGCTCACCAGACTCATCGATACCACCAACAAATCACGCTACGCTTGACTGGCTTCTAGTAAACAGTATCGTGTAGTCGCCATTGTCGCCTAGCTTCACCTTTGAAATTGGTTCAAAAGCAAGGTCAAGGAGGCTATCGTGGTTTAATTAATTGTGAGTGTGTCTTTCTTGGATAGTCTTAGTGTTAGTAGAGTGCAATTAATTTCCTATTGAAACTGTTTATTGTGATTTTTAGTCTGTTTTACTTTCGCGGGATGTTCTCGGGATCAAAAGTTTTAGTTCGGGACGCGCTAAATCTCTTCAGAAAAATTGTAATTTCTCTCTCAAAAACTAAACAGATTTACTTCCAAATAGGACGTTTTATAGAGCAGTCCCTAAGGATTAATTTAGAGTATTTTTCATCAAGGACCAGTCTCTGGTTCTTCTCATCAATCCTTTTTTGTGTCATTCATCCTTCACAGCACGTGAATCCCTACATACTTCTTCGGTTCGACAGTACCGGTTTCGCGCCATCTTTTCACCTCACTATCGCGAAGTGATTTTGGGACTTATTGTACGTTTTATTTTTTTTCCAGTTGGTGAAAATTGCTTAAATATTATTAATTGCACTTGATCTATGTTTACTGCTTGTTCAATTGATTTAAAAGTTGCTAAAAAGTTGCCATATAATTTGTAAAATTGCTGCCGATTATAATTTTTGTAAATTACACTCATGTTTACTATGCAGAATAGCCTTTCATTTCCCAGAATAATACTGTGTTTTTATTTCTTTATATTATACAATTCTCATTTTGATCTCATTATTTTCTGTTTGCTATTATGATGTTGTACATCTATCTTTGTATATGATACAATGTCATTTTTTAATTGCAATTATTTGCATGTTGCTAAGAAGCTACTGCCTTCTTCCCAAAAGATCGATTGTTCAGAAAAATTGATTTAATTTTAACAAGCATTTTGTCAAAATGAAAGGAAAATTTGCAGGTTTTCTCAATAGCATGAAATTAATGCTTTCTGTTGTTGCTGTGATTACTATTTAATTCAAAAAGAGCGTGTTTTCAAATATTTCAGAAAAGCTTTGTCTAATGTATTTCCAAGAATGTGGCACTATTTTCTATTTTTCATAATTTTTATTAAATTTCCATGGAATATTTTTTATCAAAATGGCTACTTTCCAGTAAGTACACAAATGTACATTACTTTTATCAACATTATAGATGGAGCTTTATTTCCATGTCAACTTATTGTTAACACTGTGATAACCATTTTAGAACCAGTTTATGGTGTCCTCCTCAACAACCACTCTCACCAAAGATTTTCTTTGTCTGCTTTTGTACAAGGAAAGAAGTGTACTATAATTTCCACTTCATTATCTTTACTTTCACTTTGCTTTTTTTATGCGATGTCGATAATTCTGTCAAACAATTGCTCACAATTCTTTTTTAATTACCACACCCCTATTTACATACTGATTGTCATGGTGCTCATCATTGCTTCTAGTTCTCCATACTCTTTTTTTATGAGTAGTTTTTTAGTTCTCAATCTGATTTTTGTTAATGCAGTAATACATGATACTAGACCACCAAATAGCACAGACTCAAATATTTGTTGGGCATTACTATATCTCATTCAAGGAATACTTATGTGGTACCCATGTATTAAAAATGTTGACATTCACCACCCTGGATTTTTCATGGGAAACTTATTCAAACTTCTCCCTTTTAATACCTTTTCAAAACAAGTGGATGTTGTTGGCACATCACACAACCTGCACAGATTCACATTTGCCCCATATGCAACAGTGTCTGATTTGCATGTGCAAATTAGTTTAAGACTAAAGATATCAAAAAGTTATTACTGGCTTTCTTGTGCCGGCAAACCTTTACGTGAGCACATATCTTTGAATTCTGTGTTGGGGTTGGTATTAATGAATGGAAGGATTTTTGGTGGAAATAACTGTTGTATTAAGAATTGCAATAGGGAAGCTGGTTCTAGAAAATTTGAAAGCATGATTGGTGTGTATGAGCTGGCATGCAGCCCTTTTTTATTATAACAGATTAGATATTATTAAAGAATTGAGGGTTTGTGACATTATGGAAGCCTTTCTAGTCGAGGACACAAGCCAGCTAAAGGCAAAAGTGCTGCCAAATCTCGTAGTGATGCTCAACTTGGAGTCTTAAGAATAACACCCTGTATTGTCAACTGCTCAAACTGCAAGAACCATGTGGTCATATCCAACAATGATGCCTGTAAAAAACACAAAATATTTTTACTTGGGAAACTATTTTCAGTAGCTTGTAATTTTCTTGATGAACTCTCTCATAAAAGTCCAATATGATACAAATACAATGCAATGCAAGGCAATACAATAATCTTGTAATTTACAAGGATCACTTGCTCCGTATTTAGATATCAGGCTCATTTTGTTTGAATTACTTGTAAATAATACATTCATGATAAAAAAAGAATATAATTAGACCATTGTCTATCTTTGTTTACTTGAAATAAATGAGTAGTTCTAGCGTGAATAGTCAACATCAACAACAACAACAACTTTTATTTATTTGTATTATTCTCTTGTAAATAATTTTACAAAACTTCTGAAAATAAATAAATTATACAAGAGATGGTACAGGCCACCCGAAATAACCACAAGACTAAATGGAATCAGACAGTGTCGTCCATTTTATAAGAACAAAAAAGAAATGTTGAGGATGCAGAGTTCAATATTTGCTCAGGATAGCAACAATTATTATTATTATTATTTTTTTTTCAATAAACTCTAAAGAAAGCCCTTGTTTTTACGCTTAGAGAATTTCATATTTTTACACCTGGAAATCGGATATTGAAGATTGCATAATTTGTTCTTGTTTTTGGTAAAGAATATAGCTTGATTTAGAGACTTTGAGTAAGAAATAACGTTTAATTTGGAAAGAAATGCTTTATAATGCAGATTGAGACGCTGAGCTGTAAACATCAAAACAAAGAAATATTTATTCTTTTTATTAGGATGAAGTTACTTATTCTTGAAATTACGTTAATGTAACTTAGATTGATACTCAGAGAACTCTATACAACAATCAAGCAAGTACCTTACCTGTTTATACGCTGCTAATCCGATCCATTACATTATGTTGTTTGTTTTGATCCTGGAACTTTTCTTCCCATCCCTTGCATTGAGCGTATTGGGTTACCTCAACAGATTGATGAGACGAACCAAGCAACCAACTCCAGCCAAATTTCACACTCAAATATATCGATATATTGGCTATAAAACCTCCTATTTTGAGCGAGCAAAACTGCCATCTTCCTTAGCTACGTTCATTTGCTCGTGAACATTTGTATCGTCAGATCGACGGCTAACAGCGATATTCCCGAACAAGAAATTACTTTTAGCAACGTTTTAAGAATGATCTAAACAAACAATTGTACATATGGCAATTTCACCATGTACTTTGATATTTTCGAGACATTCTTTATAAAAAAAACTACAAAAAAGGGTAGTAAATCGCACAAATTGCAAGAAAGTGTCCGTGTCTCAACTGCCGCCATATTGGAAAATCAGTGAAGCGTGCGGTGGTAGCGATGAGTAAAGCCCCGTTGCCATGGGAGACACCCTCCCCCCCCTGATCTGCCGGTACGAACACCAAAAATTTTATTGACAGCAACTGAGCTTATCGGTCCACCATTTTGTTTCCTGTAAATTCTGCGGTGCTAGCTTCCTTGGTGTGAGACGATTACTTTTAATGGAAAAAATAAACCACTTTATTAACGACTCTTTGCTTTATAGCTCCTCAGAGCTAATTGAAGAGACTAATCATAACAAAAATAGTGAGAAATGAAAACGTGTTTTTTTTAATCACAGAAAAACGATTGATAGCCCCTCTTTTACCCGGGCATAACGAATCCCATAACTTCTCCTCAAAATTATCAAATGCCAAACTTCGCACAGGAAAAAAACTGGCCACAACTATGAACTTCTAAGTTGTCTCAGTAGCCTATATTAAAAAAAAAGGAAACGATTGTAAAAAAAACCTTACACTAAAGCCGATTTCATATAAAAATCACGAAAAAGTACATAAATCAAGTGAGAAAATCAAATCCGAAGACTTAACTCAAATAAATGCAATCTATCTCATTTGTTTTTGTATTAAATGGCAATTTTGCACAGTTTTGGACTTACCACAATGAACAAGTGACGGATCTTTTATCGATCTGCATGAGGCCAAGAACAGTAGACCCGTAATTAGTCAGGTGTTATTGTTAGATCAAAGTTAGTAGAGGGTTGGGCTGTATGAGTGAAGCTAGAAGCAGTGCATGATTAAAATATGAGCCAGCATATTTTCGAACAAGATGTTTCGCGTTTACATGATTTTCATTTTAACAAGTAAGATGTTTGGATGATTTTGTAGTTATGAATTGTACTCCCTTAGTATTTTTACAGTCCCAATTTTTTATGCCTTGTTTTTTTCTCTCCAGGGTACATTTTCTATGTTATGCCGACAGTAGTTTTAAAATATTGCCCGCAGCTTCAGTCTTGAAGTTACAGGACACCTTATTAATCTTGGTTTGTACAATTTCAAAACATCACTGATTCGCACATAATTTCAAACTTGTATGTGTTGATTTTATCACTTGCAAGGGCCCCCTTAGAGTTCTTTTTTTCTTTCAATTTGTCAGAAATATCATGAAAACTCTGCTCTTTGGACCTCTTTAAGCTTTTTCACTTGTACGTCTCACGCTAGCTTATTTTAATGTCACGTTGCTATGTTTCAGAGTTAACAATGGACGCAATTGAAGTAAAGAAGCAAAGTTCAACACCTGATGTCATCCAGTTTTTCAAGGATAACTTCAATAAGGAATACATCAAGTCTTCAAATGGAATTGTTAAAATAGGACAAGTGGTGAGAAATCTGAAAATAGCAATCATTATATTATCATGCATTCTTATACTTGAGCAACAAAGAATAGCTTACCGCACATGCTCACTGCTCATGAGTCGAAACTCACAAACATGGCTTGTTTGCCTTTACATTTGGCATAGAATGTGGTGTTTTAATATCATGTGGTATAAAGAGAGAAGTCTCTCATTTACTACCAATCAATCCATTCATTATTGTTCCACTGCGCTCTCCAGCTATGTTTGCGATTTTCTTGCTAGCACCGACTGTAAACTGATGAATTTTCAGCTATGTTTGTTTGATTTTCTTGAATTTTCAATTCAATAGTTTGTCGTTTTTGTTTCACTAGCTCCCGTCCGTAGTCACATTCTCACTGTATAAACTGTTTGAAAATATATCATGGTTTTGTTGGTGTGATTTCTTTGATTTTCTTTGAATGAATGAATGAATGAATGAATGAATGAATGAATGAATGAATGAATGAATGAATGAATAAACTTTATTTAAAGAAGGTTAAAAAAACACTTTACAAAAGTGCGCCAGTTTAGCCTAGCTAATCTTCCACTGGGCCTTCTAGTACATAAATATATAATTGAAAATAATATATATATATATATATATATATATATATATAAAATTAAATATAGGTAATACTATTAAGAAAATTTATACAAGTACAAGATATTATGTCTAGCTCGCAATTATATACATATCTAAAAAATATTTAAATAATTTATTCTTAAAAATCTTGATTGTTTCGGATGACTTAATGTCCTGTGGTAAACTATTATAAAGGACTGCACCACTAAAAGAAAAGCTATTTCTTGTGATAGATAGCTTGTAGTTTGGTATCCATAGATTGCCACTTACTGAGCTTCTGGTATTACGCTTAGATACATTTGAAAGGCGTTTGAACATACTATTTATATAATCAGGGGTGAGACCATGTAAGGCCTTGTAAACCATAATAGCTATTCTAAACATTACTCTATATTCTATGGGCAGAATGGATGATTGTTCAAAGAGTGGTGCTGATGGCGATAGCTTAGATTTATCATAAATCAATCTTAAGATTATCTTCTGCAATTTTAGAATCCTAGAATTATGGGTGGATGAACCCCAAATTATGCTACAATAATCGAGTTTGGGTTGAAAAAAGGTTTTATAAAATAATAATCTAGCGGTTAGAGGGAGATATGATCTAATTCTACGGAAAAGTCCTATAAGTTTGCTAAGTGATATAGCAACAGAGTCAATATGTTCTTTCCATGTTAGATGGCTATCGATAGAGACACCAAGTAACTTTTCACAGTTAACATTATTTAATAAAGATCCGTCGTACTGAACCTGGACCTCTGTTGATGTAAGTTTTGTTGCCTTTTGGTGAGTACAGATAACCATAGACTTTGTTTTGGTTGTATTGACCACCATACCATTTGATATACACCAACTGTGTATGTCCTTCATAGCAGATGATAGACTCGTGCTAAGGTCTGCAGTAGTTTTACCAGATGTATGTACAGTTGAGTCATCAGCATACAGATCAAGTTGAAGGTTGGAATGTAGTGGTAAGTCATTGACGAACAAGATAAATAGTAGAGGACCAAGTATGCTACCTTGAGGTACGCCGTGGGTTACGGAAGTTATAGATGACAGATGGTTTTTGTATAATACACACTGGTCTCTCCCCAGAAGGTAGGAACGCATCCAGTCCATTAGTGTGGAGTCAAAATGGTAAAGTTGGAGTTTTGATAATAAGATGTCAATGTTTATCATATCAAATGCTTTGCGGAAGTCTATAAAGACCAGTCCATTTAGATAGCCATGGTCAATGTTATTCAGCCATGTGTCTACAAGTTTGATAAGGGCAGTTTCGCAGGAGTGGCGTTGACGAAAACCTGATTGAGCTGAATATAACAAGTTATATGATAGTAGAAAAGAGGTGATACATTGATGTATGTGACGTTCCAGCAGCTTACTTATCACACAGAGAATAGATATTGGTCTGTAGTTGTTCTTGTCTGTGTAGCTACCAGATTTGTGTATGGGAGAAATCCTTGCGGATCTTTGTGTGTTTTTTTTTAATAATTCTTATAATTATCACTGCGTTTTATCGTCATTGTGCATGTTTTGCTTTATTTTGATTGTTGTTGATTATCAGTCTTTGCATTTATTCGCTCGTTTATTTTCAATTCGTTTTTTTGTCTATTTGTCCGTTCGTCCGTCTGTCTGTCTGTCCTTCTGCCTGTTTGTTCCTGTTTTGTCGGCTAGAATCATGATAATTAATACAAATATCTCTTACAATTTTGTAGCCGTGTGTAATTGTACGTATTATTTGTAAATTATAATAAGAAGGAAATCACACTGTATGAGTATGTGGCTAATCTCGATATTGACGTCGATATCATTGTATTGGTTTGACATTTCAATTCAAGTTAAAGTTTCCTGTTTTACTAGCTGGCATACACGAGAAGTACCAAAATTTATAATAAATATTCTGGCATTTTATAAACACAGTTCTCGTGTTCTTTAGTCGGCCACCGCATTGCAATCCCTATTCGTGATCTTCTAAACAAATAGTTTAGGAGCTAGGATCTGTCGAATTAACAACTCTTTCCATTCAAATCAGGTTAATTTTGAAGATTTCTCAGGATGTTTATTTTGGAATGAGCTAATGCGTTTTTCAAGTATATCTTCTTTAAAAAATAATTAGAACTCAAACAACTTTTAATAAGATACACAAAGGCGATTTCTCATAGATGATCCAGAGGGATATACCACAGAAATCGCTACATCGATATATTAATCAAAATGCTAAAATTAATACAGCTCTATATTATAAGACTGACGTTGCGTGTCGACATAAATATTGCAAGCTCTGCTGGAACAAATAGTTGATAGGACATGTGCAATATATAATTCTACACAACAGCACAGGTGATGATCAGCGTCAAAAGTTCGATGCGCATCTGTCATTATGGATCATTTTCACGTACCATCATTGATTGCTAGCACCTTTTGCTAGACTATTTGAGAGGTTTTTTCTGGTTTATCTGTTTATTTATTGCTGGGTTCATTCTCCTTGACTAAGAGTCGTCATCATCATCATCATCATCATTCGTTGCCCTGTTGGTTTATGACGTCCCTTTTTTTCTGTTTTTTTTTTGTGGGATATAGAATCGACAAATCCAAATTTGAAAATTTGACGGAAGTTGCTCTAAAACAGTTTATTCTCAAATGACCTGTGCGCAAATATTAAGTTCATATTTTTTGAGGTGTTTGTTTGTGATTTGTTCTCTCGATGAATAGGCAATATATTACCAATACCAGAATGCTTTGCTGACTTTCTTTTGCATCGCAATTAGTGCAAATTGTTTTACTAATCTCCACAGAGATTAAAGAATTTGAATATGATCGAGAATTTGCAAAGAAAGCTGGTCTTGGTAGTAAAATGAAAATCGTCTATTAGGACGTATTTTAGATCAATTTTCTGTAAATTTCATATTTCTAACAGCCGTTTCATTTTGTTTCCCAGGCATCGATGGTCACATCTTTCTCTGCGCTGGCGCACTACAAGATCATGGCCTCGACACCTAGTTTAATATTCTATGTATTTATGACTTTGACTATTCTCATCTGTGCAGCTGACATCTTTGAATATTCTGTCTTTGTTCTCTCATTAAATTATAAAATGAAAAAGACGGCTCCACAGTGCTTCAAAATATTGGTAAGCATATGGATCAGCAAGAACTAGTAAAATACCAGTGTGGGCTGTATCGGTGTTTCTATAAAAACATTTCCAGCTTTTGCAACTAATCATATAGATCAGCAAGTCACCAAGAATTAAAAACAACAATATTGTTAGTAGTACAATGTTTGTATTACTAATATTATTAATATGAAACCGACGGACAACAATTTACTTGAGACAATATTGTTGTCGTTTTTGGAAAAAGATTGATCTTCTTTTAGTTCAATTTGTATACATCTTAAAGCCGGGTCTTCTTAAGCAAGCGCAAGTTTAAACATAAGTGCCATCCTCACTGTGAAATACTTTAAATAATAATGATAATGATAATGATAATGATAATAATAATAATAATAATAATAATAATAGTAGTAATAATAATAGTAATAGTATTAATAATACTAATACTAATACTAATACTAATACTAATACTAATACTAAAAATAATAATGGAAGACGAATAAAGGAAAGTGTTGATCCTTGTTTTTATCATGCATACGCATATTTCACCAGTGAGGCTGAGAAATGTTAATATATGTTCAGATCATAATGATTTGATTGCTTCATGTTTACGCTTGTTTCATAAGTGACCACGACCAGTCTTAAGAGTGTTTAATTGGAGTTGGTTCTGTTGCACATTTCTTGCGGGGCAACGTTAACGCGGTGCAATACCAAACCAACACTATAGTGTTGGTTGCTTGTGATACTGGTAATGCTTTTCATTGGCTTGTGGTTGGAAAAAGAGAAACGTAAACCTGATGTTTGTACTTCTGTCGCATTTTTTGCTATTATTTCTGTTATCAATTCTATTCTAATTTGCAATTATTTTTGTGCAGATGACAACCTTCACGGTGTGTTCTGGTGTTGTTCTTCTTATAATGTCGTCACTTCTCGCTGTCGAAGCTGATGAGGTCAGAAGGATTTCAAGACTGACAAACGAAGAGAAATGTTTAAAATGTGGAAAAATTAATGTGGCAGCAGTAAGTATACATCCTTTAAAGTCTTGGAGCTCATTTATAACTGTGAACAGGCATCTATTACACTCTGGTATAGGCAGTACTTTCCTCCATATTGAACTCAAAGAACCACTAAATTTAGAATTTTCATAGTTCAAAAACCAGCTGAGGAATAATTGATATTGAAATGTATTCTCCGTTTCAGGTATTTGGATTTTTTGCGAGCATCTTATTTTCCATTGAAATGATACAACATATAATTCACCACAAAAGAGAAGTAACGACATCGAAACAGGACGTGACGCAGACAGAGGTCACTGAATTTAATCCCAACGATTTATAACGAAAATGGGTTCATTTTGTATTGTAAATATTGTACAAAGAATTATCACATTAAAACACACACCACTGTATCTGGTTATTGTAATAATTTCTAATTTTATTAATTCATTTTTAGTACAATTGTTTTTGTTTTAAAGTTCACTTCCTCGTAAACTCAAAGATACGAACGACAGATTTCCACTGGGTTTTGGAGTCGGATTAGTGATGTTTTTTGTCATTTGTTGGTTGCTTGTTTGTTTGTTTGCATGTTTGTTTGTCAGATTTCCGTTTTTGTTCCTTAGAGATTGTTTATTTGTTTGTTTAATCATTCATTCGTAAGTCTGTGTTGTTTTGTCCATCGATTTGTTTCATTACCCTTACGACTAATCTGCACTATGAAACTATTTTGCCTGACGGTCACCATGACAATGTGTTACCATGGTTACACGTAATGATTTAGGATAGCCTCACACTTTTCTTGTTTGCCCGAGATTGGCTCTGGCTCACCATTATCCATGATATATTTCTAAAAAAAATATTGGAAGTTTGCTGTTTAGTTTTTGGTATTTGGAATCAAGAGGACATTTCAAACCCGATTTACACGGTGCAGTTTGTCTCCTGCGATTTGTATTAGACGACTAGTCGTAAATTCTAAAACAAGTCGCACGGTCTCTAAAACATGCTTTAGAATGTCCTGCATACGACTAGTTTTAGAAGGTTTTGAACCTCACAACTAGTTGTATACCACAAATCGCACCGGGTAAATCAGGCTTTACTGACAATGCAATAGATGGCATCATACCTCCAGTTCTTCTAGTGACGTCCCTCCCTTTTCAATCTTGGCACCAATCCCCTGATCGTACGAGCTGTAACGTTCCTGGGGTGATGAATAAAAAATATCAAATCTCAAACATTTAACTTCATCGTGAAATCCTCTTCATCATTTAACGTAAAGCAAGACTGAGGTCGCAGGTCACCGTTGTAACACTCTGTTACACTACTAAGGCATACACTCACAGTAATACTGACATACAAGAGAGTATGAGGTAAGAGCGCTTATCCCCCGTATTGGGATTTACATTCATCAGGGGATCTTTTCAGTCTATTTTTAAACTGAAATTATTTCGGGGACGGAATGTGATTGGCAAGATTGCAGGAGGCGCGGTCGCATCGTCAAAATATCTCAAGACAAAAAAGTGGAGATTGTTAATCTCAAAATAGCACGACCTCTCTGATGGGGTCCGGGGATAAGCTCTTTTATTTCACACTCTCTTGTGACATCCTAATTTCTGACTACATATATACGTATATATTTTAAAACTGTAAAGTGGACTTGAATATAGTCACATATGAAAAGTTCCCTATTTATGTTCACTATCGTTATATCAGTGTATGATGGCTGCTGTACCTTGACTAGATCGCTCAAGTTAGCTTCTTCAATTAGTTTGACTGCTGACTTCAAACCACGGGCAAAGCTGTCCATTGCGCCTGGTTGTATAAATAGATAACTGAATGTATCAGTTTATAGAATGATGATGATTATTATTAACATAGCTAAGGAAAACACTGCAAATCATGCACAAAAATGAATGAATGAATGGATGAATGAATGAATGAATGAATGGATGAATGAATGAATGAATGAATGGATGGATGGATGAATGAATGAATGAATGAATGGATGAATGAATGAATGAATGAATGAATGAATGAATGAATGAATGGATAACTGAATGAATGAATGAATGAATGAATGGATGGATGAATGAATGAATGAATGAATGGATGGATAACTGAATGAATGAATGAATGAATGAATGAATGGATAACTGAATGAATGAATGATTGAATGAATGAATGGATAACTGAATGAATGAATGAATGAATGGATAACTGAATGGATAACTGAATGGATGAATGGATGAATGAATGAATGAATGAATGAATGAATGGATAACTGAATGAATGAATGAATGAATGAATGAATGAATGAATGGATAACTGAATGAATGAATGAATGAATGAAAGAATGGATGAATGAATGAATGGATAACTGAATGAATGAATGAATGAATGAATAAATGGATAACTGAATGAATGAATGAATGAATGAATGAATGAATGAAAGAATGGATGAATGGATGAATGAATGAATGAAAGAATGAATGGATGAATGAATGAATGAATGAATGAATGGATGAATCAATCAATCAATCAATCAATCAATTAATTAATGAACGAACACAACAATTTTGTGTATTATAATCTTAACGTACCAATGTGTGCAATAAACATGTCTTCTACGTCGGTAGATTCCCGGCGTACTTTGCAATCAAAGTTAAGTCCTCCAGGAGCCAAGCCATTTTGTTCAATTACCGCCTTTCAACAAATCACAAAAACATCTACAGTTATGAGCAAGACATATATCAATTTATTGTCCGGTATTCCAATTTTCTCCATTCACGAGCTTTGGAATCATAGCTCAGTTTTTCAACAAAATGAAGAGGGTTACTGAGCATTCTTGCCAGCATTGCATCCGGAAAAATTGTCATCATATACGAGAGAAAATACCAGATGCAACACAGGCTATGAGTATTCGGAATACCTTCATAACTAAAGCACAGTCTTTGATATCCATTGGGAATTGATCAGTATCCCATCCTAGATCAGGTGAGCCAGTATTGGAGTCAATGGATCCAAGCAAACCATATCTATAACACAAAAATATTATTACTGAAACTAAGACTGTCATGGCACTGGAACAGTTTTTGAAATTTTGTGAATGCAAAATTGGATTTACGATCGAAAGACCGGCCATTATTTAGCTAGGGAATGGGACTTACTTTATTTCCACTTAATTCCTACTTACTTTGAAGCAAGAACAACATCATGTTCATGGCAATGACCTGCAAGGGTTGTATGGTTTGGCTCAATGTTTAACTGACAAAGAAATAAAATCAAAATTACTATCGTGCCAACTCATCCACTTGTACAAACAAACCACACATGGACACTAGAGTCATTTTCGTGTGAGTGGAAAACAATGCTGTATCGTATCGTAGCCATAGTTTCTAAGAAAACATTCGAATTATCCGCCCGTATCGTAGCGGTATCGTAAACGTACCGTTTTCCACTCATGCGAAAATGACTCTAACGTCAACCATATCATCTACCCATACCACAAAAAGACGTGGTAAACCATAGTTGATGACTTAGACTCATCTCAGACCGATGCATGAGCATCAAACGAACGGGTTTTTTTTAATCTCAGGTGTAAACCAAAAGAAAACTTCATACAGTTATTTTTTGGGGGGACACTCCCCAAAGGAGTTTCTACGATCTTTCATCAAGCATTTATTTTATACTGTAGGTACCTTAAAATCATTTTCCAGGCCATAGGTCTTCAGGAAGCCAATGACGGTTTGGGCATCTGTGCCAAGCAATAAATAATGTTTACATATTGAGTGTATGCAAAACAATGGTAAATTTAATAGTGCTTAATAACTGTTGCGAATCTAGGAAGGGGTAGGGGGTGTGCATTTCCTTCTGAAAGGATTTCAATTCCTTGTTTTCTCAAATTAATGTTTTTCCAAAATATCCTCCATCCAGCTGCAGTCACAGGCGTGTTCAAAGGGCAATAAATTAAGTATTTCACATACCATAATCATACTGATGTTTGGTTGGTTCTTTTGGCTTGGGCTCAATCAAAAGCTGGCCAGTGAAGCCTATTTTTTTCTTGTAAGCTAGAATTATAATAAAAAAATATCCATTCATCACATTTATTGGCATTTGATTGACAGTTGCCATGGTAACATACCTATAACCATGCGAAAGAAGTTTGCCATGTGGTCCAGCTCACGTTTGACATCGGTATTCAATAGGGTGTGGTACCCCTCTCTTCCTCCCCAAAACACTAGTAAAATAAAAGATGAAAAGTTATCAACTAAAATGACAAGATCACATATTTTACTTTCTTTGCCCAAGTCAGTCACCAGTCAGGAATTTTTCTTGCTTGACTGTTACTTTCTCAGCTGTCTGCAAGCTTTAGCATAGTTGCTTGTTTTTGTTTGATTTGTTAGATTACTGTTAACTAAACTGTTTTACCAAAGTTTTCAGCTCCAAGTTTCTTGGCCGTTTCCAGACCTTTCTTGACTTGAGCAGCTGCATAGGCAAAGACATGAGCATCTGGGTTGGTAGAGGCTCCATTCATGTACCTAACAGAAAACATACAAGAAATATTTTGGTCATGCTCTTGTATCTTTTTCCTTCTATTGGTTGTCAAACTGATTTGTAATTATCTACTAGCTTTTCAAGAGGCCTTTTTTTTGGAATGGGTAAAGGTAAAGGTAGAGGTAAAGGAAAAGGTAGTCCTTGAAGAATGCAAGCTACTACAATCTACACCAAACAGCACGAATTCAAAACAAGGATGTGAAGTAACTAAAACTCAAACTTGTGACCTCTCCCACAGAAGGCCGTGAAATAGCCAAAAGTCCCATCATTGCTCCTTGGTCCATTAGATCATCAAGAAAACAAAATTTAATTAAAACATCTATCCCCTATTTAATCTAATTGAATACTTACATGTCAAAATTACTAAAGATTGCACAGTTTGATTTTCAATTAAAAAGGAATTTATGGTTTCCAACATTGCTGTATAGAGTATCTAACCAAGGCCCAATTACTTGTCATTCTCATTTACCTTGGGTGCGCAAACAAGTTGCATGTAGCCCACAACAGCTTTACGCCTGTTTTCTTCTGTAGTTCAAGAGCTAAGTCAGTGATTTCATCCAAGTTGGCATTAGTTTCTGCTAATGTTTCTCCTTCTGGTGCTACATCTCTGTGTAACAGAACAAATGACAATTCAAAGTGGCTGTATCAATGGGGTGGTTGTTTATTTATTTATTTATTTATTTATTTATTTATTTATTTATTTATTTATTTATTTATTTATTTATTTAATCATATTTATACAAGTTAGTCAAATTCAGCTGAGAGCTGGTTTAAATTGAGACCTTATTGTATTAATTGTGGAACATTACTTTTATTAAAAATGTGTGGAGGTATGTCTTGTCAGGACCTAAACAAATTGGCCGCAATAATTGGGTGTCCGTATTACACTGGTGGTCATAAAGCAGAATTCCAGTACTGTTCATCAATCTATTGGTATGTATACCAACCAGCTACATTCTGGGACATAAATTGATACCCTGCAATGTTAAGACATTCATTATAATACTGTCAATGTTCAATGTTTTTCATTTACACAAGCCACATGTATTTCAAACAAATTAATGGCATCACTCTCAATGACAAAGTGCATAGTCACGATTTTATCAAATATACAATGTTTACTTATTAACTCTAGAATAGAAAAAAAGCACTTAATATTACCTGTCATGAAATGTCCAGTATGGGACTCCTAGTTTGCTAAAAAATTCAAAAGCAATTCGCAACCTTCTCTTTGCATTTTCCATACTGTTGGTCCCATCTTCCCATGGTCTGTTTAATGTGGGGAAACCAAATGGATCTGCACCTAAAACAAAAAATATCATATCTTATATAGTTATGTAATATATACAATATGAGCGGCCTATGAGCGGGTCTCTCAGACAGTGACCCTGGCACCAGCTGATTTGACACAATCTCTTAAAATCTTGGAGTGTTTTATCATTTGTCAAACCAGCTGGTGCCAGGGTCAATGTGCAAGCAACTTGTAGTTAGAGAAAAAAGAGTGCAGAGTGACTTTGTAGACAAGTTTGTATACAAACCTGTTCCTCGGAAGGTATGCCAATAACAAACAGAAAACCGACACCAATCTTCCATGGTCTTACCATAAACAACCTGGCAAAAAAAATGATGACAAACATAAATTTAACCACGAATGAATGAATATTGAGTGATCAGTGACTGATGTAGTATGCTACCTTTAATAGAACCAAGGTTTAGAACTGACAGCTATGGTGGCAGGTCTTTTAGTGTTTACATGTGTTCCAGGATTATGGAATCAAATACTACTTGTATAGGTGCATAACCCATCCCTGGACATCTTCAAGCTTTTGTGATATTTTTATATTTTTAAATTTTTTCTCATTAAAGAGCATCAAGATTTTAACTCGGGGATTATAAAACTCATTAATAATTCATAAGGCAAAAACAATAAAAATCATGACACATGAAGGCATTTGCAAATCGGATACAGATTCATACTGATTTGCATAAAGTTTATATTAACTTTTATTTTCTCAAAATCAAACGAAGATATTTTCAATTTTCTTTCACAAAACACTAGTACTATGTTGGGAGTTTCATAAGTAATATACAATATTTGCATCCAATCTGCATAGGAAATACAATGTCTTCTCGCATCTTTTATTTCTCATACAGATTGGCTGCTCATATTATTATTATTATTACTCTTACTCAGTCTCATATACTGTTATTATACCAGAATGGTGGCAAGCTTTGGATCACTGCCCTTTTTAGCTTTATTTTGGCGAATTCAATTAATCCAAAATATATTTCTTCAATGAGCATTTTAAAAGTTAGCCTTACCAATGCAACAAGTTTGTTTTGTCAAGTTATTTTGTTGTGTCTGAATCACGAGCAATGTGCTAGCTACATTTTTTTGGCATGATTAATATAACCCACCTCTTTCGCATTATAGTGTTTAAAACACAGCACATCATTAGGGCCTGCATTTGGCTTGTATTCAATCTTAGGAATGTCTGTTAAAATATTGAAAAGAGATTTGTTAAAAATATATCATTATTTTCCATTTTCGAATTCTGTTTTATATCTTTTCAACGCTTTGAGACTCCACATTTCTATGTGCTGCCACTAAATAAAAGGATATACTGCACACATTCGATGCCAAGGCCTTATTATAAAGAGAATTGGACATTGGACTGTGGTCACTAAGTATGTCGAACTAATCAGGATCACATGACTGCAAGCAATAGAACGGAAATTCTACTACCGCCGAAAATAATTCTGACAAATCCTGACGATTCAGACTTAAATACTTAATTGAAGTTAAGACCAAATAAATGTATATCAGAGAAAAACGTCATTGCTACTTTCTTATATATATCAAAAAGATGAAGAAAAAAAATACGACGGTTAAAGGTTTTATGGTACAAATATCTGGAAATAACTTTGCCTTGTACCTTGAAAATGATCGCATTCCAAACCACCTTTACCACTGGTTTTAGCCTTCTTCGATGCAGGAGCAAAAGACGACATTTTTAATCCTTTATAATAACAAATAGAAACGTTGCAAAAAGACAAATTGTTGTCCTTTCTTGCAACAGGTAAGTAAGAAATTTGAAACGAAAACACAAAAGCCAGCAGGCGTTCCGCGCTGAATGTTTTCTGCGATGTGCAGGCACAGCGGCTGCTCAAAATAATCCAAAATGGAGGACGATTCTCCAGTTATTTATGGGCTAGAGTTTAATGTGAGTTTTATGCTTTATTCTTTCTCCTATTCACTGCAACTTTTATGTTTATGCTGCAGAACAATCCATTTTATCTACAATTTTCGTTAAATGAACAAATTCACAGACTTTTATCATACAGGCTCGAAGAGATGTCATGATTTGAAAGAGATGCGATGCCTGTACAATTTTTCACTTTACAACAGAATTATTTACCCAATGCTGTATATGAATTGTTTGCAGGCTCGTGCTCTTTGTCCTCAACATGCTGAATCAGATGTTATAAGGTTTTTAGTTGGATCTCAGTCACTTAAGTTTGAAAATCAGGTATCATTGTAGTACTAAATGGAGGCCTTGTAAGGGGAGGGAGGGGGTGGTCTAAATAATCCATAATCGCTCTTACAAATTTGAAAGTAATCCATAAGCTTACTCCTAAAAAAACATAATAATACCACGGCAATAATCCTAATCCATATAAAATGCAACATGTAAAATCCATCTTAAAATTTGATTATTAATAAAAATATTTGTACCTGTTATGAATATTGGTTTGTTCTATGTCTAAAAACCCATGATAATCCATAATCATAAAAACCTCTCAGGGCATTACAATGCCCTTATGATATTACCGTAATTTTGCTAAATTTCATATAGCCATTGGAAATGATGTTTGTTATTTTCTTTTTCAAGGTCCATTTAATTGATTTTGATGATGAAAGTAATATTGTTAATAAAAATGTATTTCTACACACTGTTGGTGAAATATGGTGAGTTACAAAGTAGTTTTTTACCAGTGATTATAGACATTATTCATATTGAGGTGTTTTGGTTGACAGTTCAAAACAAAAGAATGAAAGTACAATGTCATTGGTGACCCATTTGAGCATTATATTTCAAAAAGTGTTACAGTGTTTATTTGCCCTTAACCCTTTCCCTTCCCCATAGGTAAAACAAGGGTATTTAACAAATTAGGAAAAAAATCATGAAGATAGACAATCATCTGAATGTGTAAATGTGAAAGATATTGTCTGGAGTGAAAATATAATTGAAGTAAAAAATGGATAACACAACCAAAATTAAATGTCTTACTGTCAGGACTGCAACTGTTTCGCCAAATCATTTTTGAATTTTCTCATCAAATATCTGGGGGTTGCCTAGTGCATGGGTTATACAGTAATTAGCTAAATTAATCTTTGATCATTCTCATTTTTCAGGTCAATAAACTCAAGTCCAGTGGACAAAAGTATATTATCCACATGTTACAACAAAGGTATGGACATTAATAATAATTCTTTAAAAGTAAAATGATTAAATGAATGAATGTGAAAAGGGAATAAATGAAAGAATGTAAAAAATCATAAGTTAGTAATGAAATGAATGAGTGGACAGTCGAGGATAGAGTAAATGAATGATTGGATGAATAATGAGAGATTGAATTGAATGAAAAATTGATTGAATGGATAAATAAATGAATGAATGAGTGAATGAATGAATAGAGCGATCGATGATAGAGTAAATGAATGATTGTATGAATAATGAGAGATTGAATTGAATGAAGAATTGATTGAATTAATGAATGTATTGATATATAAAATGAAAGTTGGTGGAAAAACTAATCAATGATATTAATGTTGTTTGTTTTTCTTTTCTTTTAGTCAGTGACAACAAGGCAGAAGTAAAAGCAGCAATATGGAGAATCCCCCCTGTCGATGAAACTGAGCCCCCTCCCCCTGACTCACCAGGTCTGAGTCACTCACCAAGTGCAGGGTATACACGGTCATTACAGCTTGTCTGTGAACTTGATAATCAGAATGAAAATATGAAAAGGTAATATATTCAATAGGGTCACTGTTTTCACTCATGACTTGTCAATGAGGACAATATGGTGGCAGACAAAAAATTATTACACAAAATATTGCATATTAGATAATAAATAATCATGTCATTAAAAAATATTCTAAGTGAAAAAGCTGATAAACCATCATGTCACGATAATATTTTTCTTTACAGACGAGCAAATCAATTTTTTTTCTATTTTCCTGTTACTGACTCCAAGAGGTTGTATCTTATTACATTAGAATAATGTCACTAATACAACTTATATGTCAATGGTTTAGAAGTGAAGCCAGATAAAATCCTTACTGTGATGTGCTTGTTCCTTAAGAGCACCATTTGAACATATCTTTTTCTCTTGTTATTAAATTGTCAGTTTGTTATTCTATCAGTATTCTATGGAATCCATCCGGCAATGGTGACCAAGTTATCTCTGTATCTGAACAGCACTTGAATCTATGGGATATTAATACACAAACATCCATTCTAGAGGTATGTTGGGTGTCCTGTAATTTTTTTGTAAGATTTAGAGACAACGAGAGAGACGTGGTGGCCTAGTGGTTAGGGCATTAGACTTCGGGTCCAGTGGTCAGGGTTCGATTCCCAGACCGGGTGATCACGTTGTGTCCTTAGGCAAGATACTTTACTCTCTCAGTGCCTCATCTTCTCGGATAAGGACATAAAGCCGGAGGTCCCGTCTGCCTTCACTTAGACTATATTATAAGGTGGACGTAAAAGAACCGCTGAGGATGTAAACAAATCTCTGGCAGTGACCACCCTCAGTGTCTGTCTCTGCAACCAGCATTGAGGTCGGCTTGGTGCGAATATTTGAATAAAGGTTATTAGTCAATGAGACCTCGTACTAAAATACAGCTAGTAACCCAATGGACTTTGCCAAGTGGTGGAACCAGGCTTAAAGCTTAAAGCTTAAAGATTATACAGATTGAAATGATGCAATATTAATAATTGTGGAGTAATGCACAACAATTAATTTTTATCTCCAATGAACTAAAAGTCTGAGCTCAGGATTTTTTTTATACTATCGCTGCATTAATGTTGTTATTACAAATATATTGTTCTTACCATAGCAACTGAGACTCAAGTAACAAAATTAGGTCTTAAATATAGGTTTTTGGACATTTTACAAATTTCTTGTCTGCAGTTATCATTGAAAGATTTGTCCTTTCACAGGAAAAAAAAAAAAAGAAATTCCCACAATGGGTTTATTTTGGGTTATCATTGGAAAAATGCTACAAAACCCAATATTGGGTTCAAATTTACCCATATTTTTCCCATTAAACAGGATCATTTCCCAATGCTATTCCCATTTTTGAAGACTTTGAAATTCAATGTTTTTTTCCTGTGTTTTCAGTCAGTGGATTCTGCTAATATAGTTGGTAAAGGTCAACCTAAGTTCACAACAGGACGATGGAACCCTCATCATGGCGGCTCACAGTTTGCTTCAACTAATGATACAACTATAAGAGGTTGGGACTCAAGAACACTAAGGTACACCTCATGTCTCACACATACTTTCCATGATATGCAATTCTTACAGCATCACAGTTGATTTTTCCTGAGGTTTGGAATTCATAACACCAAGAATCCATAGAACAATATTTAAATAAAGATCAGTCTGAAACTGGCAAACAACCTGGGTGCGGTTGTACAAAGCCTGAATAGCACTATCTTCTGGATAAATCTCTATCCAGCAGATAAATTCTAAAGAAAATTTATGCAATGGATTTGCTCCTCAACTATCAGACTGTACTTTTAATCGTTGAAATGTAAAATTTATGAACAGAAGTTGCCATCTTTGCAATAGGGAACAGGGCTCTTCAAGTTCAATTTCAATATACTCTATATGTATCACATGCATAATGATTTCCATGATTATCTATTTTTGCAGGCAAGTGTATAGCATAGAGAATGCCCATGGCCAGCTAGTAAGAGACCTAGACTTTAACCCTAACAAACAGTACTATTTGGTAAGCTGTGGGGATGACTGCAAGATTAAATTCTGGGACACAAGAAACACCGATGAACCTTTGATGGTTGTATCTGAACATTCGCATTGGTGAGGACAAGCCTATGTTAGTCAAACTATATAAGCAATGAATTCAATTACATCACAGAAGACCACCTAATTGTCTATCATCCATTGTGTGGATTGTATGCGACACATGTGAAACTTGAGTTATGAACTACACCCACTTGCAAAATTGTAGGAACATTGTAGCATTTTGCAATGACCTTTAAGCTATCTATTTTTCTTCTTTTTTCAATGCCATCCCCTGTCCTCTGAAAAACTGTTGTTTGAAGCTTCTTACAAAAAAAAATCGGCACAGATATTTTCATTTTGTTGGGTTGTGAGATGAGTGCTCTCACCGCTTGACAATACGTTCTCTTAGAACTTAGAAGGTAAAATAACTATAGGTCTTACTGATGGTCTTTGAACGGTTGAATATCATAATGATGACAGATACATGAAGGCAAGGGGATCAATATCAACAATGACCCTATCTTTTTAATCTTTGTTTCATATTAGTTTGTGCAGTGGCCCTTCAGGTGCTCGGAAAGTTCAGGGGGAAATGGGGGGGTGTTATTTCATTTTAGTGATAAATAGTGATAGTAGAAGATTAAACTTTTGAGCAACTTATTACTTTGTACTGTGTTCAAAAGTTTCATCTTCTACACAAATGTATTCTTATTATTTTACAGGGTTTGGAGTATCAGATATAATCATTTTCATGATCAGCTGCTGCTGTCGTCAAGTAGCGATAGCAGAGTTATACTTCACAATATTCTATCGTTATCATCTGAACCCTATGGACACCTTGATGATGAAGATGAAGATGATGACAAACTAGAGAAAATGTAAGTTTCATACATACCTACTTATAAGTAATGTGAATTTGATGATGTTGGTGGTGATTATGACCATGATGATGGTGATGATGATGGTGATGAGTATCATGATAATTGGTGATGATGGTGATTATCATGATGGTGATGATGGTGGCGGAGTTAAAAACTTCGTTTCGAATATTTATGTTGCACACTTTTAGTTTTTGTACTCGAAGTACTATTTTACAGATTTATCGATGGCACTCTATTAGGTCGTAACTGAGTAATATTGTATACAATTTCAGATCACAAGAGCCAGCCAGCGATGGAGTTATTGCGACATTTGATGAACACGAAGACAGTGTTTATGCATCCGAATGGTCAACTGCTGACCCATGGGTGTTTGGATCGCTGTCCTATGATGGACGACTAGTAATCAACAGAGTACCAAGAGCAGAAAAATATAAAATATTACTGTAGTCTTTCAGTTTGATAATTCTTGTAAATATATTCATTTTGTCGTGATTTGCGAGACAAGGAAAATGGAAAAGCAATTTAGGGTAAAAATGGAAAAATATTAAATAACTTGAAAAACGTATTTTATGGTTGCTCGGAATATTTTGCAGAAAGTAAAGATACGTTAGAAGTCGATTGAACTAAAGAAAGACTGCTGGCAACATGGTTCGAGTGCTGTGCAAATTATGTTTTAATAGTACATTCATCTTATTTTTTACATTCTATAATATAACTTGTCAAAACACGTCCATGATAGGATAGGGATCACTTGTTTTCTACACTAAAAGTCACTTTATATTCACGCTTCATTAAAGCCTTAAAAATATTCAAAAACAACATGAAAGCTCGGGTTATTGTTTCTAAATATCTTGATATTTTAATTTTGACAGCTGATTTCTTGGATTTGAACATAATTAACTTCTATTTTATTCACCTCTAAATTAATTTACTTCAAGCGAAACGATTTCGACAGAAGACACATTTACCACAACACAACAACATATATTGATGTTTCTAAAACAAGTCAACGAAATTGTGTCAGCTTTTTTACGTCTCCAGGGAACTCCAATTTTATTGGAGAATTTTAGAAATTTCTACATCGGCAACGTTATACAGAATATTTTATATGGTCTAAAATTTCACTGTCTGGGCAGGTAACAATGCGGGGATTCTGCAGCTTTTCTCTGAAAGCGAATGTTGTCATACGCTTTAAATATCTTGAAAATTCTAGGTGATATTAGAGGTCAAGTGAACAAAACATTGCAACGCCAGCAATTACCTTCGCCACAGAAAGAAGATTTCAAATCGACGATAATTTCAATCTATGGTAGCACTTTTTACAAACTTTATATCATGGAAAATTCAAGGATTGAACATGCTAATCATCAAGTTTATAAACACTAAAAAAACTCCCGAGTTACATCTTAACGCCAGCACGTTCGTTTTATTTTCTTGATCAACGTTCTGACGAAGTTGAAACCGAAAGCGAAATTGAAACATTAGTATGGCGAACTTGTGTTTACATCTAATTGCAATAATAGGGGCTCTTCTTAGTGTATGCGGAAATGAAGACAATGTTATGCGAGCTGGCAAAGATGGTGCCAAAGCGAGAATGCCAACTGAACCAGACCGCATTTCAAAAACAGGAATCATCGCCTTGAGTTTTACAGCAGTGTCACTGGCCATAGCGATTCTCATTTATTGCTTTTTCAAGAATTTCAAATTCTGCTTCAGTAAACGAGGAACCGCTACTTTGGATGTGAATGACAACAGGGCAACTAATGATGCTGCAGAGACCAGACAAGGAAATTGTTGCAATCATGCTCCACCACCCTACCCGGGGTTCGGGATGTCATCGTCAAATGCTGAGGAAGCTCCGCCACGGTATTCAAGCCTATTTCAGCCTCAAGACTATGTTTAAATAATGAAAAAACAAGAACACCTCGCGACTGGTGCGGAATGGACACAATTATCGTTAGTTTCGTTCGCAGAAACATCAACAAATAAATGAAATGGCTAATGCGGGCCGGGCGTGGCATGATTTACTAAATTACAATACATTCAACAAAAACTGCAATACATGTATAATAATAGTTCGAACTTTTCATGGTAACACTTGAATAGACAAGAAAAGAAAACATTTTTATAGTCACCATAGAAAAAAATCATGATTTTAATTCATATTGCTTTTCTGGTCGTCACTAGCGCTAACACACAAATCCCCGGTCAAATAGGAAAATGTTCGATGACTGAACACGAATGAACATTTGACGACCGCTGATCCACTGCACTAAACAACGAGCAATGCTTAGTAGATGGACAATGTTCAGAATCAGGCTTGTTCAGTAGCTGAGATGGTTTGACCAGCGCTTTATTAGGAGCAGGTGTCTAAATTGGTACAGAATTTTGTTGGGATAGGTTACGTTTTATACACTAACTAAATACGATGTAAAAAAATACATTTTTTATTTTTATCTGATTACATAGATTGTATATTTAAATTATAGATTTTGAAATGAAGCTTTGTAAGTATTTATAAGAAAAAAAAGAATTCTATTGTTTTTTGTTTTTGTTTTTTGTTTATTGCACACATTTAGTGTTTTCAATATGTCCAGAACACTGTGGCCAGAGTGGTATGCCAAGGACGTAAATTTGATCATATCACGCCATTGCTACAAGAACTGCATTGGTTACCTGTACACTATAGAACAACTTTTAAAATTTTACTTATCGTATATAAATGTCTCGATGAAAAAGCACCTGACTATTTAGGATCCAAAATTCACTTCAGGCAGTATTCCAGATCGCTACGATCTGTCTCAAATAAATTATTAATAGAGCCTAGATCATCTACAAAAACTTATGGTGATCGAGCATTTTCCAATGTGGCTCCAAGACTCTGGAATAACTTACCATGGGACATACGAAATTCTACGACGATTGAACGTTTTAAAAAACAACTAAAAACACATCTTTTTAAAAACATTTTTATGTAATTTTATTTTGTTTATTATCCATTTTTGAATTTTTTAGCAATTGTATTTTCTCTTCATAAAAACATTTTTATGTAATTTTATTTTGTTTATTATCCATTTTGAATTTTTTAGCAATTGTATTTTCTCTTCATAAACATATGTATAATTTTTATCATTATAAATATTTTAAATTGTTGTAAAGCGCCTTGAGCATAGGATAAGTGCGCTATAGAAATAAAGTTTATTATTTATTATTTATTTATTATTTGCACTCTGTAAGATCCGTATGTATATCAGACTGCGAAATCTTTCAAATGCTTGTTTAACCTCGTATAAGTACTCAAATGCTGATTGGGTGGAAGAGTGACATCACCTGTAATTGGCATTAATTTTTGTTGAAAGGACAAGAAATTTAGTGTGTCATGACAATACCATTTATGTCCAGGATTTTTTAATAGGGTGTGACTTAATTTTTTTTAGTAAGAGAAAAATAAATAAATACAAAATAATAATAATCAGTCAATAGAACGCTGCATTCAGTTTTTGAATGGAAAATGGCGGTAAAGAGAGAACATAGAATCGAGGCTTTTCTCGATGCAGGATGGATTAGAAATTCATTTCCGGTCTCCCCCACTTCAAACTGATGTTCATTTGATGATTTGATAATAAAATAGTTCATTTAATTGTTTATAGGTAGTTTTATTATTTCCGAAGTTTAAATGCCCATTTGACCTGGAAAAAGGGGGGTGAGTAGTCAGAGTAGTCACTCAATTCACCCCCCCCCCCCCCATCAGCCCCTGCATTTTGCTATAATATAGGCAAATTTACTTCAGATTTTCAGTTGTAAAATATATAGAAAAGTTAAACACCGTGGAATCAAGAAGGCAAAAAAAGAAAGAATGAAGGGGAATATACGTAATAAAACTGATATAAATTTGATTTCAATTTATTGTTATTTTTCCTTTATTTACTTAAATTTATAGCTGTGAGAGAAGCGAGCATCGACACTAATCTTGACATGGAGTTCCTGTGGTAAATCGAATAGATATCGATATCGCACATCATCTCGATTTTTAATGTGGTCTGATCAGCGGTTTTCCGCTCATCTCACATGATATCAGGGATAAAGTTCGCGTCGTACACGTGATAAACTGTTCAATTCTTGTAAATCTATTACATCATGATAATGAGGATTATTCTAAACTAACCACATCTTGCGTACTTTTTGTTGTCAAACATGAACATCTTTAAAACTATCATTTCTATCTTTGACTTTTTTTATAAATAGTGATGGGTCTTTAGGATATCTTGACAATGAAACAGCTAGCTCTTTATCTTCTGAGGTATACGTAATATTGAACGGCAATGACCTCCTCGTTAAGTATAAACTCTCATTATAGGTAGAGCATACCCTGGGTACCAGATGCCCCCAGCTTTTCGCGGCCTCTGGTACCCAGGGTAGGTAAAGCACGAACTACAAAATATATCCAAACATGACCAAGTTTCAACTTTTATTTTTTTTAATACCACGGCTATCTAATTTTTTCAAAACCACACCAGCAACTTGCAGCACTTCACTACTTTTGATAAAAATCACTAGTATACATGTACAGTAATATTCAGAAATTATGAGCCACTACCAAGTATATAGGTAGATATCAAATAGAACTTAAAATTATGGGATAGCTTCAAATATATTTTATCATCCTTCTCTAGTATCAGCACTTTATGAAAAAAAAAAATTTGAGGGCATCCCATACTTTCTAAGGCTTTTTTGATATATACTTATATACTTGGTGGTGGCTCATAATTTCTGCATATTGCTATAGATATATAATATATATATTTATAAAATTCATGAATAATTAATGAACCCAGAACAATAGAAAATCACTACCGTTAAGGCACCTGTATATCTTATACAGAAATCGTCCTGATTTGCATAAGGTTTAGCTTGAAATATCTCGGCCAAATTAAATCTTATTTTAAAACACATTACTCTAGAATAGCTGCATTAATCTAGACATTTAATAAGCCTTCGGCTCGACATTGTATATTCCATACAGATTGGCTGCTCATATTGTATATATTACATGTAACTCATTTGCAAGAACATTGTAGTATACAATTTTCCGATTTTGCCCCAATTCAAAATGGCAGACGTTAACATGAAGTGGTCTATTAGGGAAGTTGTAGAGATATTTCTAAAATGGGGCTACAATTCAGATTATATCTAGGGCCCAGGGAGCTTGGGGAAGGGTTAGTGGCCTCTATGGCTCACCCTCTCTGACATCCCTGATCATAGCTGTCACAAATATCTTGAAAATATTTAGACTGGATACATTTTATTCACTATCTTGATTCTGATTGGTCGAATACACGAAGCTAATTCATGGTATCCTGTGAACTTGACAGAGTATATGTATGTTTCCTAGCTAGGTGGATATTAAAATTATTTTGTCAAGTTTGTTTAAGGTTGTGTACCTGTGCTGTGCCGGCTTTGCATACCCAATTCGTCAAAAATAGCAGCACATTTTGCTTGTTTCTTTTCTTTCTTTCTTTTTTTCATAAAATGTGTAATAAAGTAATTAATGAAGTTGGTTTTTGCATGATATGGCTTTGGCAGATAACAAACAGCTTCAGTGATGATTATTTACAATATCATACTAAACGTCATCCAATAATTGCTTAACATTAGCCTCAAGGCTCTGTGATTATAATTGCCATGTAACCATTTACTTAATTTACTTATAAAGAACTATTAAAGCAATGATTACAATAGCTAAACTAACCAAAACAATCCACAAACTCCATGAACTTGTTCCTGGGCCATTGTGATTCTTGACTTTTCTAGTTGCTAATGGAGTCAACCTACTTTCCTCTACTTGGTCTATAACTTGCCTTGCTCCTGACCACATCCCTGGACCCATCAGACGATACTGGGCTGGCACACATGGGCCAAACAAACACTTGATTGCAATAACGGGATCTTGGAAAAACAGTTTCCACAAGTTTGGCTTGACTCCAAGTAGAGAAGCAATGTCATCCAAGTATCCAATGTAACCTTCTGTTAACTAAAAGAATATGAATAGCAGAAGGTATAACTTATAACAATAATGTCAATAGGCCACTTGCACTGACAAGCTTTTACTATTCTAAATCATATTTTAGTATTATCTTTTATTAGTATATTTAGTATTAAGAAAAATAAGAATTTTATAATACAAAATCTATATAAATATTTTTTTAACAAATGTTCGTTTTTTATATGTTTTTAACATATGTCATAATTTGACCTGATACATAATATATACAAATATAAAGCATTGTTCAACCATCCGGAATTGGTACTTATACACAAAACACCATTTATTTATATACATATATGTTTGCTGGTTTACATTTTCAACTCGAGTATTCATCCTGCACCTGAGAGTTGAAGTACCTTTCTTAAAATGTTTGCCGTTCCTAAAATTACAGATTTTTGTATTTCTATTAGACTGATGTTGTTAAGTTCAAGTCTTTCGATGTGATGTTTTAGTTGTTTAGATATTGTTCCTAACGATCCTATTACTATTGGTATAACCATCGTCTTCATTTCCCAAAGTCTTTCAAGTTCGATTCGTAACTTCTGATACTTGTCTATTTTCTCTGCTTCCTTGTCATCAATTCTACAATCCTTCGGTACAGCAATGTCAATCAGTTTAACAATCTTTTCTTTCAAGTCAATCACTACTATATCAGGACGTCTTGCTTCAATCTTCTGGTCTGTATAAATGTTGAAGTCCCATAGTATTTTAATGTGCTCATTTTCCATCACTTTCTCTGGTTGATGGTCCCACCAGTTTTCTGCGTCACATGGTATTTCATGTTTTTTACACAGGCTCCAATGAATTGCTGCTGCGACCTTATTATGTCTTTCCATGTATTCTTTACCTGCCAGAACTTTACATCCAGCTACAATGTGGTCAACAGTTTCAACTTTCTCCTTACATAGTCGACATAATGGTGACTCGCTTATTATTATTATTATTATTATTATTATTATTATTATTATTATTATTATTATTATTATTATTATTATAAAACAGGTTGCTTGCAGCTCACCGTTTTACATGCTCATACAGATCTCTTACTCATATTGTATATAATTATTACTTAGTAATATTATACTGACAATATACTTATGGGAAAAAATCAATGAGATAACATGACAAAAATAACTCTATCTGAGAAATCTCATTAACTTACAATGTAAGAAAAACTTGCTGGACTTTCTTTGTCACCTTGAATAGATCTTGATCTTCTCTGTGTGATTTCTCTGTCCATGATCTCCTTACTGGGTAATTTCAATGCCCCCTTAAATACCTGTGTAGCCCACCAACCTTGCAGTTCCACCAGTGGAATCACTGTACCTTGGTTTCTAAAGAATCCAATGAATGCTAAAGTAGAATGAGGTAGATAGGAAGGGAAGACAGTTTTATAAAGCACATGACCTGATTGTGCTTTCTCTGGATCAAATACAGACTTTGGTAAGAATGGCATGTCGAGATTAAAACCAGTTGCAAATATTACATCATCAATATCATCTAGCATTGTATCATCTTGAAAGAAAACTTTCTTATCTTCAAATCTAGAGATAGCATCTTTGATTACCACAGTGCCTGTGACAATACGGTGAGGTAGCTCATCATTGATTAGAATTGAAAGGGTCAATTTTGGATCCTTTTCATCTGGTTCAAGACCAAGGTCCTTCAAGTTGAATTTTGCCTTCAAAGTTCTGCAAGCTATCCATCTCAACAGAGATTTTGGGACGATTTGAACAGAGCGGGTAAGGAATGTCAAATCAACAGGAACTCCACCAGGTGCCATTCTGGGAGTAATAAGGACACCACGTCTTGTACTTAAATACACTTGTTTGGCATGACGGCTTAGCTCACAGGCAATATCAACTGTGGAAGAAAGACACCTGTTTAGCATGATGTTGACCCTCCATTTCAAAACAATGTTAATATGTTCTGTTAGTTAATTTGACATAAACGCTTCCCCCTAAAATTGACTGCTGGTTGAGAAGTCATAATAAAGTTTTGAAACAACTCAGTGGTTGCAATACAACAAATTTGTCCATACACATTTTATGCAGAAGATAACTTTATCGAGCCTTAGTAGAACTGGCTCCAGAAGTCTATACATGACAAGAGAAGGAAGGCAAGCCTGAAGTGACTAAGGTCATTCTTGTATTGCATGCCCAGCGGTGGAGAAGAAATTAAATTTACAGTAAAGCAAGTGAACCAGCAACCAGACATGTGCTACTCTAACAATATTGTGTAAGGAGACAGTGAGTTTGCTGGTAACAAATATGATTTGTTGTAAGTAAATGTTAGGAATTTAATCAAAGCTTGTAGCAGCCAGATTGCAAACACAGATTTGCTTGATTGTTAAATGTTGAGAAATATTTGTCACTGAAATTCAAACAATCTCTTGTCTATATAACAAATTTTGCTGCGCAATACTAAGTCAATTATGATTGTTTACCTAGCAATATTCAAACATGGTCTGTTGTGTGCTTGAGTACTGCTGCAGTTTCTTTCAGGATTCTGGCATTTTACATCACATTTTCTGAACACTCAGCCAGGATTAGGAATGCTAATAACAAAAATTATTTATCATGCAAACAAGAATGGTTCCAGCACGTCTCTCTCTTTCTCTCAAAAGAACTGAATTAGAGAGCATCCATAGAGGAGGTCAAGATGGGGCATAGGGATCTGCAGGGGCGGATTTAGGGGTGGTGACAGGGGAGACTAGTCACCCCCCCTTTTTGACCAGTAAAATCTACTTTATTGATATAAACATTTTCGATTTCAGTCGCCCCCTTTAAAATCCCTGGATTCGCTGCTGATCTGCTCGTTTATATTAACGTAATTCTGGATCAATTACCTGCAGTATTTCCCATGCCTACCACGAGGACTCTTCTCCCTTCAAACGGAGTAAATGTCTTGTATGATATGCTATGGATCTTACGACCAGTGAATTCATCTAGGCCATTAATAGGAGGCAGAAACGGTTTAGCAAAAATACCGCTACAAACCATGACATAATCATAGATTTCTACACACACAACATCTTGGCCATCGTCATTATTTCTTTGGACTGAATGGACTTCCCATCTACCAGTATCTTCATAATCATCGCATTTGTCAACTTTCGAAACTTCACAGTTGAATCGTATTCTTCTCGTAAGATCAAACTCTTTGGCGTAAGACTCCAAGTATCGCTGAAAACCTTCCCGAGTAAAATAGTTTGGCATTTCTTTGCTGTTTGGAAAGTCACTGAAACATGTAAAGTGTTTGCTTGTGTTGAGGATCGTTGCTTTAGGAGCCACGAAACGCTCGTCATCTTCAGTGTAATACCAAATTCCTCCCAGCCACGAACTTTTCTCAAAGGCTGTTGGCTCCAGCCCTGCATCAAGTGCATTTTTGATGGATGCTAGTCCAGCTACGCCGGCTCCGATGATTGCTACTTTCTTTGACATTGTGTTACAATAAAAGCCCTGTCTACAACTCGGATGATTTTGAACCTAAACTGCAAGCATTCTTTTGTTTGTACTGTCTGGAGAACATCGAAGATTCAGATTACCACAGGAAACCCATCACCTTTTGTGCTTCCGTTCATTTTCCGTCACATCCGTCACGTTCACCGTCATGTGTGTCACACAGTGCTTTTAAGGTAAGGGGGGAGGTGAAAACCACAGGGGAACTTGCAGCTGTTAGTATGAAAGATCAAGTAAATGTTTACGTCTGGGACCGGTTATCCATTGGATAAATGTTATCCACTTCATAGGATTTCTTTATCCGGTGGATAGCGCCATCCAGGTTTCGTGCAACCGATCCCTGGTAGATTTTAACCTCTTCCAATGTAAACGAAATGCAGATGTGTCCAAATATTGATGATGATGAAACCACTCTCAAATGCTTTGCGCAACATCTTGAATTTAAAAACTTGAAATATGCAGCTACATCATCAGTATCCTGATTGTGAAATTCAGATCAATGTTGTCATCAACTACATGTAGAAAACATATTGCATAAAATATATTAGGGAAACATACTAGCCTCCCAGGGGGGGGGGGGACTCCGAGGGTAAACGATCGGGGATGTTCGTCGTATCTTTTAGGGGTAAAAATCGACGATTTGGTATCTTTTAGGGTTTAAAAATATGAAATTTGCCAAATTCTCACTTTTTGGTATCTTTTAGGGGTTGAAAGCCACTGAAACTCATGGTTTTGGTAACTTTTAGGGATGAAAAAATTGTGCAGCCACGCCCTTATGTAAAACGTTTGGTATCTTTTAGGGGTATTTTTGAAAAATTCCGACGAGCAACCCCGATCGTTTATCCCCGGTGTCCCCCCCCCCCCCCCCCGGGACTAGCCTAAGAGACCTCTGAATGGCAGGATTTGAATCCACGTCTTCAGTATTCTAGTCCTTAACCACTACACCACAAGGACAATCACAGCTGAATTGTGAATTAAGTGTACGGCAACAGTGAGCATCCCAGAGCGATATTTTGGTGTAGTCGAAGACGTGGGTTCAAATCCTGCCAAGGGCATATTATATTTTTCTCTTAACATTTATTTCATTACTACACACCGAAATATTCTTAAATTACTACTTACCGTATATTTTAATATACGTAATGTAAACTTAAATACGTAGTGTAAACTTATATACATAGTGTAAACGTATATACGTAGTGTAAACGTATACACGAAGTGTAAACGTTTAGGCCACGTGCACACTAACCCGGATAAATTTGAAAACGCAACCTTATTTATCCGGTTAGGCCTTCCGTCCACACTTAAACACATGAATCCGAATCAATTTTACGCAAATTCTATTGCTTGATTAGACACTTTTGTAATTGTTTCGGAACAATAGTTGCGTTTTCAAATTTATCCGGCATAGTGTAGCACGGCATGCATTGTACGCCGGAATCACGTGTTGCTGACCTTGGGGTATCTCAACAAATAAACAAGATTAGACTGAAAAAGTCATTATTAAGTCACTTCAAAGATGCCCAGGAACAATTTTAATTTATGGTAAGAATATCATCATTGTTTTCCCGCAGGCAATACGTGGTTGTCTTAAAGAAGCAATAAAGAAACGAAAATACACTATGACGCAAATACAATAGCCAAAGCTGCATCTATGATCAGAAATATTTTTGAAAACAAAGTTTTTACATTTAAAGCCGGATAGTTCTCAAATGAGTGTCAAGAAATGTCAGTTCCACCAAGTCTTAAAACACTGGTGTCCGGCAAGATCAAAGTCAGGGAGACTCGAGCATGTTGCATGGTATCACAGGATCGAAGCCAAAGCCACCTGTTTTAAAAAAATCTTTAATGCCCAATTAGACAGTAACCAAGGGTAACCAAATATATTGATAAGCAGGGCCTAAGGCCTGTTCATTTGCAATTCAGAGCTCTGGGTACGAGAATGGTGCTTTTGTCCACTCTTTCACGATCCATCTCATAAGCTACCCCACTAAGTGATTAGTAAATACCCCATAACACGGAAAAGCCAAGAAAATAAAACAATGAAACGAAAAGCAAAACAAAAAAGAATATCCTTTGTTAGACAATTTCAGTGAGGACACTTGAACCGTGAACACTTTGTGGATTTTTTGACGCTTGCATCCTTTGAGTGAATCGATTTGAAAAAATTTGCATTTTAATAACTCAGTATTATTTAGAGTATTTGAAGCAGTGGAAAGCTCAGAAAATAAAAAGCTAAGTAAAGACAAGTGTTCATGGTTCGAACTGAATATCTCACTGTAATTATATCCGAGCTTTAATGATCGGTTGTAGGTTGTAGGGGTAGGGGGTGGAACGAGGAGAAAATCGGGGGCGATAAATTTTTTTTAAGCAAAAATGAGGGGGGTCTTGAAATTTGAAAACAGATAGGGGGGGCTTGAGAAAAGTTATTTCTACTATATATATAGGTTATTTCAAAATTTGCAATAAAAACAAATTGTTTTTACACTGTCTCGGTTAATATAATTTAACCACCATATCCTATGGGAGTTTTGAATATGACCTGTTTTATATTATATCCACTTTTATGATTTATATACCATTGTTCATGCTACGTTATGATATTTTTATATATATAAAGACACACATATATATACATTAAATATGAACAAATCGTTTCTGATTTTATTTTATTTAACTTCGTGCTACTTAGTTTGTTGTAGAATGCATGGGATGAATTGTATAATATTTTTATCGATCTACTGTTATATCCTGTCTTATTATATAGAGAGTAGTACCTTATTCAAAAGGAGTTTATGAATTAACTGTTCAATATGTACATGAAATTTGTCATAAAGTAACCACATAAATGGAGTGTTATAACATCAATATTTATGCCATGTTTAACTAACGTCTGAAACCCCTTCCCTTTATTGGGGAAGAATAGTTTTTGTGACATGCCATACAATTTTTAGTGCAAAATGATAAGAATTTTCCACAGGTCGTAATACTTTATATTGAGGGGTGTCCTGAAAGTTTTCAAATAACCTGGAGCTAGGGGAGTACTTACCGAAAACATTTGAAGACCATCAGGGCCGGCTCTCGGATTTGTTATATTTTTCTTTCTAAAACGTGACCCATTATTGATTTTAAACTGGTTTCCGAAGTTTCCGTGGGTTGCCTTATAACTTCGCCATGCCGCATGGTGAACAATCTTTTTATCCCCTCCCCCCCACCCCCCACGAAAAAAAAAAAACGAAGAAAAAACCAGCAAACTGGCAAGTTGGTTGTCACAGAAACTGACACGGACATGGTCTATACGGATGTTACACTTGTCAAGAAGATGTCAGATGTGAACCAGGTTAAATGAACCATCATCCCAGGCTTTCATACCAAATCGTCGATTTTTACCCCTAAATAAAAGATACGACGAGCATCCCCGATCGTTTATCCTCGTAGTTCCCCCGGGGCTTTTCCATACCCATTGCAGGATCAGTGTGTGACAACTCAATAATGACTTTAAAACATCAGAATATAAATCAGGATATTTTTTTTTCAGAGAATATTACGCATGAGAGAATATTGACAAAATCATTTATCAAGTGCACTTCAGAGCAAAGCCATTGCCTCGTAGCAATTCAGTTTGGAAGTCAATGGTAAAACTACTTTGCAACTTAGTTAAAACCGGCGTTTGAAGACAGGAGTTTCATTTATGAATATGTCAAAGAAAGTAGCAATCATTGGAGCCGGCGTAGCTGGACTAGCATCCATCAAAAATGCACTTGATGCAGGGCTGGAGCCAACAGCCTTTGAGAAAAGTTCGTGGCTAGGAGGAATTTGGTATTACACTGAAGATGACGAGCGTTTCGTGGCCCCTAAAGCAACGATCCTCAACACAAGCAAACACTTTGCATGTTTCAGTGACTTTCCAATCAACAAAGAAATGCCAAACTATCTTACTCGCGAAGATTTTCAGCGATACTTGGAGTCTTACGCCAAAGAGTTTGATCTTACGAGAACAATACGATTCAACTGTGAAGTTTTGAAAGTTGACAAATGCGATGATTATGAAGATACTGGTAGATGGGAAGTCCATTCAGTCCAAAGAAATAATGACGATGGCCAAGATGTTGTGTGTGTAGAAATCTATGATTATGTCATGGTTTGTAGCGGTATTTTTGCTAAACCGTTTCTGCCTCCTATTAGTGGCGTAGATGAATTCACTGGTCGTAAGATCCATAGCATATCATACAAGACGTTTACGCCGTTTGAAGAGAGAAGAGTCCTCGTGGTAGGCATGGGAAATACTGCAGGTTAGTCGGCAAAGGCATATTTTAGGTGGGCATTGCTTCGAAAATATGTTTATACATATACAAATCAATTATTGGATAAGGTTGGATATTGTAAATTATCAAGACAGAAGCTGTTTGTTATCTGGCGATAACACAGCTGGGGTCTTGATAATTTACGATATCGATCATGCGAATATGAGATGGACTTTTTCATAAGGAGGAAAATAACTTAGAGCTCTTTTTAATGGTACTAGCACACATGGCCTAACTGTCAGCGTTGACTACGGTCTGTCAGATAATTTTACTATGCCACGGTATACCTTACTACAATACGATTGGCGTACCCATGCATGTAAGACTCTGGCTACACTATGCCGGATAAATTCGATAACGCAGCTTTTGTTCCGATAACGTGACAAGAACTGCTCGTTGAGCAATAGAATAAGCATAAAATTGTTTGGATTCATGCGTATTAGTGTGGACGGAAAGCCTAAACGAAAAAATCAATAGCAAAACTTGCTGACATTTTTGATGAATTAGATGTGCAAAGCATGAACAGTGCGCACGGCCTTGAATGAAACAGGGCGTGAAGAGGGCGTTGAAAAGAGCACACTGCCTTTGGCTCGTCAGTGATGTGTAGAGCAGAACTGGGCAATAGTCTTACTGGCGAATTGGACAGAATATCTGTATTATCCGTACGTTACCCAGGTTACGTCTTGATAAATTACCAATGGGATGATGCCAATGGGACGTATCAATAAATGTTGGATGGAGAAAATACTTTACGTGGTTGTGCAATACTATTATTACTTTATATTGTACAATTTTATTATTTTTGATTGTTTTGTCCACAATTTTTCGTTTGTGCATTTTCTTTCGTTTGGCTTTGCAAGATGAACAGACTGAAATCTATCTTTTGGCTTCTAGTCTTAAATAATTAAATATTTCCGATAAACATTCCTCATCATAATCACGTGGACAATGTTTAAGTATAGTATTTATAAAATGTGAATGAGTGTTTTTATCGGCAGATATAGATACAAGGCGAAGCCGCGTATCTATAGAGCCGATAAAACTCATTCTCATTTTATAAATTGCTTCTAAAACTCCAAACGTGAGTTCTTATTTTTCATTAAAAATTCGAGAATTTGTCAACTTTGTCGGGAGAAAATAGAGAATTAAGTTCATGCAAATTAGGAAAGTTCTATATCAGTAGCTACAGAACTCGTCACGTGTATTGATTTGCTTTGAAAATCACTCATCAATTATTCATGAGTCTTAGAAGATTTGAAGAAATCAAAAATTGTGCACCCTCAGGACCGTCCAACATCAAACGTGAAACAAAGATTTATTCAATAGGTTTCTTATACCACAAAAAACAAACACGATGACCCCCGATTTTTGTTGCATTTCTGAAATCCTCATATAATGAAATAGCTTTGTACAAAGTTTCATAAAAATGACATTAGAACTTCATTTGCCCAGGAACGTCCTTAATCTCCCTCTATCAACTATATGGGCATGATCATATGCTGTTTTTGTCTATTTATTAATTTAACTAATTTATTTAACTTTTTATTAGTTTACTAATTTGTAAATCTATTTCATTTCCTAGCTGATATTGCTTCTGAGCTAAGCCGTCATGCTAAACAGGTGTATTTAAGTACACGACGAGGTACTTACATCATGCCACGAATGGACTCCAATGTGGTTCCAACGGACTTTACATTAATCAACAGATTTATTCAGGGCCTCCCTCTTTCAGTATTCAACTTTAAATTTCAACGGCAACTAAATTCATATCATAATCTCAAAACCTTGAGTCTAGAGCCCGATGATTCAGGAAGATCAAACTTTCTCATTGTAAACGATGAGCTTCCAAATCGAATTGCCACAGGTACTGTTAAGATCAAAGATGAAATTGCAAGATTTATGGATAAGAAAGTTTTCTTCCAAGATAATACCATGTTAGATAATATTGATGATGTCATATTTGCCACAGGGTACAACGTCGACCTGCCTTTTCTACCAAAGTCTGTTTTTGATCCTGACAAAGATCGGTGTATATCTGGACCTAAGTTTTATAAGGCTATCTTTCCTCCTAATCTAGCCCACCCCTCTCTTGCGTTTATCGGATTTTTACGAGTTCGTCTACGTAGTCCATATGCACCAAACTTAGAAATGCAAGCACGGTGGGCTGTGAGAATCTTGACAGGAGAATTGGCTTTACCAAGTATAGATGCAATGAAGAGGGAGATAGCTGGAGGACAGTCAATGCTAGATGAAGATGGATCAACAGGTTGTGACAGTTCCCTATACGTGGTAAGATTTATATAGCAATATCACACTCCTGGCGGTGACGCACATATGTCGTAGGGCGGAATGATCTAAAAGATAGAGTGCAAGCACTAAAAGTGTGCAACATAAATACCACTAAATAGTGCTATTTTATGCTAATTCTGTTGTTTTCTTGTTTATTTATTGCTATTTACCACTAATTAGTGACAACGGTTGCACACATTTAGTGTTTGCACTCTAACGGAGTCTTACGTGCTGGCAGTATACGATTTTTCAGGGGCGGAGTTTAAGGGGTGTCCTCCGGTTCACCAGACTTGCCCTTTCGTTCGTTTTTATAATCTAACGGTGCACCTGACACCTCCTTTTTTGCATTAAGTGTTTATCATAGCAAAATATTGAAAAATGAAAATAATACATCCTGCTATAAATGTTTTTTCAACCAAATCTTGAGTTTTCCTTTGGTAGTTTTTGGTTGACAGTGGCATATTTCTGCATTTAAATGGTTTTTAAAGTTTTCGATTTTTTTTGTGACACCCGCTTGAACGATTTCTAGGTCTTCCCCTGTTTTTATCCCTTACTTCAAGTCACATTTACATCATTTATTACACGTTCATTTTTTTCTCTGTATTCTTGCAGGTACCATTCACCGTTGTGGACTATATGGATGACATTGCTTCTCTACTTGGAGTCAAGCCAAACTTGTGGAAACTGTTTTTCCAAGATCCCGTTATTGCAATCAAGTGTTTGTTTGGCCCATGTGTACCAGCCCAGTATCGTCTGATGGGTCCAGGGATGTGGTCAGGAGCAAGGCAAGTTATAGACCAAGTAGAGGAAAGTAGGTTGACTCCATTAGCAACTAGAAAAGTCAAGAATCACAATGGCCCAGGAACAAGTTCATGGAGTTTGTGGATTAGTTTGGTTAGTCTAGCTATTGTGATCATTGCTTTAATAGTTTTATATTAGCAAACTGTGTAATCTAGTAATAAAAAACAGTAGAGGGTCCTGAAACTAGGGGGTATAAAATCCCAATTCTCAGCCTAATTTTGATTCAAATCCCAATGCTCAAACTTAAAATTCCAATCTAAGTAATGCAAACAAAATATCATGTGAACAATGACTATTTTTTATTTAAATTAATTACATGTTGCTCATTGGGCTAGTTTAAAATTGTGATTATTCAACAATTTGTCTTCTGCCATGTGAGATAAAATAAACTACATTATTTGAGCTCTTATAGAGATCAAAACGGGACAATAAGAGAAAATGTCAATCGAAATTTTGAAGTATTTTTCCTAATTCCAATGGAAAAATTTCAATTCCCAACCTTTTAAAAGGCGGCACATATCCCGAATCCCAAGCAGCCTTCAAAAAAGACAAGTCCCAATTTACACCTACAGTAAACTTGTAAGGCAGTGCGTGTGCACGCAAAGAAAACAAAAGAAAAGAAAAAAATGTAAAGGAGGAGAAGAAAATGATACGAAAAAAAAAAAAAAAAGAAAATCGAGAGAAAAAATAACAGAAAAAATAACAACTTATTCTAAGTATTAACCAATATTCAAAAATCATGTGAAAGCTCAGTCACCATGTGCGAACGTTGGTCAAAATTTGCTTGTAAGCTTCTACATTAGAGTGAAGGACATGAAGAAAAGTGATTACTTGAAGTACAATTTGAAATTAAATTATTATATTATTACAAGGAGTACTCCGGGTCCACAAGATGCCTTATTACATAAGTCATCCGCCGGAGTGTAATATTTGAAGACTAAATTGATAAGGTAAATTCAAATCAAGATTTGAATTGGACGCCTATTATTCAGAGCATTGAACGAACGAATCAAATCAATTATGGGTAAACTATATTTAGATTGCAGTCCATTATTTATAAAATATGAATAATATATATAGTTATTTATGCGAATATGATTACCATTAAGTAAGGGTTAGAGAATGAACGCATTAGTAAACGCTCACAAAATGCAATTTGATGGCCGATATTTTCTAAATTGAATTTATGTCATACGACTTAACATTGACGCAACTTGCATTTGTTTTTTTCATTCAGAATTTTTGCTATATATTCTCAGGGATTTCACTGGATCAATGATTTAATCTAATCACGGATAGCTAAACACAAATGGTCATCAGTAATTTATTAATTGCAATCAACTTGAACGAATTAAAATTAACATAAATTAATTTAATTATTACCATTTGAATTAAATTAGCAGAATTGCTGCTGCCTGTATAATGTATTCATTAGAATGCTGCGTAAATGTTTTTAAATGGATTATTCTTTTACCAATGAATCATTGTAATTATTCAAATTTGATGATTTTTAACAATTTAAATAGTCAGATAATTGAATCAGATGATCATTCAATATTACATGGTGTATAATATAGATGTGAGATGTAATGTATTTTACCATTATCATTAATATTATGATAAAATCATCTTCGTTATGCGTTTCTTGGTAACGACTCGGTACAATTGAACATCGACCACATTCTCAAGTGTCTTGTCCCGAAAATACTACTAACAATCAAACTGGAAATATTACAATTGTCTGTCCAATTAAGACCATACTGATTATCAACGTTATTCCTCGTCGAGACGTCAAGCTTCTGGAAGTGAAGGTCGTCTTTTATTCTTTACTTCTTGACTGAAAAAGAAAAAAACACACTTAATCTGAACAAAATGTGATATGACTTTGAGTGCAAACAAATACAACGAGTGTGCACAACGTAACGTAACGTACAGAAGGGCATGTCATGCTGGCTATCTGGACAAAGCGCCAAGCACCAATTGACAGGTTAGCTCGGTTGGGAGAACGTTGGCTGTTAACCGGGAGACTACGGTTTCGAACCCTCAGCCGGACCATCAGTCAGGGTCTTAAAATCATTAAGAATGTTCTTCGATTTATAATTGTTAGGCTTCGCGTCTTCTCGGATAACGACGATAAACTGGAGTTCCCATCTCGCCACACTTAACCAATTACGGGGGGACATAAAAGAATGACTGAGGACGCAGGTCACGACCATTCTCGGTGACAGGCCTACACTAATACATACTAATTACTTGTAAAACCGGATTATATGCATACTATAAATATTAGAGACTGTAAAGCGCATTGAGACATTAGGTGACTCGTTCCAGTTTTTTTGGATTCGCATCGCTTCAGCAATTTTTTATCGCATTGCCGTTTCAAGCAGACAAGCTAGGTGACGCAGAAGTGGGGTGAATTTTGTAAGATCGTCTTTCATACTAGACTTACGTTATGTTTTCCTCCTTGACTTCAGAATCAGTTCTCATTAAAACAGTGACGGTAGGACCACGATCTAACGGATATTTCTTAGTTACTGATTTACGCTGCAAGTAACACATAAAATTTTATTTAAAATAAGAGTCATTTGTCAGTTCTTGTAGAGCAACCTTTGTTAGCGATTACGGTTAGGTAATCTATATTTTTAGACATGTTCGAGCAAAACCGCACATTATTTGCGTTCTCGATTGAACATGTGTCAAAATCCATTTTCGAGGAGCGTTTTTAACATGCTAAGAACATTGCAAGTCACTGCAAATCCACGTAATGAAATGATATCAGTTGATGTCCAAATGAGGTTGCGGCAAGTGACTTGGAATTGTGATGACGTAAGTGTAAATATGCTCCTTCTTTTCAAGAGAAAATGTATGGAAAGGCTAGAGATCGCTTATTTAATTAGCTCAAGGCTTTCAAAGTGGAGGTCGACCTACAAGAACTGTGGAGAAAAAGACAAATATTGACAATATATGTAAAATGATTTTAACACCGCCAGTCCCTCGATGATGACCGTGTTATTAGCTTGGCAAACATGCATTTTGTACATGCATTCCAATAAACACAACACTTTCCCATTTTCCTGTTCCTTCCTGTTACTATCCGTGTACTTAACGTTTCACTACATGGTCCTTTTTCCAATGAAATATCACACCCACTGATGCACCGACATCTAGTAAGAGTTTGAAATGTGACATCGTGCATATCGGTGTATTCATGCATGTATATTGCAGTAATACGTGACGTTAGTTCAAATGCTCAAAATTCCGAGGTTTAGGAGTTTTTGTTTTGGTTTCTAGGTTCATGTTTCGTACTTGATCGGTCCCATTTCAGGGGTGGATCACAATTGTTTTCATGAGAGGTTGCAGCATCTTCAGCATGGGGGGCACTACCCAGTAAGCATGAAATACTGAGGATATTTTGGAAATAATATTCAAGAATACAAAGACGTGAAATCTTTTTAGAAGGACCCCTACATCCCTCCCCTAGATCAGCCACTGCATTTCTTAGCACCCAAGCACGAAACAGGATACTCAAAACCAAAAATCCAAAAAGAAGCAAAAACAACGAATTATATTAGTTGCTGCCTTTATCCATTAAAACGCGTTATACATGCTTCGTTAGCATTAAGTGTTTTGCGTGTAATATTAACGTGGTTAAAATTATTCATTATAGAGAAGTTAACAGAAAAATCTTACGCCACTATCTTGATCATCGAACTCGCCGGTTGTACAGCTTAATTTCTGTTGGAAAGAGCGTTCATGTGAATGGGTTATGTACAAAGAAATATCATTATCAAGGTAGAAAAGAAATGAAAAGATTAAATATGAAAGAATAAGACAAAAGAGGAAGACACACTAACGACATAAAAGAAGGAATTAGAAGATAAATACCTCACCTACACATCCAAAAAAGGTTTTGAAATAGTAAAGATATTAGTAGTGAATTTATCTGTAATGTTACATTAATGATATATAACTTGTAGTTTTTGATATTAAGATTCGTTATGATAGGAAATAGATACAGTTCAGGCTAGCTAGAAGACGTAGACGAGAAACCAAAGCTACGAAATTGATCATAGTTGTTTCAAGGAAGATCACAAAGGTTCAAAACGAGTTTTCCACTTCTGGTGCCATGTGCACAAGGCCTGGATCAAGTTAGCCATAGGATAAAAGTTATCCACCGCATCAAATTTTATAGATTTTATCCAATGGATTACGAATATATCCTATGGATAGTGCTGTTCATGATCCGTGCAACCGGCCGCTGCATCGGATTATGAGTGACTACAGAAGTTCAAATTTCAATTGCAGCAATTGTTTTGACAAATAACAAAGCAATCTATATTATATCTGTTCTTTTTTAATGCCATAATTGGGTCGTTCAATCACTTGTTAGTGTTCACTTCGATCGACAACAAAGTGATGTTTCGTTCGTAACAAATCACAACTGTAGTCTTGAGGCTTTCGTGCTGTTAAACATTTTCTTCTGTTTTGTCTCACTGTCCTTCGTAAGTTGTTTTTGCGGACACTTGAGTATCAATAAGGGCATTAAATATAAACTTTTCACAGTCATGTGCTTGTTCCGTAATACCAAGCAATTGCAATGCCTTGTCAGAGTCAGCTTATATTTCTTGGTACCTAAAATAATAGATGTTTCACTTTCAATGATCCTTTGTATGATTCCAGCTTAAAAACAGCACATTCCATGAAGCTATCGTAAATTCAACTAGACCCTGAATTCAGGGTTTACTCGTGCCCAAGAATGGAGGTTCTTAAAAACCGAAAACAAAACAAAACAAAAAACAAGAAACAAAACAACACAAAATATGCAATACGGTTTCTTTGCGACATCTCGAACTTGCCTTTAAGCTCTTATAATACCACAGGCAGCCCAAGCAATCTACTCGCTTCGCTCGCAGCAACTAAAAGGCAGGAAACTATCATCCATACCACCTCTTCTTTAACGGCAAAAAATACTCCAAAATCAACAAGAATTACACAAAAACTACATCAGCATAAAAGCTCAATAAACAAGATTTCAATAAATTGCACTTTACTTCAATTTTTCACGAAAAAATACTGCAAATTTTCGCTTTTTCTTTCAAAATTCGGCAGATTTTCCAATCAGTTGAAGCGTGGACCATAGCGAGTGAACATTATTCGTTGTTTGCCCTTTGTTATGTTTCTCTCAATTTCGCAAAGTTCAGCCATAAAAGAGATCCTTTTAGACTTGAAAAGTGACCAAATAGTCTCCTTTGGGTAAGATACCAAAAGATCCTTTTGAAATATTTGTCTTTTTTCGTTTTTGTTAATACACATCGCTAAACAATCGTTCTTCAACTCGAGTGAGCGAACTTCGATATGTATACGTCTACAAGCTCGAAAATTTTTGATCTTGTTCACTTCTAATAATTCTTCTTAACAATTCCACGAATTGGTTTTCCTTAAATTAAGTTTTATTTAGCTGTTTTGATGCGACATGGAAGCATTGGTTTTAATTATTTTTTTAGCTGTTTTGATGCGACATGGAAGCATTCGTTTTAATTATTTAAAAAATTGTTTATTAAAAAATAACTGATAAAATTGCAAAAGAAAGATTACTTGAGAACAAAAAAAAAGTGAAAAAAAAAAAGATTGGCCGTTCGGAGACTTGAACCCAACTACGTATATATAGCCTAATGGGTTTTGTTAACAACGTATTTGGCACGATGGCAAAGTCGGCTAAGACGAAGTAACAATGATAACAATGAAGGGCACAGGTTCGAATCCTGGCGCTGGCGCATTAGAATTTCTTTCTTTGCGAGTTAATATAATTCGGTCAGACCTGATGGAACATGTATGAACTTGCCAAAATTTCTAACAGCGAAAAAAAAAAAAAAACTGTCTGCAGAACTATACTCGTGCCCTCGGCCTAAGGGCCTGGGCACGAGTAACGAGTCTGGAGACTGAGTAGCCTTCTTTTGTAGTTTAACTTACAAAGACTTGCGAGGAAGCTCAATTCGATCGAACTGACTCGTGAAAGACTCGCTCTGTTGTCCGCTCGGAAAGTTCGCTTGCCATAAAACGCATTACAAAAACCTTGTCGAATCCACTAACAACATATTATAATTTGTGCATTAGCCAAAAATGTCAAAACAAATATTGCAAAGGAACAGCGAAAAAAACTTCAGAATACTCTAATGGTGATAGATCAAGTGAACATTGACTTTGATGTGCCAGGCGTTCCTGACTTGCTTTTTGTAGATGAAAAAAAAAAAAAAAAAAAAAACACGAACGAAGGGTGTTTTATACCTCGTGCCTTCCTACGGAGCTCGAGTAATAAAGACGAATTACTATTTATGAATACAACGTTGTTTACAAGATAACTATAAGAGGTCTTGTGAATTTCACTAATACATACAGAACTAGGTTAACTTCAACTGGTATTTGACCATTTGTAAACTAACTAATTTGTATTTGTCAATAGCTACTATGCTAGAACAAACTACTTCACAAACTTACTTAATAGATGATTACTTTAGAAGTAATTTCTACTTGTAACAACAACTAAACAAACTTGAAATCGGTTGCTTAAGGCAAACACGAAATCTATTGTTTTCTAAACGTTTTGAATTTACTATGCGAAACCAAATAACTGTGAACGTAGTATTTCACACAAGAGGAACTAGCCAAGGTAGTAAGTTATAAGTCTTTTAATCGGTTGTTACTCCAACAACGACTCCAACACACTCCAACACACTTCTACACACTTCTCTACTAATTACACTCTACAGCTACTCTTATACTGTGTCACCGTGTATGACCCAGCTACACCATGATTGGCTCGTTCATAATACTCGAAAGCCATTCAAGTGCTATGACGTAGCTATAGTCACACAAGGTCTACACTTGATGCGTAAAACTAACAAGAACTAATGCAACACTACAAAAGAAACACTTGCATAAAAGAAGCAAAACTATAAAGTGGAAATATGTAAAACCTAGACGTAGATTTCACTATAAACTATGAAACAACAGTGTGTGCACAATAAGATGTGATGGAATTCGGATGCAACCCAATCTGATGTCCCAAATCATAACAATCAGATTCGGATAAACAAACTAAGAAGATAAAAGCACTAAGTAAAATACATTCTTTAGATAATAAAGAATAAAACATCAATCATCCATCCGGTAATTGCATGCACACAGCTATCTCAGTTGACTAAACAGGAAATAACTGAAAAACAAGATAAAATGAGAAATGAAATGAGAAATAAGAAATGTTAAGGGATTGTCTCCTTAACATCATTATAACAATGTAAATATAATAATTAAGTTTTACATACCAGTTCTGAAGAATTTATGTTTTAAAAACGATTTACTTGTGACTTGGCTGTTAACTAACTTGCAAAGTTCTTGATAGCAACGAAAGACTTTTTTTGAACTCAAACTGAACTTCATTCATCATACATTTGTGCACAGTTTTGCACTGCGCACGTCTTCTGTGCACGCTAACTGCAACACAAACTGTCAAACTATGAAATTTAAACATGATGGCGGTAATTTATGCGCGCGCTATCGCAATGAGAAAATATAACCAAAAAAGCCATTATTTATCAACTTAGTAATGATACCAGATGGTAAAAATGGTGTTCCAATCACTCTGTTTGGAGGAAAGTAAAAATTGAATCGTTTTCTCCCTGAATTCCTTTCGCTGAACGGCTGCTTTTTCGTGCTCGATGATTTACCATAATGGCTTCCTGTGGTATATTTACACAGTTAACCCAAATTAAAAAGCCTAAAATTGCGTATTTGAACGAAAATAACTCCGTAACGAATTCGGTGACCCCCAGTTTTTATTTCAAAAATACACTTGTAACAATACATTCTACAACATATTTAGAAATCAAAAAAAATTACAGGTAGGATTTTTAATAATTCACAGTTTTAGGAGTTAGAAACGACCTCCAGAAGAGTTAAAATGGAATGTTTTAGAGGAGGAACACTTCGCTTACATGCCACACAAACTAAGATAATGTCTCGTGGACCACCAAAAAAATAGTAGGTGATAAGATTAAAGACTATTCCAAGTAGTGCTACTAAGTTTTTTAGTATCAGGAAAAGTAAACATTGCTTTCTAGAATTAAACAAACCTGTAAATGATTTTGAAAAAATTGTGCAAATTTGCTCGCGTAATAGGCAAAAACACCTTGTGTTTGGAGGCAATTATCTCAAAAACGAAATCGGTGACCCCAACTTATTTTTCTTTTAAGATGATTATCAACTCAAAAACTGTAAAATATCAGAAAAACAGCGATTTTTACAGGTAGAATCTATTCCTGTGGAATTACCTTAAACGATACATGTGCGCGCTAAATAACTTAGCGAAAATAACTAAATAAAAAAACAGATTAAATAATCAACTTGTCACACTCACCCCCACTTTTAAAAATTGTCGCCCTCGACAATTCCAACTAAAGGAAATATAACTAAATATACGTTACGGTTGAAACATCGACCAAGTTCATTAATGAGTGGTGTCTCTTTGCTGCTAACCGCTTTGATCTTCTAAGTGTTTGTGTCTGTGTCTGACCATGATCTTGCCTGGACCTGAGTGTTGGTTGGCGTACTGGTATTGAGTTGGTTTATAAACACAGTAGTACACTCCATCTTCGTCTTCTTCATCATCATAGAGACGGTTTTCATCTTCTTGTGTATTCATTGGAACTTCTGATCTTTGAGACTGTAGTCGTTCTTCTTTTAATACTGGTCTGCATACTTTAAAAGCACTACGATGAGACCTGAACGTAGTTCCATCTTCTTCTGACTGTAATGTGTACACTGGACTACCATCAACGGGTAAACGATGAACCACGAACAACTTTGGATTCCACGCATCCTGGATTTTATTTCTTCCTTGCGCTCTATTTCTGACGTAAACATAATCACCAAGTTTAACTTCAATTCTTGCTGATATGACCAAACTTCTGCAATTAAAGCACTGAATATTTTTGAAATCATTTCTTCTCTCCTGACGTTGAATTGGTGGTCGTCGCTTTTCTTTCAGCGCTTTCACTGTTTTTACAAGTTCTTCGATTGTTTTTTGTTGATGTGAAATGGTTTCTTGTAGTTCTTTAAGATTGTTACCGGAAGTGGAAATGGCTTCGCACGAGGCGGCCTCGTTTTCAAGCGGGAAACTGGTGCGGAGTTCCTGTACTTTGCATGTTTGTCTCGCTGTTGGCATGTTTACCTCTTCTTCCGACCATTTTAAAGCTTCTTCACGGATTTCCAGAAACGAAATGTCGGTTTTGCTTCGTAATAACTTCTTCAGCTCCTTCCTCAGAAGAGAATCTTTGACATTGTCGATGAACTGATCTCTTAGAGTGTTTTCAGAGAGGTTTTCGTTGGGTGACTGTTGCTTGATTATGATACGGTTGAAAATGGCAGCCAAAGCAAGTGAGTATTCTCGTAAACGTTCTGTGGTTTGTCGTCTGTTGTAGAATATCTTGAATAACTCTGGCATGTAATGCTTCTCTCCAAACTCTTTCTTTAATATCTCTTTCAACTTTGCTGGATCATTTTGAGCTTCTTTGGGGTGAAGACGGATTTCTTCTCTTGCTTGGCCGTCTAGATGAGATAGTATGAATTCTACTTTTTCAGCTCCGCTCATCTTTCTCGCTTCAAATATTGAGTCATTTTCCGCTAGAACATCTTCCACCTTGGAGTAGTAGTTTTGTTCATTTGTTGACTGTCCACTGAATTTCTTGACTTTTCTTTCTTGCTTGTAAACAACGAATTGTGTGATGGCTTGTTCTTCATTGCTCTCCTTCAGAGCTCCTAGTTCGGTTTGTAGTTTTTCCATTAAGTTCTTAATTCTTGTACTTCGGCCATTCTTGACTCTAGACAATGCTGACTATCAACTGATCTCGCCGTGTTTTACTTTACAGGTATATTACAACATCAACTGCTCTACTTACTGGTCTGAATTCAACTTCTTTATTCTGCTCGCGACGCCAAAAATATGACCAAGTAAAAGGCAGCGACTTCGACAAACTCCAGTAACTTTATTATAATATCTTCTTATTTTGACGTAGAACAAAGACAGAGAGACTTTGCAATGTAAGCCCACGCCCTGGAAAACAAACAAAATATAAACCCATGTCAGCTAATTTGTCAGCTATACATAATCCAAGCATGTAAGACTGATAAAAAGTAATTCAAAATTACAGGACTTCTGGTTAATAGAAAGATATATAAAATAAATCCTGAACAAACGTAGGAAGACAGTTGAGTCTATATCCATGATAGCATGCTTGTTTGTTATTCCGATATTAACTGTCTTCATGTTTGACTTACTTTCTTGCCGCATGCGTGACTCGATCGGTCACTTCACGCGTTCTTAGTGTCACCCCAAAGATGTCTTCATGGTATCGACCTGAGCTCTGAAAAAAATAAACTACTTGATACTATGCTTTCGTTGCTGATCTTTCATATTGAACTGATACCATGCTTAGCTTAAAAAGTCTTCTTTTCGAATTCTCTTTTCCTTTCTTTGGATTTAAGCTCTAACTGAAATTTGATTAAGTGAGTTATTCCTATTATAATGAAAAAATGGTAGAAAAGGATAGATTTTTAGAGCCGATGATTATTTCCCCACCCTGTCCCCTGGGTATACGAGTTGAGTAACGACAGTCCCCATTTTAACGTTAAGCGCGACCTGGCCTCGCCAATGATCGTAATTCATACATTTTACGTTCGTTTTATCATCATTATTACCATCGTTATCATCATCGTTATCAATATCATCATTGCCATCATCATGATCATTTTCATTACCATCATCATCATCAACATTATCATCATCATCATCATCATCGTTACAAATTCAATATTATGTATTATGGAGACAAACCTTTAGTTTATCAATAAAGTCTTGAGCTTCTGTCTGAGACATGGCGGCATAAGACTCAAGTAATGTCTAAAACGAAATGGGTTGAGTACGTTAGCCATATTCAAAGTCCCAAAATAATCAAAACGTTGCTTACAATTGGCCCCATGGCCACATCAGGTATAGTTTTATCCAAAATTTCTCACTTTCTTTCGTTGCATCAAAAACTGAACAAAACAAAACGAATTGAGTAAATTAGGATAAAAGCGCATGCTAACTAAAAAATGTTCCTTAGTCGCGCATGAATGTGCACAATGAAACCACTGGCTGTTAGGAAAATCCGAGCACATTCATCTTCAGTGCTGTGATTGATTGGTTCTGCTACAGAGCTATCTGATTGGTTTCCCTCCAAAGCTATCTGATTGGTTGTTTTTCGATGCTCTGATTGGTTCTCATTTTTTGATGCTCTGATTGGTTCTCATTTTTCGATGCTCTGATTGGTTCTCATTTTTGATTACATGCATTGATTGATTGGCGTATAATCACCTGAAGTGTCCTGCATACATCTGCTGCCATGGAAACGTCTCCACACGTGTAGAAGTGCCCATTGTTAGCGATCAGAATATCAACGATATCGATTGCGTCTTCTCTCAGTATATCTTGTACATAACGCTGAATTTAAAAACAAAATTTCAATCAGTATAAAGGTTCATCGCAATTCCATCGATGAATCAAAAAAGCGGTTGTCATCGTGAATCTAGCACGGATTGATTTTATCCCCAGGTTTATTTGGTCAAATTTAGAAAGCGTTGTGAGAAATATGCGCAATACGACATTGCTTTCACTACGGTTCATTAGCATTGTAAGCGTGGATGTGAGACAAACACGTTTTTGCCTGTTAAGAAAACAATCTAAAGACATAAAAAGGCCTAAAGTCATTAAAACACACTCATTTTCAAATACAAATTTTTATTTTTGCGTCACGCTAGATATCCTTTTTCATCATATATCGTTTGAAGGATTTTTTTTAATAGACAGTTTGAATCTTACTTTGAACGAAATAATTGTCCTGGTCCTCTTAACAGTACATATACCCTAGCTAACTAAGGCTGTATTGGTTCTCTGGAAAGAGCCGAACGTACTTAAGTTAAAGTGTTGACACTAGACGTATACCTCTACTTTAATTAGCTTTGGTTGTCCTGGCTCTATAGAGAACCGTAACAACTGGAGCTAAGACGTTAACACTTTATAGTTTTAGTTTAATACCTCTAGTTTAGCTACCTTTGGTTGTCCTGGTTCTCTCTCGAGAGCCGTACCTTCTAGAGCTAATGTGTTGATACTAGACAGTATAGTTTTACCTTGATACCTCTAGTTAGTTACCTTTGGTTGTCCTGGTTCTCTAGAGGAGCCGTACCTTCTAGAGCTAATGTGTTGATACTAGACAGTATAGTTTTACCTTGATACCTCTAGTTAGTTACCTTTGGTTGTCCTGGTTCTCTAGAGAGAGCCGTACCTTCTAGAGCTAATGTGTTGATACTAGACAGTATAGTTTTACCTTGATACCTCTAGTTAATTACCTTTGGTTGTCCTGGTTCTCTAGAGAGAGCCGTACCTTCTAGAGCTAATGTGTTGATACTAGACAGTATAGTTTTACCTTGATACCTCTAGTTAATTACCTTTGGTTGTCCTGGTTCTCTGGAGAGAGCCGTACCTTCTAGAGCTAATGTGTTGATACTAGACAGTATAGTTTTACCTTGATACCTCTAGTTAGTTACCTTTGGTTGTCCTGGTTCTCTGGAGAGAGCCGTACCTTCTAGAGCTATTGTGTTGATACTAGACAGTATGGTTTTACCTTGATACCTCTAGTTAGTTACCTTTGGTTGTCCTGGTTCTCTAGAGAGAGCCGTACCTTCTAGAGCTAATGTGTTGATACTAGACAGTATGGTTTTAGCTTAATACCTCTAGTTTAGTTACCTTTGGTTGTCTTGGTTCTCTCGAGAGAGCCGTACCTTCTAGAGCTAATGTGTTGATACTAGACAGTATAGTTTTACCTTAATACCTCTAGTTAGTTACCTTTGGTTGTCCTGGTTCTCTAGAGAGAGCCGTACCTTCTAGAGCTAATGTGTTGATACTAGACAGTATAGTTTTACCTTAATAGCGGAGCTCCGCGCGGGCCGAAGGCCCGCGCAAGCGGAGCACCATACTTTAGAAAATATAGCCATCGATTGCCATCGAGTTGATTTTTGATGGTTCGGCCCAGGCCACTCCGCGCGTCCGTAATCCGTCCGTGCCCATCGAGATTGCATTTTGGCGCGTAAAATGAAAAAAATTTCGACGCGTGCGGACACAGAATAACTTTATGATTAGCAGAAGTTGTTAGAGTTTTACTGAAAAAAAAAACTCGTAGAGTATCCAGTGCTTTTTTTTCGAAAAAATTCTTTTTCAACAAAGTTGAAGATATTACAACTTGAAAAAAAACAAAGTGAAAACTTGATTAGCATGAACTAACAGCTAAAGGAGTTTACTTTTACAAGTTTGCGAGTTGCTAAAAGATCAAGGCTGGATTTCTCATGGATTCTTCGTGGCGTTTTTCAATTATTGCTTAACGGGAGAGCGACTAATCTACTTTTAAAAGTAAAAAGATCGACGGTGAACAAAAGTACATGAAAACAAAACCGCGAAAATCAGACATTTGCAATCGATAAGAGGTGAGCAAAATGAACACACGCGATCACCGATGAAAATATCCATGCACTCTGTATGTTCATTCATCAATTCATTGTGTGGAAATTCAAGATAAATGATAACACAAGGACCTGTAGGATTATTGCAGACTTATCAACTATGCAGAACAAAAACTATAACTTTTCTTACAAGATGTTTGTCAATAAAGTACTGCCGGATCGAGAGCCATGAAATGCAAATTTAGCACACAACACGAGCAATGCTACGCCATTCGGTTGGATTTTGTGAGCTTTTTAGTGTTAGAAAAAAAACTTTTTCACTTTAAATTATCTTGATATGAACTGAGGACCAAAATTTCAACGGAAAAGTGACAGTATTATATAGAAGAGAATCGCGACGTTGATTCATCGACTGATCAATTTGGTTGGTTGTTAACATGTGAAAATTGCTTAGCAATGAAAATCACTTAATTATCCTGCTCAACCTATACCTAAGGTATGTTTACATTATTTTTACCGATCTTCCTTTAATTTCTTTGTTTTCTTAGCTACTACCATTCGCATGAAAGCAGTTATTCCTACAAATGTATTTTCTAGGTTGTTATGTTTTTCTCCATCGACTTATATTTCATAACAATTTTCTTTAATTTGATTCTTGTAATTGTTTTTTATTCATGTTGTAATAAAACGCTTGTAGACTCGGTATTCGTCAGTAAACTCGTTCAAGTTGAAATTTCAAAAGTTCTTATTGAAATAAAAGTTCAGAAGTACATGTAAATAAAATTTCGCATGCACAAAGATTTGAATATTTGAAAAGGGTGGTCTTTTAAATCTTTTACTCATTCATTTAATCAATTGAATTGCTCATTTGTTTGCTATGTTATTTTCTGTTGATGGTTACTTATACGTCAGTATTTGTTTATTCATTCATTCATTTGTTTGTTTGCATTTTAGCTATAATTATTTTTGATTAATTGGTCGACCAATGATTTAATAATTGAGAATGAATGAATGAATAGATGGATGGATGAATGAAAGATTAATTCATTGTCTAAACAAGGCTTTTAATCGGAGGTCCGCCATTAGGTTTACCTAATTTTTATACCTCTAGTTAGTTACCTTTGGTTGTCCTGGTTCTCTCGAGAGGGCCGTGCGTACTCTAGCCAAGGCATTGTCTTTAACAGCTTGAGCTGTTTCATGGCGATAAATATCATCGTGTTGTGAGCTGCGACAGCCAAAGTATAGATGCATATCACCCCAGGTACCTGTCGGTGTTGATTTGTTAGTGACGTCGTACTGACGTTGCTGCCAGAAGCTTCTGAATGGTGCAATGCCCGATCCAGGCCCTACCATGATGATGGGCACCGAACAATCATCAGGCAGATGAAAGGATGGCGCACTAAAGATGCACAAACAAAAACAGTCAACTTACAACGAATGGGCACCCTATTTTGGTATCTCAAACTAAACTAAAAATGCACAGTCAAGTCATGTATGTGACTACTGCCATTTCTAAAAACAACTCGCCAATACAGAGGTATTTTCGTTGACTTATGCAAGGACTCGATCATTTGATAAGGTTTGGATTCACTTAAGGTATTGAAGGTGATGTGAGGGCGAGGGGTTGGATGTATATATATGCATGGATCATTAAGTAAGGGCAGGGACGGAGGGATAATAGTTTACACTCGCTCACACAGTATCTACTGCAGTAGCCACAAAAATTGGAAAATTAAACGAGACTTACCTGTAAGGTGAAGTTTGATTGAAATTCTACGAGTTGTTGGTCAGGAGTGAAGAAGTCACGTGAGATAGCACGCGGCGAGCGAGCAAGCAGTATTTAAAGTATTCGAATAGCCATTTTCACTTGTATCAAGGGTAGGGTAAAATAGTCTAGAAATTGGGTGGGCACGTTCACTTGTTCACTCCTGACCAACAACTCGTAGAATTTTAATCAAACTTCACCTTACAGGTAAGTCTCGGTTAATTTTCCAATTCTACTTCGTCATTGGTCAAAGTCGCTACGAAGTCACGTGAGATTTTAAAGCTAATGGCTATGAGCATACGGCCATTGAGTTCAGAATCATTGCTTTGAACATAACTTTATTCAACATTAATGGATTTTAACAAACTGTATCCAAAGTTCTCCGAGCTGATTGTTGGTTTATAGTAAAAATGTTTGAATGTTCCAGCGTTAGACCAGCCCGCTGCCCCCATGATAACTTGTATTGGTACATTTCCTGCTTGTGCAGCTGACGTGGAGGCTGACCTAGTACTATGTTCGCTAAACTTAGAAGTATCAATACCAGAACTTTTGAAAACCTCTTTAAGCCAACGGCTAATAGTCTCAGAAGAGACAGGCTTAAACGGTTAAAATGTAACTTATTAACAGTTGGGTGCAAGGTCCCCTTAAGGCTTTAGTACGTTCAATATATTCTTTAAGAGTTGTGTCAACACACAAACGGGCATCCTCATCAAAGGCTTTAAGTTCCAAGCGACCAAAGTGTTTTCCTGGCTTGGATGTTTTGAGAAGTTCTTTTATAAAGAAGATACATAAGTCATCTGAGAGTGTCATTTGCGAAATGTTCAGTGCATGAATAGTTTGACATCTTTGTCCTGACATAAGGGCTATCAACATAGTTAATTTAAGCGAAAGTTCCTTTAGGCTCAGCTTGTTCAGGGGTGACAGGAATTTTAGATATCTCAGTACTATAGAAACGTCCCATATTTCTTGGTAGCGTGGAAGAGATGGATGCATATTGAACACCCCTTTTAAGAACTTAGTTACCAGTGGGTGATCCCCAAAGGTGCCACCTTCAGGAGGGAAGATAACTGTAGACAAAGCAGACCTTGCGGTATTCAGTGCACTATAGGAGAGTTCCTTTCCATAAAGTTCAGCCAGGAAATTTAGTCCATTTGTTACAGTTGACGAAACTGGATCAATTTGTTGTTCACCACAGTATTGTTGCCATCTTGTGAGGTATGATTGATACTGTTTCTGAGTCCCACTGCGCCAACCTTGGAGGTTGATGTTGGAAGCTGCTTCTGAAAGTCCTTGCTGAGTGAGTCTTGTCCTGACAAGTGGCATAGCACCAGGATTAAAGTCTGGTGTAACGGATGAAGTAGCTGTGGTTGTGATAGTAGCCAAAGAGTGTCCTTGTCCCTAGGTAGGATAATAGGGGATGCAATGAGCATATTAGTTAAATATGGCCGACATGGCTGTGTAGGCCAGTGTGGTACAACTATAAGGCCTGTTGCTTTATCTTCTCTTATTTTCTTTAGAACTTTTTGAATTATGCAGAAGGGGGGAAAGGCATAAAAACACATCCCCTCCCATGAAATATGAAAAGCATTGACTGCATACGCCCCAGGATCTGGCAGGTAGGAAACATATTTTTCGCATTTATAGTTTATTCTGGATGCAAATAAATCAACATTTGGGGTGACATGTAATTGCCTGAAGCCTAGATAAGCAATTTGGGGGTTTAGGCTCCATTCAGTTTCCCTGCGGGTTTTTCTTGATTCTGCATCTGCAGTTACATTGTCTTTCCCCGGGATGTGGCATACAAGTAGCCAGACCCTGTGTGATATACACCACTCCCAGATTGTAATCACTAGTCTATTAATATCCATAGAGTGACAAGTCCCCATATTATTAATGCATGAAACTGCTGTCGTGTTATCAACTAGAACTTTGATTACTTTCCCTGATATTGTGTTTTTAAAGGATTTTAATGCAAACAACACTGCCTTTGTTTCTAAGACGTTTATGTGGCTTTCTGCCTCTTCTGAGGTCCAGCAGCCACCAGTGGGAGTACCATCTAGCATGCACCCCCACCCCTTTTTTGAAGCATCAGTGGTCATAGTGAGCTGAGGGACCCCCTTATTGGCAGTATTGTATGCTGTTTCTATCGATTGTTTCCACCATTCTAGGTCCCTTATTGCATCAGTGGTCATAGTGAGCTGAGGGACCCCATGATTGGCAGTATTGTATGCTGTTTCTATCGATTGTATCCACCATTCTAGGTCCCTTATTGCATCAGTGGTCATAGTGAGCTGAGGGACCCCATGATTGGCAGTATTGTATGCTGTTTCTATGGATTGTATCCACCATTCTAGGTCCCTTATTGCATCAGTGGTCATAGTGAGCTGAGGGACCCCCTTATTGGCAGTATTGTATGCTGTTTCTATGGATTGTATCCACCATTCTAGGTCCCTTATTGCATCAGTGGTCATAGTGAGCTGAGGGACCCCATGATTGGCAGTATTGTATGCTGTTTCTATGGATTGTATCCACCATTCTAGGTCCCTTATTGCATCAGAGGATAATAACATTGATCCCTCAAAATTACCCCTATTATGTCAGAGGGCTTGTATTTTACCTAGCTCAATATATCTGTAGTGTAATTGTCCATACATTACACCGAGGAAACTAGATGTAAGTAGACCTAAAACCTTTGCAGCTTGCCTAATTGATGGTTGGACAGTATCCAGATTTTCAATGCCTTATCAGGCGTTAGGGAGATTTGTATACATGTAGAGTCTAGGATAAACCCTAAGAAAACAAGTCTTTGTGTTGGTATAAGTATAGATTTCTCTGGTTGTATTACAAACCCCAAATCGTTCAGGAGTGTTGCCGTGTCGATAATATTTCTAACACACATTTCATAAGAATCGGCTTGCAAATATGAGCCGTCGATATAGCTAACGGACAAATGCCCCATTTGTCTTAGTGTGGAGTATACAGGTTTAAGTAACTTAGTAAATTTCCTTGGGCATAGTGCCAATCCATTAGGAAAACATGTAAAATTGTATAAGTTTCCCCTCCATTTAAACTTGAGATATTTTTGGTATTGTTTATCAATAGATATGGAGTAGTAGGCATCTTTTAGGTCAATCGATGCCATATAGCAGTTCGGTTTCATCATGTCAACCGCAGTCCATATCGTATCCATTTTAAAATGGTGGTTAGCAACATAATGGTTTAGGGATTTTAGATTTAAAATCATACGCTTAGTACCGTCCCGTTTTGGACGAAGAAATATAGTAGATATAAATTCGCCATATTCGTGTTCGCATTGCTCAATCACACGTTTTGAGAGCAATTTTGTAATTTCTGCATCAATAAATTGACTTTCCTCTTGAGACCAATTCGGTTGAAATGGAGGGCTAACTTGGATAGGGTTTTGTGTAAATTCAATGTGTTGACCTGAGACGGCCTCTAGAATTTCGGGGTCTGAGGTCAACTCTCTCCACTGACTCATAAAGCGTGGGAGCTGTCCAGCCTGAAAATGTTCGGCCTTAGACCTGCAATACTCCACAAAAGTTGGCACTAGTAAATTGTATTCGCCTTCCTGAAGTTTCGGTAATTCAACAGTATCAACAGATTCTATTTCTTCGGTTGGTTTTCTGCACTTTTCGTGCGCGGGTAGTTGTTGTTGTACTTTCGTTTGAATCCCCGGTTCGCCCATGGCGATCATGTTATCGTTCATTCCTGACAGTAATGACATGAAGACGTCTGTATCCCGATCATCCACTGATGGGTGTTCGTCCTCAGAAGTGTTTATTGACATTTTTTCCGCTTGAAGTTGAAGTTGAAGTTGAAGTTGAAGTTGAAGTTGAAGTTGAAATTGAAGTTGAAGTTTGCTTTCGCAAACCTACTTGCTCTATCACCAAGCGCAACTGCTTGCTCGCTCGCCGCGTGCTATCTCACGTGACTTCGTAGCGACTTTGACCAATGACGAAGTAGAATTGTTTTTGATAAGCATAACCTTTTATCTTACATCCCAAGAGATATCAAATCGATTCTTTTTTTACTCATAAGAGGTGAGTAGGTCATAGCCGATACTTGTAAATGGAGTATAGTACACATGTATAGTACATAGTATATAGCTAGAACACAATAAACGGCTACACTCACAAAAAAATGGACAATAGACTTGAAGCGTGATGACGTTTTACCCCCGTCTCTATACCATAATAGTTTTTAAAATCCTTTCATATTTAAATTTGTATAATCCCTCGAGAATACAGAAACAATAGTGATAATGGGCGAACAAAAGCGATGTAAAAAGGATTCTGGTCTAGAGACGGGGGAAAAACGTCATCACGCTTGAGGCTTTATTTCCACGAGTTACTTACTGCCTGACGTAACATGGTACGATGTCCCCTGCTGTTAGACTCTCAAGCCATGTTGAACAAACACCGTGATGAACTGGGCCTAGACCCCCTTGAAATAACATCAATAACAACTTAGAATGGATGAATACAAATACATATGTCATGTAGATGTAGATGTACAAGTTCTTGATTAACAAGAACTTGTTTTTGATCATGATTATACAGGAACGGATCTAGGGGGAAAGTTCTTAGTGTTGTATCCCCACATGAGAACAACAGAGTTATTCTTCAATAGTGATTGCATGATATGGAAGCTTTTAAAATACGAGAAAACCCTGACCCCACCCCTGTTATTGCGTACTGGTTGTATGGCGGTTGCCGTTCAGTAGACAGACTCCTTACAAATTAAGGTAGAGTAAATCCAAAATACCAAAATATTGCGTCAATTCTACTGAAATTATGGTACAAAGTAATTAAATTATTTTTGCTGCTCTCAGTTTGCTGTTACTGTATTGAAATTATTTGAAGCGATGTGCGATGCATAAATGTACTTCGATTCAACATAAATTTCTCTATAGTGAAGGTAGGACACGCCGAAAGAATTCCGCTTAGATTTAAATAAGGCCTTTGGCCGGACCATTGGCGTGGCAAGTTTTCATAAAATCTTCGGAGTTTTGAAGAAACCAGGGGAAAAACAGCGATTTTGTATTGCTCTAAGGTCAAGAACTATTAAATATGATAAATACTAAAACTAATGGAAATGGTTGATACCTCGTTTTGTGAATTTAACGACGGCAACTGTAACATGCACTTGTCCTGGATGTAAGTCTTGCGATGATGAGATAGAGTAATACCTCTGAAAGCACAACACACTTACGATTCATTATTGATTGATTGATTGATTGGTATGTTTGTTGATTGTTGGACTAATGATTGATTGATTGTTGGACTGACTGACTGACTGCCATACTTACAGGTTGTAGTAGAGGTAGTTGTGTTAACAGTAATGCAGCGTTGACTTTCAATGACGAAAACTCTTCAAGTACTTCAGCAATGTTAGATTGCTTATCGTACCTCCAGTTCTCGTAGCTGCTACCACCCTACATTTAAAAACAGAAAACAGATTGTCACGAAAATGCTCAAATCAACTCCGATTTACATAATTCAGTATTGTGTATCGTATTTTCTCAGAAGGGTATTACCTTTCCAAGTTCTTCAAGGAAATTCTTTTCCTCTGGGTCCGTCGCCTATGACAAAGAAAAATACGATTACCATATTGCCAAAGCAAAGGTATTTCTGCATGTAGTCTAATTCTTTATTTAATTAATTAATTACTCATTCATTCATTCATTCATTCATTCATTCATTCATTCATTCATTCATTCATTTATCCATTTATATATTCATTGATTTAATCATTCTCATTCACCCCTTGAAATTATACATTTGTTCGTTCATTGGCTCGCTCAGAGTCATTAAATCAATTCATTCATTCATGTGATGGGTTACCTGTGTAGATAGATAGTTGAGTATTTGTGGCGCAGGTGTTCCAGTAATGTCAATGTGTCGACTGAAAGCTTCGCGTAAAGTGATAGGAACAGGAAACCGTTGAATTTTCTCCCATTTCTTGGTTTTACCAAACGGCCCTGAACGAAACAATGCACAAAATATTACTACGTAAATGTGTAAAGAGGAGCGATGAGCAGAACTTTACCATGACTTGAACATCATGGCTGCCAGCAATTACTTACTATAGAAACAAGTACTTGATAGCAAGCAAAAAAATTAAAAAAAAAACAAGAGAAAATACACGACTCAGTTCAAAAATGGCCGCCACTAATTAGCATATTATTGTTAAAAATAAAACATATTGTTAAAAACAGACATATCAAAACTAATAATAAGTTCTGAAAGTTTGACAGAAAAAGGTTAAATCCCCTTAAAGTTATAGGAGTTTGAAAGGGCCAAAAAACACCAAAACGAGGCTACAAAGGCCTCGGCAAAGAATTCCATACAAATCCTTGTATTTTCACTCCTCCATAACTCCTTTCCTAACTAAAAGTCCCAGAAGATTCGAGTTGGGGAAGGTACTAAAAACTGGTCTTAAAGAAAGACTTGAAATTTCTTTAGCATGGAAACGAGGCTGGAAACGGAAGTTGCTCTATTTCCATTGTAAACGGTCTCACGATTGGGTATATTTCCCCAAATAGGTAAACTAATAAATTAAAATCTTTCTCGACATAATTCTAGATATAATTTGCTTCCAATTGGAGCATGTGCTATTCTATCAATATATTTGTTTATATGTTTTGCATCATTTTCGAATTACTGCTTAAATATTTAGTGTGCTACATGTTGCGCAAAGCTGTTACCAAAACAAAATGTTATGCTATTTTTTTTACAAGATACATAGCTCTATCACTTTTTAGTTGTAAAATGCATGGTATAGGTTGGCTGCACAAACTATTGCTGTTGTTTCATCAAATGTCATTGCCCTCAACAGTGTCGTCCAGTTCATGCGAATTTGTACGTGCAGCTTACAACAGTACATTATGGGCTATGTCAATAAGCAGATGTGCGTTAATCACCCGAGATATTGCTTTGCCAGTCAAAAAATGATCACATGCATTATGTCAGTAATAGATATTTCCGGATTCGTATGCAAATTGCCCTTTTCAGACCATGTGACACTAGTACTCTATGCAATGGTTCATTTACAAAAAATGTGTTGAAAACTTTACACCTGACAGAATCATTTCCCAAGATTGACATCACATGGATTGAAACAGGAAAATAGATATTGAAACGAAAGAGGTCTGATCTATCGGACGTGAACTCGGTGAGTACCGTTATGCAGACCAGAAGGGACGCGAACTCCCAAATAAAAGAGAAGTCTTACACAGAGCATTAAGATTTGCAGATGACCCAAAGCGTGTTTTATAACTACGTTATTGTATGTAAAATTCGTCATGAGAACTTGGGGCTCGTTTGGTACCTCGATGCTTATCTTCCCAGCGATTGCTACCTCTTCAGCGCTCAACTTGCGCTTCGGAACTTGACCGGTTCGTTCTGCCGCAGGGGTTACTGTCGAGATCATTCCCAACTAAAAAAAAGTATTATGGGCATCAAGAGTTCTAGCGTCGTGACCAACATTATATGTTCTGTATTGTACAAATTGATCATCATATTCAGGAATATCTGTTCCCTGATCTACTGCTGCAATCATTTTGTTTGCTTGAACTTCGATGCAAGCGCAAGGGAAAAATATTAAGAACATTCGCCAACGCAAGCGCAAGCAAGAGAATGGAAACATTTTTATTCTTGCGCTTGCGTTGGCAAAGGATCTTAATATTTTTTCCGTGCGCTTGCGTCTGCGGTTTCATCGCTAGTGGAAACCAGGCTGAAAGGGAGCAGGGGAGTGGATAGGGGATGCAAAATTGCGGTGTTGCTGTGCTAGTCGCACATGCAACGGCGCAGTCAGTACCCAAAGCACGGGTAATTTTTAGCTTCGCAGTGCTCAGTTTTAATAATGTCCATTGCTTCTGATTCTTGCGAATCCTTTGTTTCTTGGTTTCGGGAATTTCAAACAATATTTGGTTAGGTATTTGTTAGAAAAGTCATGACATTTGGCTTCCCATTTATGTTTACTCGTTTTATGATGACTTCGCCTAAATGCTCTCCTTCCCACCAAGAAATTCAATCATTTTTTTCAGGAAGGTCGGACACAGCTATTAGCTCGTCGTCCTTTTCTTTCAAGAATTCAGCTATATACATAAAGCAATGCCTCCCTTTTAGTTTCGTCTTATTCAGTTTTTGCCTTTTTGTTCTAAAATTTACACTACTCTTTTATCCTTGCGCTAGAACTAGCCTCTAAACCATCCCTGAGGAATTACTGAGTGTCGAGTATTGTTCAAAAGTATATTAAATATAGTAACACTCAGACTTGTGAGTTTACAGATTACTCTAGTAGACCCAACAACGAGAACGAATTTATTGCGAATTGTGTATAGGCCAGACAGTGAAATTGTGAAATGTACAAGCCTCACACAAAAAAGACACACAAAAATTTATTTTCATATTTTTCCGGACATTAATTAATTTATTTCGCTTTGTTAAAATATTCTAAAAAATAGAGGTTTCTATTCATTTGGTTCGTTTACTTATTTATTTATTAAAATATGTTTTGAAACAGAATGACGGAAAAATAAAATGCGTGAACCATCGATGTATTATTGTAAACCATATCCGAGAATATTTCGGTAAATATTAACTACCATTATCTTAATCAGACACATATTTACGCAAAAGAGCCTTTTTCTAAAAATTGTTTTGATTTACCCTACGATATTCGAAATGTATCGCTTTTTATTGAATTTTTGCGCTTGTGAAATCTATTGTTTTGATCAGAGCCTCGTTTCCGTGCTAATGTCAGATTAGTCGTAAAAAACACTAAATTTCACCATCTTCCCCACCTGGGACTTTTTGGGACTTTTTATATGTTGGCAAGCACATAATTCTGAGTCCAAAACCGTTGAGAAACCTTCTGTTGCAATTAGTGGCAGGTTGGGGTCCAATTTTTCGTAGATTGACTGGACTATTGGCCCTGTTAAGTCTATTATCGCAGAGTTATTTTAAGCACGGAACGTGATTGGTCAGATTGACCAGAAAGGAAATAGACGAATTTTGTTCTGGCGTCGAAGATAAAAAAACCTTCAAATTTGCAAAAGAAAAAAATTAAGAATGTTGGATATATAACATGTTCCCAAGTCGTCCTTCTCTCAATAATAAGGTTTTAGCGGGATTGGTAAAAGGCTAAAAATAGCGGCCTGGTTTCTGAAAATAGCATTAGCGTGGTTCCTGATGGGGTCCGGGCATATGTTCTCTTGCCACAAACCTAGCTCCCAAGTAGAAGTCATACCTGCTAGTTCTCGGCTGGCTTCGACTATGATTGGTTGATCTGGATCAGGTGATTCACTCAAATGATCCAATAAGGATTGAACTAGCTCTTTCTTATTGGCAGGAAAGATGGAAAGATGATCGCCAGGTTTGTAAGAAAAGTCTGGTATGGTGCTTGTGTCCAAGCAAACAAGAAGAGTCGCACGACTGAAAATAGAACAACAAAAAATAAAATTATTTTTGCATTAACATAAACATAACATGTACATTGATCGCACACTTTATTTGTTTGTTTGTTTGTCTGTAATTGTTTGTTTGCTTGCTTGCTTATCTGCCTGTCTGCTTGCTTATTTGCTTGCTTGGTTGCTTGTTTGCTTGTGTGCTTGTTTGCTTGTTTGTTGGCTCGTTTTATTTTTACCTAGAATCAGCTGACTGTAGATTCGTGACGGATATCACCTTAGCAGCGACAATAGTCTTGTTATGGGAAACAGAAAGATCTGAAATTACAAAACAGGCGATTCGAAAATAAATATAACGTAGTCTCTGAAATGGGATGCAGGTCAGAGACACAGATCCGATACTGCAAACAACATGAAATGCTAAAAAATAATAATGATTCGAATACTGAAAAAGCAAAGAAAGTAGACAAGTGAAACACTTTAAGAGGTAAAAACTGAATGTCTTCATGGCTGTTTTATTTTTTTGTTTATGATTATTAGGTATTAACCAATTTTGTTGGAATTCCGCTATTAGATATTACCCAATTTTTATGTTAAGAGGTGGGTTTATTAAAAAAAAAAGATCCATCGCGCCCGGCTTAATTGGGGAATTAGAATGTTTAGAAATATGATAATTTAAAATTTTACATATACTATCTATACGTAATATTGTGCATTGAAGCTGCGGAATCATCTTATATCCTAATCAAGGCAAACAACAATGTCATTAGTTCCCACACATGATCGTATTACATACTTGCGCAAGTGTCTTTGAGTTCTCCTTCATCTTGTGTGAACCGGTACTTCTCAGGGGACCAGCCGCTGGATATAGTGTCGAGAGATGCATTTGCTTCAGCAGTGTTTACATCTTCACCAATACAAAACGTTCCGCACGCCGCCTATTTCAAACATAAGCATAAGCAATACTAATCCTTTAAAAGGTAAAATAAATTTACAGTCTAGTTGGAAATTCTGTTAACGTTGTTGAAGATGAGAAAATCATGATTGTCATGATCAAGCAAATGCTCTAGTGTCCATATTAACGAAGATGCAAGCGACAGTCCCAAGAACAAATTAACATTTGAATTTTCAAAACTGTTATAGAAATGTTGTATACCAAAGTCAAACTATTCTCTGAAATTTTAATTTTTTTTTACCTTGAAGACGTTTTTAGCCCAAGTCTTGAATGATTCTTCTTGTCCACAAAGCTCATCACCTTCACCCATCTTATAGACTTGTTCACCACCCAGCTCTTGGATAAGCTTGTCAACTGACTTGGCGAACGCACAGAAATTAGGGTACGCACGGGAACCAAGACCAAACACTGAATACCTGGAATATGATAGTGGATGGTAATATTACTTCATTCAGTAAGAAAGGTTGGCTGCTCTTGGGTGGATACAAAAGGTCAAAAAGATAGGTATGAAAGTTGAAAAATAGTGCAAAGGAATGAAAATGTATCTCGTGCGGAACTAATTAACGAAACGCACATCGGTAACCATTTGTTGTGAAATTTCATCCCAATCCCTATTACAAAAGAGATTCAATTTGGATCGCCAGAAGTCAAAGATCATTTCTATCATACAATCTAAGGGAGTACTCCCTGTGCACTTGCTGCTAAACATGTCTTCAAATTGTGACTTACCGCAAACTTCCCAATGGCTGCTCATCGTCTTTCATCTTCAGACCCTTTTCCTTCTGTTGAAGAAGACTGCTGATAACAGCCATTTTATCACTTTGAACTTTCCTGCAAAACACAGAAAAAGTTGATATAAGATAACTGATTATACCACAAATGTAAATCAATTATTATTAAACTATGAATCTTGAATCTGTACACATTATCAACACTGCATCACACAAATAAGTGCGGCGGTTGTTAGCCTCTTGCATATAAAAAACACCAGCTGGTTCTCATTCAAGGATAAAACTTGAAACGGAAGTATATCTGGCATTGGTGTTTTTCAGTTTCCTCAATCAGTCTCCCACGAAACCAAAATAGCGCACTTTTCCCTCTTTCGAACAGGTATTTAGACAGGCTTCTATTTTTTTTAAATTGATTAAATTGTTAAATTTCATTCTTTTAATCAAATTGACTCGTATTAAACGTATAAAGTTAAGGAGTTTTTTGGGAATTTCGATTGCCGAGTATATTTTTAAATATATTTAAAAGTATTTTTCAAGGAGTTTAAGGAGTAGCACTAACCCTGTTAGAGCTTCTATATATATACCAACTGCGTAGAAGTCGTAGAATAGAAAGACGTTAAAAAGGATGTTAAATCAGGGATCAATTTAACTCGCGATTTATTGCACAGAAGGATGCATATTAACAAACTAAATCCTCTTTTCTCCATCCTTGAGCGACGGACGAGCCAGTCTCTTGGTACACCATAAAATGCATATATAGTCTTAGTTTTGAAATACAAACATAGTGTACTTACTCGTTTGAAGGGTGTCTCAGCTCGTACAGATATCGAGCAAATGACTAAGTAGAGAACAAAGTGAATGATTATTACATATTGGATAAGGTTTCATGCGGCTTGGTTACATTGGTGGAGAAAAGTGCTTTACAAATGATTACATTTTTACAGAACATAGCAGTGAGTAATAGTTTTAGCGGTTTTGGGCGATTTCGTCCCAGTTCTATAATAAGCGATTTGCATTATAGCGTCATATACTACAACTACCAGAATCCATTGCTCACTTTCTTTTGTATCGAAATTAGCACAAATTGTTCTGTTAATCTCCAAAGGGATTAAGAATTTGAATATGAAAGAGAATTCGCATTGAATGCTGGTAGTTGTAGTAAAATGACGCCATAATGCAGATTGCCTATTGTTTATGTCAGGCTCGTAACATGGTATATTTTCTTCTAAATGATCCCGGTATTTTTAGACAATTTTGATCCCTGGGCCCAATTTTTAACAAAATTTTGATCCCTGATCCCAACTTTAATTATTGATCCCACTGGTATTTTCCCCTTATTTTCTATGTTTTGATTGATGCACAGTAAAGGCACAAAGTTTAAAACCAATTTTAGCTGAAAAAATGACACAGGCACTAAAGAATAGTATTTTTTCTCACTGGCAGTGATGAATTTTGTTTTAAACTACATAATTACACAGTTGTTTTATATTCAGTTTCGTCTCGTTCGTATTTTTTCCTGGCTTGCATTTTTAGGGTAGATGGATATAAAATTGTCAATCACTAAGAGATAGCATCTCTTTAGGGAGGTTTGGGGGCATGCTCCCCCAAAGAAATATTTCAAATTGAGAACCTTAAAAGTGCAATTTGTAGTATTTTGGACTATAAATAAGTTTAGTTTTTGGGTAAATGTCACCAAGGGGTGACATTTCTTTAGGGGGGTTTGGGGGCATGCTCCCCCGAGAAAATTTTTCTAATTTACAAGTTTAAAAGTACAATTTGTAGCATTTTGGATGAAAAAAAAAGGTCAGTTTTGGGGGGTAGACAGCTATAAAATTGGCAATCACCAAGAGGTGGTATTTCTTTAGGGAGGTTTGGAGGCATATAAACCTCAATAAAGCAATTTGCAGCATTTTGGAGGAAAATGTTCTGTACTCAAATTTAGTTATTCTTGACGTACGATTTACAGTTTTAGTATGAGGGAACTGATTTTGTTATTTTGTTCATGCCCCTCCCCCTCAATAGCACATAAATACTTTTAATGTCCTCCCAAAAAAGTAGCCAACTTTTCTCGATGTCTCTCCCCCGTTCCCCCTCCCCCCATCAAAAAAAAAGTCTCAAAGGTAAACGTTCTTTAACATCATTTGTGAAGATTCTCACGGTTAGTGAAATTTGAGCATTGATTTGCATCACTACATATCCTTCAAATTTTAACTGTTTCATTTAGCATTATCTTGATCGTGAAGCGCGCTTGGACTTTCTAGTTCTTCTATCGATTGGTGGGGATTATCGAGATTGAAAGAAAGCCCTGAAAGCTGCTCAGATATAAATGTCAACCGACTCAACTTTGGTTCAGGCAAACCTGTTGTATGCATTTTCTTTTACATACCTTTTATGATCGTGGCTTTTTCTTTTTTTCCCATCATATAAAAAAATATTATCTCAGTTATCAACCAGCAGTCAAAACTTCGATACACATGAATTACGTCATTCTGCAGGAGACTCAATTTACGTCCAACTCCACTTCCGGTTAGCATACATCTGGGATATGTTGCCTATCATTCTATGTTTGAATACACACACCAGTAACAGCCAGCAAAATTTACTCGAAACAACGATGAACTTTTATATTTCAGCCAGTGACAGCAGTGACAAAACGTAAATGACCCCAGTATCCCCAAATTTTATACCTGATCCTCAATCCCAACGCTTTGATCCCCGAGCCCATGTTTTTGATCCCGATCCCAAGCAAAATTTAGGGCACTGATCCCTGATCCCATATACCATGTTACCAGCCTGTTATGTTCTCTGTCTGTTTTTGTTGTTGTAGTATCAACGTATAGTTCGTAATAAACCAAGAGAATAGATTTCACTACCTTAGATAAAAATGGTAAACCAGAAATAACAGTAACTTTTTATCTCACGTACAATGGGATAGGATACAAGAGACAGGGATGCAGATTAACGGAATGGCCAGTTGAAAAAAAAAAAGCCCGGAAAAACTATCCACCGTAAAGCTGCAAATTTATCCGCTGGATTGGGATTTATTTGCAATCAAACCCGGACGTTTCACAAATGATATTTTTCACATGCCCGAGTACATATTAAGTGTATGTCTTTGTAGTTTAATTTATACCTTTCCATTTTCCGGGGAGTCACCATTACCAAATGTACTGGTAACGATCAACACAAGCTGTTCATTCTCGAGTTCTGGGTGAGGATACTCGTCCATACAAATAACCTGCAACAAAATATATCGATCTTTTTTTTTTCTGCCTTGCATATGAGAATTGCCAATAGGGTGAGAGATCAGAGCAGAGGAAAATATATACATGAACGCATAGACCAACTGTAAAAACCCTTTTACTGATCTATCAAAGCTTTAAAATCCAATTAATTTGTTATACATATTGATCAATGTTTCATTTCATTTCATTTCATTTCATTTCATTTTTTACTTGCTAATTTATTTTTACTTTATTGATATTTATAGACAGCTTCAATGTAAATAAGCGGTAATTTTTTGGATTTCTATGTGTAATTAAGTTATAATCATTATTATTATGCTATTATATATCATTAAACTACCTTTGGGTCAAATGCATGTAGGAACATTTCACTTAACATCTTGGCATAGCTCTCCGATTTGCCAGTTTCTGTTGCATACAAAATAATGGCTTTGGTTCGTTTAGCCATTGCTTTTCCCATCAAATTAGCAGAGAACTTAACAGCACTGCAGAAATCATGCAAAAACCAGAGTTATTATTCAGAAAAGATGTCACAAGATGATGTTTTGTGTACCGCGGAAAAGCTCTTAGAAAAATCGGATAAAGGCATGTCGAAGAATATGATCACAGCCGATAAAAATAGTCCTCCTGGGAAACTATTCCCAAGCGAAAACTTTTTGTCTGTTCATTGTGCAGAGACTCGTCCTGAAAACCTTAAATTACGTTTAGTGATTACTTGTAAAACAGAATACACTTCAAATACAGTCTTGTAACGTAAATGCATAATCTAAATTAATGTCATTTGGTGTCGTTTATCTCGACATCAAAGATGATTATGATTATTAGTAGGTAAAGAAACACTTCAATAATGCTGATATTGGTGTTGAAAACCATGGTCGGGCAATAATCATGATCACGTTGGTTGAATGATGATAGTGATGATGTTCATGTTGATGATGATGATGATGATCGGATCATTTGCAAGTTGTTTTGCAATGATACAGGAGAGTGTCGATGATGTCAAAGGCAATGATATGAGTGGTGGTGGTGATGCTACTAGCGATGGTGGTTAGACTAGAAACAATCTTTTTACTTTGCAACTACTTTGAATGATATCTTCTTCCTCGTTTTGTCTTTATTGCGAATGGAATGATGTTTCCATGGGTCATCCTGTCAACCAATCAAATGACATAACAATCAAATAGGGTAGCAAAGTAATAGGCCTTTTGCAGCAAACGATCACGTGGTACATGATCCGACATACTGCGCAGAATGGCAAGAGATTGAATTATATACAGATTTGACTTTCTGTAAGTGCACCAGTGAGCATTTCTTGACATACATTATGACGAAGTTGTGACCATTTCCTACAAACAATCTGGTGTGAGCAATATACAATATACGCCTTATTCCAAAATGGCGCTTGACCGGACTAGACTGGGGAAAGTACAATAATACAATAACTTTATTTAGTGCCACAATTTCTATATAAGTAAATAATAAATACAGTAGTTCACTCAAAATTTGAGAAAAAAAGTTGAATAGTATAATAGATAATTTAATGGACGATATCAGCTATTAAGGACTGATATAGTCCATTCACTTATTAAATTGTGTATAGATTATAAATATTGATGTCAGTGAAAAATTATTAAGTGTATGATAAAAGGATATTTTTGCGAAGCTGAACTTTAAATTTTGCTTTGCTTAATTGCTTTGTTTCTTCATTAATATTGTTCCAAATTAGAGCACCAGAAAATTTGATATTATATTTGCCATAGTTGGTTCTAGCTTTTGGCAAGGCATAGCTGAGTTTTGAAGCCAGCCGTGTATTGTAATTATGAATTTGGTTATAACTCTGGTGAAAAATGTTTTAAAAAATTATCTGCATGATAATCATACATAAATAACGCAGTATAGAGGAAGACAATATCGGGAAATTTCAGAATTTCTAATTTTTGAAAAATTTGATTTGTGTGAGCTCTGAAGTCACTAAAAGTCATTATTCGCAGAGCTTTCTTTTGTAAAATTAACAGTGGACTTGTTGTGGATTGAAAAGTGTGACCCCATGATACAATTGCATATGTCAAATATGGATAAATTAGACTATAATAGAGGCTACATAGTATTTCCAAGCTGACATAATGTCTGGCTTTGCAGATAATTCCTATGCTGCGCTTTATTTTACTTGTGATATACAAAATATGCTCTTTCCAGTTAAGATTGCTATCAAGCATAATACCCAAATACTTGATTTGGGTTTCTTGTTTAAGATTTTTTGAATCAATATTTATGTTAATATTATAGTTTAATTTCTTTTGAGGTGGATGAAAGAATTTGATTTATCTACATTGAGAGAAAGTTTGTTTTCATTGAGCCACGTGTTCACATATATTAATTGATCATTTACAGTGGATTCTAAATTTTGAAGTTTTGTACTTTTGCAGAAGAGATTTGAATCATCAGCAAATAGATGAAAATCAAATATTGATGATGAGTTTTGAAAGTCATTGATATATAGTAAAATTATGGTTGGACCAAGGACAGACCCTTGTGGCACACCAGAATTAGATTTATTGCCCCCTAATGAGACAAACTGACGTCTATTTGCTAAATAAGATTGAAAACCGGATATTTGGTTTCCCTCTTATACCATAATGGTCTAATTTCTGTAGTAAAATGTTGTGGTTGACAGTATCAAATGCTTTGCTAAGGTCGAGGAAAATACCGCAAGAGTAAACGCCTTCTTCAATGGCACATTGTATCTTATCGATTATTGCTAGTATAGCCTGTGTGGTAGAGTGCTTATAGCGGAAACCAAATTGTCTTTCATATAGGATATTTCTATTATTCATAAATTTTATCAATCTAGTAGATACAAGTTTTTCAAGAATTTTGTTAAATACTGAAAGTAGAGAAATTGGTCGATAATTACTTACATCTAGCTGCGAGCCCTTTTTAAAAAAACCGAAGTGACACTGGCCACTTTAAAGTTTTCAGGAACTATTCCTTTTGAGAGAGAGGTATTAAATATTAGTGTAAGAGCTTTTGAAATGGAACATTTCATCATTTTTAAAAACATTACTGGAATGCTATATGGCCCGATGACCTTTTTTTCGTCTAGGCTGTCTATTTGCTTTTCTGTTTCATCCGATGTAATCTCAGTGAATTGAAAAGTATCAGCTATTCTAGGTGGCAAGAAATCAAATGGTGAATTAGTTGTTGAAGGTACACTATTGGATATGTTTTATCCGACGCTTGTGAAATATTTATTAAAACAATTTGCAAAAGACTCACAATCTGTTAATTCAGAATTGTCTTCTGTGACTATTTTTGATGCTCGAATTTCCATTTTTAAAACCAATGATTTCTTTAATACCTTTCCATGTTTTTTTTATATTTGATCGATTTGTTGTAAAATATATATTGTAGTGGTTCTTCTTACTAATTTTCATCAGGCGATTTAGTCTGTTCCTGTAAATTTTAAATTTATTAAAGTAATATATAGATTTATTTTTTATGTACTGTTTATATAGTTTATTTTTTTCATTAATTGATGTTTTAATGCCCTTCGTTATCCATGGTTTGGATAATTGTTTGATTTCTTTTCTACTAAGTTGTTTTACCGGTGCATGTTTATCAATATTACTAGATACTTTTGTATAGAATACATCAAACATGTCAGAAGGGTCAGAGCAATTAGATAATGTATAATCAATTGATTGAACCTCTGCTTGAAATTCTTCTTTATCAAATTCAGTGTAATCTCTTTTTGTGATTTTGTATTGTTTGGGGAGTGCAGTGAATTTGTTTATAATGAGAAAATTTGGTAAGTGATCCGTGAGGTCACATTAGATAACATTACCGCTAATGGTATGGTGCGTGATTGAATTAAAAAATATATTATCGATAAGCGTTGATGAATGATTTATTTATACGTGTAGGTTGAAGTATATGCGGACTAAAGGAATGGGTCTCTAGAGTATTTAAAAATTCCTCCGTTGATGGGTGTGTCGATTTCAACAAATCTATATTGAAATCACCCATCATTATGCAATATTTGTTTTCGTTGTTTAGTTGTTCAACCGTATTATCAATATATTCAATGAATTTGTCAATACTTGATTGTGGATGTCTAAATAACACCACAAACAATATTGTGATGAAGGTCACATTCTATTTCAATCCACAGACTTTCATATTCAATTTCAGAGTCAGAAATATCATTTCTAATAGTACAAGATATTTTTTCATCGATAAAAAATCCTACCCCTCCTGTATTTGATTTACTTGGTTGAGAGAAGAAGTTATAGCCTGGAATTAAGTTTTGACGTTGGTTTTGATTTGAGAGATTGATCTTTGTTTCAGTTTAGCCAATCATTGAAAAAATGTGATTTAGTTCTGAAATCATCTGCATGAAATTATCAAAATTTGCATTTAAACTTCGGATATTGCAGTGCAAAACAGAAAAATGTTTGTCTGCAGTGCGATCTGAAATTTGAAAATTATTACGTAAAAGAAAGTAGCACGGAAACACTGTAAAGGGCCGTATGAAAAGGTGGAGGTTTGCAAAATTGTGTTCGATAATGTTGGCCAGATATAGTAGTACAAGGGAAATTTTTGTAGAAATGAAGGGCTGACTGGTCTTTGATGCTTTATTTCCATGCTGCTTTCCCCATCAGCAAAACACGTTCAGGTGCCATTTTGGAATAAGGTGTATGCAAACTGCAAATTAGTGGTTTTGTCATTACACGCTGCTTTTTTTCATGAATATATATTACTGACCTGATATTCATAGCTTGGTTTAAGATTGTAGTTTAACATTTCCTAATAAACCAATAAAGACACGATTATATGCGGTGTGTCAATAGCTCAGTTACCAGTCACATGCGCACGCTGTACCTGAATGACTATGGCATGTCCACAAGTGACGAAGGCTTTTTAGATTGGCCGTAGAGAACAATATGATTCAATGTTTTCATTGGTCGTCTTCAAAAGACACATCAAATGAAGACTGTTGTCTTCTCATCACCGATAACAGGTCCGGATCCAAGATTGTTTTCAGGAGGGGGTGCACCATCTTCAGGAGTGGGTGCACTACCCAGTAAACATGAAATACTGAGATTATTTTGGAAAAATATTTAAGAATTTAAAGACGTGAAATCCGTTCAGGAGGCGGTGCACACCCCCTGCACCCCTCCCCTAGAATCGCTACTGGATGATCTTCAAGAGGATTCATGATGACTCGACATACGTACTTAACCTTAAATGACCTGCAACCTCAGCCTACGTATACTCGAATAAGAAAATGTTGTTCAGAAAAGCTCAACTTTTCTACATTTCTATATGGCACTTATACGACACATTAAATGACGGGAATTGATTGGATGCGCAAGATGAACTCCAGTGTCGTGTATGGTAGTATATGATACGTATTGACTAACTTGACGGCTGGTAACGTACTTAGCCTATATGCATAACAAGTAAATATAAAAATGTTGCTCAACAAAATGAAATTTTTACAGCCAAATCAGCGTTGGTAAGCGGCGACCTACTGTTGCTTAGATCGAAAGAAGGTCCAAAAAAGACCAAACCAAAACGAAGTTCTGAAAAGTCAGGTCGATATCCATCAACTATGGCTGTAAAATTACAAAAGACTGTTCATTACCTGGTGGAATACCGGAGTAGCTGATCCTGATATGGGAGGAACTATCCACACCCAGTCCGAGGGACAACCACCACGAAGTTTTGTCTACAGTTAGAAAAGAACTTTGATTTAATCCAACAAAATGGACTGGTATCAATTAGCTTTAAAATCCAAGAACGTCGACACAAGTTTATCGGCTCATCACGCCAACATTATATCATGCCAGTTCTCGGGACTCACAAAATTGACAAGCCAGTTTTTAGGTACTCACAACATTGTCGTGTCAGTTTGAGGGGTTCACAAAGTTGTCGCGCCAATTTGAGGGACCCACAAATTGTCACGGCAGTTCTGAGGGGATCATAAAATAGCCACGCCAGTTTGAGGGACTCACAAAATTGCCACGCCAGTTTACAGGACCACGCAAGTTCGCAGACTCAAAATATTACATATCACCATGTAGTTTTAGTTACCTCATTTTCAAAATGCTTCATGAATGACTCGGCTGCTGAATGATGATCGATTATTGTGATACCTGCTTCCTGTAACAAAACCAATGTGAAAGTAAACTAACATGATACTTATTAATCTCCGAAGGGTTTACGAATTTGAACATGAAAAAGAAATCGCAAAGAATGCTGGTAGTTGAAGTTAAAAGACGAAATAATCAAATCGCATTTTTTAACTAAGGAAAAACAACAGCAAAAAGAAACGGTGAAACTTACGGCTATATAATTGATTTACCTGAAAACTTGATAAAACAGCCACGTTAATCTCCACACAAGCAGCGTCTCTCCAAAGTGAATTATTGCTCCTAGTGTCCAGACCCATTTTCTTGGCTACTGGCTGAGAAATAGCACAAATAACTGGGATTAATTACATCTCCTTTGTGCTCTAGCACAGACGCACTAAAGTACTTCTTGTAAAGCGTGTTCACTGCCCCCTCAACGTGCAAGCTAGAGCGATATTTCTAAAAAACCTCCCTTGCATAGATTTGGTTAAAAACGGATTTGGTCTAACTGTAATGGAGATATTTTAGAAATCTAAATGCATCGCACGTATTTAATTTAAAATGATCATAATTCGTTTATTCTTGATATATTTTAAATGTCATGTCATCCGACAACTCTAAGTTATTAGTTAAAAGCTTTTCTGACAATTACTTCCCGTTTTTTTATTGACGCAGGAAATCCTCAAACCTGTTTAGTTGTGCATGCGCAATTATGTCTTATTCAAAATAGCAGATTGTTTATTCTAAGCAAACATTCGACATTTACGCACTTTCATTTGAACTAATCACTATTTTAGACATTATTTCTTATTAGTATTTTATGACCAACATTTACATCAAAATATGATTTTTGATACTGCATCGACAGATTTCGATGATTATTTACGGCCGATGCTCAACATGAGTTTTTCCTTAAATCAACAATCATTTGTAAGTCTTACATCATCTAGTAAGAACTAGGCAGAACTAGTTTGACGAGTACAACTCTTACGTCAGTTGTGAAATGCTAATGAGATGTATATAAGCTGAAACACACTCTACCTCACTCTCTTTTTATTTTTACGCTCTTTAACTACACTAACTACTTTTAACAATAAGCTGGAAAAAAGGCAGCTCTGGTACATCAGAAAGGCTGAGCGGGTTAAAAGCCAGGATAGAGACTCAAGTTTTGGAATCCCAACTGTGGTCGCGCCGTCTTGAAGTTCGCTCACGCGCTGGCTGTTGTACTAGAGCTGACCAAAAGAAAAAGTAAAAAAAATATATATGAAATTTATTTCGTTACATAACGAGCAAACTAAACGGGCAAACTAAATAACTATAATTATAAGTAATACCATGGCACGAGGGAAATTGAATCTCTAATTTCCCGAGTGCATATATGCGAAACACGATGCACAAGAACGGAGAACCACGTCCCACATGGAAAGCGAGCAGCAATTTTTATAAGTAGAACGCGTTTTGCTCTAGTGAGTAGCACGGACTTTAGGTAGACCATGCGAGGAAGACAAGACAAGCATAGACATGAGGGAAAATTACAAGAAAATAAAATCCTTTGTCTTTTACTGAATTTCCTTCTTGTATATGTTATTTAGAGGGAAATTTAGGAAAAGAAAAAGGATTTCTTTGTCTTCTAAATTTCCCTCATGTCTATGCATGAGGGAAATTCGGGATTGTAAATCCCGCGGAAGACAAAAGAATGCGAGGTGATCATGGTATTACATTAGAATACTGATAGAAACCTGATTCATCCTACAATTTGAAGTAAAGGAGGCTACAAGTCAAAGACTGTACAACATCGAGTTCCCGAAACCAAGTTTGGGTTCAAAATCGAATAAGGCGGTACGAAGAGGCAACGATATTAAGTTTTCCGAAAAAGCTAGGATTTAGCGCAGAGAGGTAGGATCGACTTACCTCAAGCATATTGTAACGTGAAGGATCGCCCAAGTCACGTGCCGCTATCTCCGTCACCATATACCTACATAAAATGATTGACAGTTAGGGGCTGTTTATATGTAGTGAGCCAGCCCGGTTTAGCGGGCTGGTTTCTTTTGTGTTCAAGCTATCAGAGCGTAAAAACAAAAGAAACCAGCTTTACCGGACTGGCTCGCCTCATATAAACAGGTCCTGAAACCCACTCAGTACTACATGGACTAATCAGAATTAATAAAATATAGACAATCACCATGGCAACAGCATGAAACGTCAAGTTAAAACGCTTTTCTGTTAACCGAAAAGAGGCTTATAATCCGAGGATAAAAAAACGAAATTCATGCAGCTGCATATATGCAGATATTCTGATGAGCTGGTCATTTCATTCACTAAAGGCTGGTCTCCATATAATTGCTCACTATTGCCGGATCGCTGAAAATGATGTCAGCGAACGATCGTCAGCGATTATATGGAAACACTTTTCAGCGATCAAAACACGTGGAAACAATTGACAGCGATCGTGAGCAATCCTCGCATCAGTAATTTCAGCAATCCAGCGATCGTGAGCGATTATATGAAGACCAGGCCTAACGCCCAGTTTCACGTTTTTGACATGCGTCGAATGCAATTCAAACAACAGAAAATTAGACGGTCTTTTTTGAGGTAATCACAACGCATTTGAAACTGAATGCCTTTTAAACTAGGTCTTATGAATTGGAACGTGTTATATTGATGGGGGACACCTTCAATTCACCACGATAACCCCTTTCTCAAAGCACTGATATCAATGGGAACCCAGTATCATTAATATCCTTAAAGTTGAAACGAATGAATAATGTACCATCCATTGAAAGGACATCCAGGGAATTCTATTCCACCAATGTCAAGACAAAGACAGGAGATAGCGGGCAGAGCGTACCAACGAAGACCCATCTCCTCGAACCATGGATATCTAGAAGTGATACGAATAAGGAAAATCATTATCATAAATTCATGGCCAATCATTCGGGACATCGAGGACCCTGCTATATGCCAGCGGTTTAAAATTTGAACTTATATTCAGGACAAATAGCCTTAAAGCGAGATGACGTTTTACCCCCGTCTATAACATAATAGCTCACAGGATTCTTTCATTTTCAATTTTTTGATTCCCTAGAGAATCCATACGTTGGATTATAAGCCGACAGCGATTTTTAGCATGGTCGAATTCAATAAACAGCGTCCTTTTTAGAGTTCAAATTTGGCAGATGGTAAAACGCAACCTTGATCGTTCGAGAACCAAACGAAGACCAATGATTTGTTTGACTGCGTCTTTTTAACAATAAAGGGATTATTTTTGCAACTCATCACAAGTTTTCGAACCAGTTTCAACGTATGATGAGACTGAAATGAACTGGAGAAATTTGCAAAGTAAAGGAAAATACAGAATCAATCAGATGAACCCAATATACACACGGAAACCCAGCGTTCAAAGTCGGTCACTCGTTTCTTCTCTCTTGGAGTGGGCGACAGAATTTCACCACTGAGTTCCCTGTGGCGCTCGATGACGCACAATGTATCAAACAGTGGTTTTACTTTGGATGTTTAATGTTGGCTTGTAAAACAAGTTCCTCCGGGATTTCAAAGTATTCTGGTTCTTCTCCTCCCGCCTGTAGAACTAACGGTAGAACATCAAAGCGACCTCCTTTCGGTTCCCAACCAAGAGTAATACATATCTACAACAGCAGAGCAAAAATGACTAATGTCAGAAATATCCAGGATATAAAAAACGACAAAGTGCAAATACAAATGCAAGAAAAAAAAGAAAAAGAATGTTAAGGGATAAATTTTTGCGTTTCCATTCTCGATTCAGTCGCTTTTGAGAAAAAAAAAGCCTGATTGAATCTTGCATATCACCAGAAAAACTATGGCAAGGTTTACATTAGAAAAAAATCTAATGTATTGAAATGTAATAAATACCACAAGTGGAGGCACAGCTAACTTAGAAACCTCTCTTGGAACAGGCAAATGATCAAATACATTACTTACGTCAGTCAGTTCGACGTTAGCAGGATCACCGATGATGGATCCATCGGGCTGCCGATACCCTGCGTATGTTATAAGCTGTGTGTTCCACACTCGAAAGTCCTTATGTGGTTCACGTCGCTGAGGAAACACTGTGATCGTTGACCTAAAAAAGCAATACATTATAGAGTTATAACGAAATTTTAATAGTAATGTAAATTCCTGGTTGGTAAATTGCACATTTTTAGTTAATAAAAATACAAACTCTAGCATGAGTATTGATCAGGCCCTTCTAGGCAGGGGAGGGTGACTTCTATTCCCTTCTTTTTTTCGTTCTCCCCTCCCCTCCCCCCTCCGATAAAATGATACTCCGGATACACCAGGAGATAGATAACGCTATAGATATCGACTGATCGTTCGATCGTTTTTGCTTCCCAAGCAGTATACCTTATGTTTCCTTTATTAGTTCCATATATCATGTGCTTGATGATGGCGTCATACATGCCACGATTGGTGAATACATCTCGTGCATCAAGCAGCTACAAAATAAAACTTTTATTAACTTGTTACACCGACTGTGTGGAACAAAACAAGATTTATCAATTTATTTAGAACGGTGGAAGTCGAACCAAAAAAGTCGAACCCTTGATGACCATGAACATCATGTTTGTGATGATGCCGATGATAATGATAATAATGATAATGATGATTTATTATATGACCGTGAATCTTCGAGTCTGGACACTAGCAAATGGAGCAATCTGATTGGTTATACGCGCTTCCGGACCGGTTAATATCCCCCTTTATTATCCAACTTGTAAAAAATAACGCGTGAGTAAGACTGGATCGAGTAAAAATATACAGCGATATTTTTCGCTGTCTATACCAGTTTGACAGGTTTTCATCTACAGCATCTGAAGCTAAAGAGATCAGTAAAATTTCTGCAAGCCGCAAATTAAATTTATATTGAACGTTTTATACACAAAACGGTATCGATTTTTCTGTCAAAAAGATAGCAACGGAAATGTCGAAATTAAAATCGAAAACAGAGTCAAAGTGGCATGTAAACACAGAGAACAGAAACTGCTTTGTAAGCTCACAAGTTTATTGACAGAACTACACTGTAGCTCCTACAAGAAAAAGGAAAAAAAATGTTACCTTGATACCACAAAATTTCAATCCTTAAGTGGGAGTGCTGTAAAATGCGTAAAATGTCCTTGGCTTTATAGTAGAAGTGTAAAGGTAATTGAAGCAAACAACTATGATCCAGGAATGGAAGCGGCACTACAATCGCTGCAAGTTCTAGACCCAACATTTACTTTGTTTATTTACATATTCCAGTATGTATTTGACTTCATCAAAGTTTCCAATCGATAGCTATTCTTTCCTTTGTCTTGTTGATCTTTTTCCTCTTTTTTTTTACTCAAAATACAGCCAAAATTTGTGCAAAAACAGTCAGAAAAAACAGAAAATTACATGCGTAATCGACTATAAAACGGCGTGTTTGTGTGAGCTGCTAAAACCGGTTTGACCTGTATGAAAAACGAGCCAATCAGAATGCAATACGTACGTCACGCAATGTCCAACTAATTTTTTAAAGAATAGAAAATTACAATTTTTTTGATTTTTTCGACCCTTAATTTTTGCGAGATAGGTGGATAATAGCGGAGCTCCGCGCGGGCCGAAGTCCCGCGCAAGCGGAGCACCATAATTAAGAAAATATGGTAAACCATCGCAACCTCGTTCCCAGTGCCCCTCTTCTCGCAAGATGGCGGACGCTCGAAGAAAGACCCTGGCAAACAGTGCTTTATGACGGATTCTGATTGGCTCGTTCTTACAGGCCTTCTGATTGGACAAAATAATAAACATAAGAAACAGTTTGCAGTGGGAGTATTTTAACACGTAAACAAGAGTGCATTTTATTACATCCATTTTAAGTAGACAATCAACATTAACAAAGACATCATAGCCATATAAACAAATTTAAGTTTTCATAGTTATGCTGAGTTATTTTTCCAGCTGTCAGACGATGACCAGTCGATGCATATTGCACAAGTAATTTCAAATACATTAAATTGTTTAAAACACTACCAATCAAAAAATTAATCATTCATGTTCTTTATTACAAGTTTTTATCATTTTCAGTTTACAGATATATGTATGTCCGGTCCGCAGTTAGTTTAATAAACTACTCCTCAGGCGGACGAAAAAAAGATAAGAAACTATTCTAGCATATACATCTATACATCGTAATTTATCGCGGTTTAAGCACATAATTTTATAGCTAATACTACTGCATTAAACCTGATTGCGAAGATCCAATAAAATGTTTTTGCATCCCTCGATCATATCTTGTGTGGTCAACTGTTTTCTTTTTTCATCGGATTAAAAGCATCGCTGAAAAATAATCCAAGTGAAGTAATCGCTAGCTAAACACGGCTTTGATGACCATTTAGTTTCAGTTTTTGACATGGTTACTTGTATTGGGGTTTTACCATTCTATTTCAAAACAACTTGAATTTTCCATAGTCCTCTCTCATGAACATTTCCAAAACACTGCACCGCCATTTTGGCCGAAAATCACGTGACAATAAAATACTCCAAAAAATCTTGGAGTATTTGAGCACGTGACAAACCACTGTTTGCCAGGGTCTTTCTTCGCGCGTCCGCCATCTTGTCAATAGCGAAGAAGAGGGGCCCTGGGGATGAGGTTGAAACCATAGAGCTCATTTGAAATCGACCACAGGAAGCCCGGATTTCAGAAATACGTACGTCCGTCCGTGTACATTCACGCAAAATTTGCTGACCAGTTTTAGTGGGCGCAAAACAATCAATTTTTTTGCAGTTTACTGAAATTTTTCTACAAAATGTATTTCTGCATTGGACAAAGAGCATGAAAATGGTAAAGCTAAGCTGACGGCTTGAAGAGGTTTGACTGCGAAAGGGATACAACGGCGTGAAAAAGAAAAATATCTACGATTCAATGATGAAAAGCTTCAAAATATTCAGTTCACTGACAAAATGGGTAAAATTCGCTCGTGGCGTTGTTTTGAACTATTCAAATGTGCAGTCATGCAGAGCTGTTAAAATTTTATTTGATACTTCATTCAATAGTCATTCAAAGCTGAAGATTTTACAAGTTGTATTTTCTGGAAGAGTTTATTTGACGGCAAGTTTGTCAGATGGTAGTAAAAAAGGCCGTATTCTTCGTGGATTCTTCGTGGCGTTTTTCAATCAATACTGATGGACTAATCTACTTTTAAAAGTAAAATAAACGGCGACAAAACGTTCATAAAAACAAAATATGCGCTGCATTTGCAGCAATTCAAAACAGGTGAAACTAAAGCAAGACGAAGAAGACTCACGAAGGCTAGATAACTTCACTCTGTTCATTCATCAATTTTTTACAAGCAATTCATAACACGGAGAGCTTTAGGATCAATACAGATTTATCAACTATTCACAACAAAAAACTTTTCATACAAGATGTTTGTCAACAAAGTAGGACTGCCAGTTCAGGGAAGGAATGAAAATGCAAATTTTATCACAATGTGTGATCGACCAACAGGAGCTTGCCATCGCCGTTCAGTTGAACTGTGTAAACTTTTTAGAGGCGCTGAAAATGTTTTAGCCACTTTTAAAATTCTAAAAATATGAACAAGCTTATTGCAATCAGAACTGAGGACGAAAAGTTCAGTGGAAAAGTGACAGTACAGAACAAGAAACGTGGCGCCGGTATGTTTACCTTTTTTGACGATCTTTAATGAATTTCTTTTTTATACCATCCACATGAAAGCAGTTTGCAATAATTATATTTACTTCTTTTCGTAAGATATTTCTCCATCGTTGAGATCTTTATGTGTGTGTTTTTAATTTAATTCTTGTAATTTTTTGATTTGTCATTGAATTGCAAATTCGTCATTATACTCATCTGCAAGTTAAAATTTCAAAAATTCATACTAGCTATTTTTTAACGAGTTACGCAGTATTTACATTTGATGATTAAAAATGCACAACCGTTTTAGATAGCTAGATTACCAATAAGTAATTCATTACACATTTCACCAGAAAAGTGAAATTTTTGTCGATTTTTATAACATTTTTTCAAACGTAAAAGAGCGTAAAGGCGAGAAGCGCGCGGGGATTTGTTTACAACTCAAAGAAGCCATGTTAGTGCTATTCTAACTTCTCATTGGACAATCAATTTTAATTGACAAGTGCTATTTTTACCATGCATAACAACAAGCCAAAAATACAGTCGGATATTTTTCGCATTTTTGTGCATATTTCTTGGGTATAATAAAATGTTGTCGCATGCATAAAGATTTGAATATTTCAATTGATTATATGATTATTTGATCATGAAAAGCAAACATAGCAAAAAAAAAAAAAAAAAGAGAGAGAAATTATCCCGCACTTCTCACTTTTTTTTTTGCTATGTTATTTTCTTTTCATGATTATTTGAATTGATTCATTAATTAATTTATTTATTTATTTGTTTACTTTTTTATCTATAGTCATTTTTTATTGATTTATTGATCAACAATTTGATAATTGGTAGTGAATGAACGAATGAATGAATGAATGATTGAATGAATAATTCATTTCATTAAATTGGAGCTCCGCTATTAGGTTTACCTAATAATCGCCTGAAGGCTCGTCAAAATACAGCATGACTCGTAAAAATATCCAGCCATATTCCACATCAAACTGTCTAATAAGATATATGTGTTAAGACCGCGGACCGATCGACTGAGTAGCTGGCCTTTTCACGATTGAGCAGCTGATTGTTTTTAACATTTTCAAAAGATTTTCATGGGAGCATAGGTCCTTGGTGAGAATAAACACCACCCAAAATTCCATTTGATTTGTTTTTAGCGTTATTATTGTTTTACCACAATTTTTGTAGTTTTTCTCTACTTGTTTTTTGTTTACTGGCGAAAAAAGTCCTGTTGAATATAATCGATCGTCCCAACTTCACAATAAATCACACAATTAACACAGAAATATCCAGCTTTAGTCGAGAATGCCTATAACAAAAAAACATTCTTCGTTCTGTAAGCTTTTTTTCTTTCAGTTTCTTGAGAATTTGATGTTAGAGTGGTCAAAAATAGATCCAAAGCCGCCACAAAATGACTGCAAGTAATCGCTAAATCCAAACTCGTAAAACTAGACCAAAACGATCTCATTTCAAAACAAACACAAGTTTAAATTATTACTCGTAATTGATAATCGAGAATAGATAGAAATAACATTCATAAAGTTGATATAATAAATATAATAAATGCCTTATTACACGAGATTCTCCTGTACAGACCTCCCGTTCGGTTAATAAGACCTAAATAATAATGATAATGATGATAGTGATTATGGTAATAATTATAATAATAATGATGCTGATGATAATAATGATAATGATGATTAAAAGCTTCACTTACAACCAAATTTAATTTTCGAGCTTTCTGTGTCACTAGATGAGGGTGACACAGAAAGCCAGAAAACAAAAATTTGCTTCGAGGTAGTGTAAGCTACTAAAGAATAACCTAACGAGTGAACCAATTACACAATACCTCTAGCCGGTTCCATTGTATTCTCCCGATACATCTTGAGGCATTTCTCCACGCCATACAGGCTCCAAATAAAAGTTCTTTCTCAGTCAAATCATAGGTACCAGTATCTTCGATTATCTGTAGTACCTCGGCCAAGCGCTTCTTATGTGCAGGGCTGTTACCTCTGTTATAAAGAAAAACAACGTTTACTAAAAATTACTTTAATTATCTTGGTAATGTCCATGCCAGGAACAACCTAAATAGCATGCAGTTCATGTAATGCATTGAAAAACCTATTGTGTTTTATTGTCTACCTTGCTATTGTATTGTGTGTATTGTGTTGTCATTTGATAGATTGCATCAGCTGAGTGCTCTGTAGGCTACCCCATCCACACCATGTCAGATGAACTCAACATTTAGATTGAAATCGTGACATTTTGGAAAAAAACGATCGAGTCCTATTTCAGACAAAAAGCTTACCCTATCCTAGACAGAAACCCTACACTATCCCAGACAACAACTTTACTCTATTCTATACAAAAACCTTACCCTATCCCAGACAACATTCTTACTCGATCCTACACAAAAACCTTACACTATCCCAGGCAACACCCTTACTCTATCCTACACAAAAACCTTACCCTTTCCCAGACAACATGTTTGAAAATTACACCTACCCCAGACTTAAGGCTCCTGACTACTTTAGAACAACAACGACGTTTGAAACCTGTGCCCGCGAGCAATTTACCGCTGAGAACTCCGCGCGCGCGCCAAATCCCGCCAAAAGACAATATAAGAATAACACAAGGAGCCTTCGAAAATTATACTTCAACCAGCCAAAACCCTCATTTTTTGCGCGGGACTCTATATTTTTCTTTATTTTTTCTGAAAGATTTTGTAAAGATCTTTCTTTTGGCAAGATTTGAAAAAAAATCCTGATGGCTTTTCAACATTACACGAGATGGTAAGTGGTTTAGGGTTTCACTTTTCAAAGCGATTTTAAGTCAAAGACGAAAACAAAACTGTAAATTTTGACAAAATTTTTAAACATATATAATTTATTTTCCCATATTCATGAAAAATAACGCCTGGTTGAGATTGCCTGTAAAAACTACGTCAATAGCTTTATTTGTTTTTGAGTAATAAATTTGTTGGTGAAAAATGCATTTTTCGTCATTTGTTTTTCAAAAATGTCAAAACATGGTTCCGTTCAAAAAATTTTATCTCGAAAACGGGCTCGGGACTATATAGATTTCTATCCATTTTTCGATTATATTTCTAAGAAAAAATCGTGATGACTTTTTGCTTAAGTAATCAGGACCCTTAAAAGCCAAAACCCTTTTCAGGCGGCACAGTGTTTCCCTTCTTATCAAGAGATTAACCCTAATAAGTACTTACAGCTTCATAGATGTATAATACTGTTCAATAAAGTCCTCTGCATGCAGTGCAACTTCCTCTTTAGGTCGTGGTATCCCATAAGGCCTTGCGTTTTGGGTGTTATCTAAATTAGGCCTCATAAACGAACCTTTACATTTAGCTGCTGAACAATGGGTGGGCTGAATACAAAACAAAACAAAACAATAGAATGATATCAACAAATTCAAAAAGAGATAGTTTGGGCTTCCTGTTATTTTACTTACAATGTAAGCCTTCTGGTGCAATGTGTCCAAAGTCTCCTTCCCAGTCTCCCAGTTTTTCAGCTTCACAGGTTTGAGAGGCTTGGTACCGAGTTTCACTGCAGAAAAAAGACATTTTTTCTTGGGTTCTGTTTGAACGTGCACCTCTTTCCCTTTAATATCTCTCTCAATAATAACATCTTTATCTTGAACATCGTTTTCTTTGACATTTTTTTCTTTAACATCATTTTCTAGAAAAGCATGGCCATTGGTCTGTTTCTTGGCATTATCTTTAGCTTCGCCATTAACTTTTATTTCTGTTTTGTTGTTCTCGATTTTTTCGAGGACATTCTTCGAAGGAGATTCGGCGTTTTTCTTGGTGATTTTTGTGTTTTTTGCATTCCCTTGATTCTCTTTATCTGTTGTTTGTTCTTCCTGCTGTACTTTCAGCGTCACAGTTGAGCCAATCGAGATATCTTTCAAGATCTTTAACACTTTTTCAAAGTCGGTGTCTTTGAGTGATTTACCGTTAACTTCCAACAGCACATCACCAACACATAGTATGTCATTTTTGTCGGCTGTACTATCTTTGACGATGTTTGAGATGACAACGCATGGCCTAGATGGTCGTTCTTTTACAAGAAAACCCAACCCACCGACCTTGTGTTTCATGAGCTTGGTTTGAGCTATTCCTGCGTTCTCTTTATCCATCGTGATTCACGCCAGTACTGGTCAACTGAAACATGAATAGACTAGAATTACCGTCTTGTATTCTAATGCATTGTTTTGTATTGTTGTTTTTGCAGAGTGTTTTTGCTCTTACTCACTGTATACAACACTGCAAAAAAAAAAAAAAAAAAAAAAAAAAAAAAAAACACGATGCGTATTGTATTCTATTCTATTGTATAACATTATATTGTTCTACACAACGAGACTTCTCAAAGTTCAATAAAAAACAATATCCTAGAAGATCTTGGGAATATAGATTTCCACTCGATTATTACCGGTGAAGATGTTAATCGAAGTATGAACGCACTCGTAACATGTTTGAATGAAATAAGTGATTAACATGCACCAATAAAGAAGGTAACAAATAGAAAAAAGAAACAACTTAAAAGACCATGGATAACTACAAGTATCCTGACTTCAATTAAAAAAAGACAAAAACTCTTTAAAAGCCATTATCTCAGTTCGGATATATAAAAAAACGAAAGGAATATAAATGATATAATAACATGCTAAACAGAATTAAATCACTTGCAAAAAAGGACTACTATGAATCACGATTTCTTATTTGGAAAGGAAATATAAAAATGACTTGGAAACTAATTGGCACACTCACAAACATGAATAAGAATAAGCATACTAGTATATCTAAACTTGTACATAACAATAAGTCAAAAATTGACATTTGTGAACAACTTTATACATATTTTACAGCCGTGGGACAGAATATCTCAGAAACGATTCCTCAGACTCATGTTAACCCTACCAATTACATCAATAGATCTTTCTCAAACAGCTTTATGTTCCGGGGTGTAGTACCCAGTGAGGTTCAGGAACTGATAGATAATTTAAACATTAATAAATCGTCAATAGGAACTCCTATTCGATGTATAAAAATCGCTTCAGATCTGATAAGTGATCCTTAAGCATATATTTTCAATTTATCTCTTGTTCAAGGTTTAGTGCCAGAAATTCTCAAAGTTTCAAGAGTAACACCAATTGACAAGGGCGGCAATGCCTTAGATCCTGCAAATTATAGACCAATATCACCATTCTCACAAATACTTGAAAAACTCATTGCTAAACAACTTCTTAATTATATTGAAAAATACCAGATTTTAAATGAATTCCAATGTGGATTTAGAAAAAACAGATCCACTGAACAATCAATCATAGAAATAACTGAATGCCTAAAAAAATCAATAGATAACAATCTTTTTACATGCGGCATTTTCCTAGATTTTGCGAAAGCATTTGATACCGTCAACCATCAAATTCTTTTAGACAAAATGCAGGCGTATGGGATAAGGGGAATCCCCCATCAATGGTTCACAAGCTACTTAACCAATAGAAAACAATATGTTCAACTTGACGTCAAATCAAATATAAAAACGATAACAACTGGAATTCCCCAAGGGAGTTCGCTTGGACCAATACTATTCTTAATTTATATAAATGATATAACCAATTGCTCAGACAAGCTCTCTTTTAGAATATTTGCTGATGACACGAACATCTTTGCATCGTCATCGAAAACAGAAGACCTTGAACGCCTAGTCAACTCTGAATTAATTAAAGTAGCCGAATGGTGTAATGCAAACCGGCTATCTATTAACATCGAAAAAACTAATTTCATGATTATTAAATCTTCTCATAAGAAACTAAACAAAAATGTAGACATAAAGATTCCAAGCCAAGAAGGCACATATACATCTATTCAGAAAAAAACCTACATCAAATACCTTGGGGTACTGATTGACGACAATCTTTCCTGGAAATTCCATATTTCTCACATTCGTGCGCGCTTATCAAGAAATGCTGGGATTTTCCTGAAACTGAGACATTATGTGTCTTTTGCACAACTCAAATTGTTATATAATTGCCTTGTCTATCCCTACATAACTTATGCAATAGTTGCATGGGGAAGCACATATAAAACACAACTTAAAAAAATTCAAACAAAACAAAACCACATTATAAGAATATTTTTCTTTGCCACACTATATGGTAAAAATACAGAAACCGCTCTTCCATTAATCAATCTTTTGGACCTGCTTACAGTATATAATATCTTCAAATTACAGTCTCTAAACAACTATGGATTACAAAACAACTTCCACCTATATTTGACAATTACTTTAATTTTGCAAAAAACACTCATGAAACAAAAATAACAATAATTACATGAATATTAAGAGACAATCTCTGTAAAAGTGAACCACTGCATTTCGACTTCCAGCAAATGCTGCCTTCAAACTTTTATCACAGAAAGGCTATTAATAGTGAGTAAATAAAATGGCTTTAGTTTTTGGAAATTCCTCAAAATGAATTTTTTGGAGCGACTTTTTTATTGACTGCTGTAAACGCTAAAATTTTCAGTTTTTGTCAGTAAAAAATCATTGATTTTTGAAATGATGTAGCTCGCATACAAAACACATTTACGCGATACATTTTTTACCACAGTTTCACTATTTGTTCTTTGCTAGGCAAATGCAAAAAGATTTTATAAAAATCAAAAAAACAGTAAAAATTAATTATATTCAATTATAGCCATGTTTCGACATTTTGGAATGTACAAAATAAACCCTTTCCTAAGCAGCTTTTATCTCCTAAGTCTAGACTCGTCAGCTCTAACCTTTTACACCAATCTATTCCTCTAATGATGCTTATCATAACTGTGTTAAAACATTATGCGCTTTTGGCCTAGTTTTTGCACAGCGACCGTGGGAATTTAGCCCTTTTTGCTAAAATTAACTACATAAATATGCAAATTAGGCGGAAATCAAATCGCAGAATTATTCTATCAAAAACTTTTATTTGACTTTATTTCGATACTGCATGTCTAAATACACTAAATATGAGCGTTTCCTTTATTTAAATGTATCCAGGGCTAAAGAAATATCACTTTATGACCGGTTTTTGAAACCGACAACCGATATTGTTTTGACGTTTATGCAAATTACTTTTCGATTGTCGGCGATCAAAGCAAAAGTTTGATGAAAAAAATCCTTTTCTTTCTTGATGTGAATTTGAGTCATCAAAGAAGTTATTTTAGAGCTAAATGGAATCACATGAACGCCAGAAAATGATCCAAAGTGACTTAGTATTTATATATTTTCATATCAATTAAAAAGTAAAATCTGAAAGGCACTTAGTATTTACATATTTTTATATCAATTAAAAAGTAAAATTTGAAAGGCATTATAATCGTGATGTGCATACGCTCATATATCCAATGACAACACAAGTTTGATTGCACCGAATCAGTAGTGCACTTTTCTTGTATAACTCGCATTGTGATATAAATGTAATTGTACTGGCGATTTTAATCAAAAGAGGAGTGCTGCGAGTGGTTGGTTGGAGTGGTTATGAAAAAGTTAGATTGCCGTGGTATTAAAAAAATAATAGTTGAAACTTGGTGATGTTTGGATATATTTTGTAGTTCGTGGTCTACCTATAATGAGAGTTGATACTAAACCTGGAGGTCAGAGAGGTTATTCTGGTCATTGCCGTTCAATATTACATATGCCTCAGAACAGAGAGTTATTTCAGGGTTATACAATCTGTTAGATTGCAAAAACAGTGTCGAAAATCACATTGCATCTGTCCATTTGACTCAAAATTCCATAACTGAGTATGAATTGATTTTAGTAAGATCTTCAATGTTTGACATGAGAGAAAACTCGTTTTATTGCATTCTACCAAAAGTTTGGAACTCTTTACCTGAGGAATTACGTCTAAGTAAATCTGCTAGTATCATTAAAAAGAAGCTGTTACACTATTATACAAAAGATCTAAATAGGTATGACACTAATAGTCCACAAACTTGGAAAACTGTTTGCCCAAAGTGCTGTCGCACCAACAAACTTACAGCCTAACCTTAGATTTCTATTTTTTCCGTTTATATATATATTTCCTGTAATACTATTATGTTCATTTATTTATACGTATGAATTTTATTTTTAATGAGCAACTATTGGAGCCTAGTTCTGTTGTGGTGGACTCACACATATGCATGTGTAAAGCCTTATAAATACAAACAAACAAACAAACAAACAAACAAACAAACAAACAAACAAACAAACAAACAAACAAACAAACAAACAAACAAACAAACAAACAAACAAACAAACAAACAAACAAACAAACAAACAAACAAACAAACAAACAAACAATTTATGAATGAATAAATGGAGAATATGACGCAGCTCAAAATTGTCATATTCATTAACATAATCTTACTTAACTAATTTTGCAACTGAGTGTAGCTCTATTGTTACTGTACTCACTTAGTTAAAACAGATGAGAGTTGATAAAAAAACAATTGCAATCAATCGAATAGTAAACAAATAAATAACGAAGTAAATAAAAGAATGAATGAATGAATCATGAATGAATGCATAGATATATGAATAAAATAAATAAATAAAAGAATGAATGAAGGAATTAATTGATGAATGAACAAATAAGCGAACAAACGAACCAATAAATGAATTAAATCAAGCCACGAGCTTTGACGATCAATTGCCAAAAAATATTTTATTTGATATTCCAACACCGAATAAATCCGTTCAGGTTAAAACTCATTTCAGATTTTATTTTTTATTTGGTATAAATACGTAAAGGCCTAAAAAGACTTCTTTAATAACTAAAATAAAGATCGAGAAGGGAAAGGAATTTTTTCATCAAAGTTTTGTTTTGATTGCCGACTATCGAAAAGTAATTTGCATAAACGTCAAAACAATATCGGTTGTCGGTTTCAAAAACCGGTCATAAAGTGAAATTTCTTTAGCCCATTTAAATAAAGGAAACGCTCATATTTAGTGTATTTAGACATGCAGTATCGAAATAAAGGCAAATAAAAGTTTTTGATAGAATAATTCTGCGATTTGATTTCCGCCTAATTTGCATATTTATGTAGTTAATTTTAGCAAAAAGGGCTAAATTCCCACGGTCGCTGTGCAAAAACTAGGCCAAAAGCGCATAATGTTTTTACACAGTTATAATAAGCATCATTAGAGGAATAGATTGGTGTAAAAGGTTAGAGCTGACGAGTCTGGACTTAGGAGATAAAAGCTGCTTAGGAAAGGGTTTATTTTGTATATTCCAAAATGTCGAAACATGGCTATAATTGAATATAATTAATTTTTACTGTTTAAAAGCGCATAATGTTTTTACACAGTTATAATAAGCATCATTAGAGGAATAGATTGGTGTAAAAGGTTAGAGCTGACGAGTCTGGACTTAGGAGATAAAAGCTGCTTAGGAAAGGGTTTATTTTGTATATTCCAAAATGTCGAAACATGGCTATAATTGAATATAATTAATTTTTACTGTTTTTTTGATTTTTATAAAATCGTTTTGCATTTTCCTAGCAAAGAACAAATAGTGAAACTGTGGTAAAAAATGTATCGCGTAAATGTGTTTTGTATGCGAGCTACATCATTTCAAAAATCAATGATTTTTTACAGACAAAAACTGAAATTTTGCGCGTTTACAGCAGTCAATAAAAAAGTCGCTCCAAAAAATTCATTTTGAGGAATTTCCAAAAACTAAAGCCATTTTATTTACTCACTATATATATTCTTTCTGTGGTAAAAGTTTGAAGGCAGCATTTGCTGGAAGTCGAAATGCAGTGGTTCACTTTTACAGAGATTGTCTCTTAAGAAGGTACAAAAAAAGTGGAGTGTGTAGTAAAGTGTAATTAATGTACCCTTTGTCTTATTCTTATTTATACGTTGTGTAAACTTTACTTTATCATTATTCTGATGATGGCGTAAGACGCCGAAACATGTCGCTTAAATATATATGGATCTACCTCAAAATTATAATATATAAATATATATATATATTTCTCATCAAAGCAATTATGCGTTACCTTCTGATATATATTTTTCGAGTTTTCGAGTAAAGATATTCTGAAGACTATATTACTTGCTAACAATTCTGGAGTTGAGTAAACAACAGCTGTAAATTGGAATATTGATTTTTGAATTCGAAAGTCATAAGATTTATGCTATTTTTAAGAACTTACTTTTAGTCCTTTAACCGCCACTTTTTTCAAGGTTGTTAATGTATGGTCTCGAGGTAAGGCTATTTTTTAGTAATCACTGTCTGGTGTATATGTTACACTCAAAACACCTCAAGCGTACCCACCAAAAGTCATTATTGCTAGAAACTCTCACTGAAGTATTTCTTGACAAAAGAAAGATGTTATTTTGCTTATGTATGATTTTTTTTGTAAATACGTTATTTTGAATTTTGTAGACTTGTTTTCAAATTTGATGAATCGAATAATCAATTCAATATTCGAATAATGAATTCAAGTGGATACGCTTGAGGTGTTTTGACTGCAATACTGTATTTTTTATTATTATTATTTTATAGTCTCTATCATAGTTAATAGAGGGAGATGGTTATGAAACCTATTGTTATATATCTTTGTTTCCCTTTTGATCTTGAACGGGTTCTGACGGTGCACAATTTTTGACTAATTCCCATCCGAAATTGCAAAATAACTTATCTTAAGCATTATCTACATGATTATAGTTAGGAATGTCCAAATATCTATCGGAAATCTTTAACTATTTAAGACTAGAAACCAAAAGAAAGATTTCAGACTGTTCAATCAGCCATAGCCAGCAAGGCTAAAACAATGCTAAAACAAAAGATTGTGTACTGTCGCGCTTGAAAAACTTGTACAAAGAGTTTTAACAATAGGTTTCATAACCATCTCCCTCTATTAACTATGGTGAGAGGCTTAACCACTCGGCCACCCATGTCGGCCACCAATGTCATCCAAATTCTCTCTCTCAGAATGGAGGAGCTGTTGTAGTTATAGTCAATATAACTATTTTGATATATGGTCGGATATTTGCGTGAATAATATAGATCAACAGCTTATTACTGCATTTTATTACGCTTCACTGTTCGTATTTTCTTTTGTGTTTTTGGTATATTGCACTCATTATACCTTAAGGTAATTAACCACAAGCACTATGACGTCACATGTAAACAAATATATTGCTTTAATGCTAAGAATCATGGGCAAAAGAGGGTATTTAACATCTTAAAATCAATGAAAAATAGGGTATTTAAATTCATTTAAAATATCGGAACAAATTATAAGAATAAGCACAATGGCAAATATATTAAAGGAAAAATACTTCGACAAAGCTAGTCATGTGAACAAGCCATGGCGTCATAGTGCTTGAGGGCCATGACGAGCTAGAGAGCCCTTTTTACGGTAAACAGCAGGGATTCCTGGTTACTACGGATTAAATTTAATCTCTTTAAGTTTAGTACTGTAATGTCATTGATGTCATTTTTTATAGATAGCAGATATTTAGTTATTACGATAAAGTAAGATAGGATGACGTAATTTTTGTTTTTGAATAACAAATTATGAGAGAAATTTTCTAAATGTTTTTCGATACGGATTTTGACTAAAATGTATCAAATCATTGACCAATCTGCCTATCTCAGTCTACTTCAACTCTCTTACCTTATTTCTTATTCACTGACAGTGAATCAATTCGTTTGTAATTTAGCAATGTCGAAACTAAATTGATTAATTGCCGTTAATGCAAGATGAGCATACAATTTTGTCCCGAAAAATAACAAGTTAAATAATAAAAAACGCAATTGCTCAATTGAACTGACACGTATATCAAATGATATCTCGAAACTGATGTAAAAAAGTAATATTACCTAGTTGCAAAAACATAATTTACAAAGAATACATTACAAAACAAAGACAGTGATCTAAGCAAGCACATAAATTATACAGGCATACGAGTGCCTCGGCATAAATGCAGCTTACAGATCTATTACAAAACACAGTGATCTAAGCAAGCATATAAATTATACAGACATACGAGTGCCTCGGCATAAATGCAGCCTACAGATCTATTACAAAACACAGTGATCTAAGCAAGCATACAAATTATACAGACATACGAGTGCCTCGGCATAAATGCACCCTACAGATCTTTTACAATTACAAGGACAGTCAATACAAAATAGCAGAAATTGTAATCGATTCACAAACGTCAAGGCAGTTTTATATCAATTTATCAGAAGGCAATGAAGCATCCGAATGATCCCATAAAAATTGTTAAGAATTTTTTCTCTCTCGGCTGTTTACTGAAATATATAAACGACCAAAATGAATACAAAATGAGTAAATCACCAAAATGAAGAATTGGTGCCAAAAGCGAGTTCTCGTCAAACATATCATAGTAGCTAAGTTTCTTGTATTTATCGTCAAATATTACAAAACCAGTCGTATTACAAAACTTACTAGGTAAACAGCAACAGATTGAAGAATTTACTGACACCAAGTTTGATTTTCGTCGAGCTTACTGGAGTGTACATTGTCTCAAAGTAACAAATCGGCCTCTGTGAATCGAGCGGTAGCGACTTCTATATATAAATTTGCTCGAAGACTTTTCAACCTTTCACGCGATTTTCATGGAATCAAAAATTCTTTTGAAATTGGCGCCATCTTATATAAATGATGATCTTATGAAACAAATCCTCAATCGAGTGCGGGATGTACAATGAATAGTCAATGATTGACTATTCATTACTCGGGCTTCCGAAGGAACGCCCGAGGTATAATTTGGGCGGGTTTTGTGTTTTTCTGTCTCCGCTGTTTTTAAATTTTCCGCACTTGTATTTCTTTCGGCTCCAGGTTTGTGATTGGATGCATTCACGTCGATTGTCGATTGTGATTGGTGAAATTAATGACGTGTCATGTCAAACGTCCAAAAGCGGGTCAGGAACGCCTGGGACATCACATTCAATGTTCATTTGATCGATTCATAACAGTATTCTGAAGTTTTTTTCGCTGTTCCTTTGCTATATTGCTGTGACATTTTTGGCTAATGCACAAATTATAATTTGTTGTAAGTAGATTCGACAAGGTTTTTGCAATGCGTTTTATGACAAGCAGACTTTCCGAGCAGACAACAGAGCGAGTCTTTCACAAGTCCGTTTGATCGAATTGAGCTACCTCGCAAGTCTTTGTAAGTAAACTACAAAAGAAGGCTACTTAGTCTGCGACCTGCAGACTCGTCGAATTCACGAAAGCTCCGTGGAATTTGCTTTTTTTAAGCTGGAATCATACAAAGGATCATTGTAAGTGAAACAACTATTATTTTAGATACCAAGAAATTTAAGCTGACTCTGACAAGATTGGTTGCAGACAATTGTTTGGTATACGGAACAAACACATGACTGTGAAAAGTTCATATTAACACAGTTATTGATACTCAAGTGTCCACAAAACAGAAGAAAATGTTTTACAGTTGTGATTTGTTACGAACGAAACAGACATAAACTACTTTGTTGTCGATCGAAGTGAACACTATCAAGTGATTGAACGACCCAATTATGGGATTAAAAAAGAACAGATTTAATATAGATCGCTTTGTTATTTGTCAAAAGATGAATAGGAAGACCCATTTGCAATTGTTGCAATAAAATTTAACAGCTAAGACGAACTATAGTGTGTAACAATACTTCAAGAATTGTACGTGGTCCACTACAGCCCTGCAGTACGATTATCTTGAGCAGATTTCTTGATGTCCAGTGTGTACAGAATTGTTTTTAGAGTGTATATGTTTCAGTTTTTAAGTATTTAAATTGGGATTTGATCTGTTTCTTATAATAAAATTGGCCGAATAGATCAATGTTATGCTCCAGTGCTCGTGATCCGGCGGTAGTGGGTTCGAATCCCGCTCATGCTACATTATTTTTTTCTTTTTAAATCTATCTGTTTATTTTTTCTTCTTGACAAGATGTTTTCAAAAATACCAAGAAACAAAATTTTTATTTTCTGCTTACATGTATTGTTGAAATCAAATGAAATTTCACATCTGTTTATTTATGAATATGTAGTAACAGAAATGTTTTTTGATGGTTATTGTTTTTAAAGGTTAGAATAAAGAGCTTGTCAATATTTATCGCTGTTACTTGTGCTATTTCCCTGTTGACAACAACTTCGTTTTTCTTCACAAATGAAATGCTTGCTGATTGCGTTTGGCAAGCAGACAACTTCAAAACGAAGATACATAATTTAATTTTTGGCGTATAAAAATAGATTAGAAAAGCCCGAGTTCACGCAGCTATGCGTCTAGTTGTACATAAAGATCATTGTATTTTGGCTGTAGCCTGCTTACAGGCGTTCCTAGTGGGGGGCCGGGAGAAACTGGGGAGGAGAAGGGAAGGGAAGTTTCTCCCGGCCCTCCACTAGGAACGCCTGTAAGCAGGCTAGGCAAAGTTCCTGCTGCGTTAATCCTTACGCTGACATACGTTACGCAAGTATTTCTTATACATTGAATAGAACCGAAATTTGAGACGGGTACTTTGAAAGTACTCGTTCATGGAAATGCCTTGAAACTTTCCGCAATAATATTTTTTCAGTTTTTTTTTTCAAAACTGAAATTAAAAAAATGGGGTCCCCGAACATGTTTTGTATTCTGGGAGTAAAATTCGAAAATTCAAAAATAATTATTTACTGGTCCATAAATATTTCTAGACATACACAATTCTCTTGATTTTGCTATTTTCCCATAAAGATATAAGTGGATATAAAAATCATGCGATTATTTGATCAGAGAAACCTTTTTTCGAACCAAAAATGCTAAATTTTTTGCATAGAGTATAGTTTTTTAGGGAAGTCGAAGTGCCTATTCAAGACACATTTCTTGAAATATCTCAAAAAATAGACATGAAAGTTTATTGACAATTAGATATGTGAGAGAAAACATAGTTCTTGAAAAAATACGAAAATAAAAAAGATAGGTGCCCGTGTTCGTTTTCGTGCTATCCCCATCTAAAGACCTCAAATGTGTGAAGATCTATACAATACCGGGAGAGTACTGGGTCGAGTTACAGAAATATCGCGTTTTCTCGCTTGAAAATGTCTGAATTGTCCGTTTTTTTTCTTTAAAGGACTTTTCAAACGTAATCTGACTATAATCCACGATAAAATTCATAAAAGCAAAAATTTTGAAACATGCGCAGAACTGTGCGCAGTGCAAAACTACGGAATTACCTTAATGCATATTAGATATTACACTTTTTGATTGCCATCTTGAAATATACGAAAAAGCGGCTGTATGAAACAGTTTAATGCAAATCATTGCTTGTCACCATTTTCGGAACAAAACTTGGGTTTTAAAATTTATCCGCGTGTATAGTGTAGCCAACAAGGCATTATTTTACCTGCGCATGCGCGAAATGTCCTTTTGAGACACCTCATCGTCATGGCAGTCGCTGTCGGATTTCATAACTGCTTGGTATGCCGATGGATTTTTCCACCTCTAGAACATTTTGGAGCAAATAAAAGTCCAGTGTAGTTTTAAATAATTTTAAGGTTATTGCTTAAGTTCCAGTCGTTCAATTTAAGACTGATGATGCCTCGCTAAACGGAGTCAAAGTAATAGTATTCTGCGAACATGTGCGAAGAATCTTCGCCAGTTGTTGCTTATTTTTGCCTGAGAAGAGCTGTTGTTTCATCACTTTTACTAAAAGACATGGTTCTAATCAATAAATGTAGGTAAGTGTATGATAAATATATTTTTATTTCATGATGTGTTTTGAAATCGGATTATCCGAATTGGATTTTGCTTCGGTTTGAAATCTCTCGATATTATGCGCTGGAGTAATTATAGCTTATATCAAACGGGAAAATTATCTTATTGGAGGGCAACAACCACTGAGTTATTTCTCCTGATGAGACCCTAATTTCATCCTTATCATTGTGATGTGAAACTTATTGTTGACAAAATTTGGCTAATGTAATATTGATGGTGGTTTTAGCGGCAGACAGAATATCGGTTCCATTTTCAAATCGAGAGAATATTATAGCCTTGCAGCTCTAAATTCTATCTTCCCAATTCGTGTGCTACATTCCCACTTATTTCTTGCAAAATCGGTGATCTGACATTACAATGGTCCGAAGTTTAAATTCACCTTGAATATTGTTGTTCATGAATATTTAATTTTGTGTCATAACATGAATTCTCGAACATCAACCACTGAGTTATAACTTGTTCTCTTATCTATGTTATGTACACTTTTATTTTATACAGGTGAGAACAACTGAGAAAATTCGGCAAAGAGACCAAAACATTGCTTCAAATTGACCTGTCACTGACATTCTGGCCTTCTGATTCAATGACTTCTGATTCAAATCGCGGGAATAAATATTTCAGGGTTGTTTATTTTTTCATGTCAATGAATTAAATATTAAAGAAATGAAATAAATAAAGGTTCAAACGCTAGGGCTCGGTTTTGCATTAGAATTCAAGGCCCGAGGTCTTGAATTCTAATGCAAAACCGAGCCCGTGCGTTTGAACTGGTTTAAAATATCAAATAAGCCCTAAATCCATTGTATTGAAAATATGAAATAAAAAGTACAATACAAAATATGAAATACTAAATTTAAGTGAAATCAGCCGTAGATTTGTGTTGCTTTGTTTTTTTGGAAATAGAGTGCTCATAATCCGTGGTCACACTTGATCAGTCAGTTCCAATAAAAATGAAAATAGTACTCTACTCTATTTCTCAATTCCGTTTTAAATATGAAAAGAAGCATTGCGTCGTGCTTTCGCATTCCATTGTTCCACAGAAATGAAATTAGCATGCATGGTATTCAAACTTGTTTTCTCTTGGGAATGCGTATAAGGCCTAAATATTCGATTACTTCTAATCGATATTTCAAGGTCTCATGGCGTGGGTCGAAGACGAAGCGCTTTATGAAGCGATATTGCAATTCGAAAATGATGAAGCACATGGTGACGGTATACTTTGTACGCAATACAGGTTTTCCGAGCCACTTGTGGAGAAACACATCGATGACAAAATAAGACAAAGTGTACCAAAGGCAACTGCATATAAAGATACTTGGCTGTGAATTTGTTCGAGCAGTGGCGACATGAGAGAAACGCTAGAGTAACGTGTTTTCCAACAGGTGAAAAAGATTCTAAACTGGTTCCCACGGAAAACCTGAAAAAAATGACGCCTGAGGATCTCAATGCAACTCTTTCTCTATTTATACACGAGACAAGAAAGGCGAATGGTGAGAAATATCCACCCAAGACGCTCCATGGAATAATAGCTGCTATTCAACACTACTTGAAACTTAGAGGAAGAGAACTCAAACTTTTCAACGACTCCATGTTCTCTAGATTAATGGGTAGCTTAAATTAACATTAACTTGAATTTCTATGTGAAATAATTGAATACTTGATATAAAATAACAATAAAGATGCAGTCGTTGATGAAGATTCATCTTCTCATATGTTATAATGATTGAATTCGAGGAATAAACTTCAAAATTAACTTAAGTTCATTCCTAGAGTTTAATAAAGAAGCAATTAAAAACCGAGGACAAGAAATAAATTACCTGACCCGGGTTTATAATTCAGCCCCGCTCTCCCCTGTTGATATTAAATGCCGCCCCCTGCTTTAGGAATCCGTGTTTTCTGTTGAATTGAATAACCTACGTAGAACAATGGGTTTAGGGCGTGGTTGATTTTTAAGAGGCTATGTCAGTAAAAACCAAACATACTCTAATATATCCTTGGCAACGGAGCTCTCGAGGGCTTTTTTCATACTCTGCCGGTTTGTACTCTATTATATGGCTATCAACGTGGTGTAGTTTGTTTGTGGAAGTTCGCTTTATTTTTCGAGAAATTTTGATTTTAGTCAACACTGGTCATTTTGCTTGTTTTCGGAAAAAATATTCACCAAATTTATTCGTCTCTAACAACAAACGTTTATGACTTTTCGATATTTTTGATATTATCATCTAATTGCATGTTATTTCGGCTTTGTTATGTTTCAATTTGGAAGGGTTTTAAGAAATAGGAGTTATTTTGTGAATTTTTAAGTAATGCACATTTTTTACTGTCCAAAAAGTACAAGTTAAAAACCCGTCATTTAAACGATGTGGGATATGACAAAATGTATCAAGCTTTTAAGATTCACAAAGGCGAAACAATGGGCTTTATTTTGATATAAAATTTTGCTTGTGTATTTTTATTTTTGTACGAAAAAATTAAGGATAAAGTTGAGGAAAAATCACTTTTTGTGTGAAGTGAATCGACATCGCTGTCTCGACAGTGAAACACATTTTAGATTCACCATCTAAAATAAAATGTTATAATTGAATCATTCCCATTTACCTTGTAAATAACTGTTCTATGATAGATGGAAAGCTGTTTGCAAGATTATTTTTTTGATTTTGACAATCTTGGAAACTTCTTTTGCGAGGTAGTAAATAGGAACAAATGTTTGTTCTGATGTATTGTTTGCATGTGTCGTACAAACAAAAACAGACAACCAAATAAAATAAGAAACGAATTTAGTTTTTACTTTGTACTGTCTTTATGGTTCTGATTTTGATAATTGAACGGATTAAATGCGAGAAAGAAATTGAAAAATTGTTAACAAATTTTCATTTAGCTTTGAAGCGATACGATAATAAATTCATTCTAGTTTGATCACAGGGAACCCTATAGGTAGTGACATGATTTTCTCTATTGTTATTTTGAATTTGTTGTTGTTGTTTTTTTGTTGTTTTTTAATGAATGTATAATAAATGAACGAGATCTTGGGAAAAAATTGATTGAACACGTTTTAAGATTTTTTTAAATTAGTATAAGAAAAATCAATAATTCTTTTAGTTATACATCAAAATGTGTTTATCGATAAATCAATACATGAGTAAATAATGATATTGAAAATGGAAAAAGAAAAAGATTCTGTTAGTATGCGTTTTGTTCCGTTGGCACTGTTCAGTCAATAGGTGAATGAATGAGTTGGTGGATGGATGGGTAAATTGATAAATGAAAGAAAAACGAAAAACAAATGAAAGGATAACATGAAAAAGCAGAAGGGTAAATGGTTTAATAAAACTATAAATAAATAAATGACTGCAGGAATGAAATGGATGGAATGATAAATTAATTCATGAAATAAAAAAAAGAGCAGTACTGAGAATGTTTGGTTTTGATTATAATTTCTTGTTTTTGTTTGTTATTTTGCTGGGCACACAGTCGAGGCTTGCAACTTTCAATACCGGCGAGACAAGCTGTCAAGTAGTCATTTCGATGTGAAGGATTTTTAACTGTTTTGTGCACTACATAAGCGGCTGTACCGTAAATATGAGCATATTTTATTGTAGCAGTCAGTACGTTTGAAGAAATATTTGCTTCATCTTGAGAATAATAACGTGTAATTCAATCATCAGACCATACTTATATATGCTCATCGATACGTACATTTTTCCTGGAATTTTGATTTTCCCGTGAAAATTGAAATAGCAAGCCGGCTAGTCGTTTCCAAAAACAAGCAGTGATGGGATCATGATCGAAGACATTCAAACTCGTAAAATCTTCCAAACAGCTGTTTATAAATCATATAAGGAATATTGGTCAAGGTGAGTGGTAACAATTTGTTTCACTGTCCAGACACGGAGATCTCTGTCGACTTCATTTCACACCAAAAGTGATTTTTCACAAAATCCTCGTTAATATTGGTATAATCGTATATTTGGAATAAGGAAAACTATATTTTGCAATAATCATTCGAAAAGTTTACCGCGTATTCAAAATAACAATAGAGAAAATCATGTCACTACCTATAGGGTTCCCTGTGATCAAACTAGAATGAATTTATTATCGTATCGCTTCAAAGCTAAATGAAAATTTGTTAACAATTTTTCAATTTCTTTCTCGCATTTAATCCGTTCAATTATCAAAATCAGAACCATAAAGACAGTACAAAGTAAAAACTAAATTCGTTTCTTATTTTATTTGGTTGTCTGTTTTTGTTTGTACGACACATGCAAACAATACATCAGAACAAACATTTGTTCCTATTTACTACCTCGCAAAAGAAGTTTCCAAGATTGTCAAAATCAAAAAAATAATCTTGCAAACAGCTTTCCATCTATCATAGAACAGTTATTTACAAGGTAAATGGGAATGATTCAATTATAACATTTTATTTTAGATGGTGAATCTAAAATGTGTTTCACTGTCGAGACAGCGATGTCGATTTCACTTCACACAAAAAGTGATTTTTCCTCAACTTTATCCTTAATTTTCTCGTACAAAAATAAAAATACACAAGCAAAATTTTATATCAAAATAAAGCCCATTGTTTCGCCTTTGTGAATCTTAAAAGCTTGATACATTTTGTCATATCCCACATCGTTTAAATGACGGGTTTTTAACTTGTACTTTTTGGACAGTAAAAAATGTGCATTACTTAAAAATTCACAAAATAACTCCTATTTCTTAAAACCCTTCCAAATTGAAACATAACAAAGCCGAAATAACATGCAATTAGATGATAATATCAAAAATATCGAAAAGTCATAAACGTTTGTTGTTAGAGACGAATAAATTTGGTGAATATTTTTTCCGAAAACAAGCAAAATGACCAGTGTTGACTAAAATCAAAATTTCTCGAAAAATAAAGCGAACTTCCACAAACAAACTACACCACGTTGATAGCCATATAATAGAGTACAAACCGGCAAAGTATGAAAAAAGCCCTTGTTGCCATTCCATGTTTGATATTTTCCGACATACCCTCTTAAACGTTTATATTGTACATTGCTTTTTTACATCTGTAAAAGAAGGCAAGAACAACAAGCGATAGTAAAAAAATATACACAACAAGCGCCATTTTGACAATATAGGCTTTGTGCGCGTCATTCCTGTGAGGAGCCCGCCATACAATTGTTTGGCTCAGCAGTTCAGCGCATGCGCAGGTAAAATGATGGCTTGTTAGTGTAGCCACGGCCTGAGAAGCGATTAGTAGTTTATAATTTCTTTATCATAGAGTGCACGCACTAAAAGTGTGCAACATAAATACCACTAAATAGTGCTATTTTATGCTAATTCTATTGTTTTCTTTTGTTTAATTAGTGCTATTTACTACTAAATAGTGACAACTGTTGCACACTTTTCGTGCGTGCACTCTACCTTTCTCCAGTTCCCCGCGGAGTGAAAGGTAAGTATAATTGTTGTTTTCCTTTGCACGATTTTTTTTTACATCGTTTTTCTTTGCACGATGTTTTTTTCTTCATATCATTGGTTTTCTTTGTGCGATTTTTTTTACATCGTTTTTCTTTGCACTATTTTTTTTAAATTGTTTTTCTTTGCACGATTTTTTTACATCGTTTTTTTTTTGCAATATGTTTTTCTTCATATCATTGGTTTTCTTTGTGCGATTTTTTTTTACATCGTTTTTCTTTGCACGATTTTTTTTTCTTCATATCATTGGTTTTCTTTGTGCAATTTTTTTTACATCGTTTTTCTTTGCACAATGTTTTTTTCTTCATATCATTGGTTTTCTTTTTGCGATTTTTTTTACATCGTTTTTCTTTGCACGATTTTTTTTCATCATTTTTCTTTGCACGACCTTTTTCATAGCGGTGTTTTTCCTTGGCGATGTTTTAGATTTGTTGACCACCCCACCATTACTAATGGTCGCTCCCGTATTGATTTGGAAAGAGGAAAAAAAACAAAAACAAAGACAACAACAAAAAACAGAAAACCCTCCCGGCATGAAAACCAACTTAAGGTAATTCCGTAGTAATAGAACTAGCCATAGAATTTTGATAAAACTTTCTACGGTAAAACATTTTGAGTTTTTCATCAAAAATATAAAATAAAAAAATGGGGTCACCGTATTGGATTTCGCGAGAAAATTTTTTAAAGTATACCCACTTTTGTCAACTGAGCGTCTAACATTCGAAAATGAGTATCGTACATAAAAGTATCTCTTGGCTGAGCTTGGTCAATACCAAATATTTTGAATGTGCTTTATTGTACTCCTTATACATTGGGCTACCGATGTAAAGCAAAACATTGTCACTAAAATTCAACAGCGAAGAGAAATAAAGCAAAAATTAACAAAATGTTTGAATTTTTACAGGCCTCATTAACGCTTTAAACGAAACACTTTTCGAAATATCGAAAAATCTAGCCATAGAATTTTGTCATCGATCACATATGTTTTAAAAAACATGATTTCAAATGATATTATGAAATAAAAAAGATAGGTGCCCGTATTGGTTTGCGAGATATTTTGAGAAATATTCTCAAATATCAATAATACCAAGGATTTTCCGAGAGCGAACTGGGGCGAGTTTAAAGAAATTTGTAATTTTTCGCTTGAAAATGTGAAAACTGTTCGTATTTTTACGTTAAAGTGTTTCTCAGACATAGTTCTGTATCTATTGATGATAAGAAATGTAAAACTCTAAAATTCGAAATATGCGCAGAACTGTGCGCAGTGCAAAACTACGGAATTACCTTAAAATATCACTGAAAAAAACATGGAAAGGCAGAACAGAATTAAAAAAAAAAAAAAAAAATTCCAAACAGAGGAATTCTCAAAACGCCGGTTTTTTTTACTTATGACAAACTGTTACTGAAAACCTTTCTTTGAAATTATATATATAAAAGATAGTGAGAAATTAAAACGTGATATATGAGAAATACAGTGTATTTTTGCTTGCAAACATCTGCAATTGCATATCACAAGGCAAACACTACAGATTTTCAAATTGAATTGTAACGACGCAATAAATTAAGGTCATTTGCTGTGGCCTAATATTCAGCAATAATTATTAATCTTTTTTAAAAGCGCAAAAGTTAGTTTTCCTTGTGATATGTCATAAATTAGTATAAATTAACTATAGGAACGCAATACTTTAACAAATAGTAGACCAGCTTTAAGATCGATGACCAATATTTGATAAACCAGAGTGGACGGAAGAACATGAGATGCCGGAAAATTGAGAATGCATTTTGAATACATGATTGATTTGATAAACACAAATTCAAAATAAGAAGGAGACATTTGTAGAAATCAAAGAACAATTACTAATATATCTTATGAATATCACACAAACTAAATGCATTTTGAAAGTCAAATTATACATGATATTTCACGATATTGCCAATACAATAATACTAAAATACAAAAACAAATTGCAATATGCATATGATAGTAATTTCTTCGTTCGATAACTTTCGGTCATAACGAGTTATGAAATTAAATGGGATTGTAAACCAGCTAAATATTGTCGCTTCGCGTCGTGCCACTCTTACGCTTTTCTCGTGCTTAGCAGCCTCCCGCGTGCATCCAGAACTGAATAAATGCACGCTAACCATGATACATTCCTTAATTTTTCTCATGTTCAGACTTACCCGCTCGAGCTAAATCGACGTTTAATTCAAAAACCTCCCCTCCCCATCCACATTGCTAACTACCCTCCCCCTACTAAATTTTCGACCGTGGACGTTTGCCTACTAATAACCTGAAATGTATGGTGAGAACTCAGACTTTATACCTCTACAATTTTTTTCAGCGAAACGTGTGGGAATATTATAATTTCTAACTCCAATAAATAGATTAAAAAAAACAAAGCGTCATATACTAAATCAATTTTTTTCTTTATACAAGAAATTACGATAGTTAGACTCTATTGTCCTTTTTGTGCTGTCTTTCGCAAAAATACCCTCCGTTGCAGACGTCTTATGTGGTTCGCCGAAAGAAAAGCTCCCACACCAACGTCTGCGCTAACGAGCGAACGTTTCTGTTCCGTGACGTAGTCATATTGTATTTATTAGCCAATCACAATACACGTTATAAACGTGACCTCTTGTCGACCCCTACCTTGGTTGCAATGCTTATAAATACATCGTGATTTTTTTGAAGAAAGAATTGAATTTCTTCTTAAGTGAATCCTTTGTTGAAGTAACCTGTTATCAATAACTTCAGTTCGTCCGCCGTCTTGTGTACTTTAGTTCCCAGACAAACGTGGTTTAAAAACTCGAGAGAGACTGAGTATTCCGTTGTTAACCGCGGATACAGAGATTTTGGGCTCACAATACAATTGACTTCCGCCGTGGGAAGCGAGATCTGCAATTTTTTGCCGTGATATCCGAAAACTTTTGCAGTGAGATCTGCAAACTTTTGCCGTGAGATTTGAAAACTTTTGCCGTGAGATCTGCAAACTTTTGCCGTGATCTTTGATTTTTGAATTTTTGTTGAGTGTTATGATCAAAACCTTTGATGTTGGTGTTTGCACACTTAAGTTGGGTGATGTGATATCACATTTTTGCCGTAGCCCTTTTGCCGTCGGCGTCAACAAACTGTTGCCAAAGTCTTCCACCTATATTTGCCGTGATACTTGTGGGCCACCGTACTTTTCTGTCAGAAGAAGATTGCTAGCTAGTAAATCGACCACGAGGGATTTTTCATCGATCTGGCTCGTCAAGTTGTTTTGGCAGTTTATTTACGGCGATGATTATCTTCGATGGTAAATCATACCATGATAATACCCCTCCCATTCGTAAGGGGGGTCTTTTAGGAGCTAAAGACGAAGAGACCAGCAATATTGTGGTCGCTACTCCTTCCATTCGTGAGGAAACTGCAATGGCAGTGAAAAACGATGAGATCAACATGGTCCTCACCCCTTCCACTTGTGAGGGAGCTGTCTTAGCAGCAATTGACGAAGAGAGCGACAGTGTGCTCGATCTGACAAAGTTTAATAAGCAAAAAGTGTATAAGAAATCTGCTAGAGATAATGATTGGTGATTCGTGACTGGATATATAAGGTAACTTTTTTTTTGCTGAACATTATTAGTATATTCGGTATTGTGTTGAATGTAAGAAAATTTAAATACATTGAAAAATGTTTGTAAAAATAAAATCCATATTGTTGTAAAAAAATAAACTCAGTTTTTGCGTGAATTACATTTTATATTATTGTTTCCCTTGTTATGTCATTTTCACTGTCAAGCTGTTGAGTTTTTTTATTTTCATTCTTCTTCAGTTTCAAAAAATGTGGACAATGAAATCAAATTGTTAAATGCTCAACCCAAAATATCTTTGCAATAATAGGTTTATCTCTAGTGTAATATGATTTATGCTTCACAAGTGAGGTCACAATAGTGAATCGTTTTTAAAGACAATACTCATTTTGTTTCTCTGTTATTGTGACCTCACTTGTGAGCATAAATTACATTACACTGGAGATAAGTCCATTAATAACAAATCCATAAGAATATCCACTTCATATTGAAACCTTAACCGATTAAATTACAATTATTCAATTCTTGAACAGTTAATACTATCAACATGTCAGTCTCCATCATTATTCCAGCATGTGCATTTTTTTTTTTGAAGAAAGACTATGCTACTTGACAGTTAAAATACTAGGCCTGAATCACAGAAAGTAGGCATTGACTACCATGGGTCAAATTATGAGTATCCTATCAAGAAAATTATCATACACATAAGTTGTTTACCTGAAAACATAGCACTTATCCTAAGACAGGTATTTATTTCACTTTCTAAGAACAGGGTTCTGGACTAATACAGTGTAAATGATTCATTACAACATATATTATGTGAGTGGTTGTCCACTCCAAAGTTGAAACTATTTTCGACAACCACGCACACTTCATGTTTTAACAAACTCTGACTTGTACATAAACAAAGAAAAAAGATAGATAAGATATATAAAGATTTAATATATTTGTATTGTAAACCAGTGTGCAAATATAATAAAAGTCTAAGTCATTTATCATCATCATATTCACAAAACCAGACTATCCATAAACAGGACTCAAGTGTTATTTTGCCAAACAGTCCATCAATAGTCATGTATGCTCTTGATAGATGGATCTTTGTTTACATTTTAGCTTATTTGAATGTTGTAAAAAGTATGAGAAAAATACAAATTAAGTCAAAATCTTATAAGAACTGATCGATTTTATCTTTATGCTAAAATGCTATGGCTTTTTAACAACAAAAATCAATGGAATATTAGTTTTAAACTGTACGTGTGGCAAAAATGCTAATTAGCTGTACATTCTCTGCTAAATTTAGCCTTTTAAAATTTTCATAACACATAAACCATTCTTCATGTTTAGCTAAAAAGTTGTGGGAAAGACAACAGGTTAACATTCTTCCAATATACAATGGGTAGTGCACCCTCTCCTGAAAATGATGCACCCATCCTGGAAATTGAGATTGGCTCAATGTAATGGCGTCCACACGTACTCTCTTATGGCTCTCGATTTTTTTACCTTCTCGTTGCGACAGCGGACACGTGTAACCTTTTTAATAGTGATCCTCGGAAACCTAATCATCTTATCTGCATCTCTGAGGTTTTCTGGAGAGGAAATACTCGACAATTTCTCCATAAATCACGTTTTCAATCTACGGGAAAGCCGACTCACAGTTGTCAATGGTTCAAACATGGCTATATTAGCAGAGGAGTCTCTATCCGGCTCGCCACCATTCATTCATAAGTACTTGGAGGCCTTCGTTCAATCTCACACTGATCCCTCTGTTAAAATATGCAAGACCGCCATGTTACAAGACCTCGTATATACAAGTATGTTTGATTTGGTTTGCATATGCGAGACGTGGCTTAATGACACAGTCCTAAACAACGAAATCCTTCCTGGATACTCTATCTTGCGCAGGGATAGAGTCTCTAAGACTGGTGGTGGTGTTCTCATCGCTGTCAAGTCGGACCTTCACGCCGTACATCGTGTCGACCTCGAAAGAGAAAACACCGAAATGGTTGTCGTCGAGGTATTTACACTCGGAAAACCGCTCATTTTATACACTTTCTATCCTCCCCCGGACTCCAATAATAATGACCTAATAGAACTGAACGCATCCTTAAGGACTATCGCCGAATCGAGCTGCGCCATACTTATTGGTGATTTCAACATTCCCACCTTGGATTGGGCTGATCCTTCCTCTCCTACTGACCTCGAAGGAACCCCAGCTGGAGAGAAGTTATGTGATCTTGTGGGAGATAATTTCCTGTTTCAGTTTGTCAACGATCCAACTCACATCGCATGAAATAAGCTCGATCTTATACTGTGCAACTGCCCCGAAGCTATCAAAGATGTTTCAACATACAGTCCTGGAGTTAGCGAATTTCCTTCAGACCATTATATCGTCGACTATATTCTCTATAAAAACTAAGTTCAAAAGAGCAAAGCCGGTACAGCGCAAAGTTTATAACTTTAAACAAGGAAACTTCGACGATCTCTGGAAATTCTTGGAATATGTACCTTTTGACATTGCAATATCTGAGAATATCGAAGAATACTGATCAACTTTGAAAGATCTCTTTCTAACCGCTGTTGATAAGTTTATTCCCACTAAAATACTCTGACTCTGAAGTTAGACATCTTTTGCGGAAGAAATATACAGCTTTAAGGAATTATAGGCGTAAAAGAACTGCCGCTCGTAAAACCAAGGTACGTTCAGTTAGTCGAGAAGTTAAATACATTATCAGAACAAAACATCGCGATTATCTCAAAAAGATTGAAAACTCCTTCAAAGACAACCCAAAATTATTCTGGGGCTATCATAAAGCAATACTACACTCTCGGAGTAGCCCTAGTATAATCACTCATCTATGGAACACGGCTAAAACTTCGGATGAGAAGGCCGAACTATTAAATTTGTATTTCTGCATGTCCTGATTGTGAAATTCAGATCAATCTATAAGCACTTCACAGGAAAAAAAATCTCCAAAGATGGGAATTGCATGGGAAATCTTCCCACTTTGTGGGGGAAATATGGGTAAATTTGAACCCAATGTTAATTGGATTTTGTATCACTTTCCCTACGATAATCCAAAATAGACCCATTGCTTTTTTTCCTGTGATTGTCGTTGTTATCAACTGAAGGTACACGTAGAAAACATATTGCATATGAATATTAGGGAAACATATTCGGGACCGGTCATCGGGAGGGAGACTGGTGCAGATGTAACAAATCATGCAGGGTTTTTCTATACCAACCTCACAGGGCAGTGTTTCATCATTCTATTAGAATAGATGCTATGCTATGGTATGCGATGGTGTACGTGTACGAAATAAAATGTTATTTAAAACTGTATTTGTCCACAAATTATAGTGCTCATATTATAGTAATAAAATCCTTAGTGCTTTGTACGATTAATTGTTATTAGGCTACAAATAAAAACCGGTAAAGCTCCACGCGTAGAAGAACCTAAAGTTTAAGAACCTGTCAGGCTGAACATTTCATGTTAAGCAAACATCACATAAGATCATTTACAACCATAAATTTAAAATTTCCTGTAATTATGTAGCTCTATTTTGTGTAATGTGGGTGACTTTACTGTTACTTTGTACTCTACTGTAAATAGATGTGTGAACAATTTAACAATAACCACAAATATAAGTATTTATTTCTTAACCAAAATTAAGAACTTGATTAGAACCAGCGTGAGATTGATTTCATGTTAAGCACTGTTCACATCAAAACACTTTCAGGCTGAAACACTCTAGGTTTTCATATGCGGGATTCTACTGTATGACAAACATGTAGCCGACGTCTGCAGTGAATGTACCAAATCCCGTCCAGTTCTCAACTTTATTTTAACTTTTACTTAACGTTATTTTGCACGTTCACAAAATGCAATTTGATGATCGCAGAACTTTGATGGCCGATATTTTCTAAATTGAATTTATGTCATACGACTTAACATTGATGCAACTCGCATGGTTTTTTTTACTCGGAAATTTTGCTATATATTCCCTGGGATTTAATATCAATGATTTCATCTAATCACAGATAGCTAAACACAAATGGTCATCAGTAATTTATTAATTGCAATCAACTTGAACGAATTAAAATTAACATTGAATTTGAGATCAATTAATTGTATTATTACTGTTTAAATCAAATTAGCAGAATTGCTGCGCTGCCGGCATAATGTATTCATTAGAATGCTGTGTAAATTTGGTTTAATGGATTATTTTTTTTACCAATGAATTATCATTGTAATTACTTAAATTTGATGAATTTTAACAATTTAAATAGTCAGATAATTGAATCAGATGATCATTCAATATTACATGGTGTATAATATAGATGTCAGATGTAATGTATTTTACCATTATCATTAATATTATGATAAAATCATCTTTGTTATGCGTTCCTTGGTAACGACTCGACCACATTATCAAGTGTCCCGAAAATACTACTAACAATCAAACTGGAAATATTACAGTTGTCTGTCCAATTAAGACCATCAACGTTTTTCCTCGTCGAGACGTCAAGCTTCTGGAAGCGAAGGTCGTCTTTTATTCTTTACTTCTTGACTGAAAAAGAAAAAAAAAACACTTAATCTGAACAAAATGTGATATGACTTTTGCCAACTGAGTGCAAACAAATATAACGAGTGTGCACAACGTATAACGTAACGTACAGAATGGCATGTCATGCGAGCTATCTGGGCAAAGCGGCAATCACCAATTGACAGGTTAGCTCGGGTGGGAGAACGTTGGCTGTTCACCGGGAGACTACGGTTTCGAACCCTCAGCCTGACCATCACTCAGGATCTTAAAATCATTGAGAATGTTCTTCGATTTATAATTGTTAGGCTTCGCATCTTCTCGGATAACGACGATAAACTGGAGGTCCCATCTCGCCACACTTAACCAATTACGGGGGGACATAAAAGAATGACTGAGGACGCAGGTCACGACCATTCTCGGTGATAGGCCTACACTAATACATACTAATTACTTGTAAAACCGGATTACATACTATAAATATTAGACACTGTAAAGCGCATTGACACATTAGGTGACTCGTGCCAGTTTTTTTGGATCCGCATCGCTTCAGCAATTTTTATCGCATTGCCGTTTCAAGCAGACAAGCTAGGTGACGCAGAAGTGGGGCGTATTTTGTAAGATCGTCTTTCATACTAGACTTACGTTATGTTTTCCTCTTTGACTTCAGAATCAGTTCTCATTAAAACAGTGACGGTAGGACCACGATCTAACGGATATTTCTTAGTTACTGATTTACGCTGCAAGTAACACATAAAATTTTATTCAAAATAAGAGTCATTTGTCAGTTCTTGTAGAGCAACCTTTGTTAGCGAGTACGGTTAGGTATATTTTTAGACATGTTCGAGCAAAACCGCACATAATTTGCGTTGTCGATTGAACATGCGTCAAAATCCATTTTCGAGGAGCGTTTTTAACATGCTAAGAACATTGCAAGTCACTGCAAATCCACGCAATGAAATGATATCAGTTGATGTCCAAATGAGGTTGCGGCAAGTGACTTGGAATTGTGATGACGTAAGTGTAAATATGCTCCTTCTTTTCAAGAGAAAATGCATGGAAAGGCTAGAGATCGCTTATTTAATTAGCTCAAGGCTTTCAAAGTGGAGGTCGACCTACAAGAACTGTGGAGAAAAAGACAAATATTGACAATATATGTAAAATGATTTTAACACCGCCAGTCCCTCGATGATGACCGTGTTATTAGCTTGGCAAACATGCATTTTGTACATGCATTCCAATAAACACAACACTTTCCCATTTTCCTGTTCCTTCCTGTTACTATCCGTGTACTTAACGTTTCACTACATGGTCCTTTTTCTAATGAAATATCGCACCCACTGATTTTTCGCATGCTATTTAATTGTCTCTTCAAGTCAAACGACTTTTAATTTGATGCACCGACATCTAGTAAGAGTTTGAAATGTGGCATCGTGCATATAGGTGTATCCATGCGTGTATATTGCAGTAATACGTGACGTTACTTCAAATGCTCAAACTTCCTAGGTTTAGGACTTTTTGTTTTGGTTTCTAGGTTCATGTTTCGTACTTGATCGGTCCCATTTCAGGGGAGGATCCACGATTGTTTTCAGGAGGGGTTGCAGCATCTTCAGGAGGGGGATGCACTACCCAGTAAGCATGAAATACTGAGGATATTTTGGAAATAATATTCAAGAATACAAAGACGTGAAATCGTTTTAGAAGGGCTGCACAGCCCCTACATCCCTCCCCTAGATCAGCCACTGCATTTCTTAGCACCCAAGCACGAAACAGGATACTCAAAACCAAAAATCCAAAAAGAAGCAAAAACAACGAATTATATATTAGTTGCTGCCTTTATCCATTAAAACGCGTTATACATGCTTCGTTAGCATTAAGTGTTTTGCCTGTAATATTAACGTGGTTAAAATTATTCATTATAGAGAAGTTAAAAGAAAAATCTTACGCCACCATCTTGATCATCGAACTCGCCGGTTGTACAGCTTACTTTCTGTTGGAAAGAGTGTTCATGTGAATGGGTTATGTACAAAGAAATATCATTATCAAGGTAGAAAAGAAATTAAAAGTTTAATTATGAAAGAATAAGAGAAAAGAGGAAGACACACTAACGACATAAAAGAAGGAATTAGAAGATAAATACCTCACCTACACATCCAAAAAAGGTTTTGAAATAGTAAAGATATTAGTAGTGAATTTATCTGTAATGTTACATTAATGATATATAACTTGTAGTTTTAGATATTAAGATTCGTTATGATAGGAAATAGATACAGTTCAGGCTAGCTAGAAGACGTAGACGAGAAACCAAAGCTATGGAATTGATCATAGTTTCAAGGAAGATTCACAGGAGTTTTCCACTTCTGGGGCCATGTGCACAAAGACTGGATCACGTTAGCCATAGGATAAAAGGTATCCACTACATCGAATTTTATAGATTTTATCCAATGGATTACGAATTTATCCTATGGATAGTGCTGTTCATGATCCGTGCAACCGGCCGCTGCATCGGATTATGAGTGACTACAGAAGAGATATTCAAAAATATTCACCAATAGTCCAGTTTCATTTTTTCACTGCTCAGGCTAAGGCTCGGTAATATGTGGTATATTATTTTGTACGAAGTACATCTTGAGGGAATTCACCAACCCAAGAACAATATAAATACCAATGGTTTTGTCTTGCCTTTTTGTTAATTCACCTGCCATTGAGGCTTAGACTGAGCAATGAAGAACTTGAAAATGGTCTATGTTGAACTTCTGGCGAATGGGTATGCATCTCAACTATAAATACCTTGACAGACTTTGCAGTGGCAATGTAAGCCCACGCCCTGGAAAACAAACAAAATATATACAAACCTATGTCAGCTAATTTGTCAGCTATGCATAATCCAAGCATGTAAGACGGATAAAAAGCAATTCAAAATTACAGGATTTCTGGTTTAAAGAAAGATATATAAAATAAATCCTGAAGAAACGTAGGAATACAGTTGAGTCAATATCAATGATAGCATGCTTGTTTGTTATTCCGATATTAACTGTCTTCATGTTTGACTTACTTTCTTGCTGCATGCCTGACTCGATCGGTCACTTCACGCGTTCTTAGTGTCACCCCAAAGATGTCTTCATGGTATCGACCTGAGCTCTGAAAAAAATAAACTACTTGATACTATGCTTTCGTTGCTGAACTTTCATAATGGACTGAATATACCATGCTTAGCTTAAAAAGTCTACTTTTCGAATTCTCTTTTTCTTTGTTTTTGGATTTAAGCTCTAACTGAAATTTGATTAAGTGAGTTATTCCTATTAAAATGAAAAAATGGTAGAAAAGGATAGATTTTTAGAGCCGTGATTATTTCCCCACCTTGTCCTCTGGGCATACGAGATGAGTAACGACAGTTCCCATTTTAACGTTAAGCGCGACCTGGCCTTGCCAATTATCGTATTAATTTAATACATTTTACGTTCGTTTTATCATCATTATTACCATCGTTATCATCATCATTATCACCATCATCATTGCCATCATTGTGATCATTTTTAATACAATCATCAACATTATCATCATTATCATTATCATCATCATCATTATCAACATTATCATTAATCATCATCATCTTTATCATGGTTCAACATTATGTATACTATACAAACCTTTAGTTTATCAATAAAGTCTTGAGCTTCTGTCTGAGACATGGCGGCATAAGACTCAAGTAATGTCTAAAACGAAATGGGTTGAGTACATTAACCATATTCAAAGTCCCAAAATAATCAAAACGTGACTTACAATTGGCCCCATGGCCACATCGGGTATAGTTTTATCCCAAATTTCTCACTTTCTTTAGTTGTATCAAAAACTGAACAAGGCAAAACGAATTGAGTATATCGGGATAAAAGCGCATGCTAACTCAAAATGTTCCTTAAATGATGAAATGCTTAGTCGCGCATGAATGTGCACGGCATAATGAAACCACTGGCTGTTAGGGAAATCCGAGCACATTCATCTTTAGTGCTGTGATTGATTGGTTCTGTTACAAAGCTACATTATTGGTTCTTCTGCAAAGCTATCTGATTGGTTGTTTTTCGATACTCTGATTGGTTCTTATTTTTTGATGCTCTGAATGGTTCTCATTTGTTAATGCTCTGATTGGTTCTCATTTTTCGATGCTCTGATTGGTGCTAATTTTTGATGACATGCATTGATTTATTGGCGTATAATCACCTGAAGTGTCCTGCATACATCTGCTGCCATGGAAACGTCTCCACACGTGTAGAAGTGCCCATTGTTAGCGATAAGAATATCAACAATAGCGATTGCGTCTTCTCTCAGTATATCTTGTACATAACGCTGAATTTAAAAACAAAATTCCAATCAGTATAAAGGTTCATCGCAATTCCATCGATGAATAAAAAAAGCGGTTGTCATAGTGAATCTAGCACGGATTGATTTTATCCCCAGGTTTCTCCGGTCAAATTTAGGAAGCGTTGTGAGAAACATGCGCAATACGACATCGCTTTCACTACGGTTCATTAGCTTCTCTTGTAAGCGTCGATATGAGACAAACACATTTTTGCCTGTTAAGAAAGCAATAAAATAATTTTCAAATACAAATTTTTATTTTTGCGTCGCGCTAGAAATCCTTTTTTCATCATATATCGTTTGAAGGATCTTTTTTATAGACAGTTTGAGTCTTACTTTGAACGAAACAATTGCCCTGGTCCTCTTGAAGTACATATACCCTAACTAAGGTTGTTTTGGTTCTTTGGAAAGAGCCGAACGTACTTAAATGAAAGTGTTGACACTAGACTCTACTTCAATTAGCTTTGGTTGTCCTGGTTCTCTAGAGAGCCGTAAGTACAAGAGCTAAGATGTTGACACTGTATAGTTTTAGCTAAATACCTCAATTTCAGTTACGTTTGGTTGTCCTGGTTCTCTAGAGAGAGCCGTATCTTCTAGAGTTAATGTGTTGACAATAGACAGTATGGTTTTAGCTTAATACCTCTAGTTTAGTTACCTTTGGTTGTCCTGGTTCTCTAGAGGATCCGTACCTTCTAGAGCTAATGTGTTGATACTAGACAGTATAGTTTTACCTTGATACCTCTAGTTAGTTACCTTTGGTTGTCCTGGTTCTCTCGAGAGGGCCGTGCGTACTCTAGCCAAGGCATTGTCTTTAACAGCTTGAGCTGTTTCATGGCGATAAATATCATCATGTTGTGAGCTGCGACAGCCAAAGTATAGATGCATATCACCCCAGGTACCTGTCGGTGTTGATTTGTTAGTGACGTCGTACTGACGTTGCTGCCAGAAGCTTCTAAATGGTGCAATGCCCGTTCCAGGCCCCACCATTATGATGGGCACCGAACCATCATCAGGCAGATGAAAGGATGGCGCACTAAAGATGCACAAACAAAAACAGTCAGCTTACAACGAATGGGCACCCTATTTTGGTACCTCAAACTAAACTAAAAATGCACAGTCAAGTCATGTATGTGACTACTGCCATTTCTAAGATCAACTCGCCAATACAGAGGTATTTTCGTTGACTTATGCAAGGACTCGATGATTTGATAAGGTTTGGGTTCACTTAAGGTATTGAATATGATGTGAAGGCGAGGGGTTGGATATATATATATATGCATGGATCATTAGATACGGGCAGGGACAATTGGATAATTGAGGGATAATTGTTTACACTTACTCACTCAGTATCTACTGCAGTAGCCACAAAAGTTGTTTTTGTTAAGCATAACCTTTTATCTTACATCCCAAGAGATATCAAATCGATTCTTTTTTTACTCATAAGAGGTAAGTAGGTCATAGCCGATACTTGTAAATGGAGTATAGTACACATGCCTGTATATAGCTAGAACACAATAAACGGCTACACTCACAAAAAAATGGACAATAGACTTGAAGCGTGATGACGTTTTACCCCCGTCTCTATACCATAATAGTTTTTAAAATCCTTTCATATTCAAATTTGTATAATCCCTCGAGAATACAGAAACAATAGTGATAATGAGTGAACAAAAGCGATGTGAAAAGGATTCTGGTCTAGATACGGGGGAAAAACGTCATCACGCTTCAGGATTATTTCCAAGAGTTACTTACTGCCTGACGTAACATGGTACAATGTCCCCTGGTGTTAGACTCTCAAGCCATGTTGAACAAACACCGTGATGAACTGGGCCTACACCCCCTTGAAATAACATCAATAACAACTTAGAATGGATGAATACAAACGTCATGTAGATGTAGATGTACAAGTTCTTGATTAACAAGAACTTGTTTTTGATTATACAGGAACGGATCTAGAGAGAAAGTTCTTAGTGTTGCATGCCCACATGAGAACAACAGAGTTATTCTTCAATAATAATTGCATGATATGGAAGCTTTTAAAATACGAGAAAACCCTGACCCCACCCCTGTTATTGCGTACTAGTTGTATGACAGTTGCCATTCAGTAGACAGACTCCTTCCAAATTAAGGTAGGGTAAATCCAAAATGCCAAAATTTGCGTCAATTTTACTGAAATAATGGTACAAAGCAATTAAATTATTTTTGCTGCTCTCAGTTTGCTGTTACTGTATTGATATTACTTGAAGCGATGTGCTATGCATAAATGTACTTCGATTCAACATAAATTTCTCTATAGTGAAGGTAGGACAAGCCGAAAGAATTCCGCTTAGATTTAGATAAGGCCTTTGTCCGGACCATTGGCGTGGCAAGTTTTCATAAAATCTTCGGAGTTTTGAAGAAACCAGGGGAAAAACAGCGATTTTGTATTGCTCTAAGGTCAAGAACTATTAAATATGATAAATACTAAAACTAATGGAAATGGTTGATACCTCGTTTTGTGAATTTAACGACGGCAACTGTAACATGCACTTGTCCTGGATGTAAGTCTTGCGATGATGAGATAGAGTAATACCTCTGAAAGCACAACACACTTACGATTCATTATTGATTGATTGATTGATTGATTGATTGATTGATTGATTGATTGATTGATTGGTGTGTTTGTTGATTGTTGGACTAATGATTGATTGATTGTTGGACTGACTGACTGACTGACTGACTGACTGACATACTTACAGGTTGTAGTAGAGGTAGTTGTGTTAACAGTAATGCAGCGTTGACTTTCAATGACGGAAACTCTTCAAGTACTTCAGCAATGTTAGATTGCTTATCGTACCTCCAGTTCTCGTAGGTGCTACCACCCTACATTTAAAAACAGAAAACAGATTGTCACGAAAATTCTCAAATCAACTCCGATTTACATAATTCAGTATTGTGTATCGTATTTTCTCAGAAGGGTATTACCTTTCCAAGTTCTTCAAGGAAATTCTTTTCCTCTGGGTCCGTCGCCTATGACAAAGAAAAATACGATTACCATATTGCCAAAGCAAAGGTATTTCTGCATGTAGTCTAATTCTTTCATTCATTCATTCATTCATTCATTCATTCATTCATTCATTCATTCATTCATTCATTCATTCATTCATTCATTCATTCATTCATTCATTCATTCATTCATTCATTCATTCATTCATTCATTCATTCATTCATTCATTCATTTATTCATTCATTCATTCATTTATTCATTCATTCATTCATTCATTCATTTATCCATTTATTTATTCATTGATTTAATCATTCTCATTCACCCCTTGAAATTATACATTTGTTCGTTCGTTGGCTCCGCTCAGAGTCATTAAATCAATTCATGTGATGGGTTACCTGTGTAGATAGATAGTTGAGTATCTGTGGCGCAGGTGTTCCAGTAATGTCAATGTGTCGACTGAAAGCTTCGCGTAAAGTGATAGGAACAGGAAACCGTTGAATTTTCTCCCATTTCTTGGTTTTACCAAACGGCCCTGGACGAAGCAATGCACAAAATATTACTACGTAAATGTGTAAAGAAGAGCGATGAGCAGAACTTTACCATGACTTGAATATCATGGCTGCCAGAAATTACTTACTATAGAAACAAGTACTTGATAAAAAAACATTAAAAAAAAACAAGAGAAAATACACGACTCCGTTCAAAAATGGCCGCCACTAATTAGCATATTATTGTTAAAAATAGTTTTCGTGAAAGAAAATATTTTAAAAACATACATATCAAAACTAATAATAAGTTCTGAAAGTTTGACAGAAAAAGGTTAAATCCCCTTAAAGTTATAGGAGTTTGGAAGGGCCAAAAACACCAAAACGAGGCTACAAAGGCCTCAGCAAAGAATTCCATACAAATCCTTGTATTTTCACTTCTCCATAACTTTGTTGATATTTTGTGAAAAGCTTCAACAATTTTTAAAAGTGTCTATTTCGGACAGATCATAGACGTAGTTGTAATGAAAGTATTTAGGATATAGTCAGTCTTAAGAAATAATTGTTGGTCGTTGTTAGGCATTTATGAAAGTGGTGTATGAGCTAAGAGAATCTCCCATACTGGGCTTTGCACACATCATTGGCCCTGTTAAGTCTATTATCGCCGAGTTATTTTAAGCACGGAACGTGATTGGTCAGATTGACCAGAGAGGAAATAGACGAATTTTGTGCTGGCGTCGAAGATAAAAAAAGCTCTTCAAATTTGCAAAAGAAAAAAAATTAAGAATGTTGGATATATAACATGTTCCCCAGCCGTCCTTCTCTCAATAATAAAGTTTTAGCGGGATTGGTAAAAGGCTAAAAATAGCGGCCTGGTTTCTAAAAATAGCATTAGCGTGGTTCCTGATGGGGTCCGGGCATATGTTCTCTTGCCACAAACCTAGCTCCCAAGTAGAAGTCATACCTGCTAGTTCTCGGCTGGCTTCGACTATGATTGGTTGATCTGGATCAGGTGATTCACTCAAATGATCCAATAAGGATTGAACTAGCTCTTTCTTATTGGCAGGAAAGATGGAAAGATGATCGCCAGGTTTGTAAGAAAAGTCTGGAATGGTGTTTGTGTCCAAGCAAACAAGAAGAGTCGCACGACTGAAAATAGAACAACAAGAATAGAATTATTTTTGCATTAACATAAACATAACATGTACATTGATCGTACACTTTATTTGTTTGTTTGTTTGTCTGTAATTGTTTGTTTGCTTGCTTGCTTCTCTGCCTGTCTACCTGTCTGACTGTCTGTTTGTTTGTTTGTTTGTTTGTTTGGTTAGTTGTATGTTTGCATTTTTGCTTGTGTGATTGTTTTCTTGTGTGCTTGTTTGCTCGTTTTATTTTTACCTAGAATCAGCTGACTGTAGATTCGTGACGGATATCACCTTAGCAGCAACAATAGTCTTGCTATGAGAAACAGAAAGATCTGAAATTACAAAACAGGCGATTCGAAAATTAATATAACGTAGTCTTGAAATGGGAGACACAGAGCATACAGCAAATAACATGAAATGTTAAAAAATAATAATTATTCAAATACTGAAAAAGTAGAGAAAGTAGATAAGTGAAACACTTTAAGAGGTAAAAACTGAATGTCTTTATGGCTGTTTTATTTGTTTGTTTATGATTAAAATTGGACCATATACAATTTATCGTTGGAATTACGCTATCAGGTATTACCCAATTTTGTTGGAATTCCGCTATTAGGTAGAGTGCACACACTAAAAGTGTGCAACAGTTGTCACTTTTTAGTAGTAAATAGCACTAATTAAACAAAAGAAGACAATAGAATTAGCATAAAATATCACTATTTAGTGATATTTATGTTGCACACTTTTAGTGTGTCCACCCTATTACCCAATTTTTGTATTAACAGCTGGGTTTGTTAAAAAAAATCCTTCGCGGCTGGCTTCATGGAGAATTTCAAATGTTTAGAAATTGAATTTAATTTATAATTTTTTTAGAAATTTTGCATATACTATTTATACGTAATATTGTGCATTGAGGCTGTGGAATCATCTTATACTAAGTTCCCACACATGATCGTATTACATACTTGCGCAAGTGTCTTTGAGTTCTCCTTCATCTTGTGTGAACCGGTACTTCTCAGGGGACCAGCCGCTGGATATAGTGTCCAGAGATGCATCTGCTTCAGCAGTGTTTACATCTTCACCAATACAAAACGTTCCACACGCCGCCTATTTCAAACATAAGCATATGCAATACTAATCCTTTAAAAGGTAAAATAAATTTACAGTCTAGTTGGAAAGTTTGTTGGCGTTGTTGAAGTTGAGAAAATCTTGATTGTCATAATCAAGCAAATTCTCTAGTGTCCATATTATAGAAGATGCAAGCGACAGTCCCAAGAACAAATTAATATTTGAATTTTTAGTACTGTTATAGAAATGTTGTATACGATAATCAAACTATTCTCTGTAATTTAATTTTTCTTTTACCTTGAAGACGTTTTTAGCCCAAGTCTTGAATGATTCTTCTTGTCCACAAAGCTCATCACCTTCACCCATCTTATAGACTTGTTCACCACCCAGCTCTTGAATAAGCTTGTCTACTGACTTGGCGAACGCACAGAAATTAGGGTACGCACGAGAACCAAGACCAAACACTGAATACCTGGAATATGATAGTGGATGGTAATATTACGACATTCAGTAAGAGAGGTTCGCTGCTCTTGGGTGGATACAAAAGGTCAAAAAGATAGGATTGAAAGTTGAAAAATAGTGCAAAGGAATGGAAACGTATCTCGTGCGGAACCAATTAACGAAACGCACATCGGTAACCATTTTTTTGTGAAATTTTCTGCTTTTCATCCCAATCCTTATTACAAAAGAGATTCAGACAAATTTGACCGCCAAAAGTCAAAGATCATTTCTATCATTCAAAATAAGGGAGTATTCCCTATGCTCTTGCTGCTAAACATGTCTTCAAATTGTGTATACGTTCGACTTACCGCAAACTTCCCAATGGCTGCTCATCGTCTTTCATCTTCAGACCCTTTTCCTTTTCCTTCTGTTGAAGAAGACTGCTGATAACAGCCATTTTATTACTTTGAACTTTCCTGCAAAACACAGAAAAAGTTGATATAAGATAACTGACTATACCACAAATGTAAGTCCATTATTATTAAACTATGAATCGTGAATCTGTACATTATCAACACTGCATCACACAAATAAGTGCGACTATTGTTAGCCTCTTGGATATAAAAAACACCAGCTGGTTCTCATTCAAGGATAAAAATGAAACGCAAGTATAGTAAGTGTAGTTTTTCAACTTCCTCCATCAGTCTCCCACGCAGCCAAAATAGCGCACTTTTCCCTCTTTCGAACAGGTATTTAGACAGGCTTCTATTTTTTTAGGATTGATTAAATTGTTAAATTTCATTCTTTTGACCAAATTGACTCGTATTAAACGTAAAAATTTAAGGAGTTTATTGGGAATTTATCATTTTTAATGATTTCAAGCGCCCTTAATTAATTAAATTCGCCGAATATATTTTTAAATATACTTAAAAGTAGTTTTCAAGGAGTTTAAGGAGTCACACTAACCCTGTTAGAGCTTCTACCAACTGCGCAGAATAGAAAGACGTTAAAAAGAATGTTAAATCAGGGATCAATTTAACTCACGATTTATTGCACAGAAGGATGCACATTAACAAACTGAACCCTCTTTTCTCCATCCTTGAGCGACGGACGAGCCAGTCCTCTGGTACACCATAAAATGCATATATAGTCTTAGTTTTGAAATACAAACATAGTGTACTTACTCGTTTGAAGGGTGTCTCAGCTCGTACAGATATCGGGCAAATGACTAAGTAGAGAACAAAATGAATGATTATTACACATTGGATAAGGTTTCATGCGGCTTGGTTTTATTAATGGAGAACCGTGCTTTACAAATGATTACATTTTTACAGGACATAGCAGTGAGTAATAGTTTTAGCGCTTTTGGGCGCTTTCATGCTAGTTCTATAATTATTTATGTTCTCTGTCTGTTTTCATTGTTGTAGCACCAACTCATATAGTTTGTAATAAATCAAGATAATAGATAAGATAAAAAAACAGTCCAACAAAAATAATAGTGACTTTATCTAATTAAAAATATTGTAGTTATTAAATGTTGCATGGCATAAAATACAAGAGACAAGGATGCAGATTGACGGAATGGTCAGTTGGACAAAAAACCTGGGGGAAAAAACACTGCACAGCTGCAAATTAATTCGCTAGATTGGGATTTATTTGCAATCCAACCCGGACGTTTCACAAATGATATTTTTCACATGCCCGAGTACATATTAAGTGCATGTTCTTGTAGTTTATACCTCTCCATTTTCCGGGGGGTCACCATTACCAAATGTACTGGTAACGATCAACACAAGCTGTTCGTTCTCGAGTTCTGGGTGAGGATACTCGTCCATACAAATAACCTGCAACAAAATGAATATATTATCGATCTTTTTTCTGCCTTGCATATGAGAATTGCCTATGGGGTGAGAGATCACAGCAGAGGAAAATATATACATGAACGCATAAACCAACTGTAAAAACCCTTTTACTGATCTATCAAAGCTTTAAAATCCAATTAATTTTTTTATACATATTGATCCATGTTTCATTCCATTCCATTCCATTCATTTCATTTTGTTTCTATTCTGCTCTTTTATTTGCTAATTTATTTTTACTTTATTATTTTTTATAGACAGCTTCAATGTAAATAAGCGGTATTTTTTTGGACTTCTATGTGTCATAAAGTTATAATCATTATTATTATGCTATTATATATCATTAAACTACCTTTGGGTCAAATGCATGTAGGAACATTTCACTTAACATCTTGGCATAGCTTTCCGATTTGCCAGTCTCTGTTGCATACAAAATAATGGCTTTGGTTCGTTTAGCCATTGCTTTTCCCATCAAATTAGCAGAGAACTTAACAGCCCTGCAGAAATCATTCAAAAACCAGAGTTATTAATTATTCTGAAAAGATATCACAAGATGATGTTTTGTATACCGCGGAAAAGCTCTTAGAAAAATCGGATAAAGGCATGTCGAAGAATATGATCACAGCCAATATAAATAGTTCTCTTGGGAAACTACTCGCAAACAAATAGCTAGTTGGTTGTTCATTGTGCAGAGACTCGTCCTGAAAACCTTAAATTACGTTTAGTAATTACTTGTAAAACAACATACACTTCAAATACAGTCTTGTAACGTAAATGTATACAATCTAATTTAATTTAATGTCATTTGGTGTCGTTTATCTCGACATCAAAGATGATTATGATTATTAGTAGGTAAAGAAACACTTCAATAATGCTGATATTGGTGTTGAAAACCATGGTCGGGCAATAATCATGATCACGTTGGTTGAATGATGATAGTGATGATGTTCATGTTGATGATGATGATGGTGATCGGATCATTTGCAAGTTGTTTTGCAATGATACAAAGGCAATGATATGAATGGTGGTGGTGATGCTACTAACGATGGTGGTTAGACTAGAAACAATCTTTTACTTTGCAACTTCTTTGAATGATATCTTCTTCCTCGTTTTGTCTTTCTTGCGAATGGAATGATGTTTCCATGGGTCATCCTGACAACCAATCAAATGACATAACAATCAAATAGGGTAGCAAAGTAATAGGTCTTTTGCAGCAAACGATCACGTGGTACATGATCCGACATACTGCGCAGAATGGCAAGAGATTGAATTGCAGATTTGACTTTCTGTAAGTTCACCAGTGAGCATTTCTTGACATACATTATGACGAAGTTGTAACCATTTCCTACAAACAATCTGGTGTGAGCAATATACAATATAAAGTAGTACTCTTATTTTTCTTTTTCTTTGGTTACCATACTTTGTTTGTTATAACGTTTTTTTTGTATGTCTGTATGGGAGAAGTTTACTGTTTAAGCAACATCTCACTTGTATGTATGTATGTATCTATTCACGAATGTGTTTGTTTGTATACCTTATATTTTATGTAATTTAATTAGCTCCATTTCCATTCTCATACAATTTTACAACAGAATCCTGGTCTCTAACTGTATTTTAGCTTTTAAGTTATTTGTTAGGACCAGTACCTGATATCATTTATATAATATTCATTCATTATAATATTCTATGTAAATTCATGCAAGGTACAAAATAAAAAAAAATAAAAAAAATTATGTTCTGTTCTACAATATACGCCTTATTCCAAAATGGCGCTTGACCGGACTAAACTGGAGAAAGTAGCATGGAAACACTGTAAAGGTTGCCAACTGGAGGTTTACAAAATTGTGTTCGATCGTGTTGGCCAGATAGCACAATGGAAATTTATGTAGAAATGAAGGGCTGACTGGTCTTTGATGCTTTATTTCCATGCTACTTTCCCCATCAGCAAAACACGTTCAGGTGCCATTTTGGAATAAGGTGTATGCAAACTGCAAATTAGTGGTTTTGTCATTACACGCTGCTTTTTTCATGAATATATATTACTGACCTGATATTCATAGCTTGGTTTAAGATTGTAGTTTAACATTTCCTAATAAACCAATAAAGACACGATTATATGCGGTGTGTCAATAGCTCAGTTACCAGTCACATGCGCACGCTGTACTGAATGAATGACTATGGCATGTCCACAAGTGACGAAGGCTTTTTGGATTGGCCGTAGAGAACAATATGGTTCAATGTTTTCATTCGTCGCCTTCAAAAGACACATCAAATGAAAACTGTTGTCTTCTAATCACCAATAACAGGACCGGATCCAAGATTGTTTTCGGGAGGGGGTACACACCCCCTGCACACCTCCCCTAGAATCGCTACTGGATGATCTTAATCTTAAATGAGCTGCAATCTCAGCCTACGTATACTTGAATAAGAAAATGTTGTTCAAAAAAGCTCAACTCTTCCACATCTTATACGACACATTAAAATGACGGGAATTGATTGGGTGCGCAAGATGAACTCCAGTATCATGTGTAGTAGTATATGATACGTATTGACTAACATGACGACTGGTAATGCATAACAAGTAAATATAGAATGTTGCTCAACAAATTACAAAATTAGAATTTTTCTCGATAACGTAACATTTTACAGCCAAATTCGTTGTTAAGCGACCTACTGTTGCTGAGATCAAAAGAAGGTCCGAAAAAAGACCAAACCAAAACGAAGATCTAAAAAGTCTAAATATATATCAAATATGGCTGTAAAATTACAAAAGACTGTTCATTACCTGGTGGAATACCGGAGTAGCTGATCCTGATATGGGTGGAACAACCCACACCCAGTCTGAGGGACAACCACCACGAAGTTTTGTCTACAGTTAGAAAAGAACTTTGATTTAATCCAACAAAATGGACTGGTATCAAGTAGCTTTAAAATTAACCACGAGCACGATGACGTCACATGTAAACAAATCTATTGTTTAAATGCTAAGAATAATGGGCAAAAGAGGGGATTTAACATTTTAAAATCAATGAAAAATAGGGTAAAAGTTCACTTATAATATTGGAACAAATTATAAGTATAAGTACAATGCCAAATATATTAAAGGAAAAATTACGCCAGAACTAGATGCATTTTTATTCATGTAAACAAGCCATGACGTCATAGTGCTTGACGGCAATTCAAGAACGTCGACACAAGTTCATAGGCTCAACATTATATCATTCCAGTTTTCGGGACTCACAAAATTGACACGCCAGTTTTTATATTAGGGACTCGCAACATTGTCGTGCTAGTTTGAGGGGTTCACAAAGTTGTCGCGCCAGTGTGAGGGACCCACAAATTGTCACGGCAGTTCTGAGGGGATCACAAAATAGCCACGCCAATTTCAGGGACTCACAAATTTGTCACGCCAGTTGAGGGACTCACAAAATTGTCACGCCTGTTTACAGGACCACGCAAGTTCGCGGACTCAAAATATTACATATCACCATGTAGGTTTAGTTACCTCATTTTCAAAATGCTTCATGAATGACTCGGCAGCTGAATGATGATCGATTATTGTGATACCTGCTTCCTGTAACAAAACCAATGTGAAAGGAAACTAATATGCTACTGATTTAATTGCCTTTCTGATCTGCTTTGATTTGATTTGACTTTATTCTGCGCCGTCGGTGCAATACCGAGGCAGGCCAGGAAAGCATATCATTGTTGCTGGACACAGCCAACAGAGACTATCCTCTCTCTGGATTATGAAAAATTGCGAACGGTGCTCAGACCAAATTAAGAAAAAAACATGGAAAAAGCCGATTTGTATGATGAAGACGTCATTCACTACAACTATATATAAGATTGCTTTGTCATTTTCTTTTGTAACGCAATAAGTACAAATTGTTATTAGTGTTTTATTAATCTCCGAAGGGTTTACGAATTTGAACATGAAAAAGAAGTTAAAAGACGAAATAATGCAAATCGCCTATTTTAACTTTTAAGTTTTAAATTTAAGGAAAAACAACAGCAAAAAGAAACGGTGAAACTTACGATTATATCATTGCTTTACCTGAAAACTTGATAAAACAGCCACGTTAATCTCCACACAAGCAGCGTCTCTCCAAAGTGAATTATTGCTCCTAGTGTCCAGACCCATTTTCTTGGCTACTGGCTGAGAAATAGCACAAATAACTGGGATTAATTACAACCCCCTTGTTTCTCTAGCACAGACGCACTAAAATACTGTACAACGTGCAAGCTAGAGCGATTCTTCTAAAAAACCTCCCTTGCATAGATTTGGTTAAGAACGAGCAAACTAAACGGGCAAACTAAATAACTATAACATTGGCCTACAGATAGAAACCCGATTTATCTGTGGGTTTACTTTCTATTCACAAGAGGTAAACTAGCCAAATGGTAGGTTAAGTTCTTTAATCGTAGACAAATACTCCAACTACTGTTTCACAACTCTCTATATAATTTCGAGCTACTACATCGCTTATATTGTGTAACCGTGCGTGACCTAGCTACACCATGATTGGCTGATTTTAGAAACACTCACATGGGCTATACTTAGTATATAAAACTAACAAGAATCAATACAATAATACACAAGAAACACTTCCATAAAAGAAGCGAAATTATAAAGATAAAATATGAAAAAAACCTAGAAATATATTTCACTAAAAGTATGGAACAACTGTGTGTGCATAATAAGATGTGATGGAATTCAGATACAAATCAGAACTGATATCCCAAATCATGATAATCAGATTCGGATAAACACAACCAAATGAAGATAAAAGTACTAAGTAAAAAACATTAACACATTCCCTAGATAACAGAAAACAAGACATCAATCATCCATCCCATTGCATGCACACAGCTATCTCAATTGATTAATTAACAGAAAAACAAGATAAAATGAGAAATGGAAAATGTTAAGGGATTGTCTCCTTAACATATCCTACAATTCGAAGTAAAGGAGGTAAGGTACAAGTCCAAGAATTTACAACATCGAGTTCCCGAAGGCAAGTTTTGGTTCAAAGTCGAAGTAGGTGGTACAAAGAGACAACGATATTAAGTTTTCCGAAAAAGCTAGCATTTAGTGCAGAGAAGTAGAATCGACTTACCTCAAGCATATTGTAACGTGAAGGATCGCCCAAGTCACGTGCCGCTATCTCTGTCACCATATACCTACATGAACAGTAAACGCCCACTCAGTACAACATGGACTAATCAGATTTAACAAAAGTATAAACAATAACCATGACAACAGCATGAAACGCCAAGTTAAAAGCAACGTTTTTCTGTTAACAGAAAAGACTATCCCTGATGATCGCTGAAAAGTGTTTCCATATTAAAGTTAAAAGCAACGTTTTTCTGTTAACCGAAAAGACTATCGCTGATGATCGCTCGATCGCTGAAAAGTGTTTCCATATAATCGCTGGCGATCGTCGACATTGTTTTCAGCGATCCGGCGATCGTGATTTAACGTTCAGTTTCAAAGGCGTTTTTGACATGCGTCGAATGCAATTCAAACAACAGAGAACTAGACGGTCTTTTTTGAGGTAATCACAACGCATGTGAAACTGAATGCCTTTTAAACTAAGTCTTGTGAATTGAATTGGAACGTGTTATAGTGATGGGGGACACCTTCAATTCACCACGATAACCCCTTCCCCAAAGCACTGATATCAATGGGAGCTCTGTATTATCAATATCGTAAAAGTTGAAACGAATGAATAATGTACCATCCATTGAAAGGACATCCAGGGAATTCTATTCCACCAACGTCAAGACAAAGACAGGAGACAGCGGGCAGAGCGTACCAACGTAGACCCATCTCCTCGAACCATGGATATCTAGAAGTTATACGAATAAGGAAAATCATTATCCTAAATTCATGGCCAATCATTCGGGACATCGAGGACCCTGTTATATGCCAGCGGTTTAACATTTGAACGTATATTCAGGACTAATAGCCTTGAAGCGACGTTTTACCCCAGTCGATGTCATAATAGCTCACAGGATTCTTTCATTTTCAATTTTTTGATTCCCTAGAAAATCCATACGTTGGATTATAACCCGAAAGCGACTTTTAGAATGATCGAATTCAATTAACAGCGTCCTTTTTAGCTTTTTAGAGCTCAAATTTAGCAGATGGCAAAATGCAACCTTGATTGTTCAACCAAACGAAGTCCAATAATTTGTTTTTAACAATAAGGGGATTATCTTTGCAACTCATCACAAGTTTCCAAAACAGTTTCAACGTATGGACTGATGAGACTGAAATGAACTGGAGAAATTTGCAAATTTTAGGAAAATACAAAATCAATCAGATGAACCCAATATACACACGGAAACCCAGCGTTCAAAGTCCGTCACTCTAAACTGGACTGGAGTGATGAGACTGACATGAACTGGAAAAATGTGCAAAGTAATGGAAAATACAGAATCAATCAAATGAACCCAATATACACACGGAAATCCAGCTTTCAAGGTCCGTCACTCTAAACTGGACTGGGGTGATGAGACTGACATGAACTGGAGAAATGTGCAAAGTAATGGAAAATACCGCCGACCGTATAGCTCAATTGGTAGAGCATCTCGGACTTTAGTGCGGGAGGTCACGGGTTCGGGCCCTGGCCGGACCAACACTCAGGGTCTTAAAATAATTGAGGAGAAGTTGCTGCCTTTGTTTCTCTATCTGCAAATGGTAAGATCTTCGCGTCTTCTCGGATAACGACGTAAAATCGGAGGTCCCGTCTACTCTATACTCTAATCCAGTTGTGGACTTAAAGAACCACTGAGGACGCAGGTACGACCATCCTCAGTGTCTGTACTTACTAACATCGGGGGCACTCATCACTAACACACACTCATGTTTGTAAGCTGCATAATAGCAGCCCGTAAAAGTCCCCCAAAGGGCCAGATTGGAAAAAAGCAATATGCTTTATCTGTCACCCACAAAGATACATACATATATATATATATAAAATACAGAATCATTTAGATGAACCCAATATACACACGGAAACCCAGCATTCAAAGTAGGTCACTCGTTTCTTCTCTCTTGGAGTGGGGGAATCTGAATTTCACAGCTGGGTTCCCTGTGGCGCTCGATGACGCACAATGAATCAAACAGTGGTTTTACTTTGGATGTTTAATGTTGGCTTGTAAAGCAAGTTCCTCCGGGATTTCAAAGTATTCTGGTTCTTCTCCTCCCGCCTGTAGAACTAACGGTAGAACATCAAAGCGACCTCCTTTCGGTTCCCAACCAAGAGTAATACATATCTACAACAACACATCAAACGTGACCAATGTCAGAAATATCCAGGATATCAAAAAACGTCACTTTTGAAAAAAATTAAACCTGACTAAATCGTGCATATCACCAGAGAAACTATGGCAAGGTTTAGATGTAAAAAAATGTACAAAAAATCTAATGTATTTAAATGTAATAAATACCACAAGTGGAGGCACAGCTCACTTAGAAACCTATCTTGGAACAGTCACATGATCAAATACATTACTTACGTCAGTCAGTTCGACGTTAGCAGGATCACCGATGATGGATCCATCGGGCTGCCGATAACCTGCGTATGTTATAAGCTGTGTGTTCCACACTCGAAAGTCCTTATGTGGTTCACGTCGCTGAGGAAACACCGTGATCGTTGACCTACAAAAGCAATACATTATAGAGTAATAACGAACGAAATTTTATAGTAATGTAAATTAACTGGTTGGTAAATTGCACCTTTCTTGTTAATAAAAACACAAACATGAGGGACTAGCATGAGTATTGATCAGGCCCTTCTAGGGAGGGGAGTGTGACTTCTACTCCCTTCTTTGTTTCGTTCTCCCCTCCCCTTCCCCCTCCGATAAAATGATACTCAGGATACACCAGGAGATGTATTTATTTTGTTATTAAATCGTTGGATCGTTTTTGCTTCCGAAGCAGTATACCTTATGTTTCCTTTATTAGTTCCATATATCATGTGCTTGATGATGGCGTCATACATGCCACGATTGGTGAATACATCTCGTGCATCAAACAGCTACAAAATAAAACTTTTATTAAAGTGGTTATAACCCTTTGAATGAAATATGGAGTTTATTCTACTGACTGTCAGCTTTCGAATGAGGTATATCTTAAAGGTATTTGATTAAATGCGACCAAGTTATTTGACGCCAAAGTTAGCAGTTTTTTTACATTTTTACATGGTCGTCCGAATGACGAAAATGACGTTCAAGCAGGTACAGATCATGCGCATTGAGCCATATCTAGTTTACTTTTCTTCCGGTTTTATTCCGGTTATATCCGATTTGCATATTTAATGACTGTAGTTGATGACCTAATATTTTCAACACTCTTCATTTCTAATGTAAAAGATTACGTCCGAGAACGGAAACAACAAGAGATATTTATATTTAACTTGTTAGATGATTACAGAGGTTTTCATGCTGATTATATATTGATTTTGTTTATATAATCGGGTTCATTAATTGTGTCTCATATAATATTTATATAGCAATGTACAATTTTCTGATTAAATAATGTATGCGTTATATAAGACTCATTATACTTTTTCACATGATTATTGGGATTTTTAACAAAGCCATGATGAATGCATGGATATATCAGAATAAGACTGAATACTTTATCCCTTAAAAGAATTACACGATACCTGTAGCCGGTTCCATTGTATTCTCCCGATACATCTTGAGGCATTTCTCCATGCCATACGAGCTCCAAATAAAAGTTCTTTCTCAGTCAAATCATAGGTACCAGTATCTTCGATTGTCTGTAGTACCTCGGCCAAGCGCTTCTTATGTGCAGGGCTGTTACCTCTGTTATAAAGAAAAACAACGTTTACTAAAAATTACTTTAACTATCTTGATGAGTCTGGCCATGTCCATACCAAATACAACCTACATAGCATGAAGTTCATGTAATGCATTGAAAAACCTATTGTGTTTTATTGTCTACCTTGCTATTGTATTGTGTGTATTGTATTGTCGTTTGATGGATTGCATCAGCTGAGTGCTCTGTAGGCTACCCCATCCACACCATGTCAGATGAACTTGAAAACACAACATTTAGACTGAAATCGTGACAAACCCTACCCCGATTTTGGCAATAAACGATCGAGTCCTTTCCCAGACAAAAAGTTTACTCTATCCTAGACAGAAACCCTACTCTATCACAGACAAAAACCTTACCTTATCCCAGACAAAAACATTATCCTATCCCAGACAAAAACCTTACCCTATCCCAGACAAAAATCATACCCTATCCCAGAAATAAACCTTACCCCAACCCAGACCAACAACCTTACCCTATCCTACACAAAAACCTTACACTATCGCAGACAACAACCTTACTCTATCCTGCACAAAAACCTTACACAATCGCAGACAACAACCTTACTCTATCCTACACAAAAACCTTACCCTTTCCCAGACAACATGTTTGAAAATTACACCTAGCCCAGACTTGAAAGCCAAACCCTTTACGGGCGGCACAGGGTTTCTCTTCTTATCAAGAGATCAACCCTATTAAGTACTTACAGCTTCATAGATGTATAATACTGTTCAATAAAGTCCTCTGCATGCAGTGCAACTTCCTCTTTAGGTCGTGGTATCCCATAAGGCCTTGCGTTTTGGGTGTTATCAAAATTAGGCCTCATAAACGAACCTTTACATTTGGCTGCTGAACAATGGGTGGGCTGAATACAAAACAAAACAATAAAATAATAGATATATTTCAACAAATTCAAAAAGAGATAGTTTGGGCTTCCTGCTATTTTACTTACAATGTAAGCCTTCTGATGCAATGTGTCCAAACTCTCCTTCCCAGTCTCCCAGTTTTTCAGCTTCACAGGTTTGAGAGGCTTAGTACCGACTTCCACTGCAGAAAAAGGACATTTTTTGGTGGGTTCTGTTTTAACGTGCACCTCTTTCCCTTTAATATCTCTCTCGATAATAACATCTCTATCTTGAACATCCTTTTCGTTGACATCTTTTTCTTTAAAATCATTTTCTAGAACAGCATGGCCATTGGTCGGTTTCTCCGCATTATCTTTAGCTTCGCCATTGACTTTTATTCCTGTTTTGTTGTCCTCGATTTTCTCGAGGACATCCTTCGAAGGAGATTCGGCGTTTTTCTTGGTGATTTTTGTGTTTTTTTCATTCCCTTGATTCTCTTTATCTGTTTTTTGTTCTTCCTGCTGTACTTTCAGCGTCACAGTTGAGCCAATCGAGATATCATTCAAGATCTTTAACGCTTTTTCAAAGTTGGTGTCTTTGAGTGACTTACCGTTAACTTCCAACAGAACATCACCAACACATAGTATGTCATTTTTGTCGGCTGTACTACCTTTGACGATGTTTGAGATGACAACGCATGGCATAGATGGTCGTTCTTTTACAAGAAAACCCAACCCACCGACCTTGTGTTTCATGAGCTTGGTTTGAACTATTCCTTCGTTCTCTTTATCCATCGTGATTCACGCCAGTACTGGTCAACTGAAACATGAATAGACTAGAATTATCCTCTTGTATTCTATTGCATTGTTTTGTATTGTTATTTTTGCAGAGTGTTTTTGCTCTTACTCACTGTATACAACACTGCAAAAAAACACGATGTGTATTGTATTGTATTCTATTGTATAACATTATAGTTTTCGAGTAAAGATATTCTGAAGACTATATTACATGCTAACAATTCTGGAGTTGAGTAAACAAGAGCTGTAAATTGGAGTATTGATTTTTGAATTCGAAAGTCATAAGATTTATGCTATTTTTAAGAACTTACTCTTAGTCCTTCAACCGCCACGTTTTTCAAGGTTGTTAATGTATGGTCTCGAGGTAAGGTTATGTTTTAGTAATCAATGTAATCTTCTATAACGCTTCCTAAAATTCTCGAAGCGCTTTACAATAAATTCCTAATAAAATTATTTATATATAACATGTTTATTCACAATTAGATATGTGAGAGAAAGCATAGTTCTTGAAAAAATAAGATAAAAAAAAGATGGGTGCACGTGTTCAATACCGGGAGAGGACTGGGTCGAGTTACAGAAATATCGCGTTTTCTCGCTTGAAAATGTCTGAATTGTCGTAAAACGTAATCTGACTATAATCCACGATAAAATTCATAACAGGAATTTTGAAACATGTGCAGAACTGTGCGCAGTGCAAAACTACGGAATTACTTGCCATCTTGAAATATACGAAAATGCGGCTGTATGAAACAGTTTAATGCAAATCATTGCTTGTCACGATTTTCGGAACAAAAGTTGGGTTGTCAAATATATCCGCGGGTATAGTGTAGCCACGGCCTGAGAAACGATGAGTAGGTTATAATTTCTTTATTATAGAGTGCACGCACTAAAAGTGTGCAACATAAATACCACTAAATAGTGCTATTTTATGCTAATTCTATTGTTTTATTTTGTTTAATTAGTGCTATTTACTACTAAATAGTGACAACTGTTGCACACCTTTCGTGCGTGCACTCTTCCTTTCTCCAGTTCCCCGCGGAGTGAAAGGTAAGTATAATTGTTGTTTTCCTTTGCACGATTTTGTTTTACATATCGTTGGTTTTCTTTGCATATTTTTTTTACATCGTTTTTCTTTGCACGATTTTTTTTCATTGTTTTTCATTGTACGATTTTTTTTACATCGTTTTTTTTTTTACAATATGTTTTTATTCATATCATTGGTTTTCTTTGTGCGATTTTTTTTACATCGTTTTTCTTTGCACGATTTTTTTTTCTTCATATCATTGGTTGTCCTTGCACGATTTTTTCTCATCATTTTTCTTCGCACGACTTTTTTTCATAGCGGTGTTTTTCCTTGGCGATGTTTTAGTTCTGTTGACCACCCCACCATTACTAATGGTCCCTCCCGTAGTGATGTGGGAAGAGAAAAAAAAAAAAAAAACAAAAAAAAACAAAGACAAAAACAAAAAACAGAAAACCCTCACGGCATGAAAACCAACTTAAAACATCACTGAAAAAACATGGAAAGGCAGAACAGAATTAAAAACAAAAACAAATTCCAACAGAGGAATTCTCAAAACGCCGGTTTTTTTACTTATGACAAACTGTTACTGAAAACCTTTCTTTGCAATTATATATATAAAAGATAGTGAGAAATTAAAACGTGATAACCGTTTATGTTTTAGTAATCAATGTCAAGTGTTTATGTTACACTCAAAACACCTCAAGCGTACCCACCAAAGGTTATTTTTGCTAGAAACTCTCACTGAAGTATTTCTTGACAAAAGAAAGATGTTATTTTGCTTATTTAGGATTTTTTTTTTGTAAATACGTTATTTTGAATTTTGTAGACTTGTTTTCAAAATTGATGAATCGAATAATCAATTCAATATTCGAATAATGAATTAAATAATGAATTCGGGTGGATACGCTTGAGGTGTTTTGACTGTAATAAATCAACTCCCTTCAATGTCATCCAAATTCTCTCTCAGAATGAAGGAGCTGTTGTAGTTATAGTCAATATAACTATTTTGATATATGGTCGGATATTTGCGTGAATAATATAGATCAACAGCTTATTACTGCATTTTATTACGCTTCACTGTTCGTATTTTCTTTTGTGTTTTTGGTATATTGCATTCATTATACCTTAAGGTAATTCCGTAGAAATAAAACTAGACATGGAAATGCCTTGAAACTTTCCACAATAATATTTTTTCAGTTGCTTTTTTCAAAACTGAAATTAAAAAATGGGGTCCCCGAACATGTTTTGTATTTTGGGAGTAAAATTCGAAAATTCAAAAATAATTATTTACTGGTCCATAAATATTTCTATACATATACAATTCTCTTGATTTTGCTATTTTCCCATAAAGATATAAGTGGATATAAAAATCATGCGATTATTTGATCAGATAAACCTTTTTTCTAATAATAATAATAATAATAAATGTGGTCTTCTATAGCGCTTCCTAAAATTCTCGAAGCGCTTTACAATAAATTCCTAATAAAATTATTTATATATAACATGTTTATTCACAATTAGATATGTGAGAGAAAGCATAGTTCTTGAAAAAATAAGATAAAAAAAAGATGGGTGCACGTGTTCAATACCGGGAGAGGACTGGGTCGAGTTACAGAAATATCGCGTTTTCTCGCTTGAAAATGTCTGAATTGTCGTAAAACGTAATCTGACTATAATCCACGATAAAATTCATAACAGGAAAAATTTTGAAACATGTGCAGAACTGTGCGCAGTGCAAAACTACGGAATTACTTGCCATCTTGAAATACACGAAAATGCGGCTGTATGAAACAGTTTAATGCAAATCATTTCTTGTCACGATTTTCGGAACAAAAGTTGGGTTGTCAAATATATCCGCGGGTATAGTGTAGCCACGGCCTGAGAAACGATGAGTAGGTTATAATTTCTTTATTATAGAGTGCACGCAATAAAAGTGTGCAACATAAATACCACTAAATAGTGCTATTTTATGCTAATTCTATTGTTTTATTTTGTTTAATTAGTGCTATTTACTACTAAATAGTGACAACTGTTGCACACTTTTCGTGCGTGCACTCTTCCTTTCTCCAGTTCCCCGCGGAGTGAAAGGTAAGTATAATTGTTGTTTTCCTTTGCACGATTTTGTTTTACATATCGTTGGTTTTCTTTGCATATTTTTTTTACATCGTTTTTCTTTGCACGATTTTTTTTTCATTGTTTTTCTTTGTACGATTTTTTTTACATCGTTTTTTTTTTTACAGTATGTTTTTATTCATATCATTGGTTTTCTTTGTGCGATTTTTTTTACATCGTTTTTCTTTGCACGATTTTTTTTTTCTTCATATCATTGGTTGTCTTTGCACGATTTTTTCTCATCATTTTTCTTCGCACGACTTTTTTTCATAGCGGTGTTTTTCCTTGGCGATGTTTTAGTTCTGTTGACCACCCCACCATTACTAATGGTCGCTCCCGTATTGATGTGGGAAGAGAAAAAAAAAAAAAAAAAAAAAAGACAAAAACAAAAAACAGAAAACCCTCACGGCATGAAAACCAACTTAAAATATCACCGAAAACACATGGAAAGGCAAAACAGAATTAAAAACAAAAACAAATTCCAACAGAGGAAAAACGCCGGTTTTTTTACTTATGACAAACTGTTACTGAAAACCTTTCTTTGAAATTATATATATAAAAGATAGTGAGAAATTAAAACATGATATATGAGAAATACCGTGTATTTTTGCTTGCAAACATCTGCAATTGCATATCACAAGGCAAACACTACAGATTTTCAAATTAAAAATGTAACGACGCAATAAATGAAACTTAAGGTCATCCACTGTGACCTCATATTCACCAAGAATTATTAATCTTTTTTAAAAGCGCAAAAGTTAGTTTTCCTTGTGAAATGTCATAAATTAGTATAAATTAACTATAGGCGTATATAGGAACGCAATATTTTAACAAATAGCAGCCCAGCTTTAAGATCGATGACCAATATTTGATAAACCAGAGTGGACGGAAGAATATGAGATGCCGGAAAATTGAGAATGCATTTTGAATACATGAGTGATTTGATAAACACAAATTCAAAATAAGGAGACATTTGTAGAAATCAAAGAACATTTACTAATATCTCTTATGACTATCACACAAACTAAACGCATTTTGAATGAAAGTCAAATTATACATGATATTTCAAGATATGGCCAATACAATAATACAAAAATACAAAAACAAATTGGAAGTGATATTTGGCATATATATGTGTACATTTTAGGTGACTATGTGTTCATTTGTAACGCTTATTAAGAAACGTTGTCTGAACTGAACCGTTTAACAAAAACACATAAGTTCATCTTGAATTATTATCAACAATATTTTGTACATTAAGACTTACATAATTAGAAAATTATTCATAGCTTCAGTTATATCAATAAACCAGTTTTTCTTTACGCTGTATTAACCTAGATAGCAAGATATACTCTTTTGTATCTAGAACATCCCGTGAAAATGCACGCTTTGTGTACAAAGAATAGAAATACTGGAGGCTTTGTTTTGACTCTTGTTATTTTTCCTGCAATCGAGGCTAATACAGCGAGAAACAACCATTTGTAAATATAAAAGTCATGTACAATGCAAAAGCATTAAAAACTAACCTTTGAAGCACTATCACACACGGCTAGTACATTTTGTAACCTCTTTTCGTAGTGTGGAAGTTCCTTTTCTCAAACTCATTAATAATTCATGAATTGCCGTACAAGTCATATTGATTCTTTTAGGGTCACGTGATTAGTTCGCATGTTTGGATATCCAAACCCATGGTTAAAAATGTTTTTACGACAACAATTTGTATTGTTCAATCTTCTACTTACATTCTTTTCCACACTTTTCTACTTTCTTAATACTGATTCGCCTATCGTATATTTGAACTACATTTTACTTATTTTAATTTGAAACTTACATACAAACAAGACATACGGCGGACTGCGAACTCGAACCCAGAACATTGGACATTTAAATTAGTTTAAATTTAATGCATTACCAACTGAGCTAATGAGGAATTCGTTGAAAATTCAGAGTTGAATATACATTTTATGTATTTTACGTTCCATAATAACCTTATTTTGGCCTGTGGCGTGCAGGCCGCGTGCTTTCATCTGTTTTTCGGTGTTTGGCAACCCTGATGATTCGCACTCGTTTTTGAACTATTACTTCGCGGCTTCTATGACATATAGCTATTCTTGAAATGGTTGTCCAGTTGAAAAAGAACTAGTTAGTCAATGTCGAAGTCATTTGCATATCTCATGTTATTATTTTTTTTTTAAGAAATGAGGACTCACAATATACAAAATAACATTACTGTAACTATATAATATGTGCAGCTTTGTATCGTTGTTTTACGTCTAACATTAAATGAAAACTTGAGATATGCAAATGACATCGTTATTCGCTAAATCAGTATTTCAACTGGACAACCTTTTAGAGAATAGTTGTATATGAGAAAACCCTTTAAGACAGCTGTGGACCTGTATTGTCTGAGCGTGCAAAAAGCTCTGGCAGACAGGATGTCTCAGTGAGCTAATAAGAACTTATATCTTACATACAGCAAGAGCATTATATTTCATTGATACATATATATGTGATTATGTTTTGTTAGGGAAATATATCAATTATCAATATTTGGGTTAAAGTCAAATATGCGGTCTACTAATACAAGTATTTAAACGCTGATATGAATTAAGGTTACCAACGACTGATTGACAAAACAAATTTCTACGAAAGATCGAAACATATTCCTCCCTTGATAACAAAAGGATCTCGTTCAGTTCTTTTCTGTGTTTTTTTTTCTTCCTTTTTTTTCTTTTTGCGTTAAGTTTGAGGTGAGGATAATTATGGGTTGATAAAAAGGATCTTCTCTTCGGATGCTCCACGGCTCGGTAAATCACAATATTAAAGAAGACAAAAAGACCATCTTGTATCCAGGATAAATGTATTCCAATTCAATTATCTATTCTATTCTAAATTGTAGTACTTTCCTAGTTTTTATCGATTCTAAATATAGTTGGCTTGGATAAGCAATCATCTTTAAGACCAAAGGAAGTGGCGTGAGCACATAAGGAATTGAATTATCACAAAGTACAATTGGAATCAAACGAACAATTGAATTGGATTGTGAAAGTCTATAAAACTCAAAGTTTAGCGAATGTATAAATTTACTGGACTAGAAATGCTATTTAAGAGGAAATTTCCACTGTCGTCAAAATTTAAGCCCCTTTCATCTTTTGTCCAATGAAATCCTATTAGTTATCTACAATCGTGGTGGAACTTGGTTTTAATTTCAACGGTATGGCATGGCTGATCTTTCATCTAACATATATAATTCAGCTTATTTTAATTTGTATATATATAAAAATACATTAATTGTAATATTATTTTAGTTTTATCTAATATTATCATCTTCCCTTTCTGTTTTTGTATCATTTCATTTTGTAATCTAAAAGGCACATATGAGCATGTGCGTCGTGACTGCTTAAATAGGGTCTAGGGGTTTCTGAACTGAGAAACATTGACGTCGAAAGAAAGAAAAGTGAAAACGAAAAAAGGGGTCTTCGCCAGCTAGACCCATTTTAAGTTATCAAGACTCATATACATATGGAATATGCGGCGTATAAATGTTAAATTAATTTTTATTATTACATATTGCCTGAACGATGAATGGTTTTTAGATAGACAGAGACTGAATATAACATCTCCAACATGCAATGACAACCGAAGGTTTATAGATATCAAAAACACATTTGATTTAATAAAAACAATATATAGGATATACCTATTTCAAATAACGTCGTCATAACCATAAGACAATAGTTCATTCCAAAACCACTAGGAATGATGGGTAAAATTCAAGACAGAATGTAGAATGGCAATTTGGACAGTCAAAAAAGATGAATTCTATGTAGTGAACTGAAAAAACTAAATCGCGCTGGATTTCTTGCCAACTAATGCAATAATTATGACAGTAATATTTATACCCATAGTTCCTAGCAGTCTTGGAATGACCTATTATTGTCTTTTGGTGATGACAATGTTATTTGAAATAGCTTTATATAACGGAGTTCTGTTGAGAATATGCCGAATCGTAAAATGGCGGACGATATTGAGAACGAGGCTAGACAGTCGTCTAGTTGAGCAGTTCATCTTCGAGCCTTCATGTTTTTGTAGAAAAAAAGTACAAAACTCATAGAAACCACTCTACTTGAAGTAATCATACTGCAATAAAAGGATCAACACTAAACACTGTCGATGTGTGACGACTCAATAGCCTCGTCTCTGTGATCTCGCACCTGTACAAAACCGCGATGTTCGCAATATTTCGATAAATCGTCGTTTAGAATATAGATGTCACGAAATTCATTTGCAAAAAGAATTTACGTAAATTCTTTTGATTGAGTAAATGTAAGTAATTTAAGATTCAATTCGAATGTTTCTAACAAATTTGTTCAATTTATCGAGCCAAAATATATTAACAGTTGTAAAATATATTTGTAATTAAGAAACCGTAAATCGATGGAGGGGATACTATATACAGTATCTGGTATTTTACTAGTTTTTATCTCTTCGAAATATATTCAAGTCAGTAGTGATGTTGTCCACACACCGCGACAAGACACGACAATATATGTACATTCCGCATCCTGGGTATTATAAAACCTGTTTCCCTGAGGCATGTAAACATCCAATCAATATCTTATTACTCTCAGGAAGACGTATTCTTAGAGCTGTAATGATTGTGCGGAAATAATAACTCTATGATTTCCCACACTATTGAATTCATAAAAATGAAGAAAACTGATTTCCTATGAGAACTCTCTAGGATTTGTCGGATTATCACAATTGATTAATTTATAGAGAAATAGTGGTAGGCATATCAATCTATACTATTTTAATAATAACTTGGATTACCTCGAAAACCACATCTCTTTCTCTACTTTAATTAAATTACCTTATCCTAAGAAAAACTTTAAGAAATGTTAAGAGAAAAATATCATATGCTCTTGACAGGATTTGAACCCAAGAAAAACTTTACTTTAGTAATTAGCATTAATTGCGCTAATCGTCAAAACTAAAGGATGGAATAGATTCTGCAGTATAACAAATCTAAGCTCACATTGTTTGTTCATGTGAAAAAGAAAATCTATGATTTTCAAAAAAGCATACTGGTCAGAGTGAAATGTGTAGATTTCTATTCTCGACGCAGTGCCAGTCAAAATGGAAATGCAAACAAATTGTGTTACACATCAGTTGCCTTTTACTACTTGTTATTTTTTCAGGTTATTACTTTTAATTACTTACTTTCATTCATTATTAGCTTTCCTTCGTTTTATTTAATCATTTATTTTTCAATTTGTTACGTTTCCGTAAGTTTTTTGCCTATTCTTTTTTTTGTTTTTTTGTTTGACTGGATGTTTCATTGAATGTTTCCTTTTCCTTTTTTAGTTATGTGTTTGTTCTCCAAAATGTGTACATCAATTGGAAAACTTGGCCTTGAAAATAGCAATTTCAGAGAGCACTGTTGACTTGGAATCAGTTACTCAATTTTACTCAGTCTTGATAAAAAAAATTCCGAATTCAGAAAAATAATTTGAAACGAAGAAAATTAATCTCCCATGTTTGAGTTTAACGAAAAAAATGTATAACAAAAGCCTGCTTTATTCACTTCATAAATTAATCTTATTTATCAATTTCAATAACTGTCGTTTCTTTATTAGTTACCTAAAGTTAGTTTAGTTTCCCTATCTATTCAGCTATACTGTTAGTGAGGTTTTAATTTCTTTTTTGGCAAATTAAACGTTCACAGAAAAAAACGTGTTTCGTCACATGGCTGTTACTATTTTTGGAAAGTCAATTAAGGACGTAGTTAAAACTGTTACAAAAGGATTGGCTGATATTAATTTATCATTATTAGCAATTATCATGCTATCATAAGCAGTGTATCACAGGGCGACTCCCATATATCATGTTATATTGTAGGGCATGGATAATCCGGCGGAGGTTGGTGTGGAAACGAACGATTTTTACCCTTAAACATTTTTAGACAATCTAAAAGATACCAAATCCTGCGTATCATCCTCGCCCGTTGCAAACCGAAGTTTCCCTTCGATTCTCCTGGGAAGTGTGTTTTCTATGAAACTTATCCTTTCCTAGCTATCGCCACAGCCACTTATCATCCTCAACTCGTCGGCGATTTTCTTTGGTGGTCGGCCTTTACACTCACCACCACCTCATTCGTTTCCACTTGATCATCTTTATCATTTGCGTTAACTATCATCCTCACGTGTCAGCACCATCATCAGCATTGTCATCATCGCCACTGTCTTCAGCACTATTCTATTCGACTACCCGAATTAGTGGTCTTTGTAGCAAAATTAGTTGGTTATAACTCTATTATTTCGTTCTTTATACAATGTTCAATTTGTTTTCATATTCGATGTCGAAATAGGTAGTATTCATGTCAGTCGTTTTACAGAAAATGACAAATGAAAAATATACCATAATCCTTAAATTGAAATAAGCCCACTAGACTGAATACACTGAATATCTAAACCCTACATCGGTTACTCATCGTTTATAATACTGTCATCCGTCCATTTCAAAATTATCAGATTTAACCAATTTAACATACAACCGCTATTCAATCAAAAGACTTGACTAAACAGTATTTCAAAACCATGCTAAACAAGATATACATATATGAAGAAATGGATGCAATACACTCTAAAGTTTTGATCGCATTAGAAATCGGTGAAATGCTCATTTTCAATGTGAATTCAGTTGCCAACACACCCTATATAGTCCATGTCCATCAGGTTTCTAGTCGGCTATCTAACAAATTACCAACTCACCGCTAACTCGTCCAAGGAAACTTTCTTACAAGATAGCTATCAAGATACGGTAGCTTTTTGTCGTCGTTTCGTGACTAATACTGAGAGATAAAGTAGGCCGCTTCTTCATTCTTTTCACAATATAACTGTCACCAGTCGTTCCAACGCACATTCTAATATTCTTTGATTTTTTGAGATTTTTTCATACAACATCTGTTTCTAATAAATTATTTATATTGAGAAGTAGTAGGTGAAATACGGGCAGTGCAATTATGATATAAATGCCATTATCACCTACAAACTCGAAGTGACAAATATTCCAGACGCTTGTAAAACTCACTATCACCAACTCACTATTGTACTATCAAATTAGTTGGGAATTTTTGGCAATTTTATTTTCGATTGACATGGACGTTATAGCTTAGTTAGTAGAGCATTGGCAGTTAACCGGGAGGCTGCGGGCTTGATCCCTCAGCCGGACCATCACTCAGGGTAGTTCATTTAGGAGAATAATGTTCTTCAATTTATCATTGTTAGGCTTCGCGTCTTCTCGAATAAGGACTTTAAACAGGAGGTCTTGTCTCACCACACTTTCACATTTACTAACGGGGAGGGGGGGGGGGGGGGGGGGGGGGCGTAGAGCGACTGTGGACGCAGGTCGCGACCATCCTCACTAATGCACACCAAATACTAACTACTAATCAACCTCATGCTTGTAAAACCGGATTACATTATAAATATTAGAAATTGTAAAGCGCTTTTAGACAAAAGGTGAAATGAGCTATAGAGGCACTACATTACATTACATTACATAATTTCAATCGTGATGCGGCTAATAGTTTCTGCATGTCTGTCTAGATGAACGGAAAGGGCATAATACACGATAATTAATCATTATATTCACTTTATTTCATTAACAATGAATTCGCAAATTATGGTCCTCTCACAAATGACTTTGTTTATTTATTTTGATGAAGTTGTGGTCAGTATTGGTTAAATTTGTAAAATAACTAATCACCGCACCTCTTTGCCCCTCGTGCAGCGTTTACAAGTCACATGGACATTTTGAGTATCAGTCCTGATAAAAGCAGTACAAGCGACTACATTTTGCCTGAAGCTGACATAAATACGGCCCGGCCAATTTCTAGCTATGCATGGTTCAAAGTAGATTAAATCTGCCTTACCGGAATGCAATTTATGGCTTAGTTAACAATTAACTAAGCTTTAGAGTGTGTCTATGGCTCAAATGGACTTTTTAGTCAATGCCATTTTTGCACAACCATATTTGGTAATCTTGCCTTATTTGGTAGCGGTTGTAGATTTTATTTAGCCGTTTTCTAGCATCGCGGAATTCTGTAGACGCTGACCAAATTTGCGGGCGCGTTTTTTTGATTTGTCACAACGAAGCGTTTATCAAACTTTAGAGCCTTGCTTTTCAAGCTTTTTCGGCTAAGAAAGTAAATTTACGATTCCTTTTTAGGCGTGCATGATACATTTGGGTATATCGATAAAAGCCTCGATCTTTGTTGAATTTGACGTATCGGAGATTCCATGATTTCTATGTTTTCCTGGCGTGTTTCTTCGAGAAGATGTTCCTTTACTCCTGTGTTGTCAAAGATATCAAGATCATTTTACGCGAATCTACCTTCCAAAGCAGTTATGGTTGTTTCATTTGTTTTAGTCTTACAAATGTTGTATATTTAGAACATGATTGCGCTGAAAAGAGCATCCAATAACCTATCGATTCACCTCTTGCATGGTTAAACTAGACCAAGGATATAATGGAGCACACTCACGATTCGAGACAACTTATCACCACAGATTTTAACAATCGGATTGCTCAAGCATAATTTAAACAATTGTATTTTATCAACTAATGTCATAGAAGTAGACTAGGCTCTAAAATAAAATATCTGTGCCAGTTAAACAATTGATAATTTAAATTCAAAATGACAAAAACACAAACTTCAACTTTTAAAAAAAATGTTTTGAACTTGCACCGAGGCTTCCAACCAGTAAGAGAATGTATTTCACTCTCTCTTTGGTGCGTATTTTACTGTTCTGAAGTACTTTTATTTTGATAAAAAATACTCTTTCACTCTAAAATTCATGTTCAATATCAACTGGTGTGGAATTAGCATATTTCCGATCATGTCATTTTTCTCGTAACCTTCTTTATCCCATACAGTGGGTAATTTCATGTTGTCATATGTCTTGCCTATCAGCCTAACTAATATACACATTAAATAAAAGCTGAAACGAGCAAGGCTATCGCCGCGATATGTGCCGCCATTGCTGTGAAATTTAAATTTCCCTCCGCCACAGGAAACCCGCGCGTAAAGTTGTGCTTAATAGTGCGCATGGTCAGTAGAATTCCGTGATGCTCCGTTTTCTCATATTTACAGGCAGACAAACCACAGGAACCCCAACGAATGAGCAGAAACAAACAAACAGACAAACAAATAAACAGCAATATCAAGAAAATGAAAAATTTTAAATGAACTAGCCAGTTAAAATGGCGAGATCTAAAACTAACGACGCAGATTACTTAACTACCAATCTTGGAAAAGTTCTATTCCATGCTAATTTCATTTTATTTTTTTATTTTGTTTAATTAATGCTATTTAATTACTACTTAATAATGATAACTGAAGCTCAAAGATTGTAAGGCGCATTGAGACATTAGAAACGCGCTATATAAGCATTACATTAAGTTACTTACGTTGCGTTACGTCAAGTTATGTTACGTTTGTCAGGATTTCGAACCCCAAAACACAGAAATCACAACAAATGATAGGTATGTCTTGTTTCGTTTCACCATGTCTTAAGTATTTCATTGTCGGTGGTCATAATCACCCTAATTCAATCACTACTTGATTCGTATGGCTCCAGAGATCTTAGACAATGCTTCCTGAATGACGTAACAAATCCCGCTCTGAGAAAACACATTATATTCTACTAATCACAACGACAAAATAAACAATAAAAACCTGAATATTATTCCAAACAAATGACATTAAATAAATTTATAAAAAAAGTAAAAAAAGAAGAAGAAATTAACAGAAAAGTGGGACGGCACACATCACAAAACAACAACAACAAAAACTGAAAAAACTGAAAAAAACAACAACAACAACAACAAAAACAACTTAAGATTAAGGAAATAAAAAGATTAGATGCAAAAATATTTTTGGCAAATCTTTGAAGTATAATTAGGCTTATATAGTATTCACTTACGACAAAACCCAATTAGAAAGCCTAGAGAGTATAACGTCCAGTCAAACAATACTACTAGAATTACTGTGAAGCAGCATACAAAAACAATAGAAAATAATAGGTGTTAAAGTATCGGTTAGATTGTTTTGATGCTTAACCTAGCAGTGACTTTAACATTATGGAGCGGAATTTGTGCTTGTTTTAACTCGCTCGTTTTTTTTTAAAGTATGCCCTGATTGTACGATTCACTAACTTAGTCCAACTGTTGCGATTTTTGTACCCAATATATAGCTTGCATGAGAATGACTAACTGACTGACCGAATGAATGAATGAATGAATGATTGAATGAATGAATGAATGAATGAATGAATGAATGAATGAATGAATGAATGAATGAATGAATGAATGAATGAATGAATGAATGCATATATGAATGAATGAATGAATGAATGAATGAATGAATGAATGAATGAATGAATGAGTGAATGAGTGAATGAATGAATGAACGAATGACGATATGCTAGCAATGATAAATACGATCCTTTTTGCAGATTAAAATCATAACCATTTGATTCGATTTTTAATGTTCTTATTTATTCCAAATCATCATCAATTGGATGTTAATCATCTTAAAGAAATGTGTAATATGAAATTTCCTCTGTCGCCTAAAGGACAATATACAGCTATTCTTGAAATGGTTGTCCAGTTGAAAGACAATTTAGTCAATAGCAAGGTCATTGGCATATATATATATCTCGTATTATTTTTTAATTTTTAAGAAATGATGACTTAAAACAAGAATGGAAAACTGAAAACTTGAAATATGCAAATGACATTGTTATTTGCTAAATCAGTATTTCAACTGTAGATCGAACCTTTAATTTTCAAGAATAGCTGTATATACACCACAATCAATCTAAATAAACTTCCACATCTCTATATGGTTAGAACACTGCTTGGCTTTTGATGTCGTTCAGTTGGCGAGATGTTTAAATAGGTACTGTTTGATATCATATCTCTCTAACCACATCATAAAAAAGCCGGCATAGGTCACTCTAGCTATTAATTGTAAAGTATTTGCGACCACAATGATTTTTAAAATTTTGATAGTGTAACTGGCTTTTTGTTGGCCTTTAAAGAAGAAAAAATAAGGAGTATGAAAAAAGTAAAATAAAAAAAAGAACAAATGCAAAGAAAAAAATGAGAAATAAAGTAAGCAAAAAAAACAGTCTATCAGTTTTTTTGTTTTGTTTTTTTGAGAAAAGCACACAACTGAAAAAAGTCCAGCTTTACAAAACCTCGAGAATTCCAAGAATTGTTCGTGAGTTCGTCCATTTTCGGAAGGGATGTTAAAATAAGAAAGAATATGTATGCTTTCGAGGCGCTGCTACGCAGAGGAGGAATATTTAATAATTTTTGGTAGCTCATTGATTGTGCCTTACAGATGTTCTAAAACTGCGTCTCTTTTTCGAGCTAAATACATTTTTCGGATTGTTAAGGTATTTCCAGTTAATTCAAACTAACAAGCAAATTGAATACAAAAGATAAAATGAACTACTGTCTAAATTCCGCTATATACAAGTAGATATCAAGAAAATAGACTTAAAATGACGCTCAAGTACTCCGGGACTCAATAACAAGAGAAGTAAAGCAATACAGTATCCAGATATGATAACTAAATCTGTTAAAAAAGAAATTAATATGGCTTAACATAACTACTCAGTTCATCACTCGTATAATCTATACATTGTTTGAGAGCACTTAGTTCAAATTGACATTATTTCTGACATGTTAGTTTTCTTCACGATCTAATTGTTGTTTTAGAATCATTTATTGTCATATTATGAAAACAATGATCGAGAAATTCAATCTTATAGAGGGAATGTAATTCAGTAATAGAATAATAGACAAAAAAGTATCGTCGCGTGTATAAACGAGACAATGAAATACTTCGAAATTTGATTGCTATCGAAAAAAGTCAAAACCCTTTGATCCGTTTCTTTTTTCACAAAATAAAAAGTTTTGATTGTTGTCAGATTCAGTTATCAAAATGACTAACAAGACTTGCTTTTACAAATGAATACGATTTTTCTTGACGTGTTTCTCCTTCGACAAACATGATTGTTTTCTTTTTTTCGAAAATTATCTCTTTTTTTTTCAAAAACAAAATTACCACAAGTACAACGTTTTTTTTTTCAAAACATTTCCGACCAAGCCACTAGTAAGCTAAATAGAAAATAATAAAAGACGAACTAATTCTTAATTATTTGTAATAAATCAGTAAACGATACCAATAAAGTTGGTTTTGTTACCTTGGTCGTTGGTTTTGCATGTACAGACTCAGATGAATCACGGTTGTTGGTTCAAGAGTAACACAGCAGTTTCAAGCTTACAATATGCTCTTGAATGAGCTCAAAGCAGGTGAAAATACAATCCTTATCAGGAATAATTTGTGGTTTTTCTGTCCTGTCATATTTCTTGATAAATAATTGTTTGTGAGCTGGCCTGTCAGATAATTGGGACTGACTTTAAGGGATAATTTGCTTTTATCAATGGCATAAGCTCGTGATTTGATTCATGTAATGCAATGCGTTCGAGTTTTTTTCTTTTTGTACTCGTAGATAACTCTTATGATATTTAACAAGAACGTAATTTGAAATATTTTTTTCTTCTAAAAACAAACTATGTAAACTTTAGAAGCATGAGTGTAAATTTTGAATGAAGTGAACAAAATTTAAATAAATAAATCAAATAATTGATACATGGCTCAATTGATACAAAAAACTCCTCTGGAACAAGGTTGAAAAATACTGAAACAATATAATAGTCACAAATAATCACAAATTCTTGAAAGAGAGACGATTATAGTAATAAAGCTAGAAAGAATGGGAAAAAGAATGAAAAAGTTTGGGAGGAATAAAGAAAAAAGGAGAAATGACCGAAGGATAGAAGGACAGAAGGATACAAGGATACAAGGATACAAGGATACAAGGATACAAGGATACAAGGATACAAGGATACAAGGATAGAAGGATACAAGGATACAAGGATACAAGGATACAAGGATACAAGGATACAAGGATACAAGGATACAAGGATACAAGGATACAAGGATACAAGGATACAAGGATACAAGGATACAAGGATACAAGGATACAAGGATACAAGGATACAAGGATACAAGGATACAAGGATACAAGGATACAAGGATACAAGGATACAAGGATACAAGGATACAAGGATACAAGGATACAAGGATACAAGGATAGAAGGATAGAAGGATAGAAGGATAGAAGGATAGAAGGATGAAGGATAGAATGATAGAAGGATAGAAGGATAGAAGGATAGAAGGAAGGAAGGAACGAAGGAACGAAGGAAGAAAGGAAGGAAGAAAGGAAGGATAGAAGGAACGAAGGAACGAAGGAACGAAGGAAGGAGGGAATTAAGGAAGGAAGAAAGAAAGGAAGGAAGGAACGAAGGAACGAAGGAAGGAGGAAATTAAGGAAGGAAGGAAGAAAGGAAGGAAGGAAGGAAGGAACGTGTTTTGAAAAAAGCGTTGAAAATTGGTGATAAATGTCCTAATATTCAGAAACAAACAAAATGAACCATATAATCTTAGTCAATCAGCTGCAAATATTCGTTGCTGAATCTGCAAGCGACTACTTTCCTTGTTACGACAATAGTTTACATTAGTGGTCTAATAAAGACAATACAAACTGTTCAAATTGCTAGTAAAATGTCATCATTGAGCGCGTTTGGTGGCTAAATAACTAGACTTTCTGTGAGTGCTTCTACGGCGAACCACACCATCTTTAATAGATTGATAATTACTTAAGCATACATCATCAGCCTCAAATGTATTTCAAAGCAGTTTTGAGATAAGACACAATTAGCACTTTCTGCTATCAGAGCAAGATGTTATTCACTTGATTGGTGAACAATACTTACAGTTGATTCAAATCTATACTATTTCGCATATTTGCATTCCAAAGTTTTCACTCGTTTGATTCATGTCATGATATGACACGAGTTTCATTGTTGTTTTTTGTTTGTTTGTTTTACATTCGTTTGTTTGTTTGTTTGTTGTAACTTGCATAAGTAATATACAGTAATATATAAAGTGATATTTGTTGATTTTGCATGCTTATTTGTTTGTTTTCTATTTCTTTCTTACTGATATACGATCGTATTAATTAAGTTTCTAATTATATGCATCATGATGCAAATTAACTGAATTTTTTCGATTCTAGATCTGTGATTTTTCTGTAAATGTTTGTTGAATTCTTCAAAATAATGACAAAATTTCAGTTGTTTTTATGTACAGTTTATTATCGTTGATCACTCCACAGACTTCGTGCTTACTGCGCACGAAAATACGTTAAAAAGGTATTTTACTCCAGCCTTTTCGTAGCCTCTTACACAGGACTTCTCAGGCTCGTGGAGAAATTTTTGATGAGTCTTAGAAGGCCTGTGCTGGAGGCTACAATAGCCTTTTCCTAGATCATAGAAAAAATAAATTCAATGTTATCAAAATACGTAACTCGAAAGAATGTTAGAATTAAAATGAAGCTGTAACCATGGGAACGGCTCCTTCTCTTCACAAACCCATCGATATCCAAGCTTATCGGCGTAGCCAAGCTAGGCATTATATATACGAAACAAAACCATCGTTTCTGATGTTCACAAGCTGTGATACCATTAAAAAACAGTTAATAAAAACCAAGTAAAACTGAGATACGCCCTTAATACAAAAATATATATATATATATATACATAATCTATTTTGTTATTTGGTTTAATTTGTCTAAAATCAAGCATCGTGGGCCATTGTCGATAACAATTGGCACTTAAACGATATCGTGCGACGAATTGGTCTTGCACGAGCTGATATCAAATAAATGATTCAACATATCAATCATAGTTTTATATGGTCATCTTTTTATAGCTTAACTGCTAATTCTGTATTTTTATTGCCAGCCAACATCAATGAGAAGCTTTGTGGAGAGAGCTAAAGACGAGAGGGGCGAATATCAATCGAATTAATACCAATTTGGTATGCTCTATTGGCATGTTTAATATGTCGACACAATATGACGTGGTATCATACATGGTAGTAGAGATACATGTTTAGATATCACAGCCATTTCAGATCCCGCACAGTTCTGGAAAGTCCCCCATTATCGGTGAACATTTGATATGCTTATAGATTTGTTTCAAACGATGAAGTTTATTAGTTCTGCAGACAACGCAGCTTGTGAATTGACATACTGTATTTTAGAATTAAAAGGGTAGTTAGATGAGGCTGTTTCGACTCTTAATATTACAAGTGCCATCATGTATGGATCAGTTCATATTTCACACAAGCAGTTGTCAGCTGAGTGAATGCGTGGTATGGTTATGATGATTATCAAGATCTTAATAACACGACATCTAAAACATATTCGCTGTGTGTTTATATTATATGTGTTTAACATTATCTTTGAATATTATGATCGCATAGGATTGAAAAAATCGATGTTTGTAGCCGTTGTAGTTTTAACCAATTTATGTGTTCAATCGTACAGGGGAGGCATTCCGTATATGGACTATATTCAGATTATCTGCCCAAAAGGGGCACCTTTTTTCTGTCCCCAGGCAAGGGGTATGACTTTTTCAGGCCAGATGCAAGAGGAATGGTTAGGAACTTATGTTGTGCTAGGTATGTGAAAAATGGAAGAATTTCCGACATTTAGTATATGTGAAAATGTAAGGGTTCGGGAACTCGGGAACTTGGTCAAAGCATCCCCGTATGAAGATGTCCAAAATACCTAAAAAGTTTTCCTTCATTCAAAAAAAGTTAAAAAAACACAGCGGATTCGTCATGAAATAGTAAAATGAAACTTTTCAGTGTGGTTGTTTAATATTATAAAAAAAGTTGAAAAACCATTTGTTTAACTTGTAATTATGCAATTATCTTGTAATATTTTAAAACTTTTCTTTTATTTTTAAATGTTTTGTAATCTTTGTAATAATTAGTAGGTGAAGAGCCACCTAGTGGATATACTACTAATAAATCCCTTATTATTATTACTATTATTATTATTATTATTATTATTATTATTATTATTATTATTATTATTATTATTATTATTATTATTATTATTATTATTATTATTATTAAAAGATCACTGTATATAGAACATCAAATGGGAGGCACAGTTGTCAGTAGTTCATTCCCATAATTAAATTATGTTCAAATAGGCATTGTTTTACAGAATTTCACCGGCATTTACTATAATTACCAAATATGATAACATTACGTTATTGGCCCATACCTGACACTTCAGCTATAAGACGTCTAGTCTATCTATGCTAGTAAGTACTGACAACAGCTCAAGCCATGTCAGATCTAAGGCCTGGTCTTTGCAATTGTGAAATAAGCACAAGCATAAACGGAAGTCCTGCTTTCATTATGAATTGCGTAAAATCAGTGCATAAGCACAAGTATGACCCCAAAAAGTACCAGAAGGGCGTGATTTTTCATCCCTAAAAGGTACCAGCTCAATAACACCAAGTTTTTTGAATTTTGATAGTATTTATGAACAATCAGATGTAATGGTCGTAAAATTCAAACCTTGTTTTTGAATGTCCGTGATGGGGGAAATACTACCCTCAAAGGTATTAACTTAAATTCTAGGAGTCTAAAAAACGCCAAGAGACTCTAAAAAGTACCAGATCACCGATTTTGACCACTAAAAAGTACGACGACCATCCCCGCCCTCTAATATATGCCCCTCCCCCCCCCCCCACCACCACCAATAATTACTACACATTGTATTGACAATCACAGCTAATTTAACATTGTGTTCAGTATAAATTCAAATCAAATCTTCTCAATTATATCTGAGTGAGAAGACCATAATTCATTTTGTTTTATATACGAACTCCAGGCAATTCGGGATTTAGTAGCTACGAGTAAAAATATGAAGATTTTCGTTATCAAAAAAAATATTTTTTTAGAGAAGGGTTCATTACAACAAGGAAATCTATTTGATAAAGAAAAGAAGAAAAAGTAGCCGTAAAATGTTTTTTAGTGTTTTCTATGCGACTCGAACTCGTGGCCTCTTGATAAAAAAGAAGCCACTGAATCTAGCCTACTCCGCCTCGCTCGGTCCGCCTATGAGGTGAATACGAAAGCTGAGAATGAGTAAAAATTTCATTGAAAGCTACGGTTATAACCACTTTAACGAGTGCCTTTTTCCCCGAATTGTACAAGAGATCGTGTGAGGTTTTAATTATAATACATAGTTTATTTATGTTTTCGTGATTCAACTCAAGTTTATGAAAAGTCGTGTCAACATGCACGCTTGCCTGCTCTGATAGTTGATAATATTTTGAATCAAAATTATCCATCACAAACATACAGCATCGGGAAATAGTCAACATTACAAAAAGCATACATTTGTATTTTTCTACTTACAGTAATATTATTTTCATTCAAGATTTGTCCAAATTATTTGTTTTGCAACTTTTCGCGATGATATGGATCCCGGAAACCTTGAACGTGTGAGACAAAACCAGGGAGCAAAAATTTTGTTGCGCAACACATTTTTTCGCGTGAAATCGTTGATACAGACGAGGGAGCTTGCTCCGGGAGCATGTTGCGTGAGCGTGTTGCAGGAGCAAGCTCCATCGTGCACGTGTACCGGCCTTAAAAGAATGTCAAAAGCATGCATACGCAAGCTAGGGATTAAATAAAACAAAAGAAATTCACATTCCGTATTGTTTTTGGTTGCGCGTCGTTCAAAAATATTTATAAACTATTTTTAAAGGCCGGTACGCGCGAGGGAGCTTGCTCCTGCAACACGCTCCCGCAACATGTTCCCGAGCAAAGCTTCCTCGTGTGAACCAACGAAAAATATGTTGCGCAACAAAGGGAGCAAAACCCGGGAGCAAAAGTTTTGTTGCTCAACTTATCGTTGGTACACACGAGGGAACTTTGCTCCGGGAGCATGTTAAGGGAGCGTGTTGCAGGAGCAAGCTCCCTGGTGTGTACGGGCCTTAATTATGTAACTAGCAAGGAAAACTGTGCTAGCTTTTACCTCTGACTTCTCATAATGTCATTCAGATATGTATCAACCATGAGAATCTCGTAAACACACTTAGTCTTTATTAAAACTAAGAAAAGTAGACTGGCCTTCAACCTTGTCCCTATAATGAATTTGTGAACAACTAATCAAAGCACAAGACAAAACACCTAGCGCCCCTGGCTATTACGAACAATAACTATACCACTTCTAAATTAAACCACTAAACATCTACTTATCCTTAACTGATCATATTTTCATCAAATCAATCAACATGGACAACTAAGCAAAAGCGTGGGAGATACCTCTTCCCGCCTTTAAAGAAGTAATGATTTTCACCATGGAATTGAACGCGCAATCGAAATCAAAAATGATCTAATAGGCGATCTGCATTATGACGTCATTTTACTACAACTACCAGCATTTTTTGGCGAATTCTCTTTAATCCCTAAAGTTGCTATTGCACTACAAAAGAAATTAAGCAAAGCATTCTGGTAGTTGTAGTATATGACGCCATAATGCAAACGGCCTGTTCAGTACGTATTTTTCATGTCTGTTTTGACGATTCCGTTGTTTCAAAGAGTTGTTTTGAAGGTTATTTTATATATCATGTCTCCCATGCCTGTATTAGACCGTGTGCTTGTGTGCGTATTTTGAGACAAATGTTTTTATGTTTTACAGGTATAAAACGTAGTCCAGTCCGTTGTACTGAACATATCACCCCAGTAGCTCTAGCTCTATAAGGTCTTATTAGAATACACTTTTGAGATAGCCCCGGTTTAATGTCCGTATCTGAGAAGACGCGAAATTTCAATTTGCAAACACTATATTGAAAGATATAATTAGATGTTTTAAGGCAGATTAAGACATCTTAAGGGGAAATCAGTTTCAAAATTTTCACATGTAGCCTAATAGTACTTGTAACCGCGTTGTACTGCTTTTTATTGTTTTATGTGGGTTTAAGGATACATAATATGCGTACAAAATTATTGTAAAAAGAAGAGTGTTGGTTACTGGGCAGAGCTCGAACTCAAGTATTATATGATAGTCCGGAGCTTTTCCAATTAGGCAAATAGGGCGATAATAAACACAAACAAGAACGTCCTATTGATGAACATTATTAGAATTTTTAGATAAAATTAAATTATTTTCTAGTAAGTTTACGATTGATTAAAAGATATTAATTAAAACATATATTTGCGTTGCTGCGCGCCACTTAGCACTTAGCACTTAGGTATAATTTGCTTTGAAACTAGTGTTGGTAACCCTTTCACTTTTGTTGTTGTTGTTGTTGTTTGCTTGTTTTCGTTTGGTCCGTTACGCACGCTTGATTTAATACATTTTTTGTTTCTTTTACACTATTTGCAAAATAAAAACCATTATGGTACATTTTTGTATTGCTCTCAATTATTATTTTCCAATTTTGAAAAATTCGTGCCTTATCATTTGTTTGATTGTGGAAATTATTGAAAATTTTCAGCATTGGCATCCTGCTGAGTCGCAGTAAGAGGTATTATCAACTAGCTAAAGTGCAGGCCGTTAATCCAAAACACAGCTTGTCATTATCGACAGAAAATAGAAAAAAACAAAAGCAATTAAAACAGCTTTTAAGTGGTTAATGAGTAGTGAGTTATATAAATATGAGGCAAAACAACAAACAACTTTTTTCTTCAATTCTGTTGTTCGACTCGCAACAGAAGAAAATATTTTTTTGAAGGATGAGGCTTACAAATAGCTTAGAACCCAGCTGCTTTGCTAAATACTTATTTTAAAGCTTTTTATCTATGACTAAAGCATTCTAAAAACATTTTTAGGGGAAGTGGGGTTTTGAAAAGAGTTCAGATTTGTGAACAAAATTAGAATTTACTAACAGACGAGATAGAGTAAAACTCAGTGGAAATCAGCTCACGCTAGCTCCAATGACATCGGCAGAGCTGACATTTCACTCTTCTACATTTACATACTTCCCTCTATAAATGTTTTAAAGACTATAGGATTAGTGTACAATGAGTACGTATCAGAATATTATGATTTTTTATATATATACATGGAATGAATTACCTGAAATGTCAAGATATTAACAATTCATGCTAACATACCTTGTGTTTTTGGCTTTCACAACATGCTCATTCCAACACTACTGCTGTCACAACACTGCTTTGCTATGTTATGTGCATAATTAATCTTTATAACGCTACTTTAAAAACGTTTAAAATCTTAAGGATTAGGAGACCACAGATCAGTATGAATTTAAGTGGAGGGCCTCTGAAGAGCCTTGAATTGCGCGGCAAATAGCCGCACTGTTCCGGCGCGTGTCACAAAGCCCCAGATTAATGTCGTAATGTTTCGGTGACGAGTTTTGTGCGTACAAATGTTTTTGAAAGCCGGTTCTTCGATGACCTTCAAAGTAGCCAGTGAAAACACGATCGGAGATCCCTGCAAAAGATTTACGATGAACTGGCGATGGTTACCTATAAATACACAGGGACAAAGAAAACGTCACCGCAGAGAATAATTCAATCAATTCCACGGCAACGAGCAAAGCTAACATTTAAATTAGTACTATTTATATATGACAGTGAAAACGAAGCACAAAAACATGACACAAAGGAAATGAAATGAAAAAATCAACAATATTATCGATTTTAGATAAACGTTTTTACTTTATATTTTAAAGAAATATACCTATTACATATTGAGAAATGATCTCAAGTGGTATCGTACCCTACGAGCAGAGTCTTCTTTAGTGGTATCGTAAAGTAGAGTTAATACTTAGAAAAAAGAAAAACGAAAACAAATTAACTTTCCCGCTTAGATAACTATTTCGGTCTTGCTACACCACAGATTGTGTAAACTGAACTAGGTTATAGTAAGTTCAGTATAAAGGCGTTCTTCTCTGCTCGCCCTTCACAAAGCATGACCCAAGTGCCATACAATGTGACTGAAAAAAGAAAGGATAATTCTTGAAAAATGAAGAGAGAAATTCAGTCCGAGAGGAAAAAGTGTTCGGCTCAGTTATAATACAATAAAAAACGTGCACCTATTTATTACCGGCAATCATATATTACAGTATCATGGCTCGTGGAGCGAATGGGGAGGGCTCGTGTTGCTTCATCCCCGAACACACTTCAAAATCAAACTGAGCATTTGATTTTTCAAGAATAAAAACAAAGTCGAGTCATGCAATTAAAGATATGCTGATACGAGATAAACATTGTTTTAAATCTCCAACACGTAACTCAGCTCCGAACTAAACCCTGTACTCTGATCGATTGTCAGATTTTTAAAAAAACGTTTTTTATATTTTTATTTAAACATAGAAATTATCTGTGTTTTCTCGAAGAGCCTGAGGCTCATCTTGGGAGATAACACATTTAAATTACAAATAACGTTTCATCTGGTTATATATAGTCGAATATTTCAGGAGACTTCTCTAGTTGTATACATTGTATATGTTTCGTCTAATCAAATACTTTTTAGTTTCGAAAATCGAACAGCAAGTGCTACATATTTTGTTAATAAAACCATCTTGGTCAGTAGAGTTTTCCCTTTATTGATTATTTGAAAATGGCTGCTGACACGATAGTTTACAGTTTAAACTTATCAGTCAGCAGCCATGTACACCTGACGTAGTAATTGTGAATTTCCATATTTTTACATCTATTAGTACAAGTTATTTGTAACTGGATTTTGTATTATAATGTATTTTGTGTGAAAATAAAATGAATTGAATTGAATTGAATTTTGTGTCCTCCTTTACGCTATTTTAGCCTAAAAAATGGCCGTTTACACAGTGTTTTTGTGTAAACGCTTATCGTTTTCGCATCATTTTTGGTAGCTTGAGCGTTTGTAAGCATTTTGGTGAATAAATGTTTGAATTACTCAATGACATTATGACTGGACCAAAGTGATGACTTCGGCGTTTTCGAAAATAGCATGCTAAAGCGTTTACACGAAAATGCATAGCCGGCGTTTTCGAAAATATCCACTCTGAGAGGCGTTTGTAGCCGGCTAAGTAACGCGGTTTTCTTGTAAACGGAGGCCTAAACGAATAAAAAATGTGCGTTTACGAAAATAGCCGGCTTCGTGTAAACGCTGCTATCGAAGCTAATACAGCGTAAAGAAAAACGCAAAACTTGCTTATCCTAAATGACAATAAATAATGATTTGCTTGCTACTGAAAACAAACTTTGTTGAGATCTATTGTCAGAGTTTGTTTTCATACTTATTATAGTTATTATGGAAACATGCTATGACAAAATAATTATCAAAATAAAACAAAAATGCGACCTCTGTTTTTCCACGTGGCTTCTCTTCACCGAGTATAAATAGGCTCTGCACGTCCCAACTTTGGCAAGTCATTGGTAAAATCGAGCAGCCCAAAATAATATCAATAACTTGGGATTATATTGATATTTTCGCCAAATTATCACCATGAACTTTTACCAAGTAAAACGAGGAAAATGCCGATATGATCTCAAGAAAATATGTTTATTTTGGAAGCTATTGTATTTTTTTAATCTACCGCCAAAATTGGCTCTGAGTTTTTTATGTGACCTTAATGTAGAAGTCGAATTTGACTATGAATGAATGAATGAATGAGTGAATGACTGCATGAATGAATGCATGAATGAATGAATCAATCAATGAATGCATGAATGAATGAATGAATGAATGAATGAATGAATGGATGAATGAATGAATGAATGAATGAATGAATGAATTAATTAATTAATTAATCAATAAAATGTTTAAAAATATGTCCACAAAACAAATAACAAATAAAACAACGTAGGATGGACGGAAATTGCAAAGCAACGAGCCAGTTTTAAGTTTTGTTGGCATAAAAGTAAAAAGACAAAAGAATAAATTAACAAAATAAATATATTTTCATGATATCAAACATGTCTGTGATCCATGAGTCAATAGTGATTAAAAATAAGTATAATATGCAGGGAAACTGTCAATCACAGTGTTTACACTATTAATATACAACATCGAGCATCGGGAATGGTTACTTCTCATCAGTGATTACTGATCATTCTAGTTTCGTTGGCTACGTCAGTTATATTCGTTTGATCAAATGTAAATCTTGATTCGTAGTTTCTCAGCACTGATAATGATTCATGAAATCCACCTGATTTCTGATTCGGCATTCAGCCCCACATCAGTTCAATACCATCCTATTATTATTATTATTATTATTATTATTATTATTATTATTATTATTATTATTATTATTATTATTATTATTATTATTATTATTATTATTACACAACAATGATCTTGTCCCGCGTGTAAAAATGGGCGAATGTTTCAAGTACCTTGGACGTTATTTTGATTTTCAAATGTCAAATGAAAACCACAAGACTGAACTTAGTAATCTGGTTAATAGCCTAATGACAGACATCGACAATAAACCACTACATCCTAAAAATAAACTACTCCTCTACAGTCGTTATGTTCTCTCCAAAATCAGCTGGCACTTTACTGTTTGTGACCTCCCTAAAACGTGGGTCATCCAGAACATTGACAACACCGTATCTCACTTTATACGCAAGTGGTTAGATATTCCCGTATCTGGAACTCTCAGTAATGTATTTCTTCCCTGTTCTAAATTTGGTTTAAACATATGCCCACCTTCCGTAAAATTCACTCAATGTCAAACAGTACTTCGCAAGGCCTTGAAAACCTCAAAAAATGCTGACATACGACATCTTTGGAAATCCACAAATGAACACACCAACATCCAGTACGATATTTTTAAAACAACTAAAGAAGTGATTAAGACTTTCCATTCAGAACAAGAACATAAATTAGATAATGACTTGATATCTCAAGGTTTCTTCTTCATTAATGTCACCAAATACTCCCTATCAAAATTAAATGGCTTATGGTCATCTATGCAATCTAACCTTCACAAGAATATCTACAACTTTACCATTCGCTACATAAATAACACTCTTCCAACAAGAAAAAACCTTGCAAAATGGGGTATCTCTTCTTCCCCCGATTGTTCATTTTGTCTTTCTCCTGAATCTCTTCTCCACGTTGTCAGTGGATGTCAACACTACCTTGATCGCTTTACATGGCGCCACAATTCCGTCCTAAACCTCATCGATCGCATCATCACTAAAGCCTCTTGACAACATTGCACTATATGTCGACCTTGATGATTATAACAGCCCCTCAATTATAACTGGAGAAAGTTATCGTCCTGATTTGATTTTGAAAACGCCTGAAACACTTTATGTACTGGAACTTACAGTTGGATTTGAATCTAACCTTAAAAACAATGCTGAACGAAAAAGGAAAAAATATAGAAATCTAATGAATGATTTAAGTAGTGATTACCAACAAGCTAAATTTATTAATCTTTCAATTAGCTCCCTTGGAGTATTTTCTGATGATTGTTCTACATTTGTTGATTTTCTAAAAAATTTAAATTTTGATACTAAACAACAAAAATATGTAATAAGGAAAATGATGAGTATTGCAATTCGATCAACCTATTACATTTTTTGCTGCCGTAATAAAGTCTGGGATAACCCCGACTTAATGAGATTTTAACTTCTAATTGTTTTTGTTGTAAATAATGATGTTTATTAGTGTTGTTTTTATTGTGTATTTGTAATCGATTCAAGTAGCAAATTGTAAATTACCTTTAACAAGTGAGATTTACAATTGTAAATGGAAAAACAAAATAAAGTTTTCATTATTATTATTATTATTATTATTATTATTTCTGTTGATCATATGTGACCTGTAAATATTATTATGTGTTTTGGTTATTATCGCTTATGTATTACTATATAATATATATATTTTGTTTTTTGTTAAGTCAATTCAAGTAGCAAATTGTAAATTACCTGACAATAGTGAGATTTACAATTGTAAAAGTGAAAAAAAATTCGCAAAATAAATAAAGTTTCCATTATTATTATTATTATTATTATACCATCCTCAACTCCATAAGCAGTTACGTCATATCGTTTCGTGGATGGTATACGCACAAAGAGTGAAGGGAATAATAATAATAAATAATAACAAATTTTATTTCGATAAATTAACTTAAAGAGTTTGTGCGCCACAGTTCTATTCCCAAGCGTCTTTGCGCCATAAAAATAACGCCAAGATTTATAGGTATGAGTTTGGCTCATCAAAACTGAGAAGTAATACCATGACGAGCTGTATACGAAGTTGGAATCATAGACCCTTGGGGCCGGTTGTAGGAAGATCCACTGGAGAAAAGTTATTCATCAGCAGGGTACCAAACTCTTACTAAAGCAAAATAGTTTTCCAATTCTGGCTTTTACTTAAGAAATGAAATACGATATCTGTGTTTTTATAAGGCCTATCAGTGAAAACGGGTGTCGGGAAAACGCGGATCCGGACCGGTCTGCCGACAGACCGACGGACGAACGGACCGACGGACGAACGGACCGACGGACCAAAAATTATTTCATAATAAAATTATAAAACAAAGATGATAAATAATAGTAAAAATAACTAATAGATAAATAATTTAATTAATTAACTGATTAAAATTAGTCTATAAAAAGACTCACTTTTCTTTCTCACGTTTGTTCAGACAACGAATTTAGTGCAAGTCTATTGATCGAATTGATTGACATCATTTATCAAGGCAAACACTTAAACAAACTCAGAGGCGCCAGAAAGTAAGAAAGAAATGAATAGAAGAAATAAAAATACATTTATCTATACAAAATGTATTCACTTTTATCTTCAAGTCATAATTATACTCAGTTTTCGGCCTCGCGGCCCTTTCTTATGCTGGGCCAGAGATTTATTTCTTTTGCCATCGGTAGTTTTCTTCATGTATTTTTGAATCACAAACGAGAAATAAACAAACGATCATATACATATATATATATAAGTAGAATAAAGTAAATCAAGGCCACACAACTTGCAACTATAGAAGCGCTGTTTATTTAGACGTTTCGGCTATTCAGCCTTCTTCATATCACCATATTTATATCTTAACGGGGCCATTCCCCAGGGAACCAAGTTAGGTCCAATTCTCTTTGCTATCATGGTTAACGACCTAGTGTCATCATGGGGTCCTCGGGTTAAGTTTGTTGACGATCTTACTATCCTTGAAATAATACCTAGGAATTGCCCCTCAGTGTTACAACATGTAGTTAATGATATTCAGTCCTTCGCTAAAACCAATAATATGCAATTGAATCCTAAGAAATGTAAGTCTATGTCGATTGATTTTCTTCAGTACAATAGTTATGAATGCCAGCCCATTGTTGGCAGTGACAAGGTCATTGAGTCTGTTAAGTCGTTCAAGTTTCTTGGTCTCAATATCTCTTGCGACTTAACCTGGACTGTGCATTGCGACTGTGTACTGAAGCGAGCCAACCGCAGATTATACGCCTTACGTCAACTTAAGCGTTCAGGGGTCCCACCTTCAGACTTAGTCCAAATCTACTGCGCGCTAATTAGATCTACTATTGAATACTCTTCCGCAATTTATTCCAGTTTACCATTGTATTTAGCTGAGCTTATTGAAAGTATTCAGAGGCGCGCTTTACGTATTATTTATCCACAACTCTCGTATAGGGAGGCACTTGAACAAGCTATGTTACCCACACTTTACGATAGACGCTCAGAAGCATGTAAACGCTTTATTAAATCCATCAACAGGAGTAATCCCCTTTTCCAGATGATCGAAAATGAGTTGATTATACCTAATCGTTACTCAACTAGGAAGGGCAGCCTAACCTTAAATCGTCGCAATGTAGCAACAAATAGGCTAGCTAACTTTGTTACTCACGAGTTCGCTAATGTATTAATCTTAAATTAATAATCAATATTATTATTATAACAATTATGAATTTATCTATTTATTTAATTATTTTGTATTTAGCATATGTTATTATTGTTCTGTTTATGACCGAGCCTGTAATTCAGTTATAACTGCAAAAGGTTTTCAATAAACAAATCTATCTATCTATCTATATATATATGCGTCGTGATAAAAAAAAACCATAATACTACATGTTAAAAGTTTGAATGAATGGAAGTAAGGATCACAGAAGTATACACGTCTACGCGTATCCAGCTATATCAAGGTAAAGTTTTTAATGCAGGGTGTTCGATAGTTGAACCTATAATATATTGAAACTAGACCCTGAATTCAGGGTTTACTCGTGCCCAAGAACGTAGGTTCTTAAAAAACCGAAAACAAAAAAAAAAAAAAAAAAAAAAAAAACAAGAAACAAAACGACACAAAATATGCAATACGGTTTCTTTGCGACATCTCGAACTTGCCTTAAAGCTCTTATAATAACACAAGCAGCGCAAGCAATCTAGTTCTTCTTTTCAAAAAGGCGGTTCATTGGAAGTACGCGGGTTCGAATCCCATGCTGGGAGACTTGAAAAAAAAATTTTTTCTTATCACTTCATGTTTGAACCATATTTTTCTTACTTTTTTCCTTTTTATTTTTTTATAAATTAATTTTTTTCATTCACGATTTCTATTTTTCCCTTTATTACACATATTACTACAATACCTGACAGGAAATTATCATCCATAACACCTCTTCTTTAACGGCAAAAAATACTCCAAAATCAACAAGAATTACACAAAAACTACATCAGCATAAAAGCTCAATAAACAAGATTTCAATAAATTACACTTTACTTCAATTTTTCACGAAAAAATACTGCAAATTTTCCCTTTTTCTTTCAAAATTGGGCAGATTTTCCAATCAGTTGAAGCGTGGACCATAGCGAATGGACATTATAAGTATTATTCGTAGTTTGCCCTTTGTTAGTCTTGTTATGTTTCTCTCAATTTCGCAAAGTGCAGCCAAAAAAAAAGCCTTTTAGACTTGAAAAGTGACCAAATAGTCTCCTTTGTGTAATATACCAAAAGATCCTTTTGAATTATTTGTCTTTTTTCGCTTTTGTTAATACACATCGCTAAACAATCGTTCTTCAAGTCGAGTGATCGAGCTTCGATATGTCACGTCTACAAGCTTGAAAATTCTCACTTTCGCAATGGATTTTTTGCTACTTTTTGATCTTGTTCACTTCTAATGATCCTTCTCAACAATTCCACGAATTGTTTTTCCTTCAATTAAGTTTTATTTAGCTGTTTTGATGCGACATGGAAGCATTCGTTTTAATTATTTGTTTAGCTGTTTTGATGCGAGATGGAAGCATTCGTTTTAATTATTTAAAAAAATTGTTTATTAAAAAATAACTGAATATAAAATTGCAAAAGAACGATTACTTAAGAATAAGAAAAAAGAATATAAAAAAAAAAGAACCAAAAAAGAGATTGGCCGTTCGGAGACTTGAACTCGTACTACTTATATATAGCTTAATGGATCTCACGAAGATCATGTTTGGCGCGATGGCAAGTCGGGAAAGGCGCAGCCTAACAATCCAAAGGTCGCAGGTTCGAGCCCGTGGTCCGTCCATAGAAATTTCTTTCTTTGTTAGTTAAATTAATCAGACTTGATGGAACTTGTCTGAACTTGTCTAAACTTCTAACAGCGAAAAAAAAGGAAAAAAAACAAGAAACTCGCAGCAGACTAATACTCGTGCCAGAGGCCTGGGCACGAGTAATAACGAATTGCTTGACTTCACAGGATGTGGACTTGCCAAGGGTTTTTGCACGTAAATAAACGCATCGAGCTTAACATTCCTATGGTACCAATGATTGATTGTTGACATACATTATTATAACTGCTTTGTATCTGAAATGACCTTTGACATATCCTGGAAAACGACAAACAAGAATATTGACTTTTATCCTCGTAGTTCATAAACTTGACTTGCTACTGTTACAATAAGTGAAGCTATTGTGGCCATATTTGAAAGCGAATTTGACGGTGATGTTCTCTTGGCGTGCACATTGGTTCGTAGTGGAACAACCTTTTTTCTTTGATTGCTGTCCGCGCGTTCACTGACCATGTTTTCCGCTTCCGCCATTAGTTTGGGATTAAGAACGCAACAAGGTTTACAGCTTAATAGTAAACTTGTTTATCTCAGTAAACCAAAGTATATAACATTAAAGATACACTTTTACTTTCTCTAGGACTCAAAAATCATTTCCCAAACTGTTTAAATTCCGCTAATGATTTTGTTTGATTTTGTTTCAATTGAAAAATTTGACACTCGGGTATTTTAGAATTTTTTTACTTTTCGATTCATTGGTTCAGTATTGCAATGAAGATATCTCTAGATTCTGAAAGACATATTTCGATTGATTCCACTTTGAAACTGCCGATTCAGATTACACGTACTTTATTGATTACACGCGACTTTCGATTATGGAACAAGGTTCCAATTACGCCAATAGTGTTCTTGATGAATTGTCCGTTCGTTGATCACCTAACTATCTATCTATTTATTCCAGCGTGTAACTTTTAATAACAAACATTAAAAAGAGTAAAAACCCAGTCAACCGATACCAGCTCTATTGAAACACATCCATGGCTTACACAAGTTACACTATAACACATTGCTTTTCAAATGCAACAATATCCTATGTACGTAAAAAAAACATATTCAAACCCCCAACCACATATCTAATATGTCTGAACGTCCACTAGTAAATAGTTACGTTTTTCTTATACGCTGTAAGATGTTTTTATCGCTTTGGCGCTTCTGGGTTTGTTGAAGTCTTTGCCTTGATAAATGATGTCAATCAATTCGATCAATGGACTTTTACTTTGTTTGCACTAAATTCGTTGTGTGAGCAAACGTGAGAAAGAAAAGTGAGTCTTTTTATAGACTGATTTTAATCAATCAATTAATTAGATTATTTATCTATTAGTTATTTTTACTATTATTTTATCATCATTGTTATAATTTTATTATGAAATAATTTTTGGTCCGTCGGTCCGTTCGTCCGTCGGTCCGTTCGTCCGTCGGTCCGTTGGTCCGTCGGCGGACCGGTCCGGATCCTCGTTTTCCCGACACCCCAGTGAAAACCGAGGTACGCTTGGGAGAATTCGATAATAGATCAGTCCATTGGCACTCAAAATCATTAGATCAGCGAGGATTGACAGGCAAATAAACACCAAAATACAAACTTGTCCCAGGGACAGGGACGAATCTAGGATTGGTTTTACCACAATCATGACACGAAAGTGAAAATAATTTTGAAAGACATGTGGAAATTCTTACCCCAAGGAAAAAATTGTATGCTAATGAGCTTAAGGGTCCTGATTACTTAAGCAAAAAGTCATCACGATTTTTTCTTAGAAAGAAATTTTATAGAGAATTTATCAATTAATCGAAAAATGGATAGAAATCTACATGGTCCCGAGCCCGTTTTCGAGATAAAAATTTTTGAACGGAACCATGTTTTGACATTTTTGAAGAACAAATGACGAAAAATGCATTTTTCACAAAAAAAATTATTACTCAAAAACTAATAAAGCTATTGACGTAGTTTTTACAGGCAATCTCAACCAGACGGTATTTTACACAAATATGGGAAAATAAATTATATATGTTTTAAAATTTTGTCAAAATTTACAGTTTTGTTTTCGTCTTTGACTTAAAATCGCTTTGAAAAGTGAAACCCTAAACCACTTACCATCGCGTGTAATGTTGAAAAGTCATCAGGATTTTTTCAAATCTTGTCAAAAGAAAGATTTTCACAAAATCTTTCAGAAAAAATGAAGAAAAATATAGAGTCCCGCGCAAAAAATGAGGGTTTTGGCTGGTTGAAGTATAATTTTCGAAGGCTCCTTGTGTTATTCTTATGTTGTCTTTTGGCGGGATTTGGCGCGCGCGCGGCGTTCTCAGCGGTAAATTGCTCGCGGGCACAGGTTTCAAGCGTCGTTGTTGTTCTAAAGTAGTCAGGACCCTTAAGGTAGAATGAGTCTACCTTCAGATCCTTTGCATAAGTATTTCACATTGGTACCAAAACAAACATTAACCATTACACAAGGTTTAGCTTGTTCTCGTCATCACAAAGGATATTCTATCAATGTTTACTAACCTGGCTAGTTTTATAATTCACTGGCAATAAAATGCATGGGTTCAGTTAATAAACATAGGGCATACCTTATAAATTGAATCTACAATACATCACAACTATGTCGTACAAGTGTTTTAAAACACAAGAATTTATCAGTCAAAGAGGATTCGTGATGGCTACTACATAAAAAAATGCAACACAGTCAACAATCAGTCTTAATCAGTAATACATGGGCATAAAATAATGTGATTTATGACTGTATTTAATTGCTACCATCAATTGGCATTAATACTAGGAATTGTTTTAGTGCTGTTAGTTAGACAATCAGAAGTTACAAAGTAACACGACAAGCTTAAGCCAAGAAAAAAATGAATTTTGTCGCCTTCAAGGCGACAAAATGCACAGTAGGAGTCGTAACATAATCGTGGTTTGTGGTTGTTTGTCATTCAACAATGGCAATTACTCTCCTGTATTAACTCTATGCTATAAGGACTGCTTTTTGGATATAATTCATCAAGCTATTACTATTAAGTTCTTTAACATTTATTTAGTAATCTAAAATCGTACTGAAAATGATACCCCAGGTAATCAATGACTGATTACGTGATCATCATGCTGGTCCTGGGCAATGTCTTGTCATATATTGAAGCTAGTTAATAAAGTTAAAATCTTACGGGGTCACAATAGATGTTGCATTGTACTCTGCGCTCGGATTTCAAAGTTGACTAGTGGCTCGACGGTGATTTTTAGCTATGGCTACGTACTCGTGTATGATAGTATGATCCTCACTAAAGTTATCTCGAGCTCTCTCGATAGCGGGAAGCACTAGTATCTTCTTAATACCAGTATCTGTGCTACACCTAAAAATTTAGCGAGGAAATCAAGCAAGGAAGAGCAGCAAGTCTTTACCACGAAAATGGCGCCAAATTATATCAAAGAAAACAAAAGTGTTATTTGGGATCAAGATGTTCTGGATACTAGCTGCAAATGAATGGAATATTTTACCAGATAAGTTAAAATCTCAATGAATGACTGTTAACAGACGTAAAAATATTTGAAGAAATGAATCATTATAGACGAATCAAATTGATAATATTGTACTAATTTCATATTTTCTTTTTCTTTCTTTTTGTGATTTTATTATAATTTTTTATTCAAGTGGTGATTTTGCTATATATCTCTTTTGAATTAGTTTTTCGTTCAGATTAAATAATTATTGTTGAAACGATAACATTGCTTTGAATAACAACTTAATCTATAAATTAACACGACTTTGCTTTTCTCTTTTCTTTTCTTTTACGTTTCAACTGCTTTTAAGGTGGCTCGCCCGAAAGCAGCGCAGAAGTTACTAGGTGGCTCGCCCGTAAATCTGCTCTTGAAAGGATAATATTCTGCTTTAAATAATAACTTAATCTATAAACTAACACGATGATGCTTCTCTCTTTTCTTTTCTTTTAAGTTTCAACTGCTTTTAAGGTGGCTCGCCCGAAAGCAGAGCAGCAGAAGTTACTAGGTGGCTCGCCCGTAAATCTGCTCTTGAAATGATAACATTCTGCTTTAAATAATAACTTAATCTACAAACTAACACGATGTTGCTTCTCTCTTTTCTTTTCTTTTCTTTTAAGTTTCAACTGCTTTTAAGGTGGCTCGCCCGAAAGCAGAGCAGCAGAAGTTACTAGGTGGCTCGCCCGTAAATCTGCTCTTGAAACGATAACATTCTTCTTTGAATAATAACTTAATCTATAAATTAACACGGCTTCAATTTGCTTTTTAAGATACAAAGCACAAAATTGCACAAATCATATCATAAATGTTGTTAGTAAAGTGAATATACCTAACTAAAACAATAACAAAATATGTCCATTAGAACATTGCTCATCGCTGTACATGTATTGATTAGGGCTATAAACTATATTATTAACTATAACTATTGAATTCAAGTGCAATTAGCTGTTAAGCTAGAAAGCCGTTTTCATTAAATGAGTTACGGCTACGTTCATCGTTGCGGTTACGATATCACTTCAATACTATGGTTTACAATCGTTTTACTATAGCTTGCTAGCTTGTAAATGAATTGCATCTAATTATGAACATCGTTTATTTACGAAATTAATGAAATAATAATGTACACAGTTTTTTTTGGCATTTGTTTGAATTAATACGTTTTAGTATAGTTGTACGAAGTTTAAACACTTCTTTCTATTTAAATGTACTTTTTTTAATTTTTATCATACATTTAGAAATATTTTATTTCAAGTTTATTTTTATCTTTTTAGACATGTTTCCGTTCTTAGTTAAGTAGCGATGATAGCTGTGTCATGATTCATCGCTTCCACAAGGTGACCTAATCCTGGAATTATTAACACTTTTTACGGATCCCTGCTAAGAACTTTTCTCTTGACTTAAGCTTCTCGTGTGATACGTTTAGTCATTGAATCCACCGTAGAGAAGTTAAATCCAAGAGCCGATTTATGGGCATGCATTTTTCTCATCTTATTAAAGAACCACGTGAACTCTATGAGAATCACTAGCCGTGTACAGCCCTACGAGATCTGTGTAAGACAGAAGATGAAAACGAAAACAATGATGGACGATTGCACTGAAAACCAAATTGCGTGCGTGTGGAATTTAGCCGTGTAATTGCGCTGGAAGGCCTCGCGTATGCAAATCTAAACAGAACTACAGAACTCTCTCTTTCTCATTCTGTAAAAACATATAATTCATTTGCTCCGAAACATTAAAAAAAACATCTTAAATTACAAATAAACTAGTCTAATCCACGTTTTTTTATTGGGGGGGAGGGCTGGGGCCGCAGAGGGGAGGGTCATTAGTCTAATTTGTATACTGAAGGGGGGAGGGGTCACATCTTTAACTTAAGTCTAGGAAGGGTCACCATTTTAATCAACACTGTTAAGTTGCAGTTTTGTCGCAGATAAATATAATATATTTTAATAGTCAAAATGTGATATAGGTTATGTCACCTGAATTGTTCTATACTAATTTCACATATTAAATAAAATCGTCTGCGAACTGGCTCGTTAAAATATGGCATAGAAATCATCAAAAGCTAAGTATATATAGCGAAAAAATAATATTTTTCCAAAACAAAAAGATATTTTATTTTTACAAAATACACTCAAATCAATTTGAATCATTGATCATTGATTATACCTATAAACAGTTAAATTTCGAAAAATCATATATTTAACCGGTTGACTATAAATGCACTCTAAGTACGTACATGCACCATAGTAACATATCTTTACAAATTTGCAAGTTACTGCAAATCAATCTAATAAGTGAAAATCAGCGTGCAGATAGCAGTGAGATCAGTTCAAGTGATAACGAGGAATATACTGAGTCGGACTAGACACGCGGCTACTATCCCAGACTCAAATAAACACTTTGATTGACTGTTCTGTGTAAATTAAATATGTAATTTGTTAATATATTAATATTCATACAATTTGATAGGCATGTGCCGAAAAAGCATTCCTCAATAAGCTAGAATTCCTCAATCATGCTCAAGCGCATTTGAAAACTGAATTGTTGAAAGTGCGCTATATAAATAAATGTTATTAGCTATACATGGGCTAACGCTTTGCAAATTTTGTTTAATATTTTAAAAATGTGATTTGATATTTAAATACATATGTTTTTGCGAGCCCGCACTTCAGAAATTCACGTTTGTTTATTTAATTATTCAAATAGATCTTTTAAAATATACCCCTGATGAGGAGGGGTTATGAGTGTTGTTGTCTCTTTTGTGGGGATGGTCATTACTTTGGTTTTAGAATAACTGGGGAGGGTCAAACGTTTTATAGTTTGTGCAATTTTCCCTAGCCCTCCCCTCCCCAATAATAAACGTACCTTCCCTAACTGCATTAATTCACTACTCGCCCACTCGTAACTTGACCACCGCGGGAAGGGGTACTCCCTTATATTTACTATACGGGGATGTATAGGTCGGGTTTCCTGTTTCTTAAGAGAACGGTAATTTTCCTTATTACGAAGGGTAGCCCAAAGAATAGGATAAGGAGATCATGTACACTCATTATGTAGCTGGTAATCATCACCGTTTTGCTTCTATTGCTGCTTAATATATCTCAATGTTCAAAACATTCATGATTCAAATTGTGTTTCCTTCTTCAAAAATTTCTAACAAGAAAAAATGGTACATATTTAACCGTCACGCTGTTTTATTTCATCGAGAAGTTTTACAATCATTGTATAAAAGTAAAAGATTCTTAGTACAAACATGCATACATTTATTATAAAATATATAAACCCAAGAAACATTTGTATCAAAAAAATGTTATGACATACCAAGAACGATGACTAGGTAAATCAAAATCAAATAAACTAATTCACAATATCAAATCCTAAATCAACATAAATTAAAATTACACTGACGCTTATCATGAATGACGTTTACATCATAAAGTAAGCCAAGAATGGAACAATCAGTGACATCACCACGAATGGTTTCATGTTTACGCTTGCATTACACTTATCGCCCTCACAGCAAGACACTTCACAGTTGTTGTTTTTACAAGCGTTCTCAGCAGTGCTACATAACCCTTCGGATCCACACGATTTTGCCACGCCTTTCGTCTTGGTGTTAGTAATCTTCATGCACCTGTTCAAGAGTGAAGTACAGTCGGTTTCGTCGGACTCACAGTTGCCATCACTTTTAGTACAGACGTAGCACTTGATGGAGTAGGCTGAAATAATCAAAAGTGATAATTATTTCTTGATATTTTGATTCAGAAAAAGCAAGCGGCAATCTGCATCTCAGATATAAATGACAAAATCTCCCAAGCAGTACTAGCCTCAGTTGCAGGCATATGTGTTTCACAAAATCTCAACTTGAATAATTCTACTAGCGATTTCTTTCGAAAGTGAATTGCTGCGACAAATTGTATAATTGTAATCTGGAGGGTGGCTTTCAGAGACAAAGATCACAGGCAACCGTTTTTATGTGCAATTCTTCCCTGGTAAAAACCGTTGTAACTTCATAACTCTGTATCTTTGTAACTTCGTAACTCGTAACTTCGCAACTCGTAACGCTAAATAGTGATTCCCGTCGAAATTATCAACCACACCAAAGGCTAAGTTTCCGTTTCAGTCAAAAATACTGGTTATGCTACTTCCTATTTCATTGCCCTATTCCTTCCTTTTCAGCGCTAAAATAATATTTCTAAATCAAGCTGCCTGCTTGAAAGAGATTTAAGGCGATTCATAACAGTTTTAGGGAAGCGCACCTACTACTTTTCATTTCGCGCAAAGGATAACTTAATCTACACCTATGGACTTGAATTTAACACTAAATATGTAGTTATGACTGAGTTTATGAATAGTGGCAAAATTAACTCGATCAAATTTATTAAAATGATAAAAAATAGATATTTTGAAAATCAGTTTTTCAAAAATATCTCAAAAAATTGATCAGCTTCAAATAAGTGGTAAACTGCATTGTAAACTTCAAACCAATGTACAACACTTGAGAACAAATTAAAAACATTCAATCTGTTCGATTTTGCTCAAATCTAAAAAATGTTCAAACGTTTTGTATTTGTTTCGCTTAACATCATGAAGCTTTAGAATATACTCAAAGTCGACAAAACACTGCCAAAACACTGTTGAAATAGTGCTAAGATACACACTTACCTTGTGTGGAAATATTGAGTTTCAATTCATTGTCGATTTGAAGATATAATTTTTCTTTCACCGTGTCATTTGAGAACATTTCTCTGCAACATTTACGTCAGAAGTTATGTTCCAAATTCTCAAAACTGCGGGATTATTTTTGCACGAGGTTCTAGGATATCTTAATTTATCATATATGCAGCAATATCCCAGCCCCTTAGCTGAATTGAAGCACTAAAACCATCCGAAATTACATTCTAACATTGGCCAACTATGCGAGCCCAAAACTTGCATCCACACAGCCGTTCGACTTGCAAATTAGCATATCAAAGTCGCAAATTGTTGTATGCACGTGCAAACCCATTCGCATAGCATACAAAACATTTGCATAGCACTGCACGGTATATAATCAGCAACCGGAAGTCAGGAATCAAGAAAACAGTTACTATAATTTATTCAACTTCATTTTTGTTTTTCAGTTCTTGTCATAATGCAAGTACTATGATCAGTATGTTTTGAATTTGTTATCATTATTGTAAAATGAATATGCCTGATTCGTTTTGAAACAAATAGTTTTTTTTATACTTGTTTCGTTTAGCGTTTCGTTGGCATTTCATGTGATTCTTCATAATCAACATTTCAGTGTGGCAACATAGCATTTATAACCAAAAACTATACAATTTATCAATAAACTATATTGCCATTCTCTGATCCTTATTCTCTTCTTATTCTATTTATGATTTGATCTATTTACCTTCTGACGGACTGACTTACTAAACAACCACTGACTCCAACTGAATCTTACTTACTTAATTACTTACGTACTTACTTACTTACTCACTTGCTTACCTACTTACTTACTTACTTCCTTCCTTACTCACTTATTTACTAGCTTCCTTACTTCTTTACTTACAACCAAACAAACATACATATATAATTGCATATAACTGCAATAAACCTAATTTGAGTAACTACGTACGTAAGTAAGTTAATAAGTATTAAGTAAGTAAGATTCAGTTGGAGTCAGTGGTTGTTTAGTAAGTCAGTCCGTCAGAAGGGAAATAGATCAAATCATAAATAGAATAAGAAGAGAATGAGGATCAGAGAATGGCAATATAGTTTATTGATAAATTGTATAGTTTTTTGTTATAATTGCTATGTTGCCACACTGAAATGTTGATTATGAAGAATCACATGAAATGCCAACGAAACGCTAAACGAAACAAGTATAAAAAAAACTATTTGTTTCAAAACGAATCAGGCATATTCATTTTACAATAATGATAACAAATTCAAAACATACTGATCAATCATAGTACTTGCATTATGACAAGAAATGAAAAACAAAAATGAAGTTGAATAAATTATAGTAACTGTTTTCTTGATTCCTGACTTCCGGTTGCTGATTATATACCGTGCAGTGCTATGCAAATGTTTTGTATGCTATGCGAATGGGTTTGCACGTGCATACAACAATTTGCGACTTTGATATGCTAATTTGCAAGTCGAACGGCTGTGTGGATGCAAGTTTTGGGCTCGCATAGTTGGCCAATGTTAGAATGTAATTTCGGATGGTTTTAGTGCTTCAATTCAGCTAAGGGGCTGGGATATTGCTGCATATATGATAAATAACATAACTTCTGACGTAAATGTTGCAGAGAAAATGTTCTCAAATGACACGGTGAATGAAAAATTATATCTTCAAATCGACAATGAATTGAAACTCAATATTTCCACACAAGGTAAGTGTGTATCTTAGCACTATTTCAACAGTGTTTTGGCAGTGTTTTGTCGACTTTGAGTATATTCTAAAGCTTCATGATGTTAAGCGAAACAAATACAGAACGTTTGAACATTTTTTAGATTTGAGCAAAATCGAACAGATTGAATGTTTTTAATTTGTTCTCAAGTGTTGTACATTGGTTTGAAGTTTACAATGCAGTTTACCACTTATTTGAAGCTGATCAATTTTTTGAGATATTTTTGAAAAACTGATTTTCAAAATATCTATTTTTTATCATTTTAATAAATTTGATCGAGTTAATTTTGCCACTATTCATAAACTCAGTCATAACTACATATTTAGTGTTAAATTCAAGTCCATAGGTGTAGATTAAATTATCCTTTGCGCGAAATGAAAAGTAGTAGGTGCGCTTCCCTAAAACTGTTATGAATCGCCTTAAACTAAACTAGTTTAGATCATGAATACATTGACTGTGAATATATGCAATAGTTTGGATCAAAAAGCAAAGAAATCTGGCACCATTTATATTGCTCAGTCGGAGTTGGGATTGCATCACGGAAACATGGACGTCTGGGGTCTTTGTCATGATCCGTGATCGGGCATTTTATGTGTTGTCGATCCGATGAATCAAGAATAAAATCCACGAGATTCATAATCAGCACATATTCTGTGTTAACTTACTGTTCGATATTCATGAATACGGACCCAATTCTTACCATCAATACATCGGCTGTTCAAACATAACAAATTCAGTAGTATAAATTTACCATTTGGTCTTATCTTTACCAATAGACTTCCGACTGCACATATAAAGTTCACAAATTAAAAGACACAAAGAAAACGACTCGAAACAGACATTAATTAAAAGAAATCGGTGTTCTAACGATGCAGCAAGATGAAAACGAAAACAATGATAGACGATTGCACTGAATACCAAATTGCGTGGAATTTAGCCGTGTAATTGCAAGGAAGGCCTCGCGTATGCAAATCTGAACAGAAATACAGAACTCTATGTTTCTCATTCTATAAAAACATATCATTCATTTGCGCCGAAACTTAAAACATATCTTATGAAGTTACAAATAAACTAGTATAATCCACATAGCTATATTATTTAACCTGAAAAGCATCTAAAGTTACATTACGTATATACCTGTTTGGACCAAAACAGCTAAAGTGATAACCAAAATCACTAAATTCTTCATGATACAGTACTAGCTTTATCCAGTTCTGAGTGCAACACTAACTTTTTGGGCGGTGGGAAGAAGAGCAATTATGCAATAGCTTCGACTCAGTTTGCTTTTACCAAAGAGTTCCTGGACAGCTGTCACTCAGGATTTTGTCGTTTTGATTACTCCATTCTTTTGTGTTTCGGGGGCGATCATTTTATTTTTGAGGGGGTGGAGTGAGTCGCAATCGCATGAAAGTGAAAAGCAATTTTGGAGCAAATGACATGTATTCCAATATGCAAATATGGGAACGATTCTAAAACCCCTGCGCTTCAGCGGCCGGTTGTACGAAGCCTGGATAAAGTTATCTACTCTATAGACATTTTCTAGAATTTATTCGCTGGATAGGGATTTATCCAGAGAATAGCGACTTTTTTCAGAACAAAATTTCTTGCAGATCAACAATCTGCATCCATATAATGACTAAACTTTTCAACGGAATTGATATTGTTTTTGTGCTTGCGGAAAGCGCAATCTATTTAACAACTAGACCCCCCACAAAACACACACAAACACACGCCTACGTTACCTGTGTAAACCAGTAAACCGTATATAATGTTATCATCTTTGAAATCTAAACAATGCCATACCTATGTGTGTTCAGGGATATGAAGTCGAAATTATTAACCACAAGTCTAATTAAGTTTCCGTTTCAGTCAAAAATACTTGTTACGCTACTTTCTTTTTCATTTCTTGAATCCTTCCTGTTATGCACTTCAATAATATAAATTAAAATCAAAGAAATCTTGCGTAATATATATTGCTCAATCGGGGTTGGCACCGAGTGACACGATGAACACAGTTGTACAGAGAAAAGGGACATCGGTAATTCAAATATTAATTCCTCGAGATTCATAGTCGGCACATATCCCGTGTTAACTAATTGTTCGATATTCATGACTACGGCGCCTATTCTTACCATCAATAAAAGGGATGTTCAAACACAATAGAACTTTGACTGTACATATGAAATTCGCAAATTAAAAGACACAAAGAAAACGACTCGAAACATTAATACATTCAAAGTAATCAGTGATCTAACGATGCAGCAAGATTGAAACAATGATGGACGATTGAACTGAATACCAAATTGCGCGAGGAATTAAGCCATGCAACATTCATGTGCCGGTGGTCTTGTATCTGTAAAGGCCGGTACTGCACACCAGGCGACAAGTCGCAGCGACAATTTCCCCCGCGTGTATTAGGTATTTTTGGCGGAAATTTTTGTCGCTGCGACTTGCCGCATGAAATCCAACCGGTTGGATTTCTTGCGACCAGTCGCAGCGACAAAATCAGATGTATTGGCGACAAATATTGAACCAGTGCACACTGAGGCGAAATGTCACGGGGACAAGTCGCTGCGACTTGTCGCCTTGTGTGTACCGGCCTTAATTCTAATACAGAACTCTCTCAATTTCTCATTCCATAAAACATATCAACTGCTGTTTTTTTTCATTTGCGCTGAAACATAAAAATATCGTTACAAATCAACTGGTCTATCCATCCATTTCACTACTCGCGCACTGGTAACATTGTGGTAACCTGACGAGCATCTAAAGTTACATTACGTATATACCTGTTTGGACCAAAACAGCTAAAGTGATAACCAAAATCACTAAATTCTTCATGATACAGTACTAGCTTTATCCAGTTCTGAGTGCAACACTAACTTTTTGGGCGGTGGGAAGAAGAGCAATTATGCAATAGCTTCGACTCAGTTTGCTTTTATCAAAGAGTTCCTAGACAGCTGTCACTCAGGATTTTGTCGTTTTGATTACTGCATTCTTTTGTGTTTCGGTAGTCTCCCTCGCATCCGTTTCCGGTCTGTTCGAAAAAATCTCCAGCCCAGTAACGGCTGCTCACATTCGACACTAATCTCTTTCCCTTTGTTCTAAAACTGTCAAAATCTATCAAGAGTTCATCAATTGTTGGCCAATCAGAGCACGATTAATTGTAAACATGACAGAATCCCGCGAAAGCCAGCACCATACTGAGCGCAGTATCAAAGGTCAAGCACGAGAGTTTGCAAGTAACACCAAAATGTTAGCAAAGATTTTTCCCATATTATATATTGTTCATCAATATATTAAAAAGAAGAATGTAGTCTTTATGTTTAGAGAATTTTTTTTCGGTTTTCTGACAGTTGTAAGGTCTCATTTGAACGTCAGGTAACATTCAGTGTGATTTGTTTTCTGTCGTAAGAGAGAAGATGACACCGCGAGATTCGAGCTGAATGGAGAAACACCTAGGACGACAATCAAAAACCAGGCCGATGATTTATATGCTCATCCGGAATACACAAGAAGTAAAAAGCATTCATATTTGGAAATAGTTCTTTTTTTCCCCGTCAATTATAAACAATATTGTTTGTCACTGATCTCACAAACTAGTGTTTGTGACGCAATATACCTTATATATAAAAGATGATCTGTGGTTGGTTCAGATTTTTGGCGCGAAGTGGTAGTGAAATATAGAACCAAAAATCTGGAGATTTTTTCGAACAGACCGGAAACGGATGCGAGGGAGACTAGTGTTTCGGGTGCGATCATTTTATTTTTGAGGGGGTGGAGTGAGTTGCAATCGCATGAAAGTGAAAAGCAATTTTGGAGCAAATGACATGTATTCCAATATGCAAATATGGGAACGATTCTAAAACCCCTGCGCTTCAGCGGCCGGTTCTACGATGCCTGGATAAAGTTATCTACTCTATAGACATTTTCTAGAATTTATTCGCTGGATAGGGATTTATCCAGAGAATAGCGACTTTTTTCAGAACAAAATTTCTTGCAGATAAACAATCTGCATCCATATAATGACTAAACTTTTCAACGGAATTGATATTGTTTTTGTGCTTGCAGAAAGCGCAATCTATTTAACAACTAGACCCCCCCACAAAACACACACCTACGTTACCTGTGTAAACCAGTAAACCGTATATAATGTCATCATCTTTGAAATCTAAACAATGCCATACCTATGTGTGTTCAGGGATATGAAGTCGAAATTATTAACCACAAGTCTAATAAAGTTTCCGTTTCAGTCAAAAATACTTGTTACGCTACTTTCTTTTTCATTTCTTGAATCCTTCCTGTTATGCACTTCAATAATATAAATTAAAATCAAAGAAATCTTGCGTAATATATATTGCTCAATCGGGGTTGGCACCGAGTGACACGATGAACACAGTTGTACAGAGAAAAGGGACATCGGTAATTCAAATATTAATTCCTCGAGATTCATAGTCGGCACATATCCCGTGTTAACTAATTGTTCGATATTCATGACTTCGGCGCCTATTCTTACCATCAATAAAAGGGATGTTCAAACACAATAGAACTTTGACTGTACATATGAAATTCGCAAATTAAAAGACACAAAGAAAACGACTCAAAACATTAATACATTCAAAGTAATCAGTGATCTAACGATGCAGCAAGATGGAAACAATGATGGACGATTGAACTGAATACCAAATTGCGCGAGGAATTAAGCCATGCAACATTCATGTGCCGGTGGTCTTGTTCTGTAAAGGCCGGTACTGCACACCAGGCGACAAGTCGCAGCGACAATTTTCCCCCGTGTGTATTAGGTATTTTTGGCGGAAATTTTTGTCGCCAATACATCTGATTTTGTCGCTGCGCCTTGCCGCATGAAATCCAACCGGTTGGATTTCTTGCGACCAGTCGCAGCGACAAAATCAGATGTATTGGCGACAAATATTGAACCAGTGCACACTGAGACGAAATGTCACGGGGACAAGTCGCTGCGACTTGTCGCCTTGTGTGTACCGGCCTTAAATCTAATACAGAACTCTCTCAATTTCTCATTCCATAAAACATATCAACTGCTGTTTTTTTTCATTTGCGCTGAAACATAAAAATATCGTTACAAATCAACTGGTCTATCCATCCATTTCACTACTCGCGCACTGGTAACATTGTGGTAACCTGACGAGCATCTAAAGTTACATTACGTATATACCTGTTTGGACCAAAACAGTTAAAGTGATAACCAAAATCACTAAATTCTTCATGATACAGTACTAGCTTTATCCAGTTCTGAGTGCAACACTAACTTTTTGGGCGGTGGGAAGAAGAGCAATGGTGCAATAGCTTCGACTCAGTTTGCTTTTACCAAAGAGTTCCTAGACAGCTGTCACTCAGGATTTTGTTGTTTTGATTACTGCATTCTTTTGTGTTTCGGGGCCGATCATTTTATTTTTGAGGGGGTGGAGTGAGTCGCAATCGCATGAAAGTGAAAAGCAATTTTGGAGCAAATGATATTTATTCCAATATGCAAATATGGGAACGATTCTAAAACCCCTGCGCTTCAGCGGCCGGTTGTACGAAGCCTGGGTAAAGTTATCTACTCTATAGACATTTTCAAGAATTTATTCGCTGGATAGGGATTTATCCAGAGAATAGCGACTTTTTTCAGAACAAAATTTCTTGCAGATCAACAATCTGCACCCACCGGTCCTCTATAAGAGGTGATCTTTTGCTTTCATTATGTAAGATATATTTGGAATATGACAAATCAAGCGAATCAGACATGCAAGTACTTGCAAATATACAGATAAACACACATATTTTGATTTAAAATCTATCTAGTAAGTAGACATAATTAAAGACATGTGAACTCTTGCACCAGGCTTCTAATAGACTAATACAGTTCATATATATATAGGCTGAGGCAGTCATTGGTACATGAATCCAAATCGTCCGTGTATTTTATCTACCTAATAAAGCATATATCAGTATTATGAATATCATTATGAAAAAGTCACTAATCATTAAAAGTAATGCAAAAAAAAAAAAAAAAAAATTAAAAATAATGAAAACTTTATTTTGTTTTTCCATTTACAATTGTAAATCTCACTTGTTAAAGGTAATTTACAATTTGCTACTTGAATCGCTTACAAATACACAATAAAAACACAACACTAATAAACATCATTATTTACAACAACAGCAACAAAAACAATGATAATAACAATTATGATAATAAAAGCGATTAGAAGTTAAAATCTCATTAAGTCAGGGTTATCCCAGACTTTATTACGGCAGCAAAAAATGTAATAGGTTGTTCGAATTGCAATACTCATCATTTTCCTTATTACATATTTTTGTTGTTTACTATCAAAATCTAAACTTTCTAGAAAATCAACAAATGTAGAACAATCATCAGAAAATACTCCAAGGGAGCTAATTGAAAGATTAATAAATTTAGTAATCACTACTTAAATCATTCATTAGATTTCTATATTTTTTCCTTTTTCGTTCAGCATTGTGTTTAAGGTTAGATTCAAATCCAACTGTAAGTTCCAGTATGTAACCAGAGTTTACGACAAGCTGAAGTGACTGACACAGTTTATTTTACTACTTGATAATAAACTGCAAGGTTCTGGTCGAGTTGGTGGGCTTCTGCACTATGAACTATCGACAACTCCTTTTTTTTGTGGTTTTCAAAGTCGCATAAATGCTATCCTGCTAGCTATCCCTTCTTTACGCACCCGTCACGCAACATACCAGCCCCTTAAATACATTGCTCACCCATTCCCTAGGGACACGCCCAAAGCACCATGCTACAAGTACATAAAGTGTTTCAGGGGTTTTCAAAATCAAATCAGGACGATAACTTTCTCCAGTTATAATTGAGGGGCTGTTGTAATCATCAAGGTCGACGTAAAGTGCAATGTTGTCAAGAGGCTTTAGTGATGATGCGATCGATGAGGTTTAGGACGGAATTGTAAAGCGATCAAGGTAGTGTTGACATCCATTGACAACGTGGAGAAGAGATTCAGGAGAAAGACAAAATGAACAATCGGGGGAAGGGGAGATACCCCATTTTGCAAGGTTTTTTCTTGTTGGAAGAGTGTTATTTATGTAGCGAATGGTAAAGTTCTAGATATTCTTGGGAAGGTTAGACTGTATAGATGACCATAAGCCATTTAATTTTGATAGGGAGTATTTGGTGACATTAATGAAGAAGAAACCTTGAGATATCAAGTCATTATCTAATTTATGTTCTTGTTCTGAATGGAAAGTCTTAAGTGTGAATGTCAGTAAGGATCGAGCAAAAATGTCATTTTCTTGGCCACGGCCCCAAAAAATGACCTAGCTCATATTTTGTCTACAGGTAGGCCTAAGTACGTAGGTAATGGAATGGGGGTTCTTTAGGCAAGTTCTTTTTTATTTTAGGAGAAAATAGACAATAATCGGATTTGACGAAAATTGACAAAATTCGTGAAGCGAGTAGTAAAAAAACACCTACTTTCTCATACCACGAAATCGTACTTTAACATCAAACTGTGGTTTAATTTTTAGATATTTGTGTAGACCAAGCCTTTGACGTGGACTTTGTAATTGTTTTGAGTCGTTTTGTAGGATTTTGAGAGAATTAGAAGTCATAAAAGTAGAGGTATTTAAGCTTAGTTCGATTCAACGCAAAACATCCCATTACAAAACAGGCAAAAAATATATGTGGTAACGCTTGAAAATTGTTGATACTCTGGCCATATAATCTGCTTGTGATGGGCTTTGAATCTATGTATTTTTTAGTTTGGTTTTTACAAACGTTTGTAAAATAATTGGCATCAAAATATCAGGAATTTTGCCTTTTCGCTATATTGAAATTGACAACAGTCTGACAAACTTTGAATAAATTATTCCTTAAGTATTGTCAAAAATTATTAAATTGAGCTTGATTTCGCTACCTGATTATTTGTTGTAACCAGCGAAATATATAACACAACGGATAAATTAATTTTTTTAAGTTTTGTTTCTGTTGCAAAACCATTTTTGTTTTTGTCAATTGGACGGCAAAAACAAGGCAAGCCGGCGGCATCAATTGCAATTTGAATAAATTATTCCTTAAGTATTGTCAAAAATTATTAAATTGAGCTTGATTTCGCTACCTGATTATTTGTTGTAACCAGCGAAATATATAATACAACGGATAAATTATTTTTTTTTAGTTTTGTTTCTGTTGCAAAACCATGTTTTGTTAATTTGACGGCAAAAGCAAGGCAAGCCGGCGGCATCGATTGCCATTCGTGTGTCGATCATAATGAATAAACATTTTCAATTGTTTTAATCACCCATTGAATAATTGCAAATAAGACTAATATATTGCCAAAGAAATAAGGATTTTTCTCGGAAAGATAAGCTTTAGTATTGTTGCCGTTTGATTTTTCTTTGAATCTTCAATTTAAGATTCTATCAATTTGAGAGCACTTGAACAAGTTACTCATTATAAAATCTATCTAAAATATCTTATCTAAAATATTTTTACTTACTTCCAATCCATAAATACGTCTTTATAAGTGAATACCAAGTTATGATGCTATAACAATTATTAGATCGCTTTCGCATTGCTAACTTTAAATGTACGGAAAATGAAATGCTAATGATATGCATATGTGTGCAAAGCAACCAAAACAATTGTTCAAATGACAGAAAAATATTTCCAATTAACCGGACTCCTCCGGACAAAGTAAAAATGACCGAATGATAGAAAATATGAATATTATTTATATTTTATTTACAAAAAAATGTTGAAGTGTATTATTTTACTTTAAAAATTAAAATTAAAAACCTACTTTAAAATTTCATGATGCCCTTCAAATTTTTTCGGAACCCCCTCCTTTTTTGAAAATTTTCAGAACCCACCCCCCCTCCCCCTCAATATAAAGTATACGACCTGTGGAAAATTCATATTTTAGACTTAAGATTGTATGGCATGTCACAAATATTATTCTTCCCCAATAAACAGAATGGGTTTCAAAAGATAGTTAAAAATGGCATAAATATTAATTTCATAACATTCCTGCATTATGTGGTTACTTTATGACAAATTTCATGTACATATTGAACGGTTTTACAAACTCCTTTTGAATAAGGTACTACTCTCTATATTATAAGACAGGATATAAAAGTAGATCGATAAAAATATTATAGAATTCATTCCATGCATTCTACAACTGAACTAGTAGCACGAAAATAAAATCAGGAATTTATTCATATTCAATATATATATGTGTGTGTCTTATATATGGAGATATCATACTTAGCGTGAACAATGGTAAATAAATCATAAAAGTGCATAATAAATTAAAACAGGTCATATTCAAAAATTCCATAGAATATGGTGTTTAAATTACATTAACTTTGCCGAGGTGTAAAAACAATTTGTTTTTATAGCAAATTATAAAATAAACTAAACTCATTTATATATAGTCAAAAAAACTTTTTTCAAGACCTTCCTATCTATTGTTTTCAAATCCCCCCCCCCCCCCCTCCCCTCGTTTTTGCTTGAAAAATTTCAGGGCCTCCCATTTTCTCCTCCACTTCACCCTCCACCCAATTTAAATAATGACCGGTCCCTAAGTTGTGCAAAAGCTTCGCCCCATGTAAGGGAGTCCGGAAAGGGTGTATCCAAATGTGAGGATTCCGGATTCTAAAGGCTCATATTCGAAATTCTTAAGTTTGGATTCCGCATTTCGAAATTCTGGATCCGAATGCCAAGTGAAGGTTTCCGGATTCAAAAAATAAATTTTGTGTGTATCCTTGATTCCAGATTTGTTTACACGGAGGCACGCCTGTATGCGGAGAAAAACGTGAAATAAGCATAGCAATAAAATGATAAACAAAAAAAATATAAGATTGGGCTGATGCGTTAGTGAGTACCAGGCTTTCGTTTAATTAATCAAGTTATGCGCAGGGCGTGGTCGAACTCAAACGGTGGGCCCGATCCCATTGAGTACAAAATCACTTGAAGCTCTCTGATATACCAGCAAAAGATCTTTTATAGGATATCAATAAACATAGCCTTCGTAGCGATAAGTATATTACACTATATTTAAGTTAATGCGTGGCACCCACTTTATATAACAAACGGTGATTAGTTGTAAGGCGCACATAGTTGAGATTTGTTTTCAATGAAGAACCAACATCCAAAACGTGAGTTGACCATTTTGTTACACAGGTCTAACAGATCTAGACTGTATCGATGAAGAATATAGGTGATGATAATAGAGATACAAAAATGCATTTTTAGAAACAGCAATTGCCCTAGTTAACTATGACGTAACATCTTGATTACGAGGAGGATAAAAATTAAACGCAATAGAAAATTCGAAAAAAAATAATCCCATTGTAGTTTGAAATAGCCTGGTTTCAACATATCAAATGTGTTTATATATCCCAAATAATATTCTGGACAAATTTGCGCTCATTTATTCGACCACCTTCCGACGACCATGATTCTTAGTGCTAAATTCTATTTTCAACCATTTTCTTGTACAATCATCTTTGCTGTTCATTTTATGATGATATCATTTCCAATAATTCCATCTATTAAGTTTTTACTTCACTAATTTTTACGGGCGACATCGACCAAAACATCATTTACTTCACAGCCTTATTGCTATTTGTTGATTACATTTACTGTACTTTGTACTTTAATTTTATTAGGGCACTTGAATGGCTTTATGGTAATTTGTTATAAACTTAGTACTCTGCCAAGACGAGACGTGTCGATTACCTACACACAGGATCATTCATATCTATTTATAATGTTATCATTAAGATATATAGATTTAGCACTAATAAAGAACTCATTCATGAGTTTCTCAACAAAAATTACGCTGTATAATTTTATGATAGTTTTTTTTTAAGTTGAGGTCTATTTATAGCTTGAACATATTTAAGTTATGAAAAGAATACATTTTAATCTATCATCAATAAGCGATTAAAAAAAATGTTGAGAAATTCTTATATCGATCAAACGGCAAGATGATATTCCAATCTTCAGTCGTGTAAAAACTTATTCTATGGGAGCGATTTTTATAAAGTGTTTAATTTCTGTGAAGTTACCATTCTGAGGACCGCCAGCACTAGCTTTTCTCAGACTAAACTAAAAAATGATCTTGAAAAAATAAATAAATGAAATAACCAGAATAACATTTATGGCATTCCAAAAAAATATTATTACAGATCCAGCTATAATCTAAGCTTGTGTTAGAGTTGTTTATAAATGATCGAAGCAAAATGGCAATTGATGCCGCCGGCTTGCCTTGTTTTTGCCGTCGAATTAACAAAAAACAAAAATGGTTTTGCAACAGAAACAAAACTAAAAAAAATAATAATTTATCCGTTGTGTTATATATTTCGCTGGTTACAACAAATAATCAGGTAGCGAAATCAAGCTCAATTTAATAATTTTTGACAATACTTAAGGAATAATGTATTCAAATCGCAATTGATGCCGCCGATGCCGCCGGCTTGCCTTGTTTTTGCCGTCCAATTGACAAAAACAAAAATGGTTTTGCAACAGAAACAAAACTAAAAAAAATTAATTTATCCGTTGTGTTATATATTTCGCTGGCTACAACAAATAATCAGGTAGCGAAATCAAGCTCAATTTAATAATTTTTGACAATACTTAAGGAATAATTTATTCAAAGTTTGTCAGACTGTTGTCAATTTCAATATAGCGAAAAGGCAAAATTCCTGATACTTTGATGCCAATTATTTTACAAACGTTTGTAAAAACCAATCTAAAAAATACATAGATTCAAAGACCATCACAAGTAGATTATATGGCCAGAGTATCAACAATTTTCAAGCGTTACCACATATATTTTTTGCCTGTTTTGTAATGGGATGTTTTCCGTTGAATCGAACTAAGCTTAAATACCTCTACTTTTATGACTTCTAATTCTCTCAAAATCCTACAAAACGACTCAAAACAATTACAAAGTCCACGTCAAAGGCTTGGTCTACACAAATATCTAAAAATTAAACCACAGTTTGATGTTAAAGTACGATTTCGTGGTATGAGAAAGTAGGCGTTTTTTTTACTACTCGCGTCACGAATTTTGTCAATTTTCGTCAAATCCGATTATTGTCTATTTTCTCCTAAAATAAAAAAGAACTTGCTTAAAGAACCCCCATTCCATTACCTACGTACTTAGGCCTACCTGTAGACAAAATATGAGCTAGGTCATTTTTTGGGGCCGTGGCCAAGAAAATGAAATTTTTGCTCGATCGTTACTGACATTCACACTTAATCACTTCTTTAGTTGTTTTAAAAACATCGTACTGGATGTTGGTGTTTTCATTTGTGGATTTCCAAAGATGTCGTATGTCAGCATTTTTTGAGGTTTTCAAGGCCTTGCGAAGTACTGTTTGACATTGAGTGAATTTTACGGAAGGTGGGCATATGTTTAAACCAAATTTAGAACAGGGAAGAAATACATTACTGAGAGTTCCAGATACGGGAATATCTAACCACTTGCGTATAAAGTGAGATACGATGTTGTCAATGTTCTGGATGACCCACGTTTTAGGGAGGTCACAAACAGTAAAGTGCCGGGAAGGTTCAAATCACTGCCCCAGGGGCTGTGGACCACTAGTGTGGACCTGGTCCATGGACCACCTTCTAATTCATGGAGCCCCTTTTGGACTACCAATTTTTTCATTTTTTTATTTTATTTTTAATTTTACTTTATTCTTTTGCAAAGATTTTCAATGTTAAGACTTACGAGTATGATGTGACTTGATTTTTTCCTCCTCAGGCCAACAATTTTCACAGCATATACTAATCAAAGCAACGTTTTTCGCCGTTTAAACCCCTTGTTAATACATTTTTTAGCATCATGAAGCCATTTATCTTTGCATTTATCCTACGTTTTACAATTTTGTAAACAACTACCACAGGAAGTCCAAATAACGCACAGGAAGCCCAAAAATTCTTATCCGTGCTTGCTGCGCTTGCTGGACGTGCTTCTGTACCGCACGTGCACCTCAAAAATGGAAGTTTTCGATGGTAAGGAATTCTCAAAATCTTTTCTAATCACGTTGAATTTGTGTTTTTTTTTTCCACAACATCGATAACCTGTGCGTTATTGGCTTCCTGTGGTAGTTGTTTACAAAAATATATGGCGGCAAAGCGTACGATAAATGGCTTCATGATTCTAAAAAATGTGTTAACAAGGGGTTTAAACGGCGAAAGAATGTTGCCTTGATTAGTATATGCAAATCATGGATTTTCAATGTAGATCAAGAATTTGTGCTGTGAGAATTGTTAGCCTGAGGAGGAAAAATCAATTCACATCATACTCGTAAGTCTTACATTGAAAATCCGGCAAAAAAAAAGACGAAAAAAATAAATTAATTAATTAAAACATAAAAAAAATGAAATAATTGGTAGTCCAAAAGGGGGTCCATGAATTAGAAGGTTGTCCATGGACCAGGTCCACACTAGTGGTCCACAGCCCCGGGGGCAGTGATTTGAACCCTCCCGTAAAGTGCCAGCTGATTTTGGAGAGAACATAACGACTGTAGAGGAGTAGTTTATTTTTAGGATGTAGTGGTTTATTGTCGATGTCTGTCATTAGGCTATTAACCAGATTACTTAGTTCAGTCTTGTGGTTTTCATTTGACATTTGGAAATCAAAATAACGTCCAAGGTACTTGAAACATTCGCCCATTTTTACACGCGGGACAAGATCATTGTTGATGATTAGTTTGGGTAGATATTAAACTGATTTAGTGATGATTTTTTTTAATGCCAAAGGTGCAACATTTGTCCACTCTAATTAACATGTCTGACCATTTACACCAAAGAACAAAGCGATTTAGAAGATGTTGATTTTCGGATTCAAGACTACTAACTACTGCAGCGTCATCAGCAAATTGAAACCAGTGGAGTGGATTTAGACCAAATTGGCGATAGCGTTCGTCTTTAATATGCTGAATAAATGTGTTAAACCACATATTAAAAAGTAAAGGACTAAGACAGTCACCTTGTAAAATAATAATAATAATAATAATAATAATAATAATAATAATAATAATAATAATAAGAATAAGAATAAGAATAAGAATAAGAATAAGAATAAGAATAAGAATAAGAATAAGAATAAGAATAAGAATAAGAATAAGAATAATAAGAAGAACGTAACTGCTCACATATTAAGGAGAGTTCTGTCAATATCTTTATAAGTGCAATTCTTTTATTTATGTATTTTTTAAATTATTTATTTATATATTTATTTATTTTAATTCATTTTTTTAAGCCCAAGGACCAAGGTTTGGTTCCGGCAACAATCATAATGTACTATCAGACAAAATGTGAAAAAAAAATAAATAAATAAATAAATAATAATAATAATAATAATAATAATAATAATAATAATAATAATAATAATAATAATAATAATAATAAAGCTGAACGAAGCGACATCAGTAAAGAACCTTGAGCTGGGGTCCAACTACAAGTTCTTAGGGATTGAGGAGTCTGTGTTGCAAGATGATAAGCAAGCACTTACAGACGCAGCAGATGTGTACTTGAAAAGATTATCTGTGATTTGGACAAGCCCTTTATCAGACTACAACAGAGTCCAGGCTACAAACCAGTTTGCACTTCCAGTACTAACCTACCCTATGTGGACCCAGCATTGGCCAGTGACTGAGCTACGTACCATCGACAGAAAAACAAGAAAGATAATCAGCGAGAACGGAGGACGAGATCCACTCAGCTCTACGGCGGTACTATATCTACCCAGAGAGAAAGGAGGACGAGGACTAAGATCAATCGAGCAAGAATACAAGTTAATCAAGATCAAGACAGCTGTTAAGCTTTACCAGAACCCAGACCCGATGATGAAGACCGTTAGACAGTCTGAAGAAAGAGCTAGGGACAAGGGATACTCCTCTCTGGTTAGTGACGCAAAGAAGTTCGCCCAAGAACTGGGAACAGATTTGAATCTGAGTAGCCCTGAACCGTCATGTAGCCCAGTAGAAGAACAGGAGTTAAAGATCAAGGGCCAACATATCAAAAAACATCTGAAGAAATCCAATAATAACAAACTCGTGGAAAAGATCAAGAACCAACTTTGGCAAGGGAGTATATTGAAAGAAAGATGGATAGACGAACAACTAAACCAAGAAAGCTGCTTTGCGTAGCTGACGAAGTGGACATGTGCCCCCACTCACTGTATAGCAGGTATTATGGAATTGTACGAACAGCTCACCCCAACTAAGGTCTACACAGCCTACAAGACTGGATCGACTGATAAGAACAATGTCGACTGTAGAATGTGCGGAGAGAGCTCGGAATGCCTGGCACATGTTCTGGCTGGATGTCCATCTTTAGCACAGTCCAAGTACTTGGATAGGCACAACGCGGCTATGAAGGTGTTTTTCTTTGAGATGTTAACAGATCTCAAATTAACTGATAGTACACCTCCATGGTTCTCAGATGTTAAACCCAAACCACTTTACCAGTCAACAGACGCTGAAGCCTATTGGGACGTACCTGTCTATGCTGAGCACACGTTTGTAAGAGCTAACCGTCGAGTGGACGCACGGTTCATCAACCACAAGAACAAAGAAGTACTCATGGCAGAAATGAGTTGCCCATGGATAAAGAACAGAGACAAGAAAGACAAGGAAAAGACCGAGAAATACGGAGCACTTAGGCTAGAGCTGACGAGACAACACCCAGGATACAAGATCTCACAAGTGAACATTATTATAGACGTTCTTGGAGGATGGTCTAAAGAGTTGGAAGTTGAGATGAAGAAGATCTTTGGAGTAAGATACAAAAATGTATTGGGGGGAATGCAGAAAGCTGTATTGAATGGTACATTGAACATTGCAAGAACATTTAAGTTGGCCACATTTTAAAAACATTCTAATCACCCAGAACTGCATTTTATGAACACTTATATAATTTGAACATTATAATCTTTCTTAGTTTTATACATTGCAAATGAACATTATGGACATTTTAAATTAATATATAAAGAGATATAATTTTTATAAAAACGAGAAATATGTGGAATAAGGAAAAATATATCTGTATAGTTTTTCATTTTAAGCTAAGTGCATTATATTTGATTCATTGTAACATAATTCCTGTCAGGCTGATAGGCTACGGATACCCGCCCTATCCAGCTGTAATAGTTAGCATTCAAAAGTGTATACTGCTCATAATAATAATAATAATAATAATAATAATAATAATAATAATAATAATAATAATAATAATAATAATAAACCCATTACATGTTTGCCAACTATGTACAAAGTAATGACATCCATTATTACGGAAAGGACATATTCATTTTTAGAACAGAATGAGTTACTACCAACTGAACAGAAAGGATGTAGAAAAGGGTCTTATGGCTGTAAAGACCAGCTTCTCATAAACAAGATGATACTAGAGGATTGCAAGAATAAGAGAAAAAACCTAAGTACTGCGTGGATAGATTATAAGAAAGCAAATGATAGCATACCACACTCATGGATCATCAAAGTACTACAGGTTAATAAAGTATCTAAGACACTGATAAACTTCCTTTCACACAATATGACAACATGGCAAACAACATTGATTCTCAACTCTACTGCTGGTACTACTACTACAAGACCTATTGATATCAGAAATGGAATATTCCAAGGGGACTCTCTATCACCCCTCCTGTTCTGCCTGGCATTAGCACCACTTAGTAACCTACTTAATGATACCAACATAGGGTATGAAGTATATCAAGAGAAATTAAATCATCTGTTTTACATGGACGACCTTAAACTATACTGCAAGAATGACAACCAACTAGAAGGTTTGCTGAATATAGTGAAATTATTTAGTGATGACATAAGAATGCAATTTGGTCTAGATAAATGTTCTAAAGCCACATTCAAAAGAGGAAAACTAAATGAGTCTACTCCAATAACACTAGATGAGGACAATATTATAAAACAACTAGAAAATGAAGAAGTGTACAAATATTTGGGAATAAATGAAGGCGATGGTATTCAGCATGCAGCAATGAAGGAAAAGGTACGAAAGGAATACTATCGAAGAGTGAGGCTGGTATTACAAAGTGAACTTAACGCAGCAAACAAGATCGAAGCCATTAACAGCTTGGCAGTCCCTGTTGTCCTCTATAGTTACAACATCATAAATTGGAAAATGCAAGAAATACAACGAATGGATAGAAAGACCAGAAAGCTATTGACAATACACAGAATTCACCACCCTAAAGCTGATATAGACCGAATGTATTTGTAAAGAAAAGATGGAGGTAGAGGTCTGGTACAACTCGAAAACTCGTACAAAACCACTACCATTGGTCTGAACACGTATTTGAAAACAACAAACGACCGACTACTAAAACAAGTATACCAACATGAAAGAAGCAAGAAGCTTTGCTCTGTCTACAAGGATGCAAACAGATTCAAAAAAGAACTAGAACTAGATGAAAATGAGGATGAAACAGACCTGTTGGCATCACAGCGTGCAAAGGAAGTAAAGCGGAGAGCTCGAAATGAACTGAAGAAACAATTAAAGAAAAACTGGGAAGAGAAAGCTTTACATGGAAAATATGTATCACGGTTGAATAAAGATGATGTAGATCAGGAAGCAAGCTTAAAGTGGATGAGAAGTTCTGGACTAAAAGGAGAGACGGAAGGGTTTTTAATAGCTGCACAAGATCAAAGCTTACCAACAAATCTATACAAGAATATAATCATGAAAACTGGAGGAGACCCTAAATGTAGAGTATGTCATGAGCATGATGAAAGCATTGATCATATCTTATCTGGATGCCCTGTATTGGCAAAAACTGAGTAATCCAAAGACACGACAAGGCATTAACGTATATTCACTGGCAGACGTGCAAACAGTACAACATAGAAGTTTGCAAAGAATGGTATAACCATAAGCCATCAACAGTAACAGAAAACACGAATGTAACTATATTATGGGATATGCCAATCAATACAGACAAGACTATCAATGCCAACAGACCAGACATAGTGATAAAGGACAAGAAACATAACAAATGCTGGCTAATAGACTTGAGTGTGCCTTCAGACAAGAATATTGGAGCGAAGGAAATCGAGAAACTATCCAAATATAAAGACCTCGAGATAGAAATAACAAAAATGTGGCAGATGCAGACAATTACCATACCAATTATTGTGGGAGCATTGGGAATTGTAAGGAAGTCACAAACTAAACATGTCAAGAAACTGCCAACATCTTTAGACTGTACACAGATACAAAAAATAGTTTTGCTTGGAACTGCTCACATATTAAGGAGAGTTCTGTCAATATCTTTATAAGTGCAATTCTTTTATTTATGTATTTTTTAAATCATTTATTTATATATTTATTTATTTTAATTCATTTTTTTAAGCCCAAGGACCAAGGTTTGGTTCCGGCAACAATCATAATGTACTATCAGACAAAATGGGAAAAATAATAATAATAATTATTATAATAATAATAATTTTACTATCATTTTCAACGTTTTATTCATCTCTAGTCTCGTAAGTTAACTTATAAAGGTTAGTTTTAATCCTTTGAGTTAGCCAGATCGATTGACTATTTAATTTTATACATATTTTCTAGGGTTTCGTTTTTTTTAGAGAACTGCCCGGAACAAAAGTCAATCAATCGCTTAGCTCATTACTTTTTCTTATAATATAATTATCTGAATATTCGCTTTTTATTTTTATTCGCTAATTATCTAGTGATTTTAATCACTTAATTAGAATTAAGTTAGTGTTTTCTAATTGATTTTAAGGCTGTGACAGCTTTATTTACACAGCCAAGAAAAGGAATAATTTAAAAAATTAATCATCATATTTTTTGCTTCATTATAAGTTAAAAAAATCAATTAGAATATTACTTTTTCATCTATTTGTCAAGACATTTAATTCCTTGATTCATTATTGATGCATAATATTGCAATTATTTTGTAATAATTGAACTAAATTGTTCTTTATTTTAGATTAGTGTATTTTTTTTAATAGTGTATTTCTAACTTGATTGTCCGTTATTTTCAGTTGTTTTAGTTTGATTTCGCAATTTTAGTATTTGGAGCCTGTGCGAGCTTAGCCGTACGTTGTAGCAGAAGGTGCGCGCGTGCAAAACTCACATTGGTGATGATAAAGAAAACATTTTAAAACATAACGGCGAAATGGAGACTGATGAAATAGAAGGTCTCGCGCCCGGTTTGGAGCGAGAAGAACAGACACATCCAAATCGAACTCATGCATCTGTTCGAAGAAAATGGACAATAGAATTATATAGAATTGTTATGGAATGCTACTTTGCAAGCAAACCAGGAACAAGAGGATATCGGAAACGAATGTTAGCTATATGGAATGATAAAGGATTATTTGAAGTTTCTGAACAACATCTTGCTGATCAAGCTAGAGCTATCAGAGTGAACCAATGGTTATCTGATATTGAACTAAAATCAATCAAGAATAAAGTATTGCAACAAAGGGATGAAGAAAGTCTTCAAGAGATGAATGAAAATGAAAATCCTGAAGGAGAAAATATACCTGATGAGAGAAATGTTGATGAAGCACATGTAAACAACGGTGAATTTAACATTAATACCATCAACGATGCAAATCTCACCAATGATCAGATTGTTATTATTAATGAGATCAAGGAAATAATCCGAGAGCAAAGTAATGAACAGTTAATAACACTGAAGAAATTTGATCGAAGAAGACTGAAGGAATGTGTAAGTGATATCAATGAAGTGCTTGGTCATATTCAAATCGATAACATCACAGAAACGAACACTCTTATACATGCAGCAGCTGTGTTGGTAACTAGAAGGATGGGAGTTAGGAAAAGACAGGATCGTACTCGAATTCAAGAACCAATGTGGAAAAGAAGACTTACCAATCAAATATCTCAATTGAGAAGAGACATCAGCAAACTTGAACAGGCGGCGAAAGGTAATAACATCAAAGGTATTCAGTACATCCAGAAGAAGTATCATGTGAGGACGAAAGGTATCAAAACGGTGATTGAGGAGTTAAAGCAAAGGGTAACAGCAAAGGCAGCAAAAGTGCGTCGATATGAAGATAGAATTAAATTTTACAGACAAAATAGAATGATGCAAAATGATCAAAGAAGACTGTTTCAAGAGCTTGATTTATAGGAGCAAGGGTGGCGTAGTTAGTTAGTGCGCGGTCTTCTGTGCCAGAGGTCCTGAGTTCGATTCCTGGTGACCTCACACCCTTGTTTCGACTTCTTTCTGTTCTGTGTAGCTTGTAGTAGCTTTAAATACCCGTAAAACGGAGCATTGACAGAAAGAGGGGAGTAAAATGAGCGCACCGTCGGCTCTCTGGAAGATTAGCTTCGGCTAAAGGGACTCCTGACGCTAAATATAGTTACTTTACTTTACTTTACTTGATGGAAAAGAAGAGAGAAATAACATCGTCCCTGACGCCGAAGAAAGTTGTCAGTTTTGGAATAACTTCTGGGGTGTTCCTGTTCAGCATAATGATAGTGCAGAGTGGTTAGATGACATTAAAGAGCAAATGGATGAAACAGCACAGCAAACAAATGTCACCATTAATGTGCAAGATGTAAAGATCAGATTGAGGAAAGTTGCAAACTGGAAAGCAGCTGGTCCAGATGGTGTACAAGGCTACTGGATCAAGTATTTTGTGCCTCTACATAGCCGTATCGCCGAACAACTTAATGACATGTTGCAGTCTGGTTCTACTCCAGAATGGATGAATATGGGTCGTACAACATTGTGCATCAAGGATATTGAACGTGGAAACGCTGTTGATAATTACAGACCAATAACCTGTCTTCCCATCATGTGGAAATTATTTAGCGGAATATTGGCTGATAAAGTATATCAACATCTAGAGGACCAACAATTATTTCCTGAAGAACAGAAGGGCTGTAAGAAAGAAGCGCGAGGAACAAAACATCAATTGTTAATAGATAAGATGGTAATTAAGAACTGTAAAAGAAGAAAGACAAACCTTGCTATGGCATGGATTGACTACAAGAAAGCGTACGACATGGTCCCGCACTCATGGATAATGGAAAGTTTGAAAATGGTGGGAGTAGCTCCGAATATATTGGCGTTACTGTCATCTAGTATGAAACAATGGAATACGGTGTTAACAAGTGGATTAAATGAACTTGGGACGGTTAATATTCAAAGAGGAATATTTCAAGGTGACAGCTTATCACCATTATTGTTTGTTGTTAGTCTTATTCCATTGTCGTTAGTCTTACGTGAAGTTAAAGGACGTTACCAACTTGGGGACAACAAAGGGTCGGTTAACCATCTGATGTTCATGGATGATTTAAAACTGTTTGCAAAGAATGAAAAAGAGCTGGATTCACTTGTGAACACTGTGTATATTTTTATAGCAACGATATTGGTATGGAGTTTGGGCTAAAGAAATGTGGAGTTGTTGTCATCAAACATGGCAAGTGCTCAAAGTCTACTGGTATTAAGATTCCGGAATGTGGTAACATAAAGAACGTTGAAGAAGAAGGTTACAAGTATCTTGGTGTACTTGAGGCAGACGAGATACTGCATAATCAAATGAAGACTAAGCTTTCGTCTGAGTATCTACGCAGACTACGAAAGACTCTCCAGTCCAAGTTAAATGGTAGAAATGTCATAGCAACGATCAATACATTGGCTGTACCGGTTATGCGATATGGAGCTGGTGTTGTTAACTGGAACAAAGATGAACTCGTAAAGATGGATAGAAAGACCAGGAAACTTTTAACTACGAATGGAATGTTGAACCCACGTGCAGATGTAGACCGTTTGTATCTACCAAGAGATAGTGGTGGTCGTGGTTTAGTAAGTGTGGAGGATTGTGTACGAACGGAGGAAAAGGCACTGGCAAAGTACGTTGCGTCACATACTGATTCCTTGATGACTGCCTGTAGAGGTGAAACAGTGCTGCGTGATGATGATGCAGAGAGTGTAAAAGTTACTATGCAGAAGAGACAACAGGAAAGAACTGACAGATGGACAAATAAAGCGTTACATGGTCAAATACTTAGAGAGACGGAAGATATACGAGACAAAGCTTCCTGGGACTGGTTAAGGAAAGGAGATTTGAAGAAAGAAACAGAAGGCTTGATAACAGCAGCTCAAGATCAGTCACTAAGAACGAACGCCATTAAAGCAAAGATTGACAAACAAAATGTATCGCCACTTTGTAGATTGTGCGGTGAAAAAGACGAGACGGTTAATCATGTGATATGTGAATGTTCGAAGCTAGCACAGAACGACTACAAAAAACGTCACGATAACGTAGCACGAGTGATTCATTGGGAGCTATCGCACATGAATGGTATACCAAACGCTGACAAATGGTACGAGCATAGTCCTGAAAGCGTCGTAGAGACAGAAGAGGTGAAACTATTATGGGACTTTAATATCCAAACTGATAAAGAAATAAAACATCGTAGACCTGACATCGTGTTGTTAAATTACAAGGAAAAGCAATGCTATGTTATTGATATAGCATGTCCAGCAGATGCTCGTGTTAAAGAAAAAGAATTGGAAAAGATAACGAAATACCAAGATCTAAAAAGAGAAATTTCAAGAGTTTGGAAGGTGAACAAGGTGATAGTGGTCCCTATTGTGATTGGAGCGTTGGGAATTGTGTCTACAAACCTCACGAAATATTTTGAAAAGCTGTGTGGGTTTGAAAGTGAAAGTTGCGCTGTTACAGAAAGCTACGTTGCTTGGGACTGCAAGAATACTAAGGAAAGTTCTTGAACTAAAAGATTGAAATGTTAACATTTCGTAAAAAGAACAAAAAATTGTGCAAATGAAAACATAGGGGATAGGCTAAAAAAAAAAACTTTGTAGATTGTAAGTCTGAGGCTTTAGGTCAAAGCTTGACTGGGGATGTTACCAGGAAATCATGTAAAAATGTATTTTACTGTGTGTCAATAAAAATAATAATAATAATAATAATAATAATAATGATGATGATGATGATGATGATGATGATGATGATGATGATGATGATGATGATGATGATGATGATGATGATGATGATGATGATGATGATGATAATAATAATAATGGAAACTTTATTTACTTTTTCATATACCGATTGTAAATCTCACTGTTAAGGTAATTTACAATCGGCTACTTGAATATAAGTATTATTAGATGATAGCAAGACCTACGAGGTTCAAGTCTCCGAACGCCCAATCTTTTTTTTTTTTTACTTTTTTTTTTTTTTACTTTTTTTATTCTTAAGTAATCTTTCTTTTGCAATTTTATCAGTTATTTTGTAATAGACAATTTTTTTTAAATAATTAAAACGAATGCTTCCATGTCGCATCAAAAAAACTTAATTGAATGAAAAACAATTCGCGGCATTGGATCTCTGGTCGTTGTTTTGAGAGGAAAACAAACTCGATAAACGATAACCAAAAGACTCAATTATTGTAGGGAAAAGAATCCTTATTTACATGACAGGATTATTAATGCAGTTTTAGACAACTTTAACTTGCCATGGCGTTTTTGTAGTCCATCCCGTAAATCCAACAAATCAACTTGGTTTGGTCGTGTTTGCTTCGAAGAAATCTTATAATTTTCCCCAAATTTTTGCGTGTTAACGTGGTGTAAACAAGGTAAATCAAATGTATACTGCTAGCAAGACATTTATAGACATTAGTAAGTGTTTCTGTGTATATATTTTCGAGTAAATTTAATTGAAAATCTGACATGGTTTGTTTCCTTTCGCACATTTATCGATGTTGCTGACTCACACATAAAACACTTGGATCGGAAAAGGACAAAAAAAAAAAAAAAAAAAAATCAAAAGAACAGCTCATTTTCATGCATGAAACATTTGATGGATAAAACATATCGGTTCGTGATATTTTACTTTGTTTTTGGCTTTCATATTATCATGAATATTGCATGTCAAAATAATAGAATAGAATAATAGAAATAATGTGCAAGTTTTCAATGATATAATTCAATGTATTTTCCGATTCCTTCTATAATTATAATCAAGAAGTGTTTTGAAATATCATTCAAGAATTGTACACTAGCCAACACATAACATGAGAATTACAAGAATGACCCGACAATGAATAAAAAGTCATATCATTGCCATCAAGGGCACGAGTAAACACTCCACCAGAGTGTCTAGTTCTTGTTTATTTGAAATTTGCCAAATCATAACTCGATATTTTGCTTTTTGTTTTCAGTTATAGCCAATCCAGAAGACAGGCTAATAAGCAATGAGTAATTACTGTGGAATGTTTGTGAAGTGTTCAGCACGGTCACGTCTAATTAAAAAAAACTTATTGTAAATGCTTAAAAAAACATGAAATGAATAAAAGCATGGATAATAAAATTATTAAAGATAGACCATTTTGAAACATTGAACTTTATTTTCACTGTATCACTGGGGGGCGGCGGAACAGTAACAGCCATGGGGGGCACTATAATCCACCACCCCTCCCATCCCCACCCCCACCCCAAAAGCTGTGTAATTAACTCATGCATTAATGTCTATTAACCAATATTTTGTGGGGGGGGGGGGGGGGACGAGCCCACCACACAAATCCCAACTGTAGAACCTCAGAAATAACGGAATAATTGTTTTTCCTAAATTTAAAAAAATCTGCAGTTGGAAAATCGTTGAAAATTTGCAAACTACTTTATTATACCACTAGAATAATATTCTGAAAATTTCAAAAACATTTACTGCTCGGTTTTTGAGTTTTTTAATTTTTTTAAAAGCGCGCGTTGTATATTTTCATGACGTCATCAAAATAAAAATTCTTCAAGTTTGAGGTGTGCGCATGTGCGTGGTCATGCACGAGCGCGCGCTCTGAAATTATATGGAGCCACCTTAAAGTAAGTCTTTTTTAGTAATTATAATGCGATGTAAAAATATGTCTATGTCCGATTTATTGATTCATTTAATCATCAATTACTGCATTTTGACTTTAATTGCACAAGTCATGATTACAACAAAATACTTCACAATAGTTATTATTCATGCAAGCCTTTTCAACTTCGGCACAGAGAGCTGACGTCGTACATGTCTTCGCCACTGCATTGGTTGTTAGGGAATACACTGTCATACATCTATCGAATTCAACCTCTGACGATGGACATTCCATTTGGTTTCCTGAACAGTCTCCTTGTGCACTTGAACAAACATGACATTTGATGGCAAAGCCTAAAATCAAGTAACTGTAATTGTAAAGAACAAGCCGATTGACTTTGCAAGGAATACAAGAAAGTCTAAATCCGCAGCCGTAAAACCCCTTACAAAAGAAAGCAAAAATGAAAGACCTTTTGAAAACTTTTCAATACCGTCGTGAAGCTGCATTACATACCTGTTTGCACCAAGACAGCTAGAGTTATCACCAAAATCACCCAAGTCTTCATGATCGAAACAGTATACGTATTCGAATAGTTGGTATACTAGAAGCAAGAAAACTTACACAATCTTATATGCAGTCTTCGTCTCGCAGCTGTCAAAATAGAAAAACAAAATAAATATAAACAAATGGCCCATTATTTTACAATGAACTTCAAAATACAGAACTAATTATAAGTTCGCGAGTAAATAATTGAACTTTTTGTCACTTGGCTTGTCAGGTGTATTTGCTGACAAATCTTTTCAGATCTTTTTAATTATGTTTCCATTGTTAATAGTTGTTTGACTAAAAGCCTAAAAATAGCTGATACCTTTCTAGCCTCGTTTTGGTGTTTTTTTTTTTGTGTGCTGATTTTCAAATGCTTATACTTCCTGAGAATTTAATCTGTTTTTCTCAAAAATTTCTGAAGCTATTATTTAAGTAGATATCTATCGTTTGATGATTTTATTTTTCTTATAGCAGCAATTTAACATTGTGATAATTAGTTTGCGGCCATTTCCGTCAAGGAAAACGTTGTTTTAAGGCGTAAACGTTCTATCTGGGCACCTTAAGGAGATACCAAATCGATGATTTCCCCCTATAAGCGATACAAAGAGCATTTACATGGGAGCTTCCCCGGAGGGCAGTAAGGTTCGCTTTGAAACATTTTTTGCTTGCTTATCTCAAACCTTATATTGTTAAAGACCAATTATTGAGAACGAAAGGGGGAACAGATTTCTATAAAATCGTAACAAGATAGAAGAACCACATTGAAAGTCATTCTGTAATATGGTGCTCTTTAATCAAAGATGAAACAAAGATTGAAGTTTAAAACAAACTCCTTGACCTCCTTTATTTATGGTAATGAAAGGTTCAAGGGACGACGTCTCTTCCCAAGATCATCTAGTGATCATTTTAGAGTGCTTGTGCTCAGTCTGACATTGCTAATTGTCATTTCAATGACTAAAAATAGTTTACAATGTTAGTCGTCTAATTTTCAAGATTTAAAACATCACGTATTTTATACTAAAGCTCCAGGACTGGCTTAGACATCTGTAGACTTCAGTTATTTAATTCGTTTAAGAGTAATTTCAAAAGTTGTGTTTGACATACATATGTTCAAAGATCCCTTCTATCTTTATCTTTATTAACACGACATCATCTTCGATGTACTTTAATCTATTTCGTCTACCGTTGGCCTCCTTTTGCTATTGACAATTGGCGATAATCAAATCCCGGGGGTAGACTCCGATCGGAAAAGGTCGGGGGTGCTCGTCGTAATTTTTGATAATGACCCCTAAAAGGTACCAAAGTTCTATCCAGAAGGGAGTGTCAATAAATGACTTTTACCCCCTAAAAGGTACCAACTCAAATACAAACAATTGGATATAATCGTCTAAAACCGAGACCTTTGTTTTTGAATATCGGTGAACATCCTAAAAGGTACCAACTTTAATTCTGAGAGTCTGGAAACCTCTAAGAGACCCTAAAAGGTACTAGAACTCCGATTTGGACCCCTAAAAGGTAACGCGAGCATCCCCACCATCCGATATATTGGAGTTCTAAACTGTGCATCTTGTTCTTCTCTGACAAGGGAATCCAAAATCTTCACCCTCGTTGATTGCTGATCTCTACTGTTCCTCGTTTATTACAGGAATAACAACAAAACGCAAGGTGGTCCATTACAGGAGATGATATCAATCGAAATATCTTGAGATATTCCTTTCTGAATGCAGGACTCATTGTGCCGTATATAATCGGGTTGATTGCACTGCTGCAGGCCATGCATATTGGTTCGATGATTGTGATATGATGTGGTAATGCCTTATTGTAGCTACTTGCTATTCCAACGATTACCACTGGTATCCACAGTACAAGATAACCAATCAACACTGCCATTAGTGTCCACGTGGTTCGAATCTCCTGAGTGCCAATAGTGGAGCGGCTGCCTGTAGTTGCTTGTCTGACATTTCTCTTGTGTTGTCGTATTTTTATGATGATTTTCAGATAGCAATAGAATATGACAGCTAATGGGAGAAATATTGCTGAAACGTTTAGCATGATCCCCAATATTTTGGTTGCAATTGTTTTCTCTCTACTAGAAATGGTACACATCGACTGTTGAGGGAAAAACTTGGCGTAAGATGAACCCCCCTTTATCAGCAAGACACCAATTATACAACACAAGACCCACAAAATACAATTTATCAACAATGTCTTTTTCTTGGAAAACATATGTTTATATTTTTCAGTTTTGCAGACACAAATAAACCGATTGAAAGCAATCAGTGCCATAGTGTAGCCGGACGCGTTTATCAACGTGACAAAACAAAAAGCTTGGAAGTAGCAGATGTCTTTTCCGTATCGTTCTTTAAAGTTATGGGCATGTTTAACATGATTTAGCCAATACACTGTCAAGGGTACAACAGTAATGGGATATAGAATATCTGTTATAGCCAGTGATAGTGCCAGATAGTTGGTACTGGTCCGTAGAGAACGGTTACGACAAAATGACGCAATGACCAGGAAATTACCAATGATAGAAATAATTCCAACTGAGACGAACACAGTTGTTTCCACAGCGACTTGAGTCTGAGTACGCCCCAGGAAGGCGCGCCATTTTGGTGATTCTATGGCGGAAAGGTTCATCTGATAATGAACAGAACAAAGAAATTATTATTTTTAGGAGTACATGAAAGTACTATATTATTTTGTATTCATCTTGGTTCAATAAAAGTATGGGCCGAGTTGAACGAAGCTTGAGTAAAGTTCTCCAATGAACAACAGTAACCCACACTACAGAATTTCTTTCCAGTCATCCGCTGGATAGCACTATCCAAGGTTAGTGCTACCGACCCCTGGTTTACATATGATCGCAGGAAGATGACTGATAATGGACCGTGGATCGTACTTTTTCAGTTTAAATACAATCTCACCCGATGCACATGCATACTCCATATTGCATACACCGAATCTTGTACAAAATAGTTAAAAAAGACATTTCATAAAAAACGTCAAAATTAGTTTCAATGATTACGTTTATCATAGTTCCGATTCAATCAAAGTTTCATTTACATCGAGCACTGAAAATTAGCACCCATGGTAAAACGTGTACATTGGCTTGAACGTTAAGCTGTACTTGGACGAAGTTAAATTTCGATTTTTCGTTTTGTGTGGATGCCGCAGAGTTGTATAGTGTTTACAATTTGGACCATGCATTTCTCTCGCTCACGTTCAGTTTTTAGTTCCCTTGGCAAAACGCTTTTTTAAACGGCACGTTAATTACCATTTACAAAACACAAGAACTGTTATTTAGCTTTTATCTTGCAAGTAATAAGTTATGATTATATAGCGTAAAACATGCATTTTTACAGTTTTGTTCTATAGAGTGCAAACGATAAATCCGTAAATAGTGCTATTTAAACAAAAGGAAACAATAGAATTAGCATAAAATTGTACCATTTAGTATTACTAAAGTTTCACGGATTAACTATTTGCACTCTATACACAATGCCGTTAAATCACACATTGGTGTTCGACTGTCAGCTTACCTTCATTTCAGCTTGAACGTTTGTGCCGCTAACACGTACTGTCTCAAAATATCGTGGAAATGTTTGTTAGTTATCAATATTTGCTGGGACAAAAGCATTTTATAGTATGAATCGTAACAAAAAATATTAACAAGACACCAAAGAAAACTTGCTAAACCAAATGGTAAGATTGTGTGGATACAGTATTGGTTACATCATCTAAACAATATACAGTACGTCCAAATACTATTTCTCAATGAATAAAATGGCTTAAAACCAGAATGTTAGCCACTATCAACAACTATGTACATTGAACGACTAAAAATGAGATACACGCTGCACTTACCGTAGAGCTGACACTTAGTTTACTCTATCGATACAACTAGCAGCTGGCAAGTTCGTCTACTGAAGAGCATCAAGGAGTTTTGAGTTACATTGGAGGTTGAATCAAGAGCACTTGTAAATAGGGAAATAAATAGATGTAAAAAAAGTCTTTGTGGTTCACACTCGATAAGTACCGCTGTTCCTTGAAAGCTTGAAATATTTTGATAGAAGAACAATGTCGAGACTTTACTAGAAAAATAAAACATTCTCAACACTGAGCAATATAGTCTTTCACTTTTGGACGTTACCAAGAAGAACTCAAGAGCTATTTGTTATACAATTCAATACTCTCTAAAAAGACTCAATTCACAGCTCCGAAACAAACGAGTCGTATTCAATCCAGTATAAACAATCGCTTGATATTTCTATTGCGAGATGATATATTTTGAATTATTTTGAAAGGTATCTTTGAACGTTTTTTTGAGAAAACTTGCGGACATATATTTCTAAATGTACACTTACTCATGTTTGAATAATTTTTTTAATAAAGTCTTCCGGTCGTTTAGTCTCATATTTCTGCGACGTTGAAAGCTGGAAAGAAAGCTGGTTCTTTTCTGCAGATCCAGAACAAACGCTGCAATTTTACACAAAAAGAAGTGTTAAAATCAATTGATGTTTCTATTTGCCAGACCTACATTTGATTGATTTCTCCATGTGTCATTGCAAAATCAGTAAATACTCACTTTAAAATGATTTAAGGCGGCCATGGCAGTTGAACATTTTTTTTTTTACTGTATTACAAAATTTGTCTGATTTCTATAAAATTTGTAATCAAAGATTTCCAAAGATCTCCAGTAATATTTTTGTGCAATTTGTGAAAATTATTAAGACAAATCAAAGATTTTTGGTCTACAGTGCTGCCTCCTATCAAATCAATGATTTATTAAACGCACATTTTGAACAGTTACTAGAGGGTCTCAATGGGGTTAAGCGTCAACCGTCAAACGACCTAAATTTTAACCGTCAAGCGTCAAACGAAATAAATTTTAACCGTCAAGCGTCAAAAAAGTTAACCGTCAAGGCTGATATTTTCACTTGTCGAACCAAACGTGTATACTAGTATCAAGTATTCAAAGACATTATATCGTTATATCGGTTTGTTATAAATGTCACAAACTGTCAATAAACTGAGAAAATGGTCATTCAACTATATAAGTGAATTTGTGCATCTCGGGTTTAGCTTTCAGCAGATTCCTGGTCAAGGGACGTGCTGGTCGAATATTCTAAAACCTCACTGACAAGATCAATCAGTTCATATGACACCCGGAGTGGGACTCTCATTCTTGACTCTCATATATCGAGTTGGCGGGGATGCTCGTCGTACCTTTCAAAATCAGAGATGTGGTACCTTTCAGGGTCTCTTAGAGGCTTTCAGACACTCAGAATGGAAGATTTTACCTTTTAGGGTATTCACAGATACTCAAAAAACAAGGTCTCGATTTTAGCACCATTTTATCTGATTGTTCGTTTTTAAGGTATTTCGGGACTCTTGCTACTTGCTTTGTTAAAAAATAACATCATAAAATGATTACATACGGGCCTCAAAAGCAACTAGTGCTCATTCCCGCGCGTCCAAAAGATTGAAATCATCTTATTTTCCGCACGTTTTTTGCTTATAGCTCTAATTATAAAATTAGCACGATGACACCCAATTATTTTTCCATTTTTACATTTGGCATAAATCCAGCTTTAAAATTTTGAAATAAAAAAATACATGGTCTTCGAGATCAAAACATGTCATTTTGACTTCTTTTGTGGTGCTAGTGTGCAAAAAATTAATGGAACTGTTCATTTAAATTTAGGTAAAATATCTCAGTCGATGTCTTTTCCAAGGAATAAATTCATGAGAACTATAGCGAAGGGAGCATTTTGCCAGACTCTTATAGCAGATTTGTGAAAAAACTTTCAAATTTGTTCGCAAGAATATTACTTTCAACAAATTTGATGTTACTTCTTTTAGTTGAAATGGGGCAAAAATGGGCCTATTACCACCCCACAGTTCCAAAACAATCGCGGTGACCCCTATTTTTTATTTCATTTTTGTTTTTCATGTGTGTCAGTCCTTATGTAGAAAAAGTTTTAAAAAATTCTATCGACGGGAAGTGTGGATCCCGAACTACCTTAAATGTATGTATTCTGAAATCACAGACAGACGCCCCCAAAGGGGGACATGAAGTTACTGGCTAAATGGTCTTTTTCTACAAAATATATTCAAATAGTATTTATCAGGCCTCAACAAAACCATTTGAAGTGTTTTTATGCTTAACGTTTTGGTAATACTTTAAAATTAAAAATAACCAGTAACTACAAAAACCGTCTCTTTTCAACATTTTTCCAACCCAAGTTTCTGTTTTAAAGAAAGGATTAGAATCAAACGTTTGTTTTCCAAAAAATGGAAATGAACTCGATTAAAAACTTGGTTTACAATTTGAAAGCTATCGCACTGTCGGCTATTCCAAAACATCAGTAATCATTTAGCATAAATCCCAAATCCAACAAATCGTACATATGTTAACCTTAACCTAAACTAAAATCTAAACTCAAACAAGCTCTCCAAAATTTGAAGTAGAATGCTTTTGAGTTTTGAAAACTGTCTAGTAAACGCCCTCTGGGGCATTTTTCAACTTCCGAACAACAAGTCATGTTATTTTCTCTTTTTAATATTGTTTTTAAAAATACATCTATTTCAGTGATTTTTTAAGACGTTTTGAAAACCGGGGTCTTCGTATGAAATCATAAAATCAATATTCAAATAATGCACCTAAATAAATTCATTAGAAGCAATAGCATATTCAGCTAATACATTGTTTTTTTGCTGCAATGTTTCAAAATCATTTTTTAGCCTTTCAACTAGTATTGTTCCTCTACAAAGCTTGAATTGGAAAAAAAAATCGAAAAAGCGCCTGTCCTTTGACACTTTGTATGCAACCTTTCTGAATGCTGTTTATTTTAATTTCTGTTCAACAGTCAAATGATATAACAAGAGGAATGCTCTCATTCCATGTTCTAAATAGTGTATTTTGTTCTTCTCCGACAAGTGAATCCAAAATATTCAGCCTCGTTGACTATTGATCTCTACTGTTCCGCCGCTCGTTTGTTACAGAAACAGCAATAAGACGCAAGGTGGTCAATTACAGGAGATGATATCGATCGAAATATCTTGCGATATTCCTTTCTGAATGCAGGACTCATTGTGCCGTATATAATCGGGTTGATTGCACTGCTGCAGGCCATGCATATTGGTTCGATGATTGTGATATGATGTGGTAATGCCTTATTGTAGCTACTTGCTATTCCAACGATTACCACTGGTATCCACAGTACAAGATAACCAATCAACACTGCCATTAGTGTCCACGTGGTTCGAATCTCCTGAGTGCCAATAGTGGAGCGGCTGCCTGTAGTTGCTTGTCTGACATTTCTCTTGTGTTGTCGTATTTTTATGATGATTTTCAGATAGCAATAGAATGTGACAGCTAATGGGAGAAATATTGCTGAAACGTTTAGCATGATCCCCAATATTTTGGTTGCAGTTGTTTTCTCTCGACGAGAAATGGTACACATCGACTGTTGAGGGAAAAACTTGGCGTAAGATGAACCCCCCTTTATCAGCAAGACACCAATTATACAACACAAGACCCACAAAATACAATTTATCAACAATGTCTTTTTCTTGGAAAACATATGTTTATACTTTTCAGTTTTGCAGACACAAATAAACCGATTGAAAGCCATCAGCGCCATAGTGTAGCCGGACGCGTTTATCAACGTGACAAAACAAAAAGCTTGGAAGTAGCAGATGTCTTTTCCGTATCGTTCTTTAAAGTTATGGGCATGTTTAACATGATTTAGCCAATAAACTGTCAAGGATACAACAGTAATGGGATATAGGATATCTGTTATAGCCAGTGATAGTGCCAGATAGTTGGTACTGGTACGTAGAGAACGATTACGACAAAAAGACGCAATGACCAGGAAATTACCAATGATGGAAATAATTCCAACTGAGACAAACGCAATTGTTTCTACAGCGACTTGAGTCTGAGTACGCCCCAGGAAGGCGCGCCATTTTGGTGATTCTATGGCGGAAAGGTTCATCTGATAATAAACAGGACAAAGAAATTATTATTTTTAGGAGTACATGAAAGTACTATATTATTTTGTATTCATCTTGGTTCAATAAAAGTATGGGCCGAGTTGAACGAAGCTTGAGTAAAGTTCTCCAATGAACAACAGTAACCCACCCTACAGAATTTCTTTCGAGTTCATCCGATGGATAGCTCTATCAAAGCTTAGTGCTACCGACCTCTGGTTTACATATGATCGCAGTGGATGGCATCCGATCTCAAGAAAATGACAATCAACCGTGGATCGTACTTTTTAAGCATTAGAAGATGATTTCCGTGTTTCTATACTCTGTTAGAAACACGCGGGATTGTTGGGAGAAAACGAGAAAAGGTATTGAATCACGAGCTGAAAGCGAGCTGAAAGACATTTCATAAAATCGTCAAAAATAGTTTCAATGATTACGTTTATCATAGCTCCAATTCAATCAAAGTTTCATTTACATCGAGCACAATTATTTAAAAAAAAATTAGCACCCATGGTAAAACGTGTAGATTGCCGTGATCGTTAAGCTGTACTTGGACGAAATTAAATTTCGATTTTTCGTTTTTGTGTGGATGCCGCAGAGTTGTAGTGTTGACAATTAGTACCATTTCTCTCGTTCACGTTGAGTTTTTAGTTCCAGTGGCAAAACGCTTTTTTAAACGGTACGTTAATTACCGTTTACAGGACACAAGAACTGTTATTTAGCTTTCATCTTGAATAAAAACCAAGTCATAAGTTATGCTTCATATAGCGTAAAACAGTGCATTTTTACAGTCTTGTTCTACACAATGCCGTTAAATTACACATTTGTGTTCAGCGACTTTCAGCTTTCCTTCATTTCAGCTTGAACGTTTGCTAACACGTAAGCAGTTCTGAATAAATATCGTGGAAATGTTACAAGAAGTTATCAATATTTTCTGGGACAAAATCCTTTTAGGCTATATTATATTTACAGTATCGAAGCGAGTTAACAAAAAAGTGTTTACAATTAGGACCGTTTACAATTCGGCAAAGGTATGGTATTTGAAATTATTTGAGAACTTTTTACTAATGTTCATGATGCATTCGCACGAACTTCTTTCAGGGACCACAGAGTATGTTGAAAAGAGGTGGGGATGACAGCCAAATGATAATAACTTTTTTCTTAGGTCACAAAGAACAAGACATCCACGAAATGATCCCAAGCTAAAAAGGATCAAAGTATGAATCGTAACAAAAAATATTAACAAGAAACTGTGTATATAAAGGAAATTTAGCGCCAAAGAAAAAGATAATTTGCTTAACCAAATGGTAAAATTGTGTGGAGACAGTATAGGTTACATCATCTAAACAACATACAGTACGTCCAAATACTCGTTTTCTAAATGGCTTAAAACCAGAATGTTAGCCACTATCAACAACTATGTACATTGACCGACTAAAAATGAGATATACGATGCACTTACCGTAGAGCTGACATATAGTTTACTCTGTCGATACAGTTAGCAGCTGGCAAGTTCGTCTACTGAAGAGCATCAATGAGTTTTGAGTTACATTGGAGGTTGAATCAAGAGCACTTGTAAATAGGGAAATAAATAGATGTAAAAAAAGTCTTTGTGATTCACACTCGATAAGTACCGCTGTTCCTTGAAAGCTTGAAATATTTTGATAGAAGAACAATGTCGAGACTTTACTAGAAAAATAAAACATTCTCAACACTGAGGAATGTAGTCTTTCACTTTTGGAAGTTACCAAGAAGAACTCAAGAGCTATTTGTTATACAATTCAATACTCTCTAAAAAGACTCAATTCACAGCTCCGAAACAAACGAAGCGTATTCAATCCAGTATAAACAATCGCTTGATATTTCTATTGCGAGATGATATATTTTGAATTATTTTGAAAGGTATCTTTGAACGTTTTTTTGAGAAAACTTGCGGACATATATTTCTAAATGTACACTTACTCATGTTTGAATAACTTTTTTTTTTAAATAAAGTCTGCCGGTCGTTTAGTCTCATATTTCTGCGACGTTGAAAGCTGGAAAGAAAGCTGGTTCTTTTCTGCAAATCCAGAACAAACACTGCAATTTTAAACAAAAAGAAGTGTTAAAATTAATTGATGTTTGTATTTTCCAGACTTACATTTGATTGATTTCTCCATGTGTCATTGCAAAATCAGTAAATACTCACTTTGAAATGGTTTAAGGCGGCCATGGCAGTTGAACATTTTTTTTTTACTGTACTTACAAAATTTGTCTGATTTCTATAAAATTTGTAATCAAAGTCAAAAAAAGTCTTTGTGATTCACACTCGATAAGTACCGCTGTTCCTTGAAAGCTTGAAATATTTTGATAGAAGAACAATGTCGAGACTTTACTAGAAAAATAAAACATTCTCAACACTGAGTAATGTAGTCTTTCACTTTTGGAAGTACCAAGAAGAACTCAAGAGCTATTTGTTATACAATTCAATACTCTCTAAAAAGACTCAATTCACAGCTCCGAAACAAACGAGTCGTATTCAATCCAGTATAAACAATCGCTTGATATTTCTATTGCGAGATGATATATTTTGAATTATTTTGAAAGGTATCTTTGAACGTTTTTTTGAGAAAACTTGCGGACATATATTTCTAAATGTACACTTACTCATGTTTGAATAACTTTTTTTTTTAAATAAAGTCTGCCGGTCGTTTAGTCTCATATTTCTGCGACGTTGAAAGCTGGAAAGAAAGCTGGTTCTTTTCTGCAAATCCAGAACAAACACTGCAATTTTAAACAAAAAGAAGTGTTAAAATTAATTGATGTTTGTATTTTCCAGACTTACATTTGATTGATTTCTCCATGTGTCATTGCAAAATCAGTAAATACTCACTTTGAAATGGTTTAAGGCGGCCATGGCAGTTGAACATTTTTTTTTTACTGTACTTACAAAATTTGTCTGATTTCTATAAAATTTGTAATCAAAGTCAAAAAAAGTCTTTGTGATTCACACTCGATAAGTACCGCTGTTCCTTGAAAGCTTGAAATATTTTGATAGAAGAACAATGTCGAGACTTTACTAGAAAAATAAAACATTCTCAACACTGAGTAATGTAGTCTTTCACTTTTGGAAGTACCAAGAAGAACTCAAGAGCTATTTGTTATACAATTCAATACTCTCTAAAAAGACTCAATTCACAGCTCCGAAACAAACGAGTCGTATTCAATCCAGTATAAACAATCGCTTGATATTTCTATTGCGAGATGATATATTTTGAATTATTTTGAAAGGTATCTTTGAACGTTTTTTTGAGAAAACTTGCGGACATATATTTCTAAATGTACACTTACTCATGTTTGAATAACTTTTTTTTTAAATAAAGTCTGCCGGTCGTTTAGCCTCATATTTCTGCGACGTTGAAAGCTGGAAAGAAAGCTGGTTCTTTTCTGCAAATCCAGAACAAACGCTGCAATTTTAAACAAAAAGAAGTGTTAAAATTAATTGATGTTTGTATTTTCCAGACTTACATTTGATTGATTTCTCCATGTGTCATTGCAAAATCAATAAATACTCACTTTGAAATGATTTAAGGCGGCCATGGCAGTTGAACATTTTTTTTTTTGACTGTATTACAAAATTTGTCTGATTTCTATAAAATTTGTAATCAAAGATTTCCAAAGATCTCCAGTAATATTTTTGTGCAATTTGTGAAAATTATTAAGACAAATCAAGGATTTTTGGTCTACAGTGCTGCCTCCTATCAAATCAATGATTTATTAAACGCACATTTTGAACAGTTACTATAGCACTAGTTGTCCCATAAATCAAAATTTAGAAGATGATTTTTTTTTCTCTTTTTGATAGTTTGTTGTTTAGATATATAGAAGCACGTTCTAGAAGTTTTATTTATCAGTAAAGAGGAAAAACATATCGGCTAAAAGTTGAACCTGGAATGTTTTTTTTTTCTTTTGAAATTTCGAGACAAAACTAACACGAAAATACACTTTCAACACACTCAAAAATCAATAAATTTCAAAAAACACTGACAACTGTACTTTCAAAATAGATCTTATATTTTTGCTAACTCATTGACATATTTGAACGTTTTCACTTAACGAGGTATGAGTTCTAAAAAGTGCTAATTAATGAGCCAATGGAGAGCTGCTAATGAGCATTGCACTTGGGAATGTACGCTTTGATGCACAAAGACAAAAGAAAGCTCAATCAACTGATTATCGCGTTTACGTTTACGATAATCAGTGGTTAAACTTTCCTTTGTCTTTGTGCATCAAAGCGTACATTCCCTCGTGCAATTCTCATTAGCATTTTTTTTAGAACTCGTCATAGGATAGATCGTTCTATTAGACCGTTTTCACATAACGAGCTATCTTATGATAATGAGTTCTAAAAATGCTAATGAGCTAGAGGAGATCTGTTGATGAGCATTGCACGTAAATATGCACTCTACGATGCACAATAACCACAAATAATGTAAATTAAGAAATTAGGAAACGCATCAAAGTAATTAAAACAAACATTTAATGCTCTTCCGACGAAAAGTAAAACGTTTACGATAATAAGCTGATTCTATCTCATAAACCGTAACCTCGAACTGACATGAAGAACGAACAAAGCCTATCGGGAGTGACGTCACAGGTCATTGAACTAAGACTATCGACGGGAGTGGACGTCTTGACATTATCTCCGTGTTGTTTTGGATTTTTTTCTGGTACTTTGAGGTAAGTTTTTCGTTTCTTTTTGCAGGATAACAGAATTAAGGGTGAAGTGTACTCTGTTAGAGGCACATTGTATGAAATATCATAAACAATTTCACCCGAATGACCTCGCAGAGGCATTCAACAGAGAACCACATGGCGACGCCATGTTGAATTTAGAAGTCATATTGACATGTATTTCGTTCTCTGATAGATATGTCCGACAATGACGAAGGTGAACCCGCTGAGGGCACCGATACACAAGTAAATAAGGCAATTCTGGACAGTATTGAGCGTTTAAATGAAAACATGGCTCAATTTACCGACTTTATGGCTAGTCGAGACGAAGAATACGTAGAATACGAACCTGAAGATGATGCTGCCTCGTCTACAAGTATCCAACAAGACTTGGATAGAATAGCGAATGCTAACAGCGAAGCTAACGCCGAAGTAGTCGAGGAAGGAGATGTATTGGCCAGCTATTCTAACCAGTTAGAATTGGACCTCGAAACGAAGGCACCTAAGGTCAACGATGAAATTGCTAGCGTTGTAAATAAGCTTCATCTGCATAGAGTTAGTGCGGATCAATGCAAAGCTTTAATTAAGCGTCACAGCACACCAGAGAACGTGAAAGTTCGGTTGCCAAAGTGTGAAAACTCGATCTGGACTCAATTGCCAGCTGCTACTCGTTCAACAGATGCAAAAATACAAAACACACAACAGATCCTGCTTGCATCTATTAATTGCCAACTGGAGGTTACCAACAAACTAGTGAATTCCAAGGCTTCAAAGGATATCCTGACGTCCTCACTAGATGGATTAACATTGGCTATGACAGCCAACTATGAGCTCAATCAAAGGCGACGGGATGCAATCAAACCTCAGTTCAAGGCAGAATTTGCGAAAGGGTTATGCAGCACAACCAATCCTGCTGACGAATTCCTATTTGGAGGAGACACTTCAAAACGAGTTAAGGAAATTGTGGAATTGCAGAAAAGCAAAGTGTGCAAAGGACGGCCTGTTTATACAGGTTCTCGTGGGCGAAACCGCTTCACCCCGTATTCACGAGGTTATCGCAGAGGCAGAGGCCGAGCAGTACGTACCTCGACATACACATCAAACACTTATCAACAGTCTGATAAGAAACCATCTAAGACATCAAATTGGTATGTAAATGATTATTCAAATGTAACATGTATTGTTAATAATCAAGAACCCTTTTCTGCTGGCAGAACAGGCCAGTGTCTTTCTGAATGGATGAAATTAACATCAGACCCAGAGGTCTTAGACATTGTTAAACACTGTCATATTGAATTTAATGAGGATCCATGTCTGTTTAGTAGCCATGGTCAGAGGAATTTTAATGCTCAGGATTCTTGCATTATTGATAATGAAGTTCATAAGTTGCTTGATTTAGGAGTCATTAGTTCCTCTGACTATGAAAAGGGGCAGTGTGTATCCCCTATTTTTGTTACTCCCAAACGAGATGGATCCTATAGGTTGATTTTTAATTTTAAGAATTGCAATCAAGCTGTCCTTTACAGGCATTTTAAAATGGACACTTTAAATTCTGTTCTGAGTATGATGTCCCCAGGGGCCTACTTTGCTTCTTTGGATTTAAAACATGCTTATTATACAATTCCTATTGCTGCAGAGCAAAGGAAGTTTTTGAAGTTTCTTTGGCTTGGTAAATTATATGGATTCAATGCACTGCCCATGGGCTTGACCAGCTCCCCTAGGATTTTCACCAAAGTCATGAAACCCCCACTAGCCCTTTTGAGACAGAAAGGATGCTCTATTGTGGGATATATTGATGATTTTTTCATTCAAGGGAATGATTCCCAGGATTGTCTTTCCAACCTAGAACAGGCAGTTTGCCTTTTCCTACGTCTGGGCTTTTATATCCACCCTGAGAAGTCTGTGTTTGTTCCTTCTCAGTCATTGACATTCTTGGGTTTTATTGTGAGCTCAGTGTCAATGACTGTTTCTTTAACTCAGGAAAAGAAGGAAGAAATAGCAGCTCTCTGTTCAAAGGCTTTAAGCGGAGATCGTTACCCAGTTCGTTTTGTTGCCCAGGTTATTGGCAAACTTGTATCGGCCTTACCCGGGGTGGACTTTGGAAAGTTGCACTATCGCCATATAGAAAGAGATAAAATTTATGCCTTATCAGTCAATGGAGGTGACTATGATGCAATAATGCAATTGTCTGGTGAGGCAAAAAAGGAATTGGCATGGTGGTGTAGTAATGTTAAGCATGCATATCGTAGAATTCAACACCCTACTCATTCACATAGTTTTCAGATTGATGCCAGTGATAGTGGATGGGGTATTTCATGTAGCACTAGTGAATCCCTCCAGTCACATGGAGCCTGGTCACAGGAACAAAGATCTCTCCACATCAATGTAAGAGAATTATATGTTGTATTTATTTGTTTGACTATCTTCTGTAAGGATATGTGTGGTTCTCATGTCAGATTTGAGATTGACAATACCACGGCGGTCACATATGTTAATAATATGGGTGGCTGTAAGTCCAGAGCTTGTGACGTAGTGGCCAGAAAAATATGGAATTGGTGTGTTGAGAGAGATCTATGGATAACTGCTGTGCATATACCAGGGGTGGCTAATATAGAAGCAGATTCACTATCTAGAAAGCACTATTCAGATCATGAATGGATGCTAAATAGAGAAGTCTTTACTAAGCTCTATGAGATCTTCCCCGGCCTCACTGTTGACCTCTTTGCGTCAATTTTGAATCACCAATTACCACGTTATGTTTCTTGGAGGCCTGATCCTCAAGCATTTTCAGTTGATGCCTTTAGTAGATCATGGGGAGATGAAGGGTTTTACGCTTTTCCTCCTTTTAGCTTGATTCCTCGCTGCTTGGACAAGGTGATCAGCGACCAAGCAGAAGGCCTGTTGGTGGTACCTGTCTGGCCAACGCAAACGTGGTTCACCAGGATTCTACAGTTGCTAGTCAACCAGCCAGTGGTGATGGTGTGGAAGAAGGAGAGACAACTGTTAATACACCCATCAGGCCCCAAGACACACAGCATGCAAGGTCGCCTAAATCTGATGGCGTGCCCAGTATCAGGGAATACTACCAAAAGCAGGGCTTTTCTGAACACATTACCAATGTACTTGTCAACTCATGGAGACCTGCCACTCAGAAGCAATACACAGTCTATATTAAAAAATGGACTAGTTTCTGTAGTCAAAGGCAAATTGCTCCATTTTCTCCTAGTCTAAATGATGTGTTAGAGTTCTTATACACACTACTTAGTTTGTCATACTCTGCCTTAAACGCTGCACGGTCAGCATTGTCTTGCATTATTATGATCGACAAAACACCTGTAGGTCAACACCCAGTAGTGTGTCGTTTTCTTAAGGGAGCATTTGAGCAAAAAACACCTTCTCCCAAATATTATGGCATTTGGGATGTCAACCAAGTTTTACAATTGTTGAAAACATTTTCCCCTAATAGATGCTTGTCTCTTAAAGAGCTTACTTACAAGTTAGCTGCACTTTTGGCGTTAGTAACCATTCAAAGAAAACAAACATTATTACAACTTGATATTAGCAATGATTATCTGAAAAAATCCAAAGATGAATATATTTTCATTCTTAGCAAACACGTGAAGCAAAGCAGGCCCAATTACCCTGTTCCACCAGTTATAATATCTAAGTATACTCCTGACACGGATATTTGCCCCTTTTTATGTTTAGAGGAATACATTGAAAGAACACGAGAGCTGCGACAGAGTAATGTTTTGTTCATATCTACCATTAAACCATATAAACCTGTGGGGGCACAGACCATGTCCAGATGGATTAGGACTGTTTTGGAATGGGCAGGTATTGATGTGACAATTTTCAAGCCCCATTCAACTAGGCATGCTGCTTCCACGGCAGCCTTTAGGGCCTCGATTCCGTTAGATGAAATTCTCAAGAAGGCAGGCTGGAGCAGTGCCAAGACCTTTAAAAGGTTTTACTTCAAACATGTTGTTGATGAAACCCTAGAGTGCTAAATGTTATTAATATTAGTCTAGTAACAGGTTCATATAATTAATTAGCACACTTGAGACTACCAGCATTATAGTTTCCAGTTGTTTATTGTCAATAAAACTCTGTTTGCATTTGAAATGTCTGTTTGTAATTGTCTCTGACACTCAGTTGCCTCCCATGCTTTGAAGACTTCATGTCAGTTCGAGGTTACGGTTTATGAGATAGAATTAGAAAGTTAAACGAGACTTACCTGTAAGTTGAAGTTTGGCTGAAATTCTATCTCATAAAGAGTAGTAACCGAGGACTGACATGCCCACCTCACCCTCCCATGTATGCCTCTCACTTTTTCTCTTTATTGTACTATTGTTTATGGTCATCAACTGAGTGTGTGTTGAAGGCATGACCTGTGACGTCACTCCCGATAGGCTTTGTTCGTTCTTCATGTCAGTCCTCGGTTACTACTCTTTATGAGATAGAATTTCAGCCAAACTTCAACTTACAGGTAAGTCTCGTTTAACTTTCTAATCAAACTTGCCTTTGTCTTTGTGGATCATCGCACGTGCATTTCTCATTAGCATTTTTTAGAACTCATTAGCATAGGATGGCTTGTTATGTGAAAATGCTCTATTGTTATTCAAACGAGGTGACCACTGCTAAATTATGTTTACTCATACACTGTTGACTTGTAATTCTTCATTTCCATTAATGACATTGAACCATGTTCAATAGTATTACCTGCAAAGTTCGGTCGTTTTTGCTGCTCTAGTAGTATCAAAAATAAAATTTTAAAGTGCAACTACATTTTGTGCTTTAAATCTAAACGCTATAATAATAATAATAATATAATATATAATATTCTTTAAATGCAGCATATCCACTGAGTGGTTCTTCATCTGCATTCTCTCACACTCACTACCTCTACATTTATATTTCAACTCACACAACGCTACTCACGGTGTTGATTTTTGGTGGAGGGAGGAAAACCGGAGATCCCGGAGAAAAACCCTCGTGGCATGAGAGAGAAACAACACATTATAAACAAACTCAGTTCACATATCACCCAGACCGATCCAGGGATCGAACCCGGGTCACAGTGGTGAAAGGCCAGCGCTCTCACCGCTCGGCCACCCATGCCACACCGCTAGAAAACCCCAGTGTGGATTATGGTATTGACTTCTGCACGTGCGGAATGCATCAGATAATTTGAAAATGACACAATACCCTGCATTCTTCACGTGCACGTCAGTGCCCATAGTTATATCGTGCAAACACTTTATTACTCAAATAGTGCAAATTTTCCCGCTAAACGCCCTGAAACATTTGGTAGAGTGCACACACTAAAAGTGTGCAACATAAATGCCACTAAATAGTTCTATTTTATGCTAATTCTATTGTTTTCGTTTGTTGAATTAGTGGTATTTACTACTAAATAGTGACAACTGTTGTACACATTTAGTGTTTGCACTCTATCTATCGAAAACAGTTACCGGTCAATTGCACCTGCGACTCATTTTAAAAAGTGGCTCTAAAATTTGAAACTGAAATAGATAAGCAAGAAGCCTTTGTGATTACCACTCGACTGACTCTTGAAAGCTTGGAATGTTTTTATAGAAGAACGTCAAGATGTCGAGACTTCATTGGAGAAATAATTTAAAGTTTCATTATGGAGTTAAGTTTTCGAGGGCAATCTACCTCTGACCGTCAAGTGCTTATTCAGTCGCACAGATGCTTGACCAAAGGCATAATTTTAAATGTATATATTCTGAAATCACAAACAGACGCCCCCAAAGGTGGACATGTAGTAACTGGCTAAAACTGGTCTTTTTCTACAAAATATATTCAAATAGTATTTATCAGGCCCATTTGAAGTGTATTTATGCTTAACGATTTGGTAATACTTTAAAATTAAAAATAACCAGTAACTACAAAAACCGTCTCTTTTCAACATTTTTCCAACCCAAGTTTCTGTTTTAAAGAAAGGACTAGAATCAAAAATGGAAATGAACTCGATTAAAAACTTAATTGGTTTAAAATTTGAAAGCACTGTCGGCTAATCCAAAACATCTGTGATCATTTAGCATAAACCCCAAATCCAACAAATCCTACATATGTTAACCTTAACCTAAACTAAAATCTAAACTCAAACAAGTAGTCACCATTTTAAGGCAGAAACTAAAGCTCTCCAAAATTTGAAGTAGAACTCTTTTGAGTTTTGAAAACTGTCTAGTAAACGTCCACTTGGGTATTTTTCAACTTCCGAACAACAATAAAAGTTATTTTCTCTTTTAAGATTCTTTTTAAAAATACATCTATTTCAGTGATTTTTAAAGATGATTTCGAACCGGAGTCTTCGGATGAAATCATAAAATCAATATTCAAATAATGCACCTAAATAAATTCCCTAGAAGGAATAACATAGTCAGCTAATACATTGTTTTTTGCTGCAATGTTTCAAAGTTATTTTTTAGCCTTTCAACTAGTATTGTTCCTCTACAAAGCTTGAATTGGAAAAAAAATCAAAAACGCGCCTGTCCTTGGACACTTTGTATGCAACCTTTCTGAATGCTGTTTATTTTAATTTCTGTTCAACAGTCAAATGACATAACAAGAGGAATGCTCTCATTCCATGTTCTAAATAGTGTATTTTGTTCTTCTCCGACAAGGGAATCCAAAATATTCAACCTCGTTGACTATTGATCTCTACTGTTCCTCGTTTGTTACAGCAACAGCAATAAGATGCAAGGTGGTCAATTATAGGAGATGATATCAATCGAAATATCTTGAGATATTCCTTTCTGAATGCAGGATTCATTGTGCCGTATATAATCGGGTTGATTGCACTGCTGCAGGCCATGCATATTGGTTCGATGATTGTGATATGATGTGGTAATGCCTTATTGTAGCTACTTGCTATTCCAACGATAACCACTGGTATCCACAGTACAAGATAACCAATCAACACTGTCATTAGTGTCCACGTGGTTCGAATCTCCTGAGTGCCAATCGTGGAGCGGCTGCCTGTAGTTGCTTGTCTGACATTTCTCTTGTGTTGTCGTATTTTCATGATGATTTTCAGATAGCAATAGAATGTGACAGCATATGGAATACATATCGCTGAAACGTTTAAAATGACACCAATTATTTTAGTTGTTTTAGTTTTATTAGTGCGAGATATATTACACATGACTTGTTGAGGGAAAAACTTTGCGAAAAAGAAACCACCTTTAGCAACTAAAACGCCAACGATAAAACACAGTATCCACGACATACAGTTTACCAACAATGTATTTTTCTTCGAAAAAATACGGTTGTATTTCTCTCTTTTGCAGACACAAATAAACCGATTGAAAGCCATCAATGTTACGGTACAACCTGACGCGTTTATCAAAGTGAAAAAACAAATTGTTTGGAAGTCACAAATTGTTAGGAAGACTCTTTTGCCGTATCGTTGCTTGATGTTTTCATCTTTGATATCATTCAGCCAATACACTGTCAAGGGTACAACAGTAATGGGATATAGAATATCTGTTATAGCCAGTGATAGTGCCAGATAGTTGGTACTGGTACGTAGAGAACGGTTACGATAGATGGACGCAATGACCAGGAAATTACCAATGATGGAAATCATTCCAACTGAAACAAAAGCAAATGTTTCTACAGCGATTTGAGTCGGTGTACGCCCCAGAAACGATACCCACTTTGGCGAAAGATGCAACACTGTTTGATTCATGGATCTGAAAACGAGAGCATGTGCTTAAGACAATATGATCTATTTGGCATCCTACTCTAAGCAACACGTAAAAATACACTACAATGTTTTCACTTAGAGTTTTTTCATTTTTTCCTAGCTGTTACTCGTGTATCTTTATCTCCGCGTGCGTATGTAATTTGGCTACCTAGGCCATGCACTCGAAACTTTGACTGTATTTTCTAGAAGAGAGCATTGAATCCTGTCTCGATGGCCTTAACAGCTTAATAGTGTTATACTCTCATGGCTCAGTTCATATTCTATAGAGTCTGAAGTACCTGAAGTAGCCCGATTCTTAGCGGCCTACATTGTGAATAACATGCATGAAATCTGCCGGAGGAAGATATGTGCATAACCAACAACTAAAATAGGTATTACTCATTGTAAGATACATAAAGAAACGAACGTTTATATTAAATGAAAAGTAAAAGAAAATATCAGCCTATGGAGACTGTATTGTTTATGAGCAATAATTTAAACGAATGAAGAACTATTATCCAAGTAACTCCCCGAAAGCCCGCCTCACAAGAACACAAAACAGTTTAATTAATTTAAAATAATAACTTATTAATTTACAGTAGCAATTACAAAACGATCGGATTTTGTTTTTGAGGCCTCAAATCCCGAGTTTTTGCTAATGAGTAAATTGAAAATTTGAAAAATATTAAAAAATGCTAATGATCTAAGTAAACTGCTTGATATAAAAACAATAAATGTCCCCGCAAACAATTTGTTCCCTTAGCAAGCAAGAAATATCAACCAATCAGAATTTATCGTGTTTAACAATGCACATTTGCCAAGCTAACCAATAATTTTTGACATTTTTCACACAAATTTTCTCCAAAACAAAATAATAATTCACGATGATATAATGATAGTTTAAAAAGATGAAAATGTTTTTTTATCTTGAGATAGCAACTCCTATTTACTGGACGCCAAAAGCTATATGCAATATAACTATTTAAAGAACATTTAATTTTCAAAGCAGGGGAGTAACTTATGCATTAAGTTGATGTTTTTTAAACAATGCATTTTTGCGAGCATCTGCAAAACCTCTCGATGAATTCAATGGGCAGTAATATTCATATGAAACTTTTTCTTAGCGACATTAATGTGTTTGAGTAGACTCAATAATAAGTGTAGACACTGTAGGTCACATAGGATAGACGCCCACATAAAAGGCACAAGTACTTGCCACACCATTTGTGCTACAAATATTTCATAATTTTAAAGAACATAGAGTTATTGTAGTTGAATGGACTCTTTCCATTTTCAAAATATTGTGTCTAATAAAGGGTGTACCGCAAGGATTCATCCTAGGCCTTTTATTTTCTTTTACTTAAATAAACGGTCTGCATGCAAGGAAAACAAATCAAGCTTTAATAGAAAAGTGGAAAATAATATAAATTATATGGATATAAATATATCATAGTTAAAACTATAATATATTTATATCCATATAATTTATATCCAGTTATTATCATTACATTCATATTGTTAAAGATGAAGATATTATGCTTCGATTGAAATAAACTCAAATTCAAATTGAAAATTACTTCATCATCACACTGGAACATCTCAAAAGGAACAAATCTTTTCTTCCTTTATCGAAACCGTTAATCTATTAATTACTAGATGTGAAAACGTTAACCATAGAGAGCTGTTGCCAGCTTTTAGCACTCAAGAAAACAAAGCAAACGTAACTTATTTCTTGGAGAGTCGCCCAACCATAGCCGATTGGTTAATCTTGATCTTCTTTTTCAATGAAAATCAATTATCAAGTGTATTCAAAATTGTAAACACTTGAACTTAACTATGAACAAAAGCCGTCTTTTGTTTTACGCAGAATCTTCAAGAGTGTCGAGCAAGATTCTGTTTTTTTGATCAAGCTCCCAATGGCAACGCAACTCGTGGAAATTGAAATCTGTGAAAACAAGAGATTTATGAAATCAAACTATAATTTAAAATTGAATTTGCACGAGTTTATGTGACTCACTAATGGCATGCATTCGACATGACTAACATGAACTGACATGAATGTCAGCATAGTCTCATATTAAAAAAGGTTGCCTATGCTTTAATTGACATTTTTTCATGGGAAGCCGGTTTACAAACTGGTAAAATTGAGCTCCTTCACAGAAAATAAACTGAGAACTCCTTGTCCCCCTACATCAAGATTGTAAACTGATAGCACCCACTTGGTCTATTTTCTTAATAATTGCATATCATACACTGCAAGTATTCTATTCTGATTATGTATAGACCATGGATTAATTTCTACATCACCTGATAAAAGGTGCTTTGGAATAAAGCCACTTGTATATACTGTTTATATATACTTAGTGCATGTGATTTTTGCATGTAATCTTGACTCTCTTCTCTGACTGCAAGAGCAAGACTTTTATGGCCTTGCTAATTTGTAGAATGTTAGGAAGAATGTCTATATTTTTTCTTCCTTTTCTGGGATAGCTGCATGCCCTGCATGAGTAATGTTTATAACTAATATATACTTTAAAAATATGTTATAATTCAACATTTCATAATTTTTATTATTTATTTATTATTATCATTATATATTTAATATCCTTGTGATGGTCTTCAATTCAAGTGAAATAAACGTAGTTTTTCATAGATGTAGATGTTATGTAACAAGTTATAGTATATTAATAAATTAAATTCTCAATGCAACTCAATCATAAATTTACATGATCAAATTTCACATAAGGTAATTAGAATGTGCTGAATCACTTTTCTTTCTCTTGCTCATTTAATTAAGAAAATTATTCAAATTAAGTAAATATTTCAAAATGTATTTTTTTGTAATGTAAGTATCAAACTCCTTTGTTAATTGATAGTATAGAAATTAATTCACTGATGAAATTAAAATGAATTTTTTATTATTCAAGTATCAAAAATGTGCATACAATGTTATTTCAGTTGTTTTAGTGTATTTAAAAAAAATTTAACAAGGGTTATAAGTTTCAGGGCAGTTTTGATTAAACAACTAATTAACAATTAATTTTCATGTTCCAAGAATTCATAACAAAACTGTATAATAATCAGATATCAACAATGTACATATGGTGCTATGTTCATTTGCACTATCCGTTTCGATGTATTACTGACGTAACATACTTTCAACGAGTTAATATAAGTTGTACAAAGCTTTTCTCACATTATGTGAAATATTCAATTCAATTTGTACGTTGAAACTTGCATCGCAAAATTACCTTGGAATTTGACGTTCAAACCATTGCTGAAAACTTCGTTTATCTTCTCTCTACTTTTACTTTGTCATGCTTCTTTCATTTAGAGCCATATGCTTAATTTCGGAAAGAGTTTCGAACCAGCTCGTTTTTTCCCTTCAGAACGAGAAGTAAACAACATCGCTAAACTTGGCCATAATATTCCAATAAACGTGTTCGTTGTTGTTCAAACAAACTTATTTGTACGATTAATGATATTAATTTCACTAGAAGTAATGTTCAATGAATAAAAAGCTGTTCGTTAAGACAAAAACATGAATTCGTCCAGCGGTTTCCCGAAGCAAAAATGTTTACGGTATTTATAAGCATATCAGATAAAGTTAGCCCATCATACGTAAAACTCGTGGAATTTGCTTCGCAAATTTCCACGAGTTAAAAATGAGTTAAACAGACATTTGCTTCTCACGGGTTTGCTAAAATAATAAGGAGTAAAATTATACAATAAATGGAATAAAATTCCCGCAATAATTAGGTAACCTTGAAAAATCCAACCAATTTCAATTTAAGTTGTCTTCAAAAAAACTGTTTGTGCTTCAAGTCGTTTGATAAAATATGCGAATAAATTAATCAGAGCGATAGCAGAATTAAAGTTGTGTCAGGGTCATGTATTTATATACACTCGTTTGCAACGTTGTAGTATACATTTATACAAATATTTAATTTACTCGGTGTATTTAATGATATGCAAAACAGAACACTCGCTTTGTATAGGGTGCTTTTTCAGTGAATGTCAAAATTTATTTTTCCTGTCTATAACATCGTAAAAATTATAAAACAGTTGGTTTCTTGTGTAAAATTGAAAGATAAGCCACTAGAGTATAAACAAAAGCTTCCGCTCTCTACAATACAAAACAGATGGTTTTATCAGTATTAATTCGAGGCAGCCAACTTGGACTCAAAATGTTTGTGCTGATGGTCGGAATTTCCAGAGATAGAATCGACCAACCAAGTCACTTAAACATGCTGTAAACTGCAATCTAGATTTGGTGAATGAGAATAGAAGTGCAGAGTAGAAAAAAGTCAAACTTGTTTTCAAAACAGATCTATCTATTTCAGAATGAATGCAACCAACGATACCCAAACATTGAAGATACAGTGGCAGATCTTTCTCAATCTTAGCAAAGAGGTGATCATCATAGAGACTTGCGTGTTTTCTTTGGTTGGAATTATTTCTATCATTGGTAATTTCCTGGTCATTGCGTCCATCTATCGTAACCGTTCTCTACGTACCAGTACCAACTATCTGGCACTATCACTGGCTATAACAAGTATCCTTTATCCCATTACTGTTGTAAGCTTTTCAATGTTTTTCCTTAATAACCTTAAAACACCTACATTCACATATGGAAAAGCGGTGTGCGAGTTCCAAACAATCTGCTTTTTCACTTTGCTAAATTTGTCACTTTACACTATTGCCCTGATGTCGTATAATCGATATGTTTGTGTATGTAATCAAAGCAAATACAAACAGACTTTCAAGAAGAGCAACACAATGTTCATGGTTGCCTGTTTGTGGTTGATTTGCCTTTTCATTGCAATTTTGCTCGTCAAAGGCGGAATATCACATGCAAAATTCTTTCCTTCGATTACAATGTGCTCAATATCACGGTCAACTAAAAGTCTACAATTGAGGTACGTTGGTAATGCCCTACTTGTTATTGACATTGCTGTTCCTTACACTAGTGCATGTTATTTCTACGTCAAGATCATCAAAGAAATACAACGACACAAGAAAAGAATTGCACAAGGTGGTTCTGGTGGCAATACCCTCGGAAATACCGAGATCAAGATAACGTGGACATTGTTTACCGTGTTGCTAAGTTACCTGTTACTATGGTTACCTGCTGTAGTGATAGGGATTTTAAGGACGCATGATAAGAACATTCCTCATCTTGTTAGTAGTATCATTCCATTAAGTTCTGCTTGTAGCAGTGCCATAAATCCCTTTATATATGCCTTCATGAACAAGGAGTTTAGGAGATAATTTATCCGACTCCTAACATGTAAATAACAGAAAAAAATACCAATCAGTAACCCAGGAGTCTTCACAAGAGCTGTTGGCTCGATTATTCGGTTACATTTAGTCAATATTAAAGAAGCCTATAAATGTCCAATTTTTTATATTTCTAACTCTGTACACTTAACCGCTTTTTGAAGACTAGATGACATCAGTTCAATTCAAAAAGACCCGAAAACGTTCAAAACTTCCTGAGAAAAGTGAAACCCTAAACCACTTACCATCGGGTGTTATGTTGAAAAGTCATCAGGATTTTTGCGAAATCTTTCAGAAAAAATGAAGAAAAAGATGAGGGTTTTGGCTGGTTGAAGCATAATTTTCGAAGACTCATTGTGTTATTCTTATGTTACCTTTTGGCGGGATTTGTCGCGCACGCGGCGCTTTCAGCGGTAAATTGCTCGCGGGCACACGTTTCAAGCGTTGTTGTTTTTCAAGACCAGGAGGGAGGGGGTGACTCTATTGTATGCAAATGAGCCCCTCACCAGACTCATCGCTACCACCAACAAATCAACGCTACGCTTGACTGGCTTCTAGTAAATTATCGTGTAGTCGCCATCGTCGCTCAGCTTTACCTTTTCAAAAAAGCTCAAAAATGAGGTCAAGGAAGCTATTGTGGTTTCATTTATTGTGATTGTGTCTCTTTTGTATATTCTAGTGTTAGTAGAGTGCAATTATTTTCCGATTCAAACTATTTCTTGTGATTTTTAGTCTGTTTTACTTTCGCGAAACGTTCTCGGGATCAAACGTTTTTGTTCGGGACGAGCAAAATGTCTTCAGAAATACTTTATTTTCTCTAACAAAAACTAAACAGATATACTTCTAAATAGGAGGTTTTAGAAAGCATTTTCAAAGCTTTCATTTGATGTATATTTTACCTACTGACATGGTCTCGTACTTCTCATCAATCCTTTTATTTGCGGTTAGTTCATTTTCACTGAGCCCACTAAACATGTTTACCTCACTCATTTCTTTATCGACATTTCCTCCCCATAGTAATTTTAGATTTATTCTTATTAATGCTGTTGCATACATTATTTGCTTTTTAATATTTTTGAGTCAAAGAACTGCAAAAAGTTAACATGCAATATAACGAAAAATTAGAGGGGAAAATGTTAACGGTATGTTTATGTATATGATTATGGAGGACCTTTGTATATAGTAAACAAAGTAATACAAACTGTTAAAACATTCTCCTTTGGATGAGTTTTTACTATATTTATCATTCTTAATACACTACTAAATACGGAAAGGGTCATAATTATGCATGTATAAGTCAGTTATTGGTTATTAGCTTTTATGATGTAGTTTGTCCCACTTGTGTTTGGATATCGCTACATTGCTGTAGCTTTGATAACATTAATTTTTATAGACATTTGGGCTACAAGTATGAACAAAGAGGTCCATAATTATTTATAGTTGTTTAAACTTCGAAATTTATAGTACATGAATAAATGTAAAAAAAATGATTTAAAATAATTCACATTTTAGTGATTAGCCTGTGCAAGCATATCTTTTTGCTGGTATTGACTGCTGAGGTTATATCGTATCTTGTGTTTAAAAAGATTGATGAGACGAACCGAGCGACCAACTCCATCCAAATTTTACAATCAGATAGATAAACATATTAGCTATAAAACCTCCTATTTTGAAAGAACAAAACCACTGTGTTCCATAGTAAGGAAACTGTAAAGAAAGTGTAGTAATTCGCAAAAATTGCTACAAAATATGGAAGCCTTCGTTGCCGCCATATGAAAAACTCAGTGAAGCGTGCGGTGGTAGCGATGAATAAATGTTGGTTGCCATGGGAGACACCCTTAAACAAAATTTTACGTTGATCCCAAGACAACAAAGAAAACAGCTAGTTTCTGAGATATTAGATACTTGATAACACCTAGTAAACAAGTTTTTGCACAAAAAAGCAAAAAGGGATATATTTCACGAAAACATTCATAACTCGTGACAAAAAAAAAACAACAGCAACAACAACAACAAAACAATAACAACAAAAGAAACTCTTATTTTGTTTTGCAAATTTCTTACTTGCACTATTTTTTGAGTTGCTTATTTCAAAAATAAAATAAAAAAACGTTTTCTCGCGACTATTTTTTTAAGGGTGTCATGAAAGAATGAGAATAAAATTACTTTGACGTAAAGATTTTGAAGTCTTGAAACGAATAACAATTACATCTTGAGTTTTCTTGTGGACTTCCGTTAGTTAAAGACATCACAAAGCCCGTTAAGTGGGCATTCACTGACAAAAGATCCCCTCATTTTTCATTGGCAGGTGCTCTAGAGTAATAGGTTAGTCTTTTTTGCAATTCCCTGTCATTTCAGGAACCCTTTAAGCTATGTCCTTAACGAAATATCTTATATTTTAATTGTTTTCCCGGCTACTGCCTGTCGTACGGGTAAGTCATTAACAATAATTGTATTGTTTAAAGTTAGTGAATGTGATTATAGAGGCTTTCTGGGGAATTTTCAGCTTCAAAATATTAAAAATGTATTGCATGTTTTTGGAGTATTTCAGGACCGATTTTAACTATATATATATATATATATATATATAAAAGAGATGCATTTCACAAAAACATTCATAACTCGTGACAAAAAAAAAAACAAAAAAAAACAAACAAACAAACAAACAAACAAAAACAACAACAAAAGAAACTGTCATTTTGTTTTGCAAATTTCTTACTTGCACTATTTTTTTAGTTGCTTATTACAAAAATGAAATAAAAAACGTTTTCTCGCGAGATTTTTTTAAAGAGTGCCATGAAAGAATGGGATTAAAATTCGAAAGTTCAGATACCACGATTTTGCTATTTTCTTACTTTTCTTAATTACGTGTCTAGTTTCAATTTTGTTTTTGCATTTTGAGGAATATTTTCAATATTTCATTTGTAAGTATGCAAAAATTTGCGGTTGTTTCAAGTGAGCAAGTTCTTAAAAATAAATAAACATAACAAAAACTGAAAAGATTGAAAAATTACTTTGACGTAAAGATTTTGGAGTCTTGAAACGAATAACAATTACATCTTGAGTTTTCATGTGGACTTCCGTTAGTGAAAGACAACATTGCACATAGTGTAAAGTATTTCCTTTTGAGCGAATCAAAAGGTCTTTCAAAATACTTCACGATTTGAAGAGTCAGAGGCTGTCGTACATCACAAAGCCCGTTAAGTGGGCATTCACTGACAACAGACCCCCTTATTGTTCATTGCCAGGTGCTCTCTCTTTCTTTGCAATTCCCCGTCATTTCAGGAACCCTTTAAACTAGTGTCCTTAATGAAACATCTTATATTCTAGTTGTTTTCCCGGTTACTGCCTGTCCTACGGGTATGTCATTAACAATGACAATTCCAACTGCATTACAATGTTTGATGGTGTTGCTGTTGGTTGAGTTCAGTGGCCTAAAGTTCCTGTTACGAGAGAAACGTTTCCCCAGAGAAACTAGCTGTGTCGTTCATGATACTGTCTCGCCACAAATATCAAATTACAGTGGTCGGTTGCACGCTGAAGCATGGATAGCGTTAACCAGCGGATAAATTGCTATTCAGCGGATAAATTCTAAAGACATTCTATGGAGTGGATAACTTTATCCATACTTTGTACAACCGTTCACTATTGATGTTTGGTGCGTTCACTCTATAAAAACTCGCAATCAGCATTATTTAAGGTGAGTCAAATACTTGACTAGATCGACAAAAACCTTGTTTTATTAATCGAATGGTTTTTTATCTGTCTCTCATTAGATGAACCTCTCTTACGTCAAATCACCAAAATGGCGGTCCTTCCTCGAGCGTACACCAACTCAAATCGCTGTGGAAACAACTGTGTTCGTCTCAGTTGGAATTATTTCTATCATTGGTAATTTCCTGGTCATTGCGTCCTTTTATCGTAACCGTTCTCTACGTACCAGTACCAACTATCTGGCATTATCACTGGCTATAACAGATCTCCTATATCCCATTACTGTTGTACCCTTGATAGTGTATTGGCTGATTGATCTCAAAGATAATAAATTTGAGGAGCGTTATTCGCAAGAGGTATGTGACTTCCAAGCAATCATTTTTTTCACTTTGATAAACGCGTCAGGTTATATCATAGCACTGATGGCTTTCAATCGGTTTATTTGTGTCTGCAAAACTGAAAAATATAAACATATGTTTTCCAAGAAAAAGACTTTGTTGGCAAACTGTATCGTATGGCTGCTGTGCTTTGTCTTTGGCGTACTACTTGCTAAAGGTCATCTTTTTTTCGCCAAGTTTTTCCCTCAACAAGTCATGTGCTCGATCTCGCGCAGAGTAAAAACTACTACAACAAAGACAATCGGTAACATACTAAACATTGTATCAATATTCGCCCCATATTCAGTCATCCTTTTCTGTTACATTAAAATCCTCCTGAAAATACGCGAACATAAAAAAAATGTCAGGCAAGCAGCGACAGCAAGTCGATCTACTTTCGGTGCTCATGAGATTAAAATCACGTGGACACTCTTCGTAGCTACCAGAAAGACCTGAAACACAGCGTAAGCGTCATAGTACCAATATGCATGGCCTGCAGCAGTGCAATCAACCCGATTATATACGGCACAATGAGTCCTGCATTCAGAAAGGAATATCTCAAGATATTTCGATTGATCACATCTTCCACGAGTAATTTCTTTTCTTCTAATTGGCATAATGTCTCTGCCAAAAGAGCGACTGTCAAAAGAAGCCAGATAGTAGAGATTGCAAATATTAAAAAGTGCTAACTTTACAGGGTTGGATCAAGGCCCATTTACTTTTCTTGTGAAAAGTGACTGATCGGTTGCACGTGACAACCTTAGTTGCAAATGGAGGTTTCAGTTTTAGAACTCACTTTAGCTAGTAAATCATTGAAATGAATAAACAAGAATTACAACAAATTTTTCAGACTGAAAAGAACGAAAACTGATACCCGTTGCACGAAACCTGAATAAACATACCAATGCACCCTGTACAATTTCTTTAGAATTTATTCGCTGGATACGGATTTACTCATTGGATAGCGCTATCAAGACATTCTGCAAGACGCGGTCTATATGGAAACTGCTAAGTTATAGTGAAGAACATTATTAGTACATGTTTACTGGGGGGTCATGCTTGCTTGCTATGAGGATGGCATTTCAATGTATTTCAACTACAAGGGGAGTCGGAAGATTTTCTACAATATGACAGAGCGAAATTAACACGAATATAAACAAATGTAGCAAGCCTTTCTGCCCAAGATAGTAGTTTAGTGCAATATCTGTACAAAATACCAACAACAGAGTATGAGATAAGAGAGCTTATCCCCCGTATTGGGCTTTATACTCATCAGGGGATCTTTTCATTCTATTTTTAAACTGAAGTTATTTAGGGAACGGATCGTGATCGTGACAAAAGTGCGGAGATTGATGTCAAGTTTCTAAAAATAGCAAGACGAGTAGAGCCCCTGATGGGGTGCGGGGATAAGTTATCTTATCTCATACTCTCTTGATATCAATGTATATTCCATGAAAGTGCGTATAAAATATATATATTTAAGACTTTTTTCGTGTGGACTCGTAGTCTGGCTAGAAAAATATGTTTTGCAAAACGGATGTTTCGATTTGCTCTCAACAAGTCAATTTCATGTTCACTCACTCTGCGGATGGCTTTTGTACGGGGAGTCGAAACGAAACAGTCCTTTTAGTGAACGTACGGCTGACATCACTCGAAAGATCATCAATTCCAAGAGATTATGATTTACATGTATACTGACAATAGCACATAAAAATGTGCGGTGATTTAAGCATAAGATTTCGCACAATACTGAAAAAGCGCTAAATATATCCGTACCAAAGAAAGTCAAAGCATCAAACACATTTGCCCTCCTAGTAATACAATACCACATGTGGTCAACTGATTGGCCCATAAACTTGCTAAAACAAATTGATCGTGAAACTCGAAAGATTCTACAACAACATGGAGGACTACATGTAAGTGAATCAACTAAAGCACTGTACTTACCCACCAGAGATGGAGGAAGAGGTATGAAAGAAGTCGAGACGACATACAAAATCACAAAGATAAAGACAGCAAACTACATCACAAGAAGTCAAGACCCGAGAATCAAGCTAATAAGACAGTTTGAGGAAAGAAAGAACGCCAAAGGGCTCAAATCTGTTCTAAAAGACGCTAAGAAGTACGCGGAAGAGATGAATGTGACACTCTCGTACGATGACTTAAAAACAACACTAACAGGCCAAGGAAAGACGACCGAAATAGAAAAAGCAAGTCCTAAACTGATCGGAGCATTCTTAACACCAATAATAAACACCAACTACAAAACAGCATACAGAGAACAGAAGTGGCTAGGCGCACTGACTACACTACAGTACGATGATGATGAAATAGCAACAGACAGTCTTGCTCTCGCCCAAACATGGAAGAACATCTCAGATATAGTGCTTAGTGTGAACATAAGCATAAGGCAGCAACTACTACCAACTGCAACTTATAAAAAATACAAGCTACAACAACAAGTAGAAAACACCCTATGTAAAATGTGTGGTAAAAAGCAAGAATCAGTTACACATATAATGTGTGAATGCTCGGCCGGATCGCGTAAAGTCTGTACACATCACGACATGATAAGATGCTAAGACCATTCTACCACTACCTACTCTACTTGTATGACTTTGAAAACGACCACTCGAAACCATGGTATGAGCAAAGACTGCCAAACGCAGTAGTAGAGAATGACCGAGCTAAAATAATGTGGAATACAGAATTCTACCTTCCAAAACCACCCGAAAATGGGGCAAACAAAATCGACATCGTCGTCCATGACTTCAGGAAAAAAGAATGGTAACTACTCGAAGGCACAGTCTGCGGCATGGGAAAGATAGAAGACAGAAACACTAAAAAAACACAAAAATACAGAGACCTGAGAAATGGTATCAAAGAAATGCACCCAAAGCACGAAGTAATACAGGTTAACATAGTATTACACTTCCTAGGAAACCAACAACGAAAGACCGAAGTGCAGAACCACGTCACTTCTAGAAACCTAGATAAACAACTACAAGATAACATCATAGAAAAAGAAGCCAAATATATTCTACTAAAGAGCCAAAAGTGGATATTATCCCAAAATGCAGAGATCGTAAAGTACTTTTATAAATATTAGAACTGTCATATAATGTAAGGAAAAGAACGAACGATAAACTAAGAAAATGTAAAATGAAGAAAGTAAGCACAGCTTAGCCTACGTTAATCGCGCAAAGCTGTAAAAGCAACATAGCAAAATTCAAATAAAAATGTACATAATAATAATAATAATAGCAGCACTATTTAGTCACTTTAACAAGCGGTAAACTGCAATCTAGATCTGATGAATGAGACTAGAAGTACAGAGTAGAAAAAAAGTCAAACTTGTTTTCAAAACTGATCTATCTATTTTAGAATGAATGCAACCAACGATACCCAAACATTGAGGATACAATGGCAGATCTTTCTCAATCTTAGCAAAGAGGTGATCATCATAGAGACTTGCGTGATTTATTTGGTTGGAATGATTTCCATTATTGGTAATTTCCTGGTCATTGCATCCATCTATCGTAACCGTTCTCTACGTACCAGTACCATCTGGCACTATCACTGGCTATAACAGATATTCTATATCCCATTACTGTTGTAAGCTTTTCAATGTTTTTTTCTAAATAACCTTAAAACAACTACATTCACATATGGAAAAGCGGTGTGCGAGTTCCAAACAATCTGCTTTTTCACTTTGATAAATTTGTCACTTTACTCTATCGCCTTGATGTCGTATAATCGATATGTTTGTGTATGTAATCAAAGCAAATACAAACAGATATTCAAGAAGATCAACACAATGTTCATGGTTGCCTGTTTGTGGTTGATTTGCCTTTTCATTGCAATTTTTCTCGTCAAAGGTGGATATCACATGCAAAATTCTTTCCTTCGATTACAATGTGCTCAATATCACGGTCAACTAAACGTTTACAATTGAGGTACGTTGGTAATGCCCTGCTTGTTATTGAAAAGTAGTAATTTATGAATGCGTTCGGTGTGTAGTAATGAAAGAAATGTTAAGAGAAAAATATCATACGCCCTTGGCAGGATTTGAACCCACGTCTTCGGTATTCTAGTCCGTTGTGTTAACCACTACACCACAAGGACTACCAAGCTGGAAACGCAGCTGAATTGTGAAGTTACTACACACCGAACTCATTACTACACACCGAACGCATTCATAAATTACTACTTTACAATGTTCATTCTATGCGTACATATTTACGGTGTTCAACTTATCTAAAGAGAAAGATATCGCTCTAGGATGCTCACGGTTGCCGTACACTTCACAATTCAGCTGCGTTTCCAGCGTGGTTGTCCTTGTGGTGTAGTGGTTAACACATCGGACTAGAATACCGAAGACGTGGGTTGAAATCCTGCCAAGGGCGTATGATATTTTTCTCTTAACATTTCTTTGCTTGTTATTGACATAGCAGTTCCTTACACTAGTGCTGTACAAACCATAAATGTAATACTAACCATAAATGAAATAACACATCAACCATAAATGTAATACTAACCATAAATGTAATAATTGTTAACCATAAATGTAATGCTAACCATAAATGTAATAACTAATTAACCATAAATGTAATAACTGACTCAATCGTCTTTTTAATATGTTTTGAAAATAAAACAACAATATATTATTACTACTATGCATTTATATCATATTAATTAACAACAAGTTCGCAACAATTTTTTCGCATGACTGATCGTTGGTATAGTATTCAACATTTTTTTTATTTCTACACCCCCACAACTAAAATTGGGTAATGTCTATGAGCTTTTGCTTAACCTGATATCTAATAAACTTCAATTGCAAACAATACTTATTTGGTTTGTTATGATATTTGGCTTAGTTCGAAAACTCAGCCATCAAGCGTGCACATGTCGTCTACAATCAAACACGTGAGTCTAGACAAAAACTACAATACAAACTTACAAAAATGTTTCATCACGGCTGCGTTGAATTTCTTGATATATTTTTCTATCAAAAAGCCTTGCATTTGCATTGAGGGTCCTGACCACTTAAAAAAACGCTTGAAACGTGTGCCCGCGAACAATTTACCGCTGAAAACGCCGCGCGTGCGCCAAATCCCGCCAAAAGGCAACATATGCATAACACAATGAGTCTTCGCAAATTATGCTTCAACCAGCCAAAACCCTCATTTTTTGCGCGGGACTATATTTTTCTCAATTTTTTTCTGAAAGATTTTGTAAAAATCTTTCTTTTGGCAAGATTTGAAAAAATCCTGATGACATAACACGCGATGGTAAGTGGTTTAGGGTTTCACTTTTCAAAGCGATTTTAAGTCAAAGACGAAAACAAAACTTTAAATTTTGACAAAATATAAAAAGCATATACAATTTATTTTTCCATATTTGTGTAAATTAATGTCTGGTTGAAATTGCCTGTAATGCAGTTTTCGTCATTTCTTCACCAAAAAATATCAAAACATGGTTCCGTTTTCAAATCTCGGGCGCGGGAACTTATAGCTTTCTATCCATTTTTCGATTAATCGATAATTTCTCTATAAAATATCTTTCTAAGAAAAAATCGTGAGGACTTTTTGCTTAAGTAATCAGGGCACTTAATTAAAACATTTGCATTATTTCACCGCAATATTTTCTGATTCTGTTGAAATTGAGTTTTAAACATTAAATTGGCTTTTTTCAAAAATGCATAGAATGCTGAATGCAAAACAATCAATAGGAAAAAAATATAAGAAGGGAAATAAATAATTGATGGAAATCCAAAACTTTGATAGAGGGTAATTTAAAGAGAGTAGCAAAAAGAACGTCAACAAACGTTTATTAAAAAAAAGACAGACAGACAGACAGACAGAAAGATGGACAAAGGAGTAAACAAACAAACAAACAAACAAACAAGCAAACAAACAGACAGACATGCAGACAAACAAACAAGCGAACAAAAACATTAAAAATTATTATATAAATGCACAGTAATATTAATTTAATGTTGTTTTATTTTTAAAACATATTAAAAATACGATTGAGTCAGTTATTACATTTATGGTTAAGTAGTTATTACATTTATGGTTAGTATTACATTTATGGTTAACAATTATTGCATTTATGGCTAGTATTACATTTATGGTTGGTGTGTTATTTCATTTATGGTTAGTATTACATTTATAGTTGGTATTACATTTATGGTTGATACAAGTGCATGTTATTTCTACGTCAAGATCATCAAAGAAATACAACGACACAAGAACAGAATTGCACAAGTGGTTCTAGTGGCAATACCCTCGGAAATACCGAGATCAAGATAACGTGGACATTGTTTACCGTGTTGCTAAGTTACCTGTTACTATGGTTACCTGCTGTAGTGATAGGGATTTTAAGGACGCATGATAAGAACATTCCTCATCTTGTTAGTAGTATCATTCCATTAGGTTCTGCTTGTAGCAGTGCTATAAATCTTTTTATGTATGCCTTCATGAACAAGGAGTTTAGGAGAGAATTTGCCCGGTTCCTAACATGTAAAAAATATAACAGGAAAACAGTAACTCAGTAACTCAGCAGTATGCACAAGAGAGGTTGTCTCGTTTATTCGGTTACATTTAGGCGCTATTAACGAGGTATATATGTACACTTTTTTTTTATTTCTAACTCAGTACACTTAACCGCTTTTTGAAGACTAGATGACTTCAGTTCAATTTCAAAAAGACCCGAAAACGTTCAAAACTTCCTGAGAAAAGTATTCTGCTATGTTATTCATACATTTACTATAGCAACTCATGCATATATTATCGCGAACGCTTCTATATTTCAGTACGATATGCTGAACCAGTAAAGCCCTGCACGACCCAATGGTATCAGTCAATTTTTGCTTCGACAAGGTTAATGTTAATTCTACTCACTGTCAGCTTTCGAATAAGTTACATGTATATCGTAAGGGTATTTGATTAAATACGACCAAGTTATTCGATGAGAAAGTTAGCAATTTTTTGGATTTTTATGATGGTTGACCGAATGACGGAAATGACGTTTAAGCAGGTACAGATCATGCGCATTGAGCAATATCCGGTTTACTTTTCTTCCGTTTTTCATATATCCGGTTTTCATATTTAATCATATACCTTTAAGATATACCTCATTTGAAAGCTGACAGTGAGTAGAATTAACTACATAAATTTCATTCAAAGGGTTATAACCACTTTAAATCGGATTTCTCGGATTCTAATGCTATCTCAAAGTCATCAACGTCCAACGATTGAGCTGATAAGATAAGGATATAATCTTCCAGAGTGAGTGACAACAGACAATAAAATAACGGTGTAGACCTTTGAATGTTAAGGTGACTGACTACTTTAGCAAAAAGTGATAAGAAAACTGTCCAAGAAAAGTATATTAAACAACATTTTACGTTGATTCCAACTGACAACAAAGAAAAACAGGTAGTTTCTGAGATATCAGATACTTGATAGCACCTAGTAAACACATATAAACAAGTTTTTGCACAAAAAAAAAGGATGCATTTCACGAAAACATTCATAACTCTTGACAAAAAAAACAAAAAAAAAACAAAAAAAAAAAAAAAAAAAAGCAGCAACAACAAAAGAAACTGTCATTTTGTTTTGCAAATCTCTTACGTGCATTATGTTTTGAGTTGCTTATTAAAAATGAAATAAAGAACGGTTTCTCGCGAGATTTTTTTTAAAGAGTGCCATGAAAGAATGGGAATAAAATTCGAAAGTTCAGATACCACGATTTTGCCATTTTCTCATACAGATATCAATATCATTTGATTATTTGATCAGATAAACGTTTTTTCTAACAAGAAACGACAAATTTCTAACATAGTGTACAGTGTTCAAGGGAAGACGAAGTGCCTTTTCGAGACACATTGTTGAAATATCTCAAAATTTGGAAATGGAAGTTTACTGACAATTAAAACGTTGTTGCCAAATAATAAGAAAATCAAACAGATAGGTCACCGTGCTTGTTTTCGAGATATTATAAAAGCTGTTGTCATTTTGTCGTCAAAAACAGGGTTTCCCAAGGGAGGACTGGGACGAGTTTACAAGATATCGCTCTTTTCGCTCGAAAATGCGCAAATGTTCGTAATTTTACTAAAAAGCATTTTTCAATTGTCATTTAATAGGAATTCATGTAAAAATTGTAAAATCTCCTAACATGTGCAGAAATGTGTGCAGTGCAAAACCACGGAATTAACTTTAAAGAAGGCAGATTTTCCTCAAATTTTGAAACAATCGGGGGTTTTACTTGTTTTTTTTGTGTGTGCAAAATTTTGATTTTCAAAAAGAAAAACGAGCTAAAAAGGATATTTTCCCTCAATTTTGAATGCTCTATATACAATACGATGTGGATCTATCTTCGTATTTCTTGTTTTGAATGGAAAACTAAATTAAAAAGGGTTTATTAAAAAAACATTTTATCAAAATTACGTGTCTAGTTTCAATTTTGTTTTTGCATTATGAGGAATATTTTCAATATTTCATTTGTAAGTATGCTAAAATTTATGGTTGTTTCAAGTGAGCAAGTTCTTAAAAATAAGTAAACATAACAAAACTGAAAAGATTGAAAAATTACTTTGACGTAAAGATTTTGGAGTCTTGAAACGAATAACAATTACATCTTGAGTTTTCTTGTGGACTTCCGTTAGTTAAAGACAACATTGTACATAGTGCAAAGGATTTCCTTTTAAGCGAATCAAAAGGTCTTTCAAAATACTTCACGATTTGAAGAGTCAGAAGTTGTCGTACATCACAAAGCCCGTTAAGTGGGCATTCACTGACAAAAGATCCTCATTTTTCATTGGCAGTTGCTCTAGAGTAATAGGTTACTCTTTTTTTGCAATTCCCTGTCATTTCAGGAACCCTTTAAGCTATGTCCTTAGCAAAATATCTTATATTTTAGTTGTTTTCCGGGTTACTGCCTGTCCCACGGTAAGTCATTAACAATAATTTTATCCAACTGTATTAGAATAGTTTATGGTGTTGCTGTTGGTTGTGTTCAGTGGCCTAAAGTCCCTGTTACGAGAGAAACGTTTCCCCAGAGAAGCTAGCTGTGTCGTTCATGATACTGTCTCGCCACAAAGATCAAATTACAGTGGTCGGTTGCACGCTAAAGCATGGATAGCATCCAGCGGATAAATCCCTATCCAACGGCTAAATTCTAAAGAAATTCGATGGAGTGGATAATTTTATCCATGCAGGCTTGGTACAACCGGTCCCTGTTGATGTTTAGTGCGTACGGTCTGTAAAACTCGCAATCAGCATTATTTTCAATGGAAGTTTCAGGTGAATCAAATCTAGGTCGACAAAAACCTTGTTTTACTAACCGAATTTTTTTTTTAATCTGTCTCCCTTTAGATGAACCTCTCTTACGTCATATCACCAAAATGGCGGTCCTTCCTGGAGCGTACACCAACTCAAATCGCTGTGGAAACAACTGTGTTCGTCTCAGTTGGAATTATTTCTTTCATTGGTAATTTCCTGGTCATTGCGTCGTTTTGTCGTAACCGTTCTCTACGTACCAGTACCAACTATCTGGCATTATCACTGGCTATAACAGATCTCCTATATCCCATCTCAAAGATAATAAATTTGAGGAGCGTTATTCACAAGAGGTATGTGACTTCCAAACAATCATTTTTTTCACTTTGATCAACGCGTCAGGTTATACTATAACACTGATGGCTTTCAATCGGTTTATTTGTGTCTGCAAAACTGAAAAATATAAACATATGTTTTCCAAGAAAAAGACTTTGTTGGCAAACTGTATCGTATGGCTGCTGTGCTTTGTCTTTGGCGTACTACTTGCTAAAGGTGATTTTTTTTTCGCCAAGTTTTTCCCTCAACAAGTCATGTGCTTGATCTCGCGCAGAGTAAAAACTACTACAACAAAGATAATCGGTAACATACTAAACATTGTATCAATATTCGCCCCATATTCAGTCATCCTTTTCTGTTACATTAAAATCCTCCTGAAAATACGCGAACATAAAAAAAATGTCAGGCAAGCAGCGACAGCAAGTCGATCTACTTTCGGTGCTCATGAGATTAAAATCACGTGGACACTCTTCGTAGTGTTGATTGGTTATCTCGTATTTTGGGTGCCAGTCGCCGTTGTTGGAGTGTTAAGTAGCTACCAGAAAGACCTGAAACACAGCGTAAACGTCATAGTACCAATCTGCATGGCCTGCAGCAGTGCAATCAACCCGATTATATACGGCACAATGAGTCCTGCATTCAGAAAGGAATATCTCAAGATATTTCGATCGATCACATCTTCCACGAGTAATTTCTTTTCTGCTAATTGGCATAATGTCTCTTCCAAAAGAGCGACTGTCAAAAGAAGCCAGATAGTAGAAATGGAAAATATTAAAAAGTGCTAACTTTACGGGGTTGGATCAAGGCCCATTCACTTGTGCTAACTTTACAAGGTTGGATCAAGGCCCATTCACTTTTCTTGTGAAAAGTGACTGATCGGTTGCACGTGACAACCTTAGTTGCAAATGGAGGTTTGAGTTTTAGAACTCGCTATAGCTAGTAAATCATTGAAATGAATAAACAAGAATTACAACAAATTTTTCAGACTGAAAAGAACGAAAACTGGTGCCCGTTGCACGAAACCTGAATAAACGTATCCATGCATCTTTACGATTTCTTTAGAATTTATTCGCTGGATGTGGACTTATTCATTGGATAGCGCTATCAAGACATTCTGCAAGACACGGTCTATATGAAAACTGTTACGTTATAGTAAAGAACATTATTAGTAATTATTGAAGAACATTCTATTAGTATAATTATGTATGACTACATGTTTACTGAGGGTCATGCTTGCTTACTATGTGGATGAACATTCTATTAGTATAATTATATATGATTACATGTTTACTGGGGGTCATGCTTGCTTACTATGTGGATGAACATTCTATTAGTATAATTATATATGACTACATGTTTACTGGGGGGTCATGCTTGCTTGCTATGTGGATGGCATTTCAATGCATTTCAACTACAAGGGGAGTGTGGGGAGGTTCTACAATATGACAGAGGGAAATTAACACGAATATGTAGCTTCTGGCCAAGATAGTAGTTTAGTGCAATATCTGCATGTACAAAATATCAACAAGAGAGTATGAGATAAGAGAGCTTATCCCCCTTATTGGGTTTTATTCTCATAAGGGGATCTTTTCATTCTATTTTTAAGTTGAAGTTATTTAGGGAAGGAATTGTGATTGCCCAGATTGCAGGAAGCGCGCTCGCATCGTCTCAAGACAAAAGTGCGGAGATTGATGACAAGTTTCTAAAAATGGCACGACGAGAAGAGCCCCTGATGGAGTGCGGGGATAAGCTCTCTTATCTCATACTCTCTTGATATCAATGTATATTCCATGAAAGAACGTGCAAAATATATATATCTAACATTTTTTCCGTGTGCACTTGTAGTCTGGCTCGAAACGGAACAGTCCTTTTAGTGAACGTACGGCTGACATCACTCGGAAGATCATCAATAAACCAGTTTCACGTTTTTCTTTATAATTACACTGTATTAACCTCGATAGCAAGATATATTCTTTTGTATTTAGAACATCCCGTGAAAATGCAGGCATTGTCCACAAACAATAGAAATACTGGAGGCTTTGTCTCAACTCTTGTTATTTTTCCTGCAATCGAGGCTAATACAGCATAAACGAGAACACGAAACTCAAGTATTCGACGAGTTACTGACAAAAGCACATAAAATGTGCGGTGATTTAAGATAGATTTTCACAAAATGTTGAAAAAGCGCTATACATATATATTGTGGATTTTGTTGATGTTCGCAAAGCACGCACGCACAAGCTAGGTCTTGTTTTACGGGTCGTCGATTTCTTTACTTTACCATGCTCATTCCCCGGCCTTTCCGGAATTCAAAAAGGGACTGCGAGATATCAACCCCAAAACAAGAAAGTTCGTACCGATTTTAGTATTAACTTTCAATGTATATGAACGAATATGTAATGAGTGGCAATTTTTTAAAAGTCGCCAAAATAACAGAGAATGTATGGTGTTTGAATACAGCGTCCCCTAATTGTCCATAAATGACATCATGAAAGCATCATAAATGACAATCTCAAACTTCAGTAGTAAAATTCCAAATTTAGTGTTAATTGGATCAAATCAATCGCTTTTAACTCAGATATATTGTAAGCAATGGAGGAGTTATTGGAGTAAAACAATATAAAAACTTAAGACTCGAACTCGCGTACTTAACATAAAACCACCCTTTTTAAAAGAAGACAAATTAATTGCCTGGGCTGCCTGTGGTTTCCTTCAAACTTTGTTTTGCACTTTTGAAGGTTCGTACATCGTTCAAGATTTTCTCTATCAACATTAAAGTGATTGTATGAAGCTGGTGTGATCATTCAAAACAGCGACATTTTTCGTTTGACGCAATATAAGCGGAATTTGCCCCAGGCCTCACGGCATGAAATCGCGCAGTGTGCACGTTTAAGCCTAGTTCTAACTTGTGTAAAAGAAGCGCAATTTAAGCAGCATAAGCAAATTCAATGCTATGCTTCTCATTTGCAGCTGTTTTGTCTTATTGCACATCCTTAAGAAAAATGTGCTATTGCACAACTGAGATCCAGGCTTAAAACATATAACGGAGATTTAACTACTATGATGGGCTTTTTAATCAAACACTAAGCACAGAATTGATTTTTGCGTGCCCTTCCCTTCTCTTCTCTTCTCTTCTCTTCTCTTCTCTTCTCTTCTCTTCTCTTCTCTTCTCTTCTCTTCTCTTCTCTTCTCTTCTCTTCTCTTCTCTTCTCTTCTCTTCTCTTCTCTTCTCTTCTCTTCTCTTCTCTTCTCTTCTCTTCTCTTCTCTTCTCTTATCTTCTCTTCTCTTCTCTTCTCTTCTCTTCTCTTTCCCTTTTTTCATTGCAAAACATTCATGATTCCATAGTTTCGTGTCACAGTATTTGACTAAGGTGAAACCGCTGAGCAACACTGTAACTCGACAGGTAGTCAATGATGCGGAGAATCGAAACAGGCGAGACTCACGTATTTCACGTCTGGAAGTTACTAGATTTGAATTCCTGTTTGAAACAGTTCAACACGTTCACGTCTTCATCAAGATCCGACAAATAATTTCTTGCCTACTGTAGGGAGGAAAGACAAATTTTAAAAGGTAAGTTTTGCTGTTAACTCAGCGTTAATTTGCGTAGCCATTGCTGTCCAAAGCGTGGTCAGTGCTATCTATTTATGAAACTCATTATTTATTTCTTGCAATAATGTTGCAATGCAATGCCAAAAAGTTGGGACAAGAAAAAAAAACAAGTTTAGCTCGCAACTTTGTCCATAGTACGGAAATTCAGGATGTAAACTTGTTTGAATTATGAATTTATCAACAACAATCTTGCTTTCCTTTGACAACAGAGAAGTAGTCACACTTGATGAAATTCACGCTAGTATGCAACTAGAGTGCAAACACAAAGCCGGCTATATTTTCGTAAACGCACGTTTTTTATCCGTGTAAGCCTACCGTTTACAAGAAAACGCTACTTAGCTGGCTATTTTCGAAAACGCCTCTCAGAGTGGATATTTTCGAAAATGCCGGCTATTTATCGAAAAGGCGGGCTATCGAAAACGCTGAAGTCGTTACTTTGTTCCAGTCATAATGACAGTTATTCTAACATTGAGTCTCAAAGACGCTTAAAGATGCTCTTCGAGTTTAATACCGAAAATAAAGCGAAAACGATAAGCTTTTATACGAAAAGGCTATTTTTTTATCCGGCTAAACGTAAACGCTACCTTGTAGTTCTCATTATTTAGCAGTAAATAGCACTATTAAACTAAAGACAACAATAGAATTAGCATAAAATTAGCACTATAATTAGTGGTATTTGTATTGCACACTCTAATATTAATTGGCATGCATGCATAAAAATAAAATATATCCTTAGGTCAAAATGCACAACAGCTTTCGTTCTTGTTAGAGTTACAATAACAATGTCTTTATGCTCAAATTCAATTTTTTTACTTGGGTTTTACCTTTTTAGATAAGTTGAAAAGTTAAATTATTGCATAGGCTTTTTATAATTGGAACAATCTCATTCTTTTTATGAAAATTTTAATCACAAAAGTAACAGATAAAATTCTGGTTGAAAGTATCAGCTATCAAATTCAACTAAAAATCAAATTTTGATAATGTCGAAGATCTGCATTTTCAAGAACTCCATTTGCCAACAACAATTTAAAATTATTAACAATAGTAGACGTTTGTATTTTCTTACGATATCCAGTTTTGTTCTCCCGAAAAGAAAATTAAAAGCTGTTTTATGTCTTCTAACACGAAAGATTTGGATTATTCTCTCTAAAGCGCAATATCGATGACGTCAAAAGTAAACTAGATTTAAAACAGCAACCTGTTTTTGTTTTCTTTTTGCTTGCTCGCTGACGCCGTAATTCAAAGTAAGTCATGTCAAGCTAGTGTAGTCATAGTATTATAAAATGCCTGAACCAAATATATATAATTTAATGTGAGAAGAAGTCCTTACAAAAACACGTTTTATTAGAAATAATCTACTCTTGTTAATACTGCTTTATAACAGTTATTTGTACTGTATTCGCTTTTGATGATGATTTGAAGAGTAAATATCCGGCATGTTTTTAGTTTAGTTGCGTTGTTTATTTTAAAAACAATGATGCGTTTCACACTGAAGAACCCCACCCAGACTGTACTTCTTGTATCCGCTTTTGATGTCAATCTTAAGAGAAAACATCGGGCATCCGCAACGATATTTCAGTATCTTGCGGACAAACTGTTGTTTATACATCAGCAATAGAAAATGAGCCAAGAGAACCTGTCCTCAATATTGGGCTTTGCACACATCATAAGCCCATTATTTATTACCGCCAAGTTATTTTAAGAACGGAACGTGATTGGTCAGATTGGCGTGGAAGGTAAAAAATAAGAGCTCTTTAACTTAACAATGTTGGATATATTAACGTGTTCTCCAGTCGTCTTTCTGTTAAGAATAAGGTTCTAGCGGGATTGGTAACAGACTAAAAATAGCCTTGTTTCTAAAAATAGCACTAGCGGAGTTCCTGATGGGGTCCGGGAATAGGTTTTCTTCTCCCACATGGAAACGGGAGGTGCATTACAGAAAAAAAAAAAAAACATAAAGGCTGCCTACCTTCTTTCTGTTCAAACAGTAAGTTTATTTCGCCCATGCTCAGGACTGGAGAAAAGACAACACTGACCCTTGAACATTGATGAAATGTTAATCATTCTCCGGGTGCCTTCTAGTCATAGACCATTTCTGAAATAGCAAACATGGTGCATTATGGTCTAGCTATGTCATATATGGTGTTGTTTGTACTGAAGCAAGACCACAATGCATCTTTTTTATCAAACTCAGAAAAGGCTTATGGGACCGGGATTTCACTCACGATCGATACCTTTTACTGAGGGGGGGGGGGGGGGGGGGAGGAGGGAGGAGGGGAGGTGAATGGGGGTTGACGGTAGCCAGTAAATCCTTTAATGCGCAAAAAACAAAAACGCTTCATTAGTGGGCGCATCGAAATTGTCGAAATTGAATGAAAATCCATGTATGCATGTAAACGTTTTTAGTTTTTACAAGATGCACAAAAATGTGTTAAATTGCTATTATTGCCAAAAGATGACTTTCAAAGGCATCATAAATGAAAAAAAAACGGCTACTAATCAATAGGATCCATTTTATCAATTTTCTCGAATATTTAACTTCAAAGTACTGCAAATCCGAAAATCCATATTTAAAAATGGTCCAAATCCTCAAAGCCTTATGTCCCCCTTTTTTATACGTGAAAAGTGCTTCAAAAATGTACAAAAATAATGTAAAAATGTTATCAATTTCTTAGACTTGAAACGAGAAGCACTATCCAATATACTGAAATACGCAATCACACATTATCCAGTCTATTCCAGTAATTTTTGTCTGCGCATATCAACGAAAAACTGAATTTATATAGTCAAGAGACTCAATACTTACAAATTTTAAACTTTTAAGAAAATATTCGAAAATGAAAAATTATTTCTTTTTCTAAAACATTTTCGATCGCCTTGCAATCCATTTTAATTATAAATTCTAGTGCTGTAATATAGTATAAGACCTTGGTAAGTACTCTTGTCACCGCAAATGCTTTAGTAATACTGTTTAGCTTCTATTAATAGCTTTTATTCCATTCAGTAGAGCATTTATTTTATTTATCTATTCATTTATTCCTTGGCAACGTACAAATTGTATAGAAACTGACATTCATGGTCGAGCAAATTTAAAATTTCCCTCTTCCTTACTTTCAATGAACTTCCGGATTTCCAACAAACAATGTATGTTCACTGCCATGGACTCGGTGGGAGGTTATTTTGTTTATTAAGAAAGCTTGAGGTTATTCCGGAATGTGTGACTTGTCGTAGTGAGAGAACGTGAACAAACTGAACACTAAAATCATCGTCACTACTGTGCAGATCTGCATGGTTTCACCTTGACCACGGCGATAAACAAATCGCTTGATTGCTTGTTAACACGTGTACTTCAATCTGAAAACCGATATTTATGTAGAGAATATTCAGTCTATCTGGGCTGTATTCAGGATTTTCCCAGTAGCTCATTAATTATGCGAAGTAGCTTCTATGTTTATGAATAAAGAACATAGCGAAAGACTCGTAACTCACATTGACCATAAGAAGCTGGCTCCACAAAGATAGGTATTCATGTTCGGCCTAGTAGGCGAGTTATTCCAACATTTTTGTTTTCCGAGTATGTATGGATCCTGTCTTTCGTACAGAAAGATCCTAGAGCCCGTAAAAATACAAGTCAAATGTCCATTTATGTTTATGAAGATAGAATGATTCTCAAAGATCTGAGGCGCCTGGAATCTACCTTGTACGAAATAGCTTTTGTCGTAATAAAACGAATCCTTGAAGAAGAGAGAAAAAATGCTCGGATGAAAGGATGAAAGAATGAATAAGTCAACAAGTCATCGAATGAAAGAATGCATATCAGTAAATAAATCAAACTGAAGTCAATGTTAAAATAGAATATGGTCAACGCGAAGTTTTAGACATAGCAACTCACTTGGGAACTAGATGCAACTCTGTGTACTTTTATAACAATTTGACTGACTCTTGCGGGTAATAAAAAAACACATGAGTATGTTTACTGAAACGCTTTGAGAAACTATGGTGTGATTGTTGCTGATTTCAGCTGTTGTCATTGAAATCAATAGGATTCAAGAGCTGCGTGCAGAAATACGGGTTTGTTTAAAATTTATATTATTTCCTCTACATTCAGAACTAAAACACAATATCTTGATTTAGAAACATTTCCTCCATAATTGGCAATTAAGGCAGTTGTATTCAGTAACCATTCAAGTCTAAAACAATTAAATTTTTAATATAGAGACGTTTTGGATACTGTTAAAAGACAATATCGCTACTGCTATGTTCACAAATATTGAAACACAACTACAAAGAAATGTTTTTAGTGTTAATATAAACCGGTTTATGATGAGCGTCATCATCAACGTTGGCGTTATCCATTGAGGTTATCTAAACCGAGTTCGCATTACCCACAATGCAGTACAATCTTTACTAAGCACTATTCAAACTGAACTTGAACTTGGACTTCATCATGTATTGAAAAAGCTGGATATTATAGCACTATGGTGGGTCGACTACTTTAGGGTATAAAAGAGGGAAAATATCCAGTGTAAAAACAGTGTCGAAAACCAAGCAAGAACATCTTTGGTGAGAGTCGGTGCGTGCGGATAGAAAGAGGTGCGATCAGTTTTGTAACTAGCATTTTTGATTCAACCAGTACTTTTTAAAGATTAATTATAATCTATATTTTCCAATTAGATCACGTCTCATCCGATTACGAGCAAAAAAGTATTTCCTTTGGGTTTTCGAGGATTGTTTCATCACCGTGTCAATCATTCACATTCACACAAGGGAGCACGACAAAATAGTGTTTTTTTGCGATGTTTTGAATGTTTTTCGGGTTTATTTCGCCATTTTGTTCTGTTAGCTATCCGCCGATCGTTGTACATGAGCCCGTCCCGAGCAGTCAGCCGATAACTCACAGAACAAAATGGCGAAATATACCCGAAAAACATCCAAAACATTGCAAAAAAAAAAAAACATTTTGTCGTGCTCCCTTGATTCACATGCTCTTAAAACTAATCCGTATAATGCTGAAAATGCATTTTGAACTCAAATTGAACATCATATCTACATTTTAACATTGTTTCACGTTAAATTGTGTACACATGCAGGCCGAGCCGTTTCGTTTTCTTATTTATCCGGGGTAAATATAATTGGGCGTGTCATTACACGACTTTCTAGGCAAGAGGATGAGAGTACATCACTTATTACCAAGCTAGAACCATCTTATTGTGTAATTGTTTCTATTGTATTTATTTTTCAGTCTCGATGAGTGAGCCTTCTCCACCTCAACCCAGCACGTCAGCACCTGAACCCGAATATCCTGCATCACCCAAAGCAGAGCCAGAGTACTCTGCAGCAGAGCCAATACCAGAATGGGACTTGGCATTGTCAGTTTGGTCATGGGGCTGGGATGTACACTGGATAGGGATAGGATGTTTGTTCATGTTACTTGCATTATACGCAGTTTGGTCGATACTCATAGTAACTAGACAAACATCACGAAGACGGCGAGTGTTCTCAATCTTTATCGACGCAATTTTGTTTGTCTTCGGAATATCACGTGGTTTGTTTCTATTTATAAACCCTTATGAATCACCACAATGTCACGTGATACCTACGTGCCCGATATTATTTTCCCGACTGTTATTCGCTACCGGGTTGCCATGTTTGACTGCGGCTTTCTCATTAGTTCATTTAATGTTTCTGAAAGTCATGAAACTCAAAGTGTATCCCGGCAAAGTACAGAACTGGAAGTTTCTTCTGGCGATAGTAACAATTCACTTCTTACTGGCCTACTTCATTGAATGTATTGTTTATATCTACGCTAGATGGCAAGTTCTTGTGCTAATCTGTCAAGTGTTTTATATCGTGTTCAGTATTGCGCTATCAACTTCGTTCCTATATGCTGGACTTAAGATCATAAAATATGTCAACAGAACAACAGGTCATGTGGTGCGCATGGGTCAGCGGTCAGTCGGTAGAGAAGACTCATCAGGCTCTCGTAGACGCCGTCAGTTAAAACCTTATTCTCCCAACGTTACTAAGCTGGTTAAAATCACTTATATCACCGCAGTTCTTGGTCTGGTAAGCTGTGCACTTCAAATATACGCTATCTTTGGTATCTATAAGCTATACCGATCAGCAACAATGGTAAGACCGAAGCCTGTCCCATGGCTGGTCTTCCAATCAATGTTTCGTCTTGTTGAACTAGGAGCAGGGTTGACAATGGCCTATGTTAGTCCTAGGCAGACCAAAGAGTGGTCACGTGACTTGTTTCCATGCTTTTCGCTGAGCAGTAAAGTGCAGCGGTCTGGTGTGATGCTAACGGCCCAGGAGACTAGTACTAGTCATGTATGTAAAAAGCTCGAGACATTGGGTGTAGAAAACCTGGTCGAAACAAAAGAAATCTGACAACAACTATAAAGGAACATCACTGAACGTCTATAAGCAATCATGTTTCTACACGGGCACTCGATATCGTCAAACAATCTAAAAAATGACTTTGTTTTCTTTATATCATAGGACGAAAAGCGACAAACTTTGCGTTTTAACTGTTCCATGGTATGAAAAGGGCTCAAAAATAATAGAATAGGGATTTTTGATTCAAAAATAAAAAAATGTCTTGCTTGAAAACCCACTCTTCATCAATAAACGTCTACCTTTCACAATCAAGTGGACGCCATGTTAAGCCTACCCAGCCCAAAAATCTCATATGTTTGATTATTCGAATTTTGACTTATTATTTGATTTCATTAATGATTTCTGTATTCAATTGTGGATTGCATGGACCAAAATCAAAAGAAAGTAATAACTTATCCAAAGGTCAGTTTAAAACACTCGATGTGGAGCCTAAAAAAAGATTTGTTTCCCTAATAGATGTTACCCATATTTGCGTTAATAGCGACACTTCATGCCTTTATAAACAAATTAATTGTTATACTAATGTGCCAACCAGAACTACAATAAGCTCTATTGAAATAATGGCCAATCAATGCCTGATTGGCACATTAATAACAAAGGCCTACGTCAGCTGAAGTATCGCTATAATGAATGCCATCTTACAATAAGGGTGGAAAAAATCACTTCAATAATGGGGTTCCTGTGTGTTCTCTATTTATGTATATGGCCAGTAAGCAGTCAAAAAACAATTTCAAATTAATTCCATTAATAAACAAGTAATAACTCAATATTTAAAAAATGAAAAAAAACAAGTGTTATCCTCAGTCGTGAAACGTAAAAAGATCGTTAGGTGTGAAACTTTATTATCGTGATTTGTGAAAAGTGATCAGTAAAGACGCCGAGAAAAAGCGAAGTCCTCCGAAAGGCTAGTACCGCATCCTTTGAGACGGCCCTCCTCACTTTAAATACAGCCTAATACAATGACAAATGATTTGTTTATAAAATAATTTTGGCAGAGGTATTCTGTTTTTATGGATCGAGCCGCCGTATCTATGTTTGCACTGATTTTGCCGACAGTCTTTTGTGTTAGAAAAGGTGCCGCGAGGACAATACTTTGAAGGTGCTAAAACATATTACTGAAATTTTTGCATTTAAGTTCAGTCAACAGACCTTGCACTTTATTATAATAGAACATTTGATCGTAAGAACACGTGATATACAAGAATCACTCGAAGCCATGATCGAAAGAACACATGATCATAATTGCTTTTGATTATTAATTTTCGCGCCAAAATTCACTCGCGAAAATCTATTTATAGATAAGCCAATTAAAAAGCGAGGTTTTGGAACAGTGTGATGTCAAAGAAAGTACCGCGAGTTGACAAGGAAAGCCGACATGCACACTATCGACATCGCAATGTTTATCTAATTCCTTCTGTCTACGCTACGTGACAAAATTTTCGATTAAAACCTTGATAAGGTTTCCTTCGGTTAGTACGTAGTAGATAATAAAAACATTTATCGGTTCTTGAATGTTGTGTTCGATGTTTTTTCGCTGTTATCGAGTGTTGTATTTTTTCCGTCGCTTATTATACTAACACCTTCACTTATGTTAATGATTGATACATTAAACTATAACCAATCCCTACTTCGTGGTGTGTCTGTCATTTCCGCTGTCAAAATTGACGTTGCTTTTACCAAGGCAATTTGATCCTTTGATAGCAACCAGCCTATCAGCACAACGCGAAGAACTAACACCTCTCCAAAGCAATGCCTTTTCGCGGTATCGACTTTCACTCACACTGATCAATGAATTCATCGTTCTGTGTCTATTCATTGGATTTTCACTGCATTGCTACAGTCCCCCAGTAGCCATGGAAGACACTAGTGAGAATCAGGCAGTTCATGCCACCCTGGAGAACAAGGACTTGTGGACGAAGTTTAATCACTTGGGTACAGAAATGATTATTACTAAAAATGGCAGGTAAGATACACTCGCATAAACTAGATTCTATGTTCAACTTTATTTTATGAAATTCTGTTCTTTTTATTACATAGAAGATATACTTTAAGTTGGTATTTTGATAGAATGAAATCAACGTGACGAGTTGTCTTGATTTCAGTCTAGTATAAAACTGTAGCGTGAAGACCTTTATATTTGGCAGAAATCCAGGTCGTTTGAATACCACGTCGACTATCATATGACTGATTGTGTATGTCGAGTATACGAGATAAATTCGCTGCAGTACTACAATCACACTTTATTATTCAAATGAATTCCACGAGCCGAGAGTGACCAAAACGCTCTATGGAATTCGAATCGGAAATGGCGGACCAACATACATAATTTGATAATTCCCTTCCTGTGAAATATTACTTTTAAGCGGGCTTTCAAGCTTACGAAATACAGTTCATATACATAAATGTTCTTTTTGGACATTGCTGCAGAGTTCCTTCATGTCTTTTAAAGTGATTTTTTTGCACAAGAACGACATATACAATCCCGTATGAAGGCATTGGTTGCGCGAGTGTATTGTGGTTTTGGCGGACTCAAAGTGTGAAACATCAAGACGACATTGTGACCCTTGACGGTTTTGACACATTTTCATAATTTATGTACATTATATGCATTCGCTGTCACAGCGTTGTAAAAGATTAGATTTTCATGGGAAAACATGATTGCAATTCATTTAAGTTCAAACTCAGCTCAGCTTATGAAAAAAATGTATCTTTGAATTGCGATATTTTTGATTCTTCTTCATAATAAGATATTTACTCAATGTGACGAGTGACGATTACAAGGGACACATCGATGATAAGACCGATAGGGTACTTTTCCTCTCGGCTTAGATTTCGTTCAACTTCAGTCATCACTCAACACATCAAGGGTCATCCAAATCTAGAACGCATCTTTCACACCAAAACTCCACAACAAAAATATGTTAACCAAACAACGGAATTTTTCATAAAATTCGTTCCGAATTTTTTCTGATTCCGATTCTTCCGGGTTGTGTGGATAAGTCCTATTGTCACTAAATGACTACTTAGTGAGTTTTTGTGTGGGACATTTACGTCGTTTCAATAAATCAAAAGTAAAAGCAAGAAGGTGGATAGATCAAAGCTATTTAACAAAACAGAGACGGCGTATCCCGTTTCTGTTGCTTTCTCTTAGAAACAAAAATATAGACGTGAAAAGCAGTTTCACACAAACAAAGAAACGAGCAAGTAAACGAAAAAAATACAAGCATTAGAACAAGTAAGCTAAACAAACAAAGGAGAAAACAAACGAACAAAATAAGAAAAACACAATATAAAAACAAGCAGCAAATTTTGACGCGTTGTCAGAGTGCAAAATTTTATGTAAATTTTATTGTAAAATTTTAGTGTAGCGAAAATCGGAAGAGAAAGATTGTTTTTCATTCATCCCATTCATTCACTTTTGCTTTCATTCGCTCATTCATTGGCACATTCATTCACTCATTTATTTATTTTTCCATTTATTTTTTTATTTCATCCATTCATTCATACGCCCCTTCCTTCATCCATCCATTTATTCATTCATCTATCCATTTATTCACCTATTCATTCATTCATTCATTCATTCATTCATTCATTCATTCATTCATTCATTCATTCATTCATTCATTCATTCATTCAACCATCCATCCATTCACTCACCCATTCATTTAATTATTCCAGGAGAATGTTTCCGTACCTCGAGCTATCGTTCTATGGGCTGGATCCCGATGAGCTGTATGTCCTGATACTAGACATGCGTGTAGTGGGAGACTGTAAATACAAATACTCTGATAGACTGTCGCAGTGGGTGTCGGGTGGTTGCCATAGTGGCGATGCGGTGGGGATGTACATACACCCTGATGGTCCATTCAAGGGAAAAGTACTCAAGAATGTCCTATTCAATAAAGTCAAGTTGACAAATACCTACAACTTTAACAGAGTGAATCAGGTAGGATTGATCAATATATCTTCGGGAACACATCGCTTGTAATCCGCATAGTACCCCAGGGTGCCCGAGGATAGTGTTAAACGTCATGCTGATCGATGGTTCTGGTGATTTCACTGAGCTGATTTTATATTTATTTTTATTTCCCAACCGTAAGCACAATAGAGTGCACGCACTAAAAGTGTGCAACGTAAATACGTCTAAATAGTGTTATTTTATTCTAATTCTATTGTTTTCTTTTGTTTAATTAGTTTTATTTACAACTAAATAGTGACAACTGTTGCACACTTTTAGTGTTTGCACTCTAACCTTTTGTAAGATCCTACGTCCTATTAATGTGGACATCTGGTTTGGCAGACAAATCACAAATAAGACTCGCATCAGATTAAGTATCGCTAATAATAATGATGATTGATGATAACTGATGTGCTTTGTCGATGGAAAATGGGGTAATGGATGATTAAGTGGATGATGATTGACAGTAATCAAAAACAACAGTAACAATGCTTTATTTGCACCCTAAATGACAGAATTCACATTATAATTGCTATTATAAAATTACGAGTTCAGTCATTAGGTGCGAGCGGAATAGAATGACCTATTACTGGTTAACCTAGCTATTCAGCTCTCCATTTCAACTGAAAAATATACACCTTGGTAAACATATATTAACTCATTTTAAATAAAGTATAAGAACTGTCATAGACATAAGGGGCAAGGACGTTGATATTCTTAATTGATGAAGTCAAGTGGTATAGATAAACACCAACTAACGTCGTCACATTCCTTATTTTATGTGTGTAGATTCTCCTCGAGTCGATGTGTCGTTATACACACCGAGTAATGACGTGACATATCTTATTTTATGTTTTTAGATTCTTCTCGAGTCGATGTGTCGTTATAAACCTCAAATAACTGTCGTACCACAGCGAGATTACCTGGGCAGACGAGACATGAGCAGAGCGTTGACTTTTACTTTCCAGGAGACGGAGTTCATTGCTGTAACCTGCTACATGAACAAACAGGTTATTATTGATAGATTGATGGGTTTGATTTATTGATTGATTGATTGATCTGACAGGGAGTGATTGGTGGATTGATTACATGTTTGATTGATTGATCGATTGATATAGTTTATTGATTACATGTTTGATTGATTGATTGATTGATCTGACATTGCGATAATGATAATAATAATTAATATGCAAACTTTCATACATTTGTTTTCATCCATTCAGTTACAATTTGAAAAAGTAGTTTTTTTGCTTTTAGAGATTTAAACCAGTCTTAAACTACCTTGAGAAAGTTTGTTCAGACCTATGTCTTGTTATTCTACTAGATTACTCAGCTTAAGATTGATACGAATCCCTTTGCTACTGGTTTTCGTCAAGACGGAAAAGCTAATAAGAAGTCTATATCAGCTCAACTAGCACCAAGGTATAGACTAGCATTAAATGTACTATACGTACCGGCTAATTTCGCATTTGTGGTAAACACCCGGGGGGGGGTACTACCCTATATTGACTATACGGGGATGATCCGCTGAACAGGGTATGGTTTTTCGACCTTGGTGTCATGAACAGGGTATCCAATTCTACTCTATTTCCGATTTAATCCAAACTTCCTGTCATACTCAGGGCCCACAAAATGAGAGAAATTATTTTGCATTCAGGAAATCGGCAGGAATAAGATCGTTGACTTTAAAAAAAGATAAGAGCAGCACGTGTGTCTGAATTGATATATTTATACAAATCATATAATGTTCGTAAACAATTGTAATTTGTCATAAACAGGGTATGGAAGTTAGGTATTTTTTGTAATAAACAGGTTAACCCCTACAGGATCCCAGCGGAACACCCCTACCCAGATCTGAAGGGAGTACCACCCCCCCCCCCCCCGGGGGTAAACAGTACACTATCTGATCCTAACGTAATTTCCCTATTGTCTGCCGTTTCACACGAGGGAGCTTGCTCCTGCAACATGCTCCAGAAACATGTCTGTACCAACAATTTCACGCGAAAAAAAATGCTGTGTAACAAATTTTTGATCCCGGGTTCTACTCCCTCATTTTAAACTAGATCGATCAGGTTACTATATAGTCACACTTTGGTTGTCTGTGGTTTATATGGTTCATGCATTTTATTCTTTCTCGTGTTCTAATTCTTTACAATTGTAAATCGCCGCTGTAATGCGGGTTGTCATCATCATTACAGATGACATCATTGGATTAGTTATCGTCATCATTATCATGTCCATATTTGGTTATATTGTTCCTGTTACTGAGTTTTCCCCTTTGTCTTACCGCCCTTACATAAATAAATGTGAGGTGATTATATAGCGCATTTCATACATCTCAATGCGCTTTACAATTTTTTTACCTAACCTACATAACCTACAATACGGCCTGAGCAAACGAGGCTACGAAGGTTGTTATAATATATTTGTGATACAACAATCAATTGTATCCGGCCGCTGATAAGTCAATACACAGACAATATGCTAACCAGTAATACCGATTTTTTCAGAGAAAAAGGTTTAGAATACATGGGCTACAATGGCACAATCCTTTTACCGAACAGCGACTTTTATGAGCAACACGAAGCAGTCTTTGATGATGAGTGCAGTAGAGAATATCTTAGAGATGTCGATAGTGATGACAGTAGAGTAGATAATGATGATGATGATGAGAGTCAAGCAGAATCCATGGATAATGATGTGTTGATGTACTCTGTATCTACTGGCGAAGGTAAGGGTCATTTGACTGATATATTGCGCGTCTTTAATGGGAACTGAGTAATATGTGTTAGTTATTTTCTCCCTTTTTGAGGAGGGGTCACAATAATCTCCTCATTCCCTCTCGTACACATATTCTTTCAATCGGCATTTCACTCGATTGACTCGAAATCATTTCCGAAATGGCACCTTTTCTTCATCTCCATCTCCAAAAAGTGGGAGTAAAAAGCTGGGTAATATTTATTGCTCATTATTCATTTATACATTTATTCATTCATTCATTCATTCATTCATTCATTCATTCATTCATTCATTCATTCATTCATTCATTCATTCATTCATTCATTCTTTCATTCATTCATTCATTCATTCATTCATTCATTCATTCATTCATTCTTTCATTCATTAATTCTTTCATTCATTTGATTGATTTGTTTATTTTGTTTATGTATTTGTATCAGATGTTGGCGATAATATCCAAGTTCTTCATGTCAATCCATCGTCAATAGTAGTGACTGATGTTCCTCCTTCACCATCATCACTGAAAAACAAGGCTGCTCGTCCATCGCTGTCATCCTTCAAATCAAAAACATCCGCTAAACCACCACCAATGCCTAGTTACTTGGCAACAACGAATGGCACCGTAACAAAGCCAGTTCGTTTGTTAGGAAAAAATACTAAATCCTTGACAACGAAACGCCGTTTCTTGGTATCAGCTAGTGTTCCCTTAGCAACGAATAATAGCTACCAGACCACAGAGACAGACGTTAGGATACACCCACAAGACTTTTCTCCAATAACAAGTAGCACTTCGGTCGCCAAGATCTCAGAGGTTAGTACCTTAGCAACAGCGTCGAATGAAACAGCTCGTTACCTAGCAACATCGATTTCAGACAATCGTTTTTGTCCGTCGAAACCTAAAGGCGTACCATACGGTTTCATAGCTTTGGAATTCCATGGTGCAGCCAAGACTACATCCCCAAGAGTGAAAATAGAACCCAATGATAACAATGACTCGATTTGCTTGGTAACTGACGTCAGAAGTATACGTAACATTGAAGAAGTGATGACGTCATCGTCGGATAGAAACAGTTGCATCAATGGTCGTAATGAATGTACGACTGATTCAAGTCAATATATAGATTCCAACGTCAGTTCTTCAATGGGTGAGACTCGATTGAACGGTGGACAAACTAAGAATGCTGTTACTTGCGGGGTTCCTGTAGTTGAAAATGGCAACCTAGGTAACAGTGTATTTGGTGACGCTAATAGTAAAATAAATACAGGGCCTAGCGATGTGGCAGGAGAGTCTGGTACCAACCAAAGTAGCTTTTACTCGGGTATTGAAGCTGGGAAAGACAAAGACGTTACATGTAGTTCAAACGATATTAGTCGACAACAAAGTTTGTCTGATAAGAACAACAATGAGCTGTCAGCAAATGAGTCTGAATTGCAATTAACTACCAAAAGCAGAACAGAAGACGACATTTCAGATACTAAAGATGACGACACATCAAAGAAAACTACACCATTAAGCGACAAAATATCCCGTCAACTAGATAAAGACAGCACGCAGATTTTCAAACTTTTGAATTTCGTGAACTTACATCCAATGGATATTTATAGTTCAAACATGTCGAGTATAACTGCGCAGAGAATTGACGACGTAAGAGCAAAGCGCACGGCTGAGGTCCAATCAGAAACGATTATAAAAAAACAAAAACTTGACTCCACCCAATCGGATCTGAAGAACAATAGCAAATCAGGTATTGCGATCGATCATGTGAGCCATTTAGCTTCAAGGTATATGATCCGATCAGGTTTTGAAATGAATCAATCAGATCAGTGCACTGAAGGCGTGAAAGATATTTCCCCAGTAAACAGCAGTAAATTTAAAACCGACCATAAGGAAGCTCTTAGTGACTCGAAGACAGATCAAGACACAACAGTCATTACTGAACCACATAATATCTCCAAGATCGGCCATGAAGCCGTCGATACGTGTAAGATTGATCAGGACGTTCTCTTAAAAACCGACCACCAAGATAAAGAAAATATCGTCATACAACCCACCGGTATAACCTTAAACACCGACAATGAAGCCACTATAAGCTCCAAGACCGATCATGAAAACTCTAGTAGCTGCAAAACCAACCAAAAAGACAACATTAGCTTCAAGACTGACCATGATAAAACGATTAGCTGCAAAACCGACCACAAAGACAACCATAGCTCCAAGACCGACCATGAATATGCCTCAATGACCGATCAAAACATCGAAGAAACCAAAGAAACCAAGATTGTTGGCAACCCAAAAACAAACCACGATAAATCTCAATCAGTTGTTGATGAAGTGATAGCAAAAGGCCTTTCCGATCTGGAGTGCAAAGAAAAGATTGACTTCAACACAGTCACCGAACATCCTTCAGCTGGTAACCATGACAACCAGGATTTACGTACTCGTACTTTACCGCGTGAAACAGAAGTTAATTGTACAAGTAAACGTACAGCAGCAGAAGTCAACCATAGTCGAAGGGAATTACGTTCCAAGTCCAGTCCTGTGAAACGAGCACTTCATCATATAAAGCGTTTCCCTGACGACGAACAAATGTCTTGTTCAACCAGTAGCCATAGTAACCTGTCTTCTCGTTCAAAGCTGAGTCAAATTAGAGAAGCATTGCTTCATTTAAAGCATAACCGTCGAAACAAAAGAGGAAAGTCTACAGTCGTACGTCTGGATCTAAAACAGTCTCTGAGATCACACGCTAAAGATGAAGCAAAAGTCAACCCACTTGTTAAACAACGACCAGTCCGTTTAACGGATAAGGATAAAGCTATCGAAAACTTAGATGATGGAATTTCAAATGAATCTAGTGTAAAACCACATGTCAAAACATTAGGTGTTAAAAATTGTCTTGTACCGCTAGCGCCTGGTGGTGACGTCGTTAGTTATCCCCCTAACGTTCGAATACTTGAAAGAAAGACAGACAGAGAGACAATTAAATCAAGTAGGGAAAGTAAAGCATATGGAACGACCATAACTACTGTACAAATACATGAAAGAAACAGAGATGGAGCGACAACAACCACAGAACAATTACACTGCGAAAGAAACAGAGATGGAGCGACAACAACCACAGAACAATTACACTGCGAAAGAAACAGAGATGGAGCGACAACAACCACAGAACAATTACACTGCGAAAGAAACAGAGATGGAGCGACTAACAACTCAAACAAGGAAAAGAGAGTGAGTTCCAGCACTCAGACATGTGAAGATAGTGACGAACAATTTCCTGTGATAGTGGAAACTTTTAGTTTACAACAGCAATCATCACCACAGCAACAACTACATCAACAACAGCAACTACATCAACAACCACTGGAACCAACACAACAACAACCAAGACACCAACAGCCACAGGATCTACAGCATGCACAACAGCAGCATCTACATCAACAACAACAACTACATCAACAACCACTGCAACCAACACAACAACAACCACGACAGCAACAGCTACAGGATGTACAGCATGTACAACAACAGCACCAACTACATCAACCACTGCAATCAACACAACAACCACGACAACAACAGCTACAGGATCTACAGCATGCACAACAACAACATTTACATCAACAACCACTCCAACCAACACCACAACAACAACAACCATATCTACAGCATGCTCAACAACAGCACCAACTATACCAACACCCACAGCAACAACAACTACGACATCAGATACCAAGTCAGCAACATCAACAACTTCATCAGCAACCCGCACTGCAACCTGCACAACAACAGCAAACACCACAACAACATCAACTACAAATACAACAACAGCAGCAGAAATTCAAACAACAAGGAAATGAACAGCTACATAAACTACTGCAAGACCAACAGCGGATACTACATGAGCATCGGATTCAACAACAACAACTGAAACAACAGCAGCAACAACAAATTCTACAGCAACAAAACCAGCAGCAACTGCTACAACTGCAGCAACAACATAAGAAGCAACAGTACCAACAATTACAACAACAGCAGCAACAACACCAGCTCCTGCGACACGAAATACAACAGGTGCAAATACAACAGCAACAACAACTCCATCAACAACAACATACACAACAGCAGCCATTTCCAGTACGACAAGTTCAGCAACACGTTCAGCAACGACAGTCTCAATACCCACCTATCCTTCCAAGACCACCTCAAACCTCTACCCAAGGAGACAGCGACACTGGGACACACGATCCTTACAATGACAGAAACCTTGTCCAGTTTATGGAAATATGTGAGCAAATATGTGAGACAAGTAACATCCCGCAACGCATTCACAGTGGAGGAAGAACCAGCCATCATTACTCGCAACCAGCCAGTTGCGTGACGCACACCAGTCAGTCAACATACCATCCATTCAACACGAATACTTTGAACTTTACTGACATGAATACAACTCGTGGTCGATATTATCCTTCAACTGAAGTCAAACTGGAATCGTTTCTCACTTTTGGATCTGATTTTTCGCGAGCAAGAGCGCCCGATGGATGTCTGCCCGAGATATACCATCCAACCCGCTGTACGTATACTTGTTACTCGTACCATGTCATACCAAGTGAGTTACGGATTATACCTCAGCAAGGGTGCTCTGCTAAACCATTTTCTCGGGGAAAGGAATGAGAGAGTGTAGAGGAATTGTTTAGATTTATTGACAGCTATAATATTTCATTAAACTTTTATTAATATCTGACGTGATCAACTAATAACACCTAAATTCATTTATAAATAAAAAAGTGATTGTATTTTTTACAAAAGTTATATGTAATATTATTGGGTAGGAATATTTCTTTTGAAATCTTGTAAAATATTGAAATGACTTTATAGTTTAAATTTGTACAATATTTTTAGTATTCATTATGTAGTAAAATTTTTGATGAAATTTAAAATGATTTTTCAGTCCCGTAGAAAGGGTAAGAATATTATGTTTTACCACACCCTACATTTACTTAACAAAATATGAAAAGTATATTAATTATTAGACATTTCTGTTTTAGTTGAACAAAACCTAAGGCTTACAGGTCAGTCATAGCCCTTGCGATCTCGTTCTAAAACTCTCGTATTTCAACAATTGTTCTAAAAGGACATCAGGTTTGATACATGATTGATACAGCTACATATATACGTAAAACAGACAAGCTGCAAAATTGCCTCTTCATATTTTTTGCAAATTTCTTTTTAAACATTTTCTATCAGAATTCCCTGATGTGCCAACAGTTAACAATCCATCGTAAAAAATCTGAAACATGATCAAAACTATTTTTTCCTAACTCTTTGCTTCTAACAAGTTTTCAACCGATTTCTTCAAGTCATCACTGGCTATTTTGATTTTCTTTGGTTTGTTTAAACTTTCACTAATAAAACAGCTAACCGCTACAGTTAAGACCATTACACCTCCACAAAATATAAATGCCAGGTTGATGTTAAAAGGGAAACCAATCTTTCGTCCCGTGGTTAATGACCATGAAAATAAACTTCCTCCAACCGTTGGGGCGATAGACCTAGAACACAGAGTTCAAACACCGATTATCATCAACATACAACGCCAGATGGCGATACTGCCCTCTTGAAAACACTCTGCTCGGCCGCAAATAGGCAATTTTCATCATGGCCTCATCCACTACCAAGACCAGCATCCTTTGCAAATTGTTTCATATTCAAATTTTTAATCCCTTTACAGATTAGTAAAAACAATTTGCACTAATTGCGATACAAAAGAAAGTCAGCAAAGCATCCTGGTATTGGTAGTATATGACGCTATAATGTTGATCGCCTATCGCGCTATCCGGGTATAAATAAACAATATGCTCCCAAACGTTTTGTTTTTGTCCTATCAGCGTTCGCTTGTTTGGTTTGTTTGTGTATATTGAATGAAAAAATCCAATTGGCAATGGATCAAAGAATGGATGATGGTTATACAATTAAGTGATCTAAAAAAATGATGAACTGAATGACTGACTAAATTGGCGAGTGAATAAATGGATCAGGGAATAAATAAATGCATAGACAAATAAGTAAATACATCAATGGATGACTAAATGGACGGATAGATGAACGAGTGATGTACTGAATAAATGTACAGAGGTTCGAATGAATGAAAAATAAAAAAATGGATGAACGACGGACTGAATGTAAACATGAATAGACAATTGAATTCATAGAGTGGTTAAATCCAAACAACTTACTTGGATAGACTTGACACCATTAATCCCAAGCCATTAACACTTCCTAGCAAATCACGTTCTACAGAGTTATTCAACAGAATGAATATCGGTAAATAGGTAGCACAAGAACCGAGACGTCGAATACCCATAAATACTAGAAGAACAGGCCAAAGAACTGGTCTATAAATGATAACACAAAAATAGTTTGAAAAAAAGGGCTTCAAGAAACATACACACACACACACAAAAAACGTAAGACCAACTAAACACTAAATAAGGCATCCAAAATGCTTTAAAAAGGATTGAAAATATCCTCTTTTGAATCGTTTAGAGTCGGTCTTTTTAGCATTTTGATAACAGATTAGATATTTACGAATCCCAGTGGTGCCTTTCTTATCAGGAAAACTAAGGCCCCCCTGACCAAGCATCATTTTCAATGACATTTGATGTGCAATTGACAACAGTTGATAATTGAGTTTCTGATAATCTACATCGTATTTCTTAGTTGATTGGGGATTGCTATGGGGTGGTCAATCAACAAAATTTGGAGCACAATGCAGCCGATTCAAGTTTAATCTTTGTCGAAATGTCCGACATTGACCTTAACTTATCGAAAGTATGTTTTGTAGAAATTAATATTGAGTTAACCTGCCATAAGCGATGCGTAATGAAGGTACAAGTACGGAGAAAAACAACCCAACAATCAACGCGACTTGTAAGTTCTGAAACAAATCAAGTTTATATGAATAGTATATCAGATTACCATTTTTATCACCATCAATACTATCATCACTATCATCATAAATATATATCATGATTATCATCATCGCCACGATGACATCACCCAAACCATCATCAATATCATTGTCATCACCATCAATATATCATCGTCGTCATTTTATACACACCATTAAACAGCCAATTTTTCTTTCAATCTGAAATATTCATAAAAAGACGTCATTAGAACACATTGTCCAATAAATCCGGCAAAGAACATGCCTATGATATTGATAATGAAGTGATGGTGTTGGCTACACGATGATAACGAAGCAGACGAAAATTGCCCGTGATTAATCAGCAAAGAATATTATGGGAATATAAGCTATCGACCTTGTCATTTTAATGTATGGTTACAAAACGGTGATGGCGATTCATGAAGAAGATTGCCAAATCCGTAGTTGCGATTTGCAACTTTATACAACTGAGGCCAAACTGGCACGTCTCGAGGCAAGGGGAGATAAATTTTCATACAATGAGAAGGACAATACAGCATTTTTGTGTCATGGTGTGTGGGGGCCTCCAAAATCAACTTTTAGAAGTCCTCCCTGCGCCCCCAACGTCCACTGCCTCTGTACATAATATTAACAGTGTGGTTTCCAGTAGTGGAGTAGCACTGTCTTACCTTTGGTAATAGTGTGGGTTGTAGTACGGTCATTACAATGCCGATAATCAACAGATACGTGGCTAAATCGTTTGTACCGAAATCTAACCCTCCTAGAAGTACAACACGCTAATGTTAAGGTCGGTACACACTAGGCGACAAGTCGCAGCGACTTTAGTGTGCACTGGTTCAACAATCCAACCGGTTGGATTTCATTCGGTAAGTCGCGGCGACAACAATTTCCGCCAAAAATACTTCGTACACAGGGGGGGAAATTGTCGCTGCAACCTGTTGTGGAGAAAAGTCGCTGCGACTTATTGCCTATTTCATCAAAGTATTTCAGATCTGCAGAAAAAGTGCTGAAGTTTACAACGAAACTGTAACTGAATATAACGTTTACATACTATATAAACCGGAACCCCCTCTAAATCGGAAATTTTCGCAGAGTCCGGTATAGAGGGGTTTCACTGTACCGACCTTTAATAGGCAATTTGCATGATGACGTAGCACTACCACTACCGGAATGCTTTCCTGACTTTCATTTGTATCACAGTTAATGCAAATTATTTTACTAATCTCCAAAGCAATTACAAATTTGAATATGAAAGAAAATGTGCAAAGAATTCTGGTATTGGTAGTAAAATGACGCCATAATGAAACACTGACCATGTGAGCAATGACGCCGAAGAACAATTATTGGCCTGTGTCAACACTGAGAAATAGGTATATAAACAAACAAACAAACAAACAGGCAAAGAAACAGACAGATATCCAGACATGCCATAAAAAGCAAGTGGATAATTAAAAACAGCTCTGAGCACATCCTTGAAAAGCCGGTAATAAAAAAAAATAAATAAAAAAAATTGTACATGACAAAAGCATCTAAGTAAGTAAATTATCGTGCAAAATATTCAATATTTGAAAATATTCAAATATCAATATATCAAATATCCAATGGTCCGATCCTAGCCTCCGTTGCAGACGTCTTATGTGGTTCGCCGAAGGAAACATGAGACGTCTGCAACGGAGGCTAATCCGACCCCGCTAAGTCGATGGCAATAAAGAGACAAACAAACATATGGACGGATCAACAAACAAAGCGACAAACAAGCAAAAAATAAGACAAGTACAAAAGCGAACACACAGAGAAACAAATCACCAAAAGAGACATCTACAGAAAAACAAACAAAACTGGTTTGTATATCAACGTTACCTAATCTGGGTTCTGTAGTTGCCCAAACATGAACCAACTCCTCGACTGCAATACTAGCAAATCCAAACAGGACATACACAGACAGCACTAAAACTGTATTACGATTTCTGTAAATAAAAAAAGCTAATGTAAAAGGAAGTAGCATCTACAAGCATATTCTAGTAGAACTACGCCGCAGAAGAATTGAGAAAACGACAATTGGACAAGAAAAGATAAAGAAGCCAGACTGACGCAATGACAATGACGACGCCAAGAACATTTGCAATGGTCAAATTACTACTTTTGTGTTAGATGGTTCACAAAACGAACAATTTTCAGTATTTTAACGACTAACCTGAGTATTCTCCACAAATTGCCTTTCTTGTTGATGCACTTACAACTCGCGGTACCACTCTCTTTCCCATCTTCATCTTCTTTCTCGTCATTTATGTGTTTAGGGTGCGTTAAATGTCCATTTTTAACTTCACATTTATCATTGCCTTCTTTCTCGCAGACATAAGTAACCAAAGTAATGTTTTCTGTGCAAGTTTTAGAGGAATTTTCTTGAATATCATGTTCACAACTTTCTGCAACACAATGGCTTCCTCTACTATGTTCACTCGTGTTTTGCTCCTCTTTGGTCAATTGACACTGTGAGACCTTTTCAACAGTACACTCTTTATCTTTTTCATGACAGTTTATTGTTCCTTCAGTTGGTTCTTGCGCGTCATCAACCTGACTCCGTCCAGCTTGTTTTTCTCCGCCTTCGCCAAGATTTTGCGAGACGATGTTTTCGTCATCTTTTTTATGTGAAGTTTCAATTTCATCTTTTCCTTCGGTTTCTACTGATTTATCATCTTTCTCGTCGCATATATTCACATTCCTCAAAGGTTTACATTCTTTTATTGATTCTCCATTTTTGTCGCAACTTTTCCCCACAGATATTTTGTCATCTCGGCATTTTACTTCGCCATTACTGCTTGAGAGCTCTAAATTATGCTCTTTTGCTTCGTCTTTCGATGCCGACGATTTACTCTGTGTGTCCATTACATCTTTTTGGCTTTCACTTTTGTGAGCACTAATATCTACATTTTGTTTTACTAAACTGTCACTTTCATCAATGTATTGTTTCCTTTTGTTCGATTTTTGATTTCTGACAAGACTCCACTTCTGGAAACGACACCTTTTCTTTTCATTCTTCTTGCTAAAAAAGGAGAAAGAGAAAAGTTAATAACCAAGGCCGAGAAAAAAAAAACAAACAAAAAACCATACACATACGCAAAACAAATATGACAACAACAAGACGTGCACAAACAACAAAATAAATATAAATAAACAAAGTATAAATACAAAAGTAAACAAACTGCCAATCACAATGTCACACCGTTTTTCCAAGGTTTCTGGAAGCCACTTGTAACAGAGAAGAGATGATAAAGCCAAGAGAATACTGTTCACTAAACATGGCAAAAGGAATGGGTATGTATAGAAAAATGAACCTAAAAACAGAAAAAGAAACACGGTCATGTTACACTGAACATTGCATGTCCAAATTTATTCTGGCATTTCAAAATGAATAACATATAAAGAAAAATCCTGAAAAATTACTAAAATAATTATATACTTTACCCTCAGGAAAGGTCTCAGGATATTTTGTACCAGTTTCAGCTAAAAAACCTTATAAAAAGACAAATGCAATGAGTTCGATTAGAATGTCAAGCAATCAATCAGCTCATCAATCAATGAAATTATCAATCAGTCAGTAATTCAATCCGTCCGTCCGTCAGTCAGTCATACCTCCAATGGCTGGGCCAAACATTATTCCTGTGGTGAAAGCACAAGTTATGCTGGACATTCCTAATGCCTGGAAATACAAAAGCCCAAAAGAATTAAAATCACTTTTCATTAAGACTTTTTGCTTAATGTCACACCTATGATTTGTGACAAATGTGAAATTTGTTAACACAAGTCTAAAGGTGAATAATCTTTAATCTATTCTCTGATCAATATGCTTATATTGCAAGCGAGAAACAGGCTTTAGGGACCGTTCATTATTTATGGCAGGGGGGGGGGGGGGGGGGGGCTGGGTGATTAAATGGGGGGTCTTGAATTTTTTCCAAGTCTGAAAAGGGGGGTATTGAAATAATTTTTTGGCTATCAGGGGGGGTCTAGAAATTTCATAAGACAGATAAGGTAAATATGAGGGGGATCCTGAAATTTATTTTGTTCTTGCCAGGGGGGTCTTTAAAAAAATGGGTTCCTTGGTAATTAATCACCCAGCCCCCCCCCCCTGCCATAAATAATGAATGGTCCTTTAGTTCTAAAAAGGTAGTTAGCTAGCTATATTTCCTCCTTGTTTTAATCTCTAAAGTTGAATAAAAGAGTCAAAGTTACCTGATTGGAGACATCACACAGTTCTGATATGACAGCTTTACAAGTGCCAATTATACCTATAAGTAGATAAAATGACAACATCACATATACCATCACAAGTAGAACACTAATAAGAATCAACCATTTCAAGCTTATTTGGGAATTAATTCAAGCAGAAACTTGACAATATTATTTTAGACCTCAATACTGTACCATTGGGTCAAATCAGGCATAAACGTTTTTTAAAAGTACAGATACAAGGGTCAATAAGATGGCCATTTTCAGCTTGGGCTGTGATAAAACACAAACAAAAATCTTCTTCCTTCCAGCTATGTCTGAAAATGTCCATATAAATGAAATTAAGGAATGGCTCATAAGTAGCGTGCATCCATCGAGTTATGGATGCATGTGGGAGGTTGCTTCAGCACAAAAAAAAGCGTAATGAGCTGCACGATGTGTAGCAGAGTGCATCTCTAGCTTTTTTGAGTGCTTATAGCAATGTCCCAATGGATGCACAGCTTCTTATGATCCATTGCTTTTATAACATAATATATAAAATTTTGTTAATTAATGTTAACCATTAACGGGGGGACGTAAAAGAACGACTGAGGACGCAGGTAACGACCATCCTCGGTGATAGGCCTACACTAATACATACTAATTACTAATCAATCTCATGCTTGTAAATCCGGATTACATTCTATAAATATTAAAGATTGTAAAGCGCATTGAGACATTTACGTGAAAATAAGCACTACATTACATTACATTACATTACATTAATAATAAAAACTATCACTTTTTTTGCTTTTTTTCTAGCGCACGTGCAATGGAAAAACAATGCATTGACAGCGCGTGCACTGTCATATCATCCAATCAGAGCACTCTTAAGATCAAAACTTTTTGTTTGAAAATAAAATTGACAACAGCGTGTGCGAGCGTGCATCATCGTGAAATGGTTCATAAAGAAGAACCAATCATAGCATGCGTAATAACATATCTATGTTATAATAATAATAATAATCAAATAGGCGACCCAAGAATATAAGTCCCCGGCTTCTTTTTGGGCTGCCTGCCATCCTTGAACAAAATATATTATATTATATTGTTATTTCTATATTATTATAAATTACTATAATTCTAATACTATTATGTAAATATCAAAAATAGCTAAAATATTATGAAAACATCAATGACAAACACTATACAAAATTGTAATTTATTTTATCTATTCATTATATTATCTTGTAATTCTTGGATGGAATGTAACCTAATAAATTGATTGATTGATTGATTGATTGAATAACCCTTTTTTTAATAAATAAATAAATCTTTAATTCTATAAATCAGTATAAAAATTTTACAATGAACATATGAGCATAATTTTATAATTTGTCGAAGAAAACTTATAAAAATTACATACACTTTGAAATTGAATTTAAAATACAAATTGAAACAATAGTAAAAATCTAGAGTTTTACTAAAAATAATGATATGACAAGATAGATCAGCATATAGAGGAAAATAAACTCAGAATGTCCATTTGTAGTAATATTAAAATTCCTAATATTTGGAAAACAAAAAATATATGTAAAAATTGATATATAAAAGTATATGTGGGTCAACATCTAAACAAAACAGTCAGACAAAACAAAAATGTCATAAAACAACTTGGTCAAAGTAATAAAAATGTTCTAAAGAGTTAATAAACTAAGCTTACATTTGCATTGTTAATATCTATGTTATAACCCTAAATGGTACATCATGAGTACATAAGAGAATAAAAAGTAAATACCATTTCCAAGACCAACCAAGAATCTCATAGCCATTGCCATGGGAACAGATGTACTGATTCCAAAGCCAAGAGTAGTAAGACAAGTAGTTGCTAAAGATACTATTATTACTGGTTTACGACCTATCTTGTCAGCTAACACACCCCAAAAGTAACTAGGAAACAAAAGAACATACTTATTACAAGTCCATGTTTTTTTTTCATACTTTTTAACAATTAATAATAAAATTTCACATTTATATGGCATGTTTTTCATGACGAGATGATAAAATTGTTCATTTATTTTCCTATGATAATTAATTATTATTAGTAATTAATTGATTAATAATTATTTGCCTGAGATCCCAATATAGTGATCTTCGTGATCACAATCCCAGGACTGTGATTTGATCTAATCTCACATTCTCTGTCACAACGCTGAATATCATAGCCTGTGTACATCCGTTCCCACCCCTCCCCCTATGGGAAAAAAAAGATATTTCCCCATAGGGGTGGAGGGATGGGAACTGATGTCTTATGTTTACTTACCTTGAAATACATCTACCCAGAAACATTGATGATGCAATTAAGCCAACATAGTAACCTATAAGATAGCAAGATACAGAAACATCAATGAATAAATCATTTACTAGATATCAATAACAACACGAGATCAGTTGTAACACCCTGCAAAACAGTGGTAAACTAATCTTGAGAGTAGGATATGATAGCATTAGAAATATTATTACATATAATATATATATACAATATTATACTAAAAAATATTATTATTAAATTAGGTCGTACACTTAGCAAGATTTATCATTTGACAATTTATAATTAAAAGAAAATGATATGTAAGTATATTTATAGAGTATAAATGATGTTATGACTGTGCTGATGTTTAAGGCTATGTAGTTATATAATAATGCAAAAGGGAGGGGTTGATAAGAATTCAATAATATGGATAGTGAAAATTACAAATTTGATACAATTATCCATGTTTTATTAGGTTTTCAAGCAACAAACAAACAAACAAAGAAAAACATTCAAAACTGGGGTGGACATAAGGGGTGTTCAGGGGGGCCTGATTTTATTTTCTGCACAATTCAGACAGACAGACGTCAGACCTGATCCATTAGGTGCACCCCCTTTTTAAAATCAATGGAGTTCTTTTTAAAAAAAACATTTTTGTGTTAGCAAAGTAGCTTGAATGAAACAAAAGCATGCATGTTTTTGAAATTACTTCTTAAATTCATACTTGGGTAATAAATATTGAGAAATTCATCAGTGAGAAAAAGCCTAGTTGCCTTGATCTTCTGCAAGAGTTTCATATTTTCTTTGTTTTATCCTTGTTTATTAAATGGTTTGTGACGCATTTATTTATGGTGCGGACAATATATAGATTATTTTTCAAGAGAATATATATAGTTTATTTTTGGTGGAAAGTGCACAGCCACATTAAAGCTATATACAACTGTAAAATATCTGGTATACATGAAATAAATATAAACAAGCAAACCTTTTTCTTCCTCTGTTTTCCCAAAATACTATCAATGTAATAAGAACAAGAATCAAAATTTAGATATAATCAAGACTGTTTGTGTGGTCTGATGTTTCCACAACCTGTGTTGAGCAAAGTCATTTGATTAATCAATTTTAACATGGCTAATGACTAATCCAACAGGACGTGAAAAGATCAGACCACACAAACAGTATTTCACAGAACTACTCTAACTACTCAATATCATTTGGGGATAAATCAAAGAACTGCACAGGAGCCACAGCAATTATCCTACAGTAGAGATGATCCCTTGCATGTGACGTCAAAGCAGCCCCATCTGGAGGACAAAAGAAAAGCTTTTTCCGCTGTCTTGGAAGCTGAAATCCATTGTTTTGTCCTCCATGTCGAGCTGCATTACAATGAACTGCAAGGAGTCTACAATTTATTTGGTCCTGTTTTAACAAATTCATTATTCAATAAACGATAAGCGATGCTTTCTTAATCTAGTATTTATTCAATTAATTCCTCCTTTAAATTTTTCATTTTAAGCTAATTCCTCGACCTGGAAACCAGGCTCTCCTTCCTACAGTGAAAATTATACCAATCAAGACAATATATGAGCAAACAAAGTCATTCATACCTTGACCATAGCTGGTAGAAAAGGAAACAGCATTGTAATCGTCAGTGCAGTTGAAAACTGGACAATAGAAAATGGAAAGAAGAAAAGTTAACAGAAAATATCATACAACCTTGGAGGGACTTGAACACGACTTTGGTCTAGTCTGACATGTTTACTACTACACCACAAGGACAACCACACTGGAAATGTGATATGTAAGGCAATAGAATATGGAAACAGTTTAACTCAAGAGTTTAAACAAATATGTGTACCTGTAAGTAGGTGAATGGTTGTAAATTAGAAAGATAGACTGATAAATCAATGAACCCGCAGTGAATAAATGAGTACAGTGTGTTAAAAAAAAATAAATAAAAAAATAAAATAAAATAAAGAAAGTAAAAAAAGAAGGAAAAGAAAGGAATTTGAAATGTTCATGAGACTTTACCATATAAACCCAACAATACTCAATTTCCATTATGTTTCTTTGTTGAAGTAATGACTGTGGCTCTAACAAAGACATTTGACTTATAGGCTCATCACAATAATTCTCTGATCCCCACAAGAGAATTTTTGTCTTGAATTTTTGTGATTTTTATGATTTCGTGAAGAATGCCAGTAAGTGTTAGAGGCTATCTATAATGACTGGTGACACAATTTCAAAACAAGATTGTAGTGATCGATGTTAGAGCTACCTTTCTAAAGGCTCCCTAAAGGCTTGTTTTCATTTCCATTAAAATTGCAATGGCATGAGCAAAGTGAAAGAGTCTAAAGATTAATCAGAAGAGTTCCATATATTTCCAACTCTGTTTCTGGCTCCTGTCACTAATGAGAGGTTAGGAACTGGGGAAGCAGAATCACAAGCTAACTCATATTAACCAGTCATTTACATGTTCTTTTAAAGTGACAATCAACTCCATGTCAATTAGCAATAAATCTGTTGCATCTGTGTTGTGACTCCAATTCCATCGCAAGTGTAATGCCTCTACCCAACCAATGCCCCTGTATTTCATCATTTTTAGCAAGTGGTGTAGTCATATGCCAACGGCATATTTCATAGAGTGAAAGGAATTGTTATTCATCATTGTTGAAGCATATAAATAACTGAAAACTTACTTATCATTTAACTGTCTCACGATGTAATTCTTGTTGTAAAAATGCAACATTTCGACTGCATTCAACTAGTCATCATCAGGCGAAATTTCACAGACGCTACGTTGATACTTGCAAGACCATGCCAAAAAGACAGTTTTCAAGTCCAACACGACTCTACCTAGCCAACTAGTCCGACCAAAAGACCCTGTTCCCAAGCATAGGAATGATGGCGTAGTTTACAAGATCCCTTGCAGCGATTGTAACCTAGTCTATATTGGAGAGACTAAAAGACCACTTGAAGAGAGAATCAAGGAACACAGCAGGGATGTCCAACTTGCTAGAACTGAAATGTCAGCTGTAGCAGAACACGCCACTAAGACCGGCCATTGTCTCAACCGGCAAAAGATCGAATGGTCGACCAAGACCAACATTGGTATTCACGTCTGGTCAAGGAGGCCATACAGATCAGACTCCAGCCCACCACTTTAATAGAGAAAGCGGCATTGAAATCCCAGAGGCATACATTTGCACCATCAAAATGCACTCTGATGGGAATAGATGAGTATAAAGTGTTGCGTCATCCCTTTCTATGCATTTTGTCTGATAATGACTGGCTGAATGCAGTTGAAACATTGCATATTTACAACAAGACTAACATTGTGAGACAAATGATAAGTAACGTTTTATTTATTTATAGGGCAGCATGATTCATAATATTGCCGAGTCATGAAAATTTTTGACAACAATATTTCATATATTAGTTTTATTCTAAAGAGCAATTAAATGATTTTGGACAGCAACTATTTCTTGAAAGTAAATGAAAGTGGTTGATTTCAAATACTATAAAATTGCCCAGATTCATATTCGAGTTTTACAAGTTATGTAACGATAGAACAAATGATAACAATGAAAGAAAATATTATATAACCTGTCATGCAATTCAACATGAGGCAGCATTACACGTCTATTATTCTATAGACCAGCCTTTTCAAAACATTCATGAGCATTAGAATATAGAGATAAAAGGAGAATTAATTAGAAAAAGAAGCTGTTAGGTTAGCATACAAAGAAATCATGTAATCAAAACAAAATGTTCTGAAATTAATTTATGTTCCACTCCATTTAATATTACATGAAACAAAAAAACGTGCTACGATCACAGTTTTACAATCACTGAAGAATTCTTTTGAAATAAAGTCATGTTGGCTGGTCCACCACATCACTTTCAAAAGCTTACAACAGCTGTAAGGAAAAATATAAGCGTAAAATTCAAATCACTGTCGTGATAAACTTACTTACCAAAGAAATAAATAGAACTCCGATGTTCTTCCATGGTAAAGGCGTCGATCCTTCTGGGTAGAGAATATTATGTAAAAATCGTAGAATTGGCATGATGTAGAGTCAGTAATTTACTGAAATAGCGTCCAATATTATATATTCCAGTACCAGCCTGGAAAATCACGCCAAAAGACCAACAATGTTGCGTTTCACCGAAAGACAAGCTACATGCCATAGGAAACCCGCAAATAAATACGTGTGTAGACTCTTCCTCAGTCTCTCGCTCTGTCGCTACGCACTTAGTTAAGGTAATTCCGAAGTTTTGCACTGCGCATAGTTCTGCGCGTGTTTCAAAATTTTTGATTTCAAGACTGTTATTTAGTCAAATTTTGTTTGTTAAGTGCTTTGAATAAAAATTCCGAAGAATTGCGATATTTTCGAGCGAGAAAACGCGATAATTTTGTAGCTCGACTCAGTCCTCTCTCGGAAAACCTGTTTTTTGACAATAAAATGACGATAATTTTCACAATGTTTCGCAAACTAGCACGGTGACCTATGTTTTTTTATTTGGTCAAATTATTTGTTATAATATAACATCAAATATATCTAAAATTGAGCACAGTTCATCTGGCTAAATTTTGAGAAATTTCCAAAATACTTTCAGCTTGGGACTTTTTCGAAAGAATTAGCAGCTCATGCGCTGTTGGTTTTTCGTCAATTTCTCCAAGATCACATATTCTTTATGCATCTGATCATATTTTTTTATAAAATAAAAAGCAGACATTTGAACAAAACATGAATTTTCCTCTTAAAATATAAATTACTATGTTTTTGCTCCCTTTCGCTACGGTTTTTGAGCATTTCTCTTTATGTTCTCAAGTCACCAAAATGCACGAGCTTTCACGCCATACTGCACAAAAACGAAGTCGGTCACCCCCCCTTTTTTATTGTATTTTTCTGAAAGCGTTTGTCAAAATTGTTTTTTAGAGCGAGTATAAAAAAAATTCATCTGGCAGTTTTATTTCTACGGAATTACCTTAACTTGCTACGAAAAGTGGAGCGTGGTGACGGAGCGAGAGACTGAGGAAGAGTCTAGTACCAGCTTCACTGGCGCACAAGATGAGGAAAACAAGAGTTCAGGTATTAGAGGGGATTTAGATGGTGTTTTTCTTCGTTGTCCTTTGTATTTAAATTTGGTTATGCTTGCGTATATAAACGTTGGCACACACTTGGTCACAAGTCTCTGTGACAGACCACAGCAATAATTGGCGTGTGTACCAAGTATTTTTGGTGAAAATGGTTGTTGCCACGACAGAATTTAGTTGCCGACTTGCCGCATGAGCCAACTGGTTGAATTGTTGAACCAGTGCACAATAACGTAGCCTGTCGCTGCAACTTGTGAGAGGTCGGAGTGCATGACGACAAACATTTGATTGCCGAGGGGAAAGCACAGGTAGCCCAAGCACTTAACTTTTGGAAATTTAATAAAATAAAATGTTTACCTTAATGTCCAAGGCGAGTTTCAGGGAATTTCATTGAGATTTAGTGTTTTTTTTTTTAACAGATTATCATCTCCTGCTCTTAACCTATTTATCTAAAACTCTTTTATATTTATTTTGTCTTGCAACTAATGTTTAGCTGGCTGAGCTCAAGTTTTTTTAAGTTTCGAAATTTGCTCTGGTCCTTTTGAAAACCAGAGCACATTCCAAGCACAAATTTAGAACTAGCTGTAGCTCAAGCGCGACCTTCAGTGCATGCATTATCACATTTAGAGTACAGATGACTATTTTGAAAAAACGTTGTGAGAGAAGTAATAAATCAAATACGAGTGTGAGTGTTTCATCACGGGATCCAAATACCGAAAAGGTGCTTTTAGCACCTTTGAGGTGTTTGGGTCCCGTGATGAAACACGAAGCACAAGTTTTTGATCTAACTTCTCAAACGAATTGCTTTATTAAATATGAATTGCTTGATTATAACTAATTTGTTTGCTTAGTTTGTCAAAAAAATCACAGTTAGCTCAGTGGTTATATACTTGGATTCGCATGCGAGAGGTTTTGGGTTCAAGCCCCCGGGTAGGTCATAAATGCTATGTTTCATATAGATACAAAAAATCGATAACAAAAAATTGATTCTAGAGAAATAGATATAATTAACGAAGGAATTGAAAGAAAAAGAAAAAAAAGTTGAATAGAATAAATGTGAGTTTTTTAATATATGCAAAGAAGATCCAAGGTCCTAGGGCTTGGATCAAATATCCAAATCCTAGGGCGTTGGATCTAATTTGCATGACGATGTTGGATAGCGGTATCCAAACTTTGCACGTGACTCAAATATGCAGATGCTACTGGTTAAAAAAGCTATGAATTATTGAGTTTGAGAAAAATAGGAGAAAGAAAGGCCGAATGGAGTTGTGGAGAATTCTTTATGTGAATGCATTGCAGCAATTACCATCTTGTCTCTGATGGACCATTTGTTAAGTCAGCATTATGGATTTGCTTTTACAGCTGTAATGTTGCTTTATTTTCCAATGTTTTTGAAGACTCCTTTCAGTTGTGCTATTGCCCTTATTTTAAACAAGGGTAGTTGAAATTTACAGTGAGGACACTCCAACTGGGTCCACATTGTTTTTTCAATACTTTTTAAACTTAAACCTTTAAGTGAATTGAAAAGAAATATGATTATGATCACTCAATGTATTGAAATTGAATCCTACTTTTTCTGAGGGTTTGAAGCAGTAGAAATTAAGCTTGGAGAATAATAATATAGATAACACCAAGTGGTCCTGGTTGGAGATTTTGCACTGCAAGTGAATGACAAATGTTTTTGTTTATGACAAATGTTTATAAAATTGTATACACTTGTGTGTTTATACAAGACTTTTTTTTAAACTGCACTAACAGTAGCAGACTTGCTCAAGATTACAATCACCTGATCACAATGTATCAGCATTTCTCACAACAAGGGACAATTTATACAGAAGTTGGTTTAATTTCTTTTATTGAAGAAAACATCAAACACTGAAAACAACACAGTTAATCATCAAGAACTAAAATTTCAAAATTGCTATTGCCATTCATTAAATTTATTTCTTTAGTGTGTACTAAAAGTAGTAAATAAAATGAATGAACAGTTTTCACAATCACATAACATCTTGATGTTCATACCATCTTAAAGAGAAATCCCTCCAGAATGATCCCATCAAACGTGGAAACATAAGAAGCAAGAAAGATTCCTATTTATCCTCCATGGCGATAAGTGCCAATCCTTTCCAACTTGTTAAAATATAGAAATCCTATGAAATCCATGATCACATGATCCTGATCCCATCCATTGATCATGCTTAGAATGATCCTGATCCCTTCCATTGATCATGAATGATCCTGATCCCTTCCATTGATCATGAATGATCCTGATCCCTTCCATTGATCATGATAAGTGATCTACACAAGACAAGTGAAGTTGTCAACAATGGATTAAAATCATATAAAGAAAAAAAAAAAGCACTTTATCAAAAATTAGAACTTGGAATAATAATAATATAAACAATTACTATGCTTCTCACAAATGCTAGCCTACATATAATTTAGGGATATCAATTCCCATTCCACCCAGAGGTTTTTTTAAAGAATATCAAATAGGGAATACTTAGACAAAGGGTACATAGGTGAACAAAACCTATGCATACCGTTATCCAATGATTGTCTCTCCTATGAATCATCCCTGTTATGTCCAGTCAAGATGATCCATCCCAGTGATTATTCAAACAATGATCCTGATAGTTTTAACTTTGAACCATGAAACAATTGCAATCCTGGACTGATCTACAAAACAAGGAATTGAAGAGGTGAAAAAACTGGACACACATACATACAAACCTATCGTTTTTTTTGGTACAAAATAACGGTATGTATAATGTGTAGGTAACAACCATGTACAAAAGCTGCGTGTTTGGGGGAGGGAGGTGGGGGTGGACAGCATAAAGAATTTTCAAAATATCCTGTGGGACTTTCATTTACACAATCAAGCACTTTGTTGAACAAAGTCCAGTCCATGCTAGAAAAAATTAGCATTCTTCACTGATGTGTGGTTCTATAATACAAGATAAAAAGCAAGCCTGTAACATGATACTTAGCAGGCTATGTACATAATTAAGCACAAGACAGTCATTCACACATTGCAGTCCTTCAAGTATTCAGTATCGGCTGCCTGAGCGAGATCTTGACTGACGTGGACTTTCTGATCGTCTAGGACTAGGTGATCTTCTTGGCGATCTTGAATATGATCTCGCAGCTCTACCAGCAGGGCTTCGGGATCTTGATTTTGATCTACTAGGGGACCTTCTAGGGGAGTAACTTCTTGATCGAGATCTACTGTTGGACATGTTATCAGATTTGACGCGGATATAAGAGGTTTCACCCTGAAGAAAATATAAAAATACAATACCAACTGAGACAAAAACTTCAAACTATGAATAGTTAAAACAAAAACCTTAAGAGATGGCAATTTAGTATAATCAATTTTTGTTATTTTGTAAAACTGGTCAATGCTAAGGTCCAATGTGCAACAGATTACTTTCTAAAAATATCTTTTTTTTATATATATAGCTACACTGGTTTTTCCAGTCACTAACCTCATGCGACCTGAACTTTGAATCATCCAACTGCTTAAGAGCAAATTTCATATCATCATATTTGGAATACTCAACGACTCCTGTGCCATCTTTGAAGACATCAGTAAACAACACATCACCAGCCTCCCTCATATGGTCTTTAAGATCTTGCCAACTACCTGTTGGAGGAAGGCCAGTCACACGCACACGGAAGTCAGATCTTCTAGGAGGTGGTCCTCTGCCACGGCCTGAAAAGCCACCTCTTCCACTGCCGCCTCCACCACCACTTCCGCCCCCACGTCCACGAGGGAATTCCACCCTTATTCTATATCCATCAAATTCATAACCATCTTTTCCTTTTACAGCATCCTCTGCATCCCTGTGCAAGAAAGAAATAACTTGAGTGAATTATCAATCACAAATGCTACAAAGCTCAGAAAGGAACAAAGTTTGTAATTAAAAACATCTGTAAAGTACTCATTGTGTCTGTTGATTCAAGTGATGAATATTTGTAGTACTAGTGCAAAGTATCAAAACTTTAATGAAGGTGAATTTTCCATGAAATTTATCGACCTATATGAAATTAGATTCTCACAAAAACAAAAGAATGAGTTACAAAAAATAGGAATTTGCCCCGCAAATTTTACTCTTTTTTAAGGTTAAAAGAAACTTCCATGTGATCTGGTTTTGAATTACATTACTTCAAATCAAAGCAGCAATCTAATTTTTTCGTAAAATTCACTTTCATTAAAGTTTTGATATTTTGAACTAGTACGATAAGATTTACTTGAGTTATTCATTAGAGCAATACAACGCCAGTAAAAAGAAAATGTGAAAGTAACTGGAAAGAAACATTCCTGAATGGTGACGTCAGGTAGTTCAGAAGAACTTTAATAGACAATACACAATAAAACAATCTCTAAATAATATTTTATAAACAAGTTCTGCAAAACTCCGATTCCTGTGACAACTCCAATTTAAAATCACTGAAAATTAAAAACATCAAATACCTTGGGTCGTCGAATTCAACGAAAGCGAACGCTGGACCTCCGCGTTTGTTCTTCAAATCGATTTCGCCAATGTGACCATACTTATAAAATATATCTTCAAGGTCCTTATCCCTGGTTCCTGGGGGAAGATTTCCTATGTAGATACGACAGTCGTTGTTGTTGCTTCTGTTCATGGCTAGGCGAACTTTCAAAAAGAAGAAATATTCTAACAAATAACTTCGAAGTTTGTTCTCAATGAAAAAATGGCCGCGTCGTTTGAAATTAGACCACGTGGAAAATTCACTAAAGGGGGCTCACCGATTTTTTTTAGGGGCAAATTGACACAGGAAACCCAGAAAAATACAAATGTAGCCATGATGAGCCATGATCAGACTGATGATTATAATGAGGCAAGAATTTTTACATGTTTCCTTACCTCCATGTCAATCTTGATAAGATAAAAACTAAGTGGTTTGATGGTTGGAGATAGGAGTTCCAAACGTTTTTTTGTAATTTTTTTTTTCAAAGTTCCTAACTATTCAAATCGATGACGCTTACCCATGTTCACGTGATCACATAAAAACCCACGGAAAAAAATATATTCTAAAAATTATTGCTTCTGATATATTCGACATTCTAGCTCAGTATCAGTTTTCATATGTACATACAATTTTATATTGTATCAAAAACATTAAAAAGTCTTACATAGTAATGTATCGCGAGTTAAGTAATGTGGTTATTGACAATTTATAATTTATAGGCATCGGAAAACTACCGGAGCGTCTACCGGAGCAGTTTCTTTAAAACATTTAAAACATTTTATTGACAATTTTTTCCTAGTACATCCATGACTGAGACGTGTTCTGAACTCTTAGCCAGACTTAAATAGCAAAAATGCAATCTGACCAACGAAAAAATAGATAAAATGTTTAGTTTCATGAGTTACATATGAACCAAAGTTCCTTCCAACGATACAATGCCAGGTGGGACCATGTTTTCGATCAAATTCCTTCTTTACGTAATAAGCGATATCTTTTTCAATGTTGTACTTTTCCAAGGCTTGAGCTGCAGTCTCTGTTGCATCTGTTTGCATATCTTCTGACATGTCTGCATTTTTTATGACAGCTTTTCGATCACTTGCGGCCATCTAAACAATAACAATAATGCGTCAGAACTGAAAAGAATTCAAATTTGCATAGCATGTCACGAAGCCGCGGTATCACGAAAAGCAGACAATCAGTTGTCAAATACCTTTTTCAACAGTTGAATGGCCAAAACTTGTCTTTCCAAATCCTTTTACAGAGTTTTTAGCAAATCCTTTGGTTTATTAAGAGTGAATGTTAAATATACTCTGATTTCGAAAATCATTTAATTGTAACGCACTTGACATATACATAAATTTGGATGAAGATATTGATTGGTAGAAAGAGAAGCCTATTTCCGCAACCTACAACACTGAGAAAGGGTGGTTCCTTCCAGTAAGTACTTTCCCGTGGGTGGAAATATAAAATTCTAACTATTAGTAGCAAGTGAAAATAATGTGCTTTGTGCATAATAATTGAAACTGACAAACGCAAACATTTCTGCAGTTTCGATTTCAACAAAATACTAAATCAGAACCTTGGTTAAAAACGCAAGTTTTTTTTGTAATTTAGATGATCTACTTTTGACCGTGCTGCTCACATTCACCTCTAGTGAAGCCAGCAACTCACAAATTTAAGTTGCATGTTTAATTTTTTAGAGTGGTTTCAAAAACCCGTGAAATACACTTTAGCTTATTACACTCCTTTACACCTTATTACGCTTTATATTGTGTACATTTTCTTGCGTACATTTGTGGTCAGGCTTTAGGTGTATCACTTTATTTCACGGGCAGGGCAGTAAAACTGTGTTGCTAGGGGTGTGGCATTGTTATAGGCTACGGAAGTATTAACCATGGTTTGACCAATCATATTTATGTCTTTGTGACATAAACCAATAGGCGAGAAAAATGTTATACAAAGCACTATACAAAGCAAATGATGCTGTTATAGGCTGCAGAAATAGGCAACGCTAAATTCACCAATTAAAAGAAGTGAGTGACGTAGATACACCAATGAAAATTTGTCTGTCGCTTTCTTGGCTAACAAAACGACGTTTCGCGGCGTTGTGTTTAGGAGACGAATTTTGAGTTTGTTGGGAGCAGTGTCTTTCATCATTTTGGCGAAATTTTGTATAGCATTGTTGAAAATTATCCACGGCCAAGGTATGTTTTTCTGCTTTTGATGTATATGTTCAATAGTTAGATAGGCGTGTACATATTTTTTTTTTCGTACAAAAGCGTCCCATTGTAACGGCTTGCGGCTAAAGATTTCCCTCGCGTTTTTCTTTTTCAGATGTCTGAAAGAAAAGCTGTGATTAAAAATGCTGATATGTCCGAAGATTTGCAGCAGGACGCAATCGACTGTGCTACGCAAGCTATGGAAAAATTTAACATTGAAAAGGACATTGCTGCTTACATTAAGAAAGAGTTTGACAAGAAATATAACCCCACCTGGCATTGTATTGTCGGCCGAAACTTTGGTTCCTACGTAACGCACGAAACTAAACACTTCATCTATTTCTATCTTGGTCAAGTTGCGATCTTGCTTTTCAAGTCTGGATAAAGTCCTGGCTTGTACTTTGTAATTAGTCATTGTGGCGGTGGTTGCCAACTGTCATGGACATGAAAACTCAAATTGTACATTTATCGCAAAACTGTTATGTGCTTCTAACTGCATTGTCAAAATGCTTATACGTAGGACCGAGTTGTATAATAGTTTATTTTATTTTATAGAATAAAATGTACATTTACAATAATTTAATGAATGATCAATAAATACTAAATGATTTTGTTGCCATAGATACCGTTGTATTTTATTAGTTGTACCCGTGCCAAGAAAATTAACGATTTTACAAATGACATTTAAATTAGAAGTCCTCGCAAAAAAATTGCACTTCACTAATAGGCTTTGAATGTGATGTCATCATTTGCACTTTAAAATGATACCTTGATGCTAGTTGTGCCTATTGCTCTTGGTATATATAAACTAAAATAGAGAAGTTGACCTATTTCACCTATTTCATAGTCTAAAGATTATTCAGTAAACCAATGTAAAGAAGAGACTTATTTTAAGTTTTTTTCTCCTCTGTTTATTACAGTTTTGTAAAGTTTTATTTTTACAATTTGCAGTGTGACAATTATATTTTAAATCCTGAATGAATGGCAGCTATTCCTAAATTAAAATTCTGATAAGTAACATGGCTAAATCCAGCATCTTGAATCATTGAGGCAAACTCAATCTGAAATACAATGCACCATCAATCCAATCAATCACAAATCAATAGTCAATAACTGCTGCTAAAGTGATGCAAGTGAAGCAGGGCAGTGGTACACAATATCACAGCAAAAATCAAGGTGGGCTGGGCAACATACAATTTGTACCTCCAAAAGAAGACTTAGGTGTAAAAACCTTTAGACACGCTATAAGATTCCCCAATTTTGTCCCCTAATGACAATCATCCCTGCACAGTTGTCAACCAAAGTCCCCTTGGGGTCAGTGATTGATTCTTGAAAAAGTTAGGGTAAAATGGTGTGTGGAATAAGTTTATTTGATATGTTGTTCTCTCTCATACAACAAGGGCTTTTATCCTTGGTTGATTGATGGTCCAGGAACTACCAATGTTAAGGGTCCTGACTACTTTAGAACAACAACGACGTTTGAAACCTGTGCCCGCGAGCAATTTACCGCTGAGAACGCCGCGCGCGCGCCAAATCCCGCCAAAAGACAACATAAGAATAACACAAGGAGCCTTCGAAAAATATACTTCAACAAGCCAAGACCCTCATTTTTTGCGCGGGACTCTATATTTTTCTTCATTTTTTCTGAAAGATTTTATAAAAATCTTTCTTTTGACAAGATTTGAAAAAATCGTGATGACTTTTCAACATTACACGCGATGGTAAGTAGTTTAGGGTTTCACTTTTCAAGGCGATTTTAAGTCGACGACGAAAACAAAACTGTAAATTTTGACAAAATTTTAAAACATATATAATTTATTTTTCCATATTTATGCAAAATACCGTCTGGTTGAGATTGCTTGTAAAAACTACGTCGATAGATTTATTAGTTTTTGAGTAATAAATTTTTTTGTGAAAAATGCATTTTTCGTCATTTGTTCTACAAAAATGTCAAAACATGGTTCCGTTCAAAAATTATTATCTCGAAAACTGGCTCGGGACCATATAGTTTTCTATCCATTTTTCGATTAATTGATAAATTCTCTATAAAATATCTTTCTAAGAAAAAATCGTGATGACTTTTTGCTTAAGTAATCAGGACCCTTAAAACATAGTTTTGAAACAGTGGGAAGGTATAGAACAAGTTTGGTGTAAAATGATAAATAACCCATAAAAATAATCATAATAGCAATAAGGCATTTGCCTGTTTAAGGTAATTCTGTAGAAATAAAACCACTGATGAATTTTTTTTATACTCGTTCTAAAAACGAATTTTGAGAAACGCTTTCGGAAAATACAATGAAAAAGGGGGGTCACTGACTTCGTTTTTGTGCAGTATGATGTGAAAGTTCATGCATTTTGGTGACTTGAGAACATAAAGAAAAAAGCTCAAAAACCGTAGAGAAAGGAAGCCAATACACAGTAATTTGTCTTTTAAAAGCAAAATTCGTGTTTTGTTTAAATGTCTGCACTTTATGTTATTTAAACAATACGAAAAGATGTATAAAAAATATGTAATCTTGAAGAAATTGACCCAATACCAACATGCGCATGAGCTGCTATTTCATTGGAAAAAGTCCCATGCTGAAAGTATTTTGGAAATTTCTCAAAATTTAGCCCGATGACCTATGCTCAATTTTAGATATATTTGATGTTATATTATAACAAATAATTTTATTGAATAAAAAACATAGGTGACCATACTAGTTTGTGAAATATTGTGAAAAATATTGTCATTTTATTGTCAAAAAAACAGGTTTTCCAAGAGAGGACTGGGTTGAGTTACAAAATTATCGCGTTTTGTCATTCCAAAATATTGCAATTTTTCAATTTTTTTATTTAAAGTACTTTTCAAACATAATTTGATGAAAATACAAGATAAAAGTCCTGAAACCAAAAATCTTGAAACATAGAACTATGCGCAGTGCAAAACTACAGAATTACAATAAGTATAAAGCTTTTCAAAGACATCAAGAGATTATCTTAGTACCTGATTAGGGAACTGTCTAATGCTTTCTACTAGGTACTGATAGGACTTCCAGTCTGCAGCTAGCACTTGTCCCATGACAGGTATGGCATTGAATGAATATCTATCGTATAAACTAGTGACAAAACATAAACATTTGTCAGTGTAAAATGACATGAGCACTGTCAAGCACATCAATCCTTATTCATCAGAGGACAGTTGTTAACTCATTTCAACTATGGTAACTAACTTAATGTGTTATTATTTGTAAACTGAGTTTGATTGAGAAAATAAACAAATATTGTATTGCATTGCATTCTATTAGGCCTTGGTAGTGCTATCCACCAGATAAATCCCTATCCAGCTGATAAATTCTAAAGAAATCCAATGAAGTGGATTTATAGGAAAATTCAATGGATGACGACTCAGGGAATTCTACATTGAATTTCACAAGAAAAACGATATCGCACGAATTGTGAATCCCACATCTCAATCAAAATGTTTTTGTTTTTTTCTAGGTGCGAAATGAAAAGCATATGGGCTACCTGTGTAACATTGAATTCCATGCTAAATTCATCTCCTCGATAGCCAATCAGCGCGCGATTTTCGATTGAGATGTGGGATTCTATCCATGTTTTGTACAACTGGTCCCAGAAAAACACTATTGCTGCAATACCTGTGAAACCGTTTAATATGTAAAGTTCTCATAGGCATTTCATATGGTTTTCATATAGTTTTTATAGCTCTTGTTCCATAGCACTATGAAATGATTTCATAGGTAGAGTGCAAGCAATAAATCTGTGAAACACTAATTACTAAATGGTACAAAATAGTTCTAACTAAACAAAAGACAACAATAGAATCTGCATAAAATTGCACTACTTACTATTAAAAACTTAAACTTACTAAAGTTTCATGGATTAATTGTTTGCACTCTATGAGTCAGAATAAATGTATTTCATAGGTTAATCCCATGAAAACAATATAACATACTTATGAAATGATGACACTTTTTATAGGTTTTTAGGTACTATTGTAGTTACAGTGAAAGTCAACACAAAACTCAATGTAGCAGATACATTTTATCATGTGGATAGTTTCATCCAGGATTATTATTAACAACTAATTAATACCTTGATAAAATAGGGTTTTGTACTTCACTAAATTCTAAACATAAGAACCTCCCACCAGGTCGAAGAACTCTGTAAGCTTCTTCTAGTGCCTAAAAGAATTAGTCATAAACAGTGCAATATTATTACTCATCTTTGAAAGGCAATAATTCATACAATTGAAACAATACCATTCCTGCTCTAACATTAGGTCTATCAATTTATAAAGTTTGTTTGAAAAAAAAACTTAATATCAGCATCTAAATCTTTCTGGTGCTTACTGTCCCTGACATGCTCCATTTCTACTCAAAATTGAATAGCATTTGCAAAACATATTTTATGAATTTATGGTTTGCAATCCAGCTAGTTATTTATACAAAATCGATATGGTATACCTCTTGTATTCTGGTAACATTGCGTATTCCAAAGGCTATAGTGTAAGCATCATATGAATCATCTTTTACTGGAAGACTCTGAGCATCACCAACAAGCCAGGATATTCCTTTATGATAAACATGAAACAAACTACAAATTCAATACATTGTGGATGGTATGGGTGGCCAAGTGGTGAAGTCTCTTCCTTTTCATTGCTGTGATACGTGTTTAAGCCCTGGCTCAAGCGTTGGACTACAATGTGGGTAGGGTGTTGTTTCTTTTCTATGTCATGTTTTTTTCTCTCCAGGTTCTCTGGTTTACCTCCCTCATTACAAATCAACTGTGACAGAAGACGTAAAATAGCGAATGAATGGGTTCCAGTGTGGGAGAAAGTCTCCTCAAATAATAAGTAGATATATTAAATAACCTTGAAACTATAAAAAAGTACTTTAATTATGACACTAACAGCTATTGGGTGATAATGATCTGGATAAAATGATGTTTGTTCAGCCAATACCTGTAGTAAGGTTTAATTTTTCAGCTTTTTCTTTTCCCACTTCAAGCATGTTTTTATTTATGTCACATACTGTAACCCATGTCTCTTGGTTATTTAATGCTGGGGCAGTTGATCTTGCTCTGTTTGTATATTTTAAAAATCTGAAAGCAATATCACCTACAAATAAAAAATATGAAAGAAATAATTTATGCTATATCATTCAATATTAAATCAATGCTATATGTACTATATAAAAACAAGTAACAGTGTTTTATCAAGTATAAAAAACTTGAGATACTAACTTAAATTTTGTGAAGGTTCTAACAATTTCCAAACCAAATCAAACTTTAGATATTAGACACATATAAAAATGTATTTTTGTTATGCTTTAGCCAATTCAACCCAGCTCCCTTGGAAAGCCAGGGTTTTAATGCTCCAAAGCCAGGGTTATTCACATTCCTTTTCCATACTACACCAAACAAAATGATGTGATGCCTTGAACAACAAGTTATTGTACCTGAAGGCTGGGGAAAGCCATCACTTTAACCCTGGTGAAATATTACTTTCCCTGCTTATTAAGTCATTTTGTTTATTTTATTTTATTTTATTTAATAACACAATAGATTTGAAAACCATTTGTGTATACTTCTGAATTAATTGAATCATTTTTTATTGCAATTTATTTGTGTATTGAATTTAAATTTGATTATATTTTACCAAACTGATTGAGTTTTCAATGGCCATAACTATATAAACAAGAACCCCATTTCAATGGGAGGACCGGAGTATACCTGTTCCTCCAGCAACATCCAATAGCTGCGTACCAGGCAGTGGGTTAAGCACTCTCATAAACTGGTCTTTCCATAAACGATGGATACCAAAACTCATAGCATCATTCATCAAGTCGTATGAATGAGCCACATTTTTAAATACTTTATAAACTGGAAAAAAAAGTTATTAACAACTTATTACTAAATTAATTCATATTAATAATACTAATAATATAATAATAATAATAGCAATTGACAATCATTTATTATATTCATTCAATCAAAAGTTATTAGAACTGCAAGATAATTAATATTTACAAATGAAACATTTTATGATACAAAAGAAACTTTAGCTCATTGCTGTATGTGACAAATACCTTTTTCTGTCTTTTCGTCTTCTGTGACAGTCTCAAATCCAAAGTGAGTTGTTTGCTCCGATGACTGTGTGGTAGCTAAGTATCGCTGTCGAATCAAAACTCTATTAATTTGTCTTGCAAATAGACATTTCGACATAACTGTTCTTCCGCCGTGAAAAACTCTTCTCGCACAGTTAGCAGCCATATTGTAATTTACCCGTGATGCTTTGTTTGTTTTGGCTCAGACTCCCCGCAATATTTGGGGTTTTCTTGGCAGGATGCAACTGCAAAACTATAGTAACGAAAATGCCTTGGGGTTCCTTAGCGCTACTTAAAATCTAATCGTCTTTTAGTATTTTCCGTTTGTAACGGCTTCATTTCAGATGCCATTCAATCTAACAAATCTTGTTCTTTACGTTGAGTAGGGAAGATTTTCGCGGGAAAAGTCCGAACTTGAAACCCCACGAAAGCTATGGCGCTAAAAAAGAGAGGTATAGATTTAATCAAATTGATGTCAACGTTACATGATCATTTTGACGTGAAATTTTTGTATTTCTGTAGACTTTCAGAAGATAGCTCAACACATTCAAGAGTTTCTAAATAAATTAATCTGCGATGAGGACACGGCAGATTTGCGAGATGTGCTCAACCTGGCTCTTCTCTATATGCAAAGATACTACAAATCCTTGCGAACGCGAAAACATTCGAATGGCATTTCACCTCGAAATTCTGACCATCGGTCGTTAAGTGGCACGTTACTTTTTACGAATAGCTGTGGAGCCATAAGCCCTGTCTCGCCTGCATGTGGAGTGCCAAATCAGTTTGAGTGGAAATGGGTAAATCTCGAGTCTCCAAAACTGTCAGCAAGTTTAGGGACAAATGAGTTTTCTTCGCTGTCGCCGTTATTACACGCTGCAAAAGCAGGTGAAAAAGAGGTGTTGAAAGAACTACTCAACAATGGTAAGAGGATGGCGAAACTTATCATTTAACGATTGATAATTTGCCTTCAACTTCAAGCTTATCCTTGTGTACTTTACTCAAATTATGTTATCAAACATTTTTGCTTTAACTTACAAGTAAATCTTTCCCTGTTCAAAAAAGCTTTATCGTCGAGCTTTTGACACCTTATCGATCAGATAAACAACTTCCAAAAACAATTCAAACCGCTCTGAAAAGCAGAATCTATTTCGTTCTTTTAATTTTGACGCATTTTCGTTTGTAAATATTTTCTTAGATTCGAAGAACGAATGTTTGATTTGTACAATCTGTTATGTTTGCCTCCAGTTCTAAATATGAGACCGTGATTAAATTATTGTGAAAAGCACGTAAACAAACTCTAATGACAACTTGATAATAAGATTTTATTATATCGTTAAAGGAAATTACATATTTTGTACAATGCACTGGCTCCTTCGATGTGTTTTGTCTTGAACCGTTCTTTTGTTAAATGGTTTTTCAAACAGTTTTGATATTTTGGCCTAGCGAGCATGGGCATGAACTGCTGCTTTATAGGCCCACATGTAACATCATGGAGTTTTTTAACCAAAAAAAAGGGAAAAAAATCGTCAATGGTTTTTATACATGCACAAGGTTGCATAACCGTGGGTACAGTATGTACACACTAACTTGATATACAGATATATATGAAATCACATATTATAGAATGTACATATGCTCCCTCTTGTGGCCTGGTTTATAGGGATCATGTATCTTTAAGGAAAAAAACTATAAAGAGGGGCTGAGACTCGGTTGTCAGATTTTTCAAAGCAGTAGAGTCATGATCTCAGATGTTAAAATAAGCAGGGTCTCTGCAAATAGGTGGGTCTCAGATTTTGTCATTAGGCATCCTTTCTAGATGTCACTAGATGTTGATCATTGTGTTCTGTGTTTTCAGATGCTGATGCGATCACTTCTGTTGATGGTCTTGGACGTAATGGAGTAATGTATGCAGTACATGGAAACACAGAGTACCACACAGAATGTCTAGAACTGTTGATGTCACAAACACAATGCTCACTAGACCATCAAGCTAATGGTGAATGTTTTGATTAGTTGTTTTATGAATCCATATATATTATTTTCTCACTTACAATACTATTGTGTTGAATATCCAAAAAATCCATATCCCCTCCAAAAGATATTTTTCCTCTAACAACCCCCCCCCCCCCCCCCGACACACACACACACACACCTCCAGAATTTCAAAATTTTTCAAAGATTTCCTGTGCTTTTTATACCCCCTCTCCCCATCCAGAATTTCCAAGAGTCTTCTATGGTGGGGTATAGAAATTTTCTGGAACCATAAGAGTGCAATGACTTATTATGTGAGCATGTTTCATTGGGAAGGGGTTGGTTTGATGAAATTGTACAGTTCCCCCAGTGATGTATTAGTCATAAATGTATTACGGACCTAAAGCAAGAGAACAAGATAGAGACAATAACCAGCTTAGACTTTTTTTTTGTTGAAAAAAACATGTTCAATGAGTCATGTTTAGTCAAAATGTGTTCACCGTTGACAACCTCTTTGTCATCTTTACCTCTCATCCTAATGCTTAAGGTCCTTATTATTTTCCCCATGACCACCTCATGTATCCAAATATCTTTTTTTACCAACTGCATTATGAATTTTCAACTAGATGAATCAACAGCTCTTCACGTGGCTGCTCATGAAAACAACTCACCAGCATTAACCCTTCTACTTCAGAACAAGGTACATGGTTCTCAACTGGCACAATAATTATTGTATGCATAACTGTCCTTCACCTGAAACTGCTATCAAATATAATGATTAGTCTATTCTATTTGGCTTTGCATCTGTGGTTTTGTAGAAGAATCAATGATGATCATGCCCTGGGGGTACTACCACCCCTACTAGGGTGTGTGTTTGTGTGTGTGTGTGTGTGTGTGTGGGGGGGGGGGGGGGGGGGTTGCTACTAAGAACCTTTTCATTTGTTCAGTGCATAAAATTAATAAGAAACATTACAGCTAAGGCACAGTTTAATGAAATATATTCCAATTGTTATAACTAATTTAGTGTCAGTAGCTTGTCTATCTCATTCTTGATTTCTGACTAGAAACAAAAGAATCTTCTGCCTTGAGCTGCTTTCTTTTTCAAACATACTTTCCACTAACCTAGCTAGCAACCCTGATGACTCATTTGACACAATAATCTCAAAGATTATGCAGCAGTCTTACTCATTTTGTCATGTGAATCCCTTATGTGACCGGGTTAACAGGTCCATTGGATGGATTTTGGTAGTTCAAAATATAGATAACGTTGAGAGTGTGACTCTCACTTACTGAAGACAGCAACACAACTTTTAGTTGTTAACCCTTTGAAGGCCAGGCAGAACTGGTTTATTTTACAAATTACACAATACTACATTCCCTGCTAGCAGAGTCTCTCTCGTTTGTGAATCCTGACGTAAAAATAGAGAGACTCTGCCGACTCGAGCCGCTTTGTTTGAAATGCCGCCGTCCACAACTGTGGACGAACGAAACCAGTTTGAAAACCGGTTTGACCGGAAGTAAGAGTTCAGTTTATTACCGATCTCAGCCGCACTAGTTTCGATATTTTTGTGTGTATTAAATCAATCAACGAGTTACCTGGACTTTTGCGGTGTTCACTTTGTCGTTTGCATTTTCGTAGTTTTCAGTTTGTTTTCTTCTATCTGGTTTTCGCCATTTTTTGGGCAAGCATCAATGCTAAGCCTTTTTGGTGGCGAAGTTCGAAGTTTCTTTTTATTTGAACGGTTGGTTTCTTGGTCTTTTTCGGGGTCAACGTCTCTTGTACTTGGACTGTTTATTTGACGCTTGAATCATGCTGTCGAGATGCGGATATGAGTGACCTATTTCGATTATAAAGTCCCACTAACACTGCTTTGTCTTGGTCTACTGCAGATAATCGTTATTCTAAAGATTCCACTTTTCTGTAACACTTTTTACAAACCCTTACAGATTCTTTGTTGTAATTTGGTGACTTCCCTATTACGTGTTCAATTCTTTCGCGCAAGCCTTTGGAAATATTAACGTTGTAAAAGCTTGATTGCTTTGATCCAGAAACAAATTTTTCGCTGCAAATTAAACAACTTTTATCTTTATCTACCGGAACGGCTTTTATTGGAGTCTTTGGTGAGGCAAATGTTCTAAATTTTGGTGACGATGGAGCAGTTTTTTAGACATTGCATCGCGATAATTTGCTCTTATACATGATCTCCCGTCAATCTTTTATTTCGCGCGCTGATGCGGGTGATTGGTCTGTAAGTTGTCAAATTCATTGACATGTCATATGTCAAATATGTCACGGTTGCTTGGTAACTGGTGAGCATGCGCGATAGGATAAGCGGCTCGAGTCGGCAGAGTCTCTCTATTTTTACGTCAGGATTCACAAACGAGAGAGACTCTGCTAGCAGGGAAAATACTACATAGATCAATTAATACAAGTTAAACTGGATAATCAGGTTACATAAACAGGGTGTGTCAGCTCTCATTTCCTGTGACATCTAAAAGAATTCATTACATGTTTACACAAGGATTATAATAGACAAAGACAAACCCTTGCTGCCTTTCTAAAACAACAGACTCTGTTACGCTGCCTGGTACAATCTATTATCTCTAGAAACCTTGCTTTGCTATGTGAGCAAAATTAAACTACTGAAAACTATCAAATTTCACTTGGTTTCACTTATTTCCTTTCAAACCTTTTATTGCCTTTTGGTTGCAGTGTTGTATAAACTACGTCTAATGATTATACTACCATCCCTACTATGGTGTGTGTTTGTGTGTGGGAGGGGGTGCTACTAAGAACCTTTTCGTTTGTTCAGTGCATAAAATTAATAAGAAACATTACAGCTAAGGCACAGTTTAATGAAATATATTCCAATTGTTATAACTAATTTAGTGTCAGCAGCCTGTCCATCTCATTCTTGATTTCTGACTAGAAACAAAGGAATCTTCTGCCTTGAGCTGCTTTCTTTAAAAAACATACTTTCCACTAACCTAGCAGCCATGATGACTCATTTGACACAATAACCTCAAAGATTATGCAGCAGTCTTACTCATTTTGTCATATAAATCCCTTATTTCCATTCAAACCCTTTATTGCCTTTTGGTTGCAGTGTTGTATAAACTACTAACGATTATACTATAATCAATTTGGATAAAGATAATTAATGCATTAAGATTGTTATTCATTTCTATAGGCTTCATGCAACATTGCTGATAATGAAGGGAGAACTCCCCTTCACTGGGCAGCTGCAAATTCATCCATTGAAAATGTTAAGGTGTGACTTATTGCTGCAATACCTTTGCTTGTATTAAACTATTGACAACCTTCAACAATATAGTCTGATATCAAGATGTACTTTTACACTTGCAGCTTTTGTTACAGCATGGTGCGTCAATAGGAGCCAATGATTGTGAAGGACTGACACCTGCTATGTGGGCATGCCACTTTGATCAGCTCAGCAATCTAATATTACTCAAGTCTGCTCTGACAAGGATTGATCCTCATGAAGATGCTATTTATGAAGAGACAGACTTGAAAGGAAGAACAGTTGTTCATTGGGCAGTCAATAAAACAGGCTCCATTGAATGCCTCAAGGTAAAATACCATATTACAAAAGAGGTCTTTTAAGTAGATGTGATGGCTGTTTGAATAAATAAATTATGGACTGACTGACAGACCAACACATTGAAGACAGACATGCTTATATTCTGACTGACTGATTGGCTGATTAACTGGCTGTTTTGATTTATCATTAAGGGCATATCCATATTGTCACCATAGGATCACATGACACTATCAGCTGACAGATTAATAAAATAATGTATAATTGATTAACAGACAAACCGACTGAATGATTATAGCTGACATGACTAAATTATAATTACTTGGCTGATAATTTACTGACTTTTATCCCTTGAACAACTGCTGGGAAAAAAAGTTAGTAAACTTTTTTTCTAGTATGCTTTTATCATTAAGGGAGGGGTGGGTGATACTCCTATCACAAACTCTACCAGGTCAGCACAACGATTGAGCCCATTTATACTCCTTGGTAAGGAGAGGCAATGCAGAAGTACTGAGTACTCACCCAAGGACACAATGCAATTGGCCAGACCAGAACTAAATAATCTAAACGTGGGGCTGTTTGTTTGAAGCCAGGATAGTGCTGTCCACCAGATAAATAGCTATCCCAGGGATAAATTCTAAAGAAATCCTTTGGAGTGGATAACTTTATCCAGTGGATAACTTTATCCATGCTTCATGCAACAAAACCAGCACTATTTAACCACCACATCTAGCATAAAGGGAGGGCGATGAACATATTTATTTGTTGGCTTTTGGGATATTACACTGATGGTATATTGGCAAACACTGGACTGTTTGACACATAGAGGATATTACATGGGCGCGCGAAGATACGGATTTTATCTTCGAGTGGTGAAAAGATCTCACGAGTGAGCGTAGCGAACGAGTGAGATTTTTTCAACACGAGAAGATAAAATTCGTATCTTCAAGCGACCATGTAATATTCTGTTTATCATATGATTATTCATAAAATATTCAAAGACAAAGGAATATGTTCGCGAAGGACTCTGAAGCGAAGGCCTCTGAAGTGTATCCATGGCAATGTGTTCTTTTCACTAGTGAAAATAACATGTTCTTTTCACTAGTGAAAATAACAGGTTTACGAAATTGAGAAATATAGATATTTTATGAATAATCATATGATAAAAAATAATATTATTTTGGAGTGAGTGTTTTTTCTCACATTTTGACCAATGGGTATATTATCCTCAAGATTGTATGACTGTAGTTTATAAAAAAGAAGGATAACAAAATTATAAGCAATTAATGATAATATATACAATGTAAATGGGAGGTCTTAATGATGATTTAAGATTTTAAAAGATCAGTCAGACAAGATTGTTTTATATTGCTTGTCAAATGTCTTATAGGCGAGCTATTAACTTAAATTAACAGATACAATTGTTTCACATTTTTAGGAGCTCCTAACTGCCAGCTCAGGTTTATTATGTGATAGTGAAAAAAAGAATATTCTTCATACTGCTGCTGAACAAGGTATGATTAGTTTGATTGTATTCCCAGAAAAACATAAATATTAGGGCATATATTAGGCACTAGATCAAAAAGAGCAAAATATTATTAATGTATGTTTCAATTCTGGTACAAAAACCAATTAAGTTTCAATTTAAAAAATATATGTAATGTGTCCCCTTTATGAAAACTTTAGTAATTATTTGACTGGAGTGAATGACTTTCAACATATGTTTCAGTTCAAATGATTGTACTTTGTTGTTAGTAAAGAGAACATATACTCATCATTCACACAATTAAAGGGTTCAAAGCGAAAATGGCTTATTAAGTATATATACTTATATAATTATATATTTAAGCCATTTTCGCTTTGAATCCTTCAATTATTTTATACTTTCTGATATTGTTGTTTTTGTTATCAGGTGTTTTGTCAGCTTGTCAACTTGTTCTTGATGTCTGCGGTAATAAGTTTCTATCAATGACAGATAACAAAGGTAGAACACCTCTCCATTTAGCAGCTCTTTGTGCTCATGCAGATATCATTAACTTTTTACTGGAGCAAGGAGGTGAGTTGGATGTGCCGTCAGATTTCATATTTTAATTGACTCAGTGACATGCATTCATTCATTAATTTATTCAATTGACGTTTGTTGTCTGAAAATAATACTCAGGGTAGCAATTCATATTATACTAAGGAATTTGCAACTGGACACTTACAGCTGTTTCAGCAGAGATGGTCTTCATTCATTCACTCATTCATTGCAGCTTTAAAACAATAGTTTTTTACTAAGGAGAGAGTAATTATTACTCTATCCTAAGTATTATTTTAAAGCAGAGCTGCAATGAATGAGTGAATTGGCAATTATTGGCAATACAATGGAGTCTGTCTGAGTACATTGCATGATATTCTTGAACATATCTATTCTACAGCTAATCTATCCACACCTGACAACAGTGGCCAAACTCCAGTTGACCTTATCAAGAGAAAACATCTTTACTATTGCATGATGGTACTAGATCTTAACCCACAATACCAAAGTGTTTGTTCTAATGACCAGCATCAAGATTTGCATTCATCACATCCTTGGGAAGATGACACCAAGGAATCAAGGTTTGTCATTTTCATTAAATTTGCATTTGGTATTATTTATCCTGTCATGTCCTGTCTGTTCTGTTCTGTCATGTCCTGTCTGTCCTGCCCTATCCATTTCTGTCCTGTCCTGTCCTGCCCTGTCTGTCCTGACCTATTCGTTTCTGTCCTGCCCTGTCTATCCTGTCCTGTCTTGTCCTGTCTGTCCTGCCCTATCCATTTCTGTCCTGTCCTGCCCTGTCTATCCTGTCCTGTCTTGTCCTGTCTTGTCCTGTCCTATCCTTTTCTATTCACAAAGAAATCAAGGTTTGTAATTTTCAGTAAATTTGCATTTGGTATTATTTATCCTGTCATGTCCTGTCTGTTCTGTCCTGTCATGTCCTGTCTGTCCTGCCCTATCCATTTCTGTCCTGTCCTGCCCTAGCCTGTCTATCCTGTCTTGTCCTGTCTGTCCTGCCCTATCCATTTCTGTCCTGTCCTGTCCTGCCCTGTCTATCCTGTCCTGTCTTGTCCTGTCTGTCCTGCCCTATCCATTTCTGTCCTGTCCTGTCCTGCCCTGTCTATCCTGTACTGTCTTGTTTTGTCCTGTCCGATCCTTTTCTATTCATAAAGGAATCAAGGTTTGTAATTTTCAGTAAATTTGCATTTGATATTATTTAATATCCATTCCTGACAGTCCTGACCTGCCCAGTTGTCTATATCCTGTCCTGTCCTGTGCTATATACTGTGCTATACTATTCCATGTACACTGCCTCATTATTCTATTGATATTTCTTCAATTTAAATTTACCAATGATTTTTTTCAAAAGCCACCAAAAAGTGTTGTCTACCCTGCCAGAATATGAAATCTATAGAGATACTAACACACCAAAACATGACACCAAGAAAGATTCTCCTAGATCAGATGAGAAATCTTTAAATAGAAGGAAATCAGAACCTCCATCAAGACCTAAACCTGCACCCAGACAAAACCGCAAAAAATCTGCTCCGGCTTCACCGCGCAGTAAAGATAACACCTCAGTAGTGCAGGAAAAAAATACCAATAAAGACCAGATCACAGATAATCAAAGTTATGACAGTAGTGTAATTATTGAGAATGAAGAAAGGGATAAAGAAATTCCAGTACGACGGCAGAGTCTTCTCATGAGACAAGGAGGGATTCAGGAGGAACAAGCTCCAAATGAAACAGTAACATCTTTTGACTTGGGTAGTGAATTAGTAATTCTTGGAGACATAGATGATCTTCAGACTAATGTTGGTGACCTTGATGATGACATTGAGATTGATTTTGGAAGTAACCAAGATGATCAGGAAAACTTTGAGCATTCTGGTCATCGGCTAGCTGAGGAACGTGGAAGCCCACCAAGTGTTCATAGTGAACCAGATAATGCGGATAACTGTAGTGTTAGTGTGGAATTAAGTGTGTCAAGTTTAGGAAGCGATAATGAAGATGTTTTACACAAAGAAGGCAATGAAAATTATATGCAGAACTGCTCTCAGGTATGTGAGATTGCAGACATTATGTGGTTCATAGAAAGAAAAACTTGAATGTGCTTACTTGCTTGCTTGATGAATCAATTGCTCACTAACTCTTACTTTTTCTCTCATGCGTGCACTCAGTTGCTTGCCAACATACATACTGATAGAGTACGAACAATCTTACCATTTGATTATACTACATAGTGTAATAATTGCATTTATAATTAAATTTATAGGCCTAATGGCTACTTCACAGCTTACAACTTGTCTACTGCACACACTCAATCTATGTTATGATACTTAGATTGTTTGCAATTGGTTGCATTTCAGGGTAGCCCACGTGCACATCACCAACCTGTACATTTAGCAAGCAGAGGAATGCCATTAGCACCACATCCACCACAAGACCACATCCATCCACACTCTCACCCATCTCAACATCATCCAGCTCAAAATCAGCCAATTTTGCATCAATCGCAAAATCATCCACTTTCACATTCATCCCAGGTTCATTCTCATATTCTTCTGCAAGGTCAATCACCTCCATTTTCCCATCCATCCCATTCTCATTCCTCTCCTCATCCACCTCATCATTTCACTCAAAGTGAGAATGATCCTTCATACAATAGCAACACACCTTCAGCAGAAACTCCACTGGAACAACAAAAGAAGAAAAAGAAAAAGAACAAAAGTAAAAAGAAGCTTTCTGCTGAATCTGACCTTAACAATTACCCCATAGGACCCCTGAGGGGTGTTGTTGCACCTCTTGAGCCTCCTGATGGAATGCCGTCAAGCCCCTCTAAACTAGGGGGTATTGAGGTAGTGCCTCATCGGCCTGGTCCATGGGAGCATGCTAGCATAGGGCTCTTAAGAAGGGGCTCTCCTGAATCTCCAAGATTCGGCCCACATGGACCAATGATGGTAACAGATGACGATGAAAGAGGTATGTAATGGAAAAACAACTGAAGATGCAGGTCATGATCATCCTCGGTGATAGGCCTATGGTAATACATACTAAATTACTGACTACTGATCAACATCATGCTTGTAAAACTGGATTACATACTATAAATATTAGAGATGATAAAGCACACTGAGACATTAGGTGAAATGCACTATTTAAGCACTGCATTACATTATAAGAGAACCTGATCAAACACCCAGTCACTGATCATATGTGTATAAATGATGTCAACAACAACAACAAGTTTATTGTACCTAGAATTACATTTACATATTACAAAGAGTATATTTAAATAATTATAAGCATGTCAAGATGTTTTATTGATGTTAGCACATCAATTTTGTCTGAGCTGCTCGCATAGCAAAGCAAAATGGTGGTAATATCTTTGAGTTTTTCTTTTTGTTTTTGTTTTTGTAATAAAAATACTTTTGTTTTTGTTGCTAGGAAACAGGCCATGGACTCCTGAACCCCCTTCAAGTCCCAGGAATAATAAACACCAACCATCATCACAAGGTTCTGATGTCATGTATAACCCCCCTGGACCACTAGCTCATGGACAGGCTTTGCTCAGAACTACTGTAAGTAACTGATAATAATATCAAACAACCACAAAGGATGATAGTGATTTGTAATTAAGCTAAATGTATTTGTTGTTCACTTTCTTTTCAGGATATAGTAAGGGCTGGTCCACCGGCAAAACTTGATGCACGATCATCTACTAATAGTTTAGGACTGCTAACAAGATCAAAAAGCCCTCAACACACATTCAGTTTGCACAGTCCCATACCACATCCTCCACAAAAATAAATAAGAAAGCATGTGGAATTTTTTGGCAATTATTATGCTACCATCAATGACAACTTTATACAAGTATTTTCAAAAACTAATATTATCTCCACAAAAATTGTAGCAATATTTTATGCAGAGACAAGAATAAATACTATATTTAATATGTCATCTATAGTATAATCACAAGTGTGTAGTGCATGTACAAATTCATTCACTAGAATCAAATCGGAGTTTGAGGGTTTGACTGAATAGGAGAATAATTGCCGAGGAATATTATTTAGGTTTGAATTTTAGGTTTTCTGCCAAACTATATTCCTGTGGTTGTGTTTTGTGTGTGTCACAGCTGTCTGCACAAGAGAATAGAGTATTATATAGAGGATGTTAAATGGGTGCATGGAGATACAGAATTTATCTTCGAGTATTATATTACGAATTATAAGATATTTTCAATGCGAGAAAATAAATTTTGTATCTCCAAGTGACCATGTAACTCCTGTATCATATAATTATTCATAAAATCAACTTCATAAGATTTTGAAGCCCATTCAAGGCTTAAGTTACCATTAAATAACAATTATTTTCACAATTTGAAAATATCAGTATTTCAAAAAGGACAAATATTGATATTTTATGGATATGATAAAGAGTATTGTTAGAGTAGAGTACACATACTAAAAGTGTGCAACAGCTGTCACTATTTAGTAGTAAATAGCACTAATTAAACAAAAGAAAACAATAGAATTAGCATAACATAGCACTATTTAGTGGTATGTTGCACACTTTTAGTGCGTGTCTTCTAAGGTAAGTACATTATTGCCATTAATTTGCAAATTAAGTAATGCTAATTATCAGCTTATAAAAGTACTTTGAAAAATAATGACCTTGTGCTGCTTAGTGCATTTTAAGTTAAAAGAGGTAGATGTCTCTATTCATAGGTGCTTACAAAATCTATGCAGTATTTTAAAATATAAATTAAAATTATTAAAGTATGAAATCTCATAACAATGGATTTGAATGTTTTACAGTATATCATGTCTGCAATGAATATTACTCTTTCTATTTTACGAAACTCTAGCTTTTACATGGCAGTGGTAATATTTATTATAGTAGTATTATATTTTTATCTTAATCTCACTCTTTAGTGTTCTCACAAATTAACAATTTTATATATCTGTTTGCCATAACATATTCTCTATTTATTCATTATCAGTTCAATATTTTCATGTAATATATGTAAAGAGTGGTTCTTAAAAACCTGTAAAATACACAGTAATGCACTCTAATTTAAATCCCATTTGTAATTTTTTAAGTTGTTTTGTGGGTTTTGAGAACCATTCTAAAAACCACTCTAGTACAATGTGTAAATATAAAACATTAGAAAATAAATGAGTGGATTCCAAATGAATTTGTCTGAATTGTGATCACTTTTGTGTAGTGTAGTTGATCAGACCACATCAACATTGCTTACCCCTGGTATCAGACCATTCCGGCTGACACTATTGGCACCATTACTAATCCTGTTACAAATGCAGTGGGAAATGCTAAATGTCAGGAGTGTTTATTATCTGTTATGGTCTATATATCAAATTAGTTTAGTACCATAGAGTGCAAATATTATACCTGTGAAATAGTTCACCATTAACTAGTGCTAACTTTGGTATGCAAATAATTTCTTTCCATTGTTACATTAGCATAATAATTTACCTGTTATTTATAACGAACATGTTCAAGCTTTAATAGTTTGCTGCATTCCTATTTAATGCTAATTAGCACTATTTGTTAGCTGATACTTCATAGATATATTGTTTGCACTCTATCACAGACTGTTAATATATTTACAGCAATGTAAAAACTGCCAATTTTTTGTTGACCCTTTGGCCATCCTGTTCAATGGATTGAACTAAACATTCATTGGGTAGATGTCTCAAGTCCTGAATAGTTCAGAAAGAAAATTACAAAGTGTCGCAGGATAACAGGACCATCAACATTCAAAACCCATCATGTCAGATACCGAAAAATCTCAAATATCACTTGTATATGGGGAGGTGTTTGTCACCAGTCTTTAATATTAAATTTGTTTAGATGTAAGTTGATATTAATTTCTTCATGAAGTTTACCTTCAGTGAGAGGGCAGAGGAAAAGGTGGGGAAGAATAACTTGGAGACAGGATAAAAACCTACAACAAGGATTGAATTACTATGTCCACAGCCTGTATACCCCTCACAAGTGAGGAGACATTAAAAGACCCCTTGCAGTTGGTTGAAATACAGCTGAACCTGGAGGACAAAACAATGGATTTCAACTCCCAAGAGAGCAAATATCTTGATTTGTCCTTCAGATGGGGCTGGTTTGACGCCACATGCAAGGGATCTATAAGAGATCTATTATCTATAAGGGATCTATTAGTGCTAATCCAGGGTTAATTCTACATGTTTTCAAAGAGTTAACCCAGGATTAGTGGTAATCAGGCTTAGCACAACCCAGCCCTGGTGAGTTTCAAGTGCACACAACTAAAATCATGGTCAGCTCAAAACATAGATTATTATTTGATAACTTTACATTCATGACCATTTAGACAACAGTTTAGCCATTCAAAGAGAAAACTTTAATAGAATGAATTATCACATTTACACAATTATGATACTGTACAAACATGGCTTTGAGAATGAAAGAAAAAAAACTTTAATTAAGAGATAATAATATAAATGAAAATTGGAAAAAAATTGGTTAACAAACAACTCACACTGGCTCTTTGCAATGATTATGACCATGTCTTAAAGTTTTGAACCATTAAATCAAGGACATACCATTAACACACTGTACATTCCAGAGCTAAATATAGCTTTGATGTTAACCAATTTTGTACAATCAACTAATATTTATTACAAGAAATGGATAATAATTTTTTCAATAATGTCTTCGTGAAAGTATACCATATGGAGCTTGAAAAAATAATGATTGTGCGATAACTGTGACAGAAAGAGGGTGCCACCTTTCTTATTCTTAGAACAGAGATGGAAATAGTGATGTTTATGTTAACCTTGACTTTGCTTAGTATAAAAGACCAAGATAGATGGCAAAAACCATCAATCACACTTTCTTCAAGAAGTTCCCATCTACTCTGACAATCAGTATTCTCTTGTGAATGCAATTCAAAAATCTAGACAATGCATTCATTGATATTGAAGCCTATTTCTCACTAGGCAAACAAACACCAGGAACGCATACAGACCCAAGGTACTTCTTGTGATGTGTTTAACATTGATGTGATTAATGTAGCATTGAGTCTGCATGTGTTACTTATGTTCATTCAGAAGCGAGCAAAGGACCAGGGGCCGGTTGCACAAAGCCTGAATAGTGCTATCCACCGGATAAATCACTATCCAGCGGATCAATTCTAAAGAAGTCCTTTGGAGTGGATCACTTTATCCAGTGGATAACTTTATTCAGGCTTTGTGCAACAGGCCCCAGGTTGTGAGAAGTCAAAACAATAAGAAAACATGCAGTATGCACCACAATTCCATGGCATGTAAGATGTACAATAAACATTATTGGAAATTAAAATATAAGTTAGTTAATTAGAGAAATGGAACACTTCAGAAGACAATGAATCAACAGCTTGCACTGGAGTATGCATTTGTTGTCACAAAAACACTTTAAGCATACTTCTAGAGTACAAACCAACACAGGCATTACAAAATTGCAACTTGCAGATTATTTAGGAGAATAGAAATTGAGGACAAACTGAGATACAGTCAGTGTGGCAGTGCACTTATTCCATCACTTTAACAAGGACTTCATTGTATCTAGACACAAAAATCTGTGACATATTTTAGAAATAATATATCTGAATATTTCTACGCCAGCATTTTGGTCAGTCTTGCTTTAATCAGGTGGCCACAGATTTTTGTGCCTTGCTGCAATAACTATTGTCATGCTGAAAATTGTTGCCTATCTTAGTTTTGCACTCATATAAACTGTACAGCAAGCTATATTATCATAATTATTATTATTATTATTGTAAATAATCCACTTAACATACAATTTTACATCACACTAACACTATGGCACAGACATATTATTTTGAATTGTGGAGACTAGTTAATAACCCCTCTGTGTGAAAACAGTATGCATATAAACAGTCAAATGAGTAATCCCCCCTCATTTCACTGTTTATAAGACTCCCAAATGTATTAAAAACTTTCTTAAGGTAGTACAGGATGTTGAAAGTGCTTATGTTGGTTACTGATGAAGAATGATTGTAGTATTTGTATCGAAAAGTGTCACAGCCAAACAGCCTGCCTACAATTGATCCCTATAACATTATGTACAAGATATTATAATTATTCTTACTCTAATAATCCATGAATATTACAAAGGATTCTATGGAATGAATAGATTCATAATTTGGCCAATCATACACATCTGGGTAAATGGTTTTGTACATAACTAGTATAATATGGATGTGAAATTACTGCATTCATTTAGAAATACATCAAAGATTCATGTACAAACAACTAAAATGTTCCGTTATATTACACATGGGGAAAATGTCCATTGAATTGGATTATTTCTTCTTAGCTTTCTGTTGCTGTCCACGGGGAGGTGTTACAGGACGACCTGATGTTAGTCCGCCATAAGGGAATTTCTTCTTGTCAGCTGGTTTTAATATCTGTCAAAAATAGAGAAATATTATTAGCACAAATTTATACAAATATTCATAATGATATCATCATTGGCTGTTCAGTGATCCACAAAAGTACAATCTTGATAATAAGTCAATGTGATTATTTAGTTTTACTACACTGGGTCTATCTGATTAAATACAATATCTAGAAGAGAATCTCCCATCTGCTTCGAGGTTCGAGACAATTTTTTGGATTTCCACAAAACCATACTTTTCACATGTGAAAATACAATGAAGTACTGCCTAACTAGTCTAAAACTCATTCTTTTAGCTAAAAAAATAATGCAGTTTTCAATTTGTGGGCAAGTTAACACATTCACTTTTACCTTTTCAACAAATTTTGACAAATAATTTTATGAGTGAAAAGACTGACATGCAAATTAAACAAATGTGACAGCTGTAACAATGAAGGTAAAAGATGTTGAACTCAAGATAATATTTATTCTGGACACAAGAAAACTGAGGTCAAGTCAAGCCAAACATTTGGAACAGCATTGTACCTTGACCTGCCCCTATTTAGAACCCAGTGACGGTGTCTTAACAATAGCAAAATTGCATTACAACAAACAATATTTTGGTCCCAAATTACATGTTACCAGATGAATAATAGGTCCAGAATTTTTCATCTGGATATCATGAAAAAAAGACCAAAACTTACAACTTTTTGAATGGTTAAAAATTAGTGTAATAACATGTATTATGTGCATTTGTTGTAAACACACATACACATACCTGGAATGAGCACATTAATGTTTCATCAACGCTCATCATTGCACCAGCATTATCAAATTCTCCACAATAATTTGGAGCTGAAAATAATGTAACTAACTGTCTCTTAGCAAAGAATTCATAACCATCTTCTACAACCTAAAAAAAATAACAGCAAATTAATATTGCATTGTATGGTATATTTAACATAATTTAAGATTGTTTGTTCAACCTTTTTTACCCTTTTTTGCAAGCGTCATAATTTTGAACATGTATTGATTAGAAAATTCCACCTTAGTTGTGAAGGGATTAAGTAAAAAGATCTGCATAAAATTGATTTTTTTTTTTTTTTTTTTTTTTTGAAAGAGGCAAAATACCACTTCTGCAAGCTATATCAAATACCAGATAATTTTAATGTCTTTCTCTAGAAAGTTGTTGGATCAATCAATTTTATTCAGATGGGAAAAACTCCAAGTTCAAGTTCAATCTCAAGTCAACCTTGAATCAGCTATTGAATCACATTATTGACCTTTGAGAAGGACTATAAAGTTACATCTCAAGCTGTTTTGTTCATGTTTTATCTTTTATCTTTTATTGTCATTTTTTTTCGGTCTGCTATTTTGTGTAATGTTTGAAGCCTTGCAACATTAAAACATCCATGCTAATGGCAAATTGAGATGTTATGTTATGCAATTGTAGAGATGATGATTAGCCACACTATGTTCTCAGGGATTCATCAAACATTTACAATGTTTGTGAACATTTTGCACTTTTATAGATTGTTTGAACTGTGAAAATTACAAGTTAATGTATGGACTAATGAAGCAAATAATTATACAAATGAGGAATAGTAAGAGAAAGATTAAACAAAAAATAGGTAAACACACACAAAAAAATATACAAAACACAATCACAAAATTGCAAGTTTGTTCTTGTTTATGCCACGGAACAGTAATTTGTTTGTTGCATGTGTCTTTGTGCACAAATCAAATTTTGTGTGTATGCTTTTTTTGTGCAAATATGCTAACTTGTAATAGATAAACTTTATCTACAACATAGGTATACCTGATGTGCCCTACATATAAGATCTAAGTCATGTTTATGTAGGAACTTGACTACAATATCTGGACCAAACGTGAATGAAACTCCTCGGTCATTTTCTCCCCATCCCTGTACATCTTTGTCAGGGTCCGACCATAACAAGTCACAAAGTAGACCTACAATACAACAACAGATCAAAATGAAGGTCAAACTATGAAACAAGCTCTCTAATCATGTATGGTATTGTAACAAGTATGAATATTGATATGAATTACAAGGTCAAGCTTGTAATGGTTTGTTTAAAAATTACAAAATAGAAGAATCCAAACTCAATTAACAACTTTGCTGGAGCATTTATTGGAACATGAAAAAAAATTTAAAACATTCCAGTGTTTGGTCTTAATTTTCTGTTTTCATTTCAAACAAATTTTTATAAGGTATTGTATTTTTTTCTTTAATACTGTAATTTCTTGCAAAGTATTGTTATATTGAAAAAAAAATTACAAGTGCATCAAACAATGATATGCAATAATCTTGAGTAGTTCATGTCAATGATAAAAGACAGTATATAGCATAGTGTTTTGCTACAGAAAAATATTACTAAAGTCACTCAATCAAGTTTAAAACCATCAATCCCATTACATCCTATTTTGTGTAATGTTTTGTAGCATTTCCCTGTTCATACTAATATTACAAAATTGGCATTTATTCAATTTGTAAATTTTGACATACTTAAATACAATACAATATTTGTATAGTATTAGTTATCCTTATTCAATAGATTCCCCCCTCCCCCCCCCCCAAAAAAAAATACAGTTAGGTTCAAAATACATTAGAATTAAAGACCTAGAAGTGCTTTAGATGGCTGAACTTAAAGGGCTAATAACTGAAACACACACAGGTGACAATTTTACATCAAAATAATGTACTACAACAAGAAGTCTGACATCCAAGTAAAGCATCTTGAGGTGGAAAACTTCATATATAGAAGCAAACACAAAACTGCCCAGTGAGTTCACCACAAACCAAGCAGTTTGTTAAACAATGGCAAGTCTTCGCCTGGATAAACTATGATTTTTAACATTAAAAACACTGTATTTCTTAGAAAGTGCATATGATGCAACAAAAACATGTCAGAGCATGCAGACTTTTGCAATTTCACTTCAAGAAAAATGGACCAGTAAACATTTCGCATAAATTACACAAGGCATTATATTGGCACTTCATGAACTTGATGACAATTCTCGTTTTTACAGCTTTTAATTTTTTTTATTTTTTTTTAAGAAAACCAGTTTTTGCCAGGTATCGCCATATAGTGATTTTACATTTAGTACTTTTGCTTTAGTGTATAATTTACAGTTTACCAGTAGTTAAATGTTTTGCGAGACTGAATAGGGCAGTTTGTGAACAATAAATATACTATATATAGTCCCATGAATTATTAAATATCGAACGTTTTGTTGCGATGAAAATTCTTTGAACACACGAAACCGAAACAGAAAAACACATTAAATAAAAGATGAAATCTTTTGAAACATGAGCATTGTTTCTTTTTTGTAAATTAGGAATGCAAAGTACGTAATTCATAAAAGCCATAACCAATATCTCGAATGTAGAAGCTCAGTAAACAAAACACACAAACGAACGCTGTCAAACTACATCGGCTTAAAATGAAATGAGACAGAAATTAGATCCATTTCCAAATGCCATTATGTGGAATGAAAAGTCGAAATTAATGGCAGGAAGAAGTGTTTCATATTGTATTATTTGTTTGTCGTTATGACGAAATTGCATTTGTACCTTGATCAGGGACGTCTGTCGGTCGCATTATTCGTCGTATCTGTTCCATAGATTGGAGGTCGGGCGACAAACCTGAAAACACATAACAATTCCATCTTCAATTCCAGCAATATCACAATAATCATATCATAATCACCTTGAACTCTAAGAGTTGTTTATGAAGTAAACTTGTCATATCTTACCGCCATGACAGCAGAAAATTTTTTCATCTAAGATAGTAGCAACAGGAAGACAGTTGAAGCAGTCGGTGAACGTTTTCCATAATTTAATATTGTATCGTCGTTTGCCTGCCAAAGATACAGATAAAAAACGACATTATTATCAATTGAAACAAAATAAAACAACTTTCATATAAATGCTCGAAGGTTTGGGGTTATAAATTTGTGAGATATCGAGAAGATGTTGGGAGGGGACAAAATCTTTCTAAACTTACATTCATCGTAAAACCCATAGATACGGTTTATACTCGCACATTCGTGATTTCCACGGAGAAGAAAGAAGTTTTCTGGATACTTGACTTTGTAAGCTAATAGAAGACATATAGTTTCCAAGGACTGTTTGCCTCTGTCAACGTAATCTCCAAGGAAGAGGTAGTTGGATTCTGGGGGAAAGCCGCCATATTCGAACAGTCTGAGTAGATCGTAATATTGTCCATGAATATCTCCTGCGGTAGATAGAGAAGGAAAATAATGCAAATACAATGTATTTAGTGTCTAAAAACAAATAATTGTAAATGATTTAAAACTGTGTAAGATTATAAAGGTCACAAGTTTTCTACACACCACAGATTTTGAGCGGAGCTTCGAGTTCAAGAAGGATGGGCTGACTTAGGAAAATTTCTCTTGATTTCAAACACAATCCTCTGATTTCTGCTTCAGTTAATTGTACATTCTTTCCTGGGCGAGATCCTCGAACTGCAAATAAGATAAGCAAACCAAAGATTAATGAAGGAGAAACAAATTATCATATTCTAAAGTGAAACCGAAGAAGAGCTAAGTGGCGAAATATACCTTCTAAAAGCCGGGTAATAATATTATCAACATTTAACTTCTCCGTCTCTGCCATTCCCTAGAATACTTCTTTAATGTTTCTACTTTTAAAAGATACCACAACAGTCTATCCGGAGTCAATCCTCGAGTAGGATGGAATAGGATTGCGCTTCGATAGCTAATGACAAAGATGGCGGTTCAAAACTAACCTACCGGTTCCCTCGGGCCTCTGACGTCATAACGGTTACACTTTGACAAGAATGGACAATGGATGGAATGGAACTAATGGACTGTGGATATTTTGAATAAGTTCCACCTAAAAAAAATTGAAAACAAATATATTTAGTATCAAGTCCTGTTTTAAAATTTTCATTTTCAATGAGAAAATATCTTTTTCTGGGTTTTTTAATTAATTATGTGCTAAAATATTTTAGTTCTGAAACAAAAGTAACCCTCACAGATTTTTAACTACAAGATTGACAAAGGTAAAATCATATTTATCAAGATTACCAAAGAAGTTGTAAAAACAGATGAGTAAAAAATAAAGGTTGAAAAATGAAAAATAAAATTAAGAGAGATTAGATACCTGCAATGTAACCAGGCGTTATAAGCATTTTTAAATAAGAGTGGTTACCAAGCTCCAAGTCCACGAGGGAAAGTCGGAAAAGTGCAAAGCACGTTTTGTGGGAAAAAAATCACAAACAGTTCTACATATTCCTTAATTTCAATTTACTTTTATACTGCAGAGTGTTAAAATTACATCAAACATGTTTGTTCGTGCAGTTGTTAACAGTTCAAGCCGCGTTTTATTGTCTGGAAGAAAGCTGATTGCAAAGCCCTCGTCAGGATCGAGATGGTGGTCTGTTCTCTCTGGAACTACTAGAACTGTTACACAAAAACCATTTATCGGTGGCGTGTGTGCTTGCTCTAAGATATGTGCATGTGGAGCTCATAAGAAGACTCAAGGTTAGATCCATGTGTCTATGTTTTGGACCTTATTAATCGTGGAACTTCATGTGAAAGACTATATTTTTAGGTCTTCATTTGACAATCAAAAAAATGTACATTTATAATTCAATCAATTTGGATATTGTACGATCTTTAGATATATATATTTGTACAATTTGATGGTTATGTGCATTTTAAGTCTTCTTATATTTAAAAAAAAAATCAACAAAAAATATCATATGGACAACTTAACATAACCATTATCTGGTCAGGATTTAGTGATTATGAAACCTGACATAGGGCATTTGACTCCGCAACTTTTTTGCTAAAAGTCAAAACCCCAGGGGTTTGCCGGGGGAGGGGGGGCTGATTCGCATTTATTTTTGGTTAAAATTGCCTCACCAATTCATCCCTATAATGACTAACATTTCATTATAAAACTATCCTAAATCATGAATTACAGACCTCAGAATTTCAAAATCTCCTGTTTCATTTTCTGCTCAATTCCCTAATTCCACCTGTGGTATACAGCCAACCTACAACCTGCTGAACCTATTGGGAACCCTTACAAGTAGGACTATTTGCACTTGAGTATATTGTTTTGTTTACGCTTGTGTTGCTAGTGTAAACCAGGCTTCACACAAGAAGTTACTAGAGTCCAGGGGCCAGTTGTATGAACGCTGAATAGCGCTGTCCGCCGGATAAGTCACTATCCGGTGGATAAATTCTAAAGAAATCATTTGGAGTGGATATAAACTTAATCCAGTGGATAACTTTTTTCAGGCTTCGTGCAACCGGTCCCAGATCACCAAACAGCTTAATGATGATCACCAAATTGTCATTATTTTAAAGTCGATGAGACAATTTGAGAAGCATTGATATAAAAATGTTTTTGTACAGGAGACCAAGATCTTCTAGGTTTTCTGAGTGATGAAATAAAATTTGAAAAAGACTCTGCCAAACCTACGCCAACAATGGATTCTTTCACAGTAAGTCAAACAATAACCATTCTTTTTTGAGACTTCCTTTACAAAATATAGTTCTGATATATTTACAGTTATTATCTAGTGAATTCATTGTTTAATTTGTATCTACAGCCCAACATGGATGGTACAGTAGTCAGACTTGAACGGGAAGTTAATGGGGAAAAGTAAGTGCAATTGTAGACAATCACTGCTCAATCAAATCACTTAGCCCTGGCCTGCACAGATGGTGAAAATGTTCAAAAGTGCTGGCCATAAATTGAATAGACTTGGAGTTTTGTTTGAACAGGGTTATTATTATACTTGAAGTGAAGCCATTTACTTTCTCAATATCTGTTCATCATCATCATCACGCAAGCTTTGGAGGAGGTACATGTATGGAAATGACACTCCTGATGTAGATGTATATGTGGGATGCAGTAATTTGGGGCTAAGGATACAAATCCTTCTGTTATCAGTTTTAAGTTTCTGAAATTGAAGTTTAAACAAACATTTTTTGGTCGGAGTTCCCCTTGATTTGTTTATCTTCTGCTGCCACTGTGTTATTTGGTTATTATTTTGTTTGTTTGTTTATTTTAAGTGAATCAAATTATGTGATGTTTTAGGATTGTAATAACATTTGACGTCAATCAAAACATCAATGAAGATGAAGCATACATCAGTGGTGATGAATCTGATGGGGAAAAGTCTGGCAGCGTTGAAGTACAAGCTGGAGATGTAAGTTACAGTATTAGGTAGCTGTCATTATTTATTGTAGGGATGGTTGGATGAGTGGAGATGGGTCAGTGTAGTATTGATTTTCACCTGCTAAAGCCTGATTGTCACTAGTGAAGTAAGTTGAGATGGAGACTGAGCAGTAAAGACACTCCTGTGTATGTGAAAATTAGTGACCACGGATGGAAGTGGAGAAGGTAGACAATGAAACCAATATTCCATTCTGCTTCCATCACTTACAGCTTGCATCTCCACTTATTTCACTAGTGAAAATTGGCCTTGATAAATTCACTTCTAATTCCTGATTAACAATGAACTAGTCTGGCTTTGTATCATACTGTCTTATGACATGTGATGAAACCATTTGAATTGACCATTTCATTGACCAAACATCTGTTGTGCTTGAGAGTGATGTGACATAAATGTCATTGTTGAGGGACACCAACCAGGCCTGACAATATTAACTTGGCCAGTGCATGTAATGGTAGCTGTTGTCAGACCTCTAGCAATAGCATAGGAATGAACATGGATCAACTGTTAATCTTTTGTTTTTCTTGTAGATTGTATCTTATCCATATTTTACAGTTGACATTATAAAACAAAATGTAAGTAACAAGCTTCAAAATTTTAATAAAGAAGTGATTTCCAGCTTCTAATGACTGTAGGGTTATGTTTTGAATTCAAGTTCATTATTTTATTCCTTCATTGATAGAACTATTCAGTTATTGGACAACCATGTATTTGTTTTGCTCAAATTTGTCTATCCTTTCATTCATTAATTCATTTATTCATTCATATCGTTTTTCATACCTCCCTTCATAAAATCATTCATTTGATTATTTCCTGCCGTTAGTCAGTGCATTGGATGTGGTATCAATACCCCAATAAAGATTGTAATTAAGTAACTTATTCATTCATCCATTTATTTGCTCATTCATCCATTTCTCTTGTCTGGTCTTACGTTAGTGCTATTTTTGAATGTATCACCAAATGTGTTAGTATTTGCTCACTCTTTATCTACAATATAATCTGTGTTTATTTCAGGGTAAAACATTACGATTCTCATGCGAATACAACCAGGGAGTATTAGCCAAGTCAGGAGATGTTGGTGATGATGATGACGAGTTATTCCAGGTTATTAACGTCACTGTTTTATCAAGTCCCGATGCAGCTGATGCCAAAGGTCTTTATTCAGCAGAAACTGAAAACTTAGATCCTGTAAGTAAAGATACTGTCAATCAAGTTTTAAATAAATTAAGGACTGAAAGCCTCTAGGGAATTGGAACTCTTTTAAAACCAAGTCAGCAATAAGTTTGTGCTTAATATATTGTTGTTATCATGTTTTCCATACAATTCAAAAGTTGAATTTCTGGTAAACAATGCTAACCATTCTCGGCCTATCAATCATACTCTAGTCTCCTTTAGTTCTGGGCCTCCTGTGTGTGAGTAGCTTGGGTGCCCAGAGAACTCAATACTTGGGTATAATGATAAATATTTCTTTATAAAGCACATTCATGAAATCTCTATGGGCTTGTGGCAAAAAAATGAAAAATGTTTGAGAAACATAAATTAACTGCTAAATAGGTGTGAGTTTTTTTAGGTATATCAGAGTGGTATTTCTAAAGAACAACAATTCAGATTGGGTCTTGAAAATAATAATACATAATAAATAATAATAATAATAATAATAATAATAATAATAATAATAATAATAATAATAATAATAATAAATGGTAATACTCCCTTAGGAATTGTAAAAGAGCCTCCAACACCTCTTGATCTTATACTAAAAAGGGCTGCCAGACTAGTGCATTGATGCACACTAACTAATGACTCTCAGTCATGTCAAGAGCTGTGCTGTGTGCTGATGAAAAACTATATTTTTTTTTGCTTGCAGAATCTGTATACAATGCTTCTAAACATGTTAGCTGAGAGAGGAGTCGACAGTGGCTTTGCCCAATGGTTATTGGAATACAGTACCACACTAGAACACCAACACTATATCAGATTCTTAGAAGACCTAGAGGGGTTCATCAAACAACACTAGAAGTGGAGATAAATGCTTATAGAAGATGCTTCAAGTCTAGGTTTTGTGGTGTGCAGACAATTTACATGATTATGATCAACTGCAGTGCAAAAAATTAATCCGTGAAACTTTAGTAATACTAAATAGTGCTATTTTATGCAAATTCTATTGTTTTCTTTTGTTTAATTAGCACTATTTTGTACTATTTAGTAATTAGTGTTTCACGGATATATTGTTTGCACTATAGTAAATAGTACTAAATCTAGTTTTGAAGTCTTAACATTCAACACCATGCAATAGTGAGTTTGTACAGACAACCACATCATGGTATTTTATTAAGAGAGATTCCAATACTTGAAATACAGTACAGTACATTACAAGATTAGCATTGGTTCACAGGTTACGTGTAACAAATACTATTGTTTTACTGTTGTTTGATAAGTGTTAATATTACATGGTTATAATGCATTCAATAACATCTAAAACCAAACAGTGTATGTACACAAAAACATAAAACTTAAAATGCTAAATGCAGTGGTAATGTTGTTTTTATTTGTGATAAGAAAGGGAGTTCAAGAAAGAAACTAAAAAAATAATGTCTCTTGATCCCTTAATTTCAAAACAAAGGAAAAGGCTCTCAAAACCCTGTGAGAGTTACTGTAGTAAATACAATTGAGTTATTTCACTGTTTTACTTTTGAATTTATTCTCTATTTAAGAGTAAAAATATATAAGTTGTTTGAATTATCTGCTGTAATTCAAGATAATCCAAATGATTTCTTATAGAGTAGAGCTACAATACGATACACTACTGTTTTCCACTCAGACCAAAAAGACTTCAGTTGTTTCACAGGTTTATAAGAACCTTTCTAAAGGCAATACTTAATATCATCTACATTCAAGGTCAGTTTGTCAAAACAACTTACATCTCTTTATTTGTTTCTTTCCCTCAAACTAAGGTTCATCTTAGAGTTTGCACTATTCATATGTACATCTGTGGTGATTTGTAAAATAAAATAATATTGAGCAATCAAACCAGTGTTGCTAGACTAGAGAACTTCATTGGACTGTGCCAAAGTTTTGGAATGCTGTTTTAATTCCTGGGCCCAAATAGCCCTGAAGTGTGATGACGTTTTACGTTTTGTTTTTAAGATCCTTTCATATTCAAATTTTGTATTCCCTCAAGAATACAGGAACAATAGTCATAATTAGTGAACAAAAGCAATTCCCTCAAGAATACAATAGTAGTCATGATTAGTGAACAAAAGCAATGTGAAAAGGATTCTGGTCCAGACACAGGGGTAAAACGTCATCATGCTTCCGGCTTATTTGTGTCATTTGATGTACATAGTGATGTTCCAAAATTGTGCACAAGTTGTCCATTCTTGCCCAATGCCAGCAATGTGACATGGTACCTACATGCAGGTTTATGTAAAATCATTGGTTGCAGTGCAAGAGTTGGTGAACGATCATGCACATCATCTGGATGTTAACAGCATAATTTTTTATAGTTGAGTTAGCAGGACCCTAATTATGAAGGTTAGTCTGTGAAAGGAAATATATGGATTTCCAGTATATACAAAATTCAAAAATAAAAAGAAACTATGAGTTTTGTTCTCTTTGAATTGTGAAATGTGGTTCTTCATCCTCATCCTCCTCTTCACTACTTTGTTCTCTTGTCTCTTCTGCAAAAGGACAGACAAAACAGTCGATACCTTGAGACAAGACAACATTTTGAAATTAAATTGACAATAATTGTTTATTATTCATTCCAAATATATGCATGATGTTAATTGGTCAAGGACTACATCTTTGTCAGACTCCTAGTAACAATGTCAGCTGTCTTTTTGCCAAAATGATACCAAAATCAGTTTGCATACAGTTACTGCTGTTGATTAGCTGACAATTATTCCAGGATATCAAATGATTGATTACCTTGATCGTCTTCTTTTTCACTTTCCTTCTTTTTCTTAGCAAAATTCTTCTGTTTCTTTCTTTGACTGTAAAATTTCAAAATCAGATTTGAAGTTGAAAGGTAAGGGAGTTATGCTTTGAAAATAATAGAAAATGAAATTAGTCTTCATTAGTTCTGGGCTTCCTGTGCCTACATCAACATAAAAAGGGAGCCCAAAACTCAGGGACTGGGAGTGATATTTCTAGCAGGTGGACTACAATTCAGATTGTATCTAAGGCCCAGGGATACTCCCTATAGAAATATATAAAGTTAAGGGAAAGAAGAAAGTTAAGGGGGGGGGGGGTGCTATAGCCCCTCTATCCCCCTGTCTCTGGCACCACTGAAACTCAAAACAGTTGCAAGGAAGATACCAAGAACACATTTCAATATCAACTGGAATCAAATTTAAGCTAATACCGTTTTGCTCTTTTCTTTGCTGTTTTCTCTTCAGCTTTTAATTTATTTTCTTCGAGCTTTTTCTGATAAGCCATATTTTCTTCTTCCTGAAATGATAAGTGCATCAAACAATGCTTTGTAAGTTGGCATATACAGTAGAATACTATATTTTGTTGTCCTTTTGAAACTAATTCAAACATCAATCCTTTTAATGTTTGCTCAATTTGAATCGAACAGTGACTTTTTGGTTGAAGAATACAAATCTGGCTTCTACTTTTAGTGTTTCATGTGCCAAAAAGAGCAAATAAAAGCTTTGAAATTGTACAAAATATCATGAACTTTACACCGAAATAGAGTGGGAATACATGTTAGTACCCATTAATATACAACACCATTGCAAGACCCATAAGCATCTACAGATAACACCTAGTACAAGGATTGGGGTGACAATTGAAAAAAAACTGATGAAATGCTTGATTGTCATGAACACCTTTTTTGCTTCCTTTTCTAAATATTCTGCTCTATTATTTTCTCTCCGTCTTGTTGCTCTATAAACATGGAATTCTCCGCTACCAGCCCCAGCACTTGATCCTAATGAAAAAATAACAACAACAACAACAACATTATAGATATAGCAATAGTTAGATAACTTGTGTAATATTAGCTTGAACTGCATCATTTTTTTTTCTCTAAATAAATGTCTGAAATATCAATATCAAAATCAATATACTTCTTCATGTCCAAAAACTTGCATTCCTGTAGAGTGCACGCACTAAAAGTGTGCAACATAAATACCACTAAATAGTGCTATTTTATGCTATTTAATTCTATTGTTTTCTTTTGTTTACTTAGTGTTATTTACTACTAAATAGTAACAACTGTTGCACACTTTTAGTACGTACACTCTATTATAGAACCAACATGAACCAAGTAATGTATTCCCTGTAGAAATTTACCTCAAAGATGTTTAATACCTGGGGAGGACTCTAGTTAGCAATGAGTAGAGATAATCTGTGAGGCTCAGGATCAGACTGAGATATTTTTTACAGTTTATGTGATTTAAAGTGACATGTTGCTATACAGACCTTCGTAAAACTGAGGTATCTTTTAGGGGTATTTCTGGAAATTTCCAACGATTATGCCCATCCTATCTACAATATATAATATGGGAGGACTCACCTTTCTGGGATTCAAAATGTAATTGTCTTTTTGGTACTGAGGTATTTCTTAATTACCAGGCAGTGGAATACCCTCCTAAGTAGATTCATTGGACGGGTTCACATCCCAGGTACATATGTGATTCATGATCAAGACCCAGCCCTTTCACCAACTGTACATGTTTTATTATTGCCAAACACTCTCAAATAGTGGCATATTCAGGGTATTTTGTCATGTATCTTTATTTTTGTTTACAGTATGGAAGTCTTACCCATAACAAATCGAACAAAATCTTTTGGATCTGTCGGTTTCCATTCTTTGCGTTTTTCAGGTATCACAACATTCTTTTCCTGAAATATTATACAACACACATCAACAGGTGCCAGCAAAGTCTCAAGGAAACAGTTCGTGAACTGAAAAAGTTCTATTCTAGTTACTATTTTACAAAGAAATATGTGAGTATGGAACGGTTTAACGGTCATGCTTTGTTGGCATAAATTTATAGTTTTATTAGAAAGTTGATAAAAAATCATTAAAAAACATATTTTCTTCAATCTCTTGTCTACCTCGTTGCTGAAAAATGTAATGTAATGAGTTATTTTGCGATAACATGAATATTTCTAAACGTATTTGAGTGCCCGTGTTCGAGTTTATCAAACAAATTGAACCATGTGTTACGTTTGTCGTTTATTTTTCGTACAGGGAAAACACAAATAATACATAGTACTTACTGGATCTTTCATGAGCTTTTCATACTGTAATCTTTGTAATTCTACGGCCGTTTTAGGAACTACAGGTTTTTTTCTTTCTTTCTTTTTGTTGTCTGACACTTTTTTCTCTTCGTCCGCCATTTTGAAAATCTAAACCGGTAATGGACTGGTAAGAGCATACAGGGAACCCAAAAGTATGAGAAAAAATGCGATTTGCTTTGAAAGTCCCTCTAAATAAGAAAACGTCGACCTAAAAAATAAGATGAAATTATTTTTATTTGGTTTTGAATGATATTCTCTCTTCGAGCAGATTCACATTTCGTCTCTTTTTGTTCCTCTTTTGTAGAAGATTTCCCACAATTTTGGGCTTCCTGTGTGTTGACATTTGCATTCCAAGTTCCTCTCTTCCCCACAGAAAAACAAATATGGAGTCAAAAACTGCGAGTATGTGCGCGGCTGCTGCTGCTGTTGCCGCCGGATTCTACATCTACTTCGGGCCAACGACGTCTGAGAGAAAAGCTAACAAGAAAGGTATGTCGTTAGAACAAAATTACAACAAGATCGCAGTATATGACGATATATGACAGACATTTGATTTCATTAATTTGCCATAACCGACCATGCAATGATTGTAAAGCTCGTATTTTTGTGTTATATATTTTGTATTTTATTAGATGAACCTCTGAGACACTTTTGAATTGAGTTATGTTCAACCACAATAGTAATAGGTCAAGATTGAATGGGAAACAGCTTTGATTAATTGATTATTTAGTTGTGTTTCTCAAATTCCTTTCTTCGTTGCATGAGAAAAGTGGAAATTGTATTTTTTTATTCAAAATGCTGTTTTAATAATTCATAATCCTCAAAATAAATAAACATTTCTGTTCAATTCAAGCTTATTTGATCTTTGCATTCATCCTTTTTTTGATTTTTTAAATTTCATTTTTTCACTCTTTCTACTCATTTCACTCATTTCATTAAAATAGAAAACTGGCAAACATTTCTGTGTATAAAAAAGCCCTTTTACGACAAGTTATCAAATCTGATTATCATAGAAAATATTTTTGAGAGGATAATGTTGTATTGTCTCTGTACATTTTGTATTATTTGACAATGTTGTTGAAAGGCATGGTCAATCTCCAAGCTAAGGTCAAAAATCATTACTAACAATATATGTAGGCCATTTAAAATCAATTTTTGAGGGGAAATTGAAGGGAAATGAATATTCAGAACCAGATGTAGAGCAAATTGTGAAAATTATTATGAAAAAAATTATGTTATATTTAGTGCCAAATAAACACATTTCAATGAAAGGAAAACTGAATGAATCAATGGATGAATGAATGAATGAGTGAAAAGATAAATGAACAGACATTAGTTGATGCTGTAAATTGTTCTGTTCATGGCTAATTGAAAGGACAGTTTCTTGAATAAATGGACTGTAGGTTTTTCTTCATAAGTCCATGAATGAGCATAGAAATGAATATAGATGAGTGTAAGTTAGAATTAAATGGCTAAAGGATGAAATAAAAGAAAAGTATTTTTGAAAATGTGCATGTAAATGCTAGCTGAACAGCTAGAAATGTCTAAATTTGATTATGTGATTATATTTGAATTGATATTTATTTACAACAAAATTGAATAAATGGAATAAATTTGAAAGGCATTGGAAAAATTATTTACTAAAAAAAATCAACAATATGAAAATTTCTCAGTTTTTTCCTTGTTTTTGCATTCACTGTTTTAAAATATATTTTTTACTGAAATTTTATGGAATGAAGGATAACCATGAGCTGATCATTTTTCTAAATTTTCTCTTTGCCTGAACACATGAAATACTTTAATTGTTTTCAGGTCTATGCGCTGGTCTCTGCAATATAGGCAACACTTGCTTTATGAATTCTATATTCCAGGTAAACATTCATTTGATACTGTCCATAGCCTCTCAATACACAATTATTATTTAGACTGAGTATAACATGGAAGCTTAAATATTTTAATATATATGTTACTCACTAGATATTTTGCATTATAATTTTGTCTTTTAACTATATCATGAGCATTTTCTGAGAGGGGAGGGGGAGCAACAACATACTGATTAGCATATAAATGAGAGATTTTCTGAATGATTCAGGGTTTAGCATCTCTCCAGTCCTTTGTCTCATGGCTTGAGGGATATTACTGGGAGTTTGGTGAAAAAAAGGAAAAAGAAAAACTTGGAAATGTCCTTGGTGACCTACTAAAAGGTACAGTTTGATTGATGGGTTGATTGAAGGATTGATTGATTGATTGCATGTTTAATTAATTGATTGATTGATTGTTTGATTAATCTATTGTTTGTTTGATTCACTGATTGATTTTTTACATGATTGATTGATTGATTGACTAATTGATTGATTGATTGATTGCAGAGCTTAATGCAGAATGGAATAATGATGATGCCGCCTTGACCCCTAGGCCATTACTGCAAGTATTACATCACCATGGATGGGTGATATCCCCTGACCAGCAAGTAAACAATTATATTATATAAAAAATGTTAAAGACCATTTGTGAAGCTGAGGCCAATGTCACCTTTGAATTCTGGTATATGACAGGGATATCCCAGAGATTAGCCAATCAGTGCATGTTACTCTTCAATGAATTTTAAATTCTGATTGGCTGAATGCAGGGATAGGATATCATTATTAGGTCATGCAGTGCTTTTTATGTAGAGATATAAGTGACCAAGTGCAGATAAGAATGGTGAGCACTATGTTTGTCATATTTGACACTGACAGCGACTAACATATCACATTTTAACTTTGCTAGGATGCTCATGAGTTTTTCCAAGTTTTATTTTCAACTTTGGAAGATGAAATGGTAAGAACAAGAACTGATTACACACTCCCAAAAAATAAAAATAAAAACTATAAAATATTTAACACTTAAGACATTTTCACTCATTCAGGGTCAACGTCCAGCTGTAGTTGATTTCAGCAATATAGCAACATTTGAGGTAAGGATAGTTCATTATTTATTGCAACTTCATGCATTCATAACTTTGTTTTGACTTTTCATATTTTCTGCAAGATCATCTGCAATCTGAGGAGCACATTGTCTTTGTTGAATTTGAATTCTTTTTCTTGGGGTACCATGCAGTTGTCCCAGGGGAGGGGGAGTACTCCCTTCAGATCCAGTTAGGTGTGTTCCGCTGGGATCTTGTAGGGGTTACCCTGTTTATGACAAAAAATACCTAACTTCCATACCCTGTTTATGACAAATTACAATTGTTTACAAACATTATATGATTTGTATAAATTTTTCAATTCAGACACACGTGCTGCTCTTATCTTTTTTTTAAAGTCAACGATCTTATTCCTGCCGATTTCCTGAATGCAAAATAATTTCTCTCATTTTTTGGGCCCTGAGTATGAAAGGAAGTTTGGATTAAATCGGAAATAAAGTAGAATTTGATACCCCGTTCATGACACCAAGGTCGAAAAACCATACCCTGTTCAGCGGATCATTGCTGTATAGTCGATATAGGGTAGTAAGTACTTGAAGTGACTTCTCTCATGATTAATCCCTTTAATTGTTTTTAGTTGTCTTCATTTGAAACAGCTGGTTATCAGTCATTACTTTTCCTCTTGCAGAAAGATAAAGATAAAACAGATGGGAGTGCAGTGCACAGAAGCCATAGTATGTAACAATCATTAGAAATAATCTTGTTTGGTTGATTTCTATAGTCTAAGGGGAAGTTTTCTAATTTTTCTTCAGCCCCAGTTATCAGGCGATGTAGTAGACGTCGTAGTCCATTCAGAGGTCTTATTGCAAGTCAACTTGTTTGTAAAACATGCTCTACAAAGGTAAATTAATGGGGATCCATTAGAGTTATAATAAGGGTTCTGCCTGTTTGCTGTGCATATTAATTACTAACTAATAATCATTCTGATCTGCTTCAGATTGTAAACACAGATCACATACTATCAAAACTGGGAATAATAATTATAATTGTAAAGCGCATTGAAAAAAATCTTTCATTGATGTTTTTTTCATGAAAATAATTTATTGTTTTGTAATGTTGTAGTGTCCTGTGAAGTTTGATGGTTGTGATAGTTTGTCCCTCAGTTTACCTACAACAGTACAGGTGAATGAACAGTTATTGTGTCAAGTCTCAGTTGTTTAAAGGGATGTTTTTAGTGATGTTGCTGATGTTAATAATGGGAGCTGATGCTGATGACAAGAGCTGGCAGTGATGATGACAAGAGCTGATGATGATGATGACAAGAGCTGATGATGATGACAAGAGCTGATGATGATGATGACAAGAGCTGATGATGATGACAAGATCTGATGATGATGATGACAAGAGCTAATGATGATGACGAGCTGATGATGATGATGACGAGCTGATGATGATGATGACGAGCTGATGATGATGACAAGAGCTGATGATGATGATGACAAGAGCTGATTATGATGATGATGACAAGAGCTGATGATGATGATGATGACAAGAGCTGATGACAATTACAAGAACTGATGATGATTTTGGCAAGAGCTGGTGGTGATGATGATGACAAGAGCTGATTATGATGATGACAAGAGCTGATGATGATGGCAGGACCTGATGATGATGAGGTATGGTGTTGAGGATGACAGAAACCAATTATGAACAATCACTTGCAGTATCCAAAAAAAACTTTTTATGGCAGCCTCCTTCCTGGACTGACTCTATGAACAGAGGGAGAAGAGAGTGTAGGGTATCCAGAAGCTAAATAATAGATCAGTTACATATTTTCCCCAACATGCTCATCTCTTAATACATAGAATATTAACATTTATTCTTGGTCTGTTTGCTACCTTTATGTAGGTTGGATTATGTTTAGAAGATCTATTTCGACAGTTTGTTTGTTCGGAGACAGTAGATGCTGTGGAATGCAAGGAATGTGCTCGTAGAAATAAACACAAAGACGCCGAGTCTAGATCTACATTTATTAAACGTCTTACCCTCGGGAAGGTACGTGCTACATTTCATAGAATTCAGGGGAGGGGCCAGGGGGTCTGGTGCCCCCTTTTTTGGAAGACCTGATTTATCTTTATTGATAATCCTTTTAATTTTTGATTGATGACCCCCCCTCTGGATCCGCCCCTGGGATTTCTAAACCCCAATCACAATGTAGGAGTATTACAAGTTACTTATTTATTTACTCAAGAGGATGATTGATCAACTCTTCTACAGCTAACCAATATATATGGCTTCATAGCGGAGTTGGTAGAGCATTGCACCAGCAAAGCAAAGCTTGTGAGTTCGAATCTCGTTGAAGGCCAATTTTTCGGCGCTTACTCTTGATATAATTGATACATTTTAATCAATTAATGGTTAATAATCTCTAATAATTAATATATTAATACTTCAGGTTCCCCAGTGCTTATGTATACATATCCAGCGGACGTACTGGCATTCTGATGGTATCCCATATAAAAACAACATGTATATCAAGTATCCTGAATATCTTGATCTTGCACCGTTCATGTACTGTCCATCGTCTCGTAGTCCAAGCAGAAGGTTGCACCTCGGTGTCCCCCTGCCGTACTCTGGTGCGAGTACTCCAGAAGGCGCCAGGACGCCTACAGATACCGGTGATCTTAAGGCAGACCTTGGGAACTTGCTAACTTCAAGTGTATTGTCGTCATTCTCGTTTAGTCGACAGAACTCTGAAACAAGGTATGGACTGAAAGAGATTACTCGCTGCGAACGAAGACACATCAAGGCTTTTCCGCGATTTGGTGTGATTGCTCCCGTCAATCAAACTTCCGATTACCACCCGAATGATAACTCACCAATCGTGTCTTATCTTAATTATGTTCGTACATACGTCGTCGGTATGGGTAGGCGGGCTTAGACAAACTTCGAAAGCAGCTCGTAGAAGTTCGAAATTTTAATTGACGATTAGCGTTCGAGCGTTTGAGTTCAAAGAAAACGGAAAACTGCGATAATAACTAAAGTATGTTCTTGATTGTTACATTCAGGACCGTAAACCGAGTTGACACAAAGAATCGTTTGTGTTTATACACAAGTTCCCTCTCCCAACCAGTTTGTATTTATACACAAGTTCCTTCCCCCAACCAGGGGAGGGGAAGGGGTGGAGGATTGACGTCTGTACACAGGCTATTTGACTGTTGACAATATAATAGAGTATTTGTACCAGTACGCACCCCTTAGAACGTTAGAAACTATTACTGTGGCATCAAAATGTTGCTCCTTTTCATTAATATACTTCGTATTACAAATGAGTTATTCAACATTTTTAACAACATGCTAGCTGCCGTGAGAAAACCAGCCTCACTGCAGTCACTGTTCATATTTTCTTTTTTTTTTCGTCTAGTTTTTCTTTTGACCCTTAGATAAAAAATAATGCAGCCAAAGAGTATGGCTACTCGTGCTTATGTAATTTATTATTGTCAACCAAAAATATTGTAAACTGCTGTAAATAATGTAAATAAAATTTTAATTGAATTGAAATTCTTATTCAACGAACAATAATTGTGTCTTTCAGGACCCGGACTGTATACAAGCTAACAGCCGTCATTGCTCATCTCGGAGAAGTCGACGATGGACATTACGTCACATATCGTCGATTTGAGCCAGCTAATAGCAAAGTATCATTATGGCTGTACACGTCTGACGACATAGTAGAGTTAGCCACGATAAACGAAGTGCTATCGTGTAATGCGTACATGTTATTCTATGAACGATGTCCCGCGGGATTTGACTTTGAACCCGTATTTGAGAGAATAGATGAAGATGCAGGTAACATCGGACTTGCAAGTGTCCTTGGGTAATGCTGAAATCTGTAAGAAGGAACAACAAACAAAAAAGAACTGAAATGCAAACGTGTTAGTGAACCTGCAGTTCAACACATCATTTTTGATTGATAAAAAAGGGAGCTACGGTATGGATGTTTGACTACGAGTCCGCTAATGGGCTATACTTGATGTATGCAGCCACACCCACGTGGTTGAAGTATTTGATCGACTGAGTATTATACACGAACGCTTGAGTATGCGTCTTACTTCTATCAACATAATACTCTAAAGGTCGGTACACACTAGGCGACAAGTCGCAGCGACGTCTCCACGCGACAGTTCGCTTCAGTGTGCTCTGGTTCAACAATCCAACCTCTTGTACTGATTTCATGCGGCAAGTCGCAGCGACAACAATTTCTGCCAAAAATACATAGTACACACGGGGGAAATTGTCGCGTAGTGTGTACCAACCATAATGACGTCCTCGTTTGTATCCGCACATGGTGGAACGTTTAAACGTGGGAAGAACAATATGATATTACAGTGAGCAAGGTGGTATTACCATGACTATGTACAGAGGGATTTACATCAATGAGAACCAAATAGATTCTAATAGCATAATAAATACTTCTATGACAAGTGAATTCTGAACTCTGCAAAATATGCGATTTCTCCACATTCTCCGGGGTCGATCCGGGGGTAAACGATCAGGGATGCACGTCGTATCTTTTTGAAGTAAAACTCAGCAATTGGCCTCTTTTAGGGTTTAAATTTTGTGATTCGCCAAATCCTTACTTTTTGGTATCTCTTATGGGTTAAATAACACTGAAACACATGATTTTGGTATCTTTTAGAGATGAAAAAATTGTCAGAAGCGGTGCCTTTTTAAAAACGTCCGGTATCTTTTAGGGTTTTTTTTTTAAAAAAATTCCGACGAGCATCCCCGCTCAATTATTCCCGGAGTGCCCCCCCCCCCCTTTTAGGGATCTATTTATCTATTGGTAAAATACAATGTGAGATATGCAAGTGTGAAATTCAATAAATGAGCCTGCTGAGGTCAGGGGTATGCAATATGTATTACAGTAATTTGTTGTCTTGTCAATGTCGGACGTTTCTTTGAATTACAACATAAACTACAATTTATAAACTGCCTGTCTTCATTGAAATAAAACAATATTTCTGTTCAGAATGACAAACGTGACAAAACAAAACACATAAACAAAACTAATATGGATAGAGTGCACACACTAAAAGTGTACAACATAAATACCACTATAGACACTAAATAGTTCTATTTTATGCAAATTATATTGTTTTATTTTGTTTAATTAGTACTTTTTACTACTAAATGAAAACTGTTACACACATTTAGTGTTTGCACTCTATCACTATCAATCAACCAGAACACAATACCAAGACAATAGAAATAGTAGAAATAGTAATGTTCTGGTTGAGTGCTAGTTACAAATAGATAGAGTACAAACACTAGACGGTGCAAACAATAAATCCATGAAACACTAATTACTAAATAGTACAAAATAGTACTAATTAAACAAAAGAAAACAATGGAATTACCATAAAATAGCACTATTTAGTATTACTAAAGTTTCACGGATTTATTGTTTGCACTCTAAGTGCGTGCAATATAGTTATCACTAGTAGTAAATAGCACTATTTAAACAAAAGAAAATAAAACAAAACATACAAACTAAATGCTAAAAAATTAGCATAAAAAAGCACTAGTTGTATTATGTTGCACAGTTTTAGTGCTTGTACTCTACTAAATAGATGTTATATATAGTACAGAATTACAGTTTAGTATAGTTACTATTTTCTCTCCAAATTATATACAATACGTCATTATGACATCATGTGACAATGACATTTACTTTGTTTCTATTTCATGGTTTTAGTGTATTTGCCTGCCCTAATAACTGGGTTTATTCAATAATCGTCCACAATACCAACAGTATACTACACTCCTCCAGATAACTGATCACAAGTAAAATAACAAAGAAAAAACTGCAATGAATTTAAAAAGAAAAAAATCAGTCGTATATTGTGCAAATGAAACTCTTCAATATTTTACATTGCTGTAAAAACATACACCATTGACAATGATATCACTCGTTCAATTACAATAACAAATTATGTTTTTCAAGTTATTTGCGTACTTGTTGTATTCATCAGTACACTTCCACGAACTTGCATTGTACTCGCTTTAGCCTCGGTGTATTTACCTGGAAACAAGCCAGCTTATCCTCGGCGACCTACAGGGTCATACAAGACACAAATGTGATCAATAAATTGGACCCAAATGCAAAAAAAACGTCCCAAATGTAATAAACTTTGGACCCAAATGTAATGAAGGTTTCAAATATGATAAACTTTTGAATCCAAATGCAATAGAGTCTCAAAGGCAATAAGGTTTCCATGCTTTGGGACTATTTTCGTCAAAATAGAAATGTTTATCTATAATGTTTATACTAAAATTAGGTAGTTAATTTTAGTCTTTCGTGTATTTTTATTTTGTTGATTCAAAATCTCTTTGGTTGTTATGAACGACTCACCAAACGCCAAAGCTTGCCACTAATAGTTTTAGTTCTTACCTATTTTTACATTGCTGATATTCTGGTTTTGGTATCAACACATTATCTCCATTATATCAGTACCTAACAAAAGATATTCTATAATTTTTTTTCCAAGAAATTGTCAATAACATATACCAAACGTTTTACGTGAAATTAGTGAGAACTCAGGAAAGTAAGATACAAATAGTTATTATGGAAAATGATTTTAAAACTTTGATGATTTTTTTAAAGAAAATGAAAATATTTCCAAATCAGTAATCCCAATCATAATCGTAAACAGTCAAAATGTCCCATTTAACTTAACTGCTGTTTATAATTGTTAAATGATCTTATACCGTAAGTTTGAATCTAGAAATCATTTTTTTCTGACCGCATTTTATCAATTCATCTTATCAAAGAACATTTTTCAATAACGGAATTGATGTTTTATTAAAATTTGTATGTGTTTTGGCAGCGATTTGATTTTTTGATGTGAGCATGTAACTGCATATTGTTCATATAGGGAAATTGAATCTTCCACCACCTCACAAAACGTATGATCTATTTTGCCGTTTTGAGTCTGGTTATTACATTTGGTTACTTCCAAAGTTATTACATTTGGGACGTTTATTACAGTTAGGTCCAAATATTACATTTGTGCCTTCTACAGGATCCTACAGCGTTTAAAAAAGAAAATAGAATCGAGAAAAGATGTTAAAATTATATTGCAAAGTGATATGAAAGGTACCTTAGGATCCTGAGGGGAGGTTCACTCCACCACACCTTCATCGCCTGTTTTCCTGGCCTGAACGTAAATGGTGTATTGGTGTGGTCTTAGTGTCCACCCATACACTCCGTTGAGGCTCTTCCCTCTTCTTGGCGTTGCTAGTTCAATGTGAAACTTACTCAACAATCCTCCACTCAAAGATACAAGAAATTTGCGCGCCAGAGTATCACCTAGACATTTTCTCTCTCCGCCTGAAAAACAACAACATGGTTGAAATTCCTCTGGCATGGTAGTTTTTTCATTCGAAACAAACCTATACGGATTGAATTGTTGAGGTGAATTAAAAAGCTTTTCATCATTACAACAGCTCCATAAGTTTAAGAACACGGTCGTTCCTTGAGGAATGTGGTAGCCATTTAAGGTAGTTTGTCGTGTTGTTCGACGCGGGATACAAAAAGGCAACACGCTGCTTGATCTAAGTACTTCATTAATTGTCGCAGTAAGAAGCCGTGTACTGTCTTTAAGATAGTCTGCGTCAATCAACTCTTCTTGAATATCTCGCTGTAGGCTTGGGTTCGCTGCAAGTCGTGCCACACACCAGGAAAAGCTAGTTGACATCTTCTCATATGCACTGAACAAAATCTCACATAAAATTGAAACAATAGTTACATCATCGACTTCGTTAATAGACCCTAATGAATTATCTTGCTCACATGGACGATAGCTTTGGCTATGTGTCCGTAGAACATACGCAAGACTAGATGTGTGGTCGGAATGATGAAGCAGCGATCCCTGGTGTACTTGGTAAACTCTGCGAACAAAGTCATTCAGTTGAGAGATGTACAACTTCATTGAGTTGCACTTTTTTCGAGACATGTAGCGCATTATAGACACGAAATCATTACACGCACCAACATAACTAGTCTTAACAAACATCGTAGAGGCTTGCTCCAGGACTACACGAGCTTCGTGGTAGAATAATCTAGAAATGCAAGGTCCAAAAAGACAGTCCATGACGGTATCTGAGAGAGTCTCGCGGATGGTATTGTCAGGGTTAAACGGCTGTTTCTCCAACGCCACCACCTCGAAACTTTCATGTAACGATTCTATGGCTTTTTGTGCTGTGGCGATGATAAAATCTTCATGATTCATTAGTTCTTGTAATGATAATTTTGCTTTGTGCTTTTGTTGTAAATACTCTGAGCTGTAATCTTTAAACATGATAGGACTCGTGCACTCCCAAAGGCTGAACGAAAACAGGTCTGGACGACCTGCAAAATCACGACTTTTTTGATAAAGAACTTCTTTGATTGTTTCCATTGAGTTGACAATAACCACGTTGCTTCCACCGATGTTCATGCTGTAAACATTGCCATAGATTCGTGTTAACCAAGATAAAATCCTATGAGGTGACGGGCAGAATCGGAATAAATACATACATCCAATAAAAGGAAAGTAACACGGACCTGGAATGTCCAGGGCTGATGCGTTTCTTCTTTTGCGACAACATCGTACGAAAACAAACAAGGCTAAAGTACATAACACTAAACCAGTAAAACCTGTAACAATTGGTGAGATGGAAGACGTGAAGACGGAAGCAATGCACTTTAATTCATCTACAATGGCTCCAAAAGACGTGCCGAGAAACATAGGTATATCGTTTTGCTTCTTTTGCAGAAGAATAGTCACTGACAATGAAAGGCAACAAAAGGAAATTATCTGATTTCCTTTTTAAGGTAGAATTGCCCAGCTGAAGTAGTTTACCAGCGACGCACAGGCTTCATTTATCAATGGTGAAACAACGAAACACAAGCACGACATGCCATTCAAGTTGCTGTTTGTTTGCTTTGTAGACAACTGTAACCTTCACAGTCGAGCTGCTGCGTCCATGATCCGTGCTTGAATGAGTTATCAAGCATTCAAAGGTTTTTAAAAGCGTTCATTTGCATTTGATTTATTTGTATTGTACCCTTCATCCGATAAGACACACTCTACCTTGACCTTGGTGCCATTCTGCGCTTGTTTTCGTGTTTTCCCACCAACTCTCTTGTTTATAAAAAAAAGTCGTGTCATATACAGCTATCTAATAAATTGATGTTTTGGCGTCTTCGTGTAAATTACAGCATTCGTTAAAATTTGACACTATTTTGTTTCTGTCCATCAGTTTAAAAAACAACTTTCCATCCTTTCAAGCAATGATATATGAGTATTTATAGATTTTAGTTTGTCAACCGCCCAACATATAAATTGTTTTCCCCGTGCGTCTCTGTATTCGGGCACTACAGTCAAAGTACAAAGTTTGTTTTAATATTTTGACTGAAATTGAAACTTTCGTCTGATAATGAGATAATTGCAAAAAGCAGCTCATTTAGACATTGGATATGTCTCAGTCCAGTTTACCGAGACATTACATAACCAAATGACTTTTTCATACATGGATACAAACAACTTTGCCCCATGATTTTCATTCTCCGCCCATGATAAATCAAAATGTTTTTTTTTTCAGATTTGTTCATCTTTTCGACTTGGATTTCTTTTTTTTAATTTATTGTTTTTTCATCCATTTAATTGCACACAAAAAAGGTAGTTTTCTTTTACTGATAATCTTCTTAATTAAGTGTAGCTCAATATACGTGAAATCTCTACTGCACCTATGAACTGGGCCCGAAACTGAAGAAGAAGAAGAAAAAAAAGGAAAATATAACACAATGTTTTGTGGTGAGTGACTATTTAGACTTGTGTTGATAGGAATTTAGCTGTACGTCAATTTCAATAAACAAATACACAAGATGGAAAAAGAGGTCCACGTTATATATTAACCTCACGGTCACTGAATAATACCAAAGGCCTTTTTTCTCTCCGATGTAACGAAAACATCACTGCACGCGATAATACTGCATAATACTAAGACACCATTACATAATGCTTTTGCTAGAAAAGAGTTCCCCGCGTTGTTTTTGTCATATATAGATCAGGCATTTTGTATGGATGCTGGAACGATCTAGACTCACTAAATCGATGATACCCTAAACAGGCATGTGGCATGTTGAATGGGATGGCGGTAAAGGGCTGCATGGGAAGGACGTCTGAAAATGATGCCTGTTGGCAGGGTATAGTAATGTAGTTGTTTGGTTTAGCTAGCAGAATAATCCAAATCAAAAGCCACGGTAACTCTTTGCTGTGTTATGTTTGAGACTGTCAGAATCATATTTAAAAGAAATACAAGTACTGTTTAGTTGTGCAGCCTGATAAAAACAACCCAAAATAGATCGCGAAAGTGTTTTTGCGCTCTTGAAATATTGTTATTTTTAGGGATAAATATTTACAACAGAAAGCCTATTAAATCCCTTAACATTTAAAATAACGCCGCAACTTAGCGCAACCAAGGTCAACGTATGAATTTGTATGGGCCGTAAACAAGCTCAAGGTCATTCTAGTCCCCAGGCTTTCGCGTTCCCAATAAGTTCCATGAGAAGACGGGAGCGTCTGGGGACGAGGCTGGCTCATTACTCGAGAGAGTAATCTAGCGTAAATGAAGATTTTGAAAGTTATCAGTTTAGATTAAGCAGAACTCAATATGAAATAAAGAATAAGAGAAAATATTATACGCCCTTGGAGGGATTCGAACCCACGTCAGTCTTCGGTATTCTTCAGTCCGATGTGTTGCTTTCAATAATTGGCCAAAAACGCTGTATAAAAAAATAATAATAAATAAAGCGATTCCTTGATAAACAGCGAGTCGTGATATCATCCAAGTTACAACATTTTATTGCATACGATTTAGATCAATTTTCTAATGACTGCTTAAAATGGTACGGTGTCCTGGTATTGTGGGCTTTCTGTGTAGTACGCACATATAAATAGAATATGACGTCCTATGGCAACAACCAATCACAGACGTTGTTGACAAAACAACTTCTAACGTTCGCACACTTCAGCAGAAATCGATTATCCCGGACAAAATAGTTTGATCGTAAAAACCTTAGGTTCAAAACATATTCAAAGTACTACAAGTTGTCCAAAGTTTCATAAATTTTTCAACTGATATTAATTACTGGAATTTTCGACACTGAAGGAGTGTTGAGCGGTATATTTTGTTGCTTCTGGAACAGTACCGCTCCGAACAGTATAAACTTACTAGCATACAAGTCGGACGTTAAAAAAGCATCCTTTTTCACTGAAACATTATAGAAAAATGGCTGAAAATTCGTCAAGAGAAAGTTTACATGTCAAAGAAGAAGTGTTAGGTACAGTTAATGCTTCGTTCGACAAGAAACTGTCACTTGAAGACGATGTTCGACAGTTGAAATCACACGCTACGGTGAACAAAGAACAATCCAAGGTAAATTATCTTCAATCTTATCTTTATAGATAAAAACTGCGAAAAAATCTATACTTATGCTAAAAACACACAGTATTTATTTTCAAGATGTATAAACTTGCTTTTGGTCGAATTTGAGAGAAAAATGATAAAGAAAAACAGACAATAAAGGCTACTTTTGCATTTTTTTGTGTATGCTTCTGTCAGAAAGACCAACAAAGGAGTATAAAAATATAACTTTCATTACCCGTAAAAATCCGATTATAAAACTTTCTTGAGTTGATACAAACAAATGTTTATATAAATATAAATATGAGTGACAGGTTTAGGTGTTAAGAGGTTGTCCGAGGCATTTTTTTTTTTTTTTTTTTACACTTGTTTTTATTTTAACGAGTTTTGTTTATGAATGTTTATTCCAGTAAAGAAAATAGTAAAACAGAATCAATGGGAAAACCACGAGGGCAACTATTGCTATTTAAATTTATAAAAAGTGTCGTATATATGCATGTAAAAAAATTTTTTAAAGAATTTTCATATTTGACAGGTCGAGGGCATTTTCACTCCGCCTTTTTTTTTCTTTATCTCTTGTATTACATTGTTCTTTCTCAATCAAGCACCTGCATAAAGTTGTAAGATCGTAAATGTTACAGCCTTTAGTTTTTCCTCTTTTTAATCTTTTCAGAAACAGTGTGGAAGCGACTTAACTTCTTGCCAGTACATCCCATGCTGTTCTTTAGATAGCAACCACGGCCAAAATAAAAACAATGTTGGTGATAATGCTTCATTAGATAAAAAGACTGCTGTGTCTTTTAACATTCAAGTTGATGACACTTGTAGAAAACAGCCTCCTAAGCGATTGCTAACAAAAACAACACACAAAAAAAGTACAACCATTGAAGTTTTGAATGAAAAGCAGAAACAGGCAGAGAAACGAAGAAAGGTACGGAAAACAAAAGGAAGTGATCAATATTTTTGTAACATTAATTTTGTCTTTACACAGAAATACATTTTTTTGTGACTTTTTTACACAACCTGCCTTCATTCTACTTCTACAAATCATTGGCAATAAATGAGAGTTGACAACTATACATATTTTGATATGCATATTGGGCCTTTGCATGTGAAAGACCCATGTGTGTATCAACTAGAATTTTGGACGGTTTAAAATATTTCAAAGACTTCAGATGTTGTTTCAGCATCACCAAATTCATTAATGATTCCTGAGTATGCAACAAAAAAGAAACTGAGGAGAGATGAAGAAAATCACTTTTGGTTTTGTAAATATAAAAATAGAAGCATCAGCTATTACTGAATTTCATGTACATTGATAAGTCCTGTTTGACATAACAACTATAATTTATTGTACATTATGCTCAAATGATTCAACCATTTTTCTTCAGCAACAAAGAGAAAACAAGCTTCAAAGAATTCATGACCGACAAGAAGCAGCACGAAAACTTGCTCACAATGTAGACATTCTTCTTCAGCAAAGAGCACTAGCTATGGGAAATGCCACAAATGATGTGAAGCCACTTCCAACAAGAGAAATAATGACAACAGCCCACCAAGTTGCACAAAACTTCAGAGATCTAACAAATCAACTTGACAGTGATTTATCTGTGGGCAAAAGGTTGGACATGAAGAAAGCAAAACCATCTTGCACTAGAAGTGAAATTCAACATGAAACCAGAAAAGCCCCCCATAAGAGACAGAGTACTTCACAATCACAAAGTATATGGTTTACAGTTGATGGAAAAGATTCACCAGCAAAATCACGAAAGCCTGCTTTGCCTGCTAGGAAGAAAAAAGCTATAACAGCAGAGGATATTGAAGAAAAGCAACGAAAGGCAGAAGAAAGGAGGAATGTATGTTATGATTCAATGTCAGCTTATTCATATATGTTTTGTTCATTATTTGATCATTGACAAAGCTTGGCGGAGGCTGGCAGGTCTTTAAACCTGGCAAAGGGATGAAATACAAACTACAAACATCAATAATCCATTTCCACATTTTAACATTAGTTAAAATTTTAAGTTGCATACCACTTTCATGGCCCCTGATACGTAATAATTCAATGCATCCTTTTAATTTAACAAAAATGGATTTCTACACCTTGTATATTGTGGAGAAAAGTAGCGATGAAAATAATTAGTAGACATTTCAAGCTTACAGGATGTGTTTTTTTTTAGGCAAGACAAGAGAGAAAAGTCAAAAAAGCTAGAGAAAACCGTGAAGCACTCATGAACATGGCAAAGGACATAGAAAGGTTTAAGAACCTTCAAGAAGTCAGGGAATCATCTTCACCAAACAGCATACAACATAGCAAAGAATCAGCAATACTTGCAGAGAAAATAGCTGATGGTTTTGATAGACTTAGTCAACGCTATAGTGAAGATCTAAAAAGAGCTGAAAATTTCTACATCGAGCAGCCCTACATTGTAAGACCATAGCCATGCTTGAAATCAAAAGAAACAAAGAAAATTTTTAACAGAAAAAAAAATGATGGAGTGGTTGCATGTGAAAAGATTCACAAAACTGTGAAAATGCAGTTGGGTGTTTATAAAGAGTTTTTTTTCAGGAATATGCAAATTATGTTTGATTAATATACCTTTGTATAAAGAGAATTTTTAAATCATATATTAAAATTGAAAATGTAAGTGTGTGCATCACGCTTGTTGGGCATAAAAGACATATAGAAGGCAGCATGTCCACACTAATTGGTCTTGCAACACTTGGCAATCTCAGGTTCAATTCCCTGAGCCATGCTTTGTAATGCTTTGTCACTAAGTCAGTTGGGATTTTTATGCCTCTTTGTTTCCACATTTCAGTTTATACCAACACTGAAAAACCCAGTTGAGGGATGTATTGCAAACATTAATGCACATAAGAAAATTTATAAAGGAGCATAAAATAGGTTTTATATTTGAAGTAAGTTATTCTATATGTATAAAGTGTTCAACCATTTTTGTAAGTAAATTTTTTATCTGCGTGACCTATACTGTGCATGTACATCAGTGTCAAAATAGCATTTTGTTAATTTATTACAGTTACCAGACATGTATTTAGTATTATCTAACTCATCCACACTATCAATAATACTTTTTAAAGTGGGTGTTTTTCCAGTTAATATAAGAAATAAACGTGTGCAAATGTTTCTTTGAGTGAGATAGATTTACAATATTGTTAATTTCATAAAATGTTGGACTCCAACATGCCAAACTTTGTTACAAAATTCGGAACTTCATTCTGAACTTGGAGAAACATTTACGTAGTACTAGATGAACTTCTGAACTTTGTTGCAAACTTGGGGACATACTTTGAATTGAAGTTGTGAAGTATACAGCCAGATATTACCAATTTACAGGAAATAAAACCAAAATAACAAGCTTTCACCAGATGAAACATTTACATGAATTTATTATTAGTAGTATTTATGCACCTTGAAGCTCTTGAAGCCAAAGGAAAGATTTTTATTGAATAAAAACTAATATGATGGTATTTCAAGTTACAATTTTCCTGTTTTAGGAACAAAATCAACTTTATCTCTATATTTCATGCTGTAAGGTCCTTCTGACTGGAACAGTTCGCTTTTCCTCTCATCTTCTTTATCATAGATAGTGGATATAACTAGTTCTCTAGTAGGCCTTGGTCTCTTTATCGTTCTCACTAACTTCTCACCATAAAAACCGAGCCCTCTTTTACTTGAAGGATGTTGTCCACTGTTAGGTATTGGCTCAGTTATTCCTACTTGTGAAGAACCAAGGCTTTGTCCTACTTTCCATCCTTGTTTTTTCATGATATTTCCACCAAAACCACGAGTATATTTTTCAAAACCTCCAACTCTGTTTAAGTCAATGTTCTTTCCATGTTTCCATTCCTTTTCCACTCTCAATTGAAGCATGGTCTTGGCATCCAAGTCTCCCGCACCTAGACAAAACAAATCAAACAAGTTAACATCATCATTTTTGCATCTGCAATTCTCATCATCATTTCCTATGTTTTTCTTAATAAGTGTAAAAAAAAACAAGCACATTTTGAAGAATAAATATGAATAAAATATTTCTCCCACAGAAAGTGGTGGCCCACCCTTTGTAATTGACTTTGGAAACCTTTTGATGGCAATTTGTTTTTGGGAAAAAGAAAACAACATTGAAAAACGCAAAAATGGAACTGATACATTTCAAAATATTGTAACATGCAGTTTCGATAAGTTCGTTGTTCTCGGAATCAAAATTTGTTCAACGTTCCTAGGGAAAACACATTTTAAAACTTCTGTAAATAACTTTCTAGCTTTAAAAAAATAGTCTCATCAAAAACAGCCGGCAACCAAAAGCGTGATAAAGAAAAAAGCATAAAACTTCATTGATCTTTTCCGATTGTTTTCATTGAAATCAAGGGTTGCTGTTGTTTTTTCAAAGGCTTAATTATTCGGTTCAATAATTATTCTTTACATAGGAGCGTTTATAACGACTTTTTCAGGATTTCTTTATCAATAGTCAATTCAATTATTACCTCAGTTATTACAAAAGAAAAACGTAAATAAAATCCGCTGCAGCCAACATAGTCAAATGCTAGCGAAATAAGAGCGTCTTTTAAAAAAAAAGTCTCCAAAAAGTTAACCGAGACCCTAACCAACAATTGTTTTTTTCCGGGGACACTCAACTTTTTTTCGTTTTTCTACCACTAAAAGATATTGATTATCTTGCATCAAAAAGCGGGGAAAATTCGTACTCTGCGTGGTCGTACTTAGCGCTAACGTCTTTAGGACCCTTCAATGATTACCTCCAGTTTGGGAAAAGCGTAAAAAAAAAGCTTCTTGCATTTGACTTTTTAGAGCTTCTAGAGGATGTTACGAAAGTAATGAAGATGAAAAACTGATCAATAAAAATCGGGACATCGCAGCTTTTCAAGGTTTATCATAAAAAAGCCTCAATGACCGCGATGGTGCAGTTCAACAGTCCTGGCAACAAGATCGAACTGAAAGCTGGAATGTCCACCGCTAGCTACCCTAAGCATAGCTCTAACCAATTAGTCCGGGAATGGAGGAAAACCCATAAAAACGCTGGGAGCCAGAAAGAGAACCAACTAATCCAACTGACATAAGGAACGAGCCTCGGGGATGAGAGGCGAGCATTTTACCACCGTGTCATCCTGAAGTGTGTGCACAGAAATAATGCGCACCAACGATGACCGCGAACGTTTCGAGCTGCTTGGTACGAGATTGCAATGTATAGATTTGGCACATAAAAGTGAAATACTGTCAAGCATTAAATGAAGTTCATTTTAATTTCAGCTACCAATATTAAAATGTATATATATGTATATGTAATCTTTTTAATATTATATAACATAATATCCCTTTTAAATTGTATTGTACAAGTAATTTGAGGGCCATTTATCAGCCAATGGTAACGGTGTCATCATCAACCTATCTAATAAAGTTATTATTATTATTATTATTATTAGGGACTATGATTAAGACTAACTACAGAAATTAACAGGAAGTGAAATTTCACATCCGGTTAATATGTTTACCATACCGTTACATCGGATTAGATTATGCAGCAAAAAAAGTCTCGAAAGAAACGCTTCGCAGGCAACAGTTGTATAATAACTATTGGTTTGATTTAGTTGAAAGTAACCGATATGGAGTCGATTCCTTTATCAGTGGCAAACTTCACGAGCAGTTATAATAGTTATTTAATCGGTGCAATGGTCATAACTCTAGCGATTTACTGGTACGGAACCAAAACAAGACGAATGATCGAAGCAACATTCCCTACTATCCAGGGGCCACGACCATGGCCATTCCTTGGTAATTTACCGGGGTTCATTCGAGATAAAGGTCAACTTCATGTCTTTCTCGATAACCAGTATCAGAAGTATGGAAGTCTTTTTTCGATGACGTTCTTTAGCGATCCTGTTCTTGTAGTCAGTGATCCAAAGATGGTTAAAGAGATCATGGTTAAACATTTCGATTGCTTTCACAATCGTCCTCCGGTAAGTTTTGCTCATAACTTATATCTTACTTCTCTCGTTGTATTATATTGTAAATTGCCAGAATTGCGTGACAGTATTTTCACAAACTTGAGTTTATTTATTTATCACAAATCTGTAGCCAAAAATATAATCAGGGGAAATAGTCGAAGGTTGGCTGCCCGTTAGCTATAAAAAAATGACGATTCAATTTCAACAAAACGTGATCAAATCATCGGAAAAATATACACAGTGTTTGCTGATAAAAGTTTGATTATTTTTAGCAATTATTTGTAATTGAGTATTTAAAAAGACCCAGTTATTTGTGTGTTCTATTTATGCTAAGTAATCATGCCCCTGTATGCTAATTTAATTATTACGCTTTGGAATGCATTATTGCACAGGCCATTAGATTTTTGATGGGAAGGGAGGGGGAGGGGAGTTGGCGAGTATTATATTTGGTTACTTGATCTTCTTTTATTGACCCCCGGTGTTGTACAATATTTTCTTACTATTTTGTGCGACATTTTTCAGGAAATTCGTCTTGTGCAATATTTTTTTCTGGATTGCACGATAATTATTTGGAGTTTTAATCAGTTCTGCACCAAGTCAAAAGAACAAAACCATCAATTATGACAAAGATAATTGTCCATTTTCTTAATGTGACCTAAATTATATTTACTATATGTACTACACATCTCGTCACATTTCTAACCAAAAAACTTCAATATCTTACTAAATTGTATTTAGTTTATGCATTATAATTTTATTTTGTAAACGTGTCTATGGTAGATTCTCAATATACCACCACCGTTGAATACTTCACTGGATATCTCTGTTGGTGAAACATGGCACCGAATCCGTACAATACTGTCCCCATCGTTCAGTGCACATAAACTGAAAGCTATGATTCCACTAATGAATATAAGCTGTGATACTTTGCTGGAGAAAGTGGATAATGCTGCAAAAACTGGACAGAGCTTTGATATTGTCAGGTACTTAGTTAAGCTGACTACTTGATTCATTGTTTGACTGATGAATACACAGACTGGCTTTTTAAGAGCAAGGATAATATAGTGCTTGTCATTCTGTGCAAGAGTTCATGAGTTCAATTCCCAGTGACTCCCCATCCTTGTGTCTACGTCTTTCTGTGCAGAGATAAAATCTAGTTGGGTGCTGGATTGAACTGCATCAGTGTTTCTATATAAAGATAAATTGTACTCGTCAAGAGACAGATGTAAAACTGAAGTTTTTGGACGTCAGTCCTTTGTCGGAGTACAATTTACGGTGTACAATTTATCTTTATATTCTACGATTCTTTCTGTGCAGTCTAGTTTGCAGTAACTTAAAATACATGACTGATTTGCTAATAGCCTGTTTAACGACTCTTTACGAGGAATTCTCAAATCCTTTCCCCACCCCCTCCCCAAGAGTCACTACACAGCCTATCTTGCTGATTGTAATCAATTAACAAACTCAATTGGTGTCATAGACTCAGATGTAGTGGGATGCATACAATGGCAGCTTAATGTATCTTAATGATCATTACTTGACTGTCAGTATAGAGTGCACACACTAAAAGTGTGTGACATAAATACCACTAAATAGTGCTATTTTTATGCCAATTCTATTGTTTTCTTTTGTTTAATTAGTTCTATTTACTACTAAATAGTGACATTTGTTGCACACATTTAGTGCTTTCACTCTATAAGTGAAATTGCAAAATACAACAAATTAAAAGATAACATTTTATTGAAAAAAAATCTAAAATGGTTGCAATAATCTATTTACCAGTTACCAACAAGCCTTAACACTTGATACAATCCTTTCAACGGCTTTTGGCATTCAGACAGATTACCAGCGAAACCCAAACGACCCAGTTATGGATATGGCAAAACGTGCCTTGAACTTCAGCCCACTGATTCAAACTTTCTTGACGGTTGTTTCCATCATGCCATTTGGTGATAAGATTCTCAATACCCAGACTTGTGCAAAAATTGTGTTCAAAGACACCTTTAATTTGATTGAATATGCTCAAGGAGTTGTAGACTTCAAAAGAAAACAAACATCTTCTCGAAAGGTAACAGATACCATTTTTAATTACTAAAATGTTTCATTTTTCCTTTTATACATTTTTGGATGAGCCACGTGTGATGGGGGATGGGGCGTTTTTGTCTTGATTACTAGACTTGCATCATATTTTTTTCCAAATTTTTGCAACCCCACTATTACTTCTCTAATGGTTGTTCTCTTAGGTCTGTGTGTAGGTCTCTGACAGCTGCCCTAAATCACTATCTAATTATACACTCTAATAAATAACTGTTGTTATTGAAGGATTTTCTTGACCTGATGTTGAGCTCATCAGGCGAAGATGTCCCTGAACACAAGAGGCTTAAAGATGAAGAAGTTGTTGTTCAAAGCATGTTGTTCCTATTGGCTGGCTATGAGACTTCAAGTATCACACTATCGATGTTGTGTTATCACCTAGCAACCAACCTTGAGATCCAGACAAGACTACAGCAAGAGATTGATGAAATATGGACAGACGGGGATAAGATGCCATCATATGAAACAGTCCATGAGCTGCCGTACCTAGACATGGTGTTTTCAGAAACACTAAGACTCTGTCCTCCAGGTATAAATAGGATATTGGAATAGAAGTTAGGCAACTTTTATTGCGGGGGGAAGGAAGGGCATAGTATTACATTTTTTAAATATCCATTTTGGTGAAAACAACAGAAACAAACTTCTCACCAGCACTCTGTTTTTAGGGAAAAGGGGGGTGCTCTAAGGCGGTTGAAGTGTCAATGTCAATATTTAGCAGCACATGCTCTCCACATTCATGGGTCTCAACAAAACCAGCATTAATTCTACTAGTGTGGTATTCTGCTGGGCCAAACTAAATGTCACTGTTCAAATTGGGTAATATATCATCTCTTGTAGAAAAGAGGAGGCACCACTATATATTATGAAGTATTAGCATATTTAGGTGTATTTTCTTATGCTCAGAGTTGTACACACACTAAAACTTAGCAATATCTAACTCTATTAAGGTATTAGTGAGGAGATCAGGTAGTATTTTTCAAATCCATCTAGTGTGTCGTTTAGTTTTTTAACCCTTAATAGTATTAAACAATTGTTTTGTGAAAGCTCAAAGATCAAACATTTTGATCTTGGAATTGTTATTGTTTGATTATAGCAGAAATCAAACAGTTAATTTCCCTCAGTCTATATATATATAAATTTTTCCATTTGTTTTTGTTGTTGTTTTTGCAATGTGAAAGAAAGTATCATGCTTTTTGATATTTTAGAATGTTTTTGATGTTTCAGGGAACAATCTTATTCGTGAGTGCACCAAAGAATGCACAATTGAAGGGATTACAATTCCAAAAGGTTGTATCATTACAGTCCCAGTCTACAGCATTCACATGGACCCTAATATCTACCCCGATCCCAAGAAGTTTGATCCAGAACGATTCACAAATGAAGCTAAGCAGAAACGTGATCACACATATCAGTATTTGCCATTTGGCACTGGTCCTCGCAACTGTATTGGAATGAGATTCTCTCAGATGGAAATCAAGCTTGTTTTGGTTAGGCTTCTGAAGAAGTTTACATTTGTGGCTACTGTAGACACAAAGCCTGTTAAACTGCAGTCCAAGCCACAGCTTGCACCAACTGATCCTGTCATGCTGAGTGTTAAGTACAGAGATGCATAAGGTGGCTTGAAGTCCTTAATGTTATTTTTTTGCACCTCCATAATTCATGATATAGAATGTGTGTTGTAATTTATTATTGGAAAAAAACGTCCATTTATTATGGAATAAAATAGCAATTCCTCACACTCAGTGTTGTTTTTGTTAGGTTGTCAATGAACATTCATTTAATGGGGGTGGTTTTTTGAACACTAGAAGGCATTTTTGTCATAATGTACTGGGAAGGCTATTTTCAACAATTTTGACTGCAATTCAACAGATAATACATTCAACTGTTCATATTTCAGCCAATATCCATCAAATCTTCACCATCATTCATTCTTTCACTATAGTACTTTCTGAAAATGTTATTGAAACCCAAAAATTCAGAAAAGTCTTAAGTGAAGTCATCACTTTAGTACTCTATTGATGATGTAGGATTAGTTGAAATTAAAGCTAATAAAATAAATGAAATTTTGTAACTTTGATATCATACCTTCTTCTTCATAGACACTCATATCAACATCCCAGTCATCAACTGTCTCTTCATCAAAATCTGCTTCTTCCTGCTGTTTCCAAAATGCTGCATCAGTGTACCACACTAATCCACTGCCTCCCTTCTCCCACTTCAATTCAATGTCTTCTTCATATAACCTTTCCTTAGTCCTTTCCTGTGATGTAATATCATTGTGTAAAGCAGCATGTCGATCCCATTCTTCAAGTTCTTCATCAGAGTGTTGGTTAGAATGTTCAATAGTCAAAGTTTTTGAAGGTTTCTTATATTTTAAATCAAATCTTGATGAACTAGCGCTACTTGTTTTAGAATCATCAGTTTTATTTGAACTTTTTGATGCTACTCTCTTTTGAGTAATAACAGAGCCATTAGAAGTTGTTGGATTTGAGCAATTTTCATTGACCCAGGTCACACCTTCATTCTCTCTCCTGTTTTCACTTGATTGAGATACTGCTGCATTTCCTGTTTCCTCATTACTTATATCTACACAGCACTGTTTTGATGTTCTTTGTTCATCATTTTGATCAGAATCATCATACCTATAAATAACTCTTCCATGTGAGTCAAGAATTTCATAATCAAATGGTACATTCCCATACTTTCTTGTTTTGCTTCTTGGGAATGATAGTCCAAGTTTTTTAATCAAATGAGGAGGGAATTTACAAGCCCTGATAAGTTCAATAAACACACACAGTGGTGTTCCAACATTGCCATTAGGCATTATTGGAGGTGGATTCATTTCAATCAGACTCTTCAAATCACTCTCAACAAATTCTTCTGCAGTTCTTTTTGCATGTTGTTTTTCTTGTTTTGTTTGGTATATACCCTCTCTAAATGGATCTGAAATTAAAAAGAAAAGATAAAACTTGTATTGGCTCGCACAGGTTACCAAAACGTCAGACCACACAAACAGTCTTTCTCAGGACAATTCCCACTTCGACGATGAATCTACTTCAGTATCAATCCCCCCTGAGTACAGACCATTCACTATAATTATTACTTGAATTTTAATATTACAAGTTCTAATACAAACTATAAAAATTTCTAACACAAGGTTAAAAGAGGCTTCCAAATGCTATGCTCAGAATGATACTCAATACCATGCATTATTTAGATTGCCTTGTGAAGGAAAATTATCGAAAGTAATTTGCGAGAATTTAAGCAAAAATCAACTCACCTTCGTTTTCCTTCGAAACTTTTATCCTTGATATCAACACTTTACTTTTGAACAGCTTTCCTGCCGAGTCTGTCCAATTTTGACCATTGTAACTTTTAATCAACTCATCTATCCTGTGTCTATAAACCTTAATGATACAACAGCAAGTTTTTTCGCCATTGTCAATGATTTTACTCGAGTTCGTTTTACTATCTCTTTGTACTTCAGGCCTGTGACGAAAATGAAAGCATAAAAAACCCTTTGATTCGATAAATTGCGAGAAAAATGCACGCAGATCAGCTGAACGAAGATCTGAAGGAATATTTCCAACAATTCCATAACAGGATTCATCCATCTTGGCAGAGTAATCTCAATTTTACGAGTTTATATTCACAATATCATCGTCTTTCAAACGTCCGCCATTTTGGAAATAACAAATTTTACGTCATAAATTTACAAAAATTCTGCTGACTTTCTAGTGGGCTCATAAGTTAAGTGCACCATGGGAAGGTTTTTGGTTGTTGCTTAGCAACAGCCGCACGAAGTCAGAAAGCCATGTTTTCTTGACGATAGCAAGCAAGCATTCGAAAGTTCATATTGATTGTTCTGGAATACCAAAACGCTAAAAATGCCAATTACAAAACAACCCAAGATATCAGAGCCCTTATGGAAGGATTGGGATTACAAAGCGCAGAAAAAAGGTGTCCATCACACAGTTTATTCTGTAAATGGAGATCAATACACTGGCGATTGGGACAACAACAAAAAGAATGGTGGGTTTTTAGCATATAGCTGTATGAAATTTTAAAAGATAACTAACTTTATAGAGATTTTTATAATTCTTTTTACAAAGTTCCTTTTTACAGAATATGACAAATAAAATACAAGTCTAACTGTTCACTTTTCTTAGTCGGAATGCATATAAATTGGACCACAAATGTAAATAAATGTTCTTCAAAAAGGTTTTGCAATCATTTTGTGATCCATGTATTAAGCTTTAAATTTTCTTTATGACTGCACCCGTATTGCACCAAAAACAGTAACAATATTTATTTACTGGATTAGTGTTGCTACACACAAGTTGTAATTATGCCCTTCTTGTGCATTGGATAGTTTTGCAAGTACTGTAACTTATGTACATGTAGTTCTCTAAAATGGAGAAGATAATATTCATCAGTAGCCTCCGCTGCAGCCATCTTATGTGGTTCTCAGAAAAAAAGACTCTTGGTGAACCAGCTAGACGGCTGCAACAGAGGCTAATTTATCAGTGGTTGCATTATTTATCCAGCCATGGTTTCAAATGTTACATTTTTGTTCAGTGCTTTTTTCTCATATTCGCTGTCCTGTATTAGCCTGACTGCAGATATTAATTATTGGGAATTATTATTGTTTGGTGCAGGCAAAGGAACAATGCAGTGGAAAAAAAGTAAAACAATATATGATGGCGATTGGAAGGATGACAGACGGTGTGGGTTTGGAACTTACAGTGTACGGGAAGGAACAGGATTTAGAAAAATATACTCTGGTGGATGGAAAAATGACAAAAGACATGTGAGTGGTGTTGCTGCTGGCAGTTTAAGTGCTTATTTTGCTATTTATTTACTTGAATGCTGGTTAAAAACAATGTCAAAAAGTCAGGATTAGACTTCATGTATATCTGATATACTGGATCAAGTTGGCCACATTTATCTATCTATATACCTAATGATAACCAAACAACAATCACAAACAATATTGCTAAGAAAAGTAGTACTTATTATTCTCTATAAAGGTTCATTATATATTTATCATTTTAAATCTAGCCCATTTATTTAAATCCCACCCTCTCCCTCCACACACACACACACCTACCGCCAATAGGTTCCCTAGCTCAGTGCCCAATATTTTGTCACCTGGCTATTACCTTTTTAAGTAATATATAGAATATGAGTAGCTGAACTTTATGAGGATTTAAAACCTTTTTAAACCTCATAAAGAGCAGTTGCGAATATTTTATATTGCTTAAAAAAATCATTTCCTAAATCATATTTAGCTGAAATATTCAACATCAAACAAAAACAAATATTTTTTTCTTTTATTATTATTATTTTTATTTTTTGGGGGGAGAAAAGTCAAGTTGAAGCTGTACTATGCAAATCAGAATAAATCTCTTGTTGTCGGCCATGGCTATGATTTTGTATTGCTCTCTCCCTCATTAATTATTCATGATTTTTAAATTACAAATAATATTTTCATGGAACTCATGTTTCTTATTTTTATTATTATTTTTTTCAGGGATATGGTACCAACTTTTACTCATCAAGTGAATACTATGAGGGTGAATGGTATGCGGATAAGAGAAGCGGCTGGGGTCGTATGTACTATAGCGATGGTTCTGTATATGAGGGTGAATGGTATGATGACAAACGAGATGGTGATGGTATGCTTAGACTAGGTAAGACTTCACAATAGCATCTTAATATCCATGAAGAACAATGGATGTGGTACAATAATTATTTATCATGATCTGACTTGAATATTAATTTTTGATGATTGAACTGCAAGTTGTAAGGTTCTTCAATTCCTACAATTATGTATAGTCATAACATATCTATTCTAATACAAGTTTGAGGGTATGTGCAACTATTGTAAGAATTGTGGAAACTTACAACTGATTTTATACTACAAATAACCATTACCCCATTGCATTATATATGATGTCATGGTTTATTTGAGAGGAAATTTGACAAAATTTCAAATGGTCTGATTTTCAGATAATTTATGTGTACATACTGATATATTATATCGTAAATGATATTCTGTTCATTTGACATAACTTTCCCACTTGTCTTCATGAATGAGGATTTGCATTGATTTGACGTCCTCTGATGACCACAATCCTTTGCATTTATACCATATATTGTTGTCATGTGACATCTTATTGCATTAGGTTATTAGCACATTGTGAATCGTCACTAAACGGGTTACTATCATATGCACATTTAATGAGATTAATAAGGTAAAATCGACAGTGATATCATCCTTTCTTTTCAGCAAATGAAAACCGTTATGAAGGAGAGTGGAAAGATGGCCGAAAGCATGGCAAAGGAAAATTTTTCTACTTAGATAAAGGACAAGTTTTATGTGGTGTCTGGAAAGAGGATATTCCTAAAGGTGGGACAATGGAAGACTTTGGTCGAGATAGAGCCCCAAGTCCAACTGTTTATCCATTACCAGAGGTATGCGTTTTTTATTTATTAAACTTTTGGATCAGCAGCATTGAAAACAATTTCTTTTCAATAAAGATATTTATTTACATTGGTTTACCTATAGATGATTAATTTTTTTACATTGATACCAATTCATAGGATTTATAGTTAATTTTGTGACATAGTTATCGAATTTGCAATACATCAAATGATTGTCACAATTTTTAAATTAACTATTTTTTGTTTTGTTTTCAGTGTAAGCTAAGAGATTTTGATGAGGTTGTCAAGGAGACCCAAGAAACCTTTCTAGATGAACAGCAGTGACAGAAAAAATTGCATTTATTTTTATTGTAAATAGAATTTTTAAGATTTAGCCTTGTAAAAAGGAACGCCATATTAATTTTTGTGAAATAAATTTATAATTTCTTTTAAAGAATGCTTAATATACCAACTCAATGTAGGTTGTAAATTACCCTTTGCACTAATTTCCAACCTGGAGGACACAACAATGAAATGAATTGACAAAAAAAAAATTCAATTCCCAAGAGATACTATCATGATTTTACTGTTTTTTCCTCCAGGTTAAGGCAAAGGGGTCAATATTGAGACTACTCCAACTATAGCCTTACATTTATGATAATAGAAACCGATGTTGTCCTTGCCTGCATTGCTGGTGGCAGACCGCCAACAACGCAGGCTAATGTTGTCCTTCCTATCATTATTACTCCAATTTTCCCTTTTCTGCAAACTCATTGCCATTTTATTGTTTTGGCTGCCATCAAATAAAACTCCAACATTTTTAAGAACTTATGGTCATTAATAATTTATAAGGAATGATGATTGGTTGTTTTTGATTTGTGTGGTAATTATAAGTTTTGATTGAGAGAAGTGTAAAAAAATATCATATTGCGGTAAGCATTGATGTGTCAGAGTTTGCAGAAAACAGGGAACTGTAGAAACTCGATGAAGGACTAAAATCCAAACCATCAGTTTCTATCATAAATACATGGCATTGAATATTACAGTCTATTACAATTCATTGATATTCACTTGTTTCGTTGGAAACACCAACACAGTCCTTGTACACTAGTATTTTACTAGTTATTGTCCACTCCCTTTCCAGATTAATGTGAAGATTTCCTAGTTTACAGGGATTTTTAAGCAAAATATTAAACAACAATAAATTGTTGAACTAAGAGTACAAAAAATAATGCATTCATTGCAATACAACTATTATGCAAATTCTGTTGTCCAATAATCACTATTTAGTAATAAATCCTGTTAGTAAGACGTAAAAACACAGAAACAGCATTCAAATTATCTATCTTTATTTACATCTTTATTCATAATGAGTACTGAGTAAATGACTCATTCAAAAAGTCAAAGTATACTTTTTCTTATTTTCTATGAAAAGCTAATGAGATAATAGTAATAATATATTAATATTCTATAAATCTATGAATTTCTATAATTCACAATTAGTAAGTCCACTGCAACTCAACTTTGAATCAAAAGACATTAAATTCTAGAAAGGACACACTTTTGATGAAAAGGCATTAACATTCATATAGTTTTTAATTATCAGAATGTTAAAAAATGTCAGTTTTTTATATGGACTAAAGCGGCCATTTTATATACATTATTTAGCACTCAATAATGCTTTTTGATTTGAACAGTAAAAGACTCTGACATTTTGAATTCCTTTGGTATTTTGATTGAGGAAGGATTTTATGAGAAATCTCTGTCAGGAAAACATATTGGGGCCAGTAAAGTCCAGATATAAATGCATAAACACAGCCAACTTGAGACCATCTTGACCCATACTGCTGCCTCACTGTATGTGAGCTGGTCAAAATTAGAACCATGAGGCCTGTTGAATAAGAACAACAGATTCATTAATAAGTCAAAAGACTTACAGACAAATTTATTGTAATGTGACCTGCAATTTCAAAACATTTTGAATCGGTCTTTTCCCAACCATCAACCAATTTCGTAGGAGGAGTCTATTTCAAATTAACCAATGATAGGGTATGTTAGAGAAAGCTCTGCCCTATGAAATTGATTGAAGAGTGAGAAAAGATCACATCAAAACAACGTTTTAAAATGGTGGATCATGGTACAACGAATTTGACTAATTTAATAATGAGCCACAAATCCATTCTGAAGGTTCCTCATTTAATGTTTGATGTTTGTAACATTTTTAAATGCCTTTCATTTAAACATTCATTTGTAATATTGTGTTTGTACTAAATGGACAAGATGAACATTGTATTGCATTAACATAAAGTAAAGACGTACTTACTTGTACCAGTTTGTGAGAGTCATCATGACATATAGAGATGCCAAGAACATCATAAAATGATAAAATGAATAACTATATGCCACTCCGCCCTCTTCATCATCATAAACCTGTCTGTCTTCACCATTCTCTACAAGTGCAACATCGCTCCCTGTTCTTTGATGATCTTGCAACACGGTAGATTCTGTTTGATAGCTAGATGGTCCACTCGATGTTTGTTTTGATTGCATTCCCAATTTGCCAACCTGTGACCTACTAGAGGTACGCACACTGGCATAAATGACCATTACGAACATCAGTAAGACACCAATAATTCCCTGTGCATCAACACCTTTTAGAGTGACTTTAGAAGAAAATTGATGGTTGCAATTCTTATCTGATATTAGAAATTAAAGAAATTCAGTTTTAAACATTCAGAAAATTTCAAATACACGCATATCATGGCAATGTTCTACATATTAAGACATTATCTAATGAAAAATACAGAGAATATGATTATAGGATGCAAATGATATACCATCACATAGCAAGACCTACCATGATCTACCATGGTTTACCATGATAAACCATATATACCATGGTTTACCATGATAAACCAAAGATACTATGATCTACCATGGTTTATCATGATAAACCATAGATACCATGATCTACCATGGTTTACCATGATAAACCATATATACCATGATCTACCATGATAAACCATATATACCATGATCTACCATGGTTTACCATGATAAACCAAAGATACCATGCTCTACCATGGTTTACCATGATAAACCATATATACCATGATCTACCATGGTTTACCATGATAAACCATATATACTATGATCTACCATGGTTTACCATGATAAACCATATATACCATGATCTACCATGGTTTACCATGATAAACCATATATACCATGATCTACCATGGTTTACCATGATAAACTATATATACCATGATCTATCATGGTTTACCATGATTAACCATAATTTACTATGAACTACCATGCTGATGCATCCAAAATTGAATACATGAAACAATATTGCTAAGCTAGCTGGAGGTTATGTAAGTTTTACCTACCAGGTTGATATGATAAGGCAGACCATGTCAGGAACACAGTATACAACGTCACCACTGAGGGCTGCAATATCCCTATAAATATATATATATACCTTTGTACTGTACTCTTGTTGACATACAATCTGTTACCATAGTAACTATCATGTTCTTCTTGTCATCACTATTCCTACTATTGTCATTATCATCCATTTCACAACAATCATAATCACAACTATCATCACCACCACTATCATCACAACCATTTACCATCTGCATCTTGATTGCTGCTATTAGTCTCCAATGCTTCTATCATTATATTGCTAATCATCACCACCATCATCAATGTCATCACCATCATCAATGTCACCACCATCATCAATGTCATCACCATCATCAATGTCATCACCACCATCAATGTCATCACCACCATCAATGTCATCACCACCATCAATGTCATCACCACCATCAATGTCATCACCACCATCAATGTCATCACCACCATCAATGTCATCACCATCATCAATGTCATCACCATCATCAATGTCATCACCACCATCAATGTCATCACCACCATCAATGTCATCACCATCATCAATGTCATCACCACCATCAATGTCATCACCACCATCAATGTCATCACCACCATCAATGTCATCACCACCATCAATGTCATCACCACCATCAATGTCATCACCATCATCAATGTCATCACCACCATCAATTGTATTGTTAGCATCACCATCATTGCGATCGTTATCTGTCATCCCCATAGTTATTGTCTCTGACACTTGATATATCACCAATGATTATTATTACCATAAACATAACACTCTTACCCGAAGTTGGAAGGCTTTCTTGCACTTTAGGGTGTATTGCCAAAATAGAAGCAAAAATGCAGAGAATTACGTTGAAACTGACAAAGAACTTATTGGTATGACAAGATGATGCCTCAGACTGAGTATAATATACATACAGACAAACAATCCCGCCAATGGAAACACTGTACATCACAACTGTGAAGAAGAGAATCATGAACCCCCAGACCTTTGAGCCAGATTCCTCCATGTTAGTCACCCAAGCACTGTTCCAGGAATGAGCAAAGTCCACAAGTAAGATTAGCTGTATTAGGATAAAGAGAAAGGCTCCTACTAGGCCAATATACATCCACACTATTGGAGAAATAAAACAAAACAAAACAAATGCAACAATCAATTGTAAAGACTATAAATCCATATTTACCAATAAATTTCAAAGAAATTGTATGCAGTGGATAACATTTTCCAGTGGGTAACTTTATTCACATTTCACGCAACTGGCCCCTGGGATTTGGGTAATCAGTTCCTGGTATATTCAGAGGTGAGTACCCACCAATCCTTGTAGTTTACGGAAATTGTGAAGGTTTCACAATTGATAGGATCATAAAGTTAATAAACAGTGATGCTGTGCTTATCCACAGCATAAAATATCACATACCTTCAGAAAATTGCCCTTTTGGAATGAAGAACACACCAACAATGAAACCAATAAACAGAAGAATCTTGATTCCCCAGAATCCATTCTGCAATCCTGATCGACAATCTCTGCTGCTTCTAACGCCATACATCATTAAACAGAACAAGAAGAAAAATGCTGCCATAGCCAATCCAATCCTGTAAACTGCCAGATAGCCCACGACAAGCTCACATACATTGCTTTTCTGAAAACAACACATTTGTAGAATAATCAAAAAAGTTTTTATATACATAGATATGTCAAAAAGGAGGACAAAAAAGAGGGACAGCAAACAATCTATTGAATGTCAAGTTATAAAAAAGGACCATCTTCCAACAAAATGCTGAAATTGTTTGGGGATAGTACGTTGAAAAGAAAGAGGAGGAATAACAGATAAAAATGGCATGCTTCTCGTTTTAAAACCTTCATATCATATTAATTTTTTTTTTTTTTTTTTTTTTTTTTTTGTAATTTTTCATCAACTGTAATACACTTTGGTTTGATCAACATTTCAGTTTCTGACCTCACTAGGTATAATAAATCATGATGTTCAAACTATTTATAGCTTTTGGAATTATGTCAACAATTTTGCATGGCGCAGCTAGCTGACGCCATAAATTTTAATTCTTCTGCTAAATTATCTACCAAAACACATTGAACAACTTGAAAAAAAACTAAGCTAATAAAACTCACATCACATAGATACGGAATCTTTTTTAGTTTCTCCTTCACTCCTGGTATAAGCGTAATACACGAAGCAATCAAACCAAACAACAAGAAGAAAGCGTAGACGATTCTTGTCGAAGTTGAATTCTTGCATTTTGGACAAGACTTGCAGCATAGCGAACAAGCGGCTGAACCACAACAACAAGCAAGACTAGCAGCACAAGATGCTGCCGAACAAACCCCAAAAACAGCTCCCATTTCTGGACGGAGAACGCGGAAATCAAAGAGGATTTCAGCGCTTCCTTCGTTTCGAAAGTAGACTGCAAGCTTTATTTAGAACGTCATTTCTTGTCGGGTCATGTGAGGCTCATATGACGGCCACTAAGGGGGTAGGGGAAGTGTAAATCATTGACCATCTCCCCTTGCTGACAGACTGACACGTTTTGTGTCGCTGACAATGAAATTCAAGAAAACGCAAAAAAAACCATCAAGGAAATAAAATCTCATTGCATTCAGTGGACATAGTGCTAATAAAGACACATCATTATTATTTCTTTTTGCTCCTATTTTGTACTTAGCGTCGTGCATTTATGCAAAATGACCTTGGATGACCCTCCTATGTCGAAATCGAACAGAGGACTGGGTCTGGCAGCGCTGTGAGACAAAAAAAATCAACAACAACCAGAGAGGATACGGTACGCACGAAGTCACGTTTCCTGAAAAACCAAGAGAAATTACTATACTAACTCGCACAATACGCCCGTGGACGACATCTAACATAGGTAAGTCAAATTTGTATCCATTTTGTTTTATTTTTAGTTGTAAACTATTGGGAAAGAAAGAAATTTGTTGCTATCGACCGGTTGATTTGTGAAAGGTCACCTCAATCGGCTCGATAGACATATATACCTTTTTAATACAGAAGCTGTTATTTTCTAAATATGTAATTTCATTGAAGTAATATCTCAAGTTAACGACGAAAGGCAGTCTCATCTAATCCTAGTTTCATAATCTACCTTGCTCAACAAGCTGTGAGCTAGCGATGGAGTAGTCGCCATGTAGTAGCCGTCAGTAGCAACGAGTACAACTATAAGCTGCTGACACAACATGCTGACACTATATTGCCCTTACTGAGTTTGATTGAAACTGCTTATTTTAAAATCTGTTTCACTGGAGAAATTTGTATGAATATCATTCAGTCATGGTGAATATTCTATGTTTGGCAATTTACAGCCAAAACGTGCAAGTATATCTCGGGAATGATTACAGCTTACTATATTTTGATCGATCCGCGAAAAAATGACGTTCTCCTGACTCCATTTTTTGCGTAATTATGGGTCATTGTAATATTCAAGGCAATCTGGTCAGATATAACTCATTTCTTAGGGTTGTGAAATAATGATTGAAAGCAAGGGTGTCAAAGTGTAAAATTATGGATTATGTAGATTTTCACATGGCACCCCAAGAGCTCTGTTATATTTTGGCCTCTCAACTAGAAACTCTCTTCCCTTGCCTTGGCTTCCCTTCCCTTCATTTCCCTTTCTCTTCTCTTCTCTTCTCTTCTCTTCTCTTCTCTTCTCTTCTCTTCTCTTCTCTTCTCTTCTCTTCTCTTCTCTTCTCTTCTCTTCTCTTCTCTTCTCTTCTCTTCTCTTCTCTTCTCTTCTCTTCTCTTCTCTTCTCTTCTCTTCTCATCTCTTCTCATCTCTTCTCTTCTCTTCTCTTTCTTTAATATATTAACTATGAAAAAATCTGTGGAACACTATTAACTTGACTATTTAGTATAAAATAATGCTGATCAAACAATAAAAACAACTGAAATAAAATTATGTACTATTTAGTATCTTTAATCTTTTTCAAATTTATTGTTTATACTCAGCAGTTTTTGTGAATACAAATTGAATACAATTCTGTGTCAGTGCAGTAGTGACTGAGTGAGGATGAAATTAAAAATCTGTTAAGTCCAAAATTCCAAGGATTATCTATTAATCCAGGGTTTTTAATAATACTTTAATGGTAGTAATACATAATGTCATCATATACTACCAATACCAGAATGTTTTGCTGACTTTCTTTTTTATCACAGAGTGCACACACTAAAAGTGTGCAACATAAATACCACTAAATAGTGCTATCAGTTTATGCTAATTCTATTGTTTTCTTTTGTTTAATTAGCACTATTTACCACTAAATAGCAACAACTGTTGCACACATTTAATGTTTGCACTCTAGGGTAAATTGTTTTACTAATCTCCAATGGGATTAAAATGATTTTTGAAATTACGATTCGCAAAGAATCAAAGCGCTCTTTGTGATTTAGGTGTTGCAAATTTGCTTGGCCACACCCTCATAGTTGACTCCGTTGTAGACGTCTTTCGGCTATGTGACATCTCCTCTAAAGTGAAGAAAGAGCATGTTTTAATTAATACAGGGCCAAGTTTCAACTCTACTTTCCATTTATTGTCATTTTTGTTGTGTTGTGTATTAGAAGCTGAAATTTTGCAATGTTACTAGTTTTGATATATTTTTTTTTTTATTTCTGGACTACATTTTTACAGAGCTGCTTGATTTGGTCATGTGATCTCTCTGCAAGTAGCCCGCTAGCACTTTAATATTAGAACAGGAAATTTCTTTGAATTTTGATTCATATTTTAACCTTGTTTTTTTTATCTTTGAAATAGCCGCCTTAGCCGTCCATGGCCTTTCAATAAATGTCGTTTCGTATCGCATATCATGTTCTATTTAGTTTTTTTACGTCATGATTCTGGTTCTGTTAGGACCTGTCGTCGTGTCATTGAAATGCCTACAATTCTGAAACTTATATTCAGCATTAACTATTGAGCACTTTGTCATCAGGAGAAGCCTATAAAATGTACTAATAACGAATGAAATTTGTTGACGGTAAAACGTGCGTTTTTCTCCATTAAGCACTTCTTCGTAGATTATTGTTTTGCAGCTAGTGGCAACTAATAACTGTTGCACAGTTTGTGTTTATTAAAATATGACATTTTAACCCTTCTACAGACGCTTGTGTGGGCTTAACAATAAAAAAAATTAAATTTTCGTCTTCCACATGGGATTTATCATCGTCAGGGTAATACGAACTGACTGATGGACCAGTGGTCCGAAAGCTTGGTTTAAATCATTGCAGTAAATAATAATATGAAACAACACTAGTGAACGTTTTTAAGATGTCCACGTACAAATGAACTTAAGAAGAAATATAACTTTGAATTAACGTCCTTTTTAAATAATAAAATGAATAAAAAAGAAAAGTAATTTTTGCATTTTACGTCTATAAAAATGTTGTCATAACTGTGGTTTAGTGAACTCTTGGAGGAGGTGAAATAAAAATGAACTATCAATTTCTGATTCTGAGTACTGTCCATCATCAAAGATTGAAAAGAAATGTAGTTCGATAATCTGAAAGTGCGAACTTGTTCTCGTGTTGAGAAATCACGCCATTTTGAAGGATACATCTTACATGATCTTTCGATCATGTGATTAACCAAAAAAGGTAACAGAATAATGTCGACATCTCAAGTTTCTTATCTTATTTTTATCATATGTTATTTAGTCTTGTCATTTGCCTCCAAAAAGGTAAATATAGTCGTATCGGTGCATCTCCACATTTTGCGATTAGTTTTGTTGCTTTGTTGTGACTGTGAAAAATTGTCAGTAGTCGCACAGGGTAGCGCACTGGGAACCAACTGCGCGGGACTTGTACTTGGGACCCTCAACTGATCGCTAGTGGATATTAGACATTCCTCGGTAGGTAAATGAATTATCGTATCAGAACATCTGAAGTTTGCTATATATAACAATACTACTGCCATTTGACTTTAAATTGATTTAGTTTTTTTTATATTGGTTACTTTGCCGATGTGGGAAACTTTAATAATTTCGTATAAAATACATGGAACATTGTTATTCCAATTCGACAGTAGAAGTCATTCTACAGTTCCATATGGACTATAACTGGTTCACTTTCAACAATACACTATGATTTATGTGTTGCTAATTGAGACTGTGAGTTTGGGAAAATACTGATTCACAACATTCCTCCAGTTTTTTTAATAAAAAAAAATTACGTACTTTAATATAGCAACGATCGCTTCGTTTAATCGAAAACGTCACCCGAGCTGATTCAGCATTTTTATCTCTTATATGATAGATAGTCAGAACAAATCGTAGAACAAATCGTTAATCAACTCGGCAGATAGCTAATTTGGAGTTTCAAAGTATTTTTATTTTTCGTGCAAGGATTTGCGCAATGTTCATTTAATCTGTTTATGCCTGCTGTCAGCCCTGCTGTGTGGTCATACATCCAATACACAAAGCACTATGGTGCTTGAAAACTGAATAACAATTTACCAGGACAATACAGTCATTTTCGCATGAGTGGGAAACGTTTACCATACCGCTGCGATACGGTAGATAATTCGAATATTTTTAGAAACTACTGCTACGATAAGATGCAGTACTGTTTGCTGACCACTCATACGAAAACGACTCTAACTGTCCAGTATGTTTCACTAAAACGCAACTTAATGGTACTTATGTCATATTTGATTGACTCATTGTTTGCTTCTCCATCTTTGCTTGAATACCTCTTTTCTTCCAAAACTTTTTTGTCTTCTTTGCCAGGTCTCCGGCTCTCCTTACTGACTTGAATTATTTCTTACTTTAGTATTGCGTTCTTACTTACAAACCCGTACTTACGTGCTTACTTACTTACTTACTCACTTACTCACTCACTTACTCACTCACTTACTCACTTACTTATCTGCGCACTTACTAACTTACTTGATTACATACGTACTTACTTACCGACTTACTTATTTACTTACTTACTTACACCCATCAATCCATCCAATGACTAGTATTTAATCAAGCATTTGTTTATAAAAGAAATTATCCCAGCAGCTAATCATTTCTTTCTTAATTCACTCTTCAGACCATTGTCCAAGTGTGTTAGTCCACGCCATGACGGACTATCTTCGTTACCTTCGTGCTCTACCAAGCTTCATATATGGCGTACTATGTTTCTGTGCGATAGTAGTGTGGGTTCTCATTGCTACCCTCACCCTTCCATTGTATTTCCTATTTCGAATGTTCAAGTTTATACAAGGCAAATTTGTATCGTATTATAATTTAGGAAACTTGTTAGCATACAAAGATGTGCCTTTCCAACACGAAAGCGAAAATAATCGAAACTTTATAAACGGTTTATTTGTGATTAACGGTACACCGGATATTGATCAGATTCGACAATTGATGATGGAAAGAATTATACTCAACTGCGATGAGCCTACTTACGTACATATGAAACAGAGGGTTGTGAAAGAATATGGTCACTATGTGTGGCAAGATGAAGACGATTTTGACATCAATCGACACGTGGTGTTTTACGATGGCGAATCACCTTGTAACGAAGCAGAACTGCAGGAAATTCTTAGTAATCTTGCTTCATCTCCTCTTCCCGATCACATTTCTCCGTGGATGTTCGTTATTGTTCCACTAAACATGGACAAAGAACAGTTTGCTACTTGTATACGCATCCATCATTCACTCGGCGATGGTTTTGCTCTTGTTGGGCTTATTGCTCGCATCGTTGATCGCAAACCAGAGTTGCTTAGAGTGCAAAAACCCGTGGCTACCCCCTGTGATAAACAGAAGCAAGTTTGGAAGGCTGTTTTAACTGGACCATTAGCTTTACTCAGTGTAGCATTGGCTCATTCCACCAAAAATCCATTCTCGTCTAAAGTGAAGTTGTCAGGAGAAAAACTGTTTAGTTGGAGCAAACCTGTTCGCATGGAGAAGATTAAAGACATAAAAACACTCACAGGTATTTATCTCACAAAAAAACGTAATTTGATAGTTTATTAGCCAAATTACAGTAGCTTGTTTGTCTCCTTGCTTTGTGAATTGGTTGGTTTTCTTGCTTGGCTTAGGTCTTCTCTTGTATACACATATACACCCTACCATTTTTTTCTCCTCCCAGCTACCCTAATCGCCTCTCAGCTTTCGACATTCCCCAATTGGTTTCTCTCTACTATTCTCTCTTCTTCTTTCCTATCGTCTGTTCATCATACAGTAGAACTCCGATTTACGCGCGTCCGCCCGCTTATACGCCTAATACGGCCAACCCAGCCACTTTGAGATTTCTCTTTGGTGACTGTTTAACAGAGTTCCAATGTACTTTTCTTTTCCTTCCTGTAAAACGGATAGACACTTGGCTTAATTGTTGTTCTTGTTTCAAGGTACCACGGTCAATGATGTCCTCTCAGCAGTCATCGCGGGCGCGCTAAGAAGGTATCTCCAATCAGAAGGCCTTGACGATCCAAGCGATATGCAAATCGCATTAACTATCAATACACGATCACCACACGTCCTTTCTAAGGATAGTATACCACTCGAAAACCACTCTACGGGCCTTCTGTGCTCGCTACCAGTAGGAATAGTTGATCCAGTACAGCGTATCTACGAAACTAAACATCGTATGGACGACATGAAAGCTTCTTCAGACTGGAAGATCTTTGGTTGGATATTCAACTATGTACTAGGAACATTACCAGAGTCTATTGGTAGATTCTCGTCGTACTCGCTCAACCGCCATTGCTGTCTAATTCTCAGTAATGTCCCTGGCCCTTTGAGCGAGTTGGCGTTCAATGGCAGTGCTATTGAGTCCGTGATGGCCTGGCCACCACTCATGAGTGATACCAGTATGTCAATATCAATGTTTAGTTATGCTGGTAAACTGCGCATGAGCGTCATGACTGATAGAGCTGTACTGTCTAATCCTTCCAAACTTACAGAATTGTTTATAAGTGAGTTTAATGATATGTATGATCAGATGAACACTACTAAGAGCTAATGAACGTTAGTGCGGGTAGTATTAAATAGTTTTAAATAATAAGTGCATGGCAGTAAGCAAGTGAACAGCTACCGATGTTAGTTCTTCATAGAAAAACCGACATAGTTCACGTTAGACTGTGATATGCATCTTGATCTACTGGCCTCGTGTACACGTAGACCAAACAAACACGACCCCTAGCCTCAGTTGCAGACGGCTTAGGTGGTTCATCGAACGAAAGGCTCCCACACTTTTCGTTCGACGAACCACATAAGACGTCTGCAGCGGGCTACACGACCCCGTATTGAGGTAACTTCCCCTAAAAGATAGTTCGCTTGAATTGACTGATTACCATTAATAAGTATAAATGCGTCAAATTTAGCGTGACTATAGTTTTTTACTAGATAACACGATGTTTTATATAAGTAGCAATTTCATAATTTCCATTTCTAAAGAAATATAGCTTTTTCTGCATCAGAATAATTTTAGCTTGTTATTTACTCTACTAACAGTTATGTTACCTGTTTTCACAAGTTCGGATGAGCATAAATAAAACCTTGAGCAGGCTCAAGACCATTTTTAACCTCAAGAATTTCGAACAGAGAGCTAGGTTTCCTAACTATCTTCCTATTGTAGAGGATACAGTAGGAACCTTACATGAAGTATTACCATGTCTTTAGAGTCGTTACTCCTAACTCGTGGCATATTTACTAGTGTGTTTCTACAGACAGTCACATGATACATTGTATTATCTTTTATTCAGAGAGTTTTCAAAACTCACTTGGTATACTTTACAGTAGTATTACTATAATTTTCCGTTTTCTACGAACTGAAACACTCGAACGCTCGTCGCCATTTGTTGCTTTTTCTTCCGTTAATTAAAACACCGAACTTCTTTCGAACCTCGCCCAAACTCGCCCACTTGTCGTACCAACGTTTTTGCGAACTTAACCAAGATGAATAATGATTGGTTAGTTTTCATTGTGTGATAAATCAGTCAGAGTTTTGATGGATGGGAACAAAGGAAAAAAAACATCAAATGGCGGTAAGGGTTTATGTGAGAAATTTCGTAGAGAAAACGGAAAAACTGCAGTGATTACTACTCATTATTACATAGTAAATATTAGTTAGTTTTGTACGGTTTAAGTGTAAAGACGAACCTCTTCAGAGGCCAGAGTAACGAAACAATTTACTGAATGCTCAGTAGTGACGAAACACGACTGCATTTTTTTTCATCTAGTAAACACCATGAACACAATGGCCAAACGGTCAGATGCTCGTTCATTGACAGGAAATTGTTTATCATTTATTAGATATTGACGTTTGACCTGGAATTGCCCTGATTCACTTTGACGTTTTGTTTACGTGGGGGATAGAATTGCAAAGTTTAACGTTAACGTTTCTCCAAACGAAACAGTTTAGCCTAAAATAGCCTAGTTTTGAACTATGATATGTGTTTATATCTGCTAAATAATAGTAAGGACGTGTAGGCGCTACTACACTTTTCCTAGATCAATTCGAGTTTTAGAACAATTTTCGGTAAATTTGGGCTGATTCAACCCCCTCCGACGACCATGATCCTTTGCGTTAAACAATGGATTGTTGAAGGTTATTTTGCTATGACGTCACATTGAATTAGGTCAATTAAGGGTTGAGTGCATATATGTATAAGTAGAGCAATTATCTGTGTTTTTAATCTTGTGCCCTGGGCCTGCGTTCTCGTCGCCAACGGCGGAGATTGTTTCTCACGTTACGCAATTCTCGTACGAATCGCAAAGAGTTCTGGGTGCGAGAATGACATTTCACATATGCGAGTATCTACTTGTTTACGGAGCATGCGCATTGCTTGACTATATTTCTACGTAATTTATTGATTCTGATTTTATTTAATTAATAAGGTTGGGGTAAAGATATTGATATATACATTAATTCATGATCCGATGATTTATTTCATGTACAACTCGATCATAACACATGTAATGACTTGAGAATAAAAATCACAACAGAATTCATATTGTTGGATAGTGTATCGTAGAAAGTGCACCGTCGTGTGATTTGAGATATGATCGTGTTTCTGGGGACTGTGGGGGGCTGGTTGGTTAGTTGATATAATGCTGTACCGTCCACTGCAATCAATAAATAAAACACCTGAGGGAATGTGAAGTGTTCTTATTTGTGAATGTCCCACGATCAGACAGACCTGGCGTGACGTGACTGTGACAAAATATTGCATCACTGTGCTGTAGATAACAGACGTGGGCGTGACTTTGAGCGTGACCTAAGCCTGACTGCGGACGGTGCCGCTCGTCGTGCCAAGTTGTTCTTCCCGAGACCTCAAGAGAACAAGTCTTTCCTTTTCTCATAGTGACTATTTCTCTGCTGCTTTTCTTACCAAGAACATTCATTCAAGAAAAAGTAACACAAGCATTTGAAAAGACCTCTCTAAGGTAAGACCGTTTTAAGGAAATCAATATAATTGATAGCGTGAATACCGTTCGTGAATGTGTCTATGCAACTCACAAAAACGTCATGCTATACTTGCTCTTTAATGAATAAATTTTACATCGCTCAATTCAAGGTATTTGAAACTCTCTGGACTCTGTGAGAAATACGGTATAGTTGTTAGATACAATAATGCGCTTTGACTTGTTGAGTATGTCCGTATTCTGATGTAGAGTTTGATCGCGTGCCGCATAACAACACCGAGCATCTAAAGATAACACGTGTGTTTTTGTACATAGTGTTAGCATTAAAATTCGCTAGCCACAAAAAGTCAGAGCACTTTTTCTACTGACTAATATGTGCGTGTTGGGGAGTCTTGGGAGCAGAGTTGAGCAATACACCGGTTAAGTGCATTTCGATACTTAGTATCACTTTGCAACCATGCGGAACTTTTGAAGTAGAAATTTTTCTTGATGAGTAATCAGGACACGTTCAGCAAATCTCAACTATGCTATTTAGTTCATTCTTCAAACTGTACTACAGATAAACATTTCTTCGAGGAACCATATAACTTTTTCAACTAATTCGAAGAGCATTGTTACTTTGTCTGTAAATTATTCAAATTGCTCTCCACTGGTAGCAGAGTTTAGCTAGTTTCTCAGTTGGTGATGTATTGATGTCGGTTTGATCACTCGTTGGTACTGTGCATGAATAACCACAGGTACCCCAAGCTGTAACTTGCGAGTTTTTTTTATCAAAAACCTATATGTTTTATGTATCGCTGGGATGTTGCTTCAAGATTTGTATACATGGCTGATCGAGATTTAGCCCTGGCCTTTTAGACTGCTGGCAATGTTGTCCTAATGGGGTTTGGGGGCACTATATACGGAATCTCATAGACGCATAGATTGTGGTAATATCATGAAAACAGTATGCAAGGTTACATGCTTGACATTTTCTTTCGTAGCTCGCTGGTCATGGCGATATACACAATGCGAAATATCTGAGAAAATAAGAGCAAGAACATCGATAGAATATTTTAACAGAAGGTCCTGAAGGGGGGTATCAAATCCCAATTCCCAACCTACTTTTTACTCAAATCATGGAATACTCAAACAAAAAATTCCAATTTAAGTAGTGCAAGCAAAATATCGTGTGGACAAGGACTATTTTTAATTTAAATTATCTGTCGCTCATTAAGATGATCTTATGGAATAATTGTAATGATTCAACGGTTCTGCCATGTGAGATAACAGATCGATAAAATAACTCAAAATACATAATTTCTAAGATTATTTGAGCTCTTATCGAAACGTGATAATAAGAGAAAATCCCAATCCAAACTTTGAATTTTTTCCCCAATCCCAATGGAAAAAGCCCAATTCCCAGCCTTCAAAAAGACTACAAATCCCGATTCTCAATTTACCCATTGAGGACCCTCTTGATAGAAACATTTCAGAAAAAAATTATCGAGTGACACTTCTATCGAAAATACCGGATTCATCTATGACTCTCAAAGTGTCCTTTAGGCGATGTTTTCTCTAAGCTATGGACGTCGGAATGATATTTCCAGCATGCAGGGAGGCTACAGCATTGTATTTTTAAAGCTCAAAAAAACTCCTTAAGGCAGTATAAAGACGCTTGAAAAATAAGGGAGTGTCCCCTTGCTCCTCCTTTTTTCATTCTTGATTGATGCAGTGTCTAGGTCTCTTTGAGGTTTTCAGATATCATATTGTTCGTATTTGCGCTGGTAAAAATCGTATATTGCCACTCCCTTCTGGACATAACTTTGGCACCTTTTAAGGGTTATTTTCAAACATTCCGACGAGCATTCTCACCCTTTTCCGATCGGAGTCCCTCCAAGGGTGGGGGGAGGGTTAAAAAGACGAAGGTTTTCGTCACAGTGTTTGATCTATCGCTCTTGCTTTACAAGCTTTGGCCGTCGCACCTCACCCTTCTCCTCCTTATTGATGTTGTTCTTGTACCAGGTTTTACTCGGTCATGTAAAGACAGATATCAAGAACCTCACGTATTATAATAGGTGCAGAGCTGTCTACTGCACATTTTTTGGTTAAAAGCTAAAAACCTTATTCAACACCTAAGGGGGCTTTCATTTATTAGCACAAAGGGGGATTGGCAGAATTGTGTGTGAGTGTGTGTGTGTGTGTGTGTGTGTGTGTGCGTGTGTGTGTGTGTGTGTGTGTGCAGGGGGTGTCATGATGTTTTTTTAGAAGCATTGTAGGGGGTTCATAGTATTGAATGTATTCTGAAAGGGGGTTAGGAATTTTGTGAATCGTCAGAGGGGGGTTGTGATATTCTTACCAAAACGCTAGAGGAGTCGGATAATGTATGCAGACTGCTTCATGAAATTTTGCCAGACCACCTACCCCCCATGTGTTAAAAAATGAAAGCCCCCTAACCCAAAGTTCTATCCAGAAGATCGTGGCACTACATGATTTTTAACCCTAAAAGGTTAATAGGATTAAGACTCGGTACTAGATCTCCAATTTTGACTCCTAATAAAAAGTACGATGGGCATCCCCCACCCCGGGTCCAGAATCTAAGTTTACACGCGATCTGTGATCAAGCCTCGCACCCCCTCCCCTTCCCAGTGTCATCACTTGCACAAATACATAATGTACTCAATGTGAGTGTCATCTCTTGAGTGGCCGCTATATATATATATATATATATATATATATATATATATATCCAGGTCACTATGTGGCATGTACATATGTTATCAGTATAGTTACATTTAACCTTCACGATGAACACTTGACCATATACCGGGCATTTTGCCACCATTGTTATAAATTGTATCGATTTGTATCGTATAACTTGACAGACAACAAAACTCTAGTTACAAGATACTGCATGCCTGTTCTATCAACATACTTGTATGTAATGAGAATAACATAAACATGACATTCATTGACTGCTGCGTGACAAAAGGTTCGTGCTTTAGTTCATGGCTGTTATGGCGGAAGATAAGCTGTGGGAATATAGCAACAAACAAATATTGCCTAGCCGCATATTACTTAATATATTGTGTGGACAAATTAATGTTAATGGTCACATCCACCAAGTATTCAGTTCTTAACAAAAATTAAGAACCTGATAAAGAATCAGCCTGATTTCATGTTTAGCACCATTCACATAAGAACCTGTTCAGGCTGACTTGGAAAAATGTAGGTTCTTGTAACTGCACTATTCACCAATAAATGTTTGTGTCCCGGTATAAATGAAATGGTGAATGAATAATGAATAAATTCTAAACCAATGTCGTAGAAAAACCTTAACATCGAGAATAAGATATTTTTTTTATATGTTTCACAGTCCTCCACGTTTGTTGGCGTGTGGCTATAGACTCTTTCCAAATATATAACATGGACACAAGGAAGTATAATTGAAAGCTATGACATCACGTTGACTGAAGACATGAAAACGGAGACAGAAAATATCAAAGAACATCAACTCGAAGATGAAAAAGCTGAACAAGAACCAACTACTGAAAGTTCCGATGTATCGAACTCTTCGAAAAATTGTACATATTTAATAAAAATCCCAGAAACCATTGTAGTTCTGGATGATAATCGTGAAATTGAAACAGAAAAAACACTTGATGGCCATCTTTGTACAAATTTGAACAAAAACGAATCAACCACTGTGTTGGACCTTGACGACAGAGGGGAAATTCCAGAAACCGAATCAATAAGAGGAGATGCTGCTGATGAAAAACATTTACAACAAGAATCTACTACAAAAAATGGAAAAAATGTGCACATGTGCAACTACGAGCTTTCGGATGAAAATAAATGCATGAAAGAAATCGCTTCTAAAAATGGTGATAAAAGTGTTGATAAAAAAGTCATCAAAGTTAAGGGAAAAAGAGAAAACGAATTACAATGTAATAATAACGGAATGACCATTTCTTCAACTTCAGAAATTACGGAGAATAAAACGGATGATAAGGATAAGATTTTAAATAGCAACAATGAAATGTCTATCAGAGCGAGAAGTGTGACAGTGACAGACAGAAATAAACTGTGGAAATGTAGGACTTACAGCGAACTTACAGAACGCACCGACAACGAGTTTTACATCAGTTTGAAAGATGAACTGCTAAAGAAACAGCAAAACAACGACAGTGATAGCATGGACATCGTATCATCTCATTTCTTAAGGCGGAGAAAGGTCAGTTTTACAATAGGCAATGACGAGACTGATGACAAAGTTCAGCACAAAGTTCAAGCTACTGAAAATCGGGAAAAAGGAAAGCCACTTTATGCTAGATATGGAATTTATGAAGATGTACTGGAGACTAAAATAGGTGAATGGCTGATTGTCGATCTCGATACTCGATTGTACGAGAAACAAGAGGCTTGTGATGTGGCCTACGTAAGACAAATCGAGAAAATCAAAAGAAGATCAATATGGTTTAGGTGTTTGTCCTTGTTCCTAAGTAACGTTTCTACGTAAATAGCATATCGAACCATGAAAAGGTCAGTTTGTTTTTGAAACAAGCTCACTTCAACTGGATTATGCCTGGTTTCATGACACATTTCCTTATTGGTTTTAAGGTTTTCATTTTCAAAGTAAAATTCTATTTTTTTTTTAAACCATCAACAAACACTTCAACATTGAATTTCACCAAAGTGGTGATTTAATTTATAAAAGCGCGCAACAAAAACATTAGATAATGGCATGCATATAAATATTCCATTGAAGCGCTCGCATTTTTTTATAATTTAATCGTGCGCGCCATACTGTTGAACTCTAAACTCACTCACAGCGCATAATCAACGATAACTCACTTTATAATTAGTTATTTACAGCACTGATAGAGAGGTCAATTCCTCTCATATTTGTATCGATCTAACTTAGCTGTAGTTATTGTTCTCCGCAAAACAATTTTTTTTAGTCAAATTTGAATGTATGCTATTTTAATAGCAAAAAAAACACAAGCAAATAAAAATCATTTTAGTTAAGAGTGGAACCCGTTCCAATTTAAAGTCTTTAAATAGCTTTATTAAATAGCTCTATCTATTTAGAGTGCACGCACTAAAAGTGTGCAACATAAATACCACTAAATAGCCCTATTTTATGCTAATTCTATTGTTTTCTTTTGTTTAATTAGTGCTATTTACCACTAAATAGTGACAACTGTTGCACACATTTAGTGTTTGCACTCTACAGTGCAAGCAATTAATTCGTGAAACTTTAGTAATACTAAATAGTACAATTTTATGGTAATTCAATTGTTTTCTTTTGTTCAATTAGCATTATTTTGTACTATTTAGTAATTAGTGTTTCACGGAGTTATTGTTTGCACTCTATCACACTCATAAGAAAATATAATCACTGTTAATTGTTGAATCATGATAATTTCCTGATGCTAGACTCGTACATTGAACTACTACTATGTACTCAAATAGACTCCTTTGCCGCAGACGTCTTATGTGGTTCGCCGAAAGAAATTTCGTTTGGCGAACCACGTAAGACGTCTGCAACGGCGTCTGGATGATCAAAGTACTTGTTGTTGTTGCTCAATGTAGCTATAACTCTCTTATGCGTTGTTCAAGATGTGATTAAACATGCTTCATAAAATACAGCGTCATCTCTTGACGAAAGAAAACTAGCGACGATTGACAATCACCTCTTGGCTGAGGCTAAGCCTGAGATTTTATATAACAACACTTACAACGAGGGACTGACGTCCAAAACATTTTATTAATTATTTAATTTCTTGCAAGAATATTGTCATTCAATCTATTAAAAACAACAAGTAATAAATTAATGCTGGAAATAATAAATCAAATTGCAAACAAAAAGATTGAATCTTCCTTGTTGTTGTTTTTGATAATGATACATGAAGTTGGCCGTCCTAAACTGGGCAAATATGAAATCCAAACATTGCATAAAGTCCAAATTCTCAGGTACGGGTCAGACGTCGATCTTTTGCCGCGTTGAAACTGAATAGTATTCGAATTTTCTAAAGAAAAAATGTAGCGTCATTAACTTATTGATTTCAAAATATTTCACCAATTAATTAATCAAAAACATCTGTAGAAACTACATTTAATTGAATTTAGTTGATTCAAGCACTGTACGTCTGATTCACAAAATTCAACCATTAGATTCGACACAGCAAAAGTTCGACGTCAAATTAGGCACAATTTGTTGCGCGCAGGAAAAGTTAAAGGCGTACGTACGCGTTTTAGAAATTTCACTTTTGCGAAGAAATCTTACACTTTTGATTTATAATATAGGGAACCATGGGTGCGAGAAAGTGGACACCGTCGGCCCTAACCGCGGATCTCTGAGATTGCACATGCAACAGGTCTGTTTAGTGTATGCTCTGTGTATGCCCTTTTTCGCCTGATATTTATACCATGTGAAATGGACACTGTTATCATCTCAACGTTCTATTGTTCTTGTACGAGATATCAGCTTTCCCATCACCGATAAAGGAAAACAATTCTTGCGAAGAGAGCTTACTTCAGCCTATTGTCTGCATTCCAAAGACAACTCGTGGATAATTGATTTGTGGAAAAGAAAAAAATGAAAGATAAAGACGATTGTATGTATGGACTACTAAAGGATGGATGGATGGTGTGACAGAGCGAGTGACCGAATAAATAAACAAATTTGTGTTTCAGTAAACAAGCAAATGTTAGAGAAGGAATTTGCTCATTGACCATATTTTTTGTTCAAATCACGGCGGCACGAATTTAGTTTCAAGACACCAAATATGTAGCTATTTTCTTCAACTTTGCACGTCATATAAGTCGCATTAAAAGTAAAAATAGCTGGAGATGTACTGATATGTACTTAATACACGATATTTAACTCTGAAGAGGTTTTTACGAAGATTACAGTTGTAAAATGTCAACAATGTCAAGTGCGCGAAAATTCTTGTTTCTATTGTTTAGCAAGAAAACAACTGAGAAACTGTTGGCCAGCCTGCGGTCATCGGATTGTACACAAGTCAATGTACAAAACACGGTGCAATTAGTCAGTAGACAATATAAACAAACAGTATTTTAATTAATTAACAATTGGGTTTCCTGTAGTGGCAATATTTTCTAGGCAAAGTTGCGAAAAGCCTCTCAAGTTATCCAATGCATAAAGTTTGTCGATTTTATTTTATTGATTTATTTTTAATATGGGTAGGTATTTATATCCGCTGATTGGATGGCGCGCGCGATTACGGGCGTGAAACAAATTTCCAAAACACCATCGTCAGATCATTTCCCATTTGAAACCTGACGCATTGTTGAATATCCTGGCACCAAGTTGGTGCAATGCACAAAGACCGCTTTTTTTGCGACAGTTTTTGTACTAAAATCATATCAGATAATTCATTTCTAATGCCGGTTTTAATGCCAACAAACGTTAATTTGATATTTGTATTTCAAGTAAGCATATAATTGTTGCTCCCGATTGTTCATTTGATAAATTGTTAAATAAAGAATATAGGAAAAAAAATGAAATATGCTAAGAAATGAACTTTAACTCTAGTATAAAATGATAAAGTTAATACAATAATCAGAATAATAATCAAAGTTGCAATGAATAATATTATTGAGCAATATGATTTTTAATATGAACTTTGAATATTGATTCAGAACTGAACTGCTTATTGCTTATTACTATCCCAGATTCTAGTATTATCATATTGCCCAACCATTAACCTGATAGACGGCCGTCGTCTTTTCATAATCGCGTGTTTTGCTGTCATATTTGTTTATTTATCCGACATCTGAACTAATCTTACAAATCGATGTACATATGAATGACCTTGGCAAAAATAGAACCTGAATCCACCATTTTTAGTTCCAAACCAAATCGAGACACAATTATACAAAGAAAGACCTTTCGCGGCCTACAAACTGATAAAAATCCCTTTCGAACGCTTCGAATAAATTCAAGCAAAAATTATTCATGTTGTTCTTGAAAATTATCCATGTTTTTGTTGGGATTTCTGATCAGGAAAAGAATGTTACTACAAGCCAGTGCGAGGATTGACATCTTCATGCGAGGTCTCGAACCCCGTCAGTCCAGTTCAACATCATATACGGGAGTTTTTACTCACTAGAAAACTAGAAAAATACTTGGGAAAAAATTGGATTTCTTCCAAGTAGGAAACAAACAGTGTTTGTTCCTCTTAATGAGCACTAAATATGCAAAGTAAGGTGTCTAATCCTGGACTTTGCACCCATCCCAAAAGACCTTCATACATTGGACACACACATATATGTAAACATCTGATGTCATACGTAAGTCGTTTGCATTTTAGACTTTGTTTTGGTTGGTACGATCACGTGGGATTGTTTTGATATAAAGCTCGACGTTTCAACATTGATTTACCCATCTCGAGCACAACCTACGCTTTTGCACTACAGAGCAAACAAGACAGGAAAGATATTTACTCGGTTTAATAACACGAACTATGGCAGAGAAAGCTGAAGTTATGAACGGCGAAACGAAGCAGGTTGACGAGGAGATTGAAGTCGTCAACGCAGATTTCATCGAAAGTGATGAATCATTTGAGCAAATATCTCCCGAGAAAAGTCATGGGGATTCAGGCAAGGATGAAGTTGACGCAAAAGATGTTGTAGTTACTGAGCCAAAGAGAAAAAAATCAGGCTTACTTGGAAGACTGTCCACCAGGAAAAAGAAATCAAAGAGCAAAACCAAACAAGAAGATAATCTCGACGCAGCAAAGAACGATTCCACTACAGAAGTGAACGACGAGAAAGAAGAAGAAACAGTCGAGGAAAAGACTGTTGAAGTTGAGGAAAACAGCGAGAAAACTGCCGATGAAACTGAGCAGCAGCCTGAACAGGATTTGCCTAAAGATCAAGAAGAGGAAATTAAGAAAGAAGTCGAGGACATTGAAACACCAGATCAAACTGACAGTGCGAAGAAGAAGAAAGTCAGCCGAATTCGTCGTCTTTCTTTCTCAAAGATGAAAAAGTCTAGAAAAGCTAAAAAACTTGCTGAGGAAAACGCCGACGCGGAAAACAAAGCTGAAAAAGATAACGAGGAAAAAGGTAACGAAGACTCAGATTCAGGAACTGTACAAAATGTACAAAATGAGTGCGAACTACCTGGGGCAACTGACCAATCATTTACTGAGCTGTCATTGAACGAGCCAATCAGCAACAAGATTGAAAGCGGCGATGAACAAGATAAGGACAACGAAAGTGGACAAGAAGAAATTGGCGGCAATGCTTCATACTTATATACGGTAGCACACATGCCTGTTGATATGGCTCAGAAAGCAATACAAACCATCAAACAAGTCTTCAAGCCTGTAATTATCTATATTGTCAGGAAAAATCCACATTGCTTCAAAGATATCATCGATGGTAACAAGAAAAATACTCGCTACCACACACAAGTGTAAAAAGATTAACGAACTTGAACTTGAACTATTATTACATATCTCGTGAATTATCTAAGGACACAAACGTTGTTGTTGAAGCGAGATAAATATGTCAGAAAATAGTTTGCTTTGAGCGCAAAGGAATCACGATTTGAGACATGTGCTGTCAAAATGTAAATTATATAAATAGAAGTTATTTTCTTTTAAGCAAACTGTACAAGTGCGCAGCAAGTCAATTTACATTATAAATACTACATTACTAGCTGCGCTATTGTACTGGATGAAATTACATTATATATTTTGTTACAAATATAAGAATATTCAGTAGATGCTCCGTATAAATTTATAATATACACGTTGGTGTTTTTGAAAAAAATTCAAAGTTAAGTTGATTTTTTTCTGTCATAGTTAGTTGTTATTGTTGTTAAATATGTTTATCGTCAATTTCAATCCCCTCGGTATTAATTCGCCTAATATTGTAATCCATAATCCTCTAAATACGCAAATAAAGGTTCACTCAAAATTGGACTTTGTTCTTTTGAATTGTGTTTGTCAAACTAAATAAATTAGAGATGGTCAAAGTTTACTTTTTTTGCTTACTTTATTTATTTCCGTTGGTGAACAAGAACTAGCTTGTTGTTCTGTGCTTAACAAAAGAAAATATTCCTAAGGAACTGAAATTTTCCCTAGTTTTTCAAAAAAAAAGTTGTTTTATTTGTTGATGATAATTATTCAATTGCAAGACTCAACAGTGTGATGTATTGAAGATAAGATCGAGGAATCGCGATACATTAGAAATGATTTTTTCTCAATAATTACATAAAGAATGATCTTAAAAAGCTGTAAGATCATTATTGATTTTTGGAAATATTTGCCAAAATTTTCAAATTATTTTGCTGTCCAGTATCAAAACAAAATCACTGACTATGTGGAATAAATTTACATTTTTAATCAATTCTTTTGTTTTGGTCGACAAAAACGTTTTTTCAGATAAATTAAAGTTAAAACAGTTTCCGTTTCCTATCTAATGGATTTTTTTTGGGGGAAACACATTGCCAGTTTAGAGTAACAAGGAATAATATCATGTGATGTCAAGTTAAGATCCAGTGAACCAACAAAGAACAATTGTTTATAATCCGTTTAAATATCCGAGAGATTTAGGTCGGATTTTAACATCACTGATCTGTGCAATTCACTCTTAAAAACAAGAATCGTTTTTTGAAGCAAATTAAAATTACTGATGTACTGAATATATTTTTATTACATTACAAAAAATCATAAGAATTGTCAAAATTGATGTTTTTAGATTGATCTTAAAACAAAAATTTAGAAAATAATGATATCTTCAGTTCTCTCAACATGGGTGCTATTGTTCTTGGCAAGTAATTTATACCAACAACTTTGTTACATGGAATCGAAAGTAACTAATTTCTCCTCCAAAAAAATTTTTTTTCGTTTGAAAATTATTTCAATTCCGCTGGGAAATATTTGAGTTGGATAATGTTGTGTTAATGCTGTTGAATACTAATGTATTTCAGAGGAAATTAGATTCTTTTCCAGATGTCACACAATCCCACCTTTATCTATGGTTCTATTGTTCTCAGCTATTAAAAATCGTGACGCGACCTCAAACAAGAGCTGTTAATGAACCTTCGGAAAGAACAACAAAAACAACCTACAATCTGTAGTACGAAAGAAACGCCCCAAAACGCTGCTTTAACCGATATTAATTTTTCATAAAAAAGATACTTATGGTTGTTTTGATGTTTGTTGATTTCGTAATGTTTCTACACGGGATTTTTATCTTTTAAGCAGAATAGTCACGTGACATGAACACGAGCCAACTCAAGCACTTTTCTTGTCAATCACGCAGCGATCCCGTGGGGGTTATGACGTCACAATAGCTTGCACCTTTCTGTTATGGTCAGCAAAATATTACTTTGAAAGAAGAAAAATTTTAGACAGGTAGTTGCACGGGAACTCGCTGACCTGTAACATACATTGCCAGCAACTATCTGACTGTGAAATTCTGTCCTAATTTGAATATGTCCGCTAAAGGCGAGGATAAGTTAACTCAAATTCAGAAGTACAAGGCTCTCTTAGCACTAAACAGGCGAAAAAGCAACGCAGAAATGGCAAAAAAGTCCAAGAAACATAAACACAAGAAGGACGATAACAAACCAGCCATGCAACCATTACTTGAGGACAATGTTGTTGCTGCTTCGAGTTCTGGATTCGATAAGACAGAGGTCAAGGAGAACACGATTGTACACGACAAAAATAACGATGTAAACTTGATATCCAAGGGTACTGCGATGACAGGTCAGTAAAACACAATAGATTATTTGCCTTGGCAGGTGAACAATATAAAGAGCTTAAATCGATCTTGTGATTGTTACATAGGTACTGTGCAGCAGTCGGCATACCACTCAATTGCACAAGTCAGTCAACCAGCAACAAGCACCAGCCAACTAACCAACATGTCCAACGACAAAGAAGTCACTGAGGAAATGGAGTTAACCTCTAGCACTGCAAAAGTAGAGGAAAGCGAAAGCAAAGTGCCTGAGTTTGAAAAGTCAAAGAAAGGAAGACTTTCGTTTAGAAGGAAAAGAAAGAAGTCAAAAGCAACAAACCCCGAGGCAGATAACAACGCCACTGCTGCGCAAGACGAGAAGAAAGACGAGAAAAAAGAGCCTGAAATTCAACCAGAGAGCGAAGAGATTACGAAAGAAAATGCTGATGTTTCTTCGGCTGAAGCGACAGAAATTGCCTCACCAGAGCAGTGCGAAATGTCCGAAAGTCCTGCTGCGAGCGATGTCAAAGACAAAAAGAAAGGTTCTCCTGACAACAAAGAAAAGGTCTCTCGTACTAAAAAGTTCAAACGCTGGGCTAGTTTCTCCAAAAAGAAAGAAGAAGGATCGAGTGACTCGTTGAGCTCGAAAGCAAAAGACAAAGAAACAAAACAGAAATCTGATGATGGCGTGCAAAATAACGACACGATGAATGACGCTGAGAACAATAGTAACGACAGTGCCAACAGTCCTTCACGAATGTCAAAAGAGGAGCGACGTAAAAGATCTGTCAGCTTTGCTGAGACTGTCAAATATCATGATGACGATCTTTTGCCTGAACCTGAACCGCGTAAACGATCTGCAAGCTTCGGTGAAGAAACAACTGTTGAACTATTTGATACTGTTGCTGTTGATGAAGAAGAGAAGAAAACAGTCGACGAGCCAAAAGAAACAACAACAACAACTCAAGAACTTGAACCTGAACTCGACGAACAAGCTAAAGATGATGACAAAAATAACATCGAAAATAACCCTGAAACTGAAGAGCCAAACAGCGTCCAAAACAACGAAATTGTTATTGAAAACGCTTCGCTGGACAAGGACAATGAGGAGGAAAATGATCTTGAAAGTGATGCTGAACAAAAAGATGTGAAAACGGATGATGAATACGCCACTGCAACAGGTGATATGACTGGTGAGGAAAATGACGACAAAGAAACCACACCGAAAAAGAAAAAGAAACGATTCCTTCGTAAACTATCCAGAAAGAACATCAAAGGCTCAAAGAAAGAAACAAAGTCGCTAACCAAATCGGACATCAGTCTGCCATTTGAAGTACAAGATGGTGCAACTACAGAAGATGCCGCTGAACAGTCTGAACCGGAGGAAAAATCGCAGGAAAATTCATCAAAGAGAAAGAAAAGCGTTCTTGGTCTTAAACTACCTAAAGCTTTAAAGAAACGAAAATCATCTGCTGGTTACAAAGTCATCGCTGGAACTGATGCTGAAAAAGAATTACAAAAAGACGAGGAGCATGATAAAGAAAGCATCGAAGGAAATACAGAGAAAAAAGAAAATATCAGCGAACAAGCAGCGGATGCAGATAAACCAGCTGAAAAACCAGTGGAAATAAACGAAGAACAAAATGAAAACACCGAAACAACTAGCGAAATTGTAGAGGAAGACAAAGAAAATTCGACTGAAAATGATGAACAATTAGAACTTTGTGACGCTAAGGAAACTGAAGTTCAGAAAGATGAAGATACTGCTGCGCAGCAAGCACAAATTGACTCTCCTAAAGATGGCGAAAAAGATCAACAAATCGCTGAAACGCCAGACGAGGAAAGCGACCAGCAAGCGGAATTACAAGAAACACAACCAGAGAAAAACACAGTCAACGAGAGTGAAAACGAGGAGGGAATTATGCCCGAAGTGCAAGAACTTGCAGAAGAAGAGCCAGAAAAAGCTGATCAAAAAGAAAATGAAGAACCAGTGACCGATGAGCAACAAGATGAATTACAAGACAGCAGTCTGAGTGTAAGTGAAATTACATTGATTGAAATGGGCGATGAAAGTTCTTTACTCGCAATGCCAGTAGCGAAAGACAGCGCACAACAATCAGAAATCCACGAGTTACCAATCGTGACATCGCCGGAAATAACGCAATCCGAGCAAGACAACGAAAAAGAGAACGAAACCGAAACTGAACTACCGGAACCAGAAGTGCCGAGTACACCAACAGAAACAACGAACGAACCCGACGTAGAACCGAGCGTTAGCCGAGCATTGTCACCCGAGTGCTTATCGCCGGATGTTTGTGCGAAGTTGCGTAGTTTTGAAATGTCAGTCTGCACGAAGGCAATGGTGGATTCGTATATCTTAATCGACCAACAACTAGAAGTATCACAGGATTTTCTACAACAAATTGAACTTATGGACAATCGTGAAAAAAATCGCTGTTTTGTCATGTAACTTATTAATGATTGAACATTTTTTTTTTATATTGGTAGCTATAATGTTCAGGTATTATACAAGGAAATTTGCTATTATCGCGCAATTCATTTATAAAGTCATCTAAAGTTAGTTTGTTTTAATAGCTAGAATAGCGCAGTTTATTAACAATGTGTTAGCGTGAAATGAAATCAAGTGTGTAGCAATTATCGAAAAAGTGTGAAATGTGGTCAAAATGTAGGAGTGTAAAAAGTATTTCAAAGGTAATATTGCTTTAGATGTTAGGCTTTTAGGTGAACTAGCTTTTCAAAACTATCTTGAGTTAAATTAATCGGTAATTATTGACTGAAAAGATACGACATAGAATGAGAAACAAATGAGAATGAAAGAAATGAAACTCATAAATGAGCATAAAATAAGAAATAGAAACGTTGCTAGTCAATAGATTAAGTTATAATCGCTTCATTAGCCGTGCTGATGGGCTAGTATTTTCCATTAGTAGTTGTAGTAGTAGTTTAGAAAAACCAGAATTTTTTGTGCAAAACGCTTTCAAAAAAACAGCACAAAATAATTGAACATTACAAGTTTTATATCTCTGTTTGAGAACATTTCGAGGCAAACGTTTATCAACAATCCTATCTATATAAGTTGTATTATTAAATCAAGTTGCATTATAATATTTAGTGTTCTAAATTATAAAATTTAAATTATGAAAAAAAGGAAAAAATATATATATAAAAAAGCAGCAAAAACATTTTCATCACTAACAGTGACTGTTATCTTACTGAATATTTCTACTTCTTTGGTTGTATAATTTTAAAAATCATTGAAACATGAAAAAAACAAAATAAAAGTATGTTTATTAAAATACATGGCTTATTTATTTGCATTCAGTTGAATTTTGAGTGACTTTTTTAGAGTGGAGATTGTTTTTCACACTTTTTATCTATTTATTTATTTACGTATTACTATTTTTCAATGGACTGGCAATATATAGATACTGGAGAATGTCTGAATTTCTGAAGTGAAACAATGAATTAGTTTTTAAAGTATAAGGAACAATTGCTCTACAATATATTTTGAGTCAATAAAGTAAAACTCTCGAAAGGCAAGCTATTTTTACAAATGATACAAACGGGTGGGACTCGTCACACAATCGTAAACGTGACGAAAGTAATGTCATTTCCGATTTTGTACTGTAATAATCCAGTTGATAAACAAGAACGTGTAACATCATCTGTATGTGACAAGCGTGACATAACAATGTCACACGCGTACGATATCTTGCATGTGAAGTGACCTGATTTCGTGTGGGTAAAATACCTAACAAACGATCAACGCTTTTTTGGAAAAATATATTTTATTTTGCAATCTGTATAAGAAATAATCATCCTATCTCCTTGACACTAAATCTACATTTACAAATGTACAGATTAAGATTTAACTCTGTATTCGAGCTGCGTTTTACATGATTTTATATAATAAATGTTGTCTGACCGAGGTGCCGTAAACAAAGCGAATGAGTTGAGATCATCTAGGTGTGTCCAGTCTTGAGAAAGACTGTTGGTTTT